>JAYESD010000002.1:93273946-94517396 GCA_036927565.1 Tuctoria greenei
TGTGATCTTGATCCCACTGCGGTTTCCATCCAAGCATTGCAGAGGCTTACTTAAGAAGGAAAACTCTCTTGGTTTGAGGACTCTTTACGCTTTCATTCAAACTTGCGCTTAGAGCCTCCCAACCTTTGCTTAGCCCTTCCAACTTTTCGCTCCACTTTGCAGTGATGGAATTAGGTCTTCCCCGCAGCAGAATCAAGACCAACGAAGATCTGTTGAGGGTCCGGACCTACATGGGATGGTCCAGCAACTCCTGCAACAATGAAATCCGCTTCAACAAACTCCCCTTCAAGAAGGACCGCACCGAAGAGATGGTGTACTTCTCAGCGTACGCCATGGTGGGTCTGATCCCACCTTTTTCGAGCTTTCTCTTGATGTTGCTGGATTTCTACGCCCTCCAGCTTCATCATCTCAGCCCCCACTCCCTCTTGCTGGTGGCGACCTTCTTCCACTTCTACGAGATGTGGGTGGGCGTGCCTCCATGCATTGAGCTGTTACGGACGTTCTTAATAGTCCACACCACCGGAAAGGGGACGAAGTTGATTGGATTCTACTACTTCGTGAAGCGCAAGAATTGCCCCTTCAAGTACTTGAAGGCCTTCACCTCCGGCAAGTGGAACGACAGAAAGAAAGACTGGGTGATCATCACAGTGGAGGAGCACGAGAGGTTGGAGCTGCCCAAGGGCCTCCCAAATGTTGACACTGACGCCTGGAACGTAGTTCTGGAGCTATTAGAAGCATACAAGCCCATCCTGACAAGGATCTAGGAATGCATGGAGGGTGGAGTGACCCCTCAGATGGTCTTCGACAACTTCCTGGTGAACAGGTGAGCTCCGCTGAAGACTAGGGAATGGCCTGCATGGGATTTCAATAGTGAGATGGATCATAACCGAATTGAAGTTGGTTTGAATACCAACTTGGATGATGAAGCTTTGAAGATCCATCTAAAGAAATTTCAGAATGGAGTTATCTCCTGCGACGCCCTGGCTCCACCGATTCCCTTCCTGCCTCTAAACATGGTTCCAGAGGTTAACAGGGAGCTCCAGAGAATAATGTCAGCACTGGATGACCTCAGCGTGGTCAAGAGGCGCCAGACCTCCGGGGTCGCAATCCCCGGAGCTTCAGAGAGGATGGCCCCCACTGCTCCAAGCCAGAAGGTTGATGACGCTGGCAAGGGCAAGGGCAAGGGCAAGGGCAAAGAACTGGCCGAATCTTCCAACCGAAAGAGGAAGCTGAGGCATGCTGATCGGAGCTCCGTCTGGTCGGCTTCGACTTAAACAGCCCCTTCTCCCCGGTGAAGCAGATCTTCGACGACCATGCCTCCTTCGGTGCCAGTGTCCTCGAGGGGTGCTAGCTCCGGTAGATCGACTCTGGTCCCAGTGTCAGCCATGAGTTCTAGGTCCGGAGGTCCTTTCCAGCCGAGGGAGGTCCCAGCTGAGGCGACGCCGATGACGGCGACAGGTACCGGGCAACAAACCGGAGCTTCTGCCAGACCAACTATGGTGGGATCTCGCTCCGATCGCCCGAGGATGAAATTCTGCATCGACTGGAGCGGTAGCATCCCTAGGTAAGCCTGGTGCCCTTGCCTTGGGTTGCTATTTTTTTTTTAAATGTCTTGAATCTTTCGATCCTTCGTTTGCAGGGCATAAAAGAAGGCAACCGAAGCTCCGGCACCTGCTACAGTGACTGAGGCTATGCAGGCGGAGACTCCAGCTCCATATCCTACGCCTCCCCAAGTGGCGGCTGAAGCCATGATAGCTCCAGCGTTGGCTATTGTGGATTTGGATCCAGAAGCGTCACCAAAGGCTCCCGTGGTAGCGCTGGATGACATGGGACAAGTTTGTGAAGATGTGCCAACGGCTGTAGCACCGACAACTGAAGCTCCGGTGCGGGAGATGGAGATGGCGGAAGCTCCGGCATTTGAGCCGGAGGTAACCGAAGCTCTGGTGCCTGTATCGGAAGTTGTTGAAGATCCGGTGGTTGAGCCAGAGGCGACCGATGTTCTGGCCTCCATCCCGAAGATTTTTGAAGCTCCAACACCTGAGCCGGATGTAGTGGAAGTACCGGGGCCTGAGCCGGTGGTGTTGGGGGCTCCGGACGAAGCTCCAACGTCCGTCTCAGAGAAGATTACTCCGGAGGTGCCTATATTCGAGCCGGAGCACTCAGAGGAGTCGGCGGTGAGCCCTCCTCCCACAGAGCCGACGGTTGAAGATCCGGCAGGGGGACCTTTGGCGTCAGCCTCGGAGGTTGAATTTCCCTCAGTGGGACCCTCGTCAGCGTCTGTAGGAGTAGAAAAGCTTCTGGGGGCAGCCCTAGGGATGGCAACAGGTCGCATTCGGGTCGGGTAGAGCAAAAACCCGACCCGAAATAAAAAGTGCGCGGTAAATTTTTGTACCCGAACCCGTACCCGCGGGTAAAAAATAGTACTCGAACCTGAACCTGAAGGGTTTTGAGCGGGTTTTGGGTACCCAACTGATACCCGCTAGGGTTATGTGATTTTGATGTTTTGGCTTTCACCTTTGATCAAACCTGCAGGCAGCGGGCGGATCTGAGGGCGGCGTCCTCGCGCACACGCTTAGTGGAAGCGTTGACGCGCACACACAGCCTCAGCGGCGACACATTCCATGGGTCGGGATAAGGTGGCGTACGGGTTCGGTGGTGGCGGCCACGGACAAGCTCGGAGTGGCGGCCACGGTTGATCAGCGAGCTTAGGATGGCGACGTCTTGCGAGCAGCGAGCTCGGGGTGGCGGTGTCTCCTCGACGAGCGTCTCGTCCCCGTTGAGCCAAGGACAGAGGACGGCGGCATAACACGGTTGAGGCGACAGAGGGATGCAGACTACCAAGGACAGGGGCGGGAGACGACTAGGGTTGTTGGAGGGGGAGATGCACTGCCGTGGCGCCGGCGGATGATCTGGGAGCAGAGTTCGAGCATCAATGCACAAACGAACCGAGGGGCCTGCACATGCTAGGGTTAAGGGTCGGGAGTTTTTTTTTACCAGAAGGATTGCAGGTTGAATGAATCATGGCCGACGTGGGCTGTGGATTTCAGATTTATTTTGGGCCAATGGGAAAATCAGTGGACATGGGTTGTCGATTTCTGGTTTATTGGGTCGTGTTTTAGATGGCCCATATCTTATGTTTCACTATTTCGGGTACTCGACGGGTAGAAAATAAAACCCGCACCCGTGCCTGCAAAACATCGGGTCGGGTCGTACCCGCGGGTAAAAATTCCTACCCGAACCCGTACCCGTCGAGTGCAATACCCGGCAGGTACCCAAACCCGCGGGTACAATTGCCATTCCAAGGCGGGCCTAGTGCCGCAGGACCACAGGGGGCCACAATTGTGGTGTGGGACCCAATTTTTGTTGAAGACCCCTTGGAGCCAGCAGACAAGATCTCGGCAGGTCCGGGGCCAATTCCTTGGCATTGTCTATCGACAACGCCTGCTCCAGTTCTGTCAAGTCCAACTCTCCTTCGACTATGACAGCAAGGTCCTCCAAGAAGAGTGCCACACCTTGAGGTGTTGGCGCAGCAGACTTCACTTCAAGACCGAGCTGGCACAGACAAGGCTTGCTGACCAACGGGAATGGGTCGAGAAGGAAAAGGCTCGATGGAATATTGGGGTCAGTTGCTAGAGGAAAGGGAGGACTCCATAAGGGCCCTAAATGCGAATAGTCGAGAGATTCTTGAGCACGCCAGGAAAAGCAACGAGGTTGTTGACGATCGTCAAGACAGCCTGAACACGCTGAATGAAATTCTCCTAAAGCGCTGAGAGGACCTCGATGAGAGAGAAGAGCAACTCCTAGAGAAGCAGGAGGATATCATGAAGAGGGGGGAGGAGCTTGCTCGGAAAATGTCTCTAGGAGAGCAAAACTTGGCTGACCGCACAAAAAAGCTTGATCAGCGGTGCAAACAAGAGGAGGAGAAGCACTGGAAGATGGGATAGTAGCTCTCCAAGAGAAGCTGATGTCGCCACCAGGGAGGAGAGAGTACGAGGCAAGAAGAAGGACCTGGCGGACCTCCGAAACCGCATCCACCTCCGGGAGTTGGAGCTTATAGACTGCGAAAGGCAAGTGGCTGAGAGTATTTAGCAACACGCCAAAGAGGTCGAACACATCTTCCGGGAGAGTTCGAAGCTTGCGGCCGCCAGGCGGTCACTTGAGGAACTCAAGAATTCAAGGGCAACGGAGTCCCAGCAAGTCAGGTACTTCCTAGGGCACGCTAACAAGGATTTGGTGCCGCTTGGCTTCAGTCCGGTACGTTCGGAAGACGCTAAGCCAGAGCTGGACAAGGCGCTGGTGGCATTGGACTCTACTAGCAACAAGATGGATGCGATGGCTGAAGTCATCACCGATCAATTGGAGACATAAGGGAAGTCTTTGGCCAAGAACATCGCCAAATTTGGGCTGACATGTTTCAAAAGCCGAAACCCCCAACTTTCTCTAGATCCGGTGTTCGAAGGACCCATTATTGAAGAGGAAGATGCCGACAGGGCCAGCATTCAAGAGGCTGCCCAGAAAGTTGCCTTGTATTTCCATAGAACTTAGGACCTCCAGTAGCCAAGACCTTTTCCTTTTGCCTTTTCCTTTGTAATCCTCATTTTGTAATCCAGTTATTCAGATGAATGAAATCCACTCTTCTTAAATGAATGAATTCCATTTTGTATTTGTCTTCAATGCATTGTCCTTTATCTTATTGGCCCCCTAGTAGATGTACACAATTTGATTGCGAACATATACCAAGAGGATCTGACAATGTCTCGATGACTTGAACACTTTGACTTGTAGCTAGAATGCTTAGCTCTTAGGTCCGAAGTTTACTTCCGACATCTCTAGGGACCCTTTGTGACGTTGACGGCGGGCCCCCTGGGAGGTGTCGGAGCTTGATAGTTCTGACAGCGCCCATAGTCAACGCGTGAAACGTCGACGACGGGCCCCCTGGGGGTTGTCGAAGCATGATAGGTCCGACTGCGCCCACTGTCAACACGTGAAACGTTGACGGCAAATCTCTTCAGGGTGATTTCTTTGCCATCTTCACTTGGATTGCCATTTATTCTTCATGTCGACAGTTGGCCCTCATGGGAGTTGTCAGAGCTTGTTAGATCTCAGGATGCCCACTTTCAACGTACAAAACGTCAATGGCGGGCCCCCTTCGATGATGTTGGAGGCTAGTTGCTCCGACATCGTCCATCATCGCCATGAGTTTTCATTTTTCCTGCGCATCAAAGACAAGAAGAACAATAAAACTCATCCTCTCGCCTATAACTTTTTTGCGTCTTACTGTTCTTATTTGAATTTTAGATCCAAAAGAACTCAATATGATAACAAGTATGTCAAAGCGTACGAACGACACTTCCCTTGGTACTACTAAATTGTAGCCCGCTAAGGTTCTTGTGTTGGTTTGGGTGCGCGGAGATCTTAGGCAAGATGATGACACAAAGAATTTACGTGGTTCGGGTCGCCTTAGCGTAATACCCTACTCCACGGGGTGTGTGTTGTTGTATTGAGGATTCACTGGTGCTTGTGTGCGCATGAGCGTAGTTGTTTTGTATCGTGTAGTGCATCCCTTTTATAGACCAAGGGATGGTTGTTACATGAGTTGTCTGGCCTGACATGTGGCCCCAACAGTTATTATTTCCTAATACACAATTAAGTGTGCTTAAGCATCCTAATAGCATGATAATGTCCCTTAATGGTGGCGTTACCAGTATTAAGGGTCTTCTGATCGTGCACCATTAATATTGTATTAATGGCATATAATCAGGCCTTGTAACTGTAGCAATCACTGTCCCTTGAATGTTCGTGTCGTTGGAGATCCGTCAGTATTCCCGCTGGTGTCGTAGGTCCAGAGGTTCAACACATGGTAGATCTGGAGCTTCCTCTCGCGGGGAGGTAGGTTCGGAGCAACTACACAAATGGTGGCACTGGAGCTTCCCTCTACTAGGGGTTAGGTCCGGGGTCACTGTACATGTGTCAAGCACGGAGCCTCCCTATGTAGGGAGTTTAGCTCCGGTCTTATATTACACATGGTAGTGCCGGAACTACCCATATGAAGGAGGTGGGTCCAGTGTCGGGTGACACGTGGGGCCTATGGAGGTCTTCAACTTTGACAGGTGGAACTCCCTTGCACTTCTTGCTGTATCATGGGGTACTCGACACGTAGGGTATCGATAGTGGCCCCCGGGCCCACCTCTGGGATAAACCCTTTGGGTTAAGTTATTCTGCCGGAGGTGGGGCCATCCTCAATTCCCGCGTTGCAACTTCAAAGGTCTTCTGATGTACCGTTGGGGCGATGGTCCCAGGTTGAACCCTCACCGTGTGGCTTGTATTGATTGCGGCATATGAGATCTTTGAGTGCGGATCTCACACAATTTAAGTTCGCTGGTTCCCAATACGAAAACCGTATAGGTTCTGAGCACCTTGTCAGGCAGCCGCCCTCAGGCTTCCAGCCGCCCATCATGACAACAGTTCGCCTGGGGTAATAGCCTCGACTCCTTCGTTGAAGTGGACCCTGGCCCATTCATCATTGACGGGGTAGATTCTTTGTAATGTGGCCTTGCTCTCATTACAGTTTCCATCCAAGTGTCGTGGAGGCTTACTTAAGAAGGAAAATCCGCACGGTTTGAGGACTCTTTACGCTTTCGATCAAACTCGCGCTCAGAGCCTCCCAACCTTTGCCTAGCTTTCTCTTCCTTCTCTCCACATTGCCGCGATGGAGTTAGGTCTTCCCAAAAGCCGCATCCAGAGCAAGGATAGTCTGATGAAGGTCCGAACCTTCATGGGGTGGTCCAGCGACTTCTTCAACCACATGATTCGGGTCAGCAAGCTTCCCTTCAAGAAGGAGCATCATGGCGAGATGGTGTACTTCTTAGCATACGCAATGGTGGTACTGATCCCACCTTTTTCAAGTTTCATGTTGATGCTACTGGACTTCTATGGCCAACAGCTGCATCACCTTGGCCTCCACTCCTGCCTGCTGGTGGTGACTTTCATCCACTTCTGCGAGATGTGGGTGGGCGTGCCTCCCTGCATCAAGCTGTTCCGGACCTTCTTCATGGCCCATACCACCGGCAAGGGGACAGAGCTCCTTGGCATCTACTACGTTGAGAATCGCAATAACTGCCACTTCAAGTACTTGATGTTGTTCCCCTCCAGCAAATGGGATGACTGAAAGAAAGACTGGGTCGTCATTGCACTGGAGGAACACGATAGGTTGGAGCTGCCCCAAGGACTCCCCAACGTTGACACCGATGCCTGGAATGTAGTTCCGAAGCTATCGGATGCGTTCAAGCCTGTCCTAGTCAGAATCCATGAATGTGTGGAGGGTGGAGTGATCCCCCAAATGGTCTTTGAAAATTTCTTGGTGAATAGGTGGTGTCAGAGTCTGGTTCCGGCAATTCTCCTGGTACTACAGTTAGAAGCCCGCGGAGTTTTGTAGTTCGGTTTGGGCGCGCGGAGATTTAGAACAAGATGGCTATTTGACACAAGGATTTACGTGGTTCGGGCCGCCTGAGCGTAATACCCTACTCCACGGGTGTGTGTTGTTGTTGTATTGAGCGTCTGAGCGCTTGTGTGTCCGAGACTAGAGTGACTGGGAGAACTCCCCCCGTGTATCGCTCAGCCAGTCCTTTTATAGTACAAGCACTAGCCGTTACACCATCAGCCTGGCCCGACATGTGGCCCTGGCGGTTATTGATGCTCAATACACAGTTAATGTGCTTAATTCCCCTTATCAGCATGGTAACGCACCTTGACAGAGGCGTTACTTGTATTAAGGGTCCACCAATCGTGTGTCATTAAGATAGCATTAATGCCACTTAATCGGGTCTTTAATGTTCCTTGAAGGTCCGAGCCGTTGGAGGTCCACCAATCTGCCTGTTGAGGTTGAAGGTCAGGCGGTTGGACGTGTGGCAGCTCCGGAGCTTACCATCTTGGATGAGTAGGTCCGGTGCTATTGTACACGTGTCGGTATCGGGGCTTTCCTCTGTCGGGGTTTAGGTCTGAGGGTGCCACACAAGTATCTAGTCCGGAGCTTTCCCATGTATGGAATGTAGCTCCGGTTTTATGATACACGTGGTGACACTGGGACTAACCATAGAAGGGAGGCAGGTCTGGTTCCGTATGACATGTGGGGCCTTCAGAGATCTTCAACTTAGATAGGTGGAGATCCTTTGCACTCTTTGCAGTTCCAAGGGGTATCCGGTACGCAGGGTACCGACAGTGGCCCATTGGGCCCACCTCTGGGAGAAACCTTTTGGATTAAGTCACTCTGTCGGAGGTGGGTCCATCGTTCGATTTTTGTGTCGTGTCTTCAAGGGTTTTTGTATGTGCCGTTGAGGTGGTGGTTCGTAGTTAAACCATCGCCGCGTGGCATCTTCAGGATGCGGCAAGTGAGATCTGCGTGTGCGGATCTCACACAATTGAAGGTCGCTGGTTCCCAATACGAAAACTGTATCGGTTCCGCGCGCCCTGTAAGGCCGCCGCCCTCGGGTTTCCCGCCTCTCATGATGACAACTGTTCGCGTGGGGTAAGGACCTCGACTCGATCGTCTGGGTGGCCCCGGGCCCCCTTGTCATTGGTAGGGTGAAATTTTTGAACTGTATCCTTGGCCCTTCTGCGGTTTCCATCCAAGCGTTGTGGGGGCTTACTTAAGAAGGAAAGCGTGCACCGTTTGGGGATTCCTTACACCTTCATTTGAACTTGTGCTCGAATCCTCCAAACTTTTGCTTGCTTTTCCTCTCTCGCCCCACCGTGCTATGATGGAGTTGGGTCTCCGCAAGAGTCGTCTCACGACCGACGATGATTTGAAGAAGGTCCGGACCTACATGGGGTGGTCCAGCGACTCCTTCAACCACCTGGTCCGCGCTGGCAAGCTCCTGTTCAAGAAGAAGCGCACCGGCGACATGGTGTACTTTTCCGCGTACGCCATGGTGGGACTGATCCCACCTTTCTCAACTTTTTTCTTGATGATGTTAGACTTCTATGGTCTGCAACTATATCACCTTGGCCCCCACTCCATTCTTCTTGTGTCAACATTCGTCCACTTCTGCGAGATGTAGGTGGGTATTCTCCCCTGCGTCGAGCTTTTCCGTACCTTCTTCACCATCCACACCACCGACAAGAGTGACAAGTACCTTGGCTTCTACTATTTTGTGAAGCGCAAGAAATGCCCCTACAAGTACTTAAGGTCGTTCCCTTCCGGCAAGTGGGACGATTGGAAGAAGGATTGGATTGTCGTCACGACAGAGGAGCAGGAGAAGCTGGAGCTGCCCGAAGGCCTTCCCAATGTTGACACTGACGCCTGGAGTGAAGCTCTGGTGCTGTCAGAGGCCTTCAACCCTGCTTTGACCAGTATCCACCAATGTGTGGAAGTAGGAGTGACCCCCCAGGCGGTCTTCTGCAACTTCCTGGTCAACAGGTGGGCTCCGCTGAAGAAGAGGGAGAAGCTCGCCTGGGCCCTCAACAGTGTGATGGACGATGACCGGATTGAGACCGGTTTGAAGTCCAATCTGGAAGGCGCTGCTTTGGAGCTTAATCTCAAGAAGTTCCAGCATGGCATCAATGTCGAGGGCGATGATTTGACTCCACCGGCGGATTTCCTCCTTCTGAACATGGAGGCGGAGTTCAGCAGGGAGCTCCGGTGGAACATGTCAGTGCTTGACGACCTCGGAGAGGTGGAGAGGCATTCAACCACCAGGTTGGCGATCCCAGGAGCTTCTGAGGGTCGCCCTGCTTCCGCCCCGAGACCAAGAGCTGAAGTCATTAGCAAGGGCAAAGAGTTGGCTGAGCCCTCCAGTCGAAAGAGGAAGTTGAAGCACTCTGATGGGAGGCCCGTCAGACCTGCTCCTTCCAAAGCAGCTCCTTCTCCCCGGCGGGGGAGGTCTTCTACGGTGACAACCACTCCAGCATTGACATCTCCCCGGAACGCCATCTCCGACCAGGTGACTCCGGCACCTGGGCCAGCTAAGGGCTCTAGGTCCGAGGGTCCTTCCCAGTCAAGGGGGGCCCCAACCAAGATGTCGCTGGCGTAGCAGCAAGCTCCGGAGGGCCTTCCGGAGCTACTACCCCAATTGCGACTGGGTCGGGCTCTGAGCATCCGGGGAAGAGGTTCCGCGCAAGCTGGAGCAGAAGTCTCCCAAGGTAAATTTGCTTTTTTACCTCAGTTGATTGTTTTTGTTGTAATCATATTTTGAGTTTCTTCATCCTTCATCCACAGGGTATCCAAGAAAGGGGGTGAAGCTTCGGTTCCTACGACAGCAACTGATGTTGTACAAGCGGACGCTCTAGCTCCAGTTCCAGCGCCGTCCCAGGTGGTGGTTGAGGTCTCGGCAGCTCCGGCGCGGGCTGTCGTGGTTCTGGACTTCGAGTCATCCCCTGAAGCTCCCGTGGTAGCACCAAACCACGGGAATGAAGATGTACCAGCGGCACCAGCTCCGAACACTGAAGCTCTAGTTTTGGATGTTGTGATGATGGATGCTCTGGCCTCAGAGCCAGAGGTAGCTGCAGTTTCGGCCTTAGGGACGGATGTTGTTGAAGCCCCGGCGGTGGAGCTGGTGATTCATGAAGTTTCCGCGCCTGAGCCAGTTATCGCGGAGGTGCCGGCACCTGAACCGATGGAGGTTGAAGCGCTGACGCCTGAACCGGTAGTGGAGGAGGCGCCAGCAGCGGAGCCGGAAGTGGCCTCAGCTCTGGACGAATCTTCAACGCCTGCCCCGGAGGAGGTAGTTCCGGAGGTACCCGCGCCTAAGCCAGGGTGCCAAGACGAAGCGGCCAGTCCTCTGCTTGAGGGATCAACTACTGATGACCTGGCGGCGGGACCTTCGGAGCGGATTCCGGAGGTAGAAACTCCCATTGACGGACCTTCCTCGGTTGCAACCGAGGCTGTCCCGGAGGGCGGCCCTAGTGACGCGGAAGCTCAGGGGACCGCTCACCCGCTGGAGTTAGCGGAGAGGAACCCGGCAGGTCCGGAGCCAATCCCCCTATCATTATCAATCGACGCCGCTCCAGCCTTCGTCATGTCCAGCTGACCTTTTATCACGACAGCAACGCCCTCGAGGAGGAGCGCCAAACCCTTAGTAGGTGGCACAACCGGCTCCAATTCGAGACCAAGCTGGTGCAAACAAGGCTGGCTGACGACAAGGAGTGTGTCAAGAGGGAGAAGGCCCGGATGGAGTACTGGGGCCAGCTGCTGGACGAGAGGGAAAGCATGGTACGATCCCTCGACAACCAGTCCCAGGCTATCCACGAACAAGCAGTGGCTGCTAATGAAGCAGCGAATGATCGCCAGGAGAAGCTCAGTACCACCCACGAGAGCCTCGTCAGGCGTCGGGAGGCTCTTGAGGAATGGGAGAAGAAGCTCGAAGATGAAGAGCAAAAACTCCTGGAGCTTAGGGATGACCTCGTGAAGAGGGAGGAGGAGCTCTCCTAGAGGCTGGCTCTGGGTGACAAGAGCCTCGTGAAGCGCACCAAGAAGCTAGAGGAGCTCTGCGAGAGCGAGGAGAAGAAGGCCTGGCAGCGGGGACAGGACCTCACCAAGAGGGAGAATGAAGTTGCTGCTAGGGAGAAGAAAGTGTGGGGCCGGGAGAAAGACCTGGTTGACCGCCAGAACAAGATCCAAGTCTGGGAAGAGGAGCTTGCCAACCTCGAAAGTCAAGTTGCTAAAAGGATTCAGCAGCACGCCAAAGAGGTCGAGCGCCTTGCCCGGGAGGGTTCAGAGCTTGCGGCGACCAAGAGGTCCTTGGAAGAGATGTGAGGCTCAAGGGCTGTAGAGTCCCAACAAGTATGGGACTTCTTGGGCAAAGACAATGATGCGCTGATGTCGCTGGGCTTTAGTCCCATGCGTCCGGATGATCCGGAGCCGGAGCTTGACCAGGCGTTGAAGGTGTTGAGTTCGGCGGGCAACAAACTCAACAAGATGGGCGATGTCATTGCGGATTAGTTGGAGACTGAAGGAAAATCCCTTGCGCAGAACGTCGCAGAATACATGCTAACGTGCTACACAAGTTGGTATCCTCACTTCCCACTAGATCCGGTGCTTGAAGGTCCCATCGACGAAGAGGGAGATGCCGCCAAGGCCAGCATGTCGGAGGTTGCCCAAAAGGTTGCCTCGTTCTTCCGTAGGACTTAGGATTTTCTCCTTGTAGCTCCCACTTGTATCTTCTCTTCTTTTCTCCATTTTGTAATCTCTTGTCTTCCAATGAATGAAATCCAAGAAATTAACGAATTTCATTTTCTTGTCTTCAACCTTTGTCTCACTTGGCCCCCTGGTAGATGTACACAATTTGATTGCGAACATTTACCAAAAGGATGTAGCATTTTGTTGAAGACTTGTGTGCTTCGAACTTGTAGAGTGTAGGTCCGAAGTCATCGATAGCAGGTCCCTGAGGTTATCAGAGCTTTGTAGCTCCACCAGTGACCATTGTCAACACGTAGAGCATCGACAGCAGACCCCACTGGGGTGTCTTTCTACCATCTTTCCTTCACGTTGACGGCTGGCCCCCTAGATTTGTCAGAACTTGATAGCTCCGACAACTCCTACTATCAATGTTTAAAACATCGACAACGGGCCACCTTAGGGGATGTCGAAGCTTTGATAGCTCCGGCATCATCCACCATCATCATGAGATTTTTATTTTTCATGCACATTAAAGTCAAGAAAAACAGTAAAATCCATTTCTTATATATAACTCGTTTGCGGCTTACTATTCCCGAAAGAAATTTTTAGGTCGATCGCAATTCTATATACAATCAAGTGCATTTGCTTATTTTCTCCAGGTCCAATCGTTTTCTGGACTCACCTTACTCTGGCCTGTCGCGGTGTAGGTAGAGTGGCGTACTTAGAGTGCAGGACCAGACTAAGTCGATAGCACACTCCGGACCTAGATTGGCTTGGCGTTCAGGCGAGTAGGTCATTCAACAATGTTAAGACCCGAAAGAATTAACAAAGCGACTTGCATTATATATGAATTGTTCGAGCTAAAGTTTCTTGAGAATTGCACAACTTTGTTATAGAAAAGAAAGAGAAAAATAAAAAAGAATGAGCCTGTACAAAATAAATGCACGTGGAGTCTGTTTTCACATAATGATGTCTTTCATTATAGGTCCGGGGTATAGGGGAAACAAGTACACTCTTAGGGTACGGAACCAGACTAAGTGTGTTGCATTTCTCATTTGACCCAGGGTAACTAGCTACACTTTTAGTTCTAATATTGTGTCAAGTGTTGCTTGAACTTTGTGGACCTTCCGGGAAAGGTCTGGCTATTCTCCCGGAGGAACTACCCGACTCTGTACAATGCCGCTATAACATACATCATATGTAATTACAGACTCACCTTCGTGATATTAAGTGTAGAACTTACGAAGGTGCTCAATGTTCCAAGGATTAGGGAGTGGTGCCCCATCCTCGGTTGCCAAGCGAACGCATCCGGGACGGGATACTTTGATCACTCGAAAGGGTCCTTCCCAGCTGGGGGAAAGTTTGTTTAACCCTTATCGAGTTTGTATTCTCCGTAGCACCAGATCGCCTTCCTCGAGCTGTCGGTTATGCACATTCCTTTGGTGATAGCGCCGGAGCGCTTGACGGTATCGTGCATTTCGAATAGCTACTCGGCACCTTCCCTCTTCAACGAGGTCAAGGTCTTCACGTCGGAGCTGGTCCTGCGTGGCTTCGTCGAAGGTCCAGACCCGGAGTGACCCCAAGGTGATTTCCGGAGGAAGGACTGCTTCAGCTCCATACACCAAGAAGAAGGGTGTCTCTCGAGTTGACCAGTTTGGAGTTGTCCTGTTTGCCACAAGGTGGGTGGAAGCTCTTCAGTCCAGTGGGCTCTATGTTTTTTTAGGCACTCATATGTGCGCGTCTTGATTCCTTTTAGGATTTCTGCATTTGCTCTCTCAGCTTGTCCATTGCTTGCCGGGTGAGCTACAGAAGCGTAGCTAACTTGAATGTTGAGGTCTTCGCAATATCCTTGGAATGCAGAGCTTGTGAATTGGGTCTCGTTGTCAGTTATGATTTTGTTTGGGACTACAAATCTGCATACTATGGACTGCAAGAAATTGATAGCTGATTGCTTGTTTATTGTCACAACTGGAGTTGCTTCCGGCCACTTGGTGAACTTGTCGATGGCGACATACAAGAACTTGTAACCTTCGACGGCTCCTCGGAAAGGTCCCAAGATATCCATACCCCACACAGCGAATGGCCATGTCAGAGGTATCATTTGTAGAGGTTGAGCCGGTGTGTGAATTTGCTTCGCATGGAACTGGCATGCTTCGCATTTCTTCACTAGCTCAGTTGCATCCTGGAGTGCTGTAGGCCAGTGAAAACCATGCCAGAAGGCTTTACTGACCAACGTGCGGGAAGACGCGTGGTTCCCACACTTTCCTCCATGGATTTCCGCGAGGAGCTCGCGGCCTTCTTCCCTTGTAATGCATCGCATTTGGACACCGTTGGCACCACGCCAGTAGAGATCCCTTCTACCAGTGTGTATCTTTTAGCCAATTTGACTATCCGGTCAGCAGATACATTATCTTCAGGAAGTATGTTGTCTTTCAAGTAGCTCTGGATCTCCGAGATCCATGCATCGGAGCTAACTTGAGCTTCTGAGTCTTGCGTGCTGGGTTGCTCGGAGCTTCGTGCAGCACCTACGACCCTTGATGCACACCATGGTAACAGGGCCATCGGGACCGCCAGCTTCGAGGTGCTGGTCTCGCCCCCTGCGCTCAATTCGGCAGGATGAGTTGTTGGTCTTGACCATCTCCGGACGAAGGTTTCGTCGAGAACCGGAGCTCTGGTTGAAGCTTTCGTCGAGAGTTCGTCAGCTTCAGCGTTGTTGAGACGCTGGACATGGCAGAGGTCAAGGACTTTGAAATCCTTCTAAAGCTTCTGGACTTCAAGTAGAGATGCAGCTAGGTGAGGGTTGTTGCAGCAGCATTCACCTTTGACTTGTTTTATTATGAGTTGTGAATCACCCTTTACCAACAGCTGCTTGACACCATATGATAGTGCCACCTTGAGCCCATAGATTAATGCTTCATACTCCGCCATGTTGTTGGTCGCCTTGAAGTCAAATTGAACCATGTATTTGACCTTCTCCCCTGTCAGAGCGAGGAGAAGGATTCCAGCTCTGGCCTCCTGCTTCTGCACGGAGTCGTCGAAGTAGAGAGTCCAGTGAGGCTCAATAAAGACCGGAACCTTGGGTTCTGGCTTCTGCTCACTGGGGACCCCAGGATTTGATGGAGAGGGGGTCCATTTTGCCATAAAGTCTGTCAACGCTTGACTCTTGATCGCTTGTCTTGGGACGAATTCAAGATCAAACTCGGCCAATTCTGCTGCCCACTTTACAATATTCCCAGTAGAGTTGGGGTTAGGCAAGATTGCACGCAGAGGTTACCACTGAATTCTTGTGAGCTTGGAAGTAGTGGTGAAGCTTCCTGGAGGTGATAAGAACTGCGTAGAGCAGCTTATGCACCTCTAGATACCGAGTCTTGGCGTCATGGAGTACCTCACTGATGAAGTACACTGGGCGCTAGATGGTTCGGACTCTCTCGGAGGGGCCCGGAGCTTCCTCCTCATCAATCTGGACCCTCCCGGAGGGGTCCGGACCTTCTTTGGGGACCTCTGGGTTCCTGCTAGAGGAACCTGGAGCTTCTTCTGAAGTGACCTGGACCTTCCCGGAGGGGTCCGGATCTTCTTGTTCAGCAACAGTAACTCCTTTATTTGAAGGAGGTTGATCTTCCGGCGTCTTGCCTTGAGGATCCGAGTCTGGGGGCTGGGACCCAGACTTGCCTTCAGGTAGTTCTGGACCTTCCTGAAGAGGTCTGGATTCCTGAACTGGGGATGGTTCTGGTCTTTCCGCAACCAGGACCATGCTGACAACTTCGTCAGTTGTTGAAATGTAAAGCAGAAGTGGCTCACCAGGATTCGAAGCTACCAAAGTTGGTAGAGTGGTGAGGAGCTGTTTTAGCTCTTAGAAAGCCTTTTCTGCTTCTTCATACCATTGGAATGGTCCGGACTTCCTCAATAATTTGAAGATGGGTAATGCCCATTCCGCCAGTCTTGAGATGAACCGGCTGAGGGAAACTAGACACCCAGTCAACTTCTGGACATCCTTGATGCGGGCTGGTGGCCGCATGTCTTCAATGACTTTAATCTTCGCCGGATTTGCTTCTATTCCTCGAGGGTTCACCAAGAATCCAAGAAGCTTTCCGGAGCTAACCCCGAAGACACACTTGTCTGGGTTCAGCTTTGTGCGTGTGATTCGCAACTTGTCGAAGACAGCTTGCAAGGTGTCAAGGAATGACTCCTTATTCTTGATCTTGACGATGATGTCATCGATGTACACTTCCCTACATCTCTAATGAGCTCTCCAAAAGTTTTGTACATAGCTCGCACAAACGTTGAAGCAGCATTTTTTAGACCGAATGGCATGGCAGTGTAACGATACAATCCATCTACTGTGATGAAGGTGGTATGCTCTTCATCTTCCCTAGACATTCTGATTTGATGATACCCAGAATATGCGTCTAGGAAACAGAGTAATTCGCACCCGGAGGTGGAATCCACTATCTGATCTATTCTAGGTAGTGGGAATGAATCCTTTGGACATGCCTTATTCAGTGTTGTGTAGTCGATAAACATCCGAAGCTTCCCGTCGGCCTTAGGTACAACGATTGGGTTTGCCAGCCATTTTGGATGGAAGACTTCCCGGATGAATCCAGCTTCGAGCAACTTCTTCACTTCTTGACGTATGTAGTTCTGTCGCTCTACTAATTGCTTCTAAGGCTTCTGATGTACACGCCGAGCGTCGGGATAAATCTTCAGATTGTGCTCAATCACTTCCCTAGGGATCCTAGGCATTTGTGACGGTTGCCAGGCAAACACGTCGACATTTGCCCAGAGGAAAGTGATGAGCGCGAGTTCCTATTTGTCATTCAGACCTCCCGATATATGGGTGGTCTGAGTGGCATCGGAACCAATTTGGACGACTTTGACGGGAATTTCAGTGTCGCCGCTTGGTTGCACATGAGGTGTGGAGGTTGAGCCTCGATGACGAATGCTCGGGGGCTTCAGAGCTTGCTCCTTTCCGGATTCTTCCTCCTGTGCTGTAGAAAGCGTGTGGAGTTCTTCCAGAGCAGTAACTCTGGCGGTGCGATCCCCGTGGATCCGGAGAACGCCTGAGGGTGTTTGCATCTTCAACACCAAGTAGCCATAATGAGCAGCAGCCATGAATTTGTACAAAGCTGGCCTATCCAAGATGGCGTTGAATGGTAAGTTGATCTGCGCCACGTCGAAGACCAACTTCTCGGTCCTATAATTCTCCCGAGTCCCGAAGGTCATCGGGACAGTAATGGCACCGAGTGGAGTTATGGCCCCGGACCTACTCCGGAGAAAGGTCGAGAGGGGCGAAGATCCGAAGGTCGGAGCTGAAACTTGAAGAAGGCTTTGAAGCTTATGAGGTTCAGCCCCGAACCTCTGTCCACCATTACGTGGTGGAGCTGGATGTTATTGATGGTCGGAGATACCATCAGTGGAAGTTGGCCAGCTCCGATCATGTTCCGAGGGCAGTCCGAAGCATCGAAAGTGATGGCAGTGTCCATCCACTTCTGATGAGGCTCCGCCCTGGTGGTGGGAGCTACAGTGGCCATGTCCCACCGCATTGTCTTGATCACACGGCGGGAAGTGATGTCCCATGGACCACCAAAGATGGTGTTCATGGTCTTCAGACGCTCGTTGTCGGAGACGTCGGAGTCGTCGTCAATGGAGGTGTAAACAGCATTCAAGACCTTTTTGGGGTCCTGAAAGCCTAACTCCTCTTCAGCCGGAGCTTCATCGACTTTTTGTTTTCCTTCCCTTTGACGGAAAGGAGCTTCTTCCCGGCGCTTGTTGTAGCGTTCAACGAGGTTCTGGACCTCTCGGCAGTTTTCCAGGTTGTGGCTGTCCGTCTTGTGTATGGGACACCACATCTTGGAGCTACCACCGTCTTCAGACGACGGCCGAGGTCGTTTTTCGGGGCATGGCCCCCAGCCACCCGGAGCTGCGGCAGCTGCAGCAGTAGATGTGCCGGCCGACGGCTTCTTCTTGCCGTTGGACTTTTTCTTCTTCTTGCCACTCCCGGAGGTAGCGACTTCACCCTTGGAGGACTTTTTTTTGGCCTCCGGAGGTGGTTGGGAGTGCATTTCACGGCCCTCCGCAGCCTTGGCACACTTGTCTGCCAAGCTGAAGAGTTCCGTGACGCTGGTGACTTCCTTGGTCGCCAGCTTCTCCAGCATTTTCTTGTCTCGAACGCCCTGTCTGAATGCTACAATCACAGAAATGCTTGAGATAGAAGGAATGGTATTTCGTACATGGGAGAACCTCTGTATGAAAGATCGTAGGGACTCTCCCCCCTTCTCCTTGACAGCAAAAATGTCCAATTTCGTGCCTGGTCGGGTGTATGAGCTCCCAAAATTGGCGGTGAACTGTTGGCACAACTCTGCCCAACTGTTGATGGAGTCAGGCGGAAGGCTCATGAACCAAGACCTGGCGGTCCCAGTCAAAGCCACATGGAAATATTTGGCCATCACAGCCTCATTTCCCCCAACTGCAAGGATAGTGGTGGAATAGATTTGAAGAAATTCGGCGGGATTAACAGTCCCGTCGAATTTCTCCGGCAGGCGAGGCCAGAACTTCTGCGGCCATCTGACCATACGTAGGTGCATGGCCAAGGTAGAACAGCCTCCTCCTATTCCCTCAGGAGCAGGACTGTCTTGAGCCTCGAGCCTCTCGCGAGGCTCGATGTGGACGCGGCCATCCTGTTGCCAGTAACGACGATCGAGCTCCGCCCGGAGGTCATGAGTCGAAAGCCTCGTTATCGTGTGAGTACGTCGCGCCTCGGAAGGCAGCGACGTCGCCTGTTGAGATGCAGCACGCCTCCCGTGCTGCGAAGCTTGCGGACCGAGTCTACCCGACAAGGTCCGATGCTGCGATAGAGCCCACTCCGAGGGGGGAGGACCTTGATTGCTGATGCGATCGACTACTGCTGCAACCAGATGATCCACATCAGCTCTCCACTGTTCCATTGCACCCTGGGATGCTCCTGGAGGAGGTGGACATTGGAGAAGAGCGTGCACAGCATTAAGCGCGTGTTCGGGGTTGTTGTTCACCGATGTAGTGACCGACACGGACGCCCCATCTCGCTGTCCAGCTTGATTCACCGGAGCGGACAGTGGTGGTGGTGGCATGACTCCTGCAGAGGAGCCACAACACCTGCTGGCTGCTGCATGTTGGAGGGATTACCTCTAGCAGGTTGCACAGTATGGTTACCGTTGGACGAACCAGTAGCAGAATTCACCATCTTTGAATCTCAGGCACCCCTTCGTGGCGCGCCAACTGTCGGAGTCTGGTTCTGACAATTCTCCCAGTACTAAGGTTAGAAGCACGCGGAGTTTTGTAGTTCGGTTTGGGCGCGCAGAGATTCAGAACAAGAGGGCTATTTGACACGAGGATTTACGTGGTTCGGGCTGCCTGAGCGTAATACCCTACTCCACGAGTGTGTGTTGTTGTTGTATTGAGCGTCTGAGCGCTTGTGTGTCCGAGACTAGAGTGTCTGGGAGAAGTCCCCCCGTGTATCGCTCAGCCAGTCCTTTTATAGTACAAGGACTGGATGTTACACCATCAGCCTGGCCCGACCTGTGACTCTGGCAGTTATTGATGCTTAATACACAATTAATGTGCTTAATTCCCCTTAACAGTGTGGTAACGCACCTAGACAGAGGCATTACTGGTATTAAGGGTCCTCCGATCGTGTGTCATTAAGATAGCATTAATGACACTTAATTGGGTCTTGAAGTCTTTAATGTTCCTTGAAGGTCCGAGCATTTGGAGGTCCACCAATCTGCTTGTTGAGGTTGAAGGTCCGGCGGTTGGACGTGTGGCAGCTCCAGAGCTTACCATCTTGGACGAGTAGGTCCGTTGCTGTTGTACACGTGTCGGTACCGGAGCTTCCCTCTGTTGGGCGTTAGGTCTGGGGGTGCCACACAAGTATCTAGTCTGGAGCTTTCCCATGTATGGAATGTAGCTCCGGTTTTATGATACACGTGGTGACACTGGGACTAACCATAGAATGGAGGCAGGTCCAGTTCCGTATGACATGTGGGGCCTTCGGAGATATTCAACTCAGATAGGTGGAGATCCTTTGTACTCCTTACAGTTCCAAGGGGTATCCGGTACGCAGGGTACCGACAGGTGGGCTCCGCTAAAGATAAGGGAGAAGCTCGTCTGGGCCTTCAATAGTGTGATGGACGATGGCCGGATCGAAACTGGTTTGAAATCCAACTTGGATGACGAAGCTTTGAGGCTCCATCTCAAGAAATTTCAGCACGGGTCCATCGGTGATGACGTCTTGACTTCGCCGGCTGCTTTCCTACCTCTGAACATGACTCCAGAGTTCAGCAGAGAGCTCCAGAGGAAGACGCCGGCACTGGATGACCTCGGTGAAGTAGAGAAGCGCAGGACCTCCAGGGTTGTAATACCCGGAGCTTCCGTGGGGGTGGTCACCCCTACTCTGAGCTAGAGGGTTGATGACATCGGCAAGGTTAAGGGAAAGGAGTCAGCCGAATCTTCCAGTCGGAAGAGGAAGCTGAGGCATGCTGATGGAAGCCCCGTCAGGTCTGCTCCATCTACAACTGCTCCTTCTCCCTGACGAGGGAGATGTTCGGCAACGACACCTCCTGCGATGCAGATGTCCTCAAAGAGCGCTAGCTCCAAACAGTCGACTTCGGTCCAAGTGCCAGCTATGGGCTCCAGGTCCGGTAGTCCTTCTCAGCCAAGGAAGGCCTCAGCTGGGGCAACACCGATGATGGCGACAGGCTCCGGGCGACTTTTCGGAGCTTCTGCTGTGCCAACCACGACAGGCTCTTGCTCCGAGCGCCCGGTGAAGAAGTTTCGCACCAATTGGAGCGGTAGCTTTCCAAGGTAAGCTTTGCTTTTTCACCTTGATTTGCTATTCTTATTTTTGTCATATTTTGAATCTTCCGATCTTTCGACTCCAGGGCATCAAAGACGGGGGCTGATGCTCCGGCCTCTGTCACAGCGGCCAAAACAGTGCGGCAGAAGCTTCATCTCCGACCCTCGCGCCTCCTCAAGTGGTGGCTGAGGTCACGACAGCTTCGGCGCCAACTATCGTGGATCTAGATCCCGAGTCAACGCCTAAGACCCCCGTGGTATCGTCGGACCACGGGGGAGACATAGATGAAGAAGCTCCAGTAGCGGCAGCGCCAAAGACTGAAGCTTCGGCTCAAGACATGGAAATGGTGGAAGCTCCGGCATCAGAGACGGAGGTAACCGAGGCTCTGGTCGCTGTGTCAAAGGTTGTTGCTGAGCCGGCGGGTGAACCGGTGGTGCCAGAAGCTCCAACCCTTGAGTCGAAAATCATTGATGCCCCAACAACTGAGTCGATGATGCTTGAAGTTTTGGCCCTTGAGCCGGAAGTTGTTGAAGCTCCGGCAGCCAAGCCGGAGATGGTTGAAGCTCCAACAGCTTAGCCGAAGGTGGTTTATGTATCGGCGCCTGAGTCAGTGGTGGAAGTAGCTTATGGTGAAGCTTCAACGACCGCCACAGAGGTAATAGCTCCAGAGGTGTCCATGCTCGAGCCTCAACACCATGAAGAAGCGGGGGCAGGCTCTCCACCCGCGGAGCCAGTAGTTGAAGACCCTGCGGCAGGACCTTAGGCGTCGGCCCCGGAGGTAGAAGTTCCCCCAGTGGGATCTTCCTCAGCAACTATCGAAGAGCTCCCGGAGGGCGACCCTAGTGCCGTAGAAGCTCAGGGAACCATGCTTGTGGCGTGAGACCATATTTTTGTTCTTGAAGACCCTCTAGAGTCGGCGAAGATGACCCCGGTAGGTCCGGAGCCTATTCCTTTGGTGTTGTCTATTGACAATGCTTGCTCGAGCCTCCAATAGGTCCAACCCGCCTTCGACCACGATAGTAAGGTCCTCAAAGAAGAGCACCACACCTTGAGGCGTCGGCACAACAGACTTCACTTCGAGACCAAGCTGGCGCAGAAGAGGCTTGCTGACCAAAAGGAGTGCGTCGAGAAGGAAAAGACCCGGTTGGAATATTGGGGCAAGTTGCTGGAGGAGAAAGAGGCTGCCATCAGGGCCCTCGACGCTAATTCTTGGGAGATTCTTGAACAAGCCAAAGAAAGGAATGATGTTGCTGACGAACGTCAAGACAACCTCAATGAATTAAATGAAATTCTCCTGAAGTGCTGAGCGGACCTCGATGCAAGAGAAGAGAAACTCTTAGAACGGCATGAGGATGTTTTGAAAAGGGAGGAAGAGCTCGCCCAGAAGCTAAGTCTGGCAGAGCAAAATTTGGCAGATCACACTAAGAAGCTTAATCTGCAGGGCAAGGAAGATGAAGAAAAGTATTGGAAACTGGGACAAGGGCTCTCAAAAAGAGAAGTTGATGTTGCCGCCAGAGAAGGTAAAGTAAGAGGCAGGCAGAAGGACCTGGCCGAACGACGGAACCACATCCACTTCTGGGGGACAGAGCTAGCCGACCGCGAAAAGAAAGTGTAGGATCGAGATCACGTGAAAATCTACCAGAGGAGGGTGAATGGTAGATTGAAACTTTTCAGCAGAAGCAATGAAAACCCTCAGCAGAAAAACGATCCGTTAAAGAGATAGGGTGTGAGACTAATCTAATCATGTTTCACCGTGACAAAAGTGATAAATATCAGAGAGAATCAAGTCACGAAGACAAAACAACAAGAATAACTCAAATTCGTCGATAGAAACTCAAGTTACGATCGAAATATCAAAGAAAGGTCAAACTGTTCTACCGAGTAAAAAACAGATCTGTAATACTGCAAAGAAACTCGTGTAGATCAAAAAAACACAAATCAAATGACCTTGAAATTTTTACATATGATATATAATCAAGTTGTTAAGACAATCCAAAAAGAATCACGTCAATTAGATCTGTAAAACTCAAGTTATGATAAAAACACCAAAGAAAGGTAGTGTTGTGCAGAAACTCGACGAGAAAACTTGTCTGGAACAAGTCAAACGAACAAGGCACAAAAGTTCCTTTAAACTACGATCTTTATTCAATAGAACACAAGAGGAACATCCCCAAAGTCTTGCACCACGAGCTCTGGCTTCCCTTGCTTATATAACCAGCCCTTAGGCCAACCCAAACTCAACTAGGATTTTAATCCTACTCAAATCACGAATCGAAACTTTTCATAACTGCTTAGGACTCTTCTATACGCAGATAGAAGAAATCTTAAGACTTCCAAACACATTATGAACGTATCCCACATTCCTAAAACAACTCAAATTCATGACCCACATGAAATCCTATCATAACCAACTCAAAACTTTCCATATTTGAGTCAAACCCGACTCAGCCGCAGCTTGAGTCCATAACCTAGTCGGTTGGACCTTTCCGACCAATTCTTTATGTCCACATCTCTTCATTACACCTCGGAACCATGTAGCCACATCCACGCACTCCTTGCATACGTGCAAACATCTTCCAATGACATCCACGATACCTTCATATGCATTGTTCTTGATTCAAACATGTTGCGGAACCTCCCGATCAACTCAACCACAGTTCCTCCCAAACTTGGTTGTTTAACCTCATCTTATCCCTAAGACTAGTTCAATGGATCCAGTCACCAACCATGTCTTGAACTCAAGCAACACCTGCACATGAATAAACAACCAATACTTTCGAGCACAAGTCCTCGACTTGACTCTCGTTAGTTCCGAACCTACAACATCTTACGTGAGCACCTCACATAAGCATGTTGCAAACCATAGCAAAATGATATCAACCATAACCACCAAAACACACCAAAAACTTAGTAAAAGAATACTAAGAAAACTTTCCATAAATGTAAAACAAGTTTGAAATATTTCAAAGTAAAAGCAGAACCACTGCAATCAAGCTCCAAACCTTGCCAAAGCTAACCGGACCTTGAACTGGAGCTTACCAAAGCTAGTAGGACCTAGCGTCGGAGCTTACCAAAGCTCGTCGGTCCTAGCGTCGAAGCTTACCAAAACTAGTCGAACCTAGACAAAGAAGTTGGACCTAGCCAAATCAAGTCGGACCTTACGTCGGACCTTGCCGGAACTACCCAATACAAGCAAGACCTATCGTCAGAACTTGCAGGAGCTTGGATCTAAAGTTGGACCTTGTTAAAAAGATGTTTTAGTAGTATTCAAAACTTTTATCGCCATAGCCAATGTATTCAGCACATATACGTCTCACAATCTCTCCCTTGATGAATGCATTGGCAACACCACTTAAAAACCAAAAGGCATTTAGGAAGAACAATACGTCGATGAATCAATACTGGGGTTAGTCAAAAGGCATTTAGGAATCCAGTACTGAGTCACACGACGTCCAGCAGGAATAACACGCGAAAGCTAAGATAAAACAGCAGTTTTATGAGCCAAAGCTTGAGGATTTTGTACCCAACTACTGTCCTACGAGATGTTACATGTGTATCACAAAAAATAGTAGGTTTGGGAGCAACCTTTGCATGTTTTCAACTCATTACAGCAGATCGCATGTTCCTATTATTCGGTTTAGCATGAGGAGCAAATTTTACATGAAAGTTATGAGATCTAGCAATCATTCTTTCCTTTTTTGTTGTTTAGCTAGTCTATAACAAAAATCTATGACATGACCATCTCTACCACAGTAGGTACAATGAAATTTAACTTTGTGTTCATGTCTAGAGGAGCAAGCAACATTTTTATTTGAAACCGAATGAGACAACACTCCTGCATATTTGAAAATCACTTCTTTTTGTTTAGGAACTGTTTGAATCAAACCACTTCCTAATGACTTTACAATTTTAGGTGGATGTGCCTTAGCATGAGCATGAGAATCAAAACCTAAACCAGTTTTATCATTGCAAGACTTTGAAGAATTCAGCAGCAAGTTTAGGTTCTTATTCCCATTACAAAACCGATCTAATGTCCTATGCATGTTATCAAGTTTATTGGACAGATCAAGGCAATTTTCACATGAAGTTTTTCCTTTTAATTTGCAATTGGAACAAAATTTAGTTTCATGAGAACGTAAAGCATTGTTCAATATAGAAATTTCATTCATAGCATCTTGTAGTTTCTTATCAAGATCATCACAAGTAGAACAATGCAAATCAATTGTAGAACAGCTAGCATCTTTCAAGTTTCTATCATTAAGTACAACAAGCTCTCTATTCTTTTCAATTTCTAACTCAAGTTTATCAAGTGTGGAGGTGTGCGTACTTCTTAATGAGGACAATTGTTCATATATTAAATCACATGAGGGACATGCATCATCACTAGGAATCAAAGTTTTTAAACGGTTGATTTCAGATTCTAGTGATTCAATTTTAGCAGCACTATCCCTAAGCTTTTTGTCTTTTTTCTTAACTATAATAGTGGCACGAGAAATAGCATCACACATTTCTTCGCAAGTAGGACATACCTCTTCATTGTTGCTGTTGTGTTCTGCATCCTCCATACTTGATCTTGATTTGCCCGCCATGAAGCAAAAGTTTGCCAAATCATCTTCATCTTTGTCACTTCCAATGTCCACATCGCTTGAGCCAAGTTCTTGAAGTGCGGAGATAAAACTTCTCACCAATTGATGTCTTGTAAAACCCTTCTTTTTCTTCTTATCATTTGCAGAGGAGTGCTTCGTCCTTGTTTGCTTTTCATCCTGGGAAGTAGGACCTGAAAGGTTAGGGCAATCTGAATGAAAATGTCATGTCTTACCACATTCGAAACATCGTTGAGGTCCAGAGCTTCCTCTCCTCCTAGTTCTAACATTTTGCAATGCTTTTGAGAACCTAGTACAGAGAAGTACTAGCTCCTCTGGAAATTCCTCAATCTGTTCAAGGGTTAGAGAGGACAACAAAGCAAGTGTACCACAAGATGAAGATTGACCGGAGCTAGGCATGTCACGTTGAGAAACAAAAGCAATAGACTTGTTGAGGTTCTTACGTGATATTATGTCAATTTCATGAGTTTTTAACTTGGAATATAGCACGTCTAAAGTAAGTGTACCCTTGACAGTAGATTCATGAATTGATGTGACTTTCTTCTCCCAAATTGACATATCTAATGCACTTAACAATTGCCTAGCATTTTCAGCATCGGAAAATTAACATTGGCACTTTGCAAGTTGCTGAGAATTTTAATAAAGCGAGCAAAAAGGTCATCAATAGACTCACCGGGATGCATCTCGAAGCACATGTATTCCTTTTTGAACATATCTTGTCTCACCTCCTTGATCGTGTTGGATCCTTCGTGATAGTCACAAAGTGCTCTCCACACATCGTATGCCGATCGGAGGTGTGCAACGCGGTCGATGTCGCTTGGAGTGAGTCCTTGGATGATCAAGTTTCGGGCTTTATTGTTGTTGTCGACGTCCCGTAGGTTCGTAGCTGCAACTTGATTGTTTGATGGCACATCATAAGGCTTGAACACCTTTTCCCATATGGCGAAGCCTTTGGCCTGGATGAAAGCCTCCATATGTACCTTCCAAACCTGAAAATCAATGCCACTAAACACACAAGGTTTTGCGGAGTATTTCTCCATGTTGATTAGTAAAAACACATGCAAATCACAAAGATTAGAGCACTGTGGCTCTGATACCAATTGTAGGATCGAAGAGCACGTGAAAAGCTACCAGAGGGGGGTTGAATGGTAGATTAAAACTTTTCAGCGGAAGCAATGAAAACCATTGGCAGAAAAACGATCCGTTAAATAAATAGGGTGTGAGATTAATCTAATTGTGTTTCACCGTGACAAAAGTGATAAATATCATAGAGAATCAAGTCACGAAGACAACACAACAAGAATCACTCAAATCTGTCGAGAGAAACTCAAGTTACGATCGAAAGATCAAAGAAAGGTCAATCTGTTCTACCGAGTAAAAAACAGATCTATAATACTGAAAAGAAACTCGTGTAGATAAAAAAAATCCAATGACCTTGAAATTTTGACAGATGATAGATAATAAAGTTGTTAAGACAGCCCAAAAAGAATCACGTCAATTGGATAAAACTCGTAAAACTCGACGAGAAAAGGTAGTGTTGTGTAGAACTCGTAAACTCAAGTTATGATAAAACCACCGAAGAAAGGTAGTGTTGTGTAGAAACTCGACGAGAAAACTTGTCTGGAACAAGTCGGACGAACAAGGCACAAAAGTTCGTTTAAACTATGATATTTATTCAACAGAACACAAGAGGAACAGCCCAAAAGTTGTGCACCACGAGCTCTGGCTTCCCTTGCTTATATAACCAGCCCTTAGGCCAACTCAAACTCAACTAGGATTCTAATCCTACTCAAATCACGAATCGAAACTTTTCATAACTTCTTAGGACTCTTCTATACGCAGATAGAAGAAATCTTAATACTTCCAAACACATTAGGGATATATCCCACATTCCTAAAACAACTCAAATTCGTGACGTACACGAAATCCTATCATAACCAACTCAAAACTTTCCATATTTGAGTCAAACCCGACTCAGCCGCAGCTTGAGTCCATAACCTAGTCGGTTGGACCTTTCCGACCAATTTTTTATGTCCACATCTCTTCATCACGCCTCAAAACTATGTAGCCACGTCCATGCACTCCTTGCATACGTGCAAACATCTTCCAATGACGTCCACGATACCTTCATATGCATTGTTCTTGATTCAAACATGTTGCGCAACCTCCCGATCAACTCAACCACAATTCCTCCCAAACTTGGTTGTTGAACCTCATCTTCACCCTAAGACTAGTTCAATGGATTCTATCACCAGCCATGTCTTCAACTCAAGCAACACCTGCACATGAATAAACAACCAATACTTTCGAGCACAAGTCCTCGACTTGACTCTCGTTAGTTATGAACCTACAACATCTTACGTGAGCACCTCACATAAGCATGTTGCAAACCATAGCAAAATGATATCAACCATAACCACCAAAACACACCAAAAGTTAGTAAAAGAATACTAAGAAAACTTTCCATAAATGTAAAACAAGTTTGAAATATTTCAATGTAAAAGAAGAACCACTACAATCAAGCTCCGAACCTTGCCAAAGCTAACCGGACCTTGAACCGGAGCTTACCAAAGCTAGTAGGACCTAGCGCTGGAGCTTACCAAAGCTCGTCGGTCCTAGTGCTGGAGCTTACCAAGACTAGTCGAACCTAGACAAAGAAGTTGGACCTAGCCAAATCAAGTCGGACCTTGATGGAGCTACCCAATACAAGTCGGACCTATCGTCGGAACTTGCAGGAGCTCAGATCTAAAGTTGGACCTTGTTAAAAATATGTTTTAGTAGTATTCAAAACTTTTATCGCCATAGCCAATGTATTCAGCACACATAGGTCTCACGCCAAGTTGTTGAGAGTATGCAACAACATGCCAAAGTGGTTGAGCGCCTCGCTCGGGGGCAACTGAATCCCTGAAGGTATGGGATTTTCTGGGGCGTTTTGATAGAGCTTTGGTGCCTCTCGGCTTCAGTCCAATACGTCCAGAGAACCCAGCACCGGAGCTGGACCAGACGCTGGTGGCACTTAACTCTGCTGGCAGCAAACTCGACGCGATGGGTGATGTCATCGTCGACCAGCTGGAGGCGGAGGGAAAATATTTGGCCAAGAACGTCGTCGAGTATGTCTTGGCGTGTTACAAGAGCCGAGACCCCCAACTTTCTCTAGATCCGGCCTTCGAAGGACTCTTTGTCGAAGAGGAGGATGCTGCCAAGGCTAACGTCCAGGAAGTTGCTGAGAAGGTTGCCTCGTTTTTCCGCAGGACTTAGATCCTCTAGTAGCTAGGACCTTTTCCTTTTGCCTTTTGTTGTAATCCTAATTTTGTAATCCAGTACTTTGAATGAATGAAATCCACTGTTTCTGCAATGAATTCCATTTTGTTGTCCTTGTCTTCAATACACTGTCCTTTATCTTGTTTGCCCCCTGGTATATGTACACAATTTGATTGCGAACATGTACCAAAAGGATTTGACGATGTGTTGATGACTTGGATGCTTCGAACTTGTAGCTTTTAGGTCTGAAGTTTATTTACGACTTTTGTTGCATCGACGGCAGGCCCCCTGGGGTTGTTGGAGCTTGGTAGGTCCGACAGCACCCACTGTCAACGCGTAGAATGTCGACGACGGGCCCCCTGGGGTTGTTAGAGCTTAGTAGGTCCGACAGCACCCACTGTCAACGCGTAGAACGTCGACAGCGGCCCCCCTGGGGCTGTCAGAGCTTGGTAGGTCCAACGGCATCCACTGTCAACGTGTAGAACGTCGACAGCGGGCCCCCTCAGGTGGTTACGCCATCTTCACTTGAATTATACTTCACGTCAGCGGTAGGCCCCCATGGGAGTTGCCAGAGCTTGTTAGCTCTAGCAGCGCCCACTTTCAACGTCTGAGATGTTGACAATGGGCCCCCTTGGAGGTTGTCGAAGCTTAGTAGCTCCGACATCGTCCAACATCGCCATGAGTTTTCATTTTTCCTATGTATCAAAGACAAGAAAAAATCGTAATCTTACTGTTCTCATTTGAATTTTGGATCCAAAGAAAGTCGATATGATGACAAGCAAATTGAGATAATCTTTTGCAGATCTGAATGCTTTTAGGACTTTCCCTACTGAGGCCTGCCAGAATGTAGCTAGAGTGGTATACTTAGGGTGCAGGACCAGGCTAAGTCGATAGCACACTCCAGACCTGTGTTGGCTTGGCGTTCAGGCGAGTAGACCATGCAGCAATACTAGGATCCAAAAAAACCACCAGTATAACTTGTACAAAATATGAATAACTTGGACTAAAATTCAAAAAGAATTGCACAACTTATTATAGACAAGAAGGAGAAGGATAAATTAAAGATAATAAGCCTGCACAAGATTAATGCACATGGAGTCTGCCTTTATATAACAACGCCTTTCATTATAGGTCCGGACTACAGGGGAGACAAGGACACACTTAGGGTATGGAACCAAGCTAAGCGTGATATACATCTTGTGCTAACCAAGGGCAGGTAGCTACACTTTTAGTGCTACGACTTGTGTCAAGTGTTGCTTGAGCTTCTCGGACCCTCCCGGAGGGGTCCGGATGTTCTCCCGGAGGTTCTACCCAACTCTGTTTATAGACTCTATAATTTACATTGCATATAATTACAGACTCACCTCCATGACTCTAAGTATAGAACTTATGGAGGTGCTTGATGTTCCAAGGATTAGGAAGCGGGGTCCCATCCTCAGTTGTCAAGCGAATGCATCCGGGATGGGATACTTTGATCACTCAGAAAGGACCTTCCCAGCTGGGGGAAAGTTTGTTCATCCCTTCGCGAGTTAGTATTTTCCGCAGCACCAAATCACCTTCCTCGAGTTATCGGTTGCGCACATACCTCTGATGATAGTGCCGGAGCACTTGGCGATAACGTGCATTCCAAACCACTGCTTGGCACCTTCCCTCGTCGACGAGGTCAAGGTCTTCACGCCAGAGCTGGTCCTGCGCGGCTCCGTCGAAGGTCCGGACCCGGAGTGACCCCATGGTGATCTCTGGTGGAAGGACTGCTTCAGCTCAGTACACCAGTAAGAAGGGTGTCTCTCCAGGTAACTGGTTAGGTGTAGTCCTGCTTGCCCATAGTACGGATGGAAGCTCCTCAATCCAGTTGGCTCCATGTTTCTTCAAGCGCTCATAAGTGTGCGTCTTGGGTCCTTTTAATATTTCTGCATTTGCTATTTCGGCTTGGCCATTACTTGCCGGGTGAGCTACTAATGCATAGCTAACTTGAATGCCAAGGTCTTCGCAATACTCTTGAAATGTTGGACTTGTGAATTGGGTTCCCTTGTCAGTAATGAGTCTGTTCGGAACTCCAAATCTGTAGACTATGGACTTCAAGAACTTGATTGCTTATTGATAGTCAAAACTGGAGTAGCTTCCGGCCACTTGGTGAACTTGTCAACGGCTTTTGGGAAGGGTCCCAAGATGTCCATGCCCCACACAACGAATGGCCATGTAGGAGGAATCATTTGCAGTGACTGAGCCGGTGTGTGAATTTGTTTTGCGTGGAACTGACATGCCTCAGACTTTTTTACCAACTCTACTGTGTCCTGGAGTGCTGTAGGCCTATAGAAGTCATGCCAAAAGGCTTTGCCGACCAGCGTGCGGGAAGACGCATGGTTCCCACACTCTCCTCCATGGATCTCCGCGAGCCTTCTTCCCTTACAATACACAGCATTAGGACGCCATTGGCACCACGCCAGTAGAGATCCCCTTTTACCATCGTGTATCTTTTAGCCAAACTGACGATCTGGTCAGCAGATACACCGTCTTCAGGAACGATGTTGTCTTTCAAGTAGCTCCGGATCTCTGAGATCCATGCATCAGAGCCAGTTTGAGCTTCTGAGTCTTGCGTGCTAGGTTGCTCGGAGCTTCCTGCAGCACCTACGACCCTTGGTGGACGCCATGGTAACAGGGCCACTGGGACCGCCAGCTTCGAGGTGTTGGTCTCGCCTGAAAGTCGCCTAGAGGGGGGTGAATAGGTAATAAGACCTGAAATGACTTAATCAAATGAGATTAAAATCCTGAGGCCGGACTTGTCTGGACAGGGCCGGACTAGTCCGCTCAGCACAGGGTGAAAACCTAAAAACTTGGTTTTTACAAGTTATTTGCGGAATTTAAGTTCACCCAAGATGTAAGCAATGTGTGGTAACCTAGTACAACTTAGATTGTGATGTTAAGGCACTTAGGTCACATGATTTCAACAAAGATCAAAGTGAAGAGCAATATGAACAATAAGAACCCTAATAGCAATGCTAGTGATTATGAAATGTAGAATGACAAGTGAGACGAGATTTTATCCCGTGGTTCAGCTCCATGAGGAAGCCTACATCCACGTTGAGAAGCCCACACAAGGACCGGGTCTCACTTGACCCTTTTCTCACCAAGCCACCACAATGGCCAGCTTGCTTTCCACTATATCAATGGGTAATCACCAAGTTTGATTGGGGCTGCTCACAAGTTGAGGCTCCCACAAATCAATACAATGAGGAGCACACAAAGCTCAACTCACACAAGCCCTAAAACACAACACAATGTGCAAAGAGATCAAACCGAGAGCCAAAGCGCGATGATCTTCCTTCACTTTTCTCCCCAAACTCTAATCTCTTCAAGATTTGGTCTTAGAGGGCTAGTAGGACAAGTGGAAGGCTTTGAAAGGCTCTAGGTCACTTGTGGCGGCGCTAGGGTTTTTGAGTCCTCAAATAGGGGTCGGGGTCCCTGGCGATACCCTGCAAACCGGGTACCCCCGCATACAAGGAAGACAATACAGCTCCGAACCTAGCCTCTCCGCTGAGGAGAGGTCCGATACTACCACGTGTCCCGACGAAACCGACCTAGCCTCCCCGCAGGGAAGAGATCCGGTGCTGCCACACGTCTCGAAGACTTCGGACCTAGCCTCCCCACTAAGGAGAGGTCCAGTGATGCCACGCGTCTCGAAGACTCTGGACCTAGCCTCACTGTTGAGGAGAGGTCCGGTGCTGCCGTGCGTCTCAAGGACTTCGGACCTATCCTTCCTGCTGAGGAGAAGTCCAGTGTTGCCTCTGGACCTAGCTTCTCCGCTGAGGAGAGGTCCGATGCCACCACCGCGCGTCCCACAGCTCCGGAAGGAACGTGTACACTCAAGGCCGTATTAACACGCCATCAACACAGCATTAATGTGTCATCAAGACACCTTGGTGCACCATGAAGACCCATTAAGACCCATTAAGGTGTCATCAGGACACGTTAATGCACCATCAAGACTCATTAACATGTCATCAAGGCACGTAATGCGCTTTCAAGGCTAATTAACCCGGGGCCACCTGTCGGGCCCCGGACATAATGTAAGCTGCCGGCCTTCACCTAAAAAAGGATCGGGCAGCCACGACAGAAGGGGACTCTCTCATCTTATTCATACGCATCTCACGCTCACCATGGGTTGAGTACGTGCAATACAACACAAGCCCCTGTGGATGTAGGGTATTATGCCTCTCGGCAACCCAAACCACGTAAAAATCCTCGTGTTCATCGTGCTCGTAGATCCATGAAATTCGCCCCTCCAAAAAGAACCTTCGCGGGCTGCTCCTGAAGTGTCGCAAAAACATCTTCGACAGTCCCCCTTTTATAGGGGTCCCAGCAACTAACCGTCGCCACAAGGGCAAACCCGGACTAGTCTGGTCCTGTGCCACAGACTAGTCCGGCCATCTGGGACCACCGACAATTTCACATCATCGATCGACAAAACAGATGACGTTCGCACCAACATTTGAATTTCAAACGGCCACTGACAACACGGACTAGTCCGGTTCACTACGGACTAGTCCGAAGTAGAACAGAGAGCTTTGGTCCGTCCCAAAACGGACATGATTGGGTAGGCCCGGACTAGTCTAGCCACAGGGGGCGGACTAGTCCGGCCCTCTAGGGTTTGCTCGGTTTCTCTCACACTAAGTCTCAAACGGACTAGTCCGCATCACAATAGACAAGTCCGAACTTTTCCATAGAGCTTTGGTCCGTTTCAAAACAGACAAGTTCGGTCTTCAGGGACTTAGCTCCAACTCCACTAAGGGATGAATGGACTAGTCCATACCAACACGGACAAGTCCGAACTCATCCAGAGACATTTAGTCTGCCCCAAAGTGGACTTCTCTAACTGGCCGGGCTAGTCCGGCCCTGAGGCCCGGACTAGTCTGGCCTCCTAGGGTTTTTCCTCATTTTGGCTTCTCACTTATGTTTTTCTCTCAACTACCACTTTGAGCCCTCTAGAATGATCTCAATGCACATGATACATCCACCCTCATACATGATACTGTAAGGATCGAATGCCCAAGAGGGGGGTGAATTGGGATTCTTTTCAAAAATCTAAGCTATAAAACTTAATTACTCAAAGCCCAATTCCCTACGCAAACAATCTATGCATTCAAGTAAATAGCAACTTCGCGGTATATAAAATGCATAAATGTAGGGTGAGAGGATGAGGATGCAAACTCCTGAGGAGACACGAAGATTTATCCCGTGGTTCGGCAAGATCGTCAAGATCTTCCTACATCCACGTTGTGGCACCCACCAAAGGGTATAGCCACACCCAAGTCACCGAGACTAGGGATATTCACTATTCTTCTCCGTTCGCCAACCTCGGCAAGGTGCAGCTCAAGCCATGTAAAACTTGGATCTTTCGGGCTTCCACAATCCTCTTGGCAAGCTCCGATAGTCACTCTCAGTTACAAACACCAAGGGACACTCCCTTACAGCTCTCACTACACTAGAGATTCCAATCACCAAGAATGGAGGCACACAAGCACTATCTCTAGCTAGTTCTAGCCTATCTCTTGGTCTACAAGTGGTGAAAATGATATGGAAGTGGTAGCTCTATGTCTTGAATGCTTGAGAATGTGTAGAGTATGTCTGGTAGTCAAGACTTGTCGCTTTGACAGGTTGAAGGGATATAAATAGCCAGCCTCCACGAAATAGCCGTTGGAAAAGTAGGCTGACATCACTGCTCTGCAAACACCGGATGATCCGATGTCTCCCCTTCAGTTATCATCGGTCCAATCCAAATTAGTTGATGTCATTGTGTCAAATATGACCGTTGTTAGACCGATGTTGCACTTGTCTTCTCATTGGATGATCCGGTGGCTCTTCCTCCAGAATTGGTTCAAACTTGATGCTTACTGGAGTGATTGACCGATGTGTTCAAAGGTTGTACATCGGATGATCCGGTGCTACACTTAGTCCAAGGATATTGCTTACTGTACTGATGGACCGATGTAGCTTTGCCCTTAACATCGGATGATTCGGTGAGTGCTTTGTTCTGAGGTCTTCTTCTTCTGCTGAATCAACTCGACCGATGTGTTGTTCTCAGGAATCATCGGTTGATCTGGTGAGTTGATTTTGTTTGCTTCGAGTTGTTCTAAGTGATTCTTTTGAACTTTGCTCGATTAACCTCTTAGACATTTGTTGCAAATATTCTTCTGATGATTTTCAAGCATTGAGTGTTGTCAATTATGGTTGAATGACTTTGACATATGAGATTTTACTTCTAGTCTTCATAACATTCATTGATCTCATAAAATGATTGTTTAGGGGTCTCCAATGATCAGTAATTGATATTCATATTCATATATTTCATTTGATTGGGAGACCTTGCATCCACAAATTCATTAGTAAAATCCAATGGTTGTCATTAATCACTGAAACCATACCTCATGGGGGCCTAGATGCTTTCAATCTCCCCCTTTTTGGTGATTCATGACAACACAACAAGTGAAGCATAATAATGAATTTGATAGTACGATACTTAAGAAGATATGCAATGAGTACAAGATATGACATATTAACCTTGAAGACGCAAAAGAGATTAATAACACGAAAGCTCAATCGATCAATAACTCAAGAGAATAGGTGCACATGAATATACATCAATAAGCTCAATCGATCAATAGCTTATGAGTACTCAATGAATAACAGAGGAGTAGCAAAAACATCAAAGTACAAAAGATATAGATAAACTCCCCCTGAGACTAAGACACTCCCCCTGAGGATAGGCTATCCTCCCCCTGACCCTACTCTAACTCTTCTCCCCCTTTGGCATCAAGACACCAAAAAGGGATCCGAGTACCTAAGAACCCTGAGTGCTCGGAGCGATGACGAACTGGTCGCTGTCGGGAGTGCTGTCGTCGGAGCTGCTGCCTGAAGTAGAGGTGGAGGGTGCTGTAGGTGCCGCAGGAGCTGCCGTCGGTGTCTGCTGAGTCGGAGCTGCTGGCAATGGGGCACAAACGATGGATGCCGGCGTCTGCTGGAACAACGTCATAGCCGGCAGTGGAGAGTGGATTGGTGCGCCTGGAGCCAGTAGTGGAGACATGCTGATCGTCGGGATCAGCGTGGTCGGCACCGGAGCTGCAGGTGGAGGAAGGACAGGCGGGGGTGGAGCAACGCCTCGCAGCTGCATCGGCAGGGCAATCCCGGTCTGGGTGTAGAGGTTAGTGATCAATCCCAGGATGCCCATCATTGCCTGCTGCGTCTGCTGCTGCTGGTCGAGGGAGCGCTGGTGCATATGGTCGATTAGCCCCGTCAGCCGGTCTGTGTCCTCTTGCCTCTCACGGCCGATCTGGCGCTGCATCTCCTGCTGCTGCTGCTGGAGCTCCAAAAGGTGCGCTGCCTGCTCAGCTCGGGCCTGCTCAGCTGCAAGTCGGTCTAGGCGCTGCTGCTCAACCATCTGCTGCAGGAGTGAGGTGAGCTCTGACGGTTGAGAGACTTGTGCCTCTGAGACGGGAGGTGGAGTAGGAGGTGGCACAGTCGAGCCTCCAGCCTCCGCGTCGTGCTGCCTGGGTGAGGGAGGAGGTGGGAAATACTCCTCAACACTGTCATTCGTGTCGCTCTCGGACCATATATGCTGAAGGTCCTCACCCTGAGCCTCTGCCTCTGCCAGCCTCTCATCCTCCTTCTCCAGATCTGACCAATCCTCCTCGGATAGCCGAGCACGGACCTGACGCTCGACTGGACGGCCAAGGCGGCGGTCTCCAGGAGCTGGAGCACGGTAGTGGCTGAACCGTGTGACACTCTCGTCGGTGAGACGATCATGCACGGCGGACTCCTCAGGAACCATCATGGAGAGCAGGTAGTTGATCTAGTGTCCAAACACAAGATGCCTCATCATGCCAACTCCGTCAGTGATCACATCTTCCATCTCACATATGAGGAGGTCCACAATATCGAACTCCATCCCATTCATGATGTAGAACAAGAGGGTCTGCTGCAGGCTGGTGAACCCCTCTAGGTATCTGGACCTCAGCAAGAGAGTGCGGCGCAAGGCAAGGTGCACTGTGCGCGCAGCTGGAGTCAACAGTGCTGGTACCCTCGGCTGGTTCTGAGAGAAGGATGGTGCAAACAGAGAGTGTATCTCCTCCAGTGGTGGTTCCACTCCTCCAGTGAGCGGCCTCCTCAGCAGGTCTGCCTGTCCATATACCCTCTCATGCACGCAAGTGTTGTGCAGGTCCACTCTTAGCAGCTGTGCCAACGTCTGCCTCGTCAAGTGATGGTGCTGGCCCATGAACATGAAGTCTATAGACCTGTGGCCCTTAGAGACGTAGAGGGTGGCGTAGAAAACACGGACCCATTCATCCACGTAGTCACTCCTCTCATAGGACATCAGCTCCACCAGCCCTCTGTACCTCTCAAAGTATGGGCGTATCTCCGTCTCGGCTGCCAGGACAAGCTGATCCCAATCCAGGAAGTTGTGCTGGAAGAGCTTGTGGCCTCGGCGTCTATAGGTCTCGTATAGTGACTCCTGCGTCAAAGTCCAGAAACGACTGTCCACAAGAGCCTCTGTGGGCTGCGGGTACCATTCCTCAAGCAAGACACTCCATTTGAGTCTTCTGGGCTGCTTGGCCTTCATCTTCTGGTAATCAGTCAACAAGACACCTTCACCAACATGGACGGTGGTTTCCATCTCGTAGACGGCTCTCTGGGCCGCCCTGTCCTCTTGAAGGTCGGCAGCTGAGGGTCTCAAACGTGGTGCTGCTGGCGGATGACCCCCATGGGTCCTCGCTGAGCGCCGGCGAACAAGCGGCACTTCCAGTTCTTCTTCTTCCTCGGACTCATCCACGCTCTCGCTCCTCGGCGGCGCGAGCGGCCATCAAAGCCTTCTTCTCCTCCTTGGATAACTTTTGCTTCTTTGCGGCTGGCTCCGCAATGGCTTTGCCTTTGTTCTTCTTGTCACGAGCCATTGCAATGAGGCAGTGCGCGTGAATGGAGTCGACGATGTCAAGCGCACGGAACGGCGAACGAAGATTGTCGGGGTTGGGAAACCCTAGCGGCGGCCGTAGAGGGAGGCACTTCGGCGACGCGAAGGGCGGCGGTGGTGTGACTGCTGGGGGGAGCGGCTGCGGTGGTGGAGAGAGGCGGCGGCGGCGCTGGAGTAAGCGGCGGCTGCAGTGGAGGAGAGTGGCGGCGGCGGCCGGAGGCGGCGATGGCGCAGGGCGAGAGGAGCGGCGGCGGCGGAAGGTGAGGCGCGGGTGAGTCGGGGTCGGGAAGAGAGAGAGGAGGGAGGCGAGCGGCGTTTAAAAAGTGGTTCCCAAACCCTAGCCGAAATTTTAACACTGGATGGACCGACGTTGAAAGTTAGGATCATCGGTCGAGTGGCACAGTAAGGGTATTCAAAAAGGTACTGTTGACATCGGATGGACCGACGTGGAAAGGGATAGCATCGGTCGAATGTCACAGTAAGGGTATTCAAGAAGGTACCGTAGACACCGGATGGACCGACGTTGAACTGATTTGCATCAGTGGATTTTAGCACGGTTCCAGAAGTGTGAACACCGGATGCACTGATGTTTCTCAGGATGAACTCGTCGGTTGATTTGAGATACTGACTGAGTTGACCCTTGGCTGTTGAACACCAACTGATCCGATGATGGTCTGGCCTAAGCATCGGATAATCCAATGACTACAAAACAGCAACATCCCATATATGTCCTTTGACCAAACAAACAAACAATGAGAAACACATGTCTTAGGACTTTTTGGGCAACCCCTTACCCCTCAAAAAGCTAATATGCCAATAACTTGGCTAAGCCCTAAAGCAAATAGAACATCGAAGAAAATAGGGAGGAAATTATCCAAATAAAATGTAAGGCCCATGCTTTGTGAGCTAGAGGATGAAGCCTTCTATCTCTTAAAAGCATGTTCCTTTAGGCATTAATGCACCTAACATTTTGTTCTTCCCACATCATATGAGTTGAGATATTGCATTTCAAACAAGTCTCTTTCTCATGAGTTGGGTTCCCCTTTGTGACAATCTACCGTATGCAATGCCAAACAATTTATAGTGCAGAAAATTTAAATGTGAGTGCAAGTCTATAGGGCAGGCATCATGCAAGGCATAAAATAAATCTATCTTGCCAAATTTGAACCTTTCAAAGACTTCTTCAGGGAGAGCTACTCTCCAAGCCTTGGGAAAACCCAAAAGAACCTCCATCCCAAGCTAACCCTTGCTCACCCCTATCCTTTGAGAGTTAAGCAAGACCTATATGAGATGCATTCTTACATGACGTTCATTGCATCTAGCACATTTAACTCACTTCTTAGCCTAGAAAAAGTTTTCTCATCAAGTGGTTTAGTGAAGATATCCGCCAATTGTTCTTCGGACCTAACACCTCGCAATGAGATGTCTCCCTTAGCTTCATGGTCCCTCAAGAAATGATGGTGAATATCAATGTGCTTAGTGCGGGAGTGTTGAACGGGGCTTTTAGCTATCTTAACCGCACTTTCATTGTCACAAAGGAGAGGCACACAACCAAGTTTAATACCAAAGTCCAAAAGGGTTTGCTTCATATAAAGAATTTGGGCACAACATGATATTGGGCCTAGATGCGGTAAGATAAAGTAATGAACCAATCTTAGAACGGTAGTTGGATTTATCAATAGGTTTACCGTCCTTATCCGCGTCGAGATGATAATTTGTTGCCATTGGAGTGCTTCTTGAGCTACAATCTCCCATCTCAAATTTCTTCAAGAGGTCCTTGGTATACTTCTCTTGATAGACGAAGGTCCCCTCTTCAAGTTGCTTGATTTGGAATCCAAGGAAGAAGTTGAGCTCTCCAATCATTGTCATCTCGAATTCCCTAGAAATCATTTTGCCAAATTCATAGCTAAGAGCTTTGTTAGTTGAACCAAAAATAATATCATCGACATAAATTTGACAAATGAATAATTCTCCGTCGATGTGTAGATGTTGGAACTTGAATCTCCCCCTTGATCATGGCTCTCCTCAACTTTAGGCTTGTCATGACATCATTCTTGCTAAAGGTGCATGTTAGCCCAAAATCACAAAATTTGTGCAATCGAAAACAAATTGAAACTAAATGACTTAACATGCAACATATTTGAAATGAATAAACCATGTGAACAATACAATCTTACCTAACCGAATTACCTTCCCCTTAGTATTATCACCAAAGGTGACTTGTTAACGATTGTCGGGGGTCCTCTATGGAGGTGAACATACCATCATTGCCGGTCATGTGTTGAGTGTACCGCCATTGAGTACCCAATGCTTTCCACCGGCTTTGTAGTTCACCTACACACATGAATTCAATTTTTGATTTTTGGCACCCAAGCCAACTTAGGTCCTTGTATGTGTGATACAAGTGTCTTTGGGACCCAAAGTTGCTTGGGGAGCTTCCCCTTTGAAAGTGCATCTAGGACTCCCTTGTGGGTTTTGGATGATTTATGACAAGCAATTGGGATCCTAATCCTTTTGTTGAGATGAATGCAGGCAAATGATGAAAAATGAGCAAAATGCCAAAAAGAAGGGAAATGAGAAGCAAAGTGAATTTGAGCTCAACAAGAAGAAAATAGTAGATTATTATGTATAGAGTGTGTTAAAGAAACACACCCAAGAGCTCAATCACTTTCAAGCACACACATACAATGCACAAAGTTATACAGGACCGGACTAGTCCGATATCAGCCGGACTAGTCCGATATCACATTCTGCACTAGATCGGACAAGTCCGGTCTCCACCGGACTAGTCCGATATCTTTCTGATCCACTTCGGACTAGTCCTCCCCAATGCGGACTAGTCCTCAACACAATGCACAAGTCACACAAAATCGGACAAGTCCGTTGTGATCCGGACTAGTCCGATAGTCATTCTGATCCACTTCGGACAAGTCCGGTGTCTACACGGACTAGTCCGACATACACACTGATCTAAATCGGACAAGTCCTCCAAGTGTGGACTTGTCATCCCAAACACTTAGGGTTTCATATGACCGGACAAGTCCGATGTCAATTGGACTAGTCCGAAGATTTCCAGTAGTGAAATCGGACAAGTCCGTTGTCAACCGGACTAGTCCGATATTCCTAGACACTTAGGGTTTGCTACACACAGCACACCGGACCAGTCCGGTGACCACCACGGACTAGTCCGATCTTTCTGAACCCTAACGGTCACTTTTAGAAACCCCATATAAATAGAGGTGCACGGCCCACTTTTAACACTCTCGAACCCTAGCGCCGTCACACCTCCCAAGAGACTAAAAAACCATCAATCTCCACGAAATTAAGTGAAAAATCAATCAATCCATTGAAGATCACTTCTAGATCATTGGAGAGACACTTGTCACACATCATTGAGCTCTTGGTTTGATTCTCTAACACACTCTTACGTTTTAATTTGTAATTTTCGAGTGTGTTATTGGTGTCATTGTGAGTTGTAATCAAGGGAGCTCTCAACGTGTGAGAACGCCCCTTTAACTTGGTTATTTACCCTTTGTGATTAGTGGAAGAGGATTGGCCTTCGTGGCGATCCGACGAGGAAAGGGTTGGAGAAGACCCGGTCCTTTTGTGGGCTCCTCAACATGGATGTAGGTTGCCTTCGTGGTAACCGAACCACGGGATAAATCGTGTGTCTTGTCCTTTTTGTGTTCTTCATCTAATTTGATCAACTTAATCTAGGGTTTGATTCACTTCATTCAATCTAAGTCTAATTGTTGATCAAGAGCTTTAACTACAATAGAATCTGACATACAACTATTAAATTGAGATTCAAGTTTATATTTCCGCTGCAAACATTAACGAATCAATCAAATTGTCTGAACTTGATCAACCTAGCCCGTGAAAACCGGACTAGTCCGCACATTACCGGACTAGTCCAATATCTCTGGTATTAACCTTGTTGTTGAGTGTTACAGGAACCGATAAAAATCAAGAAGGCCTATTCACCCCCCCCCCCCTCTAGGCCTACATTCAATTGGTAACAGAGTAGGTTCTTCAAGAAAGAGTGCAACCACTCGAAGAGATCATGTCGGACATGAAAGATGTTCAGAAAATCAACAACCAGGAAGAAGTAAACAAAGACAAGAACCAAAAGCTGGAAAAGTATCTCGAAGCAATTCAAGACTTCGATGATGATGACGAGGAGACGCTGGAGCTGAAAGCACTACTCAGAAAGAAAGCACTTTCCAAAGGGAAAGCTAAAGTTGAAGAAAAGAAGAAGGGGAGTAGTCACACCGACTACTCCTGATATCCTTTCAACTATGATCGTTTAAATTCAAACAACAGCCATTACCTATCTATTCCTCTTGGAAAAGCCCCACACTTCGATGGGAGTGATTACTCCATGTGGAGGCAAAATATGAAGATGCACTTGATTTCCCTTAACCCAAGTTTATGGCATATTGTGTGCACAGGAATAGACATCCCACATGACGACGAAGACCTCACTCCAAGTCAAGAGCAAGCCATCCACAGAAACGCTCAAGCCGCAGCCGTGATCACCTCCTCTCTAAGTCGAGATGAATTCACAAAGGTGGACGGGCTGGAGATTGCCAAGGAAATATGGGACACACTACAAACAGCCCATGAAGGTGATCGGCATGTGCGGGAGGCCAAAATTGAAATGATTGAGGGCGAACTAGGAAGGTTCGCAATTGAGGAAGACGAGTCTCCCCAGGACATGTACAACCGATTGAAGACACTTATAAACAAGGTTCGATCATATGGGAGCAAGAAGTGGAATGACCACGAGGTTGTAAAGCTCATCCTTAGAGCCTTTATGCCTCGCAATGTCGCACTATGCTCTATGATCAGAGAAAGTCCCGGGTACAAGAGGATGACTCCAGATGAATTGCTTGGCAAAATCATAAATTTTTAAATGATGGAGAAACAAGCCAAGCACGTCAAAGAAATAGCTGACCTCACATCGGCCAAGAAGAAGGGAGTTGCCTTAAAGTCCACACTCAAGCCTCTATCCAAAGAAGCAAGAGAAGCACAGTTTGAGGAGGATAGCGATGACGAAAGCAGTGAGCTGGACGAAGAGGATATGATTTTGTTCATGAAAAAGTTCAAAAGAATAATGAAGAAAAGACAAGGAATAAAATCAGGTGAAGGCAAGTACAAGGAAAGGACAAAGCCGAAGATGAGGCGGGCGTGCTATAATTGTGGTGAGTATAACCACTTTATAGTCGATTGCCCGTATGAGGACAACAAGAAGAAGAATAAAGAAACCAAGCCTCAACCGAAGAAATTCTTCAAAAAGAAGAAACAAGCTGAACAAGCACACATTGGAAAGGAGTGGGACTCAAACGATGAGTCCTCATCATCCGATGAAGAAGAGATGGCTAGCATAGCCATTGAAAGCTCGTCCAAGAAACCCACACTCTTCCCCACGCTCGGTGCAAAGAAGGGACATGGCACTTGCCTCATGGCAAAGGAAGGTAAATGCAAGGTAAACATCAAAACTCCTTCCATGCATTCGTACTCAAGTAATGATGAACTAGATAGTGATGATGAAGATATGTTAACTGGATTAGATAGAAAAACTGCTGCTAAAATGAAATTTTTACTTGTCCAACTTGTTGAGAAGGAATCGCTAATTGATCGTCAAGAAGACATGATTATCTCCCAAAAGGAGAGGTATGTCGAACTTGACAATCTTCTAGTTCTTGAAAAGGAGAAAAACAACTCACTAGAGCTTGAGCTAGCTTCAAGCAAGAAAACTTGTTTGGAATTAACCAACTCAAACGTTGCAATCAAGGATCAACTTGATGACCTGATCAAGGTCAACAAGATCCTTGAAGTGCAAGTTGAGTCAGTCAAGCTAAGTGAACCTTCCTCCTCTTCAAGTCTACCTTCTCAACACACTTCAACTAATCCTGTTCATATGTGCAAATGTGGTAAAGTCGACATCAGCTTGAAGGAAAAGTCTACCTCCGCAAAGGATAAAAATCCTACCCAATGTGGAATATTTGACAAGGAGAGGATCAACTATGCACGTAGTGCATACTTGGTCCAAAGACCTCCAAACGTCAAGTATGGCATTGGTTACTCTTACGATGGAAAGCAAAATGCTGGAAGTCATAAGAATAACAAGGGAAGGATTACCTTTGTGAAGGGAGGACCCTCACAACCTGGTAACTCAAAAATTAAGAATCTGAACTCTCATAAACGCCGGACTAGTCCGGTGGAGGTCCGGACAAGTCCGGTCATTCGGACAAGTCCGGTTACCCAGACTAGTCCGATCCATAAACAACAGCAACTCTTGTTCAAAACTTTTGATGCCTCTTATGTATTAATGAGAAACAATATTGGTAAAGTTTATGCTTATTATGCTGGGCCACGCCATGGGAACACAAAATCCCATGTATGGGTGCCCAAATGTATTGTAACTAACCTCCAAGGACCCAAGCAAGCTTGGGTACCTAAAACCAAGGCATAATTTGTTTCTGCAGGCCTATTCCTCCGGTGGATCCAAATGGGTGCTAGATAGTGGATGCACCAACCACATGACTGAAGAAAAGAGGATGTTCGTGGAATATGAAGAAAATGAGGACCCAAACGAAGGCATCTACTTCGGAGATAATAGTCAAGGAAGGGTGCTCGGTACCGGAGGAGTGATGGTTCCGTTGCATTCAAGGGTATGTTGAAGGGAAAGCTTTACCTTGTTGACTTCAACAAGGATAAAGCCAAACTCGACACATGCTTGATTGCAAAAACCAACATGGGTTGGCTGTGGCATAGACGGCTAGCACATGTTGGTATGAGGAATCTTCAAAAACTCCTCAAGGGCGATCACATCCGAGGTTTGAAAGATGTTGTTTTTTGAGAAAGACAGGCCTTGTAGCGCGTGCCAAGCCGGGAAGCAAGTAGGAGCACATCATCCTGCAAAGAACATTATGACTATGACAAGACCGCTCGAACTACTTCATATGGACTTGTTTGGTCCAATTGCTTACATAAGCATCGGCGGTAATAAATACGGTTTAGTCATTATTGATGATTTTTCCCGCTTCACTTGGGTGTTCTTTTTTCATGACAAGTCAGAAACACAAGGAACGCTCAAGAAATTCTTCAAGCGAGCTCAAAACGAGTTCTCACTATCGATCAAGAGTATTCGGAGCGACAACGGCACGGAGTTCAAGAACATACAAGTGGAGGAGTACCTTGATGAGGAGGGAATCAAGCACGAATTTTCAGCACCATACTCTCCACAACAAAATGGAGTCGCCGAAAGGAAGAACCAAACGCTCATAGAGATGGCAAGAACAATGCTCGATGAATACAAGACTTCGGATCGATTTTGGGCGGAAGCGATTAACACCGCTTGCCACGCCGCAAATCGACTCTACCTTCATCGACTACTCAAGAAGACTCCTTATGAGCTACTCACCGGTAACAAACCCAACATCTCATATTTTCGAGTTTTTGGCTCTCCATGTTATATCTTGAACAAGAAGTCCAGGACTTCAAAGTTCGCTTCGAAGTCCGATGAAGGTTTCCTTCTTGGCTATGATTTGAACACTTACGCCTATCGTGTTTTCAACAAGGCCTCCGGACTTGTTGAAGTGACACGTGACGTAGTGTTCGATGAAACTAATGGCTCCCAAAAGGAGCAAGTTGATCAATGTGAATTAGGTAAAGAAGAAGCTCCTTACCAAGCATTGAAGAGAATGGCTCTAGGCGAAGTTCGTCCACAAGAGTCATCGTCACAAATACAAGAGGAAAGTGAACCACAAGAGGAGATCAACAATCAAGGGGGAGTCTCGATACAAGATCAATCACAAGAATATGAAGATGATCAACAAATCAACGAGGGCAACCACTCAGGGGGAGAATAAAATGATCACCAACACTCAACTCCCCAAGTGCCACACCCAAGAGTACACCAACGCACTCAAAGGGATCACCCAATCGACAACATCATCGGTGATATCCAAAAGGGAGTAACCACTAGATCTCGTATAGCTAATTTTTGTGAGCATTGCTCGTTTGTCTCCTTTTTGGAACCACGCAGGACTGAGGATGCATTGAAGGATCCGGACTGGGTGGTGGCAATGCAAGAAGAGTTGAACAACTTCAAGAGAAACGAGGTTTGGGAACTTGTGGCAAGACCCAATGCAAACATAGTGGGCACCAAGTGGGTCTTCCGCAACAAGCAAGACGAACACGGGGTGGTGACAAGAAACAAGGCACGACTTGTGGCCAAAGGTTACTCACAAGTCGAAGGTTTGGATTTCGATGAGACTTTTGCTCCAGTAGCTAGGCTTGAATCAATTAGAATATTACTTGCATATGCTACTCACCATGATTTCAAGCTGTACCAAATGGACGTGAAAAGCGCCTTCCTCAACGGACCGATCAAGGAAGAGGTGTACGTGGAGCAACCACCCGGATTTGAAGACGAAGAGTTCCCCGACCACGTGTATAAACTGCGTAAGGCTCTCTATGGCCTCAAACAAGCTCCTAGAGCTTGGTATGAGTATCTTAGAGATTTTTTTTAATTGATAATGGCTTTTAGATTGGCAAAGTAGATTATACATTGTTCACGAAAAATCTAGATAATGATCTTTTTATTTGCCAAATCTATGTTGATGACATAATTTTTGGGTCAACTAACCAATCTTTCTGTGAAGAATTTAGTAGAATTATGACAGACAGGTTTGAAATGTCAATGATGGGAGAATTGAAGTACTTCTTGGGATTCCAAGTGCGGCAACAAAAGGAAGGAACATTCATAAGCCAAACCAAGTACACGCAGGACATACTCAAGAAGTTTGGCATGGACAAGGCAAAGCCCATAAAGACTCCCATGGCTACGAATGGCCACTTGGATCTCAATGAAGATGGACCGAGCGTCGACCAAAAGGTATATCGCTCCATGATTGGATCTTTACTTTACCTAGGCCAGATATTATGTTGAGTGTATGTTTGTTTGCAAGATTTCAAGCCAACCCTAAGGAATGTCACTTGACAGCCGTAAAAAGAATCTTGAGATATTTAGTTCATACACCCAACCTTGGTCTTTGGTACCCAAAAGGCTCCAAATTCAATCTCATTGGTTACTCCGATGCAGATTATGCCGGGTGCAAAGTTGATAGAAAAAGCACCTCTAGCACATGCCAATTCCTCAGAAGATCTTTGGTTTCTTGGTCATCTAAGAAACAAAATTCCATTGCTTTATCCACCGCCGAAGCGGAGTATGTTGCAGCCAGGAGTTGTTGTGCACAACTTCTTTGGATGCGACAAACTCTAAGGGATTACAGTTATAATATGAACCATATTCCTCTCCTTTGTGACAATGAGAGTGCCATTAAAATAGCCCACAATCCAGTTGAGCACTCTAGGACTAAACACATAGACATAATACATCATTTCTTGAGAGACCATTCCATGAAAGGAGACATAACCATCTCACATGTCAACACACAAAAACAATTGGCCGACATATTCACCAAGCCACTTGATGAAAAGCGTTTTTGCGAACTCCGAAATGAGCTAAATATTCTTGATTCTCGGAGTGTGGCTTGAAAAGTTGCATACCTGTATGATTGCTTCAAAATGTTGATTGAATTGTGAAAATCATCCCTCTCCATTTTTTTTCTTGAAAAACTATGTCAATTATTAGATCTTGATGAATTTTGATCATTGTATGATTGTTGTATGCTTACTGGTCAAATTCATCAAGATTACTTGAATTGTTTTGCCTCTCTATTCTATATTATTGAACCTTCAAATATATATGAATGGGCTATGCAATTCTTTCCTGGTAACCACGGACTAGTCCGTGGTTATCCGGACTAGTCCGCCCATGCAGACTAGTCCGCAGAGTGCCGGTTAGGCCGGACTAGTCTGACGGACCACGGACTAGTCTGATATAGGTCTCTGGATGACTTCGGACTAGTCCGGTTAAGTCCGGACTTGTCCGATTTCTCGTGTCAATAACTCTAGCCGCCACCAAACCCTAATCTACTCATCCCCACATTTGCTCACACCTTTCTCTCTCTCTTGCGCTCAAGCTCCCAAAGTAATCTCTTGTGTCCTCCGTCGAAAAGCCACAAGTTTGGGCGGAGATCAAGCTTGAAGACTTGGGGATTGATTCCACTGGACTAGTCTGGCCTCAAACCCCCAAAACTTCAAGTCTCCAACGATTTCTTCGGTAAAAACCTTCAAAACCCTAGAAATCGTATTTTTCTCAATCATTGATCGTTTGGCCTAGCACCCTGCACTAGTTACATGTTTAGCTGATGTACTACGTGTATGCTAGACTAGAATTGCACTAGGGATTGTGTCCAGTTCAATCTGTTAGGTTTTTGAGGATGAACACCGGACTAGTCCGGTCCATGCACGGACAAGTCCGGTACCCCGGACTAGTCCGTGCCTAGGCACCGGACAAGTCCGATGTTTCTGAACCTGAACCTAATTCCTTAATTCCCTAATGCCATCCATTACTATCATGTCTTACCTATGCCTTGCATAACTTGTCATTTCTCTTGCTCATTCATTCTCAGATCATGTCGAGCTCCGACAACGAAATCTCCGACTTTGAGGCCGAGTTGGACCACGAGGTGGCATCTCGGTCCTCGGCGGGTCTTGGCAAACGCCAAGAAAGACCATCCGGGCCTGCTACATCTCCTCCCCAAGTTCGGAGGAAGGTCTGTGCCAAGAAGCCCACCTCGAAGGCTGCTACATCTTCAAGCGGCCTTCGGCAAGCAAAGGGAAAGGGCAAGGGAGTTGCAACGGGGCCAGTTGGGCCCTTGAGGCTCCATGCTCCCAGGGAAGGGGTCTGGGACCCCACTGAGGAGAAGTTCAACGGAAAAGGCAGTGATTCTGCAGCAAAATACAGGAGCATTGACTGGTATGGCAGGCCAAAGCAAGCTGTCGATAGAAGGTTTTGGTGCAACTTCCATGCAGACTTCTACAAATCAGTGTACCTCCCGATGAAGACACCGGTGGTGCGCAGTCAGTGGATTGACTGGGACCACCTAGAGAAGAAGAAGTGCTCAGCCTTTGATGAGGTCATTGCTGCAGTTGAGAGGCATGGCCTGAAGGATCTCTTTGCCTTCAGGCATAACTGGAATGATGAAGTGATTGCACAGTTCTTTGCAACGTGCCACTTCTCAAGTGAGGATGAAGAGAGTGTTACTTGGATGACACACGGATCTAAGTATAGTATCACTCAAGAGGAGTTCAATAATCTGCTCCATCTGGACACCTCTAGACCTGACAGGCTGATCATCCACAACATTGGTGTCATGGAGAAGGATAGGATGAAATTCCTATATGAGCCTAACTCAAAGTATGTTCCTCCCTCTACAAAGCACATGAAACCATTCTTTGTGGTCCTCAACAGAGTGCTGAGGAAGACTATTGCTCCTAAAGATGGAGATGCTGGGAGCGTGCAGGGTTACCTCAGAACCCTAATGAGAGTCATAAGTAGGGACCGCCCATTTGATGTAGCGGAGTACATTTGGAATGATATGGTCAACATATCCTGTACACCTAACAGGTCATGTGGCTATGCTCCCTACCTCATGTATGTGATTGAGAAAGTCACAGGTATTGAGTTCATGAAGGATGTGGAGCACACCCCCTTGAGGCCTCAGAAGCCTCCACCAGTGAGCATCCAGGCTGCTCCCTCACCGGTCTCCAGTCCCGAGGCACCGACAAGAGCAAGAAGCAGTGCTAGGGAGGTCCCTACCTCTAGGGAAGCCCCTCAGAGAGGATCCGCCAGTGGGATCCTCAAATACTTGTCAGCAATCTTCTCCTCCTGCAAAAAGACCGAAGTGAAGGTCCACAAACTCAACAAGAAAAGAAAGGAGGACATGAAGTATATAAAGGCCAATGTGGAGCAAATCTGTCGGAAGCTGGAGATCGACCCATTGGATCTCCAGTGATATCTGAGGAGTCTGACCCGGATTTCACCGAGCTCGGGCCCTTGTCCCCTTCCGAGCTTGCCTATTTTGGCATTGGGGGCTCGAGCAGCTCCGCTCCTCCTCCTCCCTCTCCTCCTCGTCAAGCAGAAAGCGAAGAAGATGAAGACGATGATGAGAGGACCGACAGTGAAGAGTGAAGACCCTAGGACCCTCCTCTCCTTCTTTTTGGTGTCTTGATGCCAAAGGGGGAGAGATTGAGGGGGAGTCTTAGCTTTAGCTGTGATAGGGTGCGAGGAGAGAGTTCTCTTTATCTTTTATTTGTGGTTGTAATAGTTTAACTCTATTTTCATATTAAGTTTGGTCTTGTGATGAATTGCTTAATTTATTTGGAGTGTGTGATGAAAACTGTGTTTTTGCCCCTGGAATGTCATATGCATTTGATATCGGTTGGTTAATGCAAATTCTGTCATTCTCAATGTATTCATGCACTTAGTATGCATCCCACCATAAAGAATGCACACATGGTTAATTCTCTTGTTGCTTGATGTATTTTTGAGTCATATGTGCATACTTTATGAAAATCTCATTTTTTGCCTTATTTTGTGAAATCTCAATTGGTTGTCATCAATCACCAAAAAGGGGGAGATTGAAAGTGCATCTAGGACTCCCTTGTGGGTTTTGGATGATTTATGACAAGCGATTGGGATCCTAATCCTTTTGTTGAGATGAATGCAGGCAAATGATGAAAAATGAGCAAAATGCCAAAAAGAAGGGAAATGAGAAGCAAAGTGAATTTGAGCTCAAGAAGAAGAAAATAGTAGATTATTATGTATAGAGTGTGTTAAGAAAACACACCCAAGAGCTCAATCACTTTCAAGCACACACATACAATGCACAAAGTTATACAGGACCGGACTAGTCCGATATCAGCCGGACTAGTCCGATATCACATTCTGCACTAGATCGGACAAGTCCGGTCTCCACCGGACTAGTCCGATATCTTTCTGATCCACTTCGGACTAGTCCTCCCCAATGCGGACTAGTCCTCAACACAATGCACAAGTCACACAAAATCGGACAAGTCCGTTGTGATCCGGACTAGTTCGATATTCATTCTGATCCACTTCGGACAAGTCCGGTGTCTACACGGACTAGTCCGATATACACACTGATCTAAATCGGACAAGTCCTCCAAGTGTGGACTTGTCATCCCAAACACTTAGGGTTTCATATGATCGGACAAGTCCGATGTCAATCGGACTAGTCCGAAGATTTCCAGTAGTGAAATCGGACAAGTCCGTTGTCAACCGGACTAGTCTGATATTCCTAGACACTTAGGTTTTGCTACACACAGCACACTGGACTAGTCCGATGACCACCACGGACTAGTCCGATCTTTCTGAACCCTAACGGTCACTTTTAGAAACCCCATATAAATAGAGGTGCACGGCCCACTTTTAACTCTCTCGAACCCTAGCGCCGTCACACCTCCCAAGAGACTCAAAAACCATCTCTCTCCACGAAATTAAGTGAAAAATCAATCAATCCATTGAAGATCACTTCTAGATCATTGGAGAGACACTTGGCACACACCATTGAGCTATTGGTTTGATTCTCTAACACACTCTTACGTTTTAATTTGTAATTTTCGAGTGTGTTATTGGTGTCATTGTGAGTTGTAATCAAGGGAGCTCTTAACGTGTGAGAACGCCCCTTTAACTTGGTTATTTACCCTTTGTGATTAGTGGAAGAGGATTGGCCTTCGTGGCGATCCGACGAGGAAAGGGTTGGAGAAGACCCGGTCCTTTTGTGGGCTCCTCAACGTGGATGTAGGTTGCCTTCGTGGTAGCCGAACCACGGGATAAATCGTGTGTCTTGTCCTTTTTGTGTTCTTCATCTAATTTGATCAACTTAATCTAGGGTTTGATTCACTTCATTCAATCTAAGTCTAATTGTTGATCAAGAGCTTTAACTACAATAGAATCTGACATACAACTATTAAATTGAGATTCAAGTTTATATTTCCGCTGCAAACATTAACGAATCAATCAAATTGTCTGAACTTGATCAACCTAGCCCGTGAAAACCGGACTAGTCCGCACATTACCGGACTAGTCCGATATCTCTGGTATTAACCTTGTTGTTGAGTGTTACAGGAACCGAGAAAAATCAAGAAGGCCTATTCACCCCCCCCCCTCTAGGCCTACATTCACCCTTCATGCCCTTTATGTCCTTGCCGATGAACCTTGCCTTCACCTTGCCATCTACTTTACTTAAGAGATAATAATGATCATTGAAAGTAGACTTGTAGTTAGTAGGCAATTTTGGAGAAGGTCGGTTAGGAAGAGGACACTCCCTTGTATGGTGACCGGTTATCTCACAATGTTGGCAATAAGAACCAACTTCCTTGATGAAGCTTGTTCTAAGCTCCGGTGAGGGCACCTTTCCTTTGTTAGGCACCGGGAAGGACCAAGTCCTCTCTTGTTGAAGGCCTTTGCTTGTTGGAAGAGGATTTCCTTGTGCTTGACTTCTCCTTTTGATAGTCTAGCCACACTAGTGCGGAGACTCTCAATTTCTTCCAACAAGTCCTTCTCCCTAGCATTTTCTTTCAAAGGCAAAGACTTGTGCAAAGCATTAGTGGCATGAGAAGTAATGGATATCTTATCATTAAGAGTTTGTTTCTTTATATTTTTCAACTCTTGATCAATCACTTCATTAGCAAGGTTAAGTGTTTGATGTTCTTGTATTAACTTGTTGTGCTCTCCCAAGAGTGTTTGGTGTGCTAAGTTAAGCTCATGATGATCTAGCTTGATTTTAGCCTTATCCTCTTCAATTTGCTTGACATGGGATTTGAGCGTGTCATGCTCTTTAAGTATGCTTTCATACTTGTCAAGCAAATCGAGGTTAGCACTCTTAAGCTTGGCACGAGTTTCTTCAAGAGCTTTAACCTTGCTCTTTTCCCTCTTAATGATAGTATGATATTCATTTATTAATGAGGTTAAATCATCGGGGGAAAGCTCATCATCGCTAGAGTCATCACATACCTTGGTGTTACCTTTAGCATGAGGCACATGGGTGGTGGATGAAGAGGTGAGTCATCATTGTTGGCAAAGGCAAGGCCGGCCAACCTTTTTTCTTCCGCTTCACTCTCTTCATCACTTGATTCTTCATCGGTGACCCATTCATTGGCCTCACACATGAACACCTTTTGTGGGACATTTCTCTTCTTTGGGAAGAGTTTTGCCTTCTTGCCCTTGTCATGTTTCCTCTTCCCAAAGGATCTTGATTTGGGTTTGGCCTCTTCTTCATCCTCACTATCTTCAAGCTTGCGATGCTTGCTCTTGTGGTTATCTCTTCTTTTGTCCGGTTTTGGACAATCATAGGAGATATGACCTTAATCACCACAATTATAACAAGTCTTGTTGTCATCTCTCTTTGGTAGAAATGCTTTTGTTTTGGGATCAAAGGTGTATCCCTTCTTGGTAATCTTAGAGTTTAAGCGAGAGAACTTTCTCATCATTGATGCAAGCTCATCATCGTCATCTTCACTTGATGCTTGCTCGTCTTCACTTGGGCTAGGCTCAACCACTTTCTTTTTGTTGAGATTTGTTCTCTTGGTGGAGGCCTTAAGAGCAATTATCTTTGAAGATGATTGCTCCATCATCCCAAGTACACTCATCTCATGAGCGTGAATTTCTCCAATGAGTTCCGAAACTTCAATGTGGTCAAGACACTCTTTTTGAAGCATGGAGTTGATGATGTTGTACTTTGGCTTGGGAATGAGCATGAGGATCTTGTGGTTGATGAGTCCCTTGCCAAGAGAAGCAATGTCAATAGCATTAATTTCTTCAATAAGTGCATTCAAGCGAGAGAACATCTCATTGACATTTTCATGAGATTGCATCTTAAATTCATCATATTTGGCTTTAAGCATGTGATATTTTAGTTCTTTGACACGAGACGAACCCTCATGTATTTCTATCAAGCAAGCCCAAATTTCACATGCGTTTTCTTTGCTAGCAATCCTAGCAAACACATCTTGACTAATGCATTCATAAATTGCATTCCTAGCTTTAGCATCCCTTTTAATTTGATCATCAATATAATTGTGCTCATCAAACCCCGTGTGGGTCGCTTCTCATACTTCGGGAGCAATAGCCTCTAGATAAGCGTGCATGCGTGCTTTCCAATAGGCAAAATTCTTGCCCTCGAAGATAGGAACCGAACCCCCAACCTTGGCCATTTTAGCTCTCTAGCGGTGAAGCTAGAATGATCCTATGAGCAACCTTGCTCTAATACCAATTGTAAGGATCGAATGCCCAAGAGGGGGGTGAATTGGGCTTCTTTTCAAAAATCTAAGCTATAAAACTTAATTACTCAAAGCCCAATTCCCTACGCAAACAATCTATGCATTCAAGTAAATAGCAACTTTGCGGTATATAAAATGCATAAATGTAGGGTGAGAGGATGAGGATGCAAACTCCTGAGGAGACACGAAGATTTATCCCGTGGTTCGGCAAGATCGTCAAAATCTTCCTACATCCACGTTGTGGCACCCACCAAAGGGTATAGCCACACCCAAGTCACCGGGACTAGGGATCTTCACTATTCTTCTCCGTTCGCCAACCTCGGCAAGGTGGAGCTCAAGCCTTGTACAACTTGGATCTTCCGGGCTTCCACAATCCTCTTGGCAAGCTCCGGTAGTCACTCTCAGTTAGAAACACCAAGGGACACTCCCTTACAACTCTCACTACACTAGAGATTCCAATCACCAAGAATGGAGGCACACAAGCACTATCTCTAGCTAGTTCTAGCCTATCTCTTGGTGTACAAGTGGTGAAAATGATATGGAAGTGGTAGATCTATGTCTTGAATGCTTGAGAATGTGTACAGTATGTCTGGTAGTCAAGACTTGTCAATTTGACAGGTTGAAGGGGTATAAATAGCCAGCCTCCACGAAATAGCCGTTGGAAAAGTAGGCTGACATCACTGCTCTGCGAACACCGGATGATCCGATGTCTCCCCTTCAGTTATCATCGGTCCAATCCAAATTAGCTGATGTCATTGTGTCAGATATGACCGTTGTTAGACCGATGTTGCACTTGTCTTCTCATCGGATGATCTGGTGGCTCTTCCTCCAGAATTGGTTCAAACTTGATGCTTACTGAAGTGATTGACTAATGTGTTCAAAGGTTGTACATCGGATGATCCGGTGCTACACTTAGTCCAAGGATATTGCTTACTGTACTGATGGACCGATGTAGCTTTGCCCTTAACATCAGATGATCCGGTGAGTGCTTTGTTCTGAGGTCTTCTTCTTCTACTGAATCAACTCGACCGATGTGTTGTTCTCAGGAATCATCGGTTGATCTGGTGAGTTGATTTTGTTTGCTTCGAGTTGTTCTAAGTGATTCTTTTGAACTTTGCTCGATTGACCTCTTAGACATTTGTTGCAAATATTCTTCTGATGATTTTCAAGCATTGAGTGTTGTCAATTATGGTTGAATGACTTTGACATATGAGCTTTTGCTTCTAGTCTTCATAACATTCATTGATCTCATAAAATGATTGTTTAGGGGTCTCCAATGATCAGTAATTGATATTCATATTTAAATATTTCATTTGATTGGGAGACCTTGCATCCACAAATTCATTAGTAAAATCCAATGGTTGTCATTAATCACCGAAACCATACCTCATGGGGGCCTAGATGCTTTCAAATACGACTCACTTAAGCTCAATACCATAGAAACCCTAATTTCTACACTTGAGACTTTGAGGCCCGTTTTATCCTTTTACTTTTTGAGGGATTTCATCTCATTTCATCCATCACACCTGTGCTTAAGATCAACTCAGCTCATTAGTCTCTTAATTGTCGTCATCAATTATCCAAAACCCACGGGGATGCCTAGATGCACTTTCAATCTCCCCCTTTTTGGTGATTGAAGACAACACATTAAGACTTTAACACAAAGGATAATAATTTGTTTTCATAACATGTATTTGTATGAGTGAATCCCCCTCAATGTATGCATCATGAGTAAGAGAAATTGAGAGAGAGTTCTCGTACATATACATGTTATGGTGGGGTGCCTAAGTGATGTGCTCATAAATTGTGATGAGGAAACAAATATGCAGGATAAACATGTAATTCAAGCATAAACATCACAATTTAGTCAAGGTACATGAATTAAGTCTTACAACAATTGGAATGAGAGTTTTAAAACATGAGTCCATAGTGGATCAATATCTCCCCCATACAACTATTGTCTAAGTAGAACCCCCTTTTTCAAACTCTCCCCCTCTCTAAGTACCCCATCCATCCATCTCTCCCCCATTGGCATCAACACATCAAAAAGGAAAAGAAGGATGGAAGAGTCCATAGCTCTACTCTTCATCATCATCGGCGTTGTCGTCATCGTCTCCGGCTCCGTGGTGCCCGCTATCGCTCTACGTGGCTTCCGAGTCACCAATATCATCATCCTCGGACGGAGCCGCCGTAGAGGTATCAACTTCACTGAATTGAGCGAGCTCCTCGGCGGTGAATTTTGGGAATGGAGTTATCTACCCATCACTCTCTGTGGCGGGAGACATACGAATGTCCAACTTGTCGCACACCCCCTTGAGATACTTCTCTTGGCGACGCTCCACGCGACATTGTCGAACTTTCGCCTTGCGGAAAGAGGAGAATATGGCTTTGAAGCACTTGAGAAATCCGTTGCCGCATTTTGATGAAGGAGGAGGTGGTGGCACAAAGCGTGAGGAAGAAGCGGGAGGATCCGCATTATTCCTACGAGGGGCAACTGGCTACAGAGGTGGAATTTGTGGACGAAGCCTTCTATGAATGATGTTCTTCTTGAAGTTGAGCCCAGACAGCCTCTCGATCATGTACATGATGTACGGAGCGTAGCCACATGATCAGTTTGGAGTATGTGAGATATTGAAGATGTCGTCAAAGATGTAGTCCACCACATTGAAGCGAACATCTCCATCAATTAGCACCATCAAGTGCCTCAAATTTCCTTGAATAATCCCCGCATCTCCATCCTTGGGGGCAATAGTCTTTCGGGGTACTTGGTTGAGGACACTGTAGAAGGGATTGATGTTCCTTATATGCCCGGCCTCAAAAGGTAAATGACTTGGATACATGTACTCCAAAGTGTCTCGATCAACTGGCCTTAGATTGGAGATGATGATCTCATTGTCCAGTTGGTTCTCCAAGTCAAGTAACTGAGCAAACTCGCAGTAGGTGGTGGAGTATTGCTCTCCGTGAGGCATCCAAGTGATCCTCCGATCCCCATCGGTGTGGAAGTATACAATGGAGTAGAATTGAGCAATTACTTCCATATTCCAATCATACTGAAATGTTAGGAACTTCTTCAAGCCATGGCGCTCTATGGTTTCAATCACAACATTGAAAGCCACATGATCCTTCTGGGTCATGTAGTCCTAGTCAATCTACTGAGCATCAGTTACGGGTGTTTGCTTGGACATATAGACTGTCCTTAGTAGTCACAGTGGAAGTCACACCAAAAGCGGGGATCCACTATGCTCCTCTCCCTTGGATAGACATTAACCTTCCTGAGATTTCTAGCCTTCTCAGCCCCGTTACCTTTGAAGAAGTTGGTGTCGAAGGCAGCTGCACGGTTAGGGTTCCGTGCAGATGATGACATCCTCAAAGGACCTATGGGCTGAGTGGCTCCCTTATTCGCCTTGCTTGCATCCTTCCTGGCAACAATGACCCTCTTCTTGAGTGCAGCATCTACTGGTGCCTTCCCCTTGTCCTTGGAGGTCCTTGCCTCTGGGATTTTGCCTTCTCCTCCATAGTCACAAGCCTTTGCTTCTTGGGGGCTGCCTCGGCTGCAACTGAGTTATGGGCTTCCCTTTGTTGTTTCTTTGCTTTCCTTGCCTCCGATTAGGATTCAAGATATGCCATGACAAGCTGGTCCTCCTCGCGCTTTCGGCAGAAACAAGCTTGCCTTCCCGCTTCGCTCTCGAAGTCGAAGAGGGGAACGTAGTCGGAATCTGACATGGTTGATGATAAGAGATGCAAAGGAATGTGTATGAGTCCAAGGAAGTAGAGATATGGTTGTAGAATTTACAAAATCGATTTAGGTTAGGGTTTTCACTATGTAACCCGGACTTGTCCGCCCACGAGACGGACCAGTCTGTACAAGGCCGAACTTGTCCGCCCTTTGGCCGGACTAGTCCGATTCACACAGCAAGAACCCTAATCTAGACAAGTCTTGCAAAAACTACGGATCCTACCAAAAAATGTAGGTACATGATCACAATGATGTGTACAATGAAGAAGTTTCTATCAATAGACCTAAAAGAATTGAGTTTCGGAGATTTTGGGGTTAGGTCAAGAATACCTCTTAAAATCTTCAATTTGACGATGTGGGTGAGGAATCGGCCTCTAATGCTTGGGGAAGAGTTCCCACGCACCTTAGGTCTTCAATCCACGGATTGGAATCGAGATTTGGTGGTTGGAATCGAAAATCGCCGATTTGGGGGCGGTTTTCATGCGTTTTGGAGAGAGAGAGAGGGTTTCAATGAAGTGGAGAGGTCGAAGGCGTCTAGGGGAGGTTAAGTTCCCAAGGACCGGACTAGTCCGGTCGGAGACCCGGACTTGTCTAGCCAGCGGACTGGGTCCGGACTATTCTGAACCACCGAACTAGTCCGGTATCGGGGCGGACTAGTCCGTTCCGAAGACTGAAACCTCCTATATATTGAGTTTTCAGTGGAGGTTTGATCCTTTTGGACTATCTTCACAAAAGATCTTTGCAAACATGGTCAGTAAGCAGTCAACAATAAAACTATGACCATTGTTCACAAAGATTCAATAAATTTCAAAATAATTTATAGAAAATTGAGGAGGATGAGTTTTTCACAAGCATGTGTGATAATATAACAATCATGCATGCAAGACTCAAGCCACATCTCGAGAATCTAATATATTGAGCTCACTCCTAAGTTCAAAAAATCTTTTCTCATCTAAGGGTTTGGTAAAAATATCGGCCAATTGTTTCTCGGTTCTCACATGGGAGATTGCAATGTCTCCTTTGATGGAGTGATCTCTCAAGAAGTGGTGGCGAATATCGATGTGTTTGGTCCTTGAATGCTCAACTGGGTTGTGGGCTATTTTGATGGCACTCTCATTATCACATAGGAGAGGAATATGACGCAAGTTTATGCCATAGTCCCTAAGATTTTGTCGCGTCCAAAGAAGTTGTGCACAACAAGTTCCGGCGGCGACATACTCCGCTTCGGCTGTGGAAAGAGCATTGGAGTTTTGTTTCTTTGAGGACCAAGACACTAAAGATCTACCAAGGAATTGGAAAGTTCTGGACGTACTCTTCCTATCAACTTTGCACCCTGCATAGTCCGCATCGGAATATCCAATGAGATTAAACTTAGAGCCTTTGGGGTATCAAAGTCCTAGGCTTGGTGTGTGAACCAAATATCTAAGAATTCTCTTAACGGCGGTCAAATGACACACCTTAGGAGCAGCTTGAAATCTAGCACACATACACACACTAAACATGATATTGGGCCTAGATGCACATAAGTAAAGCACTGAACCTATCATGGAGCGATATACCTTTTGGTCCACACTTGGACCATCTTCATTAAGATTGAGATGTCCATTGGTTGTCATAGGAGTTTTGATGGGTTTGTCCTTGTCCATGTCAAACTTCTTGAGTATATCTTGTGTGTACTTGGTTTGACTAATGAACGTGCCCTCCTTGAGTTGTTTTACTTGAAAACCTAGGAAGAACTTCAACTCCCCCATCATGGACATCTCAAATCTTTCCGTCATTATTTTAGGAAACTCATCACAAAAAGATTAGTTAGTAGAACCAAATATAATGTCATCGACATATATTTGGCAAACAAACAAATCATCATTAAAATGCTTAGTGAATAGAGTGTAATCCGTCTTCCCAATTTTGAAACCATTTTGAGTTAGAAAGTCTCTAAGACACTCATACCAAGCTCTAGGAGCTTGTTTGAGGCCATAGAGAGCCTTACGCAATTTGTACACATGGCTTGGGAATTCTTCATCTTCAAAACTGGGGGGTTGCTCCACATACACCTATTCTCTGATTGGACCATTGAGGAATGCACTCTTGACGTCCATTTGATATAGCTTAAAATCATGGTGAGTAGTAAAGGCAAGTAATATACGAATTGATTCTAGCCTAGCTACGGGAGCAAATGTTTCTTCGAAATCCAAACCTTCGACTTGTGAATACTCCTTGGCCACAAGTTGTGCCTTGTTCCTTGTAACCACCCCGTGCTCATCTTGTTTGTTGCAGAACACCCACTTAGTGCCTACAACATTTGCATTAGGCCTCTTCACGAGCTCCCATACTTGATTCCTTTCGAAATTGTTGAGCTCTTCTTGCATGGCCATCACCCAATCCGGATCTCGTAGTGCTTCTTCAATCTTATGAGGCTCCATAGAAGAAACAAAAGAGTAATGTTCACAAAAATTTGCAACACGAGATCGAGTAGTTACCCCCTTGAAGATGTCTCCAAGTATATTGTCAACAGGATGGTCCCGTTGAACGCTTTGGTGCACCCTTGGGTGAGGCGCTTGAGGTCTTGAATCTTCATCTTCCATATTTTCATTGTCTCCCCCTTGATTGATGCCTCCATTTTCATCTTCTTGGGGCGCATCTTGGGGGACTTGATCTTGATCACATGAGGAGGAGCTTGCTTGACATGTGAGATGGTCACTTGCATCTTGAGGTTGTTCTTGTTGTCGTATATCTCCAAGTGCCATCCTTCCTATCACCACTTGTGGAGATTCTTCTTGATCTAGCACATGATGATCAACTTGCTCCACTTGGGAGCCATTAGTCTCATCAAACACTACGTCACGTGCTACTTCAACGATTCTGGAGGATTTGTTGAAGACACGATAGGCGTAAGTATTTGAGTCATAACCAAGTAAGAAACCATCATCGGACTTGGAAGCGAACTTCGAAGTCCTAGGCTTCTTGTTGAGAATGTAGCACTTGCTCCCAAAAACAAGAAAATAATAAATGTTGGGCTTGTTACCGGTTAGGAGTTCATAGGACGTCTTCTTGAGTATGCGATGAAGATACAACCGGTTTATGGCATTGCAAGCAGTGTTAACCGCTTCCGTCCAAAACCGGTCCGACGTCTTGTACTCATCAAGCATGGTTCTTGACATCTCAATTAGAGTTCTATTCTTCCTTTTGGCCACCCCATTTTGTTGAAGGAAGTAGGGGGCGAGAACTCATGTTTGATGCCTTCTTCATCCAAAAATTCTTCAACTTGAGTATTCTTGAATTTGGTGCCGTTGTCACTCCTTATTGTATTGATACTTAAGGAGAACTCATTTTGAGCTCTCTTCAAGTATTTCTTGAGGACACCTTGAGTCTCACTCTTATCATGCAAAAAGAATACCCAAGTGAAACGTGAAAAATCATCAACAATAACAAGACCATATTTGTTACCGCCAATACTTATGTAGGCGAATGGACCGAAGAGATCCATGAGTAGAAGCTCCAATGGTCTTGTTGTTGTCATAATGTTCTTGGACGGATGTGGTACTCCAACTTGCTTTCTGGCTTGGCATGCGCTACATGGCCTATCCTTTTAAAAACATGGCATTCTTTAAACCATGGATGTGCTCGCCTTTAAGGAGTTTTTGCAAGTTTCTCATCCCAAAATGGGCTAGCCTTCTATGCCAAATCCATCCCATGTTAGTTTTTGCAATTAAGCATGTATCAAGTTGGGCTTTACCCGTGGAGAAATCCACAAGATAGAGCTTTCCCTTGATTACACCCTGAAAGGCAATTGGGTCATTGCTTCTCCTTGTGACGGTCACACCCTCATTAGTGAATAAACAATTATAACTTTTGTCACATAGTTGTGATATAGACAAAAGGATATAATCAAGTGAATCAACATGTAAAACATTTGAAAGAGTGTTATCAGGGGATATAGCAATTTTCCCAGTGCCAAGTATTTTTCCTTGGCTATTGTCCCCAAAATAGATTCCTTCACTTGGATCTTCATTTAGCTCATACTCCACAAACATCTTCCTCTCTCCGGTCATATGATTGGTGCATCCGCTATCAAGAACCCATTTGGTTCCACCAGAGGAGTATGCCTACAAGAAAGATTTAAGCCTTGGCTTTAGGTACCCAAGCGGTGTTGGGTCCTTTGATGTTAGTCAAGAGGCACTTGGGCACCCACACACAAGGTTTAGGACTCTTGCGGTGTGGCGCAACATACCTAGCATAGGCCTTTCTGAACTTGTTCCTCAATAAAACATATGATGCATCAAAATCGGACGCAACATACCTAGCATAGGCCTTTCCGAACTTGTTCCTCAATAAAACATATGATGCATCAAAATCATGGAACAAGGGATGAGGTTCTTCCTTAGGTATTTTAGGAGATGTAGCAATGTTCTTTCCTTTATTGTTGTATGAGCCTCCCTTGACAAAAACAATCAAGTCTTTGTCATTCTTGGGAGTTTTGGCGTTTTGCCTCATCTCCCTAGAATAACCAAGACCATCTTTGACAAGGGGATGTCTTGTGTTGGTGTATGCACTACGTGCATATGCCATCTTCTCCTTGTCAAAGATGTCACCCTTTGGTGCTTGATTGGTTTGTGCCAACTTAAGCTCATATTTAAGTTTCATAATTAAGTTTGAGCATTTGCAAGGTTGAGGCGCTTCAGATTTGACATTTGTAGAAGGTGAGCTTGTTCAGGAAGAAGGGGCATTGACCTTGAGAGACTTCACTTGTGTTTCAAGGACCTTGTTAGCTTGTGTCAAACTAACAAGTTCATCCTTGAGCATAATTGTAGTGTTCTCAAGGTTTGAGCAAGTTTCCTTGCTCAAAGCGAGTTCACGCTCAAGCGCTTTCCTTCTTTCTCTTTCAAGCTCCAAGAGCTCCTCAACCTCTTGACATCTCTCCTTTTGTTGAATGAGCATGTCCTCTTGGCGGTTGATGAGCTCTTCCTTCTCAAATATCTCCCCCGTCGACAACCTCAATCTTTTCAAGGTACTTTTACTCATATCCTTAAGCATATTTTCATTTTCACTACTACTATCAAAATCATCATGCGAGGAAATTGAAGAGGAGGATTTAGATTTAACCTTCTTTCTTCCCTCCTTGGCCATGAGGCAAGTTGGCCTTGATTTCTACAAGTTTGGGAAAAGCTTGTTCTCCATGGTTGTCTTCTTCATAGCAATGGTTGCTATCTTTTCCTTTTCATCGGAGGAGGATTCCTCATTTGAATCTCACTCCTTTCCAAGGTGGGCATGTCTGGATTTCTTCTTCTTCTTGAAGTACTTCTTCTCCTTGTAATTGCCCTCATTATTCTTCTTGTTTTATTCATGTGGGCAATCCACGATGAAGTTTCCATACTCCCCACAATTGTAGAAAGCCCTCTTTGATCTTGTTTTGGGCTTGTCTTTGATCTTGCTTTCATAATGGTAGCTCCCCCCTCCTTCTTCTAAACATCCTCTTGAAGTTGTTGATGAAGAGTGCCTCTTCCTCATCGGTGTCGGGGCTCTCTTCATCACTTTCTTCCTTTTCTTGTGATCTTAAGGATGTTGCCTTGAATGCAACATCTCTTTTCTTGGAGGAGGAGAGCTTTTGTATATCATTGTAGAACATAGCTTCTTGCTCCATCATCTCATGGTTGATAAAACTCTTTCACTGCACAAATTTACACAGGACCAGACTAGTCCGACATACCCAGACTAGTCTGATAATCCCTCGTTCAAGACCGGACAAGTCCTCCCAGTGCGGACTTATCTGAACAGTCCAGGTTTACACGGACCATACTAGTCCGATATCACCACGGACTAGTCCGATATCTTTCTGACTAATATCGGACTAGTCCTCCTCAGTGCGGACTAGTCATCAACACTTAACAACTTTGCACGACATCGAACAAGTCTGATAATATCCGCACTAGTTCGATTACCTCTCTGACTAAAATCAGACAAGTCCTCCAAGTGCGGACTTGTCCCCAATTCACTAAGGGGTTCACCATAGCCGGACTAGTCCGATAATAACCGGACTAGTCCGAACTTTTCTAGAGCCTAAATCGGACTAGTCCGCCCAAGGTCGGACAAGTCTGATATTCCTGAGAACTTAGGGTTTCCTAAATGTCGCACACTGGACTAAACCAGACTCCATCACGGACTAGTTCGGACTCTCAAAACCCTAACGGTAACCTTTGGACCTCCATATAAATAGATGTGCACGGCCCTACTTTCAACTCTCTCAACTCCCAGCGCCGTCAAACCCTTCAAGAGCCTAGAAAACACATATCTCCACACGATCCAACGCAAGAAAGATCAAATCCTTGAGTATTAACTTTGGATCAAAGGAGAGACACGATTCTCACGTATTGAGCTCTTGGGTTTGACTCTCTAACACACTCCTGTTGTTTTATTGTGGATCTTATGAGTGTGTTCTTGGTGGTGTTTGATTTGTAATCTTGGGGAGCCCTCAACTTGTGAGAAGGCCCCATGAACTTGGTGATTTACCCTTTATGATAGTGGAAGAGAATCGGCCTCCATGGCGATTCAACGAGGGTAGGGTCGGAGAAGACCCGGTCCTTTCGTGGGCTCCTCAACGTGGACGTAGGTTGCCTCTGTGGGAACCGAACCACGGGATAAACTCTTGTGTCAATCTTGTTCTTAGTTTTTCATATCATATTCTAGGGCTTACTTGATCTTTCATATCTTACGTTAAAACATTGAAACCAAAGTTAGGTTGTGCTACACTTAATTTCATTGACTCAATATCTTCAAATTACTTACTATATTCCGCTGTATATTGTTCTTGTATTGAGATCATTGATCTAACTTGATCAATCTAGTCCGCACGCACTGGACTAGTCCGCACACTACCGGACTAGTCTGATTTCCTGGTATTTGATCAAGTTGCTAAGTGTTGTAGGTTCCAACTAAAAATCAAAAAGGCCTATTCACCCCCCCTCTAGGCCACATTCAATTGGTACCAGAGCAAGACCCTTCAAGAGGATACTAATCGCTCGAAGAGAAAATGTCGGACATGAAGGATGTGCACAAGAGCCTCAACCAAGAGAAGGTTGAAGATGAAAATGCGCAAAAGTTGGAGAAGCTCCTCGATGCCATTCAGGACTTCGAGGATGACGATGAGGAGACGCTAGAACTCAAGGCGCTCCTAAGGAAGAAAGCTCTCTCCAAAGGAAAAATAAAGATCAAGGACGAGAAGAAGAAGAAGGGGAGTAGTCACGCTGACTACTCTTGATATCCTTTCAATTACGATCATCTAAATTCTAACAATAGTCATTATTTGTCTATTCCTCTAGGAAAAGCCCCACACTGTGATGGCAATGATTACTCAATGTGGAGGCAAAACATAAAAATGCATTTAATCTCACTTAATCCCAGCTTGTGGCATATAGTGTGCACAGGTATAGATATCCCAGACGACGATGAAGAGCTCACACCAAGCCAAGAGCAAGCAATTCGTCGGAATTCTCAAGCTGCGGCAGTCATCACATCATCACTAAGTCGGGACGAGTTCACCAAGGTGGATGGACTCGAAATTGAAAAGGAAATATGGGACACATTGCAAACTGCACATGAAGGTGATCGTCATGTGCGAGAGGCGAAGATCGAAATGATCGAAGGCGAATTAGGAAGATTCGCCATAGAAGAAGATGGGTTGCCGCAAGACATGTACAACCGATTGAAGACGCTCATAAACAAGGTTCGAGCATATGGAAGTAAAAGGTGGAATGATCATGAGGCAGTGAAGCTCATCCTTAGATCCTTCATGCCTCGCAATGTTACCCTATGCTTGATGATTAGAGAAAGCCCCAGGTACAAGAAAATGACCCCGGTCGAACTGCTTGGAAAGATCATCAACTTCGAGATGATGGAGAAGCAAGCAAAACATGTAAAGGAGATTGCCGACCTCACCTCAGCAAAGAAGAAAGGGGTCGCCTTAAAATCCACTTGCAAGCCCTTGTCAAAAGAAGCTCGAGAGGCTCAAGATGAAGATAGTAGTGATGATGAGAGTAGCGACATAGATGAGGAAGACATGATCCTCTTCATGAAGAAATTCAAAAGAATGATGAAGAGAAGACAAGGGGAAAATCAAGTGAAGGAAAATACAAAGAAAAGTCAAGACCAAAGTTGAGGCGGGCATGCTATAACTGTGGTGAATATGACCACTTTATAGTTGATTGCCCATACGAAGAAAACAAGAGGAAGACCAAGGAAACAAAGCATCAACCTAAGAAGTTCTTCAAGAAGAAAAAGCAAGCTGGACAGACGCACCTAGGAAAGGAGTGAGACTCAAATGATGAGTCCTCGTCCGAAGAGGAAGAGGAGATGGCTAGCATAGCCATCAACAAGACAACAAAGAAATCGACCCTCTTCCCCAACATTGGCGCAAAGAAGGACTACGACACATGCCTTATGGTGAAGGAAGGTAAAAGAAAGGCCTACTCCTCCAGTGGAGCAAAATGGGTGCTAGACAATGGATGCACCAACCACATGACCGGATAAAGAAGGATGTTCGTTGAGTATGAAGAAAATGAGGATCCAAGCGAGGTCATCTATTTTGGAGACAATAGCCAAGGAAGGGTGCTCGTTACTGGTAAAATTGCAATCTCATCTCAACACATGCTTTCTCATGTTTTGCATATTGACTCCTTAGATTATAGCCTTCTGTCCATATCTCAATTATGTGACAAGGGTTATAATTGCTTGTTTACTAATGAGGGTGTGACCATCTCTAGAAGGAGTGATGACTCGGTTGCATTCAAGGGTGTGTCGAAGGGAAAGCTTTATCTTGTTGACTTCAACAAATATAAAGCCGAACTTGACACATGTTTGATTGCAAAGACCAACATGGGTTGGTTGTGGCATAGACGACTAGCACATGTTGGTATGAGGAATCTTCAAAAACTCCTTAAGGGCGATCACATCCAAGGTTTGAAGGATGTCGTTTTTGAGAAAGATGGGCCTTGTAGCGCGTGCCAAGCCAGGAAGCAAGTAGGAGCACCCCATCCCGCGAAGAATGTCATGACAACAACAAGACCGCTCGAGCTACTTCATATGGACCTATTCGGTCCAATCGCTTACATAAGCATCAGCAGTAACAACTATGGCTTAGTAATTGTTGATGACTTTTTGCGCTTCACGTGGGTTTTCTTTTTGCATGATAAGACATAAACTCAAGGAACCCTCAAGAAGTTTCTCAAGCATGCCCAAAATGAGTTCTCATTGAAGATCAGGAACATACGAAGCGACAATGGCATGGAGTTCAAGAACACTCAAGTTGAGGAGTACCTAGACGAAGAGGGCATCAAACATGAATTTTCAGCACCATACTCACCTCAACAAACTGGAGTGGCCGAAAGAAAGAACCGAACCCTCATAGAGATGGCGAGAACAATGCTTGATGAGTACAAGACATCAGATTAGTTTTGGGTTGAAGCGGTCAACACTGTTTGTCATGCCATAAACCGACTTTATCTTCATCGCTTACTCAAGAAGACATCATATGAGTTACTCAAGGGTAACAAACCTAATATTTCATATTTTCGTGTTTTCGGCTCTAAATGCTATATTTTGAACAAGAAGCCTAGGACTTCAAAGTTCGCTTCAAAGTCTGATGAAGGTTTCTTGCTTGGCTACGATTTGAACACTTACGCCTATCATGTCTTCAACAAAGTCTTCGGACTTGTTGAAGTAGTACGTGACATAGTGTTTGATGAAACTAACAACTCTCAAGAAGAGCAAGTTGATCAATGTGTGCTAGATAGAGAAGAAGGTCCTTGTCAAGCGTTAAGACGAATGACGTTGGGCGATGTTCAACCACAAGCGCCATCACCAAATGAAAATGAAGTAGATGAACCACAAGTGGAGGTAATGGATCAAGGGGGAGCTTCTACACAAGATCAACCACTAGAAGACGAAGATGATCAACACCCAAATGAGGGCAACCATCTAGGGGGAGTAGAAGATGACCATGAAGACTCAAGACCACAAGTGCCACACCCAAGAGTACACCAATGCATCCAAAGAGACCACCCCGTCGACAAACATAATCGGGGACATCCAAAAGGGAGTAACTACTAGATCTCGAATTGCTAATTTTTGTGAACACTACTCTTTTGTATCCTTTTTGGAACCGGGCAGGATTGAGGATGCATTGAAAGATCCGGATTGGGTGGTGGCAATGCAAGAAGAATTGGACAACTTCAAACGGAATGAGGTGTGGAAACTAATCGAAAGACCCAAGTTCAATGTCGTCGACACCAAATGGGTCTTCCGCAACAAGCAAGACGAACACGGAGTGGTGACAAGGAACAAGGCACGACTTGTGGCCAAAGGGTATTCACAACTCGAAGGTTTGGATTTCGACGAAACCTTTGCTCCTGTAGCTAGGATTGAATCTATTAGAATATTACTTGCATATGCTACTCACCATGATTTCAAGCTCTATCAAATGGATGTGAAAAGCACCTTCCTAAATGGACCAATCAAGGAGGAGGTATACGTGGAGCAACCCCCTGGATTCGAAGATCAAGAGTTCCTCGACCACATGTTTAAATTGTGTAGGGCTCTCTATGGCATCAAACAAGCTCCTAGAGCTTGGTATGAGTGCCTTAGAGATTTCTTGATTGAAAATGGTTTTAAAATTGGCAAAGATGATTATACATTATTCACGAAGCATTTTGATAATGATCTCTTTGTTTGTCAAATTTATGTCGATGATATCATTTTTGGTTCAACTAACAAATCTTTCTATGAAGAATTTAGTAAGATTATGATAGATAGGTTTGAAATGTCTATGATGGGAGATCTAAAATACTTCTTGGGATTCCAAGTGAAGCAGCAAAAGGAGGGGACGCTCATAAGCCAAACCAAGTATACTCAAGACATACTCAAGAAGTTTGGAATGGACAAGGTGAAGCCCATAAAGACTCCCATGGCAACAAATGGACACTTGGATCTCAATGAAGACGAACCAAACGTGGATCAAAAGGTATATCGCTCCATGATTGAATCTCTACTTTAATTATGTGCATTTAGGCCTGATATTATGTTGAGTGTGTGCTTGTGTGCAAGATTTCAAGTCAATCCTAAGGAGTGTCATTTGACAGCCGTAAAAAGAATCTTGCAGTATTTAGTTCATACACCCAACCTAGGCCTTTGGTATCCTAAAGGTTTCAAATTCAATCTCATTGGATACTCTGATGCAGATTATGCCGGATGCAAAGTAGATAGAAAAAGTACCTCTGGTACATGCCAATTTCTAGGTAGATCCCTAGTTTCTTGGTCCTCCAAGAAACAAAACTCCATTGCCTTATCCACGGCCGAAGCGGAGTATGTTGCAGCCAGGAGTTGTTGTGCACAACTCCTTTGGATGTGACAAACTCTAAGGGATTACAGTTACAATATGAGTCGTATTCCACTCCTTTGTGATAATGAGAGTACCATTAAAATTTCCCATAATGCCATTGAGCACTCTAGGACCAAACACATTGACATCCGACATCATTTTTTGAGAGACCACTCAATGAAAGGAGACATAGCCATTTCCCATGTCAACACCGAAAAACAACTAGCCGATATATTTACCAAGCCACTTGATGAAAAACGTTTTTGCGAGCTCCAAAATGACCTAAATATACTTGATGCTCGGAATGTGGCTTGAAAAATTGCATACTTGTATGGCTTCTTCAAAGTATATTGATCGTGCTGCAAAAATCATCTCTCGCAATTTTCTCCGAAAAATATTTCAATTACTTGATCTTGATGAGTTATGGTCATTGCTTGATTGTTGTATGCTTACTGATCATATTCATCAAGATTACTTGATTGATTTAGCCCCTATTTTCTCTATAAGAACCTTCGAATATATATATGAATGGGATAATTATATCTGTTCTGATGACCACGGACTAGTCTGTGGTTATCCGACTAGTCCGCACACTACAGACTAGTCTGTTGAGTGTCCGGTAGTCCGAACTAGTCTGGCCGACCACGGACTAGTCCGGTTTTTCGACTCCATAACCCTAGACGCCGCCAAAATCTAATCTCCTTCACCCTCACAACTCACCTCACATTCGAGTGCTCCCAAGGTGATTTCTTTCGTTCTCCATCAAATCTCTTCGAGTTTGGGTGGAAATTGAACTACATTGCTAGGAGTTTGAAGACCACGGACTTGTTCACACCTTCAACTCCTCCTTCGTTAAGAATCGAAGAATTTCGGTAAATTTCCCCTCAAGCCCTAGAAACTTTGATTCCTTCCGTTTTGTATCAAATAGCTTAGTTCCTTTCAGCTAATACATGCTTCATTGCTGTATTACATCTATGTTAAGCTAGTTTTGCATTGAGCAACACCATTTGTCTCATAGTTAGGGTTTGAAGTGATGAATACCGTACTAGTCCGGTCCCTGTACGGACAAGTCCGATACCCCGGACTAGTCCGTACCTGAACATCGGACAAGTCCGATTTTCAACTGATTCAACCCTAATTTCCAACTACTCAATGCACTTCCTTGCCATCAATTCTCATCCATACATTGTGTAATCCCTTCTCAGGACAATGTCGAGCTCCAATGATGAAATCTCCGATTATGAGGCCGAGTTGGACCAAGACTCCTTTCTTCGGTCCTTGACGGGCCATGGGAAGAAGAGGCAAGAGCGTCCCTCTGAGCCTGCACCTTCTCGACCTCAGGTGCGATGCAAAGTGCTAGCCAAGAAGCCTGCGTCCAAGGCCAAGGATGCAGCTGGCTCTAGCTCGGCGGCTTCTCGCCAAGCTAAGGGCAAGGGAAAGGGAATTGCCTCGGGCCCAATCGCCCCCCTCAAGATGGCAGCTCCAAGGCAGGGGAACAGGGATCCCTCCGAGGAAAGTTCAACGGCAAGGGAAGCGATATGGCTTCCAAGCTCAGATTTATGGATTGCTACAGCCGACCCAAGAAGGCAGCCGATGCCAGGTTTTGGAGCAACTTTCACGCAGATTTCTATAGCTCTGTGTACCTCACCATGAATACTCCAATTGTCCGTAGCCAGTGGATTGACTGGAATCATTTTGAAAGGAAGAGCTATGGTGCCTTTGATCAAGTGGTGGAGGTTGTAGCTAGGCATGGACTGAAGGACCTGTTTGCCTTCAGATATAACTGGAATGATGAGATTATTGCTTAGTTCTATGCCACATGTTTCTTTGTCAGTGATGAGGAGGAAAGGGTGACTTGGATGACTCATGGATCCAAGTACACTATAACTTATGATGAGTTCGCAAGACTGCTTCACCTAGAATACACCGGCAATAATGAGATGACTATCCACAACATTGGTGTCTTGGGAAAAGATAAGATGGACTTCCTCTATGACACTAGCCTGAAGTACAACCCACCCTCGACTAAGAACATGAAGCCCTTCTTTATGGTTCTTAATAGGGTGCTGAGGAAGACAATAGCTCCAAAGGACGGAGATGCAGGAAGTGTGCAAGGGTACTTGAGGACCCTAATGAAGGTGATTAGCAAGAACCAGAAGTTTGATGTCTTTGACTATATCTGGAATGATATGGGCAACATCTCCTACATACCGAACATATCCTGTGGCTATGCCCCCTACTTGATGTTTATGATTGAGAAGGTCACAGGAATTGAGTTCGTGAAGGATGTGGAGCACACTCTTTTGAGGCCCCAGAAGCCACCCCAAGCCACTGTCCAAGCTGCTCCATCTCCAGTGTCTAGTGAAGAGGCTCTGAGGAGAGCTCGAGGAGATGAGAGGACTGCTCCCACCACTAGGACCCCTCCCCAAAAAGGGTCTCCTAGTGGAATCTTGAAGTATTTGGTAGCCATCTTGGCTCATGCAAGAAAGTGAAAATTCATAAGATGAACAAGGCAAGGAAGGATGACATGAGATACATAAAGCAAAATGTCAAGCATATTTATCAGAAGCTGGAGATCGAGCCCATTGGATCACCTGTTATCTCTAAAGATTCGGCCTCTGATTGCACTGAGCTTGGACCTTTGACTCCCTCCGAGCTTTCTTACTTTGGCATTAGGGGCACTTCGAGTGGATCCGCTCCTCCTCCTCCTACCCAACCTGAAGATGAAGATGAAGACGAGGAAAGGACCAACAGCGAGGAATGAGCCACTAGATCCCTCTTCTCCTTCTTTTTGGTGTCTTGATGCCAAAGGGGGAGAGATTGAGGGGGGTCACTAGATCCTAGTTGTAGGTTGAGAGATGAGAGCTTCATTTGTGTATTCTTTTGTGCCTCTTTTGGGTTGTAAAACTTCAATTTTGTTATCTCTATCTTTAGTATTGTGGTGTGATGGAATGACTATGTTTATGCTTATGTTATGAAATTTGTGATGATAATTTGAGATAATCTGTGATTTTGCTTTGGAATTGTCATATATGCTTGATATTAGTATTTCCATGTCAATCATTTCACTCTCATCACGATTATTGCTCACACTCACGTAGTTTTACACCCCACTGTAAAGAGTGCACATATGCCCTATGTTTTCATTGTTTAACTTGTACCAAACTCATATGTTCACACTTTATGAAATTTCGGTATTTTTATCATATTTTTTGAAATATCAATTGGTTGTCATCAATCATCAAAAAGGGGGAGATTGAAAGTGCATCTAGGCATCCCTTGTGGGTTTTGGTTGATTTATGACAAACAAATGAGATCCTAACCAAATTGTTGAGATGAGCGCAGGTTTTAACGAAATTATGAAGAAAACGCAAAAACAAAGGAGAATGAGGATCTATATGGAAAAGAGCTCAAGAGTTGAATAGATTAGATCAGTGTGTATGGAGTTTGTTGGAGAAACACACCCCAAGAGCTCAAGCACAAGAAAACTCATTCACTGCACAAATTTACACAGGACCGGAATAGTCCGATATATCCCGGACTAGTCCGATAATCCCTCTGTTCAAGATCGGACAAGTGCTCCCAGTGTGGACTTGTCTGCGAGTCTAGGTTTACACAGATCGGACTAGTCCGATATCACCACAGACTAGTCCAATATCTTTCTGACTAAGATCGGACAAGTCCTCCCCAATGCGGACTAGTCCTCAACACTTCACAACTTTGCACGACATCGGACAAGTCCGATAATATCCGGAGTAGTCTGATAACCTCTCTGACTAAAATCGGACAAGTCCTCCAAGTGCAGACTTATCCCCAATTCACTAAGGGGTTCACCACAGCCAGACTAGTCCGATAATAACCGAACTAGTCCAAACTTTTCCAGAGCCTAAATCAGACTAGTCCGCCCAAGGTCGAACAAGTCTGATATTCCTGAGAACTTAGGGTTTCGTACACGCCGCATACCGGACTAGTCCGTACTCCATCAGGGACTAGTTCGGACTCTCAAAACCCTAATGGCAACCTTTGGAAACCTCCATATAAATAGATGTGCACGGCCCTACTTTCAACTCTCTCGACTCCCAGCGCCATCACACCCTCCAAGAGCCTAGAAAACACATCTCTCCACATGATCCAACGCAAGAAAGATCAAATCCTTGAGGATTAACTTTGGATCAAAGGAGAGACGCAATTCTCATGTCTTGAGCTCTTGGGTTTGACTCTCTAACACACTCCTGTTGTTTTATTGTGGATCTTACGAGTGTGTTCTTGGTGGTGTTTGATGTGTAATCTTGGGGAGCCCTCAACTTGTGAGAAGGCCCCTTGAACTTGGTGATTTACCCTTTGTGATAGTGGAAGAGAATCAACCTCCATGGCGATTCGACGAGGGTAGGGTTGGAGAAGACTCGATCCTTTCGTCGGCTCCTCAATGTGGACGTAGGTTGCCTCTGTGGGAACCGAACCACGGGATAAACTCTTGTGTCAATCTTGTTCTTAGTTTTTCATATCACATTCTAGGGCTTACTTGATCTTGCATATCTTATGTTAAAACATTGAAACCAAAGTTAGGTTGTGTTACACTTAATTTCATTGACTCAATATCTTCAAATTACTTACTATATTCCGTTGCATATTGTGCTTGTATTGAGATCATTGATCTAACTTGATCAATCTAGTCTGCACGCACCGGACTAGTCCGCACACTACCGGACTAGTCTGATTTCCTGGTATTTGATCAAGTTGCTAAGTGTTGCAGGTTCTGACTAAAAATCAAAAAGGCCTATTCACCCCCCCCCCCCCTCTAGGCCACAATCACTGCAGCCATGAACCTGTACAGGGCAGGCCTGCCTAGGATGGCGTTGAAGGGTAAGCTGATTTGTGCGACGTCAAAGACCAGCTTCTCGATCCTGTATTTCTCCCGAGTTCTGAAGGTCACCAGGAGTGTGATGGATATGAGAGGGCTAATGGCCCCCGGACCTACCCCAGAGAAAGGGTGTGAGGGATGAAGGTCTGAAGATCGGAGCTGGAGCTTGACGAAGGCTTCATAGCTCAGGAGGTTCAGACACGCACCTTCGTCCATCAAAACATGGTAGAGGTGGACATTGTTAATGGTAGGAGATACCATCAGTGGCAAATGGCCAACTCCGATCATGTTCTGGGGGCAGTCCGTAGCATCGAAGGTGATGGGAGTGTCCATCCATTTCCAATGAGGTTCTGCCGTGGCGGTAGGAGCTGCAGCGGCCATGTCCCGCTGCATTGTCTTGAGGACATAGCGAGAAGTGATGTCCCAAGAACCACCATAAATGGTGTTCAGAGTCTTCCAACGCTCGTTATCAGAGACGTCGGAATCTTCATCAACCGTGTTGTACACAACCTTCAGGACCTTCTTGGGATCCTGAAAGTCTAGCTCTGTGTCAACCGGAGCTTCGTCGACTTTTTGCTTTCTTCCTGCTGGCAGAAAGGAGCTTCTTCTCGGCGCTTGTTGTAGCACTACACAAGGTTCTGGACCTCCCGGCACTCCTCCAGACTGTGCTTGTCCTTCTTGTGGATCCGACACCACATTTTGGAGCTACGCCATCTTCTGGCGAAGGTCGAGGTCGTTTTTTGGGGCGTGGCCCCCGGCCATCCGGAGCTGCAGCAGCATGTGCGCCGACTGACAGCTTTTTCTTGCCGTTGGTTTTCTTCTTCTTATTTACACTACCAGAGGTAGTGGCTTCAGCCTTGGAGGGCTTCTTGTTGGCCTCCGAAGCTGGTTTGGAGTGCATCTCACGACCCTCCGCAGCTCTGGCACATTTGTCAGCCAGACTGAAGAGTTCCATGACGCTGGTGACTTCTTTTGTTGCCAGCTTCTCCAGCATTTTCTTGTCCTGGACGCCCTGTCTAAATGCGACAATAATAGAAGCGTTCGAGATAGAAGAGATGGTATTGCGTACCTGAGAGAATTATTGGATAAAGGATCGCAACGACTCTCACAATTTTTGTTGAACAGCAAAAAGGTCCAGATCGGTGTCGGGTCGAGTGTAGGAGCTCCCGGAGTTGGAAGTGAACTGTTGGCATAGCTCCGTCCAACTGTTGATGGAGTCGGGGGGAAGACTCATGAACTAGGACCTGGCGGTCCCAGACAAAGCCACAGGGAAATAATTGGCCATCACGACCTCATTGCCCCCCCCCCCCCGCCGCAAGTATATCGGTGGTGTATATTTGGAGGAATTCAGTGGAGTTGATAGTTCCGTTGAATTTCTCTAACAGATGAGGATGGAACTTCTGGGGCCAGCTGACCATGCGTAGATGCATGGCTAGGGCAGAACAACCTCCTCCTACTCCCAAAGGAGCAGGGTTGTCCCGAGCTTCTCGCCTCTCGTGAGCTCGCTCGATGTGGACATGATTGTCTTGCTATCACTAGCAGCGAACAAGCTCCGACCGCAGGTCATGCGTCGAAAGTCTCGACACGGTGTGGATGCGATGTTCCCCGGAAGGCAGCGACGTCGCTTGTTGGGACACACCACGTCTCTTGTGTTTTGAAGCTTGCGGACCAATTCTTCCGGACAAGATATGACGCTGTGAAGGTGCCTGCCCCGAAGGAGAGGACCTTGATTGCTGATGCCATTGGCTGCAGCTGTAACCAGATGTTCAACATCAGCCCTCCACTGCTCCATCGCACCCTGGGTGCTCCTGGAGGTGGTGGATGTTGGAGCAGAGTACGCGCAGCAACAAGCGCATGCTCATGATTGTTGTTTGCCGAAACAGAGGGTGGTGGTGGTGGTGCAACGTCCGCCGGAACAATGGTGGCTGCTGGCTGTTGAATGTTGGAGAGATTCCCTCCAGCAGGTTGCTCAGCGTTGTTGCCGTTGGATGATCCTGCGGCGGAGTTCACCATCTTGAGATCTCAGGTGCCCCTACCTGGCGCGCCAAATATCGAAGTGTACGAATGACACTTCCCCCCGTTACCACTAAATTGTAGCCCGCGGAGGTTCTTGTATCGGTTTGGGCGTGTGGAGATTTTAGGCAAGATGATGACGCAAAGGATTTACGTGGTTCGGGTCGCCTTAGCGTAATACCCTACTCCATGGGGTGTGTTTTGTTGTATTGAGGATTTCACTAGTGCTTGTGTGCGTATGATAATAGTTGTTTTATATCGTGTAGCGCATCCCTTTTATAGACCAAGGGATGGTTGTTACATCAGTTGCCTGGCCCGACATGTGGCCCCGACAGTTATTATTGCCTAATACACAATTAAATGTGTTTAAGCACCCTAATAGCGTGATAACGTCCCTTAATGGTGGGTTACCAGTATTAAGGGTCTTCTGATCGTGCGCCATTAATATTCTATTAATGGCACATAATCAGGCCTTGTAACTGTAGAAATCATTGTCCCTTGAATGTTTGTGCCGTTGGAGATCCGTCAGTATTCCCGCTGGTGTCGTAGGTCCAGAGGTTCAACACGTGGTAGATCTGGAGCTTCCCCTCGCGGGGAGGTAGGTCTACACACATGGTGGCACTGGAGCTTCCCTCTACTGGGGGTTAGGTCCGGGGTCACTGTACACGTGTCAAGCGCGGAGCCTCTCTATGTAGGGAGTTTAGCTCCGATCTTATATTACACGTGGTAGTGCTGGAACTACCCATATGAAGGACGCGGGTCCAATGTCGGGTGACATGTGGGGCCTATAGAGTTCTTCAACTTTGACAGGTGGAACTCCCTTACACTTATTGCGGTATCATGGGGTACCCGGTACGCAGGGTACCGACAAAGTACATTGATGTAATCTCTCAAGATCTGAATGTCTTCTGGACCCACCCTACTGAGGCCCCCCGGAATGTAGGTAGAGTGGCATACTTAGGGTGCTTGACTAGGCTAAGTCGATAGCACACTCCGGACCTGATACTAGCTTTGGTGTTCAGGCAAGCAGCCCGTATAGCAATGCTAAGATCCGAAAAAACCAACAATATAACTTGTACAACATATGAGTAACTTGGACTAAAGCTAGAAAAAATTGCACAACTTTGCTATAGACAAGAAAGAAAAGAATAATAAAAGAAAAACGAGCCTGTAAAAAATTAATGCACGTGGAGACTGCTTTCACACAACAACGTCTTTCATTATAGGTCCGAATTACAGGGGAGACAAGAACACACTTTGGGTACAAAACCAGGCCAAGTGTGCTATTCATCTTGTTCAGACCCAGGGTAGGTAAGTCGCACTTTCAGCACAGGGACCAAGTTAGGTGGGCTTTGAACATGTTGGGCCCTCCCGGAGGGGTCCGGATGTTCTCCTTTAGGACCTACCCGACTCTGTGTATAGACTCTATAACTTACATTATGTGTAATTATAGACTCACCTCCGTGAAACTAAGGTTAAAACTTACGGAGGTGCTCGATGTTCCAAGGATTGGGAAGTGGGGTCCCATCCTCTGTAGAAAAGCGAACGCATCCGGGATGGGATACTTTGATCACTTGGAAGGGTCCTTCCCACCTGGGGGACAGTTTGTTCATCCCTTCATGAATTAGTATTCTCCGCAGCACCAGATCGCCTTCTTCAAGCTATCGGTTGCGCACATGCCTTTGGTGATAGCGCTGGAGTGTCTGGCGATATCGTGCATTCTGAAGAGCAGTTTGGCACCTTCCCTCATCGACGAGGTCAAGGTCTTCACGCTGGAGCTCGTCCTGTGTGGCTTCGTCGAAGGTCCTGACCCGGAGCGACCCCATGGTGATCTCTGAAAGAAGGACCGCTTAAACTCCGTACGCCAGGAAGAACGGTGTCTCTCTAGTTAATCGGCTAGGTGTTGTCTTTCTCGCCCACAATGCGGACGAAAGCTCCTCTATCCAGTTGGCTCCATGTTTCTTCAGGCGCTCGTATGTGCACGTCTTGAGTCCTTTCAATATTTTGGCATTTGCTCTCTCGACTTGGCCATTACTTGCCGGGTGAGCTACCAATGCGTAGCTGACTTGTATGCCGAGGTCTTTGCAATATTCTTAAAATGTTGCACTTGTGAATTGGGTTCCGTTTTCAGTGATGACTCTATTCGGAACTCCAAACCTGAAGACTATGAACTTCAATAACTTGATAGTTGATTGTTTGTTGATAGTCACAACTGGAGTAGCTTCTGGCCACTTCGTGAACTTGTCGATGGCGATGTACAGGAACCTGTAACCTCCAACGGCTTTTGGGAAAGGTCCCAAAATGTCCATCCCCTACACAGTGAATGGCCATATAGGAGGTATCATTTGCAGTGACTGAGCAGGTGTGTGAATTTGTTTTGCGTGGAACTGGCATGTTTCACACTTTTTTACCAACTCGACTGCATCCTGTAGTGTTGTAGGCTAGTAGAAGCCATGCCGGAAGGATTTACTGACCAATGTGCGGGAAGGCGCGTGGTTCCCACACTCGCCTCCATGGATTTCCGCGAGGAGCTCGCGACCTTCTTCCCTTACAATGCACCGCATTAGGACGCTGTTGGCACTGTGCCGGTAGAGATCCCTTTCTACCAGCATGTATCTTTTAGCCAATCTGATGATCCAGTCAGCGGATGCACCATCTTCAGAAAGGATGTTGTCTTTCAAGTAGCTCCGGATCTCCAGGATCCATGCATCAGAGCTAACTTGAGCCTCTGAGTCTTGCGTGCTGGGTTGCTCGGAGCTTCCTGCAGCACCTACGACCCTTGTTGGACGTCATGGTAACAGGGCCATCGGGGTTGCCAGCTTTGAGGTGCTGATGTTGCCCCCTTCGCTCAGTTCGGCAGGCTGAGCGGTTGGTCTTGACAAGCTCCTTACAAAAACTTCGCCGAGCTCCAGTTGAAGCCTTCGTCGAGAGTTCGTCTGCTTCAGCGTTGTTGAGACGCTGGACATGGCAAAGATCCAGGATGTCAAAGTCCTTCTAGAGCTTATGGACTTCAAGGAGATAAGAAGCAAGTTGTGGGTTGTTGCAGCTACACTCGCCTTTGAATTGCTTGATGATGAGCTGTGAATCACCCTTGACCAGCATTTGCTTGACGCCATATGATAGCGCCACCTTGAGCCCGTAGATGAGAGCTTCATACTCCGCCATGTTGTTGGTTGCCTTGAAATCAAGGTGCACCATGTATTTGACCTTCTCCCCCGTCGGAGCAAGGAGAAGGATTCCAGCTCCAGCCCCCTACTTCTACACGGTGCCGTCAAAGTAGAGAGTCCAGTGAGGTTTGGTGAATACCGGGACTTTGGGTTCTGGCTTCTGCTCACTGGGCCCCCCAGGATTTGATGGAGAAGGGGTCCATTCTGCCACGAGGTCTGCCAAATGCTTGACTCTTGATAGCTTGTCGAGGCAAGAATTCAAGATCGAATTCTGCCAGCTCCGCTGCCCACTTGGCGATGTTCCCAGGAGAGTTTGGACTATGCAGTATAGCACGTAGTGGATATGAGGTTACCACTGATATCTTGTGGGCTTGGAAGTAGTGACGTAGCTTCCTTGGGGCAATAAGGATTGCGCAAAGCAGCTTATGTACCTCAATGTATCGCGTTTTGGCGTTGTGGAGTACTTCGTTGATGAAGTACACTGGCTGCTGGATGGTTCGGACCCTCTCGAAGGGGCCCGAAGCTTCTTATCCATCATCCCAGACCCTCCCGGAGGGGTCCGAAGCTTCTTCTTGAGCTGCCCGAACCCTCCCGGAGGGATCCGAAACTTCTTCTTCAGCCATGTGAATTCCCACAGATGAGAGGGGGTGATCCTTGGGCAGCTTGCGATCTGTGTCTGGGGGCTAAAACCCAAACTCGCCTTCAGGTAGCTCCGGACCCCCCCGGAGGGGTCTGGGCTCCTGAACTGTAGGTGGTTCTTGTCTTTCCACGACCAGAACCATACTGACAACCTCCATAGTTGCCGAAATGTAAAGCAAAAGAGGCTCACCAGGGTTTGAAGCTACCAAGATTGGTAGTGTGGTGAGGAGTTGCTTGAGCTCTTGGAACGCCTTTTCTGCTTCTTCGGACCAATGGAATGACCCGGTCTTCCTCAATAACTTGAAGAAGGGAAGTGCCCGCTCCGCAAGTCTTGAGATGAACCGGCTGAGCACGGCTAGACATCCAGTCAACTTCTGGACATCCTTGATGCGGGATGGGGGCTGCATGTCTTCAATGTCCTTGATCTTTGTCGGGTTTGCCTCAATTCCTCGATGAGTCACCAAGAATCCGAGGAGCTTCCCGGAGCTAACCCCAAAGACACATTTGTCCGAGTTCAGCTTGGTGCGTGTGACACACAACTTGTCGAAGATGGCTTGCAGGTTTTCAAGGAGTGATTCCTTGTTCTTGACCTTCACGACGATGTCATCGACGTAAACCTCCACCATGTCCCTAATGAGCTCTCCAAATGTTTTGTGCATAGCTCGCACAAAAGTTGAAGTAACGTTTTTGAGACCGAATGGCATGGCAGTATAATAATACAATCCATCTACTGTTATGAAGGCAGTATGATCTTCATCTTCCCTAGACATTTGGATCTGATGGTAACCAGAATACGCATCTAGGAAACACAATAGCTCACACCCGGAGGTGGAGTCCACTATCTGGTCTATCTTAGGTAGTGGAAATGGATCTTTTGGACATGCCTTATTCAAGGTAGTGTAATCGATACACATCTAAAGCTTCCCGCTGGCCTTGGGCACAACGACTGGGTTTGCCAGACATCGTGGATGATGAACCTCCCAAATGAAACCAGCTTCGAGCAGCTTCCTGATTTCTTGTCGGATGAAGTTTTGTCGCTCGACTTATTGCTTCCGCGGCTTTTGGTGTACTGGTCGTGCGTCGGGGTAAATCTTCAGGCTGTGCTCAATCACCTCCCTAGGGATCCCAGACATTTGTGACGGTTGCCAGGCAAACACGTCAACATTCGCATGGAAGAAAGTGAGGAGCGCGAGTTCATATTTGTTGTCCAGTCCTCCCGATATACGGGTGGTCTGGGCAGCATTGGAACCAATTTGGACGACTTTGACGGGAATGTCGGTGTCGCTGCTTGGCTGCACGCGGGGTGCAGAGGTTGAGCCTTGGTGACAAGTGCTCGGAAGTTGAGCAGCTAGCTCCTTGCCAGATGCTTCCTCCTGCGCTGTTGTAAGCACATGGAGTTCTTCCAGAGCAGTGAATCATGCAGTGCGATCTCCGCGAATTCGGAGAATGCCTGAAGGTGTTGGCATCTTTAACACCAGGTAGCCGTAGTGGGTTGCGGCCATGAACCTATACAGGGAAGGCCTGCCTAGGATGGCGTTGAAGGGCAAGCTAATATGAGCCATGTCAATGACCAGCTTCTCAGTTTTGTAATTCTCTCGAGTCCCGAAAGTCACTGGGAGAGTAATCGAGTCGAGAGGGTTGATGGCCCACGGACCTACCCAAGAGAAGGGACGTGAGGGGCGAAGGTCTGAGAGTCGGAGCTGGATCTTGACGAAAGCTTCATAGCTGAGGAGGTTGAGTGCTGGCCCTCGGTCCACCAAGACATGGTAGAGTTGGACATTGTTGATAGTAGGAGACACCATCAACGGTAGTTGCCCAGCTCCGATCATGTTTCTTGGACAATCTGTGGCATCGAAAGTGATGGGAGTGTCCATCCACTTACTATGGGGTTCTGCCTTGGTAGTAGGAGTTGTGACAGCCATCTCCCGGCGCATGGTCTTGAGGACGCGGCGAGAGGTGATATCCCAAGACCCTCCATAGATGGTGTTGAGGATTTTCCGACGCTTGTTGTCGGAGATGTCAGAGTCGTCATAGATTGTGTTGTACACAGCCTTCAGGACCTTCTTGGGGTCCTAGAAGCCTAACTCCGGATCAACCGGAGCTTCGTCGACTTTCTACTTTCCCTCCGGCTGGCGGAAGGGATCTTCTTCCTGACGCTTGTTAAAGTGCTTGACAAGGTTTTGGACCTCTCGACAATCTTTGAGATTGTGAGTGTTCGTCTTATGGATCGGACACAACATCTTCGGACCGCCACTGTCTTCAGATGAAGGTCGAGGTCGCTTTTTGGGGCGTGGCCCCCGACCACCCAGAGCTGCAGCCACTGCAGCAGTAGACGTGTCAGTCGATGGCTTCTTCTTGTCGTTGGACTTTTTCTTCTTGTTTCCACTATCGGAGGTAGTGGCTTTAGCCTTGGAGGACTTTTTGGTAACCTCCAGAGCTGGCTTGGAGTGCATTTCACGGCCCTCCGCAGCCCAAGCGCACTTGTTTGCCAAGCTGAAGAGTTCCGTGATGCTGGTGATTTCTTTCGTCGCCAGCTTCTCCAACATCTTCTTGTCTCTGACACCCTGTCTGAATGCCACGATGATAGAAGTATTGGAAATGGAAGGGATTGTATTTCGTACCTGGGAAAACCGCTGGATGAAGGATCGCAGCGACTCTTCCGATTTCTGCTGTATGGCGAACATGTCCAATTACGTGCCAAGTCGGGTGTAGGAACTCCCAACGTTGGCGGTGAACTGGTTGCATAGCTCTGCCCAACTGTTAATGGATTCAGGCAAGAGACTCATGAACCATGACCTGGTTGTCCCAGTTAGAGCCACGGTTAAATATTTGGCCATCACGGCCTCATTGCCACCCGCCGCGAGGATGGTGGTAGAGTAGATTTGGAGGAATTCAACGGGGTTGACGGTCCCGTCGTATTTCTCCAGCAGATGAGGCCGAAGCTTCTGAGGCCATCAGACCATACGTAGGTGCATGGCCAAGGCTGAGCAGCCGCTCCCCAATCGCAAAGGAGAAGGATTTTCCCGAGCCTCTCGCCTCTCGCGAGCACGCTCGATGTGGATGCAACCGTCTTGCTTCCTGTATCGTCGGTCGGGCTCCGACCAAAGATCGTGCGTCGAAATTCTCAACACAGTGTGGGTGCGACGTGCCCGAGAGGGCAGCGACGTCACCTGTTGGGACACGACACATCTCCTATGCTGTGAAACTTGGGGACCAAGTCTACCAGACAAGGTCCTTCGCTGTGAAGTTGCCTAACCAGCAGGGGGCGGGCCTTGGTTTCTGATGGCATGATTGCGGCTGCAACCAGATGTTCAACATCAATACGCCATTGTTCCATGACTGCTAGAGGAGCTCCAACCGCTGGAGGGCGCTGGAGCAGAGTACGCACAACGATTAGCGCATTCTCCGGGTTGTTTGTCGATGCAGTCACCGACACAAGGGCACCATCCTGTTGTCCAGCGTTGGGAGCCAAAGCAGGTGGTGGTGGTGGTGGTGGTGCAACAACACTCGCCGGGACAACAACACCGGCTAGCTGTTGGGCATTGGAGGGAGTTCCTCCGTCAAGGTGTCCGACGTTTCCGTTGGACGATGCTGCTGCATAGTTCACCATCTCGAAATCTCAGGTGCCCCTACCTGGCGCGCCAAATGTCGAAGTGTGTGATCGACATTTCCCCCGGTACTACTAAAATATAGTTCGCGGAGGTTCGTATTCGGTTTGGGGGTGTGGAGATTAAGAAAAGATGGACACACGAAGATTTTTACATGGTTCATGTCGCCTGAGCGTAACACTCTACTCCACGGGATGTATGTGTTGATATTTGAATATGTGGTGGCTTGTGTGCGTATGAGCTTCCTCCTTTTCTGTACCGTGCGACCCAACTCTTTTATAGTCCAAGAACTGACCATTACATTGTCAGCCTGACCCGACATGTGGCCCTGGCGGTAGTTAATTGCCTAATACACGATCTGTGAATATTAAGCGTAATTAACAGCGTGATAACGCGCCTTAATGGAGGCGTTACCAGTGTTAAGGGTCCTCTGATCGTGTGTCATTGATATGACATTAATGACACGTAACCAAGTCTTGTAATTGTAGCTTTAACTACCCCTTGAATGTCCATGCCGTTGGAGATCCGTCAGTCTTCGCGTTGCTGTCTTAGGTCTGAAGGCTCAACACGTGGCGACTCTGGAGCTTCCCATCGTGGGGAGGCAGGTCCGGAGTCACTATACACGTGGCAGCACTGGAGCTTTCCTCTACTGGAGGTTAGGTCCGGGATCACAAGACACGTGACAAGACAGTAGTTTCCCTATGAATGGAGTCAGGTCCGGCCTTGTGTTACACGTTGTGGTGCCGAAGCTACCCAAACGAGGGAGGCGGGTCCAGTGCTATGTAACACGTGCAGTCTTCAGAGGTCTTCAACTCGGACAGGTGAAACTCCTTAGCGTTTTTTGCAGTATCATGGGGTACCCGCTGCGCAGGGTACCAACAATAACTAATGACCTCCTTGTCCAGAAGAAAGCTGTCGGACACCAACATGTTCAAATGATTCTCCAATGTTGTTGAGAGTGAAAACCCACTCATAGGGGACATTGAGGTTTGGCTCTCCAACGACTATGCTATTGATATGGTATTCGTGAGGTTTTACGAATATGAGGATGTTTGGCTCAGCGTGGAGGTGGAGGATGATAAGGTCGATGGTGGCATGGATTTGGAGAACGGTGGTGAGAATGCGGTGGATCCAAGTGAGGATTCACTAGCTAGGACCGTGATGGAATTGTTGATGTATGAGGTTGGACATAACTTGAGAACAATGAAGAACACTCTACTCGTACATTTATTAGGCTGTCGGGAAGTTTGGATGATTCACAAATCAAGACTTCAGATTTGACAGCTCAAATTCGTTTACATTTCAAATTCCGAAATTCAACGGTAATTGCTAGATTTTTTTTTAATTTTCTAGTGCATGAGATAAATCATGAGGTCTTCAAAATTAATCAATATTTTTTAATTTGTACTCAAAATGATTCCTAAAAGATACTTAAATGATTAGTAACTATGATCATACTGAGATAAATCTCAGATGACCTGGAAAAATTTATTAAGCATAAACTCTTATGGGATGATTCACAGGAGTAATAAAAAAGATATATTAAGCAAGGTTATGCTTGAGATAGTTCTTGATAGCAATAGCATCAAAAACGAATTACTTAGCGTTAGTTATCTCAAGATAAATTTTGGGGCTACAATCTTGGTCATTGACCGAGTAATTAATTAAATCTTATAAATATCTGAAGTTTGTATTATAGTGCTTCAAAATGGGCCACAAATCTTTTATGAGAAAATCGTTATTATAGACTTCTTATATGACTTTTGACGAAATATGACTCATAAGGATGAGCTTAAAATAGGATTAACGCTAAATTAGTTTTTTTACATGCTTCAGGCTTGCATGAAATGATCCAACTGCCCTTTCTCCTAACAAATCAATGGAATTAATTTTTCCTTTCTTCTTCGTCTGGCCCCGTAAAATGAAGGCTTGTCTGGACTGCTGCAACCTGAACCACCATCACTCAGCGTAGACTCTTGAAAGCCGACGAGCTCCATAGAGCACGCCGTTGACTGCTTTTGTAAGTGTCTGCGAGGGAGTCCATCATAGACAACGACATCATCAAAACAAAGAAGCCACCTATAAGATTGTCGCTACAATTCAACGAAAAAACCCGCGACAACAACATAACAACAATGTTTTACTCCATGACTTTCACACCCGCTCTAAAACCTCTCAAATATTTTAATCATTTTTGGTCTATAAGTTTTTTCTAGTTGAACTACCTGTCTATGACAATCGGGTATATTTTTTTGTGGTTTCATTTAATTCAAAATAGTCACAATATATATTGTAAAATTATTACTTTACACACTGCCACAAAAACAAATATACAAGAATTACATGACAGTATGACACATAATATTGAAATAGAGATTTGTAAGGTCTACTAAAAGAACCACAAAGACATTTCACCGAGTACGGAAACAATTGGACCAACGACGTAGGCCCTACGAAAAGGTCAGCCGTTGAGCCAGCCGCAAGGGACGATCAACCGCCCGATCACGCCAAGCCGGCAAGGCAAGTCGCACAAGCTTTTGCTCCCCCGACCAGCACGGCTGCACCGCCGCAACCTCGCCCTAAAACCCTAAACCCGCCCCGGGTGTATATACACACGCGAGACTCAGAACCGCCGCCCTTCTCTCTTTTTTTTAGCCTTCGCCATACTGCCGCTACGGACCGCACAGGCATGTCGCTCGACGGCAGCTTCTCGACGGCCGCGGCCCTCGCGCGGCTGCTGGCCCGGTGCCCCGCGCTCCGTGCTGACCCGCGTCTGCTCGTGCTATCCTCGGCCGCCGCGCCAGCCCGCGACGACGTCGCCGCCGCGCTCGCCGAGCCGCTGCTCCACCCGCGCTACACCGTTCCCGTGCTCGGTTGCTTCCTCCCCCTCGCGCGGGAGCTGGTCGACCGTGCCGTCGCGTTGCTTCGCGCCGCCGGGCCCGCCCTTCGCGCCGACGACGCCGCGCGGTGGGAGGAGGAGGCCGGGGAGGAGGATGTCCGCGTCGTCGAGTTCTACCTCTCCAGAGGCAGGGGTCTGCGGCTGCACGAGGTTGCGTGCCTCGCGCTCGCCCGCGCCCTCGACCTCGCCCCTTACCTGCTCAGGTAACGTGTTGGCCTTCAATCTCGCCCCTTCAGTACGCACAATTCGACAGTTTTGGAACTCCGACCTGTATCAATTAGGAGGATTTAACCTTTTGCCAGTATTAATAAGTACCGCTATTCAAAGCCACTATTATCACTAACCTTGCAGAATTGCCACTGGAGAGAGAGAGAGAGAGAGAGAGAGAGAGAGAGAGAGAGAAGAAAAAAATATATATCCTGTGGCAATTCTGTAAGGTCAGTGATTATAGTGGCTTTTGAAGAGTGGACATTCTTAACAGTGGCAAAATGTTAAATTCCCTGTACAATTAGCATGCTATGTGCGTTCTTTGGTGCAAAATTAGACTGATCATTTAGTTTGGTGCTCAATAGACCACAATACCTTGCATTATGAAGGCACCAAACACTTGTTGTGGACCAGTATGCTTTTAGAATGTGTAATTTAATTTAATGCACCAAGACCATGAAGAAGTTGAAATGTCCAAATCCCTGTAGCCAATTTGTGTTGCTCTGCTTTGGTCTATACCATGTAGGACATATTGAAATGGGCCAAGAGAATGTTGGTAAATGATCCTTTTTTTCCTCCTCCTGTTCAAATTGTTGCTTATTACCTGAGGGATGCACTCTATTCATCATGTGGATAGCAATTAGCAATACCCGATCCAGACAAGGATCCCCCGTCCTCATCAATGCTGTCTCAGACACGCGGTGGTTGACTGGTTTACTCCATGTTGAGGTACTACAGCTACCATGTTTGATGTTGGGGCCATAACCAAGAATGAAAACAATGTGATCAAGCTTATGGGTTGCTGTAAGGTACCTAGAATTGTCCCAAACTCTACCTGGCTTGATGTTTAGGGTCCCCATCCTTCTGAGGAGCTGGTGACAGCTCTTGTGCACCAATCTGTTCTCCTAGGGGTGCTACTGTTACTACTGCTACCCACCTCTTTAATATGGCTCCACATTAGCATGTGTTTAGACGTGGACGCCCCAATCTTGGCATATATACTCTTGATCCATTTGCTAAGGTGATCCGTGGTCCATTGAAAAGACCCAACTTTTGAGAAGTGAACAGACACATGGACTCATTTAAAGCATAGGTGTGGCTTGTGTTTAATATCATATCTCTGGAGCCACTGAATTGTCTAGCAAACCGCCTTGTGAAGGAAATCTTGTTTGCTATGAAATGCTAACTTTGCTCTTTGAAGTCTGCAAATCTTTCATTCTGTGGAACACAAACATCCAGCATGGCCAGTAGCAATTTTCTTGAATAGGATTGTTTTGTCAGCCAATTAATCTTAGGGCAGACAAATAATCTGAACATGCCCACAGTAGAGTTTTTTTGATTGAGATGCTGGAGGTCATACATGCTTTAGTTTTCAGCTAAAATTTTATTCTATGCTGAACTTAGCTATATGCTTTGAAACCTGCACATCATAAGTCACACTATGTTGTCCACAAGACATGTTGTAAGATCACTTATAGCATGTAGGTAGTCTAGTCCTTTCTTTCCAATCATTTTTAGTTTTTTAAATCGCTTAATCCCACCTCTCCTAATGATGATGAAAACCATTGGCAAACAGTGTGTTCATTTTCAAAAACTAGGGGTAAAAACAGAAACCTGAAAAGTAGGGATAAAATCACAATTGTAAGTGAACTAGGGGTATGCTCACAAGTCACAATTGCCCCAAAGTTCTTTTTGCACTGGCTTTAGTGCTCAGGAAATACTCATGTGCTCTTAAGCTAAACCAATCACAGCACACATGGTCTAGAACTTCAGATATTTAGATATTTATGTTGAATTGTACCCCCCACCCCCCAATATACTCTTTAAGTCGATGAATCTTTGTGCAATCTCCGCATGCAAACACATATGATCTGTACACCATAGAACTATCTTAACACTTTATTTACTGCAGATCTGTACTGAGCTACTTCAAGTTTTCCCCTCCACCATTCCAAAGGCTTCTATGTGAAGTTTTTTCTTCGCAAATTCCTTCCAAGGTAATATTTTTTCACATGTCGAAGAAATGGTTCAAACAAAATCCATGTCATAATTTTCTACTTCCTGCTCGTCATCTCTCTTCTTATGTCTTGACTTGCACTTTTGAGCAACCATCTTAAGCAATCTCTGATTGATTAAATTTGTTAAATTGTGGTATGATTGATGTTGTGGCCTTTTCAGGAACTACGTATGTTGCTTGATGCGGCACAAGTATCATATCGGTTTCTAGGATTGGAACCCAGAATGTTTTGTGAACAATGGGACTGGTCTTGCTTTTTAGATATTGTATATAGTACTGCTGATTGTAGTTTACTTGACAATTCACTTTATAGTATAGGATTGGACTTAAGATGGTGCACAATTCAAATACTTCTGGTGGTTCTGAAAGCAAGTGATATGGGTATTCAAAGTTTTGGTCTGGGAGCGGATGAAGCTTTCACATGTTTTCTGAGGTTCGGTCTTACTTTCTTTTTATTTTTGGTAACATCTTTATGGTAACAACTTGTTATGGTTTTAGATGGAAAGAGTTTTGCATGGACACTTCCATAGAGAAAGCCTCTTTGTATCTTCAGAACGAAGATGGGAGTTCTAATAACAGTGTAGATGGATTCACTTCATTGGCTGAATGTTTGCCGGATTGGCCAGAGGTTGTAACTGGAGGAGAGAATAGCGTGGGAAACTATCCATGGTGTGTTATTTCTTTATTTTCCCAGTTCCTTGTTTGTCTGTATTCGTGTGCTTACACTTGCTTATTCTGGGACTTTCTATGCCAGCCCGTTTGTGCTTACCGAAACATTGAAAAAGAGTTATGAGGTAGCATTGATGGCAGTTTGCCAGAAGTGGCCAGTACTTCTCTATGGCCCTGTTGGTGCTGGAAAAACTGCACTTATTAACAAGCTGGCGCAGATAGGTGGAAATCGAGGTAACTGCAAATCTTTTAACCTGTGTTAGAAGATGCTGGATGATCCTGGGCATTGTGACTTGGGCCAGGTGTGTGGGCTACAGGCCTGGTTCAGGCTGTAGGCAGCAGCCAACAGGGGCGCGCCTGAGGGAGTCCCAATTGAGTCGGTTTGTGACTCTAGTAGATAGAGTTCGTTTCCTAGGAATAGAAAGATTGGTGCAGTTTTGGAGTAGTATTAGAGTTATAGTTGAAGTCATGTTGGGTGTAACCTGACTATATAATGCCGGTAGTCTCTTTGCTGTTTTGTTGCTCTCGTGCATATGAAATTACAACAAATGCTTTAGAGCCGGTTGGAGCGCCGGCATGTCGACATGAACGTGAGACTGGTAAAACTTGGTCAAGTTCTCTTTGGTGGTTTACGGATCGAGAAGGGCTGCCCTGGTGTGCAATGCTCCCGTAGGCTAGCGTACACGTGCGTGGATCGGGGCATGTGTAGGGCTGTCAATAAAGCTCGAGGCTCGTGAGCTACTCGAGTTCGGCTCGTTAAAAGCTCGATTCGAGCTCGGTTGGACAAATAAACGAGCCGAACTCGAGCTCGTTAAGCTCGATAAGGCTCGTTTAGATAAATTATATTTTATAAATATTATATGTTAATATTTTTCTCTTACATATTATTTATTTATTTTTTAAACAAGCTTCCCGAGCTCGAACTTGAGCTTTTACAAGCTTCAGCCGAGCCTAACTATTTAAACGAGCCTTATCGAGCCAAGCTCGAGCTTGACTGCAGGATCGATCAGATTTCAGGCTCGGTTCGAGCTCGGCTCGAATTCTTAACGAGCTCGAGCTTCCGAGAGTAAGCTCGCTCGAGCTCGGCTCGTTGACAGCCCTAGGCATGTGTGAGCCGAGGATGACGAATCTCGACGTCCGATGCAGATCGAGGCGGACCGATTGCAGGTCGACGGTTTCCTGACACGGACTGGAGGAGCGTGTGGCTTCGGGGAAATCGAGGCTCATACGTGCGCGAACATGGCGAATCTGAGTGAATCGAGGCTCGGATGGGCGCTTAGGAGGTAGAATCTGGTGAAGTGAGGCTGTTTCACGCGAATCCCATGTGAGGAAGCTGAATCCAGCGGGTAGATGTCCAAGCAGATCTATGCGAGGCGACCTCAGGCAACTCGATGACAAGATTTGGGTGGCTCAGGAAAAACGCACGCTTGAGCAACTAGAGGAGACGTGCAAGAATCAAGCTCGCCGAAGGTTTCTGGGAGAGAACACGACCGGTGGAAGCATCCGACTTCCGTTCCATGAGCAGAGAAGGAGAGCTCGATTGCTTGGGGTGGGCCTACTCCTATTGTTTGCGATTTTGGCAAAGGGTTCCTTGTGAAGTGTACCAAAGGTTCTCCGTTCTTTGCTAAATTTACACTGGGGATTTATGCGAAGGGCTGTTGTACGCCCGAAGATGGACCAATTGTTGGTGATACGGGTCGGCGCACTACAGCGACACGATGAGTTATGTGACATTCATGAACAGCCCCGTGAACAACAATAGAGGCACAAGGGCGGCAAAATCAGCAGTGTGAAAGGCCTGTGGTAATTATGAGGTGAGCAACATGACTAGCTACCCCGTGCTCACCAAGACCAATTAGAGGGGCGGCATGGACGAGCAGGTGGACATGATTGCACTTGATGTCCTACTCAATGCCTTGCCAACGGAGATGGTATCTACGATCGGTGAGAAGAACTCAACAAAGGAGGCTTGGGAGTGTATCAAGCTCATGCGGGTCATAGTAGACTGTGTGAAGCAGACTGACTCGATAGTTGCACTAGGAATTTGTTGTGACCACCGTCCAGGATGGTGAGAGCGTGGACTTCTTGTGCTTGAGTGGCAACAATGTCACGCCTTGCGACGCTCGGGGAGGTGGTTGAAGAATCAAAAGCCATGGAGAAGGTGTTGCGAAGCGTGCCACCATGCTTCGAGTAGATTGTGGTGGCTATCTTGACGTTCCTATATGTGTAATCGCCCACACTCACAGAGGTGACTAGACGGCTAAGGGAGGCGAAGAACGCCTTCAACAGGACGTAGTACGAGGGGGACAAGCTTTGTAAGGCGTCGCTTAGGCGACACCTAGGCGCTGCCTAGGCGTCCAATCAGTCGGAGGGGGACACCTGGAGGTGTCGCTTCGCTTGGCCGCCGGGTAGAGGCGCGCACGAGGCAGGGCGAGGCGCAGTAGGGTAGGAAGGCGCGACAGGGGAGGAGACGCGACCGGATCTCTGGAAGCGCCGCAGAAGCTGAAGGAGCGTCGTCGGAGCTGGACTGCTGGAAGAGGCGCCGCTAGAGCTGGACGACGAGTAGGCGGACGACGGCGCGTGGCGGGAGTGCTGGCCTCGGGAGGAGTTGCGGTGGGAATAGGAAGGAAACGCTGAACGGTTGGGATTTTAGGGTTTCGTTATATGGGCCGCCTGCCCCATTTTCAAGCGACGAATCGTTCACTTGGCCTTCTCCGCTTATCGCGAGTCAGAAGTCGCGACCCGGCGGTGCGACACCCCTCTCTCGTCGCCCGACCACGCCGCTGTCGGCCTGGCCGCCACCTTGTCCCTCTTCCCTCCTCCTGGCCGTGCCCGCCTTTGCTGTTCCTCTGCCTCGACCCTCTTCCCTCCGCCTCCGATCTTCCTTCCACCTCTGCCCACCTTCACTCGCTTGGGCGCTGACTAGGCGTCCCGGCGGCTGACGGGCGCCTAGGCGTCCAGATGGGATTTTAAAACAATGCATATCGACAAGATGATGCTCACTCAAGAGAAGTGGGAGACACAACTGAAAAGGAGTAGCGGGTTGGTGGAAAGCTTGCTGCTGGCGGAAACTGTGCTCATGGCGAGGATGTGCCTTGTTGTGACTCGCACAACGGTGGAGTACCAGGCGCGACCACCACCACTGGAGTTGGTGGAAGCGCGTGTTTTGGCACATTATTATTTATTCCCCCATTCGGATTTTCGACACTAGTCGCCTCCCATGACACCTCCGTCACTAACCTGCTCCGCGCCATGCCATGGCTGGTCGCCTAGGTGCCCTTTTAAAACACTGGGGGTGAGGCACGATGACAAACGTCTGCAAGACGGGGAGCTTTGGAAGCTCATTGGTGTGTATTCGGCTTGTCACGAACATTATCGTCATCGACCAGCTGGGTGAGGACTACAACGTCAACATCTACGACAAGATGATGAAAATACACAAGGACCATGATCAACTTCTTGCTCGGTTATGGCGCACCTCCAGCAGGGTCTACTCGATCTGCCTCAACGTCACACACCTCGTACAGCATGTGGCTTGATGACGAGGTTGCGGCGACACCAGACAACAAAGACGGTGGACAAGGCTCACAATGACGTGATAGGAGGTCGTCAGGACAAGTACATGGTGTCCGAATACATGGCGCGCAAGGCAGTCACGGCAGGACTCACCAAGAATGAGACAAGTGCAAGCGCCAGGATCAGGGGGAGATTGTTGGATAATCCTGGGCATTGCGACTTGGGCCTGGGATGGGCTGCGGGCCTGGTTCAGGCTGTTGGCAGCAGCCAACAGGGGCACCCACGGAGTCCTGGTTGAGTTGGCTTGACTCTAGTAGATAGAGTTTGAGTCCTAGAGATAGAGTCCAAGGAATATTGCTGCAGTTTTGGAGTAGGATTAAAGTCCTAGTTTGAGCCATGTTGGGTGTAACCCAACTATATAATGCTGGTAGTCCATTTGGATAAATAAGCCTTTCTAGTTAATTCCTGTTTTGCTTCTCCCGTGCACCCAAAATTACAACAGAAGATTATTGTTATCTAAATGGTATATCTGAAGCTTAGGTCACGTGTATATGGACAAAGGAGTGTGCACAATGAGATATGTGGCATATCATACTCTTCTGTTTAATTATCGCTTACTATGTGCTGAATAGGGGTTTGCTTCATAGATGAATGAATCCGTAGAAGCATGCACAGTCAGATTTCAGTTTGTGCATGTATATCTTTGTTGATATCTTGCAGTAACCAGTGCCAAAAAGAGAAACCCCAGATAGCCAGTAGATAGTTAGGTCGTATCAGAAGTTTCAGTTGCCCCACAGCAGAAGAGATTGTTGGCTGGACTCTGATCTCACTTTGAGTTCATTTCTAAGGGCATGTTTGGCATTGGCTCTGGAGTCGAATTCTAGAGGAGAGCTGGAAAAAGTGAGCCAAACACCTCAACTCCTAAACTCCGCGGAGGGGTCCAACTCCACAGAGTTTGTGGGGCTCTAGTTCATTTTTACGGAGTACCTCTTTTCCTGCTCTAAAACCAGCAAATATGTACCTATTCCTGGAGTTCAGGGTTATTTACCCGCAATTGCCACTGGTTATAAAGAAAACGGTTCGTTTCTATTAGTCGCCGCCCCCCACCGCGAGCCTCCCGCGACTCCATTCACCCGATGGCTTCTGCCTTTCCTGCTTTGCCCGACGGCTTGTCCCGCTCCGTCCCTGACCACCCCCCATCGAGGCGCCTCAGCGGTGCGTGTGGAGGAGCCCGACGCGCATCCGCGCCGCGTCGGCTGCGCTCCGCGGCTAGGAATTCCGAGCGGAACCTAGGTCGCCGCCGCACTGACCTCTCGACGCCCAACCCTAAGACGTCGTCGTCCTGCGCCGTTGTCCTGCACCATTCGCCTCCAGCTTTCAACACCGACTCTCTCCCGCCGCCTAGCGCCATTCGTGCGCCATCTCAGGCATGCGGCTTGGTGCCGCAGCACTGCCTCACAAGGCTCGCCGAGGCGCTCAACCTCGTCGGCTAGATCGATTTGGCTATGTATATTCGTCGACCACTTTTGTTCTTCTCCTGCCTCTGACTATGTGATGTTCGGATGATTTTTTTTTATTATGCGATGAGTCTATGGTATTGTGGTCTGTGTGATGATTCAATATTTTGATTGGGTGATGTTTGCAAGGTTATGAACACTTATGAACAAGCGATTGGTGACAATTTCATTAATTTGGTGTTCTCCTAGTTCTGATTTCATATAGGTGAATGGTTGTGATTCTTATAGTTTCACTTTTTTTATTCAAATACATGAGTTAAATGATTCATTCTAGTTTTTTGTTCCGAAAAAATATTATGCGGATCAGGTACCTGACACAAGTCAGAATAACATTTTTTATTACAACAACGTAACAAAGTTCGGTCCTGCCAAAAAAAAAACAAAATATGAACAAGTTTAGGTCAGGCCACAATAGAAATCATCTGTTCAAAAAAATACAATCAAATTTCAGTTATACAGCTTGAAAAACAGTCCCTTTCAGCTTTGCATTTTGGTCTAGAAAAGAGAGACGGACCCAAGAAAGGATAAGGGTATATATGACATTGCATCCCAAAATCTCTATTTTTTAAGAGTCGGAAACCGTTTCGAGCCAAACATCTGCACCGGCGACTACACCACCAAAGCAGAGTTGCTCCACCTCAGCATTTTGGAGTAAAGTTGCTCTACTATGGAGTGGAGCCATGCCAAACACGCTCTCAGTAACATGGAACTCTCCTGAGTTGGGTAGAGAATCAAATATAAAAATGGTTTCTGGGTGTAGTGTGCCCATTATTCGACTGTCGTGTTCCCCTGGAAATGGGAGTTAACATTTTAGTCTATTCTTCCTATCAATTTTTATAGCATCGTTGCAGCACTTGTGCTCCCTGATGGAATAAGTCTTGTAGTCCTTTGGTCTTTGGTCCCCTAGTCCCTTGTACCCTTGTCCTTAGTTTGTTGTACCTTAGTCCTTTGGTCTTTGGTCCTTGTTGTACTCATCTTAGACTAGAGGACAGCATCTTGACTGCTTTTAGGACAGCAGTTAGGACAGCAGCATCTTGACTGCTTTTAGGACGGTTGTTAGCATCTTTAGGACAGCACCTTGCATGGCATCTTGGACTAGCAAGAAGGCATATGCTTGGCTGGTTGGCTGCCCTTTGGGCTGCTATAAATATGTAGCCTCAACCCCTTGGGTTGGTATGGCATTGTGTGAGGAATAGACAAGAAAATTGCCCCAACTCTCTAGTGTCATCCTCTCTTCAATGAGAGTAAAAATCCAGCTACTAACACTTGGTATCAGAGCCGTTCTGTCCTGTAGCCTAAACATCTCTTGCTCATCTCCCTCCCGCGCCTCTCCCTGTCCGCAACCGGTAGCAGGAACACCGGCTGCCCCAGCTCATCCCTCTTCCCCACACACCAGCTCCCCACTAGTGCGCGATGTCCGACGGACAGTCTCAGCGTTCGGTCGCCTCGAGCGCGCGGCAGACGGAGGTCGCCGCGGCGGAGCAGCGCGAGCGAGCGGCGGCAGAGGCTGCGGCGACGGCGGCACTAGCGGCAAAGTTGGCGGCGGCGGAACTGGCAGCAGCGAGGGCGGAAGTGGAAGCAGCGGCGGCGGCGGCTGTAGCGCGTGCAGCGGCAGCAGAGCTGGAGGCTCTGCGCGGCAGTAGCTCCAGCGGCTCTGTCGACGGCGGCGTCGACGATGAGCTCAAGTTGGCAAGGGAAGTGGCGCGAGCACAGGAGATGCATCGAGTAGCCGCGCGTCCCCATGGGCGTGATAGCCGCAGCCCAGGCCGGCGCGGACGTGCCGGTGGCGCTCCCGGCGGCGGCAGCACAGTCGACGGAGAACGCGGCCGTTACAGGCAGCGCGGTTCTCCCTCCCCAGATCGGTACCATGGACACCATGGGGTCCAGGCCATTGTCAGGGATGTCGGTCCCGGCGGTGGGTGGCCTACCCTCACCAAGACCAACTACGTGGAGTGGGCCGCGGTGATGAGGGTGCGGCTCCAGGTGCGACACATGTGGGAAGCAGTTCGGTACGGCGACGTCGACTACTACGAGGATCGACGGGCGCTGGATGCCCTCATTGCTACAGTCCCGCCCGAGATGCAGTTCTCGCTTTCCAAGAAGCGGACTGCTAAGGAGGCTTGGGACGCCATCGCTGCGGCACGCATCGGCAGCGACCGCACCCGCAAGACCACGCTGCAGGCGCTTCGCAAGGAGTGGGAGAACCTGGCCTTTAAGCCAGGTGAGGACGTCGATGACTTTGCTCTCCGTCTCAACACTTTGTTGCAGAAGTTGGAGCAGTTCGGCGACGACACCTACGACGAGGAGAGAGCTGTCGAGAAGCTCTTCCGTTGCATCCCCGAGAAGTACAAGCAGATCGCTCGCTCGATCGAGTCTCTGCTGGACCTCTCCACGATGTCGATCGAAGAGGCGATAGGTCGCCTCAAGGTCGTCGACAGCGACGAACCACAACCTCTCTCGGGGCCTATCACCATTGGCGGGAAGCTTCATCTCACTCGCGAGCAGTGGGAGGCTAGCCAGGGTGACCGGAAGAAGGGGGAGTCCTCTTCCTCGACAGGCGGCCGCAAGCGCGGCAAGCCGCGCAAGGGGCGCGGAGGCGCCCAGGCCGGGGCGCAAGGAAGTGCCCGCGGAGGTGCCCAGGGCGGTGCCGCCGGCAACCACAAGCCGGCACGAGACGACACCTGCCACAACTGTGGCAAGCTTGGTCATTGGGCCAGGGAGTGTCGACAGCCACGACGTGGTCAGGCCCACGTCGCACAAGTGGAGGAGGAGGCCCACGTCGCCCAGGTGGAGGAGGAGCCAGCCTTGCTCATGGCACATGGAAGCATCAAGCCATCTCTAGCGGCATCGACCGCAACAGCTCTCTTTCATCTTGATGAGCCGAGAGCACACGCTCTCCTCGGCGACGGCTCCAGCAACGACAAGACTGACGGGTGGTGCCTCGACACCGGCGCTACCCATCACATGACCGGTCGACGGGAGTTCTTCGCCGAGCTTGATCCCCATGTCCGAGGCTCCGTCAAGTTTGGTGACGCCTCCGGCGTGGAGATCAAGGGTGTTGGCTCCGTCCTCCTCAGCGCTAAGTCCGGTGAGCACAAGCTGCTCGTCGGAGTCTACTACATCCCCGCGTTGCGAAACTCCATCATCAGCTTGGGACAGCTGGATGAGAGTGGTTCGCGCGTGGAGATCAAGGACGGAGTCATGAGGATTTGGGATCGCCATTGTCGCCTTCTTGCCAAGGTAACTAGAGGCACCAATCGACTCTATGTCCTTCACGTGCAGGTAGCACAACCTGTCTGTCTTGCCACTCGTCAGGAGGACGAGGCATGGCAGTGGCACGAGCGCTTTGGGCACCTTCACTTCAAGGCCCTGAAGCAGCTCAGTGCCAAGGAGATGGTGCGAGGCATGCCATGCCTTGACCACGTGGAGCAGCTCTGCGACGTCTGCGTGGTGACGAAGCAGAGGCGGCTTCCTTTTCCCCAGCAGTCGAGCTTTCGAGCCAAGGAGCGGCTCGAGCTCGTTCACGGGGACTTGTGTGGCCCGGTGACACCGGCTACACCAGGAGGACGACGCTACTTCCTGCTGCTCGTCGACGACCTCTCCCGCTACATGTGGGTGGTGGTCCTTGGCAGCAAGGGAGAGGCTGCGAATGCCATCAGGCGTGCGCAGGCCACTGCGGAGGCGGAGTGCGGCCGCAAGCTGCGCGTGCTGCGCACCGACAACGGCGGCGAATTCACGGCGGCTGAATTCACGTCGTATTGCGCGGATGAGGGTGTTCAGCGCCACTACTCCGCGCCCTACAGCCCGCAGCAGAACGGCGTCGTCGAGCGGCGCAACCAGACGGTTGTGGGGATGACTCGGGCCCTCCTCAAGCAGAGGGGAATGCCGGCTGTCTTTTGGGGAGAGGCGGTGGTGACCGCCGTCTACATCCTCAACCGTTCGCCCACCAAGGCCCTCCACGGCAGGACGCCGTACGAGGCTTGGTATGGGCGCAAGCCGGCGGTCTCTCATCTACGGGTATTCGGCTGCCTCGCGTTCGCCAAGGAGCTTGGCCAGATCGGCAAGCTTGACGACAGGAGCACCCCCGGGGTGTTCATTGGCTACGCGGAGGGCTCGAAGGCCTACCGCATTCTCGACCCAGAGACACAGCGTGTGCGCACGACGCGCGACGTTGTGTTCAACGAAGGGCGAGGATGGGCATGGGACAAGACGGTGGACGATGGTTCGACCTCGACGAACGACGACTTCGTCGTCGACTACGTCTACTTCAAGGGAGCTGGGGGAGTAGGCAACTCCTCTTCACCGAGCGTGTCTACCCCAGCCCCAGAGCGTTCACCTCCACCTCAGTCGGCGACCCCACGCACTCCAGCACCGACAGCTACCCCTCCGGGCACGTCCACTCCGTCACCAGCTCGTGTCGAGCACGACCCAGTGGAGTTTGTCACTCCGCCCTCCCACGACGAGGAGCGCCTCGACGGGTGCTACGACGGCGAGCAGTTGTGGTATCGCAAGATGGAGAACATTCTCGGCGACCAGCCGGTGCCGGGAATGGCCCCTCACGATCTGGATGATCAAGACTCGGAGGCGCAGTTGCACCTTGCGTGCGACGACGGCGAGCCTCGGTCTTTCGCGGAGGCCGAGAAACACGCGGCATGGCGTGCCGCGATGCAGTCGGAGATGGATGCGGTTGAGACGAACCGCACTTGGGAGCTTGCTGACCTCCCTCGCGGTCATCGTGCGATCACCCTTAAGTGGGTGTTCAAGCTGAAGAGGGATGAAGCCGGCGCCATCGTCAAGCACAAGGCTCGCTTGGTGGCACGCGGCTTCGTGCAGCAGGAGGGGATCGACTTCGACGATGCCTTTGCCCCCGTGGCACGGATGGAATCCGTGCGACTCCTTCTTGCGCTGGCTGCTCAAGAAGGCTGGCGTGTCCAGCACATGGACGTCAAGTCGGCGTTCCTCAACGGCGACTTGAAGGAGGAGGTCTACGTACACCAGCCGCCAGGGTTTGCGCTCCCTGGCAAGGAGGGCAAGGTGTTGCGCCTGCGCAAGGCCCTCTATGGCTTGCGGCAGGCACCACGGGCGTGGAATGCCAAGTTGGATTCCACGCTCAAGAGGATGGGCTTCGGGCAATGCCCACACGAGGCGGCCATCTACCGGCGGGGCAATGGAGGAAACACCCTACTGGTGGGTGTCTACGTCGACGACTTGGTGATCACCGGCACCAAGGAGGCGGAGGTGGCAGCGTTCAAGGAAGAAATGAAAGCCACTTTCCAGATGAGTGACCTGGGATCCCTCTCCTTCTACCTAGGAATTGAGGTGCACCAGGCCGACTCCGGGATCACACTTCGACAGACCGCCTACGCCAGGCGCATTGTTGAGCTAGCTGGGCTCACAAACTGCAACCCAGCCCTCACTCCGATGGAGGAGAGGCTGAAGCTGAGCCGCGACAGCACGGCGGAGGAGGTGGACGCTACACAGTACCGGCGTCTTGTGGGGAGCCTTCGCTACCTCGCCCACACACGGCCGGACTTGGCATTCTCCGTCGGCTACGTTAGTCGGTTCCTGCAGCGACCGACGACGGAGCACCAGCAGGCTGTGAAGAGGATCATCCGCTACGTTGCGGGGACTCTTGATCACGGCCTCCACTACTCGAGGTGTCCTGGAGAGGCACACCTTGTCGGGTACAGCGACAGCGACCACGCCGGCGACATCGACACCAGCAAAAGCACGAGCGGGATCCTCTTCTTCTACGGCAAGTGCCTCGTTAGCTGGCAGTCGGTCAAGCAGCAGGTGGTGGCCATGTCCAGCTGCGAGGCCGAGTACATAGCGGCCTCCACCGCTTCGACTCAGGCGCTCTGGCTTGTTCGACTGCTTGGTGATCTACTCGGTAGAGACACTGGAGCGGTGGAGCTCAGGGTGGACAACGTGTCTGCTCTGGCCCTGGCAAAGAACCCCGTTTTTCATGAACGGAGCAAGCACATCCGGGTGAGGTACCACTTCATCCGAGGCTGCTTGGAGGAAGGTAGCATCAAGGCGATCTACATCAACACCAAGGACCAGCTTGCGGATCTGCTCACCAAGCCCCTTGGGAGGCTCAAGTTCATTGAACTTTGCTCCAGGATCGGGATGGTCCAACCCTCCCAGAAGACGACGTACAAGACTTAGGGGGAGAATGATGGAATAAGTCTTGTAGTCCTTTGGTCTTTGGTCCCCTAGTCCCTTGTACCCTTGTCCTTAGTTTGTTGTACCTTAGTCCTTTGGTCTTTGGTCCTTGTTGTACTCATCTTAGACTAGAGGACAGCATCTTGACTGCTTTTAGGACAGCAGTTAGGACAGCAGCATCTTGACTGCTTTTAGGACGGTTGTTAGCATCTTTAGGACAGCACCTTGCATGGCATCTTGGACTAGCAAGAAGGCATATGCTTGGCTGGTTGGCTGCCCTTTGGGCTGCTATAAATATGTAGCCTCAACCCCTTGGGTTGGTATGGCATTGTGTGAGGAATAGACAAGAAAATTGCCCCAACTCTCTAGTGTCATCCTCTCTTCAATGAGAGTAAAAATCCAGCTACTAACACTCCCATGGTTGACAAATCGATGTAGGTTATTTGTTGGAAATCCAAAAAAAAAATAAATTCAAAATTTTATTGATTAATCACACCCAGGGATGGTATATAAGAACCCCTTACAAGCAACTTAACTCCTAGGACTCTATCTCTAACCTAACTAGGACTCTTATCTATACTTGTACTAGAATTCTTCTTTAAAACTAATTTGGACTCACATCTAGAATATTCTAGAAAACAAGATTATTCTCAACAATCACCCCCCTAATCTTGTTTTATAGGACACACTCACACTAATTTAGGATGTAGACACACTACACCCCCAAGATGAACACATCGTCTCGACCAACCATGGGACGAACACATCACTCCCCGAGGCGAACACATCATCTTGTACAACATCCCGGAACAAACACATCATTCCGTACACGAACACCTACGAGACGAACACATCATCTCTGGGATGAACACATCATCCTCTCGAAACGAACACATCATCCCGAGCACAAATTTGAGTGGGACGAACATATCATCCACTGGGATGAACACATCATCCCAAACACTTCTCACGAACACGCATCAAACCATGCTCCGCCAGTGCCGCGTGGACCACTTCCAAGGCTGTAGCTGGACGTTGAACAATACTGCACATCCAAGGCTAGCGCTCACGTGCAGCCAAAGCCTACCTGGCCCATTGAACTCACGTGTTGCCCACATGCAATCCAGCGAGCCACCATTCCTTTCTCTCTCTCCCGTACACATCGTGACCAACATGCACTCATGGCCTAGACCAGTCCAGCGTTTCTCCACATCACCCGTGAGCCGTCCCGTTGCCCGCACCAGCTTCCTTGCCCGCGAGTCGTGACACGACAAACAAGTCCGCTGTCTCCACCGAGCGCGCCATTGCAGTTGTTCGATCTCCGACGAATCCGCCTACGATTTCGAAGCCGCCGCACCTGCTGATTCCAAAGCCGCCGCACCGAGCTCCGCTCCTCGATCTCCTCTGCCGATGTCGACACGCTCTTCTACGTCGAGATCTGCCTTGCTCTGACTGCTCGGACGCGCATCACGCCAATAGGCTCCGCCTCTAGAGCCATGCCTCCGGAGCCATGCTCGTCTTGCCCTTCGAGATCTACTTGACCTCGCGCACCAGCAAGAGCTCGTGGATCCGCTCGGTCGGCTGCCGCATAGGGTGCGACCTGCCTCGATCCGCACAAATCTGCACCGAATTGGTCAAATCTTGATGGTCGCGATCAAGGAATCGTCGATTTGGTCGCCTCTGGCTGCGTACAAGGTCGTCTGCCACTAAGCACGTTCGATCTGTTTTTGCCTGCGCGAGCACTGGCACGCCTACCTCTAATTTGCGACAGGAGGTCCCCGCCTTGTGCCGCCTCGTTGGCCACTCCGGGAGCACGTTCTCCCGGGGTAAGCTAATAGGATCTCACCTCGCTCTGATTACCAATTGTTGGAAATCTGAAAAAAATAAACTCAAAATTTTTATTGATTAAGCACGCCGGGGAATGGGCATATAAGAACCACTTACAATGAATTAAACTCCTCCTAGGCATCTATCTCCAATCTAACTAGGACTCGTATCTATACGTAACTTGTACTAGAACTCTTCCCTAAAACTAATTTGAGCTCTCCTCTAGAATATTGAATATTCTAGAAAACAAGATTATGCTCAACATTATTCTCAATCAAACAAACCCACTGGTTATTCCTTCTCTTTGTTCCAGCATGGGCTAGAGTTTGTTGGTACCTTTTTGGGAACAACTTATGTCACCCCTAATAACACTGTTAGGTTCCTGCATATTTTTGCAGTTGTCACTGATAACAATGTTATTCTACTATGCATACTTGTACTGAGTGCTGTTACTAATTATATATGCAGTACTTCTTATCCACATGGATGAGCAAATGGATAGTAGGACCTTAATAGGAAGTTATGTTTGCACGGAAAATCCTGGTGAATTCAAGTGGGCTCCTGGTTCGCTTACACAGGTCTGTATGGGAGACTGTTCTCTGTATAATCCCGTGGAAGCTTTTCTGTAAATACAAATTAATCCTTTTCTCTCCTTGGGGAGTAGGCAGTTGTCAAAGGATTTTGGATTGTGTTTGAAGACATAGACAAGTCACCCAGTGATGTGCTGTCAATCTTACTACCTTTATTGGAAGGTTCAAGCTCCTTTTCTGTTGGTCATGCAGAAGTAAGATTGTGCTGCCATTTGAATTTGACATAATTATAATACACACAAAGTATGCATGTTTAGGGATTATGCAATTGCTGAAAACACAAGTAAAGTTACATGAGTGACACCTGGAGGTTCTTCTAATGCAGGCTGTGGAAGTTTCCGATAGTTTCCGTTTATTTGCTACCATCACTACATCAAAGAATGATGTTCCTCATGCCCTAGAAGGTATGTTTTAAGTATGTGATGTTTAGTCTTGCTGTTTTGCTCACAATGAAAATACAAAAAGAAAAAAAAATCATTTGTGCTTTAGCTGTGCAGCGTTGCAGAAGTGAGTAAGCCACAACAATTACAGGAACTGTTACACATTTCCGCTATGTTGCAAGTTCTCTTTTTGCGAGGACTGAAATAGTGGCATAGCATTCTCATGTTTTTTTGCCTTTCCCCTTACCAAACAGGGAAACTCACCTTCAGTGCTTTGTGGAGAAAAGTGTTGGTGAGGGAACCTCATCGGAGGGACCTGGTTAATATAACTAAAGGGTGCTACCCAAGCTTGGAGCCCATCTCAGCCAAACTCATAGGTAGATGAAACATCTTGTATCATGTTTTTTTTTTTTTGCTGTATAGTTGTGTAAATAACCCTTGTGTGCCATTAGATACCTTCGAAAAGGTCAACTCTCTGGTATCTAATCAATCTGGTGGGCTCAACTTAGCTGGAGGTTTATCTGATGGTGCTCTGCAAAGATTTTCATTAAGGTGCATACTTATTACAGAATACAGCATGGGCTGCAGGAATGGATGCTTCATTATTTTCCTTTTCAGGGACCTGCTCAAATGGTGCAAGAGAATAGTAGGAGTTGATATCAACTACGATGGTTTCGGATTTGCATCTAGTGGTTGCAAATTAATTTACCATGAGGTTTTTCTTAAGCTCTCTCTTCTTCCAAATAGACTGTCTTCTGAATTTTAATTATTTAATTGGTCACTATAACTGATGCATGTACTGGCATTACAATGGCACCTGTTTTTTCCTTCTAAAAAAATACTTTCAAAGTGTCACGACTCTATAGTGTGCATTAATTGCCTCCTGGCTCCCGCTGACCATTGCAAGTTAAGTGACATTAATTTCCTCTTGCCGACCAATACAAGTAAAAGTGACATCATTTATGTTGTGCATATATTTCATAGTCTACTTCCACAACATTGGTTATTCTGCCTTTTCAAACATAGTCCTTAGGGAAGAGAAATGTGATATATCTCTTCATTCTCAAGTCTGGGTTTAAGGTATACTTGGTGCACACTATAAATACATTATGATTCATGTGATTACATTTTGTATTTGATGTTGCTAGGGCTAATTCTTAGGAGTTGCTTAAAATATCTTTGCATAGGAGTATAAGAAATATAAAATCGGCTTAGTGTCATATTCATTTTAAAATAGTAGTGCTGCCACTACTATTTTTCAGTCAAACAAAATGCCTAAAGAGTGGCAGAAAAGTATTTTAGTACCCATCTTCAAAAATAAAGGAGATGTTCAAAGTTGTACTAACTACCGAGGAATTAAGCTCATGAGTCATACTATGAAACTCTGAGAGAGAGTGATTGAACACCGCTTGAGGAAAGTGACCAATGTCACTAAAAACCAGTTTGGTTTTATGCCTGGGAGGTCCACTATGGAGGCGATTTTCTTACTCCGTCAGCTTATGGAGAGGTATAGGGAGCAAAAAAAAGATCTACATATGGTGTTCATTGACTTGGAGAAGGCATACGATAAGGTACTAAGACCGGTCATGTGGTAGGCACTAGAGAAACACAAAGTCTCAACAAAGTACATTAACCTTATCAAGGATATGTACGATAATGTGGTGACAAGTGTGCGCGTAAGAGATAGTGAGACCGACACTTTTCCTATCACAATAGAGCTACACCAAGGATCAACCTTAAATCCTTACATCTTTTCCTTAGTGATGGATGATGTGTCAAAGGATATACAAGGGGATATCCCTTGGTGTATGCTCTTTGCTGATGATGTAGTGTTGGTAGATGAAACTAAGGATGGTGTTGATAGAAAATTGGAGCTATGGAGGCAGACCTTAGAGTCTAAGGGGTTTAGACTTAGTAGAACTAAGACCGAGTATATGAGATGTGACTTTAGTGATGTCGGGTGCGAGGATGAAAATGTTAGTTTACAAGGACAAATAGTACCTAGGAGGGACACATTTCGATATTTAGGATCAATGTTATAAAGCAATGCTGATATTGACGAAGATGTTTGCCATAAGATCAAGATTGGGTGGATGAAGTGGCGACAAACATCTGGAATCTGATGTGATAAGAAAGTTCCACAAAAAATTGAAAGAAAAATTCTATAGGACGATGATCAGACCTGCGATGCTGTATGGAGCAAAATATTGGCCAACTAAAAGCAACATGTCCAACAAATGAGTGTTGCGGAGATGCGCATGCTACGGTGGATGTGCGGCCACACAAGAAGAGACAAAATTAGGAACGAGGTGATACGTGATAGGGTAGAGGTGACACCGATTGAGAAGAAGCTAGTCCAACATCGCCTACAGTGGTTTGGGCATATCCAGCGGAGACCTCCAGAAGCACCGGTTAACAGTGGAATTATAAAGAGTAGAGAAAACTTTAGGAGGGGTAGAGGTCGACCAAGGTTGACATGGCAGGAGGCGGTGAAACGAGACTTAAAGGAGTGGGACATACCTAGAGATTTGACTCATGATAGGACTGCATGAAAATTAGCAATTCATGTGCCAAAATCTTAGTTTATTCGTATTTTGTTACTCTTATCTTCTTTCTTATTAACCCATTTCTAAAATAAATAAAATGTAGAATCTTATTTTATTTGTATTTATTATTATTTATTTATTTATTATTATTTTTTACTTTCATCTTATTTCTATTACTTTTCTTCAAAATTGTTGGGTTTCATTTCTAGCCGACCCGAACTTGTTTGGGACAAAGGCTTGGTGGTTGTTGTTGTTGTAGTGCTGCCACTGTAGAAATACGTATATATAGAAATACACTGTCCAGATTACAATGAGAAAAGGCATTGTTAAGGTTGTCTTACAATTTTCATATAGGAACAAGGGTTCAGGATAAGTTGCCTGACACATTGATCATTTTAGTGACTAAACATGTAATACCACAAGGTTTTCCTGATTTCTCAAGCTTCTTTTTCTCTGTTTATTTTATTTTTGAAAATGCAGGCTGTTGATATTTTTGCTTCTTCCTTGTCATCTATGGGAAAGAGGATATATGTAGCAGGAGAAATTGCTAAAATATTAGGGGTCACTCATCAAGCAGAAACTGTGCAACCTACAAACAAGCCTATTGTCCAGGCACACATTTTATTTTTAAATCAATTTTTCTTCTTATCCATTTGCTTATTGCGTGATTAATGATTCCTAATACACAGGCTCGTCATACTGAGTTGCAAGTTGGTAGAGTTACATTGCAGTGCAGCGACAAACCAGTTAACGAACATTGCTTTGTTTGCTACATATACAGCTTCATTAACCTTTTAGTAGTTTGCTCACCCTTGTCTTTTAATATTTAGGCGCTGATCCAGAAGGGGCCCTTTGCAAATATTCGGAGGGCATTGGAGGTTCTTGAGAGGGTTGCATGTTCAATAAAGTTTAATGAGCCCATTCTTCTTGTTGGTGAAACTGGTACTGGGAAGACTACAACTGTGCAGAATCTGGCTGCATGGCTTAAACAGCCCCTGACTGTGGTGGTACGGTTGAAATATTCATTAACTAGTTAACAATTGCATTTTGCTTCTGCAAAATTTATTATTTTGGTTTGTATGGCTCTAAATACATTGTTCCGACCCCCTTCTCCATAACTGGTATTGGAACTTTATTAGTGGTTTCACTACCGCCAGTGGAATTCGGTCTTAAAATTTTTGAAATGCCTCAACTGGATAATGCCTCAGCTGCATCTTCCCTTTGAAATATATTTTGATGGTTAGGTGTTTTTTTTGTGCATGGTTCTGCTTCAAATGCCTTTTGAATAACAACCTACAACACCCAAACCAACATTCAAATGCCTTTTTAATGCCTGTTGTTATTTTGTGGGACTTACCTTCGTGAGTGACAGATATGCCAGAATATGCAGTGACAAATATGTAACTTACACTTACGTATTTTTCTTTGCATAGTTTTGCTATTTATATTGCACTAATGTTTTTTTTTTACATTCAGAATTTGAGCCAGCAAAGTGACATTTCTGATCTCCTTGGTGGATTTAAGCCTACAGATGCTCGATCAACATGCTTTCCTCTTTATATGGAGTTCAAGGATCTTTTTTGTCGAAGTTTCTCTCGAAAGGTATGCCCAGTGCTTTGTATCATGAACTTTCCAGTACAAAAACATGCTTGACCTAGTGCCAAGAAACATGTTTGAGTTTGACCTAGATTACTGTTTACTTGGAAGCTTGGGTTATATTCTGTTCTATTTGAAATCTAGCAGTGTTTCTTTAGAAAGACATCAAATGCTACTAGTCCATAGATATTCGTATTGTAAGTTCGGACATTCCAAGCCTTCTGCTTTCTGGAACAGTGGCCCAATGTTGAGAGTGCGGTGGAAAGACAAGTTGAATTTTTGGCCCTAAATTAACTTATTTTTCTAATTATCCTAAGATTAATCAACCATACTTAGGACCTTAAAGCTCTGTTATCTTAATGTTTTATTGACTAGCTGTTCACTTATCCAGCATAATGAAGCTGTTCTCCGCCGTTTTGACATGTTTGTATTGCAAAAGAAATGGAAAAAACTATTACGTGAATTGGCAAAACTTGTTGAGAACGCTCAGAAGCTTATTGAAGGGAACTCTAAGTCGTGCATTGGCTCAAAGAGAAAAAGGCCCTTGCCGTCCCAAGTTACTTCTGATTGGGACACTTTTTCGTCAAAACTAAATGCCGCTTGTAGTCAGATCGGTTCAGCAACTGGCATGTCATTTCAATTTGTTGAGGGTGCTTTTGTTAAAGCTTTAAGAAATGGGCACTGGATTTTGCTTGATGAGGTCAACCTTGCACCTCCAGAGACTCTTCAAAGAATTGGTGCTGTACTTGATGGAGAGAGGGGCACACTTTGCCTGGCTGAAAGGGGGGACGTTGATTACATTGAACGCCATCCTTGCTTCAGGATCTTTGCCTGCATGAATCCAGCAACTGATGCTGGGAAAAGAGAACTGCCATACACTTTTAGGAACCGCTTTACGGAATACTTTGTTGATGATCTTATGGATGATGATGATCTACGTCTTTTTATCAGTAAATATCTGGATGGCCTGAATGTTGCGAATGGAGTTATGGATAACATTGTTCGGTTTTATAAAGTGGCAAAAAGGGAATCTGAAGTGAGGCTGCAGGATGGAGCTAATCAGAAGCCCCAGTTTAGTTTGAGATCTCTTTCTCGTGCATTAGGTTATATAAAAAATGCAGAGAAAAAATTTGGCTTCAGGAAAGCTCTTCATGATGGATTCTGTATGTTCTTTCTTACAATGTTGGATGCTCCTAGTGCAAAAATCATCTATAACTTATTAGTCTCAGTTTTATTGGATGGAAGGGTGCCGCCTAGCATTTCATTTATTGACTACTTCATTGAAAATCCTTCACAGTCAGATGGTTCTGAGTGCAATGAGTTTTTGCAGAGCTATGTTTTGACTAAAAGTGTTACTGAGCACATAGTTAACCTTGCCCGTGCTGTTTATATTAAAAGATACCCTGTTCTTCTACAAGGGCCAACATCAAGTGGCAAAACTAGTCTTGTGAGGTATCTTGCTGCAAAAACTGGCCATGAGTTTGTCCGAATCAACAACCATGAGCACACTGATCTCCAAGAGTATCTTGGTACTTATGTTACCGACATCAATGGAAAGCTTCAGTTTCAGGAGGGTGCTTTGGTGAAGGCTGTGAGAGAGGGGCACTGGATTGTCTTGGATGAGCTGAATCTTGCACCATCTGATGTCCTTGAAGCTTTAAACCGGTTGTTAGATGATAACAGGGAGCTATTTGTACCAGAGCTGCAAGAGACTATACCTGCTCATCCTAATTTTATGCTTTTTGCTACACAGAATCCACCTATGCTTTATGGAGGGCGTAAAATGCTGTCTCGGGCATTCCGGAACCGTTTCATTGAAGTTCACGTTGATGAAATTCCAGAAGATGAGCTAATCACTATTCTGGAGCAGCGGTGTATTATTGCTCCCAGTTATGCCAAAAAAATGGTTCAAGTTATGAAAGATCTGCAAACACATAGACAGAATAGTAGGGTTTTTGCTGGCAAACATGGGTTCATTACGCCGCGGGATCTATTCCGCTGGGCGAATCGATACAGAATTTTTGAAGGGAAGTCGTATGAAGATCTCGCTAAAGATGGCTATTTACTTCTTGCAGAGAGATTAAGAGATGACAATGAGAAGGCTGTTGTTCAAGATGCTTTGGAACGCAACCTACGTGTTAAACTCAATGTCACTGAGCTATACAACTGGGTACTGATTCTACTTTTCTAAGATATAGCTAGTATTATGGAGAGTAAATTCTTTGCTATTTTTCCTTTCAGAAATCATAATTTTATTTCATTGATGAAAACATGGTGCTGACATAACATGGTTTGGGTAATTATGGATGCTATTTTTTTAGCAATGCTTAGATGTTACTTAGTACTCAATGTAGAAGATACTGTGAGTAATCCTTGTGTTTTTCAGATGTTAGAGCTGAATAAGACCCTGTCACCGTCGACAGAGGTGCTGATTTTTTAGTCTTCAGTTAGCAGTTAGAGAGTGGACTGTTGGACCTGATCCTTAGGGGAATCAGTCTTCAGTCAAAGTAGTTAGAGTTAGATCCTGGATTATAGGAGAGATTCAGTCACTAACCAGCTGTGTAACAGCCTGTTAGCAAGTATAAATAAAGCCTTATGGCACTGTTAACAGCTGCATGACTGCAGCTCGTATCTTTTCCACTGTTCCATTCGGTTTCAAAGAGAGAACAGAGGAGAGAAGAGAGGGAGAGCTCAGTGCAGCCAACAATTGGACTCAGAGCCAAGTTCGTGATTTGCATCAATGTCGCAGCACTGCAGCAGGGCCCCCAATCGCCTTCTCCCATCCGCCGCCGCCCGCAGTCACCATTCCCCATCCGTTGTCGTGGGCACAACCACCTCCTGGAGCCCTGCTCTGGTGAGGATGGTGCGGGAGGTAAGCGGCCAGTTCCCACTGCTCACAAAGACCAATTACACCGATTGGTCGTCGATGATGCGAGTGATGCTGCGCGCACGTGGACTTTGGGTGGCCGTCAGCGTCATCACCAACAACGAGATGAAGGACCCAATGGCGATGGAAGCATTGATAAGGGGCATTCCATTGGAGATGGCATCCACGTTGGCGGCGAAGCTGTCCGCCAAAGCCGCATGGGATCACCAAGAGACCCCACAGCTTGGCTCGGATCGTGCGAGAACGGCGGCGGCGCACCGTGTACGGCAACAATACGAAAATGTTGCCTTCCTCGAAGTGGAGTCACTGGATGACTTCGCCTTGCGCCTTGGGAAGATGGTGCAGGAGCTTGAGATCCTCGGTGATCCGGAGGATCCGAAGAAAGTCGCCGCCAAGTACCTGAGAGTGGTCCCGAAGAAGTACTCCCAAGTCGCCGCCGCAATCGAGTCTGTGCTTGACATGTCGTCGATGTCAATTGAAGAAATCACTGGCCGCCTCCGAGCAATCAAAGGCCGTAGTGATGAGGAGGAAGAGGCGACCCCCGACGGCAAACTGTTGCTCACCGAAGAGCAGTCAGGATGAAGGAGAAGCAGGGGCAATGTAACACCCCAACCTCTATGGGCTTGGCGGTCATTACTTCTGGTAGCTCTCTAAGATCACAGACTAGCCCCAAGACCAACACTAGTCTTTTCTGCGTATTTTGTCCTCATTCGTGCGCACCCGAGAAGACTTCCTGGTCGGTCACCCATCCGTAAATTGCTCCAGGCCAAGCACACTTAATCTCGAAGTTCTTTGCAGGCGGGCTCTTGGAAAAGAAGGTATACCTTGGTGGTATGAGTTATTCTATCAATCCTATTAAACCTTGAGCTAGGATGTCACAATCCACCCCCCTTAGAAGGTCGACGTCCTCGTCGGTCAACTCCCAAGCCAGGAACGTCCCCTCTTGGCCACGTCCATACGTTCAGTACTGGCATACGTACTATACCATGTCCCTCCTAGAGGACCCACGCGTCATGTGTACGTACCCACGTCCCTGACCCGTACGCACCCGTGAAACCGTGAGGTCAGCTCTGATACCATTTTGTCACACCCCAGCCACTATGGGCCTGGCGGTCGTTACTTCTGGCAGCTCTCTAGGATCACATACTAGCTCCACAAACCAACACTAGTCTTTTCTGCGCATTTTGTCCTCACTAGTGCGCACCCGAGAAGACTTCCCAGTCGGTCACCCATCCGTAAATTGCTCTAGGCCAAGCACGCTTAACCTCGGAGTTCTTTGCATGTGGGCTTCCGGAAAAGAAGGTATACCTTGGTGGTATGAGTTATTCTATCAATCCTATTAAATCTTGAGCCATGATGTCATAGGCAAGGTGGCTCCGGCAGTTCCAAATCTGGATTCGGAAATCCGGATCGAAGAACCGGAAGTCCGGATCGAAGAAGAAGTCCGCCGACGACATCTGCCACAATTGCGGGAAAAAGGGCATTGGGCCGGTGATTGCCGTGCTTTGAGGAAGGAGCAGGCCAATCTCGCCAAGAAGGACGAAGAAGAAACCTTGTTGATGGCTCAACTCGCCGAATTCGACATCAACTCCTCGTGGCGGTTGCAAAGGAAGGACTGCACCTATATGAGCTCGACACTCATGCATTACTCGGCTCCGATGACAATGACGACCGACTGGAGGGGTGGTACCTTGACACCGGAGCTACTAGCCACATGATCGAGAGATAAGATACATTCTCTGAACTCGATCATGGGGTGCAAGGGACTGTGCACTTTGGCGAAGGGTCACTTGTCCAAATTCTTGGCCGGGGCGTCGTCACTTTCGTTAGCAAATCAGGGGAGAAGATCAAACTCGACGACATCATCTACATCCCAAATCTCAAGAACAACGTCATTTCCCTTGGTCAATTGAATCAAAATGGAAGTAAGGTTCTTCATAAAAAAAAAGAAAAGAAAATGGGAGTAAGGTGTTGATCGAGAACGGTGTTCTCCGGATATGGGATCGACTTCGTTGGCTCCTTGCCAGGATTGAGCGACGGGTGAACAGGTTGTATGTTCTTCACGCCAACGTGGCCCGGAACATGAGCATGGGTGCGCGTCACTTAGAGGATGGAGAGCTCCCGCATGCGCGATACAACCACATGGGCTATGACGCGCTGTGGCAACTCAACAAGGGAGAGATGATCAAGGCCTCCCAGAGATAGAGAAAGTCTGCGACGTGTGTGCCATCACCAGGCAGTGGCGTGCACCATTCCAGACGCAAACGAGCTATGGGGCGACAAATCCTCTGGAGTTGGTCCACAAAGATCTTTGCGGACCGATCACTCTGATGACAACAGGCGGTCACTGTTTATTCTTGCTGCTCGTTGATGATACCACACGCTACATGTGGATCAAGCTGATCTTGGCCAAGAGCGACACAGCTTTGAAGATCAAGAAGACCAAGGCAGCGGCTGAGCTGGAGACGAGACGTCCACTGCGGGTGTTGTGGACGGACAACGGCGGCGAGTTCACGGCGAAGGAATTCGCCGATTCGCCAATGAAGGAGTTCAACGACAATTCTCTGCACCATATACTCAGCAGAACGGCGTTGTGGAACGCCGGAACCAGTCAATACTGGCCATTGCGCGTGCTCCGCTGAAGGAGAGGGCAATGTCGACGCACTACTGGGGAGAAGCAGTCACTACGATTGTCTTCTTGCTCAATCGCACACCGACGAAGGCGCTGAGCGGCAAGACCCTCTACGAGGCCTACCATGGACGGAAGCCGACCGTCAGCTTCCTGAAGGTGTTCGGTTGTCTCGGATTTGTCAAAGGACAAACGGCCAGGACTGAAGATGCTTGATGATCGCAGCACGCCGATGATCTTCATCGGTTATGCAGAAGGTTCCAAGGCATTCAAGATGCTAGATCCACAAACGAAGAAGGTGATCGTCTCCCGTGATAGTCTTCGATGAGAGCAGAAGATGTAGGTGGAGTGTGGGCACTGGGAATTCAAGCTACAGGCAAGAATTCACGGTGCAATACTACACCGTTTGTTCGCCGCCTGATGTCGGAGGAGAGGGACCAGAGGTGGGAGCAGATCAAGGGGGTGTGGCTGGATCACCGGTGGCACAGGAGCTCCCGCTGCCTGATCCAGCAACCCCACCACCCTCGGAGGGTCATGTTGGCCCTAACTTCGTGACCCCGATCATCGGCCACGAGGATCGACTTGATGACTGCCATGATGAAACACCAATTTGGTACTAGAAGATGGATAGCATCATCAGAGAAGATGGTCTAGCACCAGGACAGACACAGAGGAACCTTCCGAGACAAGGAAGACCTCGACGGATCCAACAACTTCAATTGGTCGCCAAAAGGGCAGAGCCGGCAACATTCGCCAAAGCGGAGGCTGAATTGATCTGGCGTGCAACAATGAGGGAGGAAATTGACTCAATTGAGAAGAATTGGACATGGGAAGTGGTCAATTTGCCACCCGAACATCGAGCAATCGAGCTGAAATGGATCTTCAAGATCAAGAGGGATGAATCCGGCGCTGCAATCAAGCACAAGGCACGGCTCGTCGCGAAGGGCTATGTGCAACATGCCGGAATTGACTTCGAAGAGGTGTTCGCGTCGATGGCGCGAATGGAGTCAGTTCAGCTTGTCCTTGCGCTCGCCGCAGATGAGGGGTGGGAGGTCCATCACATGGACGTGAAGACCACATTCCTCAACGGCGAGCTCTCAGAACAAGTGTACGTGTGCCAACCGGAAGGATTCGTCATCGCCGGAGAAGAAGACAAGGTCTTGCGCTTCTGGCGAGCCCTCTACAGCCTGCGACAAGCTCCGAGAGCATGGTACGCTAAGCTCGATGGAACATTGCGCAAGCTCGGCTTTCGCCAGAGCAATCACGAGCCCGCCGTCTACAGCAAAGGTGGAAATCATGCCCGGCTCATCGTCGAAGTCTATGCGGATGATCTAATCATCACAGGAGCATCTCCGATTGAAATTTCAAGGTTCAAGGAGGAAATGAAGTCGCAATTCAAGATGGCGGATCTTGGATTGCTCTCGTTCTATCTCAGATTGGAGGTGGAACAAAGTTCCGCCGGGATCAAATTGGGGCAAGCTCACTATGCAACGAAGATTTTGGAGGCGGGAGGCATGACTGGCTGCAATTCCACGCTGACATCGATGGAGCAGCGGCTCAAATTGAGCCGAAACAACGAGGCGGAGGAGGAAGACGCCACACTGTACTGAAGCCTGATAGGGAACTTGCGCTATCTGGTTCACAATCGCCTCGATTTGGTGTTCGCCGTCGGCTACTTGAGTCGCTTCATGCAGCAGCCAACGGCAGAACACATGGCAGCGCTCAAACGCGTCCTCTGCTAGACCGCTACGTCGCTGGGACGCTCGACCTATGCTGCTTCTACCGGCGAGGTTCGGACGGAGCAAAATTAGTGGGCTACTGCGACAGTGACTACGCCGGCGACGTCGACAGCAGCCACAACACCTCCGGCAATGCTGTTCTTCCTCGGCGAGAGCCTCATCAGCTGGCATTCAATTAAACAGAGTGTGGTGGCCATGTCGTCCTGCGAGGCGTAGTACATCGCCGCTACCTCTGCTGCAACTCAGGGAGTTTGGTTGAGATGGCTGCTGGCAGATTTGAAACAAGAAGATGCGGAGGCTGTGAAGCTGAGGGTGGACAACAAATCCGCCCTAGCACTCATGAAGAATCCAGTTTTTCATGAGAGAAGCAAGCACATTAGGGTGCGCTACCACTGTGCGCCAATGCATTGAGGATGGAAGCATCATCACTGAGTTCATGAATACTGCATATCAATTGGCAGATATTGGAACCAAGGCACTTGGGAAAGTGAAGTTCCAGGAGCTGAGAACAAGGATTGGGATGGTGCAACTGAAGTCCAACCTGAAAGAACACAAGTCTTAGAGGGTGAAGTGTGAGTAATCCTTGTGTTTTTCAGATGTTAGAGCTGAATAAGACCCTGTCACTGTCGACAGGGGTGCTGATTTTTTAGTTTTCAGTTAGCAGTTAGAGAGTGGACTGTTGGACCTGATCCTTAGGAGAATCAGACTTCAGTCAAAGTAGTTAGAGTTAGATCCTGGATTATAGGAGAGACTCAGTCACTAATCAGGTGTGTAACAGCCTGTTAGCAGTTATAAATAAAGCCTTATGGCACTGTTAACAGCTGCATCACTGCAGCTCATATCTTACCCACTGTTCCAGTCAGATTCGAAGAGAGAACAGAGAGAGAGAAGAGAGGGAGAGCTCAGTCCAGCCAACATACAATACAATCTTTACTTAGTACTCAATTTAGAAGATACAGTACATTCTTTAGTTTTTGATATATAGTGGAGGCTGGAGGCTAGCCACAGATATTAAGTATTTCTAAACTTCCAGTACTCGTTCCTTGTGCAGTGACCGTGGCTTGTTGGTTTTGTGCTTTCCTACTGGTTAATATTTGTCATAGTGAATGATATTGCCTTTGCAGGAAGTCATCCATGAAGATAACTTATCTCTTGATGCTATCAGACTGAGAGTTAAAGAATGCTTTGGAAAGTGAGTATTTTTTTATTTATAAGACAATGCACTTCTCCTGTTGTGATGCTAATATCTCTTTAAAATTTCTTGCAGTGTCACATGGACAAAAAGTATGTGGAGGCTGTATTTCCTTATTGAACGTTGCTACAGATCACGTGAGCCTGTCCTTCTTGTTGGTGAAACTGGTGGAGGGAAAACAACTGTTTGCCAGGTTTTAAGCGCTGTCCTTGGATTGAAGTTGCACATTTTGAACTGCCATCAGTATACTGAGACTTCCGACTTCATTGGGGTGTGTTGCTATCTCTGAATCTTGTCTACGAATGTACTTTTGCTTGTTACCATTGTCTGTGCTTTAAATATGTTGGTCACTACCATTATCATTGCAGGGCTTCTGTCCTATACGCGATCGATCAAGAATAGCACTGGAGTTCAAACATCTTGTTGCATGGATCAGACAGAATAAATTATTTCTTCATGTTGCTGGAGACATGGTATGTTATTTGGTTTTGCTTATGGTATTTTTACATATAAACTTTTAAAAATGGCATAACTGATTTAAAATGATATACAGCCACTTGAAACTGATATAGCTGGAGCTGTTAGCATCATAGATCATCTGAATGAAATACTTGAGAGATACAGAAAGGAAAATCATATCTTTCCGGAAGTGTCAGCTCAAGATTTTGATGCCTTGGAGCAAATTATGTTGGATCTGATGCATCTCCACAAGAAGTGGCAGGCAATTTTCCTTTGGCAGGATGGGCCACTTGTGCAAGCAATGAAGAATGGTGATCTTTTCCTTATTGATGAAATTTCTTTAGCTGATGACAGCGTACTTGAACGGTTGAACAGTGTTCTAGAACCTGAAAGAAAATTGGTATGTCTTTTTTTTCATTTCTTTTTGTACAGCATGTGTTTTTTCCCTTACTGAAGTAGCAGTGACTCAAGAAGCTATCTTGTGCAAACTAGAAGTAATCAAACCTCCCCTGTTTCCTTAATATGTTTGGATCTTTTTGTGATCTGTTCGATTATTACACTTGGATCTTGTTGCTTTCTTGTCAAATTACGATTTTACTGGTTCATACGCGGGGATCACTTCCATCAGGTATCCTGGGATTATATGTTCATGCTTCTTGCTGCAAACCTAGAATTTATAGAAATTAATGATGGCTAAGTTACATAGTATATAACAGCTAATTTGTCTCATGAAATACCTTTTCATTTCGTTAATGTATATGGCAACTAATTTGTCTCATGAAATACCTTTTCTTTTCGTTAATGTAAGGCATGTTGGAAATGAAAAAAGATCTCCAAAACTAAAATTCACCTTTAAATTTCTCTTAAAATAAATTTCTCCCATTGGTGTAAAGCCGAGATCATCTTGAAGACTTCACATCTATTGGTATACACTAGCAAGTAGTTGATTGATGGTCAAAAGTTAGGTGATTTTGCCTTTTCAAATCAGATAGATGTAGGGATTTTGTTATAGTTGCCTTCCCCTGTTGTTTCCTTCTGTCCCCAGCTTGTAAACTTTGCTTGGTATTTAGTGTTAAGTTCTATAAAGCATGGACATTAACATTTCTATGAGACTGACTCCTTTATCCATCATTGATATTGTTGTATGGAAGTGCACACCAGTTACAGACTCGATCTTGACTGTAGTTAAATTTCTTTTACGTGATCATGTGCAAATAAGTTGAATAATGTACCGACAAGAACAATTTATCAGCTACCATCACTTTAATTGTTCACTTCTAAATGGTAAAGCCCTCCTTATTCAACGAGCATGTTCAAGGCTTAGGTAACCTAATTTATGTTGTATTGTTCTATAGTGCTCAACTTTTTAAGGTTTTTACTGCTTGGTTTGTGGAGTGCCATATATTTTATGATGGACTTAGATAAATTGCTAGTAAAAAACAAACCACGTGCTTTACTTCCTTTACACATGGGACTATCGCAGCTTAACTTCCAAGATGTGAAGAAACATTGCTTGCAAATATGTACCAGTGGCTCTTATTGTTGATACTGAATGATTCAGGTTCATTAAATTCAACTTGTGTTGTAACTAGTATACCTTTCGTCAACCCCACCTGTTGGGATTTCGGGATGAAATTGCTTGTTTATTCCTCTAGTAATCCCAGATATTTATAGCCTTTTACAGATAAGACTCCGACCTAAATACAAATTGGACTCTATCTCTAATACTTATACGCGCTCGAATCTGGACACCTCTTAATTACCTTCTAGAAAATATGATTATCTCAATGTTTACCCTCTAATCTTGTTTTCTAAGACAAACTTAGGAATTAGGATGGAGACATACCTATTCCATCATATATACATTTTGGGTGGACGCAACTACATCCCGAACACACTAACTTTGGGCGAACACAACTACACCTTTGGGTGGACACAACTACACTCGTTGAGATGGACACATCCACCCCAAGCACGAATTTGGATTTTATCCCTAGAGTGGACATAACTACACCCCCTAGGCATGAACGCATCCATCTCGAACGCACTTCGATGGGAGATCAAAACAATTTCCCTTCTGACGCAAAAAGCGACTTCTCATCTTCCCTGTTATTGGGACACAGGCTTAGTGCCCAAACTTTTGACAGCTAAAGCATTGTGTGCCTGACCATATTGTAAAAGAGAGAGAAAGAGGCCATATTGTAATAGGTAGAAATAGAGGGAAAGGATAATTAGATGTGAACCAACATCTGTAGGAAGACAAGTTATTATGGGTTTTCTCTGGTTCTTCTCCTCTTCTTCCTATTCATGCTTCTTATTCTCTAATTATCTAATTTCTAGTTGTTTCTTCCAGAGATTGTTACACATCGAATCTTCGACTTGTCTATTTTCTTTTTACTCTCTTTTGCCTCTCTTGCTCTCCACTCTTCCTTTGTCAAAAGGAGCTTCTCTTCATCCTTTCCCTCTCTTGTCTTTCACTCTTCCCTTGTTAAATAAAGTTTTTCTTCATGCTCTTTGTTGTTGGAGCCATTCACTCATTCCTCGTGCGCCTTGAGTCTGTCAACGAGTTTCTCCACAGTCATCGTCTTCTTATCAACAAATTGTTCAATAGTAGATGCATTGGGAGAAATTTAAGGCAGAGCACGTATCAATTTCTTCACAATATAACTTTATTTAACTTTACCCCCAAGACCAAGGATCCTTGTCATGATGATCATCATCCTTGTTGCAATGTCGTCAATGAAGTCTCCTCCGTTCATACACATCACATCAAGTTTGTTTTGAAGAGTTTGAATTCTTGCTTCCATCATGTTCTTCGTTGAAGAATTTTGTTTTGATCATCTCCCAAGCGTCTTTCGCCATCTCCTTCTTGGAAATTTGCATGAGAGGTTCTTCATGAATAGCAAGATGAATGACCGCAAGAGCTAATTAATCTTGCTTTGGATCAAGCTTGTCCTCCACGGCTTCCCATACCCCCTGCGACTCCAAACAAACTTTCATCTTGATTGCCCATGTCGTATAATTGGTCTTCGTTAGCATAGGATAGTGCAGCGTCATTTTATTCTTAATGTTCAGATCGGAATCGTCGTCCGCTGTCGGATCTCCACCGAATCCACGTTGGATTCAGTCTTCCTTGAGATCCGCGTTGGATTCAAGCGATTTCCGTTGGATTCGACAAGAATCGGCCGAATCTACGAGCCTCGGAGCCGCTCTGCGCTCGACCTCAACATAGAGGTACGCGACCTACTCGACCCTCAAATCTCGACCTCGCCCTGATGCCAATTGTTGGAAAATTAACAATTCATTTGCCAGAATCTTAGTTTATTCATATTTTGTTACTCTTATCTTCTTTCTTATTAATCCCTATTTAAAATAAATAAAATGTAGAATCTTATTTTATTTGAATTTTTACTCATCTTATTTTCTATTACTTTTCTTACAAAATTGTTGGGTTTCATTTCTAGCCAACCCCAACTTGTTTGGGACAAAGGCTTGGTTGTTGTTGTTGTTGCTCTGATGCCAATTGTTGGGTCCTGGGACGAAATTGCTTGTTTATTCCTTTGGCAATCCCATGTATTTATAGCCTATTACAGATAAGACTCCTACCTAAGTACAAATTGGACTCTATCTCTAATACTTATATGCACCCGGATCTCAACAGTCAACACCACCATGCGTGCCTCAATCACACAATTAGTGTATATATTATATTCTGATTTTGAACCCCCCCCCCCCCCCCCCCCCCCCAAACTCACAAACACATTTTAAAAAGTTCTATCTATGTTTATATGTGCCTTTTCTATTGTTGTAGTCCCTGGCCGAGAAAGGAGGTTCTGTGCTTGAGAAGATTGTAGCACATCCAAACTTCTTTATTCTAGCAACAATGAATCCAGGTGGCGACTATGGAAAGAAAGAGCTTTCTCCTGCATTAAGAAATCGATTCACTGAATTGTGGGTTCCTGCTGTTACTGATGTTGATGAACTCAAGAGCATAACTTTAGGAAGGTTCACCAAACCTCAGCTCTTTTGCTATGGTGATTGCATTGTTAGCTTCTGGAACTGGTTCAATCAATTGCACATTGGACGAATGCTTACAATACGAGACTTGCTATCCTGGATTTCATTTATTAATGTGACTGAGCAAAATCTTGGCCCACAACATTCTTTGATACATGGATTGTTTCTTATTTTACTTGATGGGCTTTCATTGGGAGTAAATGTTTCTGAAACTGACGCTACCGTGTTGAGAAGTACATGCTTATCCTTTCTTCTAGAGCAGGTGCAGAAGGTTGAGGGGAAAGCATTAGACCCTTCCTTAAATGATCTAAGCATATATGGCTGGGGTGACAATATAAGAAAGGCAGATATGAATCATGATAATTTGGAAGATCATTTTGGCATTGCACCATTTTATATTGCTAAAGGTCATTTTGTTCGTAAGCAGCTGGACTTTGAAATAATGGCACCCACTACAAGTAAGAATGTTATGCGAACTTTGCGTGGTATGCAACTACCTAAACCTATTCTTCTAGAAGGTAGTCCTGGAGTTGGGAAGACGAGCTTAATTGTCGCACTGGCTGCATTTTCCGGCCATGACGTTGTGCGAATAAACCTATCTGAGCAGACAGACATGATGGATCTTTTGGGTTCAGACCTGCCAGCTGAAGGTGCAAACGGAATGGAATTTTCCTGGTCTGATGGTATTCTTCTGCAGGCTTTAAAGAATGGAAGCTGGGTTCTGTTGGACGAGCTCAATCTCGCTCCACAATCTGTTCTAGAGGGTCTTAATGCCATTCTGGACCACCGTGCTGAGGTCTTTATACCAGAGCTTGGTGAAACATACAAATGTCCGCCATCCTTTCGTATCTTTGCATGCCAGAATCCTTCATCGCAAGGTGGTGGACGTAAAGGCCTTCCAAAGTCGTTTCTGAATCGCTTCACCAAAGTTTATGTTGATGAGTTGTCAGAGGAAGATTACTTATTCATTTGCAAATCACGATATTATCCATTAATTTCTGATGAAAGTCTCCTTCGAAATCTTATTCGATTTAATAAGAGGCTCTACATGGATACCATGGTACATAGGAAGTATGGCCAAGAAGGATCTCCTTGGGAATTCAACCTCCGTGACATTATCAGGTCGTGTGAGATGATTGCAGGTTCTCAAGATATTTCAAATGATGACTGCTTTTTAAATACTGTGTACCTTCAACGAATGAGAACTGCAGTTGACCGACATGAAGTTGTGAGGCTATTTGAAGAAGTCTTCCAGAAAAAACCGAGTATTCATCAATCAAAAACGGTTTATGTCAATCATCATTACTTGACTGTTGGAAGTGCTTCTATTTTAAGGAATAACTTTCAGTCTTGTAAAGTGATGAATAATCAACTAACCATATTTCCTGGTAGCCTTCATAGCCTTGAAGCTGTAATGCACTGCATCCATCAAGGTTGGCTGTGCATTCTTGTTGGACAAAATTCATCCGGGAAAACCTCATTAATCCGCTTGCTCGCTCAGCTATCTGGAAATACATTAACCGAGTTGAATCTGTCATCTGCAACTGATGTATCAGAACTGCTGGGATGCTTTGAGCAGTATAACTTCTTTAGGCACTATAAAACAGTCATATCTAAAGTTGAGCACTATGTTGATGTATATTTCAGCCTGAGTATGGATATAAAGTGGAAGAGTCTAATTCTAGAAAGGAAGGGTTTGTTCGTAAAATGGTTTGAATTTGTGTCTGCAAAAAAGTTCTCATCAGTTAAGACTTCAGCATTGATTGAAATGAGTAGGAATGCATCTTTGCCATCGTTACATTTGGTTGCCGAGATAGTTGAGCAGATGAAGTGTGATCTTGAAATGTTTGACTTGCCTATTTCATTGACAAAAGATGATTTGAGTAAAACATTGAAGTCAATCTACAACTTGCAGCAGGATGAATCTACACACCAACCAGTCAAATTTGAATGGGTTGCTGGAGATTTGATTAAGTCCATTGAGAGCGGTGAATGGATTGTTTTGGACAACGCAAATTTTTGTAACCCTACAGTATACCTCTAATTTTCACTTCCTTTGCCTTTTATTCTGTTCTTTGCTTTTGCTAATTTTACTATTTTGGGTACTTTGTTAGGTACTTGATAGGATAAACTCATTGGTTGAGCAAGAAAGGTCCATTATAGTCAAAGAATGTGGTCTTGTTGATGGGAATCCTGTAGTTCTCAAGGCTCACCCTAAGTTCCGAATGTTTTTGACCGTCAATGCAAAATATGGTGAAGTTTCAAGAGCCATGCGAAACAGGGGAGTGGAAGTATTTCTGATGGACCAAGATTGGAATATTGATGGATGCATCAATGTGCCTGGTGATAGTGAGAGGAAGGATGTGATAAGGTTTTTAATATCTTGTGGAATACCAAGACTGGAACTAATCTCATCAATGAGTGAAGCGCACATGTATGCCAAAGCTGCTGGGTTACGTCATGGTATAAATATTACTCTTCTTGAGGTCACATTATGGGCTCAACTGTTTCAACAACTTCTTATTAAAGGGAATCAGTTTCTTTGGAGCCTACATTTGAGTTGGGAACACACATACCTGCCATCTTTGGGTGAAGTTCATGGATCTGATATTGTGGAGGAAGGAAAAATTAGGTTTTTGACTAATTTTGATGTATCGGATGTGGATGAGAGAAAATTTAGATTTTTGACTGATTTTGATAGTTCATTTGGTTTGCATTCTGGGTATTCTCTGTCCTTGCCTGGTGGTTGGCCAGTTGAACAAAAACTAAGGGATTTCATTTGGTATTCAAAAGAAACTTGTATCAGAAGAAATTGTATGTATCTACAGTCATTGGGTGCCCAATATGCTGCTTATCAGATAGGCAGTTTGAAAGAGAGTTCGTCATTGTTGGGTCCTACAAGTAACATCCACCCAATTATTCTTCCCACACAAAGCTTATGTGAGTTGCAGTTCCCAACCTTTTCTGGCCAAAGTGTCAAAACACGTATAACACGGTCATTCAATTCAGATTTAGCTGATCTGATGCTTTTCTTTGCTGCTAACTGGGTAATGGAGCAATCTACAGAAAGTGATCTTGAACTGTATGTCACATGGTTCAAATGGTATAATTGCCTGGTCCAGCCTTATTGCAACTTCTTTGAGAGCTACGAGTGTATTCTTAAGCAAGAAATGGAGCATCCGATTTGGCTTAGCATCCTTGAATGTTACAGGGAAATAGTTGCTTATCGCAAGATCAAAACTCAGGATATTCCATTGCTTTCGAAGAAGCTCCTGGATATGTCTGGTTGTGTCGCACTTGAAACTTGCCAAAACCGGCTTCATGATTCTCTGAATGGGTTGAGCTTGCTGCGGCTTACGTTGCAGCAATGGCAACTTGAGATAAATTATCCTGATCTTGCTACCATGAAAGCTGCTTTGTTGCCAGCATTGAAGTCTCTCAGATGTTTGGAGGGCGAAGTACTTAAGATGGTTGTGAAATCTCGAGGGTTGCTGGACATATATTGTCGTCTACTTGATTATCACAGATCAGTTTGGAAGATGATGACTTTGTCTCAGTTTGAGGGCTTACCAGTTGTTTGGAGTCTTTTGAGGAAAGAAATACTAAAGCTGCAATCAAAGTTCCCTGTAGAAGTTGGTGTTTTTTTGGTAAGTTATCATCCTTTTATTTCCTTATAATTATTGATCTGCAGATTGATCGCAAAATGACATCTCAACCGTGCAGATGGAAAGTGTCAATCTTAGCAATTTCCAAGAATTCAATTTTCAATATGTAAAACCAACTTTGTGGGTTTATGGTGGTCATCCTTTTGTGGCATCATCTTGCGATGTCTTCTACAAATTACAAGAAATTTTGGCCTTCTGTGCAGTTGTTTGGCCAAGGAGGAATCTTTTAAATGGACATCTTGGTGGTATGTGCTGAAATATATTTTTGGTTGCTCAATTCTGTTTGTTACTACCTTGTCCTTTTATTTTTGACATCGATTAGCAATTTGAGCCAACTGTCGTCAGCGATAAAGGACGGAGGAAGTATATCTAGCCCGTCATACATCATTATCATAACCTAATTGCTTTATATAAATTTCAGATAAGGAACAGTTAACTAAAGTAATGCTGTCAGCTAATCCGGATCTTAGGCGCCTTGCAATGGAAGGTACTTCTATATATCCAGTAGATCATCTTGAACTGTACTCTTTCTGTGTTTTTTCTTAAAGGAGGAAGGGGGTGGGGGGTTTGATCAGGTTACATTTCCTCTTGCTCATTAAGCACATGTTTGTGCTGGTAACTCATCTAATTGTGGTGTCAGGTTTGCTTTTCTTAATATCTTTTATGGCACCACATGTTTGATAGACAAAAATGTTTTTACAGCACTAGTAGACAAGAATATTGACAATTTCCTTACTAATTCCGTTACCTTTTTATGGCAAGGTGTCTCTATGGCTTGCCTTGTTGCATCTAAGAGTGAGGAAGATGTTTCAACCATCGTCACCCAGCTGGATGAAGTTCACAAGGTTTGTCTTCGACCTCTGCGATATTTTCTTTTTCTCCTCTCTTTGTTACGATTGTATTTTATTTTCTACATGCAGAGGCTTGCTAGAAAGGTCGACTGTGAACAGAGTAATCTAGAATTATTGTTCAAGACTGCAACCACGGAAGTCAAATTCTGTTGTTCAGTGTCATCGGATTCTCTGTGCAACACTTATGGTTTGAATGGCTGGTTAGCGAGTATCCCCTTGCTCAATTTGAAGAGCTTAAACTTGGATGCTCTTTTACTGCAAGAGCTATCCAGATGCACACATAAGGATTCTCCTGAAGCTCACGAGGTCCCTCTTTGTACTTTTTGTGGTTCCCAAATATTGCTCATCATCATCTCCGTATTGTTTCTCTGCAAGACTTGAATAAATTTGAACATTAAACCATAAGAAATGACATGCGTAGTTAATGTATTCATCCTCCATTTTTGTCTGCAACGTGAGTTAAAAAGTCATGAAACCAAGATATTGGAAAAAAATAAGACACGTATGGTGTGGGTGGGTACTCACTAATGTTGAAGAGAGCAGAAACAAATGAGGTCTAATTAGTGAGAAGTCATCTGTTATGGCTGGGACTATTCAAGGATAACTAGCAAGATAGATCCACTAACCCACCCTCCACTCGAGGCTCTGATTAGTCTTTAGGATTTATTTTCTTGCTTGATCCCTGGAGTACACAATGACCCTCTTTATATAGAGGGGACTAACCTGGAACCCTAACCCTAGCTGCTGTAGTGCCGCTACAGTAGCACGTCAGCCCATAAGGCCCACTACTACCATAACATCATCAAACCTTCATGCATTCCTTATGCTGTGAAAAATGGTCACAAGAAGTCAAAAACTATAGCCGTCTTTTCAAAATGTTGTAAAATTACCTTTTGCTAAACAGATCATCGAAAATTCCATGTGCCTACTTAAGTATGCTATGGCTTACTCATTGGAGTCATCTTCGAGATCCCCTCTGGAGTATATTCAACATCAGATCATTTGGTGGATTCATCAGGCCTGGGACACTGTTGATAATGGTAAAAATGGCAATATTAGTATCTCGTGACACCTCATTTTGATTTTTGTATAGTTTACTATTTGATATTCTCGTGCAGTGCATGTAAAAGTTGCTAGTGCGATTCTTGAAATGTGGTACAACTACCACTCTTCGCTGTGGACTTATTGCTCTGGAAGCCCAAAGGTCTCTCTTGCTAAGCCATACGATACATTTGGTAGCTATTGTTAAGACAACTATGATTTTTTGCTTCAGTGATTTGCTTCCTTTTCAGGGTCAATATTCAGTCACACATGATGAACCCTGTGAGCTGGCACATCTGACAAAAATGGACGCCATCAATACTATTATGTATGTCTAGACATCATCTCCATTTATTGTTATTACTTTCCCTCCTAGGTACATTCTATTGAAAATCCCTTTGAAAGGCTGTTGTATAATTGTTGTGCTGTGCTTCCCTTCTATTGGCAACTGCTGAATATCATCTGATGTTAAAATCTTTTGGGAAGATAATTATATTCGTGTCTCTTTCTCTGCAGACTACAAGATCTACGCGTGGTAGATTATCTAAAGAACTGTTTAATGCTCAGAATTTCATCTAGAAACCTCTGGGAAGGTGTCTCTTATGTGGGGAACTTAGTCGGCAATCTGCATTCTGCTGCTGATTCCCTCTTTAAGCAGGTAGTGATCAATTCGTCTACTCTTTGTTCTTAAGGTTTCAAACACCTTGTTGATATATTCAATTTCTTAATCTATACTGTAGATTATATCTGTCCACAAGAAGCATTTCAAGGAAGAAAACTACAATCAGTTAGAGGTTCTCCTTCTCCACCAAACAAAACAATACCTTGAGGTCTGTGCTTCATCTTTCTGATTTGATCAAAAAAGTTTCATGTATAGCATGTCAATTGGTGAATACATATGTGGTGTTATTCTAAACAGCATTAGATAGCCGTCTAAACGCGTTTAAATGGTAAACGCGAGGCAACCATGTTGTTTAGGCTGTAAACGATTTTCTAAATGGCTGACCCATTTAAACAGTCAAAAGGCTGTCTAAACGTCGTAAATGGGGTAAACGAAACGGGTATGGAATGGTTTTAGACACCATATCAACTGTCTACGACATCGTTTACGGGATGGGACACCCTTATCACTTCACTAGAGAAGTCGGTGCCCAGACTGAGTCGTGTGCAGACCGTACTCGAGTCCATCCGCCGCGCGCAGCCATCAAGCGCTTGTGTCTATCCGTCCTCGAGCCTGTCCGGCCCGCGTGTAGCCGTTGAAGCGCCAGCGTCCTCTAGGCACATCCTGCCTGTGCACAGCCATCGAAGCACTAGCATCTTCCAGCCTCACTCTGTACATTAGTTTTATACTTCTATATGCTGTTATGTGTATACTTAAATCGAATTCTAGAGTCTTTTTGGGGGGCTATGATTCAAACAACTCTTTGGTGCAATCACGCAAACAACTTTCCAAAGTCACACAATCTTATCCTATGGTCACTATTTTTTTTTTCCACCTAAGCCCTTCCACCTGACAAAGGTGTCCACACTTCATTTTTTTTATTTTGTATTGTTAGTTGGAGGGGTTTAAGTGAAATAATACAGTAACCATAGGATCAACATTCACAAAGGGGGGATCTAGTGGCGGCGGCGCGGGGAGGCAGATCCGATGAGCGCTGGAGTGGTGATGGCATGGAGAGGGGCGGACCCAGCGAGCGCCGGCGTGGTGATGGCACAGGGAGGGGCGGATCAATGTGGGGAGGGGAGGATCCGGCTGTCGTGTGACCCTGGGCCTGGCCCCTGGTGCGGCAGTCTTGTAGCCCACCAGGGGGCCCGTGCGCACCAGGAGGGTGCAACCAGAATCTTTCTAGAAGATTTCCTCCCGTTTTTGAATATATTCCTAGAGATATAGATTAGGAAGTAATCTATTAAGAGTCCTGTTTTTAAATTAGAGATCGAGTTGTAAGGCTCTGGGACTCTCCTAGCCGGCCCCTATATAAACAGGGGTGCGCCCACCCCTGCTGTACCGCACCAACATTGTTTAATACAGGTTTTCACCTCCCTCGAAGCCCTCACGGCAGCTACCTTTTTCTTTCCCTGTTCTGCATCAAATCTGTCCAGAATCGAATAGCAGATTTCCCTATTCCTGTGCTGGTACAGAACCCTGTACACCTGTTTTGTCCTGTTCCCACGTAGGTACCCAGGAGGGGTGCAATTGAAAGTGCTGTACAACTACAGTCAGGAGAGTTGTGGCTGCAGTAAGAAGGACAGAGGCTACAACAAGGAAGACGCGCTGTGTTTTGGTGTCTAGGACACCGGGTTTCCAACAATCGTGGTAATCAGAGCCATGTCGACGGGACCCCAGCAGACCCCTCCTTCCAGCAACACCAGCGGCACCGGTTCCGTGACCGGCGGCAAGATCAAGATGACCCCACAAGTAGTTCGTGAGGTGAACACGGGGACTGGATTCCCGCTACTCACCAAGACCAACTACGCGGAGTGGGCGGTCATGATGGAGATCAAGCTGAAGGCCCGAATATTGTGGGAGGCGGTGAGCTGCGAAGGCGTGGCGACGCAGCAGGAGGACATGATGGCGCTGGACATCCTCGTCAGCGCTGTCCCGCCGGAGATGATCACGACGATCGGGAAGAAGAAGACGGCGAAGGAGGCTTGGGACACAATCGCCCTCATGCGGGTGGGGGCCGATCGCGTGAAGAAGACCACATCTCGTCAACTCAGGCGGGAGTTTGACGCCGCCACGTTCAAGGACGGCGAGAGCGTGGAGGACTTCCCCTTCGTCTGAGCGGCATCATAGCCCGTCTCGAGACGCTAGGGGAGCACATCGACGAAGATGTGGCGGTGGAGAAGCTCCTTCGAAGCGTTCCAGAATGCTTCGAGCAGATCGTGGTGGCGATCTCGACCCTGCTGGACGTGTCAACCCTCACATTGTCGGATGTGACGGGGCGGCTGAGGGCTGCCGAAAACGCCTTCGACACGACGCGGCGCAAGGGAGGAGTGCACGACGACCAGTTGTACCTCACTCAGGAGGAGTGGGAGGCACGACGGAAGGAGGCGCGAGGCAATGAGGGTTCTTCGAAGAAGGGCGGCCACAAAGGCGCGCCCAAGAAGAAGAAGGGTTCCGGGAAGGACATTCCGCGGGACCAGTGCAGGAAGTGCGGCAAGAAGGGCCATTGGGCCAAGGAGTGTCGTTCGAAGAAGCAGCAGCACGAGGAGCCGCAGCAGCAGGCGCACGTAACGAAGGCAGAGGAGGATGGCGCCTTGTTCATGACAAGGGCTATATCAGTACAGGAGGAGCCTGTACGCGTGCGTTCCACGCGTCCACTCGAGATAGTGGAGGGACGCGTCTTCGCACATCGTGGCCACGACGACGACGACTCCGACGATGCCCTTTGGTACCTCGACACGGGCGCGACCAACCACATGACTGGTTCGCGTGCCGTCTTCTCCGAGCTCGACGAGAATGTCGTCGGAACCATCAAGTTCGGCGACAACTCGGTCGTGCGGATCGAGGGGAAGGGCACGGTCCTGTTCGCCTGCGACACGGGTGAGCATCGGCGGCTCACTGGTGTCTACCTCATCCCGCGTCTCACCACCAACCTCATCAACCTCGGGCAGCTGGATGAGGATGGCTACAGCGTTACCATGCATGCAGGGGTGATGCATATTCGAGACGAGCAGAACCGTCTCATCACACGTGTGCGGCGTGACGACAGCAAGTTGTACCCCGTCAAGCTCAACATCACGCGTCCAGTTTGCCTGACCGCACGACGTGGTGACGTCGCGTGGCGTTGGCATGAACGTTATGGACACGTCGGCTTCCAGGCGCTTCGGAAGCTGGCAAAGGAGGAGATGGTGCTCGGGCTTCCGCAAATTGATCATGTCGATCAATTGTGCGAGGCTTGCTTGGCCGGGAAGCAGAGGCGCTCCAGCTTCCCCACGCAAGCTCGTCGGCGCGCGGAGGGCGCGCTCGACCTCGTCCACGGCGACATCTGCGGGCCGATCACGCCGACGACTCCAGGTGGCAACAAGATGTTTTTGTTGCTAGTGGATGACATGAGCCGCTATATGTGGCTCTATCTCCTAGCAAGCAATGACAAGGCGCCCGACATAATTCAGCAATTCCAGGCGACAGCTGAATTAGAGTCCGGGAGGAGGCTGAAGCTACTTCGTACTGATCGCGGAGGGGAGTTCACCTCACGGGAGTTCGCCGAGTACTGCGCTCAGCACGGCGTACAGCGTCAGCTCACAGCCCCATACACGCCGCAACAAAACGGGGTTGTAGAGCGGCGTAACCAGACGGTGGTCGGGATGGCGAGAAGCATGTTGAAGGCGAAGGGTATGCCCGGGTTCTTTTGGGGTGAGGCGGTCCTGACAGCCGTCTACATTTTGAATAGATCCCCCACCCGCGGCCTCGACGGAAAGACGCCATATGAAGCTTGGCACGGGGAGCGACCATCCGTCAACTACTTCCGAACTTTTGGGTGCGTGGGACATGTCAAAAATACAAGCCCCCACCTGAGAAAGTTGGAAGACCGAAGTACGCCGATGGTGTTTCTTGGCTATGTTGCAGGGACGAAGGGCTACCGGATGTACAATCCGGCCGATGGGCGCACACACATATCACGTGACGTGATATTCGACGAGGCGGCCAAGTGGGACTGGGGTGAAGGAGTTGAAGAAGAGGACTACGATGCGTTCTACGTCGACTCCATGGGTTTAGCACATGCTGAACCTGCTGTTCCAGCACCTAGCAAGGTGTTGCAGGACTCGGAGGGGCCAAACAGCACCCCTGCAGCACCCAGGAGGGGTGCAGCAGGGTCTGTCCAGACCCCAGGGGCCCCGATGGGGCACACCAGGGCTGCTGGTAGGCGACCAGCACCCCCTGCAACACCCCGCAGGCTTCTACAGGGGTTGTCCAGTCCAGAACAGACCTGGGATAGCCCGCTACAGGAGTCAGCAGCAGCTGGAGGGTCCGAGACTGAAGATTCGAGCACCTTTGTCACGCCCCGGCACCCTCCACGGCCCATAAGCTTCGCCACGCCGCCGACGGATGTCGGCAGCAACGTCGACGCCTACCACAACGACAATGTTGCACTTCGGTTCCGCACGATGCGCAACGTGCTGGGAACCCTCATCCCTCTTGGGCGCGCACCACGCCCACCGAGCCTGGAGGAGGGGGAGCTCATGTTCACCACCGCGGAGGAGCCTACGTCCTTCGCCGATGCTGAGGAACACCCGTGCTGGAGACAGGCCATGCTCGAGGAGATGGAGTCCATAGAAGAGAACAAGACGTGGCAACTTGTTGATCTTCCTGCAGGACACAAGCCCATTGGTCTCAAGTGGGTGTTCAAGGTGAAGAGGGACGAGCATGGAGAGGTGGTGAAGCACAAGGCTCGTTTGGTGGCCAAAGGCTATGTCCAGCGGCAAGGAATAGACTTTGACGAGGTATTCGCTCCTGTAGCCCGTCTAGAGTCTGTTCGCTTGCTCCTTGCAGTAGCTGCGCACAAGGGATGGGAGGTACACCACATGGATGTGAAGAGCGCCTTCCTGAATGGCGATCTGATGGAGGAGGTGTACGTCTCTCAGCCCGCTGGTTTCATCGTCGACGGAGCCGAACACAAAGTGTATCGGCTCAAGAAGGCTTTGTACGGACTTCGTCAAGCGCCCAGGGCCTGGAATGCCAAGCTCAACGATAGCTTGCTATCGCTTGGTTTCCAGAAGAGTACGAGCGAACACGGGATTTACTTCCGTGGAGCTGGAAAGGAGAAGCTCATCGTCGGCGTGTACGTCGACGATCTCGTGATCACAGGAGGGGGCGACATCAAGAAGTTCAAGGAGGAGATGATGAAGCGGTTCAAGATGAGCGACTTGGGCCTCCTGTCGTATTATCTTGGCCTGGAGGTGCGACAGTCTGAAGCAGGGATAAGTATTGGGCAGGCAGCCTACACTTCCAAGCTTGTCTCAAAAGCTGGCTTGGAGGAGTGCAACCCTTGTGCATTCCCCATGGAGCAAGGCCTGAAGCTTTACAAGACAAGTGAAAGTCCGTTGGTGCACGCAACGGATTACAAGAGTTTGGTGGGAGGGCTGCGATATTTGGTGAACACACGCCCCGACCTCGCCTACTCGGTTGGGTACGTGAGTCGGTTCTTGGAGGAGCCAAGGGAAGAACACTACGCTGCAGTCAAGCGCATCGTACGCTATATAGCGGGTACGATCCACTTCGGAGTCTTCTATCCAAAGGGAGGCAACTTGGAGTTGATTCGCTACTCGGATAGCGACTATGCGGGAGACGTGGAGGACCGCAAGAGCACAAGCGGGGTGCTGTTTTGTCTAGGAAACAGCCCCGTTTCGTGGCAGTCCAGCAAGCAGAAGGTGGTGACCTTGTCCTCATGTGAGGCAGAATATATTGCAGCAGCTCAAGGGGCATGTCAAGGTGTATGGATGGCACGGCTGATGGAAGACTTGGCTGAAAAGGTGAAGACGCCAGTGCTACGGGTTGACAACAAGTCTGCCATAGACTTGAGCAAAAATCCGGTACACCATGACAGGAGCAAGCACATCGACACCAAATATCACTACATACGGGAGTGTGTAGACAATGGTGTTATAGTGCTTGAGCAAATCTCTACGAAGGACCAGATGGCGGACATCTTGACCAAGGCGCTTAGAAGACAGAAGTTCGTCGAGATGAGGAGAAGAATTGGTGTTCTGGATATATTGCAGGTCCAGGGTCAAAAGGAGAATATCGTGTGATCCTGGGCCTGGCCCCTGGTGCGGCAGTCTTGTGGCCCACCAGGGGGCCCGTGCGCACCAGGAGGGTGCAACCAGAATCTTTCTAGAAGATTTCCTCCCGTTTTTGAATATATTTCTAGAGATATAGATTAGGAAGTAATCTATTAAGAGTCCTGTTTTTAAATTAGAGATCGAGTTGTAAGGCTCTGGGACTCTCCTAGCCGGCCCCTATATAAACAGGGGTGCGCCCACCCTTGCTGTACTGCACCAACATTGTTTAATACAGGTTTTCACCTCCCTCGAAGCCCTCACGGCAACTACCTTTTTCTTTCCCTGTTCTGCATCAAATCTGTCCAGAATAGAATAGCAGATTTCCCTATTCCTGTGCTGGTACAGAACCCTGTACACCTGTTCTGTCCTGTTCCCACGTAGGTACCCAGGAGGGGTGCTATTGAAAGTGCTGTACAGCTACAGTCAGGAGAGTTGTGGCTGCAGTAAGAAGGACAAAGGCTACAGCAAGGAAGACGCGCTGTGTTTTGGTGTCTAGGACACCGGGTTTCCAACACCGGCGAGGCTGGAGTGGTGGCAGCGCAGGGTTTGTGTGTGTGTGTTGGGGGGGGGGGGGGGGGGGCGGCGGGGGGGAGTGCCAGGAAAGGTAACCGCCCGTGGAGAAGATTGCCCGTGGAAGAAGAACACTGCTAGTGCAGGAAATAGCATCGGGAGGCTTTGGGCTGGGCTGCAAAGCAGAGAGGAGGTGCTGGGCTGGGCTGTCAAAGAGGACAGAGCATGAGGAGGCGCTGGGCTGGGCTGTCAAGAGGCTAGGGAAGGGGAAAATCAGGCCAGGACTTTAGAAATGTGCATATATTGCTGTATTTTTTAAAATAGAATTCATGTTGCTACAGTGCATAACACATTGCCAACGCCTAGGCATGCCTAGGCTCTAGGTGGAGGGTCACCGCCCGCCTAGCGCCTTTTGGAACCTTGCATAGGATGGAGGTTGTGTGTCCTAGGAGAGCTGTTTGCACGATTGCACCAAAGAGCCATTTGCATTCTAGTCGTTCCCTTGTTGTTGATGTTGTTATGTTATTGCTGGATGTTATAGTTTTAGCATAATTATTGGATTTCATGATATACCTCCTTTGCTTTGTAATATTTTTTTTTGTGTTTGCAATGCAAATTAATGACCGTATCAGATCTTTCTGAACAAAAATCCCTCTTCGATGTTTTATTTTTCGGATGCGTTTATTTTTTGTTGGTGCTTCTTGTTTTCTTGACCTACCTTCTCCATTGCAGAAAAAAGACATAGACTCTGTTTCTGCAGTTTTATCATCTTCAAGTCATGGTGTATTGGCATCACTCTCAAGATCAGATAGACTCGTAGAGATCTTGCTTATGGATTTGTATTCGCCTTACTCTTGTGGTATTCCTTTTTATCTTTACTCCATAGAATTGAATCATCATTCACACATATAATCAGGGAACTGTTTGTAATCTGATTACGTTGGGTAGGCTTTTCATGGATTTTTTTGCTTATTTTTGTAATTCTCGATGCAGATTTCATTAAATCATTTTGAGGAAATTATTAGATCATTTATTATTGGTGCCGTTTTTAAAATAGTAAGCATGCAACCATCAGATATCTTGAATGAGTAATATGAACAGTTAGACATAGCTCTACTACTACAAGTCACTGCAATGATATCTTTTTTTCTTTTTTTACTTCGGCGTTCTTTGTTTGTAGAGTAAGCTGCTTATACATACCTGATGTATATCATTTTAACTACCATATGTTATGCAGACTCTTTATTGCATACTGGGGCAGCCTGGTTGCATCTTGGAGAGTTGCGCTTCCGGTTATTGTTGAGCTCATACAGCCCTGATCCTGTATTTGAATCCACTTATAAGCATTCTCATATTTGTGAGAAGATTTCACTCGTGGAGCTTGAGGGAAAGGTACGCTATCTCTTGTATTCTGGTGCAGAACTTAAAAAAGTTCCATCTATTGATCTATCTAATGATGAGCAAAAAAAAATCTAGTGATTTAATGTAATGAAGTCTCTTACTCAATTCTAGAAGATCCAGTCATGTGTTGGCATTTTTACTGTTGTCTATTCCTTAAAACCTAGTAATATTTTGTAAACCTGCTGGCTTTTATGGAGAATGTATAAAGGTATTTTTGTTACAGGTTCGTCATGATTGCGAGGCATTGGCTGGCTTCACCTATTCTGAAGATAGAGATCAGAAGTTATTGCAAGAGCTTAAAACCAAAGAGAAAGAGATCCGAGCTAAGGTTCGCTGTGATTCATCAGGCTACAATACAATATCGATTCACACTTTACATATCCTTATAGTTTGGCTGATGCAATCTGTTTGTGCACCTATCATCGCGTGCAATTTGCAGGTATTGTTTCGACCTCAACAATCTAAGCATAAGAGTCTTGTTGCTGCTTGCTTTGAGTTTGAGGAACGGCTGTCTGATTGCAATGACTTGTTATGTAACTTGAATTGCAAAGGAGTCGAGCAACTAGAGGTTGACAGAGTATGCAATTGGCAGGTGAGATTTGCGGCACTAATTTTAGTATCTTTTAGGTGTAACCTGTTTGCCTAGGACCATTTATCTTCTCAACAACTTCAGATATACTGATGCCCTTGCACATATTTTGCGGCAGATATCATCCATGAACTTTATCAAGAGGCTGACTGAAGAGTATGGGGAGTATGTTGATTTGATTCAACCAATTCAAGTTGCTGTATATGAAATGAAACTTGGCTTAGCAATTGCTCTAGCTGGTTATCTCCAGAGAGAGTATTTCAAGAAGATTAAAGAAGATGATATTGAAAGAGTTCTGGTATGTGTCATTTGCAGTTGATTATATTTAAGTATGTACTTATTTAGAAGTGTGCACTATCTGTAATTTAAACAATTGTGGTAAGTTCTTGAGTTTGATGTTATTACAAACACTACTGTACTTATGAAACAATAGTTCCTAATATATTTGTAGCTGTTATGAAGTATATCATGACTTTGGCTATTTTTATTGATTTATGAAGCTGATGGTGCTAATTTTGTACATTTTCTTTTGCTGCAGGACACAGTTTATGCCTTTATGCAGTTTCCCTCTGCTTCTGTCACTGGAAGGGTCATTAGTGATAGTGACATTACAGATTTAACAAATTATGCAATTGATGATCAGCCAAGGCAGTACTGTAATTTTGATGATGTAGACATATTGAAGAAGCTTGCTGCTGTATCAAGTCAGTTCAATGTTGGCAAAGTGGCAGATAAACTGGTTAGCACATAGAAATTTCTCCTTTTTATTCCATTTCATGCAGTGTCACTGATCATTTGCCTTTGGAGCTGTCTTTTCATACGTTTTGTGTACTAATTGCAGAAGTCCCATTCTGAGATGTTAATTTCTGTACATCATATTTCTTTAGTAAGAACAACATATTGTGTTAGCAGTTCCCTTATCATGGATAAATCATCGTATCAGGTATGTAGCTCTAGAGTCATTGTTATCATGCATTATACGCCCCAGGGGAAGTGTTCGGTCTCTTATCAGTTTTCTATTTTCAGTCCTTGAAGGATACCTTTGATAATTTTACAAGCATGTGGATTGACATGAAATCTCGTTCGAAAGCTAAAGAAAACGAGGATTCTCAGTATTATAGATTCAGATCTCGAATTATTGATATACAAGACATCTTCCAGGAAGATGTGCCATCACTTCTAGATGTTGACACAGGAGACAATGGTGTATTGGACAATGAAGAAAAACTAGAACATGATTTTTTCAGAATTATGGTATCCCAACATGTTTGGTTCCTATTTATGGATTTCTTTGTTTCACTATGCATATTGATGTAACTATCTTTCACTTTGCATATTGATGTAAAAATCTTATTTATATTAGGGAAAAGTTGATGTGGATGATGTTTTCGTTGAAGACGTTTGGGATCGTATACCAGAATCTACTCTGAATTGTATTGTAACTATACATAACCAGTTGTTTGGGTCCCCAGATCTTTTTGAGAAGGTATGTCAATTCAATAGAGAAATGTTGCCACCTTAAAATTCATTGGTGTGTCTGAATTAACTGATAGTTATGCGTTCTTTTTGTGTTTACTCGGATTGAAATAATTTGGTGCATTGTCTCCTGACCTATTTTAGTTTGTTGAATTTAGGAGTTAAAGCCTATAATAGTAAGGAGCTACAATATAATCTATATGTGTTATTTGTGTACATTTTCATGCCTAAACAATAATTCTCTTGATTGGTTTCTTTCAGCCAAACAAATGCCAAATCAGTGATGCACAGAAAATTCAGTATTTCATAGAATCATATGAGTTGGGAACAAGAGTACTCAAAGGTAGGTACCATGGTGCCTATTGTTTCAAATGAGTTTTGTGTAGAACTTGGCTTACTTGATGTTATTGTGTTCAGATCTGCCAGATTTAACATGTTCTTCGCTTGACGAGAAGCTCATGCCTGAGCATCTTTTTCGCGTTTGTCTGGAATATCAAAGAAATTGTGCACCTTCTCTAGGCTGCAGTTCTTATAATGCTTACAAGGTATAACACCATTAAGGCCGTGCTTTGATGTCCATTGGTTCCTTTTGATATATTTAGTACTTTTTCTTATGCAGGACCCAAATCCTTCTGTATTATTCAAAATGGTTGAACCACTAACAGCACTTCAAGAGAAAGTTAGATACTATTTAGATGAATGGTCTGATCACCCAGGCCTTCTAAAAATATTGGACATAACTATATCCCTTTTATCAATGCCCCTGTGCACGCCACTTTCGAAGGTCTGTTATCAAACAAGTCTCTGCATGATACTAACATGCATCATGTACTAAGTCCTCCCTTGTTTTTTTACGTCTTCAAGGCCTTGCTCGGATTGCAACTGCTAGCTAGGAAGGCTCAGACATTGCAGGAAAATGACCCAAAATTCGTTCTAAAAGGTAAAGCTGAAACTCCACTAACCTTCGACCGTACTTTCTAGTGTAAATGCATATATTGCATGATGTAGTTTTCCTCCTTTCAGAGAAAAATATTGGCCTTGTACTGTCTGTTTACTAATGATTGAATAGCTTCACTGTCTATTTGTAGTTTAAATAGTTTCTCATCTTTAATCTATTATCTTTTCGCACATCATGTTTGTTTTTTCATTTATGGTGCTGACATGCTTAACATCTCAACACGAGTCTGGCAAAACTGTAAAATAATGTTCTATCGTCCTCATCTTCTTCTCCCTGCAGATCATCTGTCACCTATATTCTTGCTTGTGTATTCATGGCAAAGACTTGAGTTAGATTGTTGGCCTATACTGCTGGAGGAGGTCCAGGGAAAATATGAGACAAATGCTGTAAAAGTGAGTTTCACAACTAATTTTTGAATTTGTTTATTATTTCTTTGTTTTTCCCTTGTTACTTACACGGTTTTTTTCCCTCGCAGCTGTGGTTTCCACTGCGAGCATTACTTACTCAGACTTCTAGTGTTCCAGCAGCTGAGGATTTATCTATTATCAAAAGGTATGCATATGTTTCTGGTCATCCTTCCTAGCTGTGTATATGTTTCTAAAGTGAATCTGGTCCATATATTCAGTGTTGAAGAATTTGTTCAAACATCAAATCTTGGAGAATTCAAGAGACGCTTGCATCTTCTCCTTGCCTTCCATGGCGAGATTTCTGGTGGTGCTTGTGTGGGTGCTTATTTAAGGTGCAGCCAATACTTTCATCTCATCTTATTAAGATGTTGGTTGTTCAGCTAATAGCTCAGTACAAATGTTGATACCATGTCCCTTTTTTCATTTTAGTTATTTTATTCTCATGCTGAATGTAAGTAGTTAATTACAAAATGTAAGATATTTTCTAACCTTTTCTGCTCATCACAGTATCCCTATGAAGAAAATTCAGAATATCCTATACAATGTGTTTGGCTACTACATGCAGTTCCTGTCACTGTAAGTCACAATGTAATTGTTGTGACATATATCTCTTGCTACAATCTTGATTATTCTGATAGATTTTTTTCTCAAATCCAGTGTTCTTGGGCAAATTGAAGCTGTTAAAGGATCCATCGAGAAGGAGTTGAAGGATCAGATTAAGCTTTATCGGTGGGAACAAGAACCATATAGTACAGGTTCAATTGAAAATTTTAAGAAGACTAGGCAAAAGATTTTTAAGCTTCTACAACGGTTTAATGTATGTATACTGCTTACTTGTCTTCAGTTTTTTTTAATTATGAAAACCTTTTATTTGTAAGATTGGCTAGTGCATTAGCCGCAAATTCCATTACTGTTGCTGTAAGAACATCAGCCCACTTAAACTGGTTTGACTTTTTCTAGTCAAATTATAGGTACATCTGTCTCTACTCTACCAATCAACATCTATAGAATAAGCTACACTTATTCTTTACCGATTGAAAATATTTTATACACCTTCGATATGTGATGTTTCGCTTTATGATAGGATATTTTACAAAAACCAGTCCTGGTTCTACTGGATGAAGAAGCCAAATCAAGGAAAGTTCCATGTTGGCTTGATCCTCACGGAACTGAATCTCAGTTTCCTGTTGACACTGAAAAATTTAACAACAGGTAGCTTTTAAATTCCACCAGATTTTACATTATTAATTCTTAACTGTTATATATATATATATATATATTAATTTTCCTCTCTGCCAGGTTTTCATGGTACAACAATTGGCGTCAGACTTCTTTTTCATTACAAAACTTTGAACATACAACTGCTACTGCCATTGGAGTTCCTTCTGTCAAAGGTCCGACCCACCACACCACCTCCCTTTTTCTCTCCCCCCCTGCTCCCTCAATATTTGATACTGATTTGGTACAATTTGTTTTGTTGGCAGAATATGAGGATGTTATACACACTGTGAACTGTGTACAGAATGAAATGGAAGTCAATGATGGATTGAAATTCTTTTGGGCCGCACTTGAGAGAATTTGTGGGGCAGCTAATTTTTCTAATACGCTAAAGCATGGGAAAAAGAACCAGAAGAAAACTGCTCTATCCAATCTGTTCAAAACTCTCGAGGAATGTGGTCTATCAAAGCACAGGCCAATCAGTCATGAGGTAAGTTCATGCCATCAAATTACTGTCCACCTTTCTACAGTTTTATAATGTGGGTCTAAGCAGAACATACTCTATCCTAAAAATGTTTTACCTTGACATTCTATGTACCCTATTGACAAACAAAGGCTTTTACGAACTTCAATTGTTATCTTGCAGTGGGGAGATGACTTGGCTGCACCAAGTCCATTATTCTTGGAGAATTCATATGATACAGTACACTTGCTCCAGCAAGAGTGCTTGCAGAAGACATTGGAAGATGTTAGCATTGTTCATTCATCACTCTTGAGCACAGATAACTGGAAGCATGCAAACCAGCAACATTTCAAATGTTTGGCAATGATGCAACAACTTCGACAAGTTTCCTTCAAATTTAACAAAGACCTAGGTTTAGAGGAGGTCAGTTCTTGATTTTTTTTTTGAGAAATGCTTCTTTTGACATTATGATTTTGATATGCATAAATCAATTTCCCACATCCTATGAGCAACATGCAGGTTAACAGGGCTACATCCTTTATGAATCATCTGTTGAGTATATTGTCTGAACAAAGACATCATGCTTATAATCTATTACATCAGCTCAACAAGTTCCGGCATGTTATTTTCTTGTTAGGTTCTGGAGGTACTTCTCAACTTTTGTTTTTTCTTTTAGGACAAAATTTAATAGCAAATTTACGTATTATCCTTTATAGGAGGGAGTAAATCTTTATCATCGTATCAAAATGTGCTGCTAAACTCCATGTGGGAGCAAAAGGTAGGGTTCTGCTTCTTATGTTTTTCAAGCTATATGAATTTAGAATTTCAATGCATCTTTTGCTAGCTTAAGCACTGTTTTTTTTTTTGACAATATGTTTGCTGATGCATCTTTTTTTATTATTTTTTATTCAGAAATTGTTTGATAGTATACTGGTGATGACCACAGACACCAACTTGCTGCTCAGGAGCTTCAGGGACTGTCATCATACCTCTTGTGACAACTTCAAAGAAGAAGTTGCTGCCATGTCAACTTTTCTTGGAAGGTTCATTCCGAGATTTGCTGAATCTAAGGTATTAACATCTTGTTTTCTGTTTTCTCAGATGGGTTTCACCTACAGTCACGTATGGCTTATAGCAAGCCAAGATCAAACAGGGATCGTACATTGGGTCTCATGCAATAGTCTTAATCCAATAAACACTGGGGAACTCCCTCACAGTTTTGTATAAAAATCTTAATCTCTGTTTCCATTATAAGCTAAGATAAGTGGATGCCGGTGTCATGTGCTGTGAGCTTAAGCCATGATCATGCTAATCATTTAAAGTGATGATATAAACCAAATTGTATGCATGCCTAAGTGGTACACTGGTACATCAACTTAGTTGGATACAACTCATCCAAGTTGTATTTATTCATAAATGATATGTTTAAAATAACCTTTTTTGCAGGATTTACTGGATAAATACTTGCTCGGATCCAATAATATATGTGCTGGTGCACATAAGAATACGCCTCTTGCTACAAGAGAGATGGAGCAACTTGTTGCTGAGAATTGCCACCTTATTGATTCACTACGAGAAGATATGCAGTGTCTGTGCGGCCAGGATCTTTCAATGAGATCTGTTAAGAAAATTCTTCTCTCCCGTTTGGAAGAATTGCTGGAGAAGGTTTGTGTTGTTATTCAGATGAGTGTTAAATATTATGTGAAAATGCCAACATATAGATCATTGAGAACTTTATCATTACATTCCTGCTTTCATTTTTTTTTTTGAACATACTTTCAATTATATTTTTTAGTATAGTACATATGCTTGAACTGATGTTAAGAAGTCAATAAACTTTACCCTCTACTATAAAAATAGTAGGTAATATAAGAATTAGTCTCACACCTATAAGGTGTGACACAATTTTTCTGTCATACAAATCTCACATAATAGAGTTTATTTAGCCACTGGCATTTCCTTTCTATTCCATGGATCTTTTTGCATAAGTTCACTTGCGATTCTTTGGTGATTAAATATGTTTGACTGCTGTAGGACAAGGTGGCAATTAGGAACTGCAAAGAAGATGAAGATCATAGACTGTGCTCTGATGTCCTACAAATGCTTGAAGCTTCCTATGCAGAAATTTTGAAGGAAACTTTTGTTCTAGCCGTTGGCGTTGTAAGGAAGCTAACTGATCTTGAAACATCCAATACTGGAGAGGAAGTTTCATCAGTTGGGACAATTACATCGTGGAAGGATATTTTGCAGTCATATGCTGTTAATCTTAAATTGGATCATATCTGTGATGCTAGTGAAAAACTTTGTAGCATAACGGTTTGTTCCTTCACTTTTTACACCTTATGTTTTCCATAACTGTATTATTATGTTTACACCATCTGATTTTAATTGTTTGCTGACAGAGGAGACTGGTTGACTCTAAACCTGAGATGCGTGATATCATAGAGGTGCACTTAACACATCTTCATGCTTGGCTGGGTCTGATACTGTCATCTGCTGAAGGAATGCTTTCTGAACTCTTAGAAGCCCACAGAACAGTAAGTACTAAAAGTTTGGAGGACTTTAGGGTGGATTAGTAAAATAATTCTATGCCTTTTCCCCCTTTGGTTTCAGACATCTGAAGTGACTCATGCACTTGGGGATCTTTTAATTTATCTATTTGCTGAGGGGTTTGGTTCCACAGAAGATACAACTGAAGATTCAGCTGATGAACGACAGCAAGATGCAACTGGAACAGGCATGGGTGAGGGGGAAGGTCAAGAGAGTGTAAGCTCAAAAATTGATGATCCATCGCTAATTGATGGAACGGATAACGAAAAGGTTAGTGTGCTCAAGTAATTACTCATAACTGTAACAGTTCCTGCGTTACTTTGGCACTAAACTTCTTTGATGTTTAGCAGGAATCTTCGTGTAAACCCGATCAACCTCCTAAGAATGATGATAACGCAATCGAAATGACAGATGATATTGATGGAGAATTGTCTGACATTTCTGAGGATCCTGAAGGCAAAGACTCCGGTGATGACGATGAAAATATGGATTTGGATAATCAGATGGGTGATACTGGCGATGCAAGTGAAGTAGTTGGAAAGAAATCTTGGGATATGGATGAAGATGATGATCCCAAGACATCCACTGAGAAATATGAGCCTGGTTCATCAGCCAAAGGAACAGAACAGAACGATATGGAACTGAGAGCTAAGGATGATGGTTCTGTTGAAGATCAAGATCCTATGGAAATGGATTGTGATGAGCAAGGGAAAAATAGTAATTTGGAAGATAAACCTAGTCCCTGTGAGGAAACTGATCTAAATACTGATGATGTCATGAACAAAGATGATGCATATGATGACCGAACAGGACCTGAACTACCGGAGCCAGAGAATGATTTGAAAGATGTCGGCATGGAGGAACAAGAACAAAATGACAAGAAAGATGTCGACAATGAAGAAATTGGTTCAGAAGAGGTGGAACAAGCAGAAGAGAAACCAGATGCTTCAGACGATATGGAGGAAGGGGATGCTCCACAACATGGCGATAACATGGTAGATAATGAAGGGGTGCATGTTGAAGATGCAAACATGGAGACAAACAATTTTGATAAACAACAGATAGGTGAAACTGACTCCCTTATGCATCCGTCAGAAAGTATACAGCCTGATAATTTGCTTGACTCTAACAGAGAATCTGAAGCGAACTTGGCCAACAGTAGCGATATGAACGGTGCAGTTGCTCCTTCAGCTAACTTTTCAGGTAATGAAGTGCCCAATCTGGAAATATCTATGCCCAACGCTGGTGATGATTCAAGATTATTATCCAACACAAAGCCAGAGATGCAAAATGATGCTCCACAATCGCACGTCAAGCAGACAAATCCTTTCAGGAGCATAGGAAATGCAATGGAGGACTGGAAAGAACGAGCTAGAGTCTCAGCTGATACCCAGGATCATCAACCAGAAAATGATCATATGGATGATGATAATGCCACTGAATTCCGTTATGTGCCTGAGGGTGAGCAGAGCACTTCTCAGGCACTGGGTGCTGCAACTGCTGATCAATCCAATGATGCCACACAAATCAAACAGGAATTCATGGAAGATGAAACCCATATTAGGAAAGAACTGACTGATGAGAGAAGACCCGGAGATGATAAAAAACCTGAAGTGCCCCATGTTCAAGCTTCACAAACACCTTACAGCAAGTCCAAAAATGATAATGGATTGGAGGCAGGAGACATTCATGCTGATACATCTGTCCAAGATTTTTGGGAAAGAGGAAAACATAACACTTTCGCGGATCATGTTTCCTTCAAACGACCCCCAGTTGATGACAAAACAACTCTACTGGATGACCTGACCATTGACTGTGAATTACCTACTCAGATGGATCTGGGTGCACAAACGGAAAGTGCTCTCACTGACTGGAAAAATCTTGAACTTGCAACAATGAAATTGTCACAAGAATTGGCTGAGCAATTGCGCCTGGTCATGGAACCCACTCTTGCAAGTAAGCTTCAAGGGGATTACAGAACTGGAAAGAGAATAAACATGAAGAAGGTACTTTATTTCTAATGAATATCTCATACTTCGGCATGTTTTCTTCTCCCCTTTAAAGGGATGCTTATTCATAACATATGATGTGACACAATATTATTTCTATCAGGTTATTCCATACATTGCAAGCCATTTCCGCAGGGACAAGATATGGCTGCGTCGGACAAAACCCAATAAACGGAATTACCAAGTGGTTATCGCTGTTGATGACTCACGTAGTATGTCTGAGGGCAAGTGTGGAAAAGTTGCTATTGAGGCATTAGTTACAGTTTGCAGGGCTATGTCACAACTTGAGGTTGGACAATTTGCTGTTGCAAGTTTTGGGAAGAAAGGAAATGTTAGGGTGTTACATGATTTTGATCAGATCTTCAATGGAGAAGCTGGAGTGAATGTAAGTTGATGAAGGTGCCCGTGTGCTTTCTTTTGTCTTGTTGTGATTTACTCCCTCTGTTTCAAAATAATTGTCACCGGCTAGTTCATTTTTGAACTAACCGGTGACAATTATTTTGAAACGGAGGGAGTAAAAATAAAGACTTACACAACTCTTGCTTTTGCTCCTGCTCTGGTTACAGATGATCTCTAGGTTGTCCTTTGAGCAAGACAACAAAATTGAAGATCAACCAGTTGCTGATCTCTTGACGCATCTGAACGCAATGATGGACACTGCCGTGGCAAGAGCGCGTATGCCATCAGGGCAAAATCCACTCCAGCAGCTTATACTGATAATATCAGATGGAAAGTTCCATGAAAAGGTAATATCTATTTCTCATCAGTTTCGCTTGTACCCCCAATGTTGCCTACCCCTTTGGTTGTAAAGTCAGCTCTCTGACAGGATAATTTGAAGCGCCATGTCAGAGATGTTCTAAACCGGAAGAGGATGGTTGCGTATGTTCTCCTGGATAATCCGGAGGATTCTATTATGAATCTGGAGCAAGCAATATTTAAGAAAGATGCTGGGTTACATTTTGAAAAGTACATGGATTCCTTTCCGTTTCCATACTATGTCATGCTTAATAACATTGAAGCACTTCCTCGCACACTGGCCGACTTGCTTAGACAGGTATGCTGTAACATTTTATTTCGTGTGGCTAGCCATCGAATACCCCACTCAATCTGTGACCTTTTATACCGTGCAGTGGTTCGAGCTCATGCAGAGCGCTAACGAGTGATCTTGGGACGATGACCAAATCGGGATGCCGTTGTGCCTGGCACTGCATATAAGTTCCTTTTCTTCCAATCGGCCCAACAGTTGTTACTGTCAGGCCTTGTAAAAAATATACCCCAGTTTCTTGTAAGAAGCGATTGGAGATTGTTAGGGCATATTTCATAGGCAAGAAATTTGTATATATCATTCATCCTCAATCTATTTTACAGTTCAATTATATCATGATACTCTGATCCTCATTGCAGTAGCACCTTCGAAGTTAAATTTGCGGTCGATTTTTGGGATTCGTTATCATTGTTGTTTTATTTTATTTTATTTTATCGCTGATTGGGTTGAGTAGCTCACCATCTGTGGATCTCGCTCGCATGCCTACTTCGACATCTTTAGACATCGACAACTTTGACATGTGCATCATTTGCAAGTGCAACTTACTCAGCACGGCTACTCGCGTTTGATCTTGGCTACGTGGACAACGGTAATCATTTGCATATATTACTCGTCATATTCTACTTCAATCATGACACTTACAACCATAACGATAAAATTGCGGGGATCTCTTAAGAAGTGGATCTTTGTCTTCGATAGGATAAACCTTCATCTCGGGCAGTGGAAAGCTGGGTGGCGACGACTCGGACGGCCTCGCCCAGTCCGTAGATCTCCCCTGGAACAAGGAGCTGCAAATCGGGCCTCCTGCAGCACCGCTTGGATGGTTGCCAGGTGTCCTATACCAATCTCAAAGCAGCGCCTCCAGCTCCCTGCACTCGCTTCTGGATTGACGGAAAATATCCTCGATCGGCTCCGCTGTTCCGGCTCGATCACGCGCACGGTTCACTATTGGCTCGCTCCCGATGGATTAGGATGTGTTTGGATTGTTGTCAATAGTTAACTTATTAAAATTTAGCAGTTGACTATGAAATATGAGTGTATTTGGATTGAAGCTAAAATTTGGCAAGTCAATAGACTAATGTGTTGTGTTAATTCATTTTCTTTATCAATGTTGATCAAACTTTGGGTGGTCAAATCCTTCACCAAAATTTGATAAGACCAAACTTTGGAAAAGGTAGATAAAGGAAACAATCCAAATAGGTCCTAAGGCTCCCGATTCCAAATGGCGCTGTGCTCCACTCGCGTTTCTTCTTCCCCACCCCACATCCGGTGGCTGCTCAGTTAGGGTTCACCGCTTCACACGTCGCCCACGACCGCTGCCCTCGCAGATCGGTGCTCGCGCCAGAGCAAGAGCCTCCACCCACGCGATGGCCGCCCCCATCATGACTTCCATTGCGTTGTTGCCCGCACGGTGGCTGTGCGCGATGTCGCTGTCCATGCGATGCCCGCCCCCCTCGCGACAGCCGCCACCGCAATAGTCGCCGCCCGCGGATGGTGTCACCTCCAGGACAACAATGGCCGCCAGGAACAATACGTGCTTGAGGTCATGTTTGGTTTCAGGTACTGGATTTTTGTCGATAGAGAATCGTGTCGTGAGAACGACCGCCAGCCGATAGAGAATCGTGATGTGACCGAGCCGGAATAGCGGAGCCGATCGGATATTTTCTGCCGATCCAGAAGCGGGCGCAGGAGGCTTGGGGTGCTGCTTTGAGATTGGCGTGGAACACGTGGCGACCATCCAAGCAGTGCTGTAGGAGGCTTGGTTTGCAGCAGTGTTGTATAAAATTTTTCTCCATCCATCATAGCTGTTTTGGCTGGGAGACCATGATAGATCAAGTTTGCGCATTGCATATCAACGAGAGTTGCGTCCCACGGAGGGTAGATATTCCTCCTAAGCTGCTAATGGATTTAGCGTCTCATGGTCGTTCTCATTGCTCCATCATCTCTCACCAACCACAAAAACAGTCACGAAAGTTGCAGTCCAATAGATGGATGCATCCGCGATGACACGCTTCACAAGTGGGCTTCGTCGAACGTTTGGATGTTTGTCAGATCTCTGGACGTTGGTATGCCTTTGGTGTCACAAACTTTCTGGAGCGTCGATTTTTAGTTCTTCAATAAAGGTATTGCGATTTGCTCTTTGGTTGTAGCAATCCTCCATATTTGCTGGGGGCTCGCTGTCATCTTATTGCGTTTCCAGTGGTTCTCCCTTGTGCTCATCTTCATCCTACATTGATGACGGTTTAGGTTGACTGCTTGTTAGTGAATTCATCTATATCCGTATTGGTTGGGAGCTCAATTGTGCATTCCAGAATTGGCTGCTTGTTAGTGACCTCTTTTTTTTCCTCCAAGTGTACAATAACGGGTTGCGGGTCCGAAATGAATTGTTACACAAGTATTTCACCTCAAATTTTGCATCATGACAGATTACAACATTGTGTATTTTGACATGTCAAGTCGACAACTGACTCTGAGTTTATGATCTGTTCAGGAGTGATCCGAACGAACGCACTTCACAAAATGCGATGAGGCGTGTGAGCAAGGATGAGTACGAGTAGCACTCCTCTACTCACTTGGCAAGTGTTAGAACACTTCCATTTATAAGTGAGTCTCACTCTTGTCCAACCCTCCTTCGCTAGGGGTCAGATGCACACGCCTTGGCGCTGTACAGATGAATTGTCCTATGAATAGTCGCGCCTGTCACCGACTCGAATGTTGGATAGATGCCGCCTTTACTCTTCCGTACCGTCGATCATGTGCCTGATCAAAGGAGTCGGAAGACCCCAATGACCAGGTCAGAGGAACCCCCACTCCGAGATACCAACCCCTGACCTACGTGGGTCGATGGAAGGGTCAAGAGTCCCTTCCAAGCAAAATCTTGGGGAGAGTGACGTGGCCAGGTCGTGCATCCGACCTGTCTTGCGGAAGGTGACCTTCTGTTTCAAGTCTTCTTCCCTCTTAGATGATTGTGTTGCATTCACCTCTTGGAAACATGCTTGACATATCCGGATATTTCGAACTACTACTAATATAAGGTATGGCGGCCATATTCTCTGCCTCCAATCTTACTGCATAAGAAAGTTGGACAAGAGTGTTTACCTTTGGAGCATAGTGTGCCCTCCTCCTTGATTTGGAAGGTCTCCCATATACCATTTGAGATGGATGGAAGAGCAACCCCTTGGAGGTTAGGGGTGCATCCAAGCTTCAATCTTCATTCACCACCAGTCTTCTAATTGTAGATGCGGAGGACCCGAGCGGGTGATTGGGATCTCTTTTTGCCCCATCATCCTTAAGGGCTTGTTTGGATGCACTCAATCTAAGTGGATTGAAGTGGATTGGAGTGGAAAATAAACTAGTTTTCTCTTAAATCCACCTCAATCCACTTAGATTGAAGTGGATCCACTCTTACCCAAACAAGCCCTAAATGAGGGGAAATGGGGACGAGAATGTCATTTGCCTCCCAAACGGAAGTGTCAACACACCCTGTGTCAATCGATCCGTCCTGTGTTGAGGTTGAGCGACGCCGCTCGGTGGGCTCAAGTCCAACTGCAACCCTCGGTCCTTCTTTTCATCCATATTCAATGGCCCTGCTGAAGATGATCATTATGGGACGGGCTTTAGTGGGTTCTCTGCTGCCATCAGCAACATACCCAACAGAGGGGAGATTCTTCCTTTTTTGGGTCATCTGACCTGCTTCTTCGTTGGGTGAATCCGAGTCGTGGATGCTCGAGCAGCCCAACACAGGCTAAGCCATGATGTACTGCTTCACTGTAGCCCCAAGTAATAGTGTCTTTGAGTCTGAGATTGAAGTGGCTCCAAATCTTTTGTAGTGAAGATATGGTAATAGAGATTTTTTCCATAGAAATTCGAATGTATCTATTGTAATAGACCGATTTTCTTTTGATAGTTTCCTCATATTCTGATTTTTCGTAAAATATTCTGAGGAAGCATGATGGATCTTGATGTGCCATCGGGAGACCTTTTCGTAGTAACGCAACCTAGATGAGAGGTCAGACGGAGCTTGATGAGGCATTGAGAGACTCCTTCTGTAGTAATGCGACCTGGGTGGAAGGTTACTACAAGTCTTATTGGGTCATTGAGAGACTACTTTCACAATATTACGACCTGACCTGGATGGAAGGTCACTACAGGCCATGAAGAGCCGTTGAGGAACTCCTTTCGTACTTGCGATCTGGAAGAAAGTCACAATAGTCTCGATGAGCCATTAGACCATCCGCAGTGCCACATTGTGAAGCATACTGGATACACTTTTTCGTAGTGTAATTTAGAGTACGTACTATAAAAGCTGAAAGAGAATAGTGTATAGAGTATGCTTTAGTACGCTGGTGCAGATAGTCTTACAACCTAGAATAGAGGTCACTACGTGGCTTGAGGAGCTATAGAGAGATTCATTCTGTAGTATTGTAGAGAGATTCATTCTGTAGTATTACGATCTAGAAGGAAGGTCACTACGGGTCTTAACAAGCCGTTTAGAGGCCCCTTCCGTAGTATTGTGCCCTGGAAGCAAAGTCACTACCTCTTGACAAGCCATTGAGAGATTGTTAACGGTCGTTATATACGAATTTTGACCGTCAATATACCTCAATTATGTAAGGAAATAAATATTTCTTACACACATCATAGTTATAAATAACTTAGTTCCACTTGTACTTGGAGAAATTGGTACATGCAGGAATTTTATACAGAATTGAAGTGAATTCAAAGGAGGAATCCTAAATAATACCTTTTGAGACAATCAGGTGATCAAATGACCCACCTACAGGAGTATCCGAGGGGATCCAACGGCGTAGCGCCCCGAAATGGTCATAGGACCTACTTGTCAGCCATCTGGAGGAAGCACACCGCGATTGGTGTCAGGACCAGGTCGGCCGACTAGGGGGGTCAACCGACCTCTTCCTGGCGCCAAACGCGGTTAACTTCCATATGTCGACTCCCTGTGGTGAGCTAATAGCGATGGAGGATGATTCGCACACTTTTGGTGGCGGGAACCTCCTCTACTCTGTGTATAAATAAGGGGAGGCTTCACTACACACACCACTCAAGCATTCTCTCTTGTATTACACTAGTGCTCTCTTAGTCTTTAGTGGAGGTTAGGCTGTAGAGAGGAGCTTCTAGTCCCATGTCCAAATTGGGAAATGTATGGCTCATATATCTTTCTTTCCTTATTTGACTTTATGAATCATAATAATATTATTTTTAGTCTCTCTTTATTCATATACTTTGGCAAAGCGTTTCTTGTTTGATTGTGGAGTCCATGTATGTGCTAGGTGTAGATGTTATTATGATCTTGTCGAAGTGTATGAATGACACTTCCCCCGAACCTGCTTAGTCGCAGCCTGTAGAGATTCTTTTTTAGGAGGGGCTAGTCTATGAGGAGTTTGCTCGTATGAGAGATGGTGAACACGGTGGTTTACGTGGTTTGGGCCGCCAGATTGTAAGACCCTACGTCCACGGTGAGGATTGTATTGCTTGAGTGTCGTGAGCTTGAGGAAGCTTGAGCGTGTGTGGTGATCTGAGATAGGATCCAAATGAACGTGTCTAGAGTCGGTGGCTGCCCGAATCTTTTATAGTAAGGTCGGGCATCTTACAAGTGGGGTCTGGGGCCCAAAAGGTGGCCATGGAGCGATCTTATGCTTGTATAAGATCTAAAGGTTTAATACGCCTGCTGTCTCTGGCCGTGTGTTGAAGACTTGCCATTATTCCGCATCGGTTGCCAGTGGCTGGGCATAGTCGTTTATGATGGCAGGAAATGTCTTGTCTATCTTCTCACTGCAAGCTATCAAATCAACAGTGAGGGGTACCTCTGCAGTGTCTTCACTGCAATGTGATTGGGCACAACCGCACCTGATAGGGGCGTGCACCGCGTCGTGCGCATGGAGAAGGAACGTGCCTTCAATGCGCGACTTGAACACTACATGTCGCCCTTTACTCTCACAATCTACCGCTCGGGGCAAGTTGCAGGACTCGTGGCAGCACCGGAGCACGTCTCTGCGGGGGAGGTCGAGGCCTGTGCTGCGGGCCATGTGGCAGCTCCGGAGCCCAACTATGAGGAGAGTCGGGGGTCCGACGCTGCTGGAAACGTGGTGGCTTCAGAGCCCGCCTCTGAGGTGGAGGCCGACCTGGAACCTCTGGCCACGCAGTGGTATCAGAGCCCACTCTTGTGGAGGAGCGGGGCCCCTTCCTGTTGGACACGTAATGACCCGAGAGCCTACCTCTGCGGGGGAGTTGGGTCTCGGGTAGAGGCCCACATGCCGGTACTGGAGCTCGGCCCTGAGGAGGGATAGGGTCCGGGTCTGTCGGACATGTGGAGCAACCGGACTCTGCCTCAGCGGGGAGGCAAGGCACTTAGGCGTTTTCATCCTGTGCGCAGGGGTACCCATTATGATGGGTACCGACAGTAGCTCCCAGGTCCACCCCGGGGGAGGCAATGAGCCCGCGGATGGAGCCCTCACCTTGGTTTTACGCGCTGCCTTTTCATTTTTGTCTTAGGCAGTCGAAGCGGTTGCACACCTCTGTCGTCGTGGCCACTCGTCTGCCCCTGGTTGGAAGGTCGTGGCGACATGATCTTTACCAGCCGCGGTGCCTTTACTCGCGACAGTTCTTGATGCAGCCGTTGTGCTTCCGCCGCTCTGCCTTTTTGGGAACCGCCGAGTCGTCTTCTCGAGTGGCTGACCACTCGGGTCAGGCCTTCTAACAGGGGACCTGGGCCCCGACTTCATAGGTGTTGCGGGTTGCACAACACGTGCCTGGCCTAGGCGACCCGCACGATGCGCCCAAGCGCCGCGGGGGTAAATAAAAGGAAACCTTTGGGGGGGGGGGGGCAAAGTCAATTCCTTCATTATTCATTCCCATCGCTTGAGCCTTAGTTTTTTCCCTTGAGCGCCCAAACCTTCACCTTTTGCCAAGCTCTTTCCCTATATCTGCTTCAATGGCCGCAAACTTGCCTCACTCTCGCATTGAAGACGTGGGGCCAGTGAGGCAGCTGTTTGGCCGGGAGGAAGAGGATCGGTGGGATTGGATCCACCCTGGATCCCTCCCTCTTGACTTGCAAGCTGATGAAATCGTACTCTTCACTGCATACGTGTATGTTGGGTTCGTTCCGCCGGTGTCTTCCTTCCTCGTGACGGTTTTGGAGCTCTTCGGACTCTAGCTTCATCACTTATCGCCGAACTCCATCGCTGTAGCGGCGGTCTTCTCGCACTTTTGTGAGATGTTCGTGGGAGTCCTTCCAGTCGTGCTTCTGTTCTGGCAGTTCTTCATGTTGAGGTCGACCGGGAAGAGCAAGACGAACTTGCTGGGAGGCTACTACTTCCAGCAGTGGACAAAGAGCCCGCACAAGTACATAATTCCCCTCGACGTCGGGAGATGGGATACCTGGAGGGAAGACTAGGTGATCATGCACATCGACGCCCACCATCGCATGACCCTGCTGACCGATCGGCCAACCTCCTGGAGCAACACATGGGAAGACCGCCTGAAGCTAGAGAAGGATTATGCTCCAACACTGAAAAGGATTTAGTACCTGGCAAACCGTAGATTCACGTCGCTGATGGTGCTGGCGGACTTTGTGTCCAGGCGCATGGCCCCTCTCTAGCACCGCAGCTGCCTAGCATGGTATTACTCCGATCTGCAGGACTGCACCCGACTGGTGAGAGACCCTGCTTTGAAGCCAAGCCAGAAGGAAGTGTTCCAGATGATGTCAAAGGTGAGTCGCAACCTGTTGACCGCTAGCGTCTTCACCCTTCTAGAGTCTTGCCAGCCGCTCTACACGAACTAGGCACTTAGGATGAAGATCTTAAGGGAGATGCCGAATGTGGAAGATCTCGGCCTCGCACCGCAACAGGTTGGAGACATTAATCGGAGGTTAAGTATCCTCGGAATACAAGAGGAGTCTGCACCTACCCAGTGCCCCGACGTATAGGAGGAGGTAGCATTGGCCTGCGCCAAGGGGAAGGGGAAGGAGACAGTCCCCAATACAGGAAAATAAAAAGAGTCTGTCATCGAGATCACGAAGCAGAAACGTCCTCGGTCACTGCCGAGGTCTACTTTCGCTCCAAGCCAGCGTTCTGAGGAGCGCCCACGTCCGACATTAGGGGGTAGATGTTCTTTGAGCAAGGCCCCGACCCCCCTCACGGAGGGTCAGCTACTCAATGCAGACGACATCCCTGTTCTCTCGGTCCGGGTCGTCGGGTGCCATCTTGCTGACGTACCCATCGTTGACGTAGTCCTAGGTGCTGGCGGGGCACTCGGGGCACCACAACCGGGCAACCTCAGGCTAAGAAGCCTCATACAACGAGCGCCCCTGCAGCAGGCATGGCGACGAACACTGGTGGAACCTATGGAGATGGCTCTAGAGGTGGCATAGTTGACGCGACGGCTGGGACCCAGCTCGGGGCTTCAGAGTCCTGAGCCACGAGAACACCAACCTCCAAGGTCGGTGGAGGTGCCTCGAAGGGTACCAGCAGTGGCGCCGGTGGTGGTGGAGAGAGGAATACTGGTTCCTGCGGTGGCACGGTCAAAACAGCACGGTCACCGCATTGGCGGCGTCGCCCACGCCTCTGGTGCGACCGAAGGTCCAAGGTCGCTGGAACTTCTGGGGCCCTATGTAAGGCACTCTCACCGAGGTTTTACATTGTTGTTTCTATTGTTCTCTTATTTGAACAGCTCGAAACTCCACCATGCAGGGCTTCCCTGGCCGACGTGACACCCTTGCTGCAGGGGATAGCGGGGAGGAGCGTCCCCACCTCTATGGGCGCCGCTAGCGTATTGACGGGGCGAGCCCCCGGGTCGTCCCAAAGGCCCGTCCCTCCGACACTTGTGCCTGGTGTGATGGCAGAGTCACTGGCTTCTGGTGGCGACGCCGCTCCCACGGTCGATAGTCAAGCTCCGGCGTCGTAGTGTCCTACGGGCGGTGGGGCGCTTGAAAAGGTGGTGTCAGAGCCAGCGCAGAGCACTAAGGTCCCGGCCTTGAAGTCATTGCTTCGGCGGATGGAGCCGCGTCGGGTGATAGCGCAGCTGCACCAGGAGAGCATGTGCTGGCAGATGCAGCGACGAAGATGGCATCGGGGCAAGCGCTGGACGCTGAGGCCCTAGCCGCTGAGACTATCACTCCGGCGGGTTAGGCCGCGTCGGACGGCAGTGTCACCGTGTTGGGCAGTGTGCTGCCTTTTGCCTGGCTCTTGGCGGCAAGGTCCTTGGCGTAGGCGGCGACACCTGCCCCGCTGGAGGTCGAACAGGAGCCCGAAATGATTGCTAGGCGGCCCTCCAAGGCGTCGGGTGAGCCAATCCCTCTCCCCGACGGCATCGACTTGGCGCATTCCAGCCTCCGCCATGCGCAGCTTGCCTTCGACACAGAGTGGGAGAGGCTGCAGGCGGAGGACTGGCGTCTCCGGGCCTAGGACGACCTGCTAGAGTTCAAGATCGGCGACGCGAAGAAGAGGATCCGTATGGAGGAGGAGACTGTGAAGGAGGAAGAGGTGTTGGAGAAATAGCATCGCTTGGCGAGGGCGCTGGACGCCAGACCTAAGGAGATTCTGGCGGAGACCCAGGCGATACACCAAGCTGCCAACGACCGCCTCCGCACCCTCGAGGAGCTCCAGGAAGCGCTTCCATGCCAATAGGTCACCATTGTCGAGCGGGAGATAGCGGCCGGGGAGATGAAGGAGTAGGCAGAGGAGGCCTCTTGCAAGCTGCAGCGAAACCACGATGAGCTGCGAGCCCGCACCGAGGACCTTGAGCTCCGTGAGGGTGACCTGGCACGGGGCCGAGAATTCCACTTGAAGGAGTGCGAGCTCGGCATCTGTCGGTGGTTTCGATCCGGTATATCTCCCGACACTACTAAAAGTGTTTGCGGAGTTTGAAGTTCGGTGTGGGCGCGCGAAGATTCAAGAAGGTGAAATGTAAAATGACACAGGAGACACAAAGATTTACGTGGTTCGGGCCGCCTGAGCGTAATACCCTACTCTACGGGGTGTGTTGGTGTTGTATTAGATGTATGAACTCAACTAAGGTGACGTGAGTTGAGAGCGCGTGTGAGCCGATCAGACCAGATGATCTCTATGTATCGTCGACCTGTCTTTTTATAGTACAAGGACATGCCGTTACAAGTTGGCCTGACCCGACATATGGCCCCGGCGGCTACTAATATTGATACACATTTGATGCGCTTAATTACTCTTAATGACCGAGTTAAGGGCTTTGACAGCGCCGTTACTGGTAATAAGGGTCGTCCAATCGTGTGTCATTAACATAGTATTAATGACACTTAATCGGGTCTTGAAGTCCTTGATTCTCCTTTGAAGATCCGGAGCCGTTGTGGAGTCTACCGGAGGTTTGCGGCTGAAGATCCGACGGTTGGACACGTGGCAGCTCTGGAGCATACTTTGGGGAACAGATAGGTCCGGTGCCACTAGACACGTGTCAGTTCCGGAGCTTCTCTCAGTCTGGGGTTAGGTCCGGGGGTGCCGTTATGGTACATAGCCCAGAGCTTCCCCCTCGTGGGCGGTAGCTCCGGTTTGATAGTACACGTGGTGACCCTGAGACTAACCATGTTGGGGAAGCGGGTCTGGTTATGTCTGACATGTGGGCCTCCGAAGGTCTTCAAATCTAGTAGATGACATTTCCTTGAGATCTTTGCAATCTCAAGGGGTATACGGTACTCAGGGTACCGACAGTGGCCCCCTGGGCCCACCTCTAGGGAAGCCACCTTGGGTGAAGTCATTCCGCCGGAGGTGGGTCCATCCTTCAACTTTTGAGCCGAGTCTTCAAAGGTCTTCAGATATGCTGTTGGCGATAGTTTTGGAGTTAAATCCTCGCCGCGTGGCATATTCCGGGTGCGACAAATGAGATCTTTGGCATGCGGATCTCACGCAATTGAAGGTCGCCGGTTCCCGATACGAAAATCGTATCGGTTCCGCGCGCCTTGTCAGGCCGCCGCCTTCGGGCTTCCCGCATTTCATGATGACAACCGTTCGCTTGGGTAAGAACCTCGACTTGATCGTCGGGGTGGTCCCGGGCCCTCTTGTCATCGGCAGGGTGAAATTTTTGAATAGTATCTTCGGCTTCCCTGCGGTTTCCATCCAAGCGTTGCGGGGGCTTACTTAAGAAGGAAAGCGCGCACCGTCTGGGGTTCTTTACGCCTCTCATCTAGACTTGCGCTCGAACTCGCAAACTTGTGCTTGCTTTTCCTCCCTTGCCTCGCTGTGCTGCGATGGAGTTGGGTCTCCGCGAGAGCCGCTTGAAGACCGAAAGTGACCTGAAGAAGGTCCGGGCCCTCATGGGGTGGTCCTCAGACTTCTTCAACCACCTGGTCCGCGCCGGGGGAAAGCTCACATTCGAGAAGGAGCACGCCAGCGAGATGGTGTACTTTTCTGCTTACGCCATGGTGGGGTTGATCCCACCTTTTTTCTCCTTTTTCTTGATGCTGCTAGACTTCTATGGTCTACAACTGTACCACCTTGGCCCCCCACTCCATTCTTCTAGTGTCTGTCTTCGTCCACTTCTGCGAAATGTGGGTGGGCATCCCCCTGCATTGAGCTTTTCCGGACCTTCTTCACCATCCATACCACCGGAAGGAGTGATGAGTATCTTGGCTTCTACTACTTTGTGAAGCGCAAGAAGTGCCCATTCAAGTACCTCCAGTCGTTTCCCTCTGGAAAGTGGGACGATTAGAAGAAAGACTGGATAGTCATCCGGGTGGAGGAGCACGAGAAGCTGGAGCTGCCCGAAGGCCTCCCCAACATCGACACTGCAGTCTGGAGTGAAGATCCGGTGCTGTCGGATGCCTTCAACCCTGCTCTGATCAGGATCCGCCAATGTGTGGAGGGAGGATTAACTCCTCAGGCGGTATTTTGCAATTTCTTGGTCAACAGGTGGGCACCGCTGAAGAGGAGAGAAAAACTCACTTGGACCCTCAACAGTGTGATGGACGACGACCGGGTCGAGACCGGGCTAAAGTCCAACATGGAGGGGGCGACCTTGGAGTTTCATCTCAAGAGGTTCCAACACGGCATTGACGTCGCGGTTGATGACTTGACCCCGCCACTAGCTTTCCTCCCTCTGAACGTGGAAGTACAGTTCAGCAGGGAGCTCCGGCGGACGATGTCGGTGCTTGACGACCTTGGTGTCGTCAAGAGACGATCGACTTCAAGGGTGGTGATCTCTGGGGCTTCTGAAGGTGGCTCCGCCCCTGCCCCGAAGCCAAGGACCGAAGTCGTTGGCAAGGGCAAGGAGCCGGCGGGCGAACCCTCGAGCCGGAAGAGGAAGCTAAAGCATGCCGACGGAAGGACCGTCAGGCCTGCACCCTCTGCATCAGCTCCTTCTCCCCGGAGGGGGATGTCTTCTACAACTGCGGTGACTGTACCTGCAACAGTGTCTTCCCGGGGTGCTAGCCCCAGGCATGTGACTCCAGTACCAGGGCCAGCTGAGGTCTCTGGGTCCGGAGGTCCTTCCCGGTCGAGGGGGGCCTCGACTAAGGAAATGCCCGCGGCTGCAACAAGTTCCGGGGGGCCTTCCAGAGCTACCACGCAGGCGGCGGCCATGGTCAGTCCAGAACGCCCGGGAAAGAGATTCCATGCAAGCTGGTGCGGAAGCCTTCCGAGGTAATTTTTAATCTTTACCTCAGACAGTTGTTTTGTTGTAGTAACTGTTTTTTTTAAGTTTCTTCATCCATCATCTACAGCGTCCCCAAGAAGAGGAGTGAGGCTCCTCCCTCAGCCACAACAGCTGAAGCTGTGAGGGCGGAGGTTTCTACTCCTGTCCCGGTGCCGCCCCAAGTGGTGGCTGAAGCTGCAGCAGCTCCAGCACCAACTGTTGTGGTCATGGACCTCGACTCATCCCCCGAGACTCTCGTGGTAGCGCCGGACCACGGGAGAGAAGATGCGCCAGCGGCACCTGCCCCGGAGGTTGAAGCCCCGGGTCTTGATGCTGAGATGTTGGAAGCTTCGGCCGCTGAGCCGGAGGAGGCAGTGATTCCGGCCCCAGAGCTGGAAATTGTCGAAGCCCCAGCTGTTGAGCCGGAGGTTATTGAAGTCCCGGCGAGCGAGCCGGATGTTGAGGAAGTCCCAGCGGTTGAGCCGACTACCTCCGAAGCTCCAGCCTTAGAGCCGGTTGCCACTGAAGCTTTGGCTGCAGAGCCAGTTGCAGTTGAAGACCTTCCGGCGCCTGAGCCAGTTGAGGTTGAAGCTCCGGCCCCAGGGCCAGTTGTTGTTGACCTTCCTGCGCCCGAGCCGGTCGTTGCGGAGGCATCAGCACTCGAACCCATGATGGTCGAGGCGCCAACACCTGAGCCACCAGCAGAGGAGGAGCCCAGGCCAGAGCCGGAAGTAGCCCCTGCTCCGGAAGTGATGATGGCGGAGGTGCCTGCTGCTGAGCCAGGGTGCCCTGATGAAGTCGCTGACCCCCTGCCTAAGGGGGCAAATGAAGACCTGGTGGCAGGGCCTTCAGAACCACTTCCGGAGGTCGGAACTTCTTCTGCGGGACCCTCCTCGGTGGCGACTAAGGCTATCCCAGAGGACGGCCCTAGTGCCGTGGAGGCTCAGGGGACCACTCTTGTGGAGTGGGACCCAATTTTTGTAAGCGAGAACCCGCTGGAACCAACGAAGGAGACCCCAACAGGTCCGGACCCTATTCCCCTGTCGTTGTTCATTGACAACGCTTGCTCCAGTTTGCGTCAATTCCAGCTGGCGTTCTACCACGACAGCAAGGCTCTTGAAGAGGAGCGCCAAACCCTTAGGCGGTGGCGTAATCGGCTCTACTTTGAGACCAAGCTGGCGCAGTCGAGGCTGGCAGACGACAAGGAGTGGATCAAACAGGAGAAGGTCCGCCTAGAATACTGGGGCAAATTATTGGATGATAGGGAGAGCTTGACTCGTGCCCTCGACACTCAATGCCGGGCCGTTTATGAGCAGGCCAAGGCAACTAATAGTGCAGCTGATGATCGCCAAGAAAGGCTTGAAGCCATTAACACTAGCCTCATCAAGCGTCGGGAGGCACTTGAGGAGAGGGAGAAGAAGCTTGAAGACGAAGAGCAAAAACTCCTAGAGCTGCGGGATGATGTCGTGAAGAGGGAGGAAGAGCTCGCCGAAAAGGTGGCTCTGGCTGACAAGGGCCTCAGGGAACGCACCAAGAAGTTGGAGGAGCATTGCGTTGAGGAGGAGGAGAAGGCCTGGGTGCGAGGGCAGGAACTCTACAAGCAAGAGTGTGCCATCGCTGCTAGGGAGAAGAAAGTTAGGGGCCGGGAGAAGGACCTGGTCGACCGCCAGAACAAGATCCTCCTCCGGAGGAGGAGCTCGGAAAACTCGAGAAGCAGGTTGCTGAAAAGATTCAGCAAAATGCCAAAGAGGTTGAGCGCCTTGCTCGTGAGTATTCTGAACTGGCGGCGGCCAAAAGATCCTTGGAGGAACTTAAGGGCTTGAGGACTGCGGACTCCCTGCAGGTTTGGGAGTTCCTGAGCAAAGCCAACGATACGCTGACACCAATGGGCTTCAGTCCCGTGCGAACGGATGATCCGGAGCCGGAGCCGGACCTGGCGTTGCAAGCATTGAGCTCGGCGGGTGGCAAACTCTCCAAGGTGGGTGACGCCATCACGGACCAGTTGGAGGCTGAGGGGCAGTCCCTGGCGAAGAACGTCGCAGAGTATGTGCTGACGTGCTACACCAGCCGGGATCCCCAATTTGCTCTGGACCCGGTGCTTGAAGGTCCCGTCGAAGGAGAAGGTGAAGCCACCCGAGCCAATGTGTCGGAGGTTGCTCAGAAGGTCGCCCAGTTCTTCTATAGGGTCTAGGACCATCTCTGTAGCTCCCACTTGTATTCTCTCTTTTTCTTCCCCAATTTTGTAATCCCTTGTCTCGAGATGAATGAAATCCACAATTTGTTAATGATTTTCATTTTTTTGTCTTCAACACTTCTGTCTTCACTTGGCCCCCTGGTAGATGTACACAATTTGATTGTGAACATGTACCAAGAGGATATTGTGTTTTGTTGAAGACTCGTTTGCTTCAAACTTGTAGAGTGTAGGTCCGAAGTCTTCGATAGTGAAGGCCCCCTGAGGTTGTTGGAGCTTAGAAGCTCCGGCATTGACTACCGTCGGAGCTTAGTAGCTCCGGCAATAGTACCTATCAACGCGTAGAGCATCGATAGTTAGCCCTCCGGGGTGTCGGAGCTTAGTAGCTCCGGCAGTGACCTTTGCCAATGCGTAGCTTGTCGGCAGCAGACTCCGCTTGTGGGGTCTTCTCACCATCTTTTATTCTGCGTCGACGGCTGCCCCCCTAGCTTTGCCGGAGCTTGGTTGCTCTGGTAATGCTCGTTTTCAATGTTTAACATCGATCACAAGCCACCTAGGGGGAGTCGGAGCTTTGTTAGCTCCGGCTTTTCTCCATCAACGTGGATTCTTTATTTTCCCTGCACACTGAAGCCAAGAAAAATAGTAAAATTCGCTCTTGCCTATAACTTCGTCGCAGCTTACGATTCCCAAGAAAGTTTTAGGTCAAACACAATTCTGAATACAACCGAATGCGTTGCCTTCTTTCTTCCAGATCCAATTGTACTTGGACCCACCTTACTTCGGCCTGCCGGGGTGTAGGTAGAGTGGCGTACTTAGGGTGCTTGACCAGGCTAAGTCGATAGCACACTCCGACCCAAGATTGGCTTGGCGGCATTCAGGCGAGTGGGCCATGAACAATATTTGAATCCAAAAGAATTGACAATACAACTCGAATTGTACATGAACTGGTCAAACTAAAATTTCTTAAGAATTGCGCAACTTTGTTATATACAAGAAAGAGAAAAATAAAAAATGTTGAGGTTGTACAAAATAAATGCACGTGGAGTCTGTTTCACATGAAGATGTCTTTCATTATAGGTCCGGGGTACAGGGGAAACAAGTACACTCTTAGGGTACAGAACCAGGCTAAGCGTGTTTCATTTCTCGTTTGACCCAGGGTAGCTAGCCACACTTTTAGTTCTGAGACTGTGACAAGTGTTGTATGAACTTTGCGGACCTTCCGGGAAAGGTCCGGCTGTTCTCCCGGAGGAACTACCTGACTCTGTACAATGACTCTATAACATACACCTCAAGTTACTACAGACTCACCTCCATGATATTAAGTGTATAACTTACGGAGGTGCTCAATATTCCAAGGACTTGGGAGAGGTGTCCCATCCTCGGTAGCCAAGCGAACGCTTCCGGGATGGGATTCTTTAATCACTCGAAAGGGTCCCTCCCAGCTGGGGGAGAGTTTGTTTAACCCTTCTTTGGATTGTATTCTCCGTAGCACCAGATCACCTTCCTCAAGCTGTCGGTTGCGTACATGCCGCTGATGATAGCGCCAAAGGGCTTGGCGGTATCGGGCATTCCGAACAGCTGCTTGGCACCTTCCCTCCTCAAGGAGGTCTAGGTCTTCACGCCGGAGCTGGTCCTGCGTGGCTTCGTCGAAGGTCTGGACCCGGAGTGACCCCAAGGTGATTTCCGGAGGAAGGATTGCTTCAGCTCCGTACACCAGGAAGAAGGGTGTCTCTCCAGTTGACCGGTTTGGAGTTGTCCTGTTGGCCCATAGAGTGGGCGGAAGCTCTTCAATCCAGTTGGCTCCATGTTTTTTCAAGCGCTCATAGGTGCGTGTTTTGAGTCCTTTCAGGATTTCAGCATTTGCCCTCTCGGCCTGGCCATTGCTTGCCGGGTGAGCTACGGAGGCGTAGCAAACTTGTATGCCGAGGTCTTCGCAATATCCTTGAAATGCAGAGCTTGTGAATTGGGTCCCGTTATTAGTAATGATTTTGTTTGGGACTCCAAATCTGCATACAATGGACTACAAAAAGTTGATAGAAGATTGCTTGTTTATTGTCACAACTGGAGGTTCTTCCGGCCACTTGGTGAACTTGTCAATGGCGACATACATGAACTTGTAACCTCCGACGGCTCTTGGGAAAGGTCCCAAGATGTCCATCCCCCACACAGCGAAGGGCCATGTAGGAGGTATCATTTGTAGAGGCTGAGCCGGTGTGTGAATTTGCTCTGCATGAAATTGGCATGCTTCGCATTTCTTCACCAGCTCAGTTGCATCATGGAGTGCTGTAGGCCAGTAGAAGCCATGCCGGAAGGCTTTACCGACCAGCGTGCAGGAAGACACGTGGTTCCCACACTCGCCTCCATGGATTTCCGCGAGGAGCTCGCAGCCTTCTTCCCTTGTGATGCACCGCATTAGGACGCTGTTGGCACCGCGCTGGTAGAGATCGCCTTCTACCAACATGTATCTTTTAGCCAATCTGACTATCTGGTCAGCGGATACATCATCGTCAGGAAGGATGTTGTCTTTCAAGTAGCTCCGGATCTCCGAGATCCATGCATCGGAGCTAACTTGAGCATTTGAGTCTTGCGTGCTGGGTTGCTCAGAGCTTCCGACAGCACCTACGACCCTTGATGGCTGCCATGGTAACAGGGCCATCGGGACCGTCAGCTTCGGGATGCTGATCTCGCCCCCTTCGCTCAGTTCGGCAGGCTGAGCTGTGGGTTTTGACAACCTCCAGAAAAAAGTTCCGTCAGGAGCTGGATCTCCGGTTGACGCTTTCATCGAGAGTTCGTCGGCTTCAGCATTGTGGACACGCTGGACATGGTGGAGGTCTAGGACTTCGAAGTCCTTCTGAAGCCTCTGGACTTCAAGGAGGTAAGCAGCTAGCTGGAGATTGTTGCAGGAGCATTCACCCTTCACTTGTTTAATGATGAGCTGTGAATCTCCCTTGACCAGCAGCTGCTTGACACCGTATAACAGTGCCACCTTTAGTCCGTAGATGAGTGCTTCGTACTCCGCCATATTGTTGGTCGCCTTGAAATCAAGGTGTACCATGTATTTTACCTTCTCCCCGGTTGGTGCGAGGAGAAGGATTCCAGCTCCGGCCCCCTGTTTTTGCATGGAACCGTCAAAGTAGAGGGTCCAGTGAGGCTCAGTGAAGACCGGAGCCTTTTGTTCCGGCTTCTTCTCACTGGGGCCCCGAGGGTTTGATGTAGAGGGAGTCCATTCCGCCACAAAATCTGCCAATGCTTGACTCTTGATTGCTTGTATTGGAATGAATTCGAGATTGAATTCGGCCAATTCCGCTGCCCACTTTGCAATATTCCCAGTTGAATTGGGATTATGCAAGATTGCTCGAAGTGGGTAAGAAGTCACCACTGAAATCTTGTGAGCTTGGAAGTAATGGCAAAGCTTCCTGGAGGCGATAAGAACTGCATAGAGCAGCTTATGCACCTCTAGGTATCGAGTCTTGGCGTCATGAAGTACTTCAATGATGAAGTACACTGGGCGCTGGATGGTTCGGACCCTCCCAGAGGGGCTCGGAGCTTCCTCTTCATTGACCCGGATCCTCCCGGAGGGATCCAGACCTTCTTCGGGGACCTCCGGGTCCTTGCCGGAGGGACCCGGAGCTTCTTCAGAAGCAACCTGGACCCTCCCGGAGGGGTCTGGGTCTTCTGAAGTAACTTCTTGTGGACTCAAGTCTGGGAACTGGGACCCAGACTCGCTTTCAGGAACCTCTGGACCCTCCCAGAGGGGTCTAGATTCCTGAGCATAGGATGGTTCTGGTCTCTCCGCAACCAGGACCATACTGATGACTTCGTCAGTTGCTGAAATGTAAAGCAGCAAAGGCTCACCAGGGTTCGGAGCTACCAGAGTTGGTAGGGTGGTGAGGAGCTGTTTTAGTTCCTGGAACGCCTTTTCTACTTCTTCAGACCATTGGAATGGTCCGGACTTCCTCAATAACTTGAAGAAGGGAAGTGCCCATTCCGCCAGTCTTGAAATGAACCGGCTGAGGGCTGCTAGACATCCAGTTAGCTTTTGGACATCCTTGATGCGGGCTGGTGGCCACATGTCTTCAATGGCTTTGATCTTCGCCGGATTAGCCTCTATGCCCCGGTGATTTACCAGGAAACCAAGAAGTTTTCCGGAGCTAACCCTGAAGACACACTTGTCTGGGTTTAGCTTTGTGCGGGTGACCCGCAGCTTGTCGAAGACAGCCTGTAAGGTGTCAAGGAGTGACTCCTTGTTCTTGACCTTGACCACAATGTCATCGACGTACACTTCCACTATGTCTCTAATGAGTTCTTCAAAAGTTTTGTACATAGCTCGTACAAAGGTTGAAGCTGCATTCTTGAGACCGAATGGCATGGCTGTATAACAGTACAATCCATCTACTGTGATGAAAGAGGTATGCTCTTCATCTTCCCTAGACATTCTGATTTGATGATACCCATAATATGCGTCTAGGAAACACAGTAATTCACACCCAGAGGTGGAATCCATTACCTGATCTATTCTAGGTAGTGGGAATGGATCTTTTGGACACGCCTTATTTAGTGTTGTGTAGTCAATACACATCCGAAGCTTCCCGCCGGCCTTGGGCACAACGACTGGGTTTGCCAGCCATTTTGGATGGAAGACTTCTCGGATGAATCCAGCTTCGAGCAACTTCTTCGCTTCTTGTCGAATGAAGTTCTGTTGCTCCACGGATTGCTTCCGAGGCTTCTGATGCATGAACCGGGCGTCAGGGTAGATCTTCAGATTATGCTCAATCACATCCCTGGGGATCCCATGCATTTGTGACGGTTGCCAGACAAACACGTCAACATTAGCCTGGAGGAAAACGATGAGCACGAGTTCCTATTTGTCATTCAGTCCCCCCGATATACGGGTGGTCTGAGAGGCATCAGAACCGATTTGGACGACTTTGACGGGAATGTCGGTGTCGCCGCTTGGCTGCACACGAGGTGCAGAAATCGAGCCTCGTTGACGAATGCTCGGGGGTTTTGGAGCTTGCTCCTGCCTGGAGTCCTCCTCTTGCGCCGTAGTAAGCGCATGAAGTTCTTCCAGAGCGGTTACTCCGGCAGTGCGATCTCCGCGGATCCGGAGAACGCCTACTGGTGTTGGCATCTTTAACACCAGGTATCCATAATGAGCAGCTGCCATGAATTTGTACAAGGCAGGCCTACCCAAGATGGCATTGAAAGTTAAGTTGATCTGAGCAATGTTAAAGACCAACTTCTCAGTGCGATACTTCTCCCAGGTCCCGAAGGTAACGGGGAGAGTAATAGCACTGAGTGGGGTAATGGTTCCCGGACCTACTCCGGAGAAAGGTCGGGAGGGGTGAAGATCTGAAGGTCGGAGCTGAAGCTTGGTAATAGCTTCGAAGCTTATGAGGTTCAGCCCCGAACCTCCGTCTACCATAACATGGTGGAGCTGAATGTTATTGATGGTAGGAGATACCATCAAAGGTAACTGGCCTGCTCCAACCATGCTTTGAGGGCAGTCCGAAGCATCAAAAGTGATGGCTGTGTCCATCCACTTCCGATGAGGCTCTGCCCTGGCTGTAGGAGCTACAGCGTCCATGTCTCGACGCATTGTCTTGAGGACGCGGCGGGAGGTGATGTCCCATGATCCACCAAAAATGGTGTTCATGGTCTTCCGACGGTCGTTGTCAGAGACGTCAGAATCGTCGTCGACGGAGGTGTAGACAACCTTCAGGACCTTTTTAGGACCCTGAAAACCTAACTCCTCTTCAGCTGGAGCTTCGTCAACTTTTTGTTTTCCTTCCCTCTGTCGGAAAGGAACTTCTTCCCGGCGCTTGTTGTAGTGCTCGGCAAGGTTTTGGACCTCCCAGCAGTCTTCCAAACTGTGGCTGTCCGTCTTATGAATTGGACACCACACCTTGGGTTTTCCACCATCTTCAGAAGACGGTCGAGGTTGCTTCTCGGGGCGTGGCCCCCGGCCACCCGGAGCTGTAGCAACTGCAACATTAGATGCGCCGGCTGACGGCTTCTTCTTGCCGTTGGTATTTTTCTTCTTTTTGCCACTCCCGGAGGTAGTGGCTTCACCTTTGGAGGATTTCTTGCGATCCTCCAGACATGGTTTGGAGTGCATTTCACGGCCCTGCACATTTGTCGGCCAAGCTGAAGAGTTCCGTGACACTGGTGATCTCCTTGATCGCCAGTTTATACAACATCTTCTTATCCCGTGCGCCCTGTCTAAATGCCACAATGACAGAAGCGCTAGAGATAGAAGGAATAGTGTTTCGTACCTGAGAGAATCTCTGGATGAATGATTGCAGGGATTCTCCCCCTTTTTAAACGACTGCAAAAAGGTCCAGTTCGGTGCCTGGTCGGTTGTATGAACTCCCGAAGTTGGCGGTGAACTGTCGGCACAACTCCTCCCAATTGTTGATGGAGTTGGGTGGAAGGCTCATAAACCAGGACCGGGCGGTCCCAGTTAAAGCCACTGGAAAATAGTTGGCCCTTACGGCCTCATTTCCTCCACCTGCCAGGATAGCAGTGGAGTAAATCTGAAGAAATTCGACGGGATTAGCGGTCCCGTCAAACTTCTCCGGCAGGTGAGGCCGGAATTTCTGTGGCCACCTGACCATACGCAGATGCATGGCCAGGACTGAACAACCTCCTCCTAGTCCTTCAGGAGTAGGAATGTCCTGAGCTTCTTGTCTTTCACGAGCACGCTCGATATGGACTCAGCCGTCTTGTTGACGGTATCGGCGATCAAGCTCCGCCCGGAGGTCATGAGTTGAAAGCCTTGATACCGTGTGAGTGCGTCGCGCCCCGGAGGGCAACAACGTCATTTGCTGTGATGCAACACGTCTCCTGTTGTTGGAAACGTGCGGACCAAGTCTGCTAGACAAGGTCTGTCGCTGCGACGGGGCCGGTCCTAAAGGAGAAGGACCCTAGTTACTGATGCGATCGGCTGCTGCTGCAACCAAGTGTTCCACATTGGCCCTCCACTGCCCCATTGCATCCCGGGATGCATCCGGAGGTGGTGGGCGCTGAAGGAGAGCACGTGCTGCATGGAGCGCATGTTCCGGGTTGTCATGATTCGCCGACACATTGATTGATGCCGGTGCACCATCGCGCTGCCCAACTTGATTTGCTGGTGGAGGCGGCGGTGGTGGAAGTGTGACTCCTGCTGGAACTGAGGTTCCTGCTGGTGGCTGCATATTGGAGGGATTGCCCCCAGCAGCTTGAACAGCGGGATGACCATTGGATGATTCAGCAGCTGAGTTCACCATTCTTGAAATCTCAGGCGCCCCCTACCTGGCGCGCCAACTGTCAGTGGTTTTGATCCGGCAGATCTCACGACACTACTAAAAGTGTTTGCAGAGTTTGAAGTTCGGTGTGGGCGCGCGGAGATTCAAGAAGGTGAAATGTAAAATGACACAGGAGACACAAAGATTTACGTGGTTCGGGCCGCCTGAGCGTAATACCCTACTCCACGAGGTGTGTTGGTGTTGTATTGGATGTATGAACTCAACTCAGGTGACGTGAGTTGAGAGTGCGTGTGAGCCGATCAGACCAGATGATCTCTATGTATCGTCGGCATTTCCTTTTATAGTACAAGGACAGGCCATTACAAGTTGGCCTGGCCCGACATGTGGCCCCGACGGCTACTAATATTGATACACATTTGATGCGCTTAATTACCCTTAATGACTGAGTTACGGGCTTTGATAGTGCCGTTACTGGTAATAAGGGTCGTTCGATCGTCTGTCATTAACATAGTATTAATGACACTTAATCGGGTCTTGAAGTCCTTGATTCCCTTTTGAAGATCCGGAGCCGTTGTGGAGTCTACCGGAGGTTTGAGGCTGAGGATCCGACGGTTGGACACGTGGCAACTCTGGAGTATACTGTGGGGAACAGATAGGTCCGGTGCCACCAGACACGTGTCAGTTCCGGAGCTTCCTTCGGTCTGGGGTTAGGTCCGGAGGTGCCGTGATGGTACATAGCCTAGAGCTTCCCCCTTGTGGGCGGTAGCTCCAGTTTGATGGTACACGTGGCGACCCTGGGACTAACCATGTTGGGAAGCGGGTCCAGTTATGTCTGACATGTGGGCCTCCGAAGGTCTTCAAATCTAGTAGATGACATTTCCTTGAGATCTTTGCAATCTCAATGGGTATACGGTACTCAGGGTACCGACAGCATCGATGCCTGGAAGAACGTTGTGGTCCGCCATGCCCGGGAGCTTGATGATCGGGAAAGCTGCTGGTTGCCAGGGAGAAGAAGTTCTCCAAGGGCGGGCCGGACACGTTGAAGGATGCACAGCAGAAGGTGAAGGACCTCTGGGCCTCCCGTGCAGCTGAGGCATAGTAGGTCTGGAACTTCCTAGGCCGCACCGGGGCAACTTTGGAACTCTTCGACTTCACCCCTGTGCGAAGGGGAGAGCCAGAGCAGGAGGTGAATCAATTGTTCCCCGCACTTGACTCCGCGTGCTCGAAGATACAGGCGTTGGGCTCGATCGTTGATGATTGGTTGGAGACTGAGGGGAATGACCTGACAAAGGAGGTGGCATCCCATGTGCTGGTGTGCTTTCGGAGCTGGCGCCTAGAGATGACACTGGATCCAGTAGCCAAGGGCCCTCTCGAGGCACCCAAGCGGAGCGACTTTGTATCCATGGATTGACCCTTTGTAAATAATCTTTTAATGAATTTGAATTCATGTTGTGTTCCTTGGCTTTCTCTTGTGCATTTCATCTTGTCCACCTGGGTCCTTAGTTGTGTAAGGCCAAAGGACTTCGCTGATCTCGTTAGCTTTAGGCACCAACGGGATTGCACACTTGACACACCCAACCTTGTGATGTCCTGCCTATGGACCACCGTAGTGGCCCCCTTGGTAAGTGTAGCCAACAGGTTGGAGACGCCTACCATAGAGTTGTAGGACGTCAATCACGGACCCCCAGCGGGGCATGGGAGCTTGAGGGTAGACATCGGTGGGCCCCCTAGTGGAATCGGGCTTTGTACTATAACACTGGTGGGCCCCCTAGGGGCGCTGGTCCTTGGTGATGATGTAGGTGGGCCTTCTGGGGGAGCGTTGTTCTTCGAGGATTGGTTCCGACGGCCCCCTGGGGGGGGGGGGTGGGCTTGACATGGACTCCAGGGGTGCCCTTCTTGATCATAGTCGTCGATGATAGGCCTCCTGAAAGCACCGTTGCCGGAGGTTTGGTGGTGCCCATTTCCAACGCCTAGGATGCTGACGGCAGAATCCATGGAGACCTGAAGAGCAAAGAAAATCTGTGATTAACAAGAATGGGACGAGAGTGGATACTCACTCGGCGCTCATTTCCCTTGCATAGGTGTCGGTGGCGACCACCTTGAGGTGCCGAACCCGCTCGGCCGTTGCGTGGTGGCTCTTGACCCAGACTCCACTATTATGGTCTGCACACATGACAGAGAAGGAGTAACTTTGCTCGCAGGTCACTCCTTGCGGCTCTCTAGTTTTGTTAAGGATTACAATCCTTAACTAGGATACGAGGCATGGATAATTCGGTGCAATGGCATACGAGGCATGGTTGCCACCTTGCTCAGGGCATGAGCCGTCCAGCCCCCTGTACTCAGCTATTAGCACTGGGAGGAAAGACACACATTATTAGAGTATGGAGCCAGGCTAAGCGGGCTGCACGTCCTGGACCTCCAGAGGCAAGGTGCGCAGGCTTACGGTAGTGAACCATGCTAAGCAGACTGCACGCCCTGGACTTCCAGCTCGACGTTAGCCTTTCAAGGTGAGAACCATTCGGTGCCATGAACCCTGAACAAGATGGCAACCATGGAACTCCAAACGCATTACAGGTACCTCATGTCAGCCTGTCATTAGCAGGATAGCATAACTCCAACTAGAGCAAGGCAGGGAGAGGGTGGCCGCGCATACGACAGGCAATATGCGAGAGCAATTATAATTTCATGAACATAAAATTAATATGTAATTAAATGAATCATCAAAGCGCATAGGGTAATATAGAAATCTTTTCCAATCATGGCATTTCATAGGAGGCAGACTTTACAAGAAGGCAATGACCGACACCGGATGTAAAGGGTGGCATTGTGTACACGGAGTACAGGACTAGGCTAAGCAGGATGTACAAACTGGACCGATCACCCCAGGATTTGTTGCTCTAAGCATTGGGGAGTGGGCCCCTATCTTCTGTGGCTATGTGGACGCACCTGGGACGGGATACCTCTGTCACCCGTAAGGGATCCTCCCAGCTGGGGTAGGGTTTGTTCGACCTTTCGCAAGAAAGTATGCACCATAGCACCAGGTCACCCACCGTGCCCCCATTGATGAGGTCGGTATCTTCGTGCAAGAGCTTGTCTTGCATGGCTTCAGACCTGGGGGAACCCATGGTGGTTCATGGGGGAGGGTGGCCTTGGCCCTATACATCAAGAAGATAGGTGTTTTCCCCAGAGCCTGGCTAGCCATGGAGCGTCTTGCTGCACTTGTGGTCACTGCTGGAGTAGGAGCCACCATCGTTATAGATGGCCTGGACAGCTCGATTGGCCTCCTGGTACTCCATCTCCTTGTCCTTGTCGACCTGGGGGTCGACACTTTTGCTTGCCCTCCCGCTGGCGAAAGGGCGCGCTCGATGGGCACTGCTGCAGCTGCTCGCGGTATTGCTTCACAAGCTTCTTGATTTCCCAGTACTCACTAGTGCTATGGCTTCTAGTGTTGTGTAACGGGCATCGCTCGCTGCCGTCGCCATTGCCTGACGACTACCGCAGGTGCTTGTCGAGGCAAGGTCCCCTGGGGCCACCGATCGGTGTTGCCGTAGCACTGGGGGCCTTGACCAGTGTCCTATCTCTGCCACTAGATCTATTCTTGTTCTTCTTACTGTTGCCTTGGGGAGCGGGGCCTATGCCAGGCTGACTGGACTTCCCCGCTTCGGAGGCGGGTTGTGAGTGCTAGTCGCAGCCTTCTACAGCCCTAGTGCATTTGTCGGCGATGGAGAAGAGCTTGGAGACGTCTTGCACGTTGTGCATGGCTACCTTCTAAAGCTTCTTCCTATCTCACAAACCCTGACAGAATGCAACTATGACAGAAGCATTCTGGATGTGTGGGATGGCGTTGTGTACCTGGGAGAAGCGCTGTATGAATGACCGCAACGTCTCTCCAATACGTTGTCGCACGGCGTGGAGGTCAAGCTAGGTGTTGGGACGTGTGTAGGAGCTATCGAAGTTTGTCATGAACTGTCGATAGAGCTCCACCCAAGAGGTTATGGACCCCTGGGGCAGGTTCATGAGCCATGACCGGGCTAGGGCGGTCAAGGCGACGGGGAAGTAGTTGGCCCTGATGACCTTATTCCCTCCTGCATCTAGGAGAGAGGTGGTGTAGATATGCAGGAACTCGACGCGATTGACGCTCCCATTGTACTTCTCCGGCAGGTGTGGCCAGAGCTTGTGTGGCCACGCCACAATGCAGAGGTGCACATCTAGGGCCGCACACCCTCCTATGGACTCTACTTGAGCTTGGTGTGATGCAGCGTACACCTGGGGCACTGGGTGCACCGCATACGCCTGAGGTGCAGCGTACACAATGTACGACTGTTGTTGTGCATGATGTGCAGAGTACGAAGCTTGCTACTATGGAGCATGCTACTATGGAGCATGATGCATGAATACTGCTGATGCGCGTGCTATGCTTTGTGTGCCTGAGGAGCTGTCTCTGCCGAGTACACTGGTGGTAGAGCTAGCGCATGGTTTACCTGAGGCGCCATCTGTCCATGGTACCCCTGGGCCCTTGTACCGCATACGTCTGAGGTACGTGCGGCGCAGGGTTCAACTAAGGTATGTGTGGCACAGGATTGTAGGATCTAAGAGCACGTGAAAAGCTACCAGAGGGGGGGTGAATGGTAGATTTAAAAATCTTATGCAGCGGAAACAATTAAACCCCAATCCCTTCAGCAGAAAAACGATCTGTTAAAGAAATCGTGTGTGAGACTAATCTAAACGTGTTTCACCGTGACAAAAGTGATATATATCAGAGAGAATCAAGTAACGAAGACAACACAAAAAGAATCACGTCAATTGGATCTGTAAAACTCGAGTTATGATAAAACCACCGACGAAAGGTAGTGCTGTCCAGAAACTCGACGAGTAAAACTTGTCTGGAACAAGTCGGACGAACAAGGCACCAAAATTTCCTTCAAACTACGAATTTTATTCAATAGAACACAAGAGGAACAGCCCCAAAGTCGTCTACCACGAGCTCTGGGCTCCCTTGCTTATATAACCAGCCCTTAGGCCAACCCAATATCAACTAGGACTCCAATCCTACTCAGATCACGAATCCTAACTTTCCATAACTGCTCAAGATTCTTCTATTCGCAGATAGAAGCAATCTTAAGACTTCCAAACACCTTAGTAACGTATCCCACATTCCTAAACAACTCAAATTCGTAACCCACACGAAATCCTAACATAACCAACTCGATACTTTCCATACCGAGCCATAACCGACTCCGCTGCAGCCAAAGTCATCAACCGGTACGATCCGATCCTTCCGACCAGATCTTTCCTTCCTTATCCCATCTTCGGAACCATGTTGCCACGTCATGCACCGCATGCATATGTGCGAACACCTTCCTTCGACGTTTAGTAACCTTCATATGCACTGCCCTTGATTCAATCATCCTGCGCGACCTCCTGATCAGCTCAACCACAGTTCCTCCTAAACTTGGTTGTTGGAACCTCATCTCCTCCCTGAGACTAGTCCAATGGATCCCGTCACCAGCCATGTCTTGAACTCAAGCAACACGTGCACATGAATAAACAACCAATCCATACGAGCCCAAGTCCTCGACTTGACTCACGTTAGTTCCGAACACAACACCTTACGTGAGAGCCTCACATAAGCATGTTGCGAAACCACAGTAACACAATATTATCCGTATCAACCAAAACGCACCAAAAACTTAGCAAATGAATACTAAGCAATCTTTCCAACAATGTAAAGCAAGTACGAAACATTGCAAATGAAAAGCAGAAGCGCTGCGGTCAAGTTCCGGACCTTGCTAGAGCAACCCGGAGCTAACAAAAGCTAGTACAATGAAGCACCTGCCGGAGCTTACCAAAACTAGTAGATCTAGCACCAGAGCTTACCAAAAACTAGTCAAAACTAGTCAACCCAAAACCGGAGCTAGACAAAGTATGTCGGAGCTTAGCAAAAGCATGTCGGAGCTATCAAATATATGCCGGAGCTATCAAAGATATACCGGAGCTAACAAAGACATGCCGAAGCTAAAGATAAAGCTCACCGGAGCTAACCAAAGCTGGTCGGACCTTACCAAGAAGTCGGACCTAGCATCTAACGTAGCCGGAGCTACCCAAAACAAGCCGGACCTACCGTCGGACCTTGCTGTAGCTCAGAGCTAGAGTCGGACCTTGATAAAAAGGTGTTTTGGTGATATTTGAAACTTTTATCATCAAATCCAAGTGTATTCACTACAAGCCAATGTATTCAGCACATATAGGTCTTACAATCTCCCCCTTGATGAATGCATTGGCAACACCATTTAAAATCCGAACATTGGCTTATTCCCATTAAAAGTTTTGAAGACAATTTCTCCCCCTTTATAAATCAAAAGTAAAATGAGAAGAAAAATTATCCCATATTATCTCTCCCCCTTTATTATCTCTCCTTATGCATATATTCTCTTTCTCTTCATGCTTATCTCTCCCCCTTTGACAATGTATTCAGCAAGTCATGAGATATAAACAAATTATCTCCCCCCCTTTAGTTGTTATGAGCATATTATAACATATACATATAAACAAAGCTCATCAAAGTCATACTATCAAGTACCTTACATTATCACATCAATGAAATACATAAATAGTGTAAGCCATGCTAGAGATCAAATGTAATTTTCAATTTAGGCAAGTCATGATCTCACAAACTTAACTATTTCACAACTTGAAAGCATGGCACTAGTTGCTGCATTTTATTATTTTTCAAAGCACAAATTTAGATCATATGATATTTGCAAGAGATTATATGCGCATCTACCTTATTCTAACCAACCAAGCCAAGCCTATGTCATTTGACAATCAGAAGCTTAAGGACATGGTTTTAGTCATACACAACTTCTTCCAAGTTCAAATCTAAGTGCAACGATAAGCCATCTCAGAAAAAGAAGTGCGATGCATGCATATTCTCTTGATCTTCTCTCAATTCATATTTGTTCATAAAAACTCAGCATGTGAGCTGATTACTTGATTAATTCTTAATGATTAAAAGCATTTGTGAGCATGCAACAAGTTCAAAACAGCAAGAAAGTTCGACCATGACCAGATTTAGTGTAAGTAATTATTCCAATTACTAGACATGGAAAAAACTATAAAATGTATAACACGAGTAATGTAGTAAGAACTTTGAGCATGTAAAAGGAATCACAAAGTCATATATGTATGAAATACTTTGCTCATATTATTTTAATTTCAGATTCACACATAGACTTCCCAAGTTTCAAAAAAAAACTCTCCCTCCATTTAAGCCATGAGGATGCATAACCCCTATTTCACTACAAATGTAACAAAAACGAGTGAAATCCAAAGGTTTTGTAAAAATGTCAGCCAATTGTTGTTCGGTATCTACATGGTGAAGCACAATGTTTCCTTTTTCAACGTTATCTCAGAGAAAGTGATACCTAATGTCAATGTGCTTAGTTCTAGAATGTTGCACGGGGTTTTTAGCAATGCAAATGGCACTAGTGTTATCACAGAATAGTGGAACACAATCTAGATCAACCCCATAGTCCTTAAGTGTTTGAACAATCCAAAGAATTTGTGAGCAAGCACTAGCAGCAGCTACATATTCAGATTCGGCTGTGGATTGTGCAACTGAATTTTGTTTTCTAGAGGACCAAGCAACAAGAGAATTACCAAGAAAATGACAAGCACCGGAAGTACTTTTCCTATCAATCCTACAACCCCCAAAATCAACATCTGAAAAAGCTTTCAAAGTAATGGTGGAGGAAGAAGGAAGAAAAATGCCAAATTCTTGGGTTCCATGTAAGTACCTGAGAATCCTTTTGACGGCTTGACGATGTGAAACACGTGGGGAAGCTTGAAACCGTGCACAAAGACATACGCTGAATTGTATGTCCGGTCTTGATGGCGTGAGGTACAAAAGTGATCCGATCATGCTTCTATATTCTTTTTGATCCACGGGTTCACCATCTTCATCAAGTTCAAGTGTTGTTGCTGTTCCCATTGGTGTCCGAAGAGGCTTGCTTTTGTCCATGTTGAAGCGCCTTAGGAGGTCTTTGGTATACTTAGTTTGATGCACAAAGGTACCCTCCTTGGTTTGCTTGATTTGCAGCCCCAAAAAGTAAGTGAGTTCACCCATCATACTCATTTCAAATTCGGAACTCATCATTGCTGAAAACTTGGACACAAGATGATGAGAAGCACAACCAAAGATAATATCATCCACATACACTTGAACGAATAATGAGTCATTGCCATGTTTAAGCACAAAAAGAGTTTTATCAACCTTGCCCATGGTAAACCCCTTTTCAAGTAAGAATATTTTTAACCTATCATACCATGCTCTAGGGGCTTGTTTGAGACCGTATAAGGCTTTGGACAGTTTGTAAACATGATTAGGAAAATCTGGATTTTCAAAACCCGGTGGTTGTTTGACATAAACCTCCTCATCTATGTAGCCATTAAGAAAAGCACTTTTAACATCCATTTTATATAGCTTAAAACCTTTAGATGCTGCAAAAGCTAACAAAATTCTTATGGCTTCTAATCTAGCGACAGGAGCAAATGTTTCATCAAAATCTAGACCTTCAACTTGAGTGAAACCTTGAGCAACCAACCTAGCCTTATTCCTAACCACAACCCCATCCTCACTTTGTTTATTTTTATATACCCATTTAGTTCCAATTAAAGTGTGACCTTGAGGTGGAGGTACAAGTTTCCAAACATTATTTCTTTCAAAATTTTCTAACTCTTCTTGCATGGCAATAATCCAAGATTCATTAGTGAGTGCGTGTGATATATCTTTGGGTTCAAAAGAAGCAACAAAAGCAGAATGAGCATGAGAGTTTGGATCACAAAACCTGGACCGTGTGACTCGTTCGTGCAAGCTTCCAATCATCTGTTGTGGGGGATGATCTTTGTAAAAACGTAGGGGAACAGATGTCTCACAAGCTTCTTCTTCATTAGGTTCATCGTAGATTGATGAGCTTGTGACTTGTGGACGATCAGGACCAGCATAGGTGATAGCCGGAGCTTGTTCAATGTCCGGAGCTGGACACGTGTCAACTTCGGAACTACCAGGCAGTATCACCAGCTCTTCTTCATCTTCGAAAATACCCTCCCCCTGAGGATACGGATCTGGTCCTGCAACAGCGGAGCTAGTACCTGGGCTAGCTTCATCAAAAGACACTTCACAAGTCTCCACAATTTTGTTAGTGTCAAGTAAAAGCACACGGTAGCCTCTAGTATGAGATGGATAACCAAGAAACATGCCATCAATAGATCTAGGTTCAAATTTATCAAGATTACCATGTTTCTTAACAAAGCATTTGCAACCAAAGACCCGAAAGTGTGTAACACTAGGCCTATGTCCAAACCGGAGCTCATATGGTGTTTTACCTAGCTTAGCACGCAAGAAAACACGATTTGAGACATAACAAGCGGTTGCTAATGCATCAGCCCAAAATTTCCTAGGAGTTTGATATTCATCAAGCATAGTCCTAGCCATCTCAACTAAGGTTCTGTTCTTTCTTTCTACAACACCGTTTTGTTGAGGTACATATGATGAAGAGAATTGATGATCTATTCTATTTTCAGCACAAAAGTGATCAAAAAATTGATTTTTAAATTCAGTTCCATTATCACTTCTAATTGCTTTTAATGATCCTGGGTGATCAATTGATAATCTAAGAAATAAAGTTCTAAAGTGACTAAAAACTTCATTCTTAGATGCCATAAAGTAAACCCAAGAGTATCTAGAATAATCATCAACGATAACAAGAACATACCATTTACCTCCGAAGGATTGAACACGTGAAGGTCCAACGGTGTCAAGATGCAAAAGTTGACATGGTTCAGTTGTCATGATCATTGTGAGAGGAGTATGTGAACCTGCAAACATCTTAGCATGTCTACAAGAAGAGCACACAATTTCTTTGTCCCCTTTAAGCTTAGGCAGCCCACGTATGCGATCAAGAGCACTAACTCGCGTTAGGTGATCAAAGCCTACGTGACCAAGTCTACAATGCCAAAAATATAAGTCCTTTGAATCATTTGCAACTAGACACCTATGCTTAGAGGAAGACATATCAAAATCAGCTTTAAAAACTCTTCCAAACCGAGACATGTTAAAAATAAGCTCACTATTTGAACCTACAACTTTGCAACAGTTATTATTGAAAATAATTTCTAGATTTTCATCTAGCAATTGTGCAACAGAAAGCAAGTTGTATTTCAAATTTTTGACAAGTGCCACATTCTTCAAAGTGTAGTGATCATTTACTCTAACCGAACCCTTAGCAATTATAGGAGTTGAAGAATTATCGGCAAAGTAACATTTTCTACACGTGACATAAAAGAGAGGGAGGAGAACCAATCTTTGTTACCGGTCATGTGGTGTGAGAAACCTGAATCCACTATCCAAATGCTCTCCTTTCTCAAACGTGTAACCTCATCGTCTTCACTGTTGTGTTCTGCATCCTCCTGACTTGATCTTGATCTTGTTTTGCCCACCATGAAGCATAAGTTGGCCAGATCGTCATCATCTTCATCACTTTCAAAGTCTACATCACTTGAACTAAGTTCTTGAAGTGCGGTGATGAAGCTGTTGATCATCTTGCGTCCTATGGTACCTTTCTTCTTCTTGTTGGAATTTCCAGAGGAGGTCCGGACCTTGCTTTGTTTTTCTTCCCGGGTGGTTGGACCTGAAAGTTTAGGGCATTCTGTACGAAAGTGTCCTGTTTTTACCACATTTAAAACAGCACTGAGGTCCGGAGCTTCCTCTTCTTCTAGTTCTCACATTTTGCAATGCTTTTGAGAATCTAGTAGAGATGAGTGCCAACTCCTCTTCTGGAAATTCTTCGATCAGTTCCAGGGTTAGTGAAGACAACAAAGCAAGAGTATTGCAAGATGATGATTGGCCAGAGCTAGACATATCACGTTGTAAAACAAATGCAATAGACTTATTTGGGTTCTTACGTGCTAGGATGTCAATTTCATGAGTTTTTAGTTTAGAATAAAGTACATCTAATGTAAGAGAACTCATGACAGTTGATTCACGAATAGATGTTACTTTCATCTCCCAAATTGACATGTCTAACGCACTAAGAAGTTGCCTAGCATTCTCAGCATCAGAAAAATTTACATTGACACTACGTAAGTTGCTGAGAATTTTATTGAAACGAGCAAAGAGGTCATCGATAGACTCACCTGGTTGCATCTCGAAACGCATATATTCCTTTTTGAACATATCTTGTTTTACCTCCTTGATTGTGTTGGAGCCTTCATTATAATCACAGAGAGCTCTCCAAACATCGTATGCTAATCGGAGGTGCGCGACACGATCAAAGTCGCTTTGAGTGAGTCCTTGGATGATCAAGTTTCGGGCTTTGTTGTTGTTGTCGACGTCCCGTAGGTTTGTGGCCGTGACTTGATCATTAGGTGGCACTTCATAAGGCTTATACACCTTATCCCATATTGCAAAGCCTTGTGCCTGGATAAAAGCCTCCATGTGTGCCTTCCAAACCTGAAAATCAATACCAACAAACACACAAGGTTTGGAGGAGTACTTCTCCATGATGATTAGTCAAAAACACATGCAAATCTCAAAGATTAGAGCACCGTGGCTCTGATACCAATTGTAGGATCGAAGAGCACGTGAAAATCTACCAGAGGGGGATGAATGGTAGATTTAAAAATCTTACGCAGCGGAAACAATTAAACCCCAATCCCTTCGGCAGAAAAACGATCTGTTAAAGAAATCGTGTGTGAGACTAATCTAAACGTGTTTCACCATGACAAAAGTGATATATATCAGAGAGAATCAAGTCACGAAGACAACACAAAAAGAATCACGTCAATTGGATATGTAAAACTCGAGTTATGATAAAACCACCGACGAAAGATAGTGCTGTCCAGAAACTCGACGAGTAAAACTTGTCTGGAACAAGTCGGACGAACAAGGCACCAAAAGTTCCTTCAAACTACAAATTTTATTCAATAGAACACAAGAGGAACAGCCCTAAAGTCGTCTACCACGAGCTCTGGGCTCCCTTGCTTATATAACCAGCCCTTAGGCCAACCCAATATCAACTAGGACTCCAATCCTACTCAGATCACGAATCCTAACTTTCCATAACTGCTCAAGATTCTTCTATTCGTAGATAGAAGCAATCTTAAGACTTCCAAACACCTTAGGAACGTATCCCACATTCCTAAACAACTCAAATTCGTAACCCATACGAAATCCTAACATAACCAACTCGATACTTTCCATACCGAGCCATAACCGACTCCGCCGCAGCCAAAGTCATCAACCGGTACGATCCGATCCTTCCGACCAGATCTTTCCTTCCTTATCACATCTTCGGAACCATGTTGCCACGTCATGCACCGCATGAATACGTGCGAACACCTTCCTTCGACGTTCAGTAACCTTCATATGCACTGCCCTTGATTCAATCATCCTGTGCGACCTCCTGATTAGCTCAACCACAGTTCCTCCTGAACTTGGTTGTTGGAACCTCATCTCCTCCCTGAGACTAGTCCAATGGATCCCATCACCAGCCATGTCTTGAACTCAAGCAACACCTGCACATGAATAAACAACCAATCCATACGAGCCCAAGTCCTCGACTTGACTCACGTTAGTTCCGAACACAACACCTTACGTGAGAGCCTCACATAAGCATGTTGCGAAACCACAGTAACACAATATTATCCGTATCAACCAAAACACACCAAAAACTTAGCAAATGAATACTAAGCAATCTTTCCAACAATGTAAAGCAAGTACGAAACATTGCAAATGAAAAGCAGAAGCGCTGCAGTCAAGTTCCGGACCTTGCCAGAGCAACCCGGAGCTTGAGCCGGAGCTAACAAAAGCTAGAATAATGAAGCACCTGCCGGAGCTTACCAAAACTAGTAGATCTAGCACCAGAGCTTACCAAAAACTAGTCAAAACTAGTCAACCCAAAACCGGAGCTAGACAAAGTACGTCGGAGCTTAGCAAAAGCATGTCGGAGCTATCAAATATATGCCGGAGCTATCAAAGATATACCGGAGCTAACAAAGACATGCCGGAGCTAAAGATAAAGCTCACCGGAGCTAACCAAAGCTGGTCGGACCTTACCAAGAAGTCGGACCTAGCATCTAACGTAGCCGGAGCTACCCAAAACAAGCCGGACCTACCGTTGGACCTTGCTGTAGCTCAGAGCTAGAGTCGGACCTTGATAAAAAGGTGTTTTGGTGATATTCGAAACTTTTATCATCAAAGCCAAGTGTATTCACTACAAGCCAATGTATTCAGCACATATAGGTCTTACAAGGATTCGCCTGGGGCGCGACCTGCACGATGGACGCTTGAGGCCCACTTCCTTACGCGCTGTAGTCAGCCTCATGGTTGCATCATCTCTCCCGTTGCCGCTCAATGGTGACGCGGCTGTCCTCCTTTGCAGCTTGATGGCGGTCAAGCTCGGCCCTGAAGTCGGTTGTGGAGAGCCCGGTGGAGCGAGAGTCGGCTGTGTACTGGTTGATGGTCAGCGTGCACGATAGCGACACATGCTGCCTCCTTTTCTGAGGTGAGTTAATGAGGGTGATGATGAGATGGTCGACGTCATTGATTCACTGCTGCACAACTCCCAGAGGAATGTTCATGGAAGGTGGGTTGTGAAGGGGTGCCCGCGTTGCAGCAAGCGCACTCTCCAGACTCGCAGTTGGCGGAACCGTGGATGCCATTGGTGCAGGTGACTGCCGTGAAGCTCTGGCCTGCTTGGCCGCAGCTGCGCGTGAATGTAGCCTAGAGGGGGGGCTGAATAGGAAATAATAAAAAATCTAGACTTAATTAAAATATGTTCTGTCAGTGCAAGTCGGACTTGCCTGACTTAGAATCGGACTTGTCTGACTGAAGTCGGACAAGTCTGATTCTGATCGTATAAGTCCGACTGAATTCACGGAGTAGTGACAAAAATGGAGTTTTTTTACAACCTAGTGAATGGAAGTGTCTAGGAGTTCTAGTAGATAATGGAAATAAGATTAAGTGCTAGAAATGAAGTAAACCTAGATGATCACTAGAAAGTAAAAACTTTGCGAAAATGTAAATAAAGACAATGAACACAAGGATTTTCTCTCGAGGTTTGGTTCCACAAAGAAACCTACGTCCCCATTGAGGAACCCACAAAGGGCCGGGCCTAACAGCCCTAACCTTGCCAAGGCGCCTCAAAGGTCAAGACTTGGATCTTCCACTATCACAAAGATTACAAACTTCCCCGGATCAAGAAATCACGCAAGAATTCTTCGGGGCAATGCCTAACCGTCTAGGGGAAAACCCCAAGAGTAACAAACACACGACCACAAAGAAACTCAGCGAATTAAACGTTGCTCAGCCTCCTGTGGACTTCTCTTACCAATTCTCATAATCTCTCCTTCACTCTCCCCAAAAATCTTTGGATTTGGGCTCAAGAGGGTGAAGAACAAGAGAGGAAGGTTTCTTGAGGGCTTGAGGCAGCTCTAAGAGATTCTTTAGGATTAGGCAATGATTGGGTACGAAATCCTCATCAACTTATACCTAAAAAGTGGTTTTAGCCGTTAGTTGACAGCCCACATCGGACAAGTCCGACAGACTGGCAACAAAATCTGTACCGCTAATCACTCGAATTTGAATCTGCGCGCAAAATCTGCGTCGGACAAGTCCGACTAACATCGGACAAGGCCGACACACAGATAGAGGTTTTTCAACTCAGACTTATCTGAGGCACTAAGCCAAAGAAGTCCACCTCGGACATGTCCGACCCACTTTGGACATGTCTGAAATTGAACAGAGACTTCTCGGACTTGTCTGAACCACATCTTGGACAACTCCGAGTTTCAGACACCTAAAATTTTTTCCTAAGTCAAGTACCTCGGACATGTCCGAATACGACCAGAGAAGTTTTGGACATGTCCAAAATACAGTTCGGACATGTCTGAATTCCACCAGAGGAAATTCGGACTTATCCGACCCAAGGTGTCGGACAAGTCTGACTCTAAACAGAAGGTTTTTGAACATGTCCAATCCAAGGCATCGGACAAGTCCGACTCTAACACAAGGGGCTTTCATGAAACCTACCCAAGAGGTTGATCTCCCATTTGACTCACTAAGTGTCCACGCGTCGTGTCCCTCTTAATATTACATATTTTCCTATGACTCTAGAAAACCTATTTCTACTCCATTTTTCGCGCCTTTTCTCCTTTTTTGTGGATTTCACTCCGTACTACATTTTCTGCAAGAACTCAACCAAACTCATTAGCTCTTTAATTATTTGTCATTAATCAACCAAAACTCACAAGGGACCTAGATGCAATTTTAGTCTCTCCCTTTTTGGTGATTGATGACAATCAATTAAATCTTCCAACAATTAGATAAAAATTTGATTCTGAGTATCAAGGGTCTATGAGCTTTCGATTAAAGTAGGATTAGAGGAGCTCAAATACTCTTAATACTTGTGGGGTGCTGTCGAAGTGTTTATGCGACACTTCCCCCAGATCTGCTAAGGAGCAGCCCACAGAGGTTCTTGTTCGGCAGGGCTTAGGCCTCAATCAAGTGTACGCGCGTATGAGAGTGTATGATATGGTGCTTTTTACGTCGTTCGCGCTGCAAGGAGCGCAACACCCTACTCCACGGTTGATTGTATTGCTAGTGTGTGGATGCGAGTGTGTGTATCGGGGATTCGATGTTGGGTCCTTTGTAATAGTGGCGGTCCGGTCCTTTTATAGACAAGGCCGGACGCCTTACAAGTGGGGTCCGGGGCCTGACAGGTGACCCCGGGGCGATCTTATCCTAAAGATATAAGGCTTCTTGCATAAGCTTCCTCTGACCTTGGCTTTCAAGACTCGCCGTCTTGCCGCCTAAGTCGTCAGTAGCTTATGCGCCGCTACTGACAATGGCAGGGGATGTACCGTCCAATTGTCTCTGTCGCCTTAAGCTACCCACTTGGCGGAGTGGGATAGGCCTGCTGTGTCTTCACTACAATGCAATTAGTCGTAGTTGTACCTAACATTAGCCGTGCGCTGCGCCATGCGTCTGGAGAAGCCGCGTATCTTCAATCCTTGATAGGGACAAGGCGCATCGCCCTCTTAACTCCCGCAACTCTCCGTCCAGGGCAAGTGGCTGGTCTACATGACAACTCGAGAGCTCATCTCTACAGAGGAGGTCAGGTACCGTGTTATGGACCACATGGCGGCTCAGGAGCTCACCTCCGCGGATGAGGTCAGGTCCTGTCTTACGAACGATGTGGCGGCCCAGAACCCGCTCCTGAGTAGAGCAGGTACTCTAGGGCTGCGAGACACATGGCAACGCTAGAGCCCGCCTATACGGGAGGTGACCCGTCTGATGCCTCGGACCACGTGGCAGCTTCGGAGCCCTGTCTCACGGGGAAGAGGGATCCTTACCTGTTGGACACGTGGCTGCTTGGGAACTCGTCTCCGAGGGGGAGCTGAACTCTTCTTCAGGGTCTCTTGCGGGTACCCCAAACCTCGTATCTGAGGCAGATGGGTCCGGGTCTTCTGAAGACATGGCGCTCTCGAACCCTGCCTCTGCTGGAAAGCAGGGTACCTAGGCGGCTCTAAGTTGTGCGCGAGGGTACCCGGTATGCCGGGTACCGACAATGGCCCCTAGGTCCACCTTGGGGGGGAGGCGACGAGCCCGAGGGTGGAGCCCTATCCTGCTTTCCCATGCGACCTTTTAATTTTGTCTTGATCAACTGAAGCGGTGCGCGCCTCTGCCATTATGGCCACGCGTCCCTCTCTGGTTGAGGGGTCGTGGAAACGGGATCTTTGCTTGCTGCGACATTATTGTGACGGTTCTCAATGCGCCTGCTGCACTTCTGCTGCTTTCACTTCTGTCTTTATGGGAACCGCCGTGTTGCCGTCTCAGGCGGTGAACTGCCTAGGCTAGTTTCTCTGACGAGGGACCTGGGCCCGCTTGTCCTGGACGCCGTGCCATGAGCCGCTGATTCTGAGCCCGCCAAAATTTGCACGGTGTGCTCAAATGCCGCTAGGGTGCTTTAAAAGCGTACCTTGGTGGGCAATGGTTGTTCCTTCCTTACGCATGCCCCAAGCATTCGAGCCTTCGACTTCCTCCTTGAGCGTCCACTCACCCTTGAGGTTCTTGAATCCTGCTCCAATGGACTCAACCCTGCCTCCTTCACGAATGGAGGACGTCTCATCCATGAGGCGACTTTTTGGCTGGGAGGACGAGAAGCGGCGAGATTTGATCCATCCTGGCTCCTTGCCACTGGAGTTGAGGAAGGAAGATATTGTCTTCTTCTAGGCGTACACATACTCTGGATTTGTCCCTCCTGTTTTGTAACATCCTCATTTTCATACATAATGCATTACATACATCCTCATACATGTTAACATAAATCAACCTTAAAAAGGAACAAGATTGAAATGAATTTAGGCTTAATGAAGAAATTAAATCTGTCAGGGAACGGACTTGTCCGGCCCCAAAACCCATACTAGTACGACAATTCCCTTATGGTTCTGGAAATTCAGTTCTTGAGGACTACAAACTTGTCCAACACATTGCACAGACTAGTCCGATTTAGCTTCTGATGTTTTTTCTGGACTTGTCTGATTTTGAGCAGACCAGTCCGAGTAGGTCTAAATTTCAGAACGTACCTAATCACCCGGACTTGTCTGGCCAAGTACACCGGACTTGTCTGATTTCGCCTCTGTTCCACAATGGACTTGTCCAGTACCTTATGCGGACTAGTTCGACCTCCTGAATCCCACTCGGATTCTGTTATTTTCTCCCAATTTGTTTTTGGGTAATTGCCTAGTTTGGGCCCAAGAACTTCGTGCCCAACCTCAGAGGAGCCCATGTGGACCCCACCTCGGCCCCTACTCGCCCCCCACCAAATTCCACTTGGAATTCACCTAAAACCCCACCTCTCCAACCCTTATATAAGCAACCCAATACCCTCACCTCCCCACCTTTGAGAAAATCCCTCGCTGTCGCCCCTAGCATTGCGCCGTCGTCAAGATCAAGTCCAGAGGAAAGTAGGAGGGGAGAAACACGAAGAAGGACCAATCAAGATCAATCTTCATCAACTTTTTGATGAATTGATGTTCTTCATCACCACTCTTCATCAACTCATCTCCATCAAGCCCTAATTGCCAAGATCTGAAGTCTCATGTCGAAACCTTGATCTTTGGATCTCTAAACACGTTGTATACTCTCTATATCCAAGTTTCTATGACAATTCAACCTCAAATTCTCTCAGATCAGAAAAACCCTACTTTGCAGTTCTGTCCAGGGCGAACTAGTCTGGCCCTTGTATACGGACTAGTCCAGTGTCCGAATTTGTAAATTCCTGAATTAGTTCCAAATTGACTCGAATCAATCCAAACCTGCCCAAACTTGTTAGAAACTATTGTAAGTAGTTAGTAAACGTTAATAGCAACTCATTAACAATTTTTACCTCACAATTGCATTAATCATGCATATCATGGAATATTGAGTACTATATGATCATTATTTGATTGAATTGTGTGTTTTGCATGTTTGTCACTTGGAATAGAAGGAATCGCCGTAGAGAGTGGTTTCGAGGACCTGCAGAACCAGAATTATGAAGCCTTTTATCCAAACCAAGCTCAAGAGAAAGGCAAGTGCCATTGACCATATTGATCATGTTTAAAGGTTTTGTTTGCAAAATTGCATGCTTGTGTCGAAATTGATGGGAAAACCCAATTGTAGGAGTTTACTAGTTTTGTATGACCACCCTTGTCGCTTGAACACTATGTAGAGAGTCGGGAAGGGTATTTTGCACTTTTTGCTTCGCAATGTTATATTGGGTTTGGAAATCAACTATAATGCTTAATTGTGAACTATTGAACACATGAATGATGAGGATTGATATTAATGACCCTTTAGCAACATGGTGCCTAGGGATCTAAGCAAGATGGTTATGTGGAATGAGTTGGACTGTTTTGGTGGTTTTGCTTGCTTTAGATCTAAGGACCGGTTCGTGGAGCAACCATCCAGGATTTACAGTGCCACCATAGGGCCAAGTATGGGTGCGGCTTAGCTGACTAATTAGTGAATTGCCAGTGTTGTTTGGACCATTAAGAATGCTCGGGGAAGGGGGTGGTCGGATTGGGTTTGTAGAGATTGGTGGGACTACCCAGGGATCCAGTTGGCTCAAGAGGGGGCCCTTGGTTGGATGTGCTTAGTTGGAGACATCACCACCGGTGAAACCTTAGTGGGGTCTAAATAGGCTAGTAATCACTTTGTAAAGGCTATTTTGTGATCTCTTGGCCACACAGCTAAGGAAGTATGAGACGACATAATTTAGATTCCTTAGTCATCGAAAGGTGATGACATCATGAACTTATGGGTAAAGTGGTACAACCTCTGCAGAGTGTGTCTAAAACTATCATGATAGCCGTGCTCCCAGTCATGAGCAACCTGGACCCTCACATGATTAGAATTTGGACTTTCACTTGGTTTAATTGCTGGAATTGAATTGGGAATCGATATTGATTATTTAAATGACTTTGGTATATGGAATTGAATAATTTGAGACAAACTAGTAGTTATGAGTTGAATATGGTTTATTATTGCTGAAATTTGTTATTTAAGCTGAATTGATGATGTTTGGGTTATTTGGGAAGGACCTCACTTAATAATGACATAATTGCATTTTCAACTGTTTGAATGTACTTTTATGCAATTAGTCCATTTATTATCATTCCTTGTTTAAGCTACATGTCATACTTTCCCACACTTGCTGAGTACGACATGTGCTCACCCTTGCTATTCCCCCCACCAAATTCAGACACAAGTGATCAGGAGGAGTACCAGGAGGTCTTTGAGGAGTTCTAGACGCGTGTTACCGTCAAGCTTGCCTGTGGAGTTTGGAGTCATTAGAGTTTAGTTTTTCCGCTGCAGTTTCATTAGAGTTGTATTCAAGACTGTTTGGTTTGAAATAAGGTACTATAATTAGTATTATTATTCGAGACATAGTTTATATATCTATTTATCAATTGTGAATCACTTGTGTATGTGTGTTAAACATCCTGAGCACACATATGCATTATTGTTGGTTCATTTTTGGAATCGGGTGTCACAATTTGGTATCAGAGCCACAAGTTGACCATAGGATGCAATCTTGATAGAATGGATAGTTTAGAGCATATAGGGGCACTCAGGAAGCATTGTGATTTATTTGGTGTGCTGATTGCTATATATGTTGCTTGTGTGCTTAGTAGAGGATTGTGGGATGCTTTAGCATTGCCATGTCCATATAGGCTAGTATAGGTAGTTGTTAAATTTCATATACCTTGATGCATATAATTGTGGATTTGTTCTATTTCTCTTTCCTATCCCGCTCAACCTCTACTTCAATGCAAGATGGACACAACTAGAAGATTCACTATCTCTGTCTCAGATGGAGCTGTATAGAAGATGAGAAACAAAGATATTATGTCCAAAAGTAAGTCTTAAAATAAGGGAGGTAGAATTCCTCGCTAACCTCATTGATTTTGAATCACAAGGATTGGACAAGAGGGGATGTTCCTAGCTTGGAAGTTGACCGACGAGGATGTCGATGTTCTAAGGGTGATGGATTGGCTAAGGAAGCATAACAGAGTAATTCTGTGTGCCACTCGAACAGTGTAATTTACAAATGAAGATGGGTTCAATATTGAATTCAAGGCAGTTCAACTGACGACCGAGAAGGCAATGGTGAATCAAGTAGTAGGAGTGACCTTGGTGGAGATTCCAGTTGTCTGCGAGTATCCAAACGTGTTTCCTGAGGAATTGTCAGGTATGCCACCTGATCGTGACATCAAGTTCATCATTGATTTAATACATGGAACTGCACCTATAGCAAAGAGGCCATATAGGATGCCTCCTAAGGAATTAGCAGAGCTCAAGAAGCAGATTCAAGAGCAGTTAGAAAAGGGTTTTATATGCCCAAGTTCGTCGCCTTGGGGAGCCCCAGTGCTTTTCGTAGATAAGAAGGATGAATCCCAAGGAATGTGTGTAGACTACCAGTCTCTCAACGAGGTGACAATCAAGAATAAGTACACACTGCCTCACATTTAAGATCTGTTCAACCAGATGAAGGGAGCCAGAATATTCTCTAAGATTGATCTTTGGTCGGGATATTTCCAAATGAAGATTAGACCTTCAGACATACCCAAGACCGCTTTCAGGACACGATATGTATCCTATGAGTATACGGTCATGTCATTTGGATTGACTAATGCACCCGCATACTTCATGTATCTTATGAATATGGTCTTCATGGAGTATTTGGATAAATTCGTGGTAGTGTTCATTGATGACATTATGTCTACTCAAAGAGTGAAGAGGAGCACGAAGAGCATTTAAGGCTAACATTGCAGAAACTGCGAGAACATCGGTTGTATGCTAAATTCAACAGGTGCCAATTCTGGTTGAGGGAGATATCATTCCTAGGCCATATCATATCTGGCGGAGGGGTGTCTGTTGACCCAAGAAAGGTTAGAGATGTGCTTAAATGGGATCCGCCATAGAATGTTGAGGAAATTAGGAGTTCTTGGGATGGCTGGATATTACCGTCGGTTCATCAAGGACTTTTCCAAGATAGCGAATCCCATGACTGAACATTAATGAAGGAGAAGCCTTTCAAGTGGACTCAAGCTTGTCAAGACAGTTTTGAGGAGCTAAAGAAGAGGTTAACCACAACACCCGTGTTGGTATTGCCAGATGTGAGCAAGAGCTTTGACATCTATTGTGATGCTTCAAGGAAAGGACTTGGTTGTGTATTGATGCAAGAAGGACGAGTAGTAGCTTACACATCCAGGCAGTTGAAGAAACATGAGAAGAACTATCCTACGCATGATCTCGAACTTTTAGCCATAGTGCATGCATTGAAGATTTGGAGACATTACGTTCTTGGTCATAGATATGAGATTTACACGGATCATAAGAGTCTCAAGTACATATTTACGCAAACGTACCTGAATTTGAGACAACGACTATGGTGGAACTCATTAAGGACTATTATGTGGGAATCAACTATCATCCAGGAAAGACCAACATAGTGGCTGGTGCTTTGAGCTGAAAGGGAGCAAGACACCAGCTTACCGTCAGGGAGTTGCCACTCGAGTTATGCAAGGAGTTTAAACAGTTGAATATTGGATTCGTAAATGAGATGGGAGAAATGGAAGTGAATCCAACCCTGGAACAAGAAATTCGAGAAGGTCAAACAAAGGACAAAGAAATCCAGGATATCAAGGAAAGGACCCAAGAAGGGAGAGAATTCAGATTTGATGAGGATGACCAAGGTACTCTATGGCTTGGAAAACGGATTGTTGTGCCTAATGACAAGAGTCTCCAACAATTGATATTAAAGGAGGCACATGACTCACTTTACTCTATCCATCCCGGCTGTACGAAGATATACAAGGACTTGAAAACATGCTACTAGTCGAATGATATGAAAAGGGACATAGCAGAATATGTTGCATTGTGTGATGAATGCCAACGAGTCAAAGCTGAACATCAAAGGCCAGCTGGATTATTACAGCCATTGAAGATTCCAGAATGGAAGTGAGAAGAGGTTGTATGGACTTCATAGTTGGGTTACCTTGCACTTCAGCTGGATATGATTCGATATAGGTTATTGCAGATCAGTTGACGAAATCAGCACATTTCATTCCTGTCAAGACTACCTATAGTGGAGCCAAGTTAGCAAAATTGTATATGGGAAGAATAGTGTGTTTACACATAGTGCCCAAGAAAATAATGTCTGATAGAGGTTCTCAGTTTACCTTGATGTTCTTGCTAAAGCTGCACGAATCAATGGGGACTCAATTGAATTTCAGTTCTGCATATCACCCTCAAACAGATGGACAGACCGAGAGGACAAATCAGATTTTGGAAGACATGCTAAGAGCTTGTGCGCTAAAGTATGGAGGAAGCTGGGACAAGAGTCTGCCATATGCGGAATTTTCCTACAATAACAGCTATCAAGCAAGCTTGAAGATGTCACCATATGAAGCGTTGTATGGGAGAAGGTGTAGAAGACCCTTGTTTTGGAATGAGGCATAGGAAACTCAAGTATTTGGACCTGATGTGATCCAAGAGGCCGAAAAGCAAGTGCAGACCATCTGCGAGAACTTAAGGGCTGCATAGTCAAGACAGAAGGGTTATGCGGATAATAGATGAAGAATCTTACCTTTTCAGGTGAGAGACTTCGTATACCTCAAAGTGTCACCTATGCGAGGTCATAAGCAGTTTAACATCAAAGGCAAGTTGGTACCTCACTATATTGGAGCATTCAAGATTTTGGACAAACGGGGAGAAGTAGCCTATAAACTGGAGATGCCTGCACACCTTTCAAATGTTCATGATGTGTTTCATGTCTCTCAGCTCAAGAAGTGCTTGAGGGTACCGGAAGAGCAAGTACCAATGGAGGAATTGGAGCTTGAGGAAGATTTGACCTATGCCGAGCTTCCTGTAAAAATTTTGGACACCAAGGAGAGGGTCACAAGGAACATGGTGACTCGATGGTGCAAAGTGCAATGGAAGCATCATACAGAATCAGAAGCAACTTGGGAGCGAGAAGATGATCTCAAGAAGGAATTTCCCTATCTCTTTCCTCTCGTGTCGAATCTCGAGGGCGATATTCATTTTAAGGGAGGGTAGGTTTATAACGTCCTCATTTTCATGCATAATGCATTGCATACATCCTCATACATATTAACATAAATCAACCCTAAAAAGGAACAAGATTTAAATGAATTTAGGCTTAATCAGGAAATTAAATCTGTCAGGGAACGAACTTGTCTGACCCTAAAACCCGAAATAGTCCGGTAACTCCCTTCTAGTTCAGGAAATTCTGTTCTTCAGGACTACGGACTTGTCCAACACATTGCACGGACTAGTCCAATTTAGCTTCTCATGTTTTTATGGACTTGTCCGATTTTGAGCAGACTAGTTCGAGTAGGTCTAAATTTCAGAATGTACCTAATCACCCAGACTTTTTCAGCCAAGTACACTGGACTTGTCCGATTTTGCCTTTGTTCCACAACGGACTTGTCCGGTCCCTTATGCGAACTAGTCTGGCCTCCTGGATCCCACTCGGATTCTGTTATTTTCTACCAATTTGTTTTTGGGTAATTGCCTAATTTGGGCCCAAGAACTTCGTGCCCAACCTCAGAGGAGCCCATGTGGATCCCACCTCGGCCCCTACTTGTCCCCCACCGAATTCCACTTAAAATCCTACCTCTCCAACCCTTATATAACCAACCCAATACCCTCACCTCCCCACCTTTGAGAAAAACCCTCGTTGCCGCCCCTAGAATTGCGCCGTTGTCAAGATCAAGTCCAGAGGCAAGTAGGAGGGGAGAAACATGAAGAAGGACCAATCAAGATTGATCTTCATCAACTTTTCGACGAATTGACGTTCTTCATCACCACTCTTCATCAACTCATCTCCATCAAGCCCTAATTGCCAAGATCCAAAGTCTCACGTCAAAACCTTGATCTTTGGATCTCTAAACATGTGGCACACTCTCTACATCCAAGTTTCTACGACAATTCAACCCCAAATTCTCTCAGATCAGAAAAACCCTACTTTGCAGTTCTGTCCAGGATGGACTAGTCCGGCCCCTGTATACAGACTAGTCCGGTGTGTGAACCTGTAGATTCCTGAATTAGTTCCAAATGACTCGAATCAATTCCAAACCTGTCCAAACTTGTTAGAAACTATTGTAACTAGTTAGTAAACTTAATAGCAACTCATTAACAAGTTTTACCTCACAATTGCATTAATCATGCATATCATGGCATATTGAGTACTATATGAGCATTATTTGATTGAATTGTGTGTTTTGCATGTTTGCCATTCGGAATAGAAGGAATCGCCGTAGAGAGTGATTTCGAGGACCTGCAGAACTAGAATTACGAAGCCTTTGAGCCAAACCAAGCTCAAGAGCAAGGCAAGTGCCCTGGACCATATTGATCCTATTTTAAAGGTTTTGTTTGCAAAATTGCATGCTTGTGTCAAAATTGATAGAAAAACCCAATTGTAGGAGTTTACTAGTTTTTTATGACCACCCTTGTCGCTTGAACACAATGTAGAGAGTTAGGAATGGTATTTTGCACTTTTTGCTTCGCAATGCTATATTGGGTTTGGAAATCAACTATAATGCTTAATTGTGAACTATTGAACACATGAATGATGAGAATTGATATTAATGAGCCTTTAGCAACATGGTGCCTAGGGATCTAAGCAAGATGGTTATGTGGAATGGGTTGGACTGTTTTGGTGGTTTTGCTTGCTTTAGATCTAAGGACCTGTTCGTAGAGCGACCATCCAGGATTTACAGTGCCACCATAGGGCCAAGTATGGGTGCGGCTTAGCTGACTAATTAGTGAATTGCCAGTGCTGTTTGGACCATTAAGAATGCTCGGGGAAGGGGTAGTCGGATTGGGTTTGTAGAGATTGGTGGGACTACCCTGGGATTCGAATGGCCCAAGAGGGGGCCCTTTGTTGGATGTGCTCAGTTGGAGACATCACCACCGGTGAAACCTCAGTGGGTCTAAATAGGCTAGTAATCACTTTGTAAAGGCTATTTTGTTATCTCTTGCCCACACACCTAAGGAAGTGTGAGACGACATAATTGAGATTTATTAGTCATCGAAAGGTGAAGAAATCACGAACTTGTGGGTAAAGTGGTACAACCTCTATAGAGTGTGTCCAAAACTATCATGATAGTCGTGCTCCTAGTCATTAGCAACCTGGACCCTCACATGATTATAATTTGGACTTTAACCTGGTTTACTGGCTAGAATTGAATTGGGAATCAGTATTGGTTATTTAAATGGCTTTGATATATGGAATTGATGATTTGAGACAAATAAGCAGTTACGAGTTGAATATGGTTTATTATCGCTGAAATTTGTTATTTATGCTGAATTGATGATATTTGGGTTATTTGGGAAGGACCTCACTTAATAATGACATAATTGCATTTTCAACTGTTTGAATATACTTTTATGGAATTAGCCCATTTCATTATCATTCCTTGTTTAAGCTACATGTCATACTTTCTGTGACATCCGGTTCCAAAAAATGAACCAAGTGCAGTATATGTGTGCCCAAGATGTTTAACACACATATACACAAGTGACTCAAAAATGATAAATAGATAATTACCACAACACAAATTAATTAAGACGGTACTTTTATTACAATATCCAAATAATCCTCAAATTACAACTCTAATGATCATTAAGGATAATACTACTGCAGCGGAAATAATCTAATTAAGCAACTAAGCAAAATAAGCATAAGGGACAGCGCAGCTCTAAGAAACACCACAGTCAAGTCGACGGTAGCACACAACCTAGTACTCCGTATTAGCGTCACGATACTCCCAGACAGCACCTGAAACTGTTGGTGGGGGAATTGCAAGGGTGAGTACATGTCGTACTCAGCAAGTGTGGAAAGTATGACATATAGCTTAAACAAAGTATGATAATAAACAATGGCTTGAATAGTACATTTAAAACATGCACAAAAGCATTATATTATATAGATGTGAAGTAATCCCATCATATCCCACATAATCAACATAATATGAAACTATAATTGATTATCCATCCATATACAAAATTATTACCATTATCATCATCCATGTATATTTATCATAACTCAAAATCCATAACCATAACCATCCATCCCAAATCCCAAGTTCCCTCTAATCATGTAGGTCATCCAGGTGCTCTTAACCGGGACCACGGCTATGATGATAATTTTTAACACTTGCAGAGGTTGTACCACTTTACCCACAAGTTCGTGATTACATCACCCGTCGGTGACTAAAGGAACCTCCCTTATACCAATTACACTAGTATATGGCCAAGAGATCACAAAATAGCCTTTACAAAGAGACTACTAGCATATTCAGACCCACAGAGGTTTCACTAGTGGCGATGCCTCCAACTGAGCACATCCTAAACCAAGGGCCCCCTCTTGTGCTGTTCGGATCCCAGGGCAGTCCCGCCACTATTGCAAACCCAACCGACTCCCATTCCCCACTCCTCCAAATGATCCGAATCGATGCTGATAATACTCCTAATTAATTGGCTAAGCCGCACCCATACTTGGCCTTGTGGTGGCATTGTAATCCTGGCTTATTCTCGCATGAACCAATCCTTAGATCCAAGGCAAGCAAACCACCATAACATCCAACCCAATCCACAACCCATGCTTGCTTAGATCTCCCATGTTCCATATTACCAATTGACCATATTCATCAATTCTCATCATCCATTAATTTATAATTAAGTCATTTGGTTGTTTTCCCATCCCACTTAATTAAAGTGAAGCAAAAAGGTAAAAAGCCCTTCCCGACTCTCTACAATGTATCCCAAGCAACAAGGATGGTCAAACAAGACTAGTAAACACCTATAAATGGGTCTCCCATAAATTTGACACAAGCACAGAGTTTTGCAAACAAAACATTTAAAAACATGATCAATATGATCAAGGACATTTGCCTTGCTCCTGAGATTGATTAGGGTTGAAAGCTTCAAAGTTCTGATACTGGAGGTCCTCAACAACACCCTCTAGCGTAGCTCCTTCTATTCCGAGCGACAAACATGCAAAACACACAATATAATGTCCTTGGGCCCACTTAAATAATGCTCATATAGTACTCAATATGACATGTCATGGCATGATTAATGCAATTATGAGGTAAACTTGTTAATGAGTTGCTATTAATGTTTACTAGCTAGTTACAAAGGTTTCTAACAAGTTTTTGTACAGGTTTGGAATTTATTCGAGTCAATTTGGAATTAATTCAGCACAAATTAAATCTAGAGACTAGACAAGTCCGCTAGGGACCGGACTAGTCTGCCCTACGCAGAACCAGTGAGTTAGGGTTTTCTTGATCTACGAGATTTGGAGAATTGGGGTTGAATTCACGTGGGAAAGAGAAAGTAGAAGGTATACCACGTGTTTAGAACTCCAAATAATATGAGTTTGGAGGAAACACTTGGATCTTGACGATCTAGGATTGGTGACGAAGAGTTGAGGGTGAATTGACGATGAAGAACGCAAAGTCAATGAAGATCTTGGTTGCTTGATCCTTCTTCGTGATCTCCTTCTCCTCCTTGCTATTGGATCTCCCCTTGGTGGCAGCTTCCATGAACTAGGGTTTGTGGTGCTTTCAATTGTGGCAAAGAGATGTAAAAGTGGGGTGTTGGGTTGTTTCTATAGGGGTGGAGGTGTAGGGTTTGATGAATTTCGAGTTGGGGGGTTGGTGGAGGTTGGTGTGGGGTCCCACATGGGCTCCAAAAAGGTTAGACACGATGTCCTTGGGCCCACTTAAGGTAAAAACCCTAAAATAAGTCGTGGAGGAAAAGATTGAATCGGAGTCGCAAATACGGGACAAGTCCGCCATGGACCGGACTAGTCCGATAGCTAGTTAGAGAAAAAATGGACAAGTCTAGCCAAAATCGGACAAGTCCGATTTTAGTCAGAGAGCGAAATGGACAAGTCCGACATAAAATGGACCAGTTCGGGGACTTGGTGAAATTTTTGAAGGATGGGGTGAGCGGACTAGTCCGCACTTGACCGGACAAGTCCGAAAACACAATAGAGAGAAAAATGGACTTGTCCGCAGCAAAAACGGACATGTCCGAAGAGAGGTCAAAGAGAATATCGGACTAGTCCGCACCAAAAATGGACAAGTCCAAAATTCTCAGAACTTTTGAGTGCGGTTTTGCTTCTAATTCATTTTAAACTTGTTCCTTTTTATGTTACTTAATTTTAAACATGTATTAGAATGTATGCAATGCATGATAGATGAAAATGAGGGTGTTACAAACCTACCCCCCTTAAAATAAATCTCGCCCTCGAGATTTGACGTAGAAGGAAGAGATAGGGAAAATCTTTCTTGAGTTCATCTTCTAGCTCCTAAGTTGCTTTCGATCCTGTATGATGCTTCCCTTGTACTTTGCACCATCTAATCACCTTGTTCCTTGTGACTCTCTCCTTGGTTTCCAAGATTTTAACCGGTTGCTCGGCATAAGTCAAATCTGCCTCTAATTCTATTCTTCCATTGGCACTTGTTCTTCCGGTACCCTTAAGCACTTATTGAGCTGCAAAACATGAAACACATCATGGACATCTGAAAGGTGTGTTGGCATCTCCAGTTTATATGCTACTTCTCCACGTTTGGCCAAAATCTTAATGGTTCGATATAGAGAGGTGCCAACTTGCCTCTGACATTAAACCGCTTATGACCTCACATAGGTGATACTTTGAGATATATGAAGTCTCCCACTTCAAAGACTAAGTTTCTCTGTCTATTATCTACATATCCTTTTTGTCTTGATTGAGCAGCCCTCAAATTCTCGCGGATTGTTTGAACCTATTTTTCAGCTTCTTGCAACACATTAGGTCCGAATACTTGGGTTCCTCCTGTCTCATTCCAAATCAAGGGTGTCCTACACTTCCTTCCATATAATGCTTCATATGGCGATATTTTCGAACTTGCTTTATAACTGTTATTGTAAGAAAACTCAGCATATGGCAAGCTTTTGTCCCAACTTCTTTCGTACTTTAACGCACAAGCTCTTAGCATGTCTTCCAATATTTGATTTGTTCTCTCAGTTTGTCCATCCATTTGAGGGTGATACACAAAACTAAAATTCAGTTGAGTTCCCATAGCTTCATGCAGTTTATCCCAGAACCCAGACGTGAATTGAGAACCTCGGTCCGAGACTATTTTCTTCGGAACTCCATGTCGGCACACAATATGCTCCATATACAATTCTTCTGGCTTCATGGTGGTATATGTGGTCTTGACAGGTATGCAATGAGCTGATTTTGTCAACCGATCCACAATAACCCAAATCGAGTCATAGCTGGACTGGGTTCGAGCTAATTCAACTATGAAGTCCATTCCATTTTCTTCCCACTTCGACTCTGGCATCTTCAATGGCTACAATAATCCAGCTGGCCTTTGATGTTCAGCCTTGACTCATTGGCATACATCACACAAAGCTACAAATTCAGCTATGTCCTTTTTCATGCTATCCCACCAATAACATGTCTTCAAATCCTTGTACATCTTTGTATAACCAGGATGCATTGAGTAAGGTGAGTCATGCGCCTCCTTTAATATCGTTTCTCAGATATGCTTATCATTGGGCACAATAATCCTCTTTCCAAGCCATAAAGTACCAAGGTCATCCTCATCAAACCTGAATTCTCTCCCTTCTTGGGTACTTTTCTTGATTTCTTGAATTTCCTCATCCTTGATCTGACCTTCTCGAATTTCTTGCTCCAAGGTCAGATTTAACTCCATCATCCCCATCTCATTCAAAAATCCGAGGTTCAATCGTTCAAACTCCTTACATAACTCGGAAGGCAACTCTTTAATAGTGAGTTGGTGACTTACTCCTTTTCGGCTCAAAACATCGACCGCTACATTAGCCTTACCTAATGATAATTGATTCTCACATCATAATCCTTGATAAGCTCCAACCATCTTCGCTGCCTCAAATTCAGGTCCATTTGCATGAATATGTACTTCAGGCTCTTGTGGTCTGTGTAAATCTCACACCTATGACCAAGAATGTAATGTCTCCATATCTTCAAGGCATGTACCACGACTGCAAGTTTGAGATCATGCGTTGGATAATTCTTCTCATGTTTCTTCAATTGTCTCGATGCATAGGCTACCACTTGACCTTCCTGCATGAGCACACATCCAAGTCCTTGTCTTGAGGCGTCACAAAAGATATCAAAACTTTTGCTCACATCCGGCAATAAGACTATGGCTGTAGTTAATCTCTTCTTCAACTCCTCAAAGCTATCTTGACAAGCTTGAGTCCATCAGAAAGCTTTCCCCTTCATTAGAAATTCTTTCATTGGCTTGGCTATCTTGGAGAAGTCCTTGATGAACCTAAGGTAATATCCAGCCAACCCAAGAAAACTTCAGATCTCCTTTACATTCTACGGGGGTTCCCATTTCAGCACATCTCTCACTTTTCCTAGGTCAACCGATAGTCCTCCTCCGGAGATGATATGGCCTAAAAACGACACTTTCCTCAACCAAAACTGGCACTTGCTGAATTTGGCGGACAATTGATGCTCCCTCAATTTCTACAACGTGAGCCTCAAATGTTCCTCATGCTCCTCCTCGTTTCTCGAGTAGATAATAATGTCATCAATGAACACCACAACAAATTTTCCAAGTACTCCATGAAGACCTTATTCATGAGGTACATAAAGTACGCAGGTGCATTTGTCAATTCAAAAGACATCACAGTGTACTCATAAGATCCATACCGTGTCCGAAAAGCTGTTTTGGGTATATCCGACGGTCTTATCTTCATTTGGAAGTATCCTAACCTCAAATCAATTTTGGAGAAAACACAAGCACCCTTAATCTGATCGAACAAATCCTCTATCCGGGGCAAAGTATACTTGTTCTTGATTGTCACCTCGTTGAGAGCTCGGTAGTCCACACACATCCTCTGGGATCCATCCTTCTTGTCCACAAAAAGTACGGGTGCTCCCCAAGGTGAAGAGCTTGGGTGAATAAAACCCTTCTCTAGTTGCTCTTGAATCTGCTTCTTGAGCCCTGCTAACTCTTTAGGAGGCATCCTATATGGCCTCTTTCCTATAGGTGCAGTTCCAGGTATTAACTCAATAACAAATTCTATGTCTCGATCAGGTGGCATACCTAGCAACTCATCTGGAAACACATCCAAGAATTCACACACTACTGGAAAATCCTCAATTGTGGCACCGTCCATGTGATTCAGCTCCAATTGCTTCAGTGCATGTTGAGATGCTTCAAATTCTATGGTGATTCCTTCCCCATTGGTCAACTTCACCATCTTTGTGGCACATTGTATAACTCCATTGTGCTTCCTCAACCAGTTCATACCACGTATATTGTCCAATCCTTAAGAATCCAAAACAATGAGGTTGGCAAAGAAGTCTACCCCCTTATTCTAAGGCTTACTTTTGGACATATTATATTCGTCCTCATCTCTCCTCTAGGAGATTTAACCAACAAAGTATACTTCATATGAGATATAGGCAAACCATACTTGGCAACATACTTTGATTCAATGAATGAATGTGATGCTCCAGAATCAAATAACATAGTCGCCGGGTTGGAGTTTGCGAGAAACATACCAATCACCACGTCATCCTCTTGTTGCGCTTCCTCTGTAGAGACATGGTTCACATTTCCACAAGCAAAATTCTGCTGTCCACGGTTGCCTTGTGGTGCTCCTCCATTCAGTCTTGGGTTCTGTCTTGGAGTGTTGTTTCCCTGACCAAGGCCTGACTTAGGACATTGAGATGCAAAGTGTCCTACCTCACCACAAGTAGAGCAAGACCTTTCTGCACCGGAATTTTTTGGACGAGCTTGGTTTTGAGCATTTGTAGGGAAATTAGCATGGGGCGCAGGAGGCATTGGAAGGCGAGGTGCTTGCATAACGGGGCGTTGCTGCATTGGTTGAACATGACGCAGTGGAATAGCAGCATGATGGCAGGCCCCTTGGGAGGTGCCAGAGCTGGCTGCTCCGGTGTTGTCCACCATCTTCGTAGAGACGTCGACGGCAGGCCCCTGGTGTATAGGATATCACAAGAGAACCCTGTTAGCAACAAGGGCGAGGCCAGAGAGTTTACTCACTTATCCGCGCTTGTTGCTGTTGTTGACGTGCTGAGACGTCGACGACAGGCCCCTTGAGGGGTGCTGGAGCTGGATGCTCCAGCGTTGCCCACCATCGTCATAGAGACATCGAAGGCAGGCCCCTTGGGAGGTGCCGGAGCTGGCTGTTCTGGCATCATCAACCATCTTCGTAGAGACATCGACGTCAGTCCCTGATGTACAAGATGTCACAAGAGAACCCTATTAGCAACAAGGGCGAGGCAAGATAGTTTACTCACTTATCCGCACTTGTTGCTGTTGTTGACGTGCTGAGACATCGATGGCAAGCCCCTTGCGAGGTGCCAGAGCTGGATGCTCGGATGTCGTCCACCATCTTCGTAGATACGTCGATGGCAGGCCCCTTCGGAGGTGCTGGAGCTGGCTGCTCCGGTGTTGTCTACCATTGTCGTAGCGACATCGACGATAGGCTCGTTGGGAGGTGCCGGAGCTGGATGCTCCAGCATCATCCACCATCTTCGTAGATACGTCGATGACAGGACCCTTGGGAGGTGCCAGAGCTGGTTGCTCCGGCGTCGCCCACCTTCGCCGTAGAGACATCGACGGCAGGCCCCTTGTGAAGTGCCTGAGCTGGATGCTCCACCGTCGTCCACCATCTTTGTAGAGACGTCAACAGTAGGCCCCTGGTGTACAGGCTAGCACAAGAGAACCCTACGAGGGCGAGGCAGGAGAGTTTACTCACTTATCCACGCTTGTTGCTATCATTGACGTGCTGAGACATCGATGGCAGGCCCGTTGAGGGCTGCTAGAGCTGGATGCTCCGGCGTCGCCCACTATCTTTATTGAGACGTCGACAGTAGGCCCCTTTTGAGGTGCCGAAGGTGGCTTCACCAGTGTCGTCCACCATCTTTGTAGAGACATCAACGGCAGACCCCTTGTGTACAGGCTATCACAAGAGAACCGTGTTAGCAACAAGGGAGAGGTAGGAGAGCTTACTCACTTATCCGTGCTTGTTGCTATCATTGACATGATGATACATCGACGACAGGCCCTTTTTGGGGTGCCAGAGCTGGATGCTCCAGCGTCGCCCACCATCATCGTAGAGACGTCGACGGCAGGCCCCTTGGGAGGTGCCGGAGCTGGCTTCTTTGGCGTCGTCCACCATCTTTATAGAGCCGTCGACGGCAGGCCCCAGGTGCATAAGAGAACCCTGTTAGCAACAAGAGCAAGGCAGGAGAGTTTACTCACTTATTAGTGGTTGTTGCTGTCGCTGACGTGCTGAGACGTTGACGACAGGTCCCTTGAGGGGTGCCGAAGCTGGATGCTCCAACGTCGTCCACCATCTTCGCAGAAGCGTCGACAACAGGCCCTTTGGGAGCTGCTGGAGATGGATGCTCCAGCGTCGCCCACCATCGTCGTAGAAACGTCAATGGTAGGCCTCTTGGGAGTTGCCGAAGCTGGTTGTCCTACACATATGATAGAAAGGGGGGACTAGTCTGCTCGCCGGTTTACCTATTCCTCTCCCTTAGTTTTGTCATGTATTACTGTCCTGAACTGACGCACAGGACTTGAGTAATTTGATGCGTTGGTGTTCCGGGGTTCGGCTCCCGCCGTCCTCAGGGTGTGAACTTTCTGGCCCTAGTACTCAGTCGTAGCACTGGGAGGCAGGGTGTGTATACTTAGGGTACAGGACCAGGCTAAGCAGTTTACACCCCCTGGACCTCCTGCTTGGCACAGGCCTTTCCTGGGAAGCCTTCTGGCGCCACAAGACCCTAATGATGAGAGCAGCCGAAAGAACCCCTCACACACTGCAGGTACTTCATGGGAACCTGCCTGCATCAGGACTGCATGACTCCTGCATGGGCGAGTTAAAGAGCGTACAACCGTGCATATAAAGGTAATATACAATAAACGAGTCTAGTATGGCATGATCATAAAATTAACACATAATTAAATGAAAAATGTTTTTAAGAAAACTTGAAGCAATACAATCATTCTTTTTTATCTGCGTCCATAGGGGAGACAGGCTTTTTACAAAAGAGGGCAACAACTTGCTTCTGAATGATGAGGGAGGCAGGGTGTACATGCTTAGGGTTCGAGACCAAGCTAAGCTGACTGCACTCCCTGGACCTGACCCTCCCGGAGCTCGGTTGTCCTTAATGCTGCTCCTAGGTCCAATGGAAACCTTTACACTATCCTACTAAGCTTAATATTTACAATAGGGGTGCCCAAGGATCCAAGGGTAGCTGTGATGGTTGCAGGGCAACCTCGTTGTCTACGGCTACTAGAGGGGCGGTGAGCGAGCGTCCCTACTTCTTGCCTTTGCTGCCCACCTTGTGAGTGGCCTGAGCAGAGCCGGGACTAAGCTCGGCAGCTTTGACGGGGGTGTCAGTGCTGCCAGAGGGTTGCAGGTGGGGCGCAGTGGGTGCTCTGCGCTGACGTGAGCTCGGTAGAGGCTGACTTCATCTAGCGCCGCCCGGGACGGGTGCTGGGTCTGCTGTGAGGGCTTGGAGCTGCTCCAAGGCTAACACCGCAGCAGTGCGGTCTCCGCGGATCTTGAGGACGCCAAAAGGGGTTGGCATCTTCTGGACAAGGTAGCCGTAGTGGGCTACGACCATGAATCAATACAGGGCGGGCCTGCCGATGATGGCATTAAAGGGGAGGCTGACATCGGCAACGTCGAAGAGGATTCTCTCCGTCCTGTAGTTGTCGGGTGTCCCGAAGGTCACCCGGAGATGGATGTTGCCATATGGGATGATGCTCCCTGGTCCCACCCCTGAGAATGGGCTCGAGGGGGTGAGCTTGGACATCGATATCTGCAGATGATCGAAGGCTGCGCGACTGAGGAGGTTGAGTTCGGCCCCGCCATCTATCAAGACGTAGTGGAGCTTGATATTAGCAATGGTGAGGGCGACCAAAAGAGGTAGAATCACTACCCCGGCCATGTTTTTGGGGTAGTCGGAGGCGTCGAAGCTGATCAACATCTCCTTCCACCGGTGGTGCAGCACCAGCGTGGGGTCAAGGGCTATCGAAGCAACTGCACGGTGAAGCGTCTTGACTGCATTCTGAGATGCGGGATCCCAACACCCTCCGAAGATGACTTGGAGTGTCTTGCGACGCTCGTGGTCGCTGCTAGCGTCAGAGTCCTCGTCTTGGTGGACCACTTTGACAGCCTGCTCTTGCTTCTCGTACTCCATCTCCTCGTCATCCTCGACGTTGGGGTCGACCTTCTGCTTGCCCTCCTGCTGGCGGAAGGGGGTGCCATCCGGGCGCTACTACGCCCGCTCTTGGTAGCGTTCGGTGCATCTCTTGATCTCCCTGCACTCTCTCGCAATGTGGTCATGAATCTTGTGCACCGGGTAGGGCTCGACACCATCGTGAGCGGCAGGTGGCTGACGCGGGCGCTTCTCGGGGTGTGGGGGTTTGCCACCGCCAGTTGCGACTGCTGCCGCAATGAGGGACCCATGTAGCGACTTGTTCTGGCCGCCACCCCGATTCTTGTTCTTCTTTTTGCTGCTACTAGGGGTAACGACACCTTCTCCGGTCTGGCCAGCCCCACCCACTCCAGGGGCGGGTTGAGCATGCCAGTCGCAACATTCTACCGCTCTGGCGCAACGGTCGGTGAAGGAAAAGAGCTCGGAGACGTCTTGCAAGTTGTGCGTGGCTAACTTCTCGAGCATCTTGCGGTCACGCACTCCATGGCGGAATGCCACTATGACAGAGGCACTCAGGATGTTTGGGATGGAGTTGCGTACCTGGGAGAAATGCTAGATGAATGATTGCAGCGTCTCCTTGGGTTGCTGTCGCACGGCGTGGAGGTCAAACTCGGTTCCCGGACGAGTGTAGGAGCTGCTAAAGTTCACCGTGAACTGTTGGCATAGCTCATCCCAAGAGGTTATAGATCCCTCAGGGAGGTTCATTAACCACGAGCGGGCCGATATAGTCAGGGCGACCGGAAAGTAGTTCGCCAGGATGGTCTCATCCGCTCGTGCAGCAAGGAGCGTCGTGGTGTAGATCTGCAGGAAATCGACCGGGTTGATGCTTCCGTCAAACTTCTCCGGCATATGTGGCCGGAACTTGCGTGGCCACGTCGTGATGCGGAGGTGCGGAGCCAATGTCGCGCAGCCTCCGGTGGGCTTTGTCGGAGAGGCATACGGGGTTTGCTGCACGACGTGCGACGCCTACATGACCTGCACTTGTGGTACCGGTTGTGCCATGTGCTGCTGCAGCAGTACTGGATGTGCCAAGTACTATTGCTGCATGTCCTGCTGCACCGAATACTGCAGGGGGGGATGTCGAACATACATACTCCTCGTTAGGTGGCGGAGGATTTACCTGCGGTGCACCGTGGACGTAGGACACCTCATGAAGAGGCCATTGGGCGCCATATTCGGCATCGAGGTTGCGCCGCCTCTCACGCTGCCGCTCGATGATGACTCGGCTGTCCATGTGAGCTTGACGACGGTCAAGCTCAGCCCTAATCTTCTCTATGGGGAGCTGACCAGCGCTCGTAAGCTTGGAGGAGTGGGAGTTGGCGGTGCGATGGTCGATGGACAGCATGTGCGACAGCGATACGTGATGCCTTCCCCTATTGGGGGAGTCGATGGCCACGACGATGAAGTGGTCGATGTCTTGGACCCACTGCTGAGCCGCTCCCTGGGAAGCATTTAGCAACGGTGGGTGGTGGAGAAGAGTCCTGGCTGCTACCAGAGCGTTCTCTGGGCTTGCTGTCGGTGGCGCCGGGGGAGCCGACTCGGCCAGGATGTGTCCTGACGCACCGTCCTGGCCAACTGTACCGGCACGGGGGCGTGACAGACCAGAGAGCGCTGCTTGAGTGACAGATCTGGTCACTAGACGACAGCCCTGGAAACCACCTTCCACGGGCCTGATAAACACCATGGTGGTGAAAGCGCTACCACATTTTTGAGGGAAAAAACCCCTACCCGGCGCGCCAAATGTTGAAGTGTTTATGTGACACTTCCTCCGAATCTGCTAAGGAGCAGCCCGCGGAGGTTCTTGTTCAGCAGGGCTTAGGCCTACATCAGGTGTACGTGCGTATGAGAGTGTATGAGACGGTGGTTTTTATGTGGTTCGGGCTGCAAGGAGCGCAACACCCTACTCCACGGTGGATTGTATTGCTAGTATGTGTATTGGGGATTCAATGTTGGGTCCTTTGTAACGGTGGCGGTCCAGTCCTTTAATATACAAGGCTGGACGCCTTACAAAAGGGGTCCGGGGCATGTTTGGTGGTCCCGGGGCGATCTTATCCTAAAGATCTAAGAATTCTCGCATAAGCTTCCTCTGACCGTGGCTTTGAAGACTCACCGTCTTGCCGTCTGAGTCATCAGTAGCCCAAGCACCGTTGCTAACAATGGCAGGGGATGTCCCGTCCAACTGTCTCTATCGCCGTAAGCTACCCACTTGGTGGAGTGGGAAAGGCCTGCTACATCTTCACTGCGACGATTGGTCGTAGCGGTACCTGACATTAGGTGTGCACCGCGCCATGTGTCTGGGGAATATGCGTATCTTTAATCCTTGACAGGGACAAGGCGCACTGCCCTCTGAACTCCCGCAACTCTCCGTCCAGGGCAAGTGGCTGGTCTACGTTATAACCGGGAGCTCATCTCTGCAAAGGAGGTCAGGTACCGTCTTACGGACCACGTGGCGGCTCGAGAGCTCACCTCCGCGGACGAGGTCATGTCCCGTGTTATGAACCACGTGGCAGCACCAGAACTTGCTCCTAAGTAGAGAGGGGAATCTAGGGCTGTGGGACACGTGGTAGCGCTGGAGCCCGCCTACACAGGAGATGACCCGTCTGATGCCTCGGACCACGTGGCAGCTCCGGAGCCCCGTCTAACGAGGGAGAGGGATCCTTACCTGCTGGACACGTGGCTGCTTGGGAGATTGTCTCCGAGGGAAGCTAAACTCTTCTTTAGGGTCTCTTGCGGGTACCCTGGACCCCGTATCTGAGGTAGATGGGTCCAGGTCTTCTGAACACGTGGCACCCTTGGACCTTGGCTCTACTGGAAGGCGGGGTACCCAGGTGGCTCTAGCTTGTGCGCGAGGATACCCGTTATGTCGGGTACCGACAAGTGCCTACGTGCATTTTGTGTGAAGAGCATTGTGATGCATTGCAAGTGAAATATAATAAGCATTCAAAACATGAGTGAAACATAAGCATCACAATCATTAACCATTACTAGGTAAAGAGTTTACACACACAAACCACAAAATGAGTACAAGTCCATATCGATAACTAAAATACTTCTCCCCCTTTGGCATCAAGACACCAAAAAGGAGAAAAGCTAAAAGAGCCCTAGTATCTAATCGTCGACACTCTCTTGGGAACTACCACTCTTCTCTTCATACTCTCTTCCGTCCTCACCTTCATCATCACCAGCACCAACTGTCGCGCGGGCACTAGCAAAACCAATCCCTGAGAAGAAAGGAAGCTCAGACTCTGACAGCTCGAGAAACTCCGAAGGTAATTCATCTTTGCTGTCATCTGACACAGGGGCAAGATGAAGCTGGAGGTGCTCTTTGATGTCTGTCATGTCTCTCTTTTGCCTTTTCTTTAACTTTTGAACTGAAATCTGAGTGGAGCGGCACATATAGAACATAACCATGAGAACGTTCAAGAGTCCTGAAGAGCAAGATGGTTGTTGTAGCACAGGAGGAGGAGGAGGCTGAGCTGAGCACCTCCTAGGTGAGCTAGGCTGAGATGGTGGCGAAGAAGCTCTCACAGGACAATGAAGCTTCGAAGGCTTCTGAGGCACTGGTAGCCTATGCACCACTTCCTTCATAAATTTCTTGCCACAGACAATCTTAATAAGCTTCATGATGTAGGGAGCATAACAGTAAGGCCTGGCACAAGTCTCTGAAGCAATGTAAATCTCCTCATAGATGTAGTCAAATGCATTAAACCTCTGTTGGCTTGCAAGAAGCTTGATGACATTGCGGCTGTTGTGGTTGATTCGGTTGGCATGACCAGCTTTAGGTGCTATCGTCTTCCGGATGAGGCGGTTGAGCACAACATGGAAAGGACATAGTCTGTGGATGTGAGGAGGCTGAGCGGGGTACCCCTCTAAGTAGAAATCCAACATCTCCTCAGTGGTCACAGAAGGCTTATCATGGATCTTGAATGGATGCCTCAAACAGTGTTCCATGCCCAAGATGTTGGCGAAATCTTCATAGCTCACCTAGTACTTCTCACCATTGGTCATCCAAGTGTAACCATGTTTGTCTGTCGATTAGAAAATGGAGGCATAGAATTGAAGAATGACTTCAACATTCCATGGGTATTGCAGCACCATGATGTCCTTTACACCATGAAATTCACAAGCATCTTTGACCGCAGTAAATAGAACATCTTTCTTCTTTTGGACTGTCTCCCAGTCAATCCGCTGCATGTCTGTCACTAGATTTTGTTTAGTCGTAAGCACTGATCGATAGTAGTCCATGTGGAAATAGCTCCAAAACTGAGGGTCTCTCCCAACCTTAGGCATCTCATAGCACATGCCATCCCTTTGAGTTTGTGTCTTTGGGAGGTTCCTTCTATAATTGACCCGGTCTGCCGGACGATGAGGGTCACCTTCCAGTGTGTGAACTACCAAGGGTCCAATCTCAGCATCCTCTTGAGCAGATTGAGGACCACCACTGGATCCTCCTGAGACAACAATGGCTCCCTGAGCGGAGCTGGTGCGACGGACAGTCTGCTTAACCCTTTTCGGGGCTTGAGTGGATGCTTCACTGCTTGCGGGTTGCTTTCCTCTCTTTGCACCTTGATTGTCACGAGCCATGGCTAGAAAAGACATGAAGGATAGGTAATAGACAAAACAAGAGGAATAGAATCATTGACACATAGTTTGTATAGAAGCTAAGAGGTCAGGTGCTATAAATGATAAAACTTGTCTAATCCAAAAGTTAGACATGTCTAACTTGTGAGTCAGACTTTTTTGACATACTATATTGGACTTGTTCGATGTAGATGTCAGACATGTCTGACCTGTACAGACTTAACCTTAAATTCTATCTAAACTACGCAAATCAATTTTTCTACCAACAAGATTCTACCACAAGTTGTTAATCATGCTAGTGAGCAATTTCATTAGCAAGAAAATGGCAACTTGCCGCAAGATCCAAAGGAAATGAGGTAATAATGGGTAAGATACCTTGAAATGGGGAAAGATGGGAGAAGGTTGAAAAAGTTGAAGATCTTCAAGCCTTGGAGGGATCGACCTCACACACTCGCCGCAACAGGCTCAAAATCAAAGGGGATCTTGAAAGAAATGGAGAGGAACTCGATTTGGAATGGATGAAGTGAAGAGAGAGAGGGATAAGAGCCATTGGCCTCTTTTGGGGGGCCTCGAACTTCCCACTTCGGACTTGTCTGACGCAAAAGTCAAACTTGTCCGACAGTCTCCCAAAACCCTAACTGACCCACGTTGGACTTGTCCGACTCAGCAATCGGACATGTCTGACCCCCCTGAATAGTTGCAGTGTGCAACTAGAGTTTTGAGGAGGGGTCAGATAATTTGTACATTATGGACAAGTTTTCACAAAATATTTTTGCAAACATGGTCAGTAAGCAATCAACAACCAAACTATGACCATAATTCACAAAAATCCAACAATTTCAAATAGTTTTGTAGAAAATCGAGGGGGAAGAGTTTTTAGCAAGCATGCATGAATTTTGAAGCAAATACAAGTAATAATCAGATGTGCAAGACTCAAGCCACATTTCGAGAATCTAAGATATTAAGCTCACTCCTAAGTTTACAAAATCTTTTCTCATCTAAGAGCTTGGTGAAGATATCGGTCAATTGTTTTTTGGTTATCACATGGGATATCACTATGTCTCCTTTGATGGAGTGATCTCTCAAGATGTGGTGGTGGATATCAATGTGCTTGGTCCTTGAATGCTTAACTGGATTGTTGGCTATTTTGATGGCACTCTCATTGTCACATAGGAGAGGGATATGGCGCAAGTTTATGCCATAGTCCCTAAGAGTTTGCCACATCCAAAGAAGTTCACAACAACTCCCGGCTACGACATACTCTGCTTCGGCTGTGGATAGAGCAACATAATTTTGTTTCCTTAAGGACCAAGACACTAGGGATCTACCTAAAAATTGGCAAGTTCCAGAGGTACTTTTCATATCGACTTTACACCCCGCATAATACGCATCAAAATATCCAATGAGATTAAACTTAGAGCCCTTGGGGTACCAAAGTCCTAGGCTTGGTGTGTGAACTAAATATCTAAGAATTCTCTTTACGATGGTCAAATGACACACCTTGGGAGAAGCTTGGAATCAAGCACACATACAAACACTTAACATTATGTCGGGCCTAGATGCACATAAGTAAAGCAATGAACCTATCATGGAGAGATATACCTTTTGATCCACATTTGGACCATCTTCATTAAGGTTGAGGTGCCCATTGGTTCCGATTGAGTCTTGATGGGTTTGGCTTTGTACATGTCAAACTTTTTCAGTATGTCTTTACTGTACTTCGTTTGACTCATGAACGTGCCATCCTTGAGTTGCTTCACTAGAAATCCTAGGAAGAACTTCAACTCCCCCATCATCGACATCTCAAACCTTTCGGTTATAATCTTAGGAAACTCATCACAAAAGTTTTGTTAGTAGAACCAAATATAATGTCATCGACATATATTTGGCAAACAAACAAATCATCATTGAAATGCTTTGTGAATAGAGTATAGTTGACCTTCCTAATTTTGAAACTATTTTGAATTAGAAAGTCTCTAAGGCACTCATACCAATCCCTGGGGGCTTGTTTGAGGCCATAGAAATCCTTACGCAATTTGTAGACATGGTTGGGGAAGTCTTGATCTTCAAAGCCCGGGGGTTGTTCCGCATACACCTCTTCTTTGATTGGACCATTGAGAAATGCACTCTTGACGTCCATTTGGTATAACTTAAAATCATGGTGAGTAGCAAAGGCAAGTAATATACGAATTGATTCAATCCTAGCTACGGGAGAAAAGCTTTCATCGAAATCCAAACCTTCGACTTGTGAGTAACCCTTAGCCACAAGTCGTGCTTTGTTTCTTGTAACCACCCCGTACTCATCTTGTTTGTTGCGGAACACCCACTTGGTGCCAACAACATTTGCATTTGGTCTCTTCACGGGCTTCCACACTTGATTTCTTTCAAAGTTGTTGAGATCCTCTTGCATGGCGACCACCCAATCCAGATCTCGTAGTGCTTCTTCAACCTTGTGAGGTTCCAAGGAAGAAACAAAAGAGTAATGTTCACAAAAATTTGCAACACGAGATCGTGTAGTTACCCTCTTGGAGATATCTCCAAGTATGTTGTCGACAGTATGGTTCTGTTGAACGCTTTGATGTACTCTTGGGTGTGGGTGCTTGAGGTATTGTATCTTCATCTTCATCATTTTCTTCGTCTCCCCCTTCATCCTTGCCTCCATTTTGATCTTGTTGAGGTGCATCTTGAGGGTCTTGATCTTGATTTTTTGAGGAAGAGCTTGCTTGATGTGTGGGATGGCCACTTGAGTCTTGAGGTTCTTCTTGTAGTCGAATATCTCCAAGTGGCATCCTTCCTATCACCACTTGTGGAGCTTCTTCCTGATCTAGCACATGACGATCAACTTGCTCCACTTGGGATCCATTAGTATTATCAAACACTATGTCATGTGCTACTTCAACAATTCCAGAGGATTTGTTAAAGACACGATAGGCGTAAGTGTTTGAGTCTCATTATTGCCATGCAAAAAGAACGCCCAAGTGAAATGTGAAAAATCATCGACAATGCCGACCATATTTGTTATCGCCAATGCTTATGTAGGCAATTGGGCCGAATATGTCCATGTGTAGAAGCTCCAATGGTCTCGTTGTCGTCATGATGTTCTTGGATGGATGTTGAGCTCCAACTTGCTTTCTGGCTTGGCAAGCGTTGCATGGCCTATCCTTTTCAAACACAACATTCTTCAAACCATGGATGTGCTCGCCCTTACGAAGTTTTTGCAAGCTCATCATCCCAACGTGGGCTAGTCTTCTATGCCAAAGCCATCCCATGTTGGTTTTTGCCATTAAGCATGTGTCAAGTTCGGCTTTATCCACGGAAAAATCCACAATATAAAGCTTTCCCTTGAGCACACCATTAAAGGCAATTGAGTCATTGCTCCTTCTTTTGACAGTCACACCCTCGTTAGTGAAAAGACAATTATAACCTTTGTCACATAATTGTGATATGGACAAGAGATTATAATCGAGTGAATCAACATTCAAAACATTTGAAAGAGTATGAATAGGGATATAGCAATTTTACCGGTGCCAAGGATTTTCCCTTGGCTATTGTCCCCAAAGTAGATTCCCTCACTTGGATCTTCGTTTTCCTCATACTCCACAAACATCTTCCTCTCTCCGGTCATATGGTTTGTGCATCCACTATCAAGAACCCACTTGGTTCCACCGGAGGAGTATGCCTACAAAATAGAGTTAAGCCTTGGCTTTAGGTACCCAAGTAGTGTTGGGTCCTTTGATGTTAATCAAGAGGTATTTGGGCACCCACACGCAATACTTTGGACTCTTGCGGTGTGTGCCAACATACCTAGCATAAGGCTTTCCAAACTTGTTCCTTAACAAGACATATGAAGCATCAAAATCATGAAACAATGGATGAGGTTCATTTTTAGGTATATCATGTGAAGTAGCAATGTTCTTTCCCTTGTTGTTGTGGTAAGAACCTTCCTTGACAAAAACAACCAAGTCTTTGTCATTCTTGGAAGTCTTAGCATTTTGCTTCCTCTCCCTAGAATAGCCAAGACCATCTTTGACAAGGGGATGCCTTGTGTTGGTGTATGCACTACGTGCATATGCCATCTTATACTTCTCAAAGATGCCACCTTTTGGTGCTTGCTTGTTTTGTGCAACCTTAAGCTCATCTTTTAGTTCTAGGATCAAGTTAGAGCACTTGCAAGCTTGAGGTGTTTCAGATTTGATATTTGTTGAAGGTGAGCTTTTAGAGGAAGAAGGTGCATTGACCTTGAGAGACTTCACTTGTGTTTCAAGGATCTTGTTAACTTTTTTCAAGCTAACAAGTTCATCCTTTAGCACAATTGTGGTGTTCTCAAGGTTTGAGCAAGTTTCCTTTCTCAAAGTGAGTTCATGCTCAAGTGCATTGCTTCTTTCTATTTCGAGCTCCAAGAGCTCCTCAAACTCTTGACATCTCTCCTTTTGTTGGATGAGCATGTCCTCTTGACGGTTGATGAACTCTTCCTTCACAAATATCTCATTTGACAACATCTTCAACCTTTTCAATGTACTCTTACTCATGTCCTTTAGCATGTATTCATTTTCACTAGCACTATAAAAGTTATCATGTGAAGAAATTGAAGAAGATGGTTTAGATTTAACCTTCTTTCTTCCCTCCTTGGCCATGAGGCAAGTTGGCCTTGAGCTCTGCAAGTTGGTGAAGAGCTTGTATTCCATAGTTAATTTCTTCATGACGATTGTTGCTATCTTCTCTTATTCATCGGAGGAGTCTTCATTTGAATCCCACTCCTTCCCAAGGTGGGTTTGTCATGATTGCTTCTTCTTCTTGAAGTACTTCTTCTCTTAGGACTTGCCCTCCTTCTTCTTCTTGTTTTATTAATGTGGACAATCCACAATAAAGTGGCTATACTCCCCACAATTGTAGCAAGCCCTCTTTGATCTTGTCTTGGGCTTGTCTTTGCTCTTGCTTTCACGATGGTAGCTACCCCTCCTCCTTCTCATCATCCTCTTGAAATTTTTGATGACGAGTGCCTCTTCCTCATCATTGTTGGGGATCTCTTTATCACTCTTTTTGTTCTTGGGGTCTTGACAACGTTGCCTTGAATGCAACATCTTTCTTCTTGGAGGAGGAGAGCTTTTGAAGGTCGTTGTAGAACATGGCCTCTTGCTCCATCATCTCATGGTTGATGATTCTCCCTAGCACTTCTTCGGGACTCATCTTGTGGAATCTTGGACTTTCACGAATCAAGGAGCAAAGAGTCACATTTCGAGGCATGAATGCCCGAATCATCCTCTTCACAACTTCGTGCTCTGTCCACCGGGTACTTCCATAAGAGCGACTCTTGTTGATAAGGATCTTGAGGCGGTTGTACATGTCTTGGGAAGTTTCACCATCCATGATAGTAAACCTCCCAAGTTCTCCTTCGATCATCTCAATTTTGGCCTCTCTTATCACACGATTGCCCTCATGCGCTGTCTTGAGGGTGTCCCAAATGTCCTTGGCCACCTCCAACCCTTCAATTTGGTTGAACTGATCTCGGGTCAAGGAGGAGGTGATCACTCCGACCGCTTGAGCATTGCGGTGGAGTAGGACGGCTTGCTCCGGGGTCACGTCTTCCTCATTCTTGGGAAGATGAACGCCTGTCAAAACAATATGCCACAAGCTAGAGTTTAAGGAAATGAGGTGCATCTTCATGTTATGCTTCCACATAGTATAATCATTTCCATTAAATTGAGGAGGTTTTCCGATAGGAATAGAAAAGTAATGATTATTATGGGTTAGACGCTCATAATTGTAAAGATATCGAGTATAGTCTTGTGCGTGAGACCTATGTGTGCTGAATACATTGGCTATGGCGATAAAAGTTTTGAATACTACCAAAACACCTTTATCATCAAGGTCCGACTCTAGGTTCGAGCTCCAGCAAGGTTCCACGATAGGTCCGGCTTGTTTTGGTTTGCTCTGTTAAGGTCCGACTAGCTTTGGTTAGCTCCGGCTCTAGGTCCGACTAGCTTTGGTAAGCTCCGGCGCTAGGCCCAACTAGATTTGGTTAGCTCCGGCGCTAGGTTTTTCTAGCTTTGGTAAGTTCTAGCGCTACATCCTGTTAGTTTTGGTAAGCTTCGGTTCAAGGTTTGGTTAGCTTTGGCAAGGTTTGGAGCTTGATCGCAGTGGTTCTACTTTTAACTTGCAATGATTCGTACTTGCTTTACATTGATGGAAAGTTTGCTTAGTAATCTTTTACTAAGTTTTTGGTGTGTTTTGGTGGTTATGGCTGATATCGTTTTTGCTATGGTTTGCAACATACTTATGTGAGGTTCTCACATAAGGTGTTGTGGTTATCGGAACTAACAAGAGTCAAGTCGAGGACTTGTGCTCGGAAGTATTGGTTGTTTATTCATGTGCAGGTGTTGCTTGAGTTCAAGACATGGCTGGTGACAGGAGCCATTGAACTAGTCTTAGAGAGAAGATGAGATTCAACAACCAAGTTCGGGAGGAATTGTGGTTGAGTTGATCGGGAGGTCGCGCAACATGTTTGAATCAAGAATAATGCATATGAAGGTATCATGGACGTCGTTGGAAGATGTTTGCACGTGTGCAAGGAGTGCATGGACGTGGCTACATGGTTTTGAGGCGTGATGAAGAGAAGTGGACGTAAAGAATTGGTCAGAAAGGTCCAACCGACTAGGTTATGGACTTAGGCTGCGGCTGAGTCGTGTTTGACTCAAATATGGAAAGTTTTGAGTTGGTTATGATAGAATTTCGTGTGGGTCACGAATTTGAGTTGTTTTAGTAATGTGGGATACGTTCCTAAGGTGTTTGGAAGTCTTAGGATTGCTTCTATCTGCGTATGGAAGAGTCTTGAGCCGTTATGGAAAGTTTCGATTCGTGAATTGAGTAGGATTAGAGTCCTAGTTAGTTTTGGGTTGGCCTAAAGGCTGGTTATATAAGCAAGGGAGGCCAGAGCTCGTGGTGCATGACTTTGGGGCTGTTTCTCTTGTGTTTTGATCAATAAAATTCGAAGTTTGAGGGAACTTTTGTGCCTTGTTCGTCCGACTTGTTTTTGTCAAGTCTTTCTCGTCGAGTTTCTGCATAGCACTACCTTTCTTCGGTGGTTTTATCATAAATCGAGTTTTACAGATCCGATCTACATGATTATTTTTGGGTTATCTTCACAGCTTGATTTTATATGGTATGTGAAAATTTCAAGGTCATTGGATTTGTGGTTTCTGATCTACACGAGTTTCTTTGCAGTGTACCAAAACTATTTTCCTCGGGTAGGACAGATTGACCTTTGTTCGATCTTTCAATCGTAACTTGAGTTTTTCTCGACGGATTTTCATGATTCTTGTTTTGACATCTTCGTGACTTGATTATATACTAGTTCAGTCACAGTCGAACACATTTAGATTAGTCACACACACAGTTTCTTTAACAGATCGATTTTCTGCCGAGGGGTGTTTCGTTGCTTCTGCTGAATAGTTTTAATCTACCGTTCACCCCCTCTGGTAGTTTTACATGTGCTCTTCGATCCTACAATTGGTATCAGAGCCACGGTGCTCTAATCTTTGTGATTCGCACATGCTTTTGACTAATTCTCATGGAGAAATACTCAGCAAAACCTTGCATGTTTGTTGGTATTGATTTTCAGGTTTGGAAGGCACACATGGAAGCTTTTATCCAGGCGCAAGGCTTCGCGATATGGGAAAAAGTGTACAATACTTATGACGTGCCGCCAAATGATCAAGTCACGGCTACAAACTTAAGAGATGTCAACAACAACAACAAAGCCCGCAACTTGATAATCTAAGGACTAACTCAGAGCGACTTCGGCCGTGTTGCACACCTCCGATCGGCGTACGATGTGTGGAGAGCACTTTGTGACTACCACAAAGGATCCAACATGATCAAGGAGGTAAAGCAGGATATGTTTAAGAAAGAATACATGCGCTTCGAGATGCAACCTGGTGAGTCCATTGATGACCTTTTTGCTTGCTTTAATAAAATTCTCAGCAACTTTGTAGTGTCAATGTTAATTTTTTAGATGCTGAAAATGCTAGGCAATTGTTAAGTGCATTAGACATGTCAATTTGGGAGATGAAAGTCACATCTATTCGTGAATCCACGATCGCGAGTACACTTATATTAGATGCGCTATATTCTAAATTGAAAACTCATGAAATTGACATAATCTCACGTAATAACCCCAACAAGTCTCTTGCATTTGTTTCTCAACGTGATATGCCTAGCTCCTGCCAATCTTCATCTAGCAATACACTTGTTTTGCTTTCTTCACTAACCCTGGAACAGATTGAAGAATTTCCAGAAGAGGATCTAGCACTCATCTCTACTCGGTTCTCAAAAGCATTGCGAAATGTGAGAACTAGAAGGAGAGGAAGCTCCGGACCTCAACGATGCTTTGAATGTGGTAAGACAGGATACTTCCATACAGATTGCCCTAACCTTTTAGGTCCTTCTACCCGTGATGGAAAGCAGAATAAAGTCAAGTCCTCTTCTGGCAACATCAACAAGAAAAAGAAGGGTTTCACAGGACGCAAACTGATAAACAGTTTTATCACTACACTTCAAGAACTTGGCTCGAGTGATGTAGACATTTGAAGTGACGAAGATGAAGATGATCTGACAAACTTGTGCTTCATGGCGGGCAAATCAAGATCAAGTATGGAGGATGCAGAACACAATAGTGACAACAAAGAGGTATGTCCTACTTGTGATGAAATGTGTGATGCTATTTCTCGTGCAACTATTATTGTTAAGAAAAAGGACAAAAAGCTTAGGCACAATGCTTGTTATTGTTAAAATTGAGTCACTAGAATTTGAAGTTAATCATTTGAAAACCTTGATTCCTAGTGATGATTCTTGTTCCTCATGCGATTTAATATATGAACAATTGTCCTCCTTAAGAAGTGCACACTCCTCCACTATTGATAAACTTGAGTTAGAGATTGAAAAGAACAAAAAGCTTGCTGGACTTAATGACAGAAACTTAAAAGATGATTCTTGTTCTACAATTGATTTGCATTGTTATACCTGTAATGATCGTGAAAAGGAACTAAAATATGCTATGAATGAAATTTCAATATTGAACAATGCTTTACGTGATCAAGAAGTTAAATATTGTTCTAATTGCAAATTAAAAGGAAAAGCTTCATGTGAAAACTGCCTAGAATTGTCTAAGAAACTTGATGACATGAATAGGACACTAGATCAGTTTTGTGTTGGGAACAAAAATCTAAACTTGCTACTGTCATCCAAATCTTGCAATGATAAAACTGGTTTAGATTTTGATTCTCATGCTCATGCTAAAGCACATCCACCTAAAATGGTAAAGTATTTAGGAAGTTGTTTGATTAAAACATTTCCTAAACCAAAAGAGGTGTTTTTTAAATCTGCAGAAGTGTTGTCACGTTCGGGTTCAAATAAACATACTACATGCTCATTAGACATGAACACAAAGTTAAATTTCATTGTACCTATTGTGGTAGAGATGGTCATGTCATAGATTTTTTTATAGACTAGCTAAACAACATAAAAAGGAAAGAATGCAAGCTAGATCTTATAACTCTCATGCAAAATTTGCTGCACATACTAAACCGAATGTCAGGAACATGCAACCTGCTGTTATGAGTCAAAAACATTCAAAGTTTACCTCCAGAGCTTCAGTTTTTACCTCTGGACCTTCTGTTGTTACCTCTGGAACTTCTGTTTTTGCCTCCGGAGCTACTGATTTTTGTGCTACACAAGTAACACCTTTTAGGTCAGTAGTTAAGAACAAAAAATCTCAAACTTTGACTCGTAATCCTGCTGTTTTATCTCAGCTTTCACGTGTTTTTCCTGCTGCACATCATGTGACTCAGTACTGGATTCCTAAATGCCTTTTGACTAACCCCAGTATTGAGTCATCGAGGTATTGTTCTTCTATGTAGGTTACACGCTTGAGGAAGGAGAACATTTGGATTGTGGATCCAGGTTGCTCATGCCACATGACCGATAACAAACAATGATTCTCCTCCCTCTCTTTTGTGTCACATGTAGAGAATGTTACTTTTGCCGATAATTCTTTAACTCCTATAATTGCTAAGGGTTCGGTTAGAGTAAATAATCACTACACTTTGAAGGATTTGGCACTTGTCAAAAATTTGAAATACAACTTGCTTTCTGTTTCACAATTGCTAGATGAAAATTTAGAAATTATTTTCAATAAAATTGCTGCAAAGTTGTAGATTCAAATAGTGAGCTTATTTTTAACATGTCTCGGTTTGGAAGAGTTTTTAAAGCTGATTTTGATATGTCTTCTTCTAAGCATAGGTGTCTAGTTGCAAATGATTCCAAAGACTTATATTTTTGGCATCGTAGACTTGGTCACGTAGGCTTTTATCATCTCACACGTATTAGTGCTCTTGGTCGCATACGTGGGCTGCCTAAGCTTAAGGGGACAAAGAAATTGTGTGATCTTCTTGTAGACATGCTAAGATGGTTGCAGGTTCACATACTGCTCTCACAATGATCATGACAACTGAACCGGGACAACTTTTGCACCTTGACATAGTAGAACCTTCACGTGTTAAATCCTTCGGAGGTAAATTGTAACACCCTCATTTTCATGTATCATGCCCTGCATCCATCATTAAATATGTTTAACATTGAGCAACATAAAAAGGAACAAGTTTAAAATGAATTAAAAAGAAAACCGCACTTAAGAATTCTGGGAAGTGCGGCCTAGTTCGATCTTGGTGCGTACTAGTCCGATTTCTCTCTAAATTCCTTCGGACTTATTCATTTTGCTGCAGACTAGTCTGTTGTTCTATCTGAACAGTTTAGGACTTGTCTGGTCCTATGCGGACTAGTCTGGTATTCCAGGAATCCTTGAAAATTTGCTAAGTCCATGGACTTATTCGGACTCGTCCAGTATTCCAGCGGACTTGTCCATTTTCCCCTCTGACTAAAGTCAGACTTGTCCAATTTTTGCTAGACTTGTCTGTTTTTCCCCTCTGGATAAGTTCGGACTTGTTCAATGTCCAATCCAGACTTGTCTAATTTCTCTCTGTCCAACTTCGGACTAGTTCGGCCCTTTTCGGACTTGTCCGATAAATCGTGACTCCGAGTGGATCTTTTGTTTCACGACTTGTTTCTTGGGTTTTACGTTAAGTGGGCCTAGGGACGTCGTGCCTAACTCTCTTAGAGCCCATGTGGGACTCTAAACTGACCCCTACTCATCTCAAACTTGAAATCCACCCAAATTCTAGCCCTCCACCTCTATATAAACAACCCCACCCCTTGGCTTGACATCTATTTGCCACTTTTTCACCTCACCCAAATCCTAGCTCGTGGATAGCCGCCACCAAGGAGGGAGAAGGAGATCTAGAGCAAGAAGAAGAAGAGGAGGAAACGAAAGAGGATCAAGATATCCATCAACTTCGCATTCTTCGTCAACAATTCACCATCAAGTTCTTCATCAACCCTAGATCGTCAAGATCCAAGTGTTGCCTCCAAAACCCTTGATTCTTTGGATTTCTAAACACCTGGTATGCGTTCTACTCTCTATTTCTCACGTGAATTCAACCTCGTTCCTCAAAATTCACGTCGATCAAGAAAACCCTAATCCGCTGTTCCTGCGAAGGGCGGACTAGTCCAACCCTGTAGCAGACTAGTCCGATTTTGCAATCTATTTTCTGTTGAATTAAATCTAAAGTGTTTTGAATCAATTCTAAACCTGTCTAAACTTGTTAATAACTATTATAACTAGTTAGTAAACATTAAAAGCAACTCATTAATAATTTCCACCTCACAATTGCATTAATCATGCATATCATGTCATATTGAGTAATATATGTGCATCTATTTATTGTAATTCTTGTCTTGTATGTTTGTTGTGCAGATTAGACGGATAGGTGATAGAGAGTGCTGCGGAGGATCTCCAACACCAAGAGTTTGAAGCCTTTGATCCCAATCAAGCCCGAGAGCAAGGCAAGTGTCCTTGAACATATTGATCCCATTTTGAAATAAATGTTTTATTTTCAAAACTGCATGCTTGTGTTAGTTTGATGGGAATCCTATGATAGGGAGTTTACTAGCTTTGTTTAACCACCCTTGTCACCTGGAATACATGGTAGAGAGTCAGGAAGAGCTTTTTACCTTTGCTTCGCTTAACTACTTGGGATGGGAAAACAACTGTACTATTTCATTTTGCATTTATGAGATTATGATTAATATGAACTGGTTAATATGATATGGTAATGGGTGATCTACGCAAGCTTGGTATGTGGATGGGTTGGATGTTATGGTGGTTTGCTTGCTTTAGATCTAAGGACCGGTTTGTGGAGCGACCATCCAGGATTTACAGTGCCACCACGGGGCCAAGTATGGGTGCGGCGTAGCTGATTAATTAGGGTATTGCTAGTACTGCATGGATCATTTGGCGCACCAGGGAAGGGGAGTTGGATTGGGTTTGAATATGGTTGGCGGGACTCCCTGGGATCCGAATGGCACAAGAGGGGGCCCTTGGTTGAAGATGTGATCAGTTGGAGACATCACCACTGTTGAAACCTCAGTGGGTCCGTACATGCTTGTAATCCCTTTGTAAAGGCTATTTTGTGATCTCTTGGCCACACACCTAAGGAAGTGTGAGACAACATAATTGAGATTCTATAGTCATCAAAAGGTGATGAAATCACAATCACGTGAGTAAAGTGGTACAAACTCTGCAGAGTCTTAAAAACTATCATGATAGCCGTGCTCCCGGTCATGAGCAACCTAGACCCTCACATGATTAGGGGAAACTTGGATTTGGGATGGTTTGGTTTTGGGTATGTTTATGGTTGATAACATGGTTATGGTTATGGTTTGGTATTGGTCATGGTATGATGGTTTATGGCAATGGATATGGTTATTGGTAATGGTGAAATCTGGTATATGGATGATGGTAATGGAATATGGACCGGTATGATGATAACTATATGGTTTATGATGGGTTTATTTCATATACATATAATATATTGCTTTTTAAATATTTTGATGTACTTTTTAGCATTTAGCCTTTACTATTGTCGTCATTTGAATCATCTACATGTCATACTTTCCACACTTGCTGAGTACGACATGTACTCACCCTTGCAATTCCCCCACCAACAGTTGCAGGTCAGATTTGGGAGTTTGATGATGATAATGCAGAGTTCTAGATCGTGTCTGCCGTCAACTTTGCATGTGGTGTTGTTGGAGCTGCACTATACCCTATTTGCTTAGCTGCTTAGTTGCTTAGTTAGTTTATTTCTGCTGCATTAGTTGAACTTGTCATTAATATTTAGAGCTTGTTTTTGAGGATATTATGAATTGTGTAATAAAAATGGTTAATTAATCTTGTTCTGTGGTAATTATCTGTATATCCTTTTGTGAATGCACTCGTGCATGTGTGTTGAACGTCCCAGGCACACATATGCATTAACTTGGTTTGTTTTCGGAACCGAGTGTCACATAAATGGTATGTTCTTGTGATTGTTGATGATTATTCTAGATACTTTTGGGTTTACTTTATGGTATCTAAGAATGAAGCTTTTAGTGACTTTAGAACTTTATTTCTGAGATTATCAATTAATCACCCAAGATCTTTAAAATCAATTAGAAGTGATAATGGAACCAAATTTAAAAATCAATCTTTTGATCACTTTTGTGCTGAAAATGGAATAAATCATCAATTTTCTTCATCATATGTACCTCAACAAAACGGTGTTGTAGAAAGAAAGAACAGAACCTTAGTTGAGATGGATAGGACTATGCTTGATGAATATCAAACTCCTCGGAAATTTTGGGCTGATGCGATTGCAATCGCTTGTTATGTCTCAAATCATGTTTTCTTGCGCGCTAAGGTAGGTACAACACCAAATGAGCTCCGGTTTGGACATAGGCCTAGTGTTACACACTTTGGGGTCTTTGGTTGCAAATGCTTTCTTAAGAAACATGGTAATTTTGATAAATTTGAACCTAGGTCCATTTATGGCATGTTTCTTGGTTATCCATCTCATACCAGAGGTTACCGTGTGCTACTTGACACTAACAAAATTGTTGAGACTTGTGAGGTGTATTTTGATGAAGCTAGACCAGGTACTAGCTCAAACCTTGCAGGTCCGGATCCATATCTGCAGGGGGAGAGTATTTTCGTTGAAGATGAGGAAGAAGTGGAGCTGCTGCCCGAAAATTCAGCAGCTAATGACTTTGGTTCAGCTCCGGATGTTGATCCTCAACCAGCACCGACAACCATCATTGCTGATCCAGATCGTCCTCAAGTCACAAGCTCATCGATTTGTGATGAACATGAAGAAGAAGAAGAAGCTTGTGAAGTGTCTACTCCCCTCCGGATTCTCAAAAGTCATCTTCAACAACAAATGATTGGAAGCTTGCATGAACGAGTCACACGATCCAGGTTTTACAATCCAAACTCTCACGCTCATTCTGATTTTGTTGCTTCTTTTGAACCCAAAGATATATCACACAAACTCACTAATGAATCAAGGATTATTGCCATGCAAGAAGAGTCAGAAAATTTTGAAAGAAATAATGTTTGGAAACTTGTACCTCCACCTCAAGATCACACTTTAATTGGAACTAAATGGGGGTTTAAAATAAACAAAGTGAGGATGGGGTTGTGGTTAGGAATAAGGCTAGGTTGGTTGCTCAAGGTTTCACACAAATTGAAAGTCTAGATTTTGATGAAACTTTTGCTCCTGTTGCTAGATTAGAAGCCATAATAATTTTGTTAGCTTTTGCTGCATCTAAAGATTTCAAGTTATATCAAATGGATGTTAAAAGTCTTTTCTTAATGGCTATATAGATGAGGAGGTTTATGTCAAGCAACCACCAGGTTTTGAAAATCCAGATTTTCCTAATCATGTTTACAAACTATCCAAAGTCTTGTACGGTCTCAAACAAGCCCCTAGAGCATGGTACGATAGGTTAAAAACATTCTTACTTGAAATGGGGTTTACCATGGGCAAGGTTGATAAAACTCTTTTTGTGCTTAATCATGGCAATGACTCATTATTCGTTCAAGTGTATGTGGATGATATTATCTTTGGTTGTGCTTCTCATGATCTTGTGTCCAAGTTTTCATCTATGATGAGTTCAGAATTTGAGATGAGTATGATGGGAGAACTCACATACTTTTTGGGGCTTCAAATAAAGCAAACTAAGGAGAGAACCATTATGCATCGAACGAAGTATACAAGAGACCTTCTCAAGTGCTTCAACATGGACGAAAGCAAGCCTCTTCGGACACCAATGGGAACCACATCAACACTTGAACTTGATGAAGATGGTGAACCCGTGGATCAAAAAGAATATAGAAGCATGATCGGATCACTTTTGTACCTCACGACATCTAGACCAGACATACAATTTAACGTATGTCTTTGTGCACGGTTTCAAGCTTCCCCACGTGCTTCACATCGTCAAGCCATCAAAAGAATTCTTAGGTACTTACAAGGAACTCAAGAATTTGACATTTTTCTTCCTTCTTCCTCAACTGTTACTTTGAAAGCTTTTTCGGATGCTGATTTTGGGGGTTGTATGATTGATAGGAAAAGTACTTCGGTGCTTGTCATTTTCTTGGTAATTCACTTGTTGCTTGGTCCTCTAGAAAACAAAGTTCAGTTGCACAATCCACAGCCGAATCTGAATATGTAGCTGTTGCTAGTGCTTGCTGACAAATTCTTTGGATTTTTCAAACACCTAAGTACTATGGAGTTGATCTAGATAGTGTTCCATTATTTTGTGATAACACTAGTGCCATTTGTATTGCTAAAAACCTCGTGCAACATTCTAGAACTAAGCACATTGACATTAGGTATCACTTTCTCCGTGATAATGTTGAAAAAGGAAACATTGCGCTTCACCATGTAGATACCGAACAACAGTTGGCTGACATTTTTACAAAACCTTTGGATTTCACTCATTTTGTTACATTCGTAGTAAAATAGGGGTTATGCATCCTCATGGCTTAAATTAAGGGGGAGTTTTGAAACTTCGGAACTTTATTTGTGAATCTGAATTTAAAATAATATGAGCATAGTATTTCATACATATATGACTTTGTGATTCCTTTTACATGCCGAAACTTCTTACTACATTACTCATGTTATACATTTTGTAGTTTTTGCCATGACTAGTAATTGGAATAATTACTTATACTAAATCTGGTCATGATTGAACTTTCTTGCTGTTTTGAACTTATTGTATGATCACAAGTGCTTTTAATCATAATTGTAGGATCGAAGAGCACGTGAAAAGCTACCAGAGGGGGGGGCGTGAATGGTAGATTTAAAAAAATCTTACGCAGCAGAAACAATTAAACCCCAACCCCTTCGGCAGAAAAATGATCTGTTAAAGAAATCGTGTGTGAGACTAATCTAAACATTTTTCACCGTGAAAAAAGTGATATATATCAGAGAGAATCATGTCACGAAGATGTCACAACAAGAATCACTCAAATCCGTCGAGAGAAACTCAAGTTATGATTGAAAGATCGAACAAAGGTCAATCTGTACTACCGAGTAAAAAATAGTTCTGGAACGCTGCAAAGAAACTTGTGTAGATCAGAAACCACAAATCCAATGACCGTGAAGTTTTGACAGATGATTAATCATGTTGTGAAGACAACCCAAAAAATATCACGTCAATTGGATCTTTAAAACCCGAATTACGATAAAACCACCGATGAAAGGTAGTGTTGTGCAGAAACTTGACGAGTAAAACTTGTCTCGAACAAGTTGGACGAGCAAGGCACAAATGTTCCTTCAAACTATGATATTTATTCAATATAACACAAGACGAACATCTCCAAAGTCGTGCACCACGAGCTCTGGCCCCCCTTGCTTATATAAGCAGCCCGAAGGCCAACTCAACTCAAACGAGGACTCTAATCCTACTCAAATCACGAATCGTAACTTTCCATAACTACTCAAGACTCTTCTATACGTAGATAGAAGCAATCATAAGACTTCCAAACACCTTAGGAACATATTCCACATTCCTAAAAAACTCAAATTCGTGACCCACACGAAATCCTATCATAATCAACTCAAAACATTCTATATTTGAGTCAAACATGACTCAGCCGCAGCTTGAGTCCATAACCTAGTCGGTTGGACCTTTCTGACCAATTCTTTACGTCCACATCTCTTCATCACGCCTCGGAACCATGTAGCCACGTCCATGCACTCCTTGCATACGTGCAAACATCTTCCAACGACGTCCACGATACCTTCATATGCATTGTTCTTGATTCAAACATGCTGCACAACCTCCTGATCAACTCAACCACAATTCCTCCTGAACTTGGTTGTTGAACCTCATCTTCTCCCTAAGACTAGTTCAATGGATCCCCAACCATGTCTTGAACTCAAGCAACACTGCACATGAATAAACAACCAATACTTTCGAGCACAAGTCCTCGACTTGACTCACATTAGTTCCGAAACTACAACATCTTACGTGAGCACCTCACATAAGCATGTTGCAAAACATAGCAAAATGATATCAACCATAACCACCAAAACACACCAAGAAAATAGCAAATGAATATAAGCAATCTTTCCATCAATGTAAAGCAAGTACGAATCATTGCAAGATAAAAGAAGAACCATTGAGATCAAGCCCTAAAACTTGCCAAAGTTAACCGGACCTTGAACCGGAGCTTACCAAAGCTAGCAGGACCTAGCACCGGAGCTAATCAAAGCTAGTCAGACCTAGAGCTGGAGCTAACCAAAGCTAGTCGGACCTAGAGTTGGACCTTGATGATAAAGGTGTTTTGGTAGTATTCAAAACTTTTATCGCCATAGCCAATGTATTCAGCACACATAGGTCTCACAATCTCCCCCTTGATAAATGCATTGGCAACACCACTTAAGATCTGAACATTGGCTTATTCATATTAAAAGTTTTGAAAACAATTTCTCCCCCTTTGTAAAACAGAAATAAATTGAGAAAAGAAATTCTCCCCCTAAGAAGAATCGTGCCAAAAACAATTGTGATTATGTGCAATGTGTCAATGTGTAATCAATTTCTCCCCCTTGCATACTTATCTTTAAAAATTCACATATTATCTCTCCCCCTTTGACAATGTATTCAGTAAGGTTTATAAGACAAATTTTAATTGTTATGAGCATATTATAACATATACATATAAAACAAAGCTCATCCAAGTCATACTATCAAATAACTTACACTATCACATCAATGAAATACATAAAGTAGTGTAAGCCATGCTAGAGATCAAATGTAATTTCCAATTTAGCAAGTCATGATCTCACAAACTTAACTATTTCAATACCTGAAAGCAAGACACTTGTTGCTGCATTTTATTATTTTTCAAAGCATAAAATTAGATCATATGATATTTGTAAGAGATTATAGTGCATCTGCCTTATTCTAACCAACCAAGTCAAGCCTATGTCATTTGACAATCAGAAGCTTAAGGACATGGTATTAGTCATACACAACTTCTTCCAAGTTCATATCTAAGTGCAATGATAAGCCATCTCAAAAGAAGAAGTGCGATGCATGCATATTCTGTCGGTACCCTCTGTACCGGATACCCCTTGGGATGGCAAAGATCACAAGGAAAATCCATCTACCAGATTTGAAGACCTCCGAAGGCCCCACATGTCAAGTGTAATCGGACCTGCTTCTCTGACATGGTTAGTCCCAGGGCCACCACGTGTATCATAAGATCGGAGCTATCCCCCACACATGGGAAAGCTCCGGACTAGATAACGGTATGGCATCCCCGGACCTAACCCCAGACAAAGGGAAACTCCAGTACTAACACATGTCCAACAGCACCGGACCTACCCGTCCACGACGGTAAGCTCCGAAGCTGCCACGTGGCGACTGCCGGACCTTCAACTTCAACAATCAGACTGGTGGACCCCCCAACAGCTCCGGACCTTCAAGGAGTAATCAAAGACTTCAAGACCCGATTAAGTGTCATTAATGCCATATTAATGACACACGATCGGATGGCCCTTAATATTGGTAACGACATTGTTAAGGCCCGTTACCAGGCTATTAAGGGTAATTAACCTCATTAATTGTGTATCAAGCATGTGTAACCGCCGGGGCCACATGTCGGGCCAGGCTAACAGTGTAACGACCAGTCCTTGTACTATAAAAGGACTGGTCGACGATACACAAAAAAGGTTGGAGACCACTACTGAACTCCCTGAGCTAGACGAGCTTCTTCTTCTGGAGCTTCTTCTAGACTCACGCTTAATAGAACACCATCACACCCCGTGGAGTAGGGTATTACGCTCAGGCGGCCCGGACCACGTAAATCTCTGTGTCCACCTGTCATTCACCTTCTTGAATCTCTGCGCGCCCATTACCGAACTAAAACTCCTCGATCTACCAATGGTAGTGTCGGGAGATCTGCTGGATCCAAACATCGATAGTTGGCGCGCCGGGTAGGGGTGCCCGAGATTTAAAGTATGGTGAACTCAGCTGCTGGATCATCCAACAGCAACCCGGCTGTTCAACCCAATGGGGGCAATCCCTCCAACAGGCAGCAACCAACACGTGCCATAGCTCCAGCAGGAGTCATGCCTCCACCGCCACGGCCTCCACCAGCACGTCAAGATGGGCAGCGTGACGGTGCATCGGCGTCGATCACCGCATCGGCGAATAACAATAATCCTGAACACGCGCTCCATGCAGCGCGTGCTCTCCTTCAATGTCCACCACCTCCAGGTGCATCCTAGGGTGCAATGGAGCAGTGGAGGGCTAACGTGGAACATCTAGTTGCAGCAGCAGCCGACCACATCAGCAACCAAGGTCCTCCCCCTTCGGGGCTGGCCCCATCGCAGCGCCGGACTATGTCAGGCAGACTTGGTCCGCACGCTTCCCAAAATAGGAGGCATGCTACATCACAACAAGTTACGTCACTACCTCCCGGGGCGCGACGCACTCATACATTAACCCGACTTTCAACTCATGACCTCCGGGCGGAGATTGATCGCTGTTACCGTCAATGGGACGACCGTGTCCATATCGAGCGTGCTCGCGAAAGGCGAGAGGCTCGAGACAGTCCTGCTCCTGAGGGAGTAGGAGGAGGCTGTTTTGCCCTGGCCATGCACCTACACATGGTCAGATGGCCACAAAAGTTCCGACCTCATATGCCGGAGAAATTTGATAGGACTGTTAATCCCGCTGAGTTTCTCCAGATTTACTCCACCACAATCCATGCGACCGGAGGTAACGAGGCCATAATGGCCAACTACTTCCCAGTGGCCTTGACTGGGACCGCCAGGTCCTGGTTCATGAGCCTTCCTCAAAACTCCATCAATAGTTGGGAGGAATTGTGCCAACAGTTCACCACCAATTTCGGGAGTTCATACACCCGACCAGGCACCGAACTGGACCTTTTTGCAGTCGTGCAGAAGGGGGGAGAATCCCTGCGCTCATTCATCCAGAGGTTCTCCCAGGTATGAAACACTATTCCTTCTATCTCCAGCGCCTCTCTTATCGTGGCATTTAGACAGGGCGTACGAGATAAGAAGATGCTGGAGAAGCTGGCGATCAAGGAGATCACCAACGCCACGGAGCTCTTTAGCTTGGTAGACAAGTGTGCCAAGGCTACGGAGGGACGTGAAATGCACTCCAAACCACCTCCGGAGGATGGTAAAAAATCCTCCAAAGGTGAAGCCACTACCTCCGGGAGTGACAAAAAGAAGAAAAAGTCCAACGGCAAGAAGAAGCCATCGGCTGGCGCATCTACTGCTGCAGCTGCTGCAGCTCCGGGTGGCCAGGGGCCACGCCCCGAGAAATGACCTCAGCCATCCTCTGAAGACGGTGGCAACTCCAAAGTGTGGTGTCCCATCCACAAGTCGAACAGCCACAACTTGATGGACTGCCGGGAGGTCCAAAACCTTGCCGAGCGCTACAACAAGCGCTAGGAAGAAGTTCCTTTCCGTGAGAGGGAAGGAAAACAGAAGGTCGATGAGGCTCCGGCTGAAGAGGAGTTAGGCTTCTAGGACCCTAAAAAGGTCCTGCAGGCTGTTTACACCTCCGTCGACGACGACTCCGACGTCTCCGACAATGAGTGTCAGAAGACCATGAACACCATCTTTGGTGGTTCGTGGGACATCACCTCCCGCCGTGTTCTCAAGACCATGCGGCGGGACATGGCCTCAGTAGCTCCTACAGCCAGGGCGGAGCCTCATCGAAAGTGGATGGACACCACCATCACTTTTGATGCTTTGGACTGCCCTCAGAACATGATCGGAGCTGGTCAGCTACCTTTGATAGTATCACCTACCATCAATAACATTCAACTCCACCATGTAATGGTGGACAGAGGTTTGGGGCTGAACCTCATAAGCTTTGAAGCTTTCGTCAAGCTTTAACTCCGACCTTCGGACCTTCGCCCCTCCCGACCTTTCTCTGGAGTAGGTCTGGGGGCTATAACCCCACTCGGTGCCATTACTCTCCCCGTGACCTTCGGGACTCGGGAGAATTATCGCACTAAGAAGTTGATCTTTGACGTCGCTCAGATCAACTTACCTTTCAACGCCATTCTGGGCAGGCCCGCCTTGTACAAGTTCATGGCTGCTGCTCATTATGGCTGCCTGGTGTTGAAGATGCCAACACCAGCTAGTGTTCTCCGGATCCGCGGAGACCACACTGCCAGAGTGACTGCTCTGGAAGAACTTCATGCGCTTGCTACAGCATAGAAGGAAGAATCCAGGCAAGAACAAGCGTGCATGAAGTTCTTCCAGGCAGGAACAAGCTCCGAAACCCCCAAGCATTCGTCAACGAGGCTAACCTCCGCACCTCGCGTGCAACCAAGCGGCGACACCGACATCCCCGTCAAAGTCATCCAAATCGATTCTGATGCCGCTCAGACCACCCGTATATTGGGAGGTCTGAATGAAAAATAGGAACTCGCGCTCATCACTTTCCTCCGGGCTAATGTCGACGTGTTTGCCTCGCAACCGTCACAAATGCCTGGGATCCCTAGGGAAGTGATCGAGCATAATCTGAAGATTTATCCTGACGCTCGGCCTATACACCAGAAGCCTCAGAAGCAATCAGTAGAGTGATAGAACTTCATACGACAAGAAGTGAAGAAGTTGCTCGAAGCTGGGTTCATCCAAGAAGTCTTCCACCCAAAATGGCTAGCAAACCCAGTCGTTGTACCAAAGGCCGGTGGGAAGCTTCGGATGTGTATCGACTACACAACACTCAATAAGGCATGCCCAAAAGATCCATTCCCACTACCTGGAATAGATCAGATAGTGGATTCCACTCCGGGTGTGAATTACTGTGTTTTCTAGACGCATATTCTGGGTACCATCAAATCAGAATGTCTAGGGAAGATGAAGAACATACTTCTTTTATCATAGTAGATGGATTGTACTGCTATACTGCCATGCCCTTTGGTCTCAAGAATGTAGCTTCAACATTTGTACGAGCTATGTACAAAACCTTTGGAGAGCTCATCAGAGACGTAGTGGAAGTGTATGTTCATGACATCGTCGTCAAGATCAAAGACAAGAAGTCACTCCTTGACACCTTGCAAGCTGTCTTCGACAAGCTGCGGGTCACCCGCACGAAGCTGAACCCAGACAAGTGCGTCTTCGGGGTTAGCTCCGGAAAGCTTCTTGGTTTCCTGGTAAACCACCAGGGCATAGAGGCAAATCCGGCGAAGATTAAAGCCATTTAGGATATGCGGCCACCAGCCCGCATCAAGGACGTCCAGAAACTGACTGGATGTCTAGCCGCCCTCAGCCGGTTCATCTCAAGACTGGCAGAACGGGCGCTACCCTTTTTCAAGCTATTGAGGAAGTCCGAACCATTCCAATGTTCTGAAGAAGCAGAAAAGGCGTTCCAGGAGCTAAAGCAGCTCCTCACCACTCTACCAACCTTGGTAGCTCCGAACCCTGGTGAGCCCTTACTGCTTTACATTTCAACAACCAACGAGGTTGTCAGCATGGTCTTGGTTGCAGAGAGACCAGAACCATCCCAAGCTCAGGAATCCAGACCCCTCCGGGAGGGTCCGGAGGTTCCTGAAGGTGAGTCTGGGTCCCAACCCCTAGACTTGGATCTACAGGGAGTTATTCTAGAAGATCTGGACCCCTCCAGGAGGGTACGGGTCACTCCAGTAGAAGCTCCGGGTTCCTCCAGCAAGGACCTAGAGGTCCCCGAAGCAGGTCCGGACCCCTCTGGGAGGGTCCGGGTCGATGTGGAGGAAGCTCAGGGCCCCTTCGGGAGGGTCCGGACAGTCCAGCGCCCAGTGTACTTCATCAGCGAAGTACTACATGATGCCAAGACTCGATACCTAGAGGTACACAAGCTGCTCTACGCAGTTCTCATTGCCTCCAGGAAGCTTCGCCATTACTTCCAAGCTTACAAGATCTCAGTGGTGACCTCTTATCCACTGTGTGTGATCTTGCATAATCCCAACTCTACTGGGAACATTGCAAAGTGGGCAGCGGAATTGGCCAAATGCGATCTTGAATTCGTCCCAAGACAAGCGATCAAGAGTCAAGCATTGGCAGACTTCATGGTGGAATGGACCCCCTCTCCATCAAACCCTGGGGGTCCTAGTGAGCAGAAGCCGGAACTCAAGGCTCCGATCTTCACCGAACCTCACTGGACCCTCTATTTCGACGGCTCCATGCAAAAGCAGGGGGCCAGAGCTGGAGTCCTTCTCCTCGCTCCAACCGGGGAGAAGGTAAAATACATGGTCCACCTTGACTTCAAGGTGACCAACAACATGGCAGAGTATGAAGCACTCATTTACGGACTAAAGGTGGTACTATCATATGGTGTCAAGCAGCTGTTGGTCAAGGGAGATTCGCAGCTCATCATTAAACAGGTGAAGGGTGAATGCTCCTGTAACAATACTCAACTAGCTGCTTATTTCCTTGAAGTCCAGAGGCTTCAGAAGGACTTTGAAGTCCTGGATCTCCACCATGTCCAGCGTGTCCATAACGCTGAAGTTGACGAACTCTCGATGAAAGCGTCAACCGGAGCTCCAGCTCCTAACGGAACCTTCGTCCGGAGGTTGTCAAACCCCACAGCTCAGCCTGCCGAACTGAGCGAAGGGGGCGAGACCAGCATCCCGAAGCTGGCGGTCCCGATGGCCCTGTTATCATGGAAGCCATCAAGGGTCGTAGGTGCTGCCGGAAGCTCCGAGCAACCCAGCACGCAAGACTCAAATGCTCAAGAAATCTCCAATGCATGGATCTTGGAGATCCGGAGCTACTTGAAAGACAATATCCTTCCTGACGATGATGTATCCGCTGACCGGATAGTCAGATTGGCTAAAAGATACACGCTGGTAGAAGGGGATCTCTACCGGCGCGGTGCCAACGACGTCCTAATGCGGTGCATCACAAGGGAAGAAGGATGCGAGCTCCTCACAGAAATCCATGGAGGCGAGTGTGGGAACCACGCGTCTTCCCACACGCTGGTCGGTAAAGCCTTCCAGCATGGCTTTTACTGGCCTACGGCGCTCCAGGATGCAACTGAGATGGTGAAGAAATGTGAAGCATGCCAGTTCCATGCAAAGCAAATTCACACACCGACTCAGCCTCTACAAATGATACCTCCTACATGGCCTTTCGCTGTGTGGGGGATGGCCATCTTGGGACCTTTCCCAAGAGCCGTCGGAGGTTACAAGTTCCTGTATGTTGCCATTGACAAGTTCACCAAATGGCCGGAAGCAACTCCAGTTGTGACAATAAACAAGCAATCAGCTATCAACTTCTTGCAGTCCATCGTATGCAGATTTGGAGTCCCGAACAAAATCATAACAGATAATGGGACCCAATTCACAAGCTTTGCTTTCCAAGGATACTGCGAAGATCTCGGCATACAAGTTAGCTACGCCTCCGTAGCTCACCCAGCAAACAATGGCCAAGCCGAGAGAGCAAATGCAGAAATCCTGAAAGGACTCAAGACGCGCACATATGAGCGCCTGAAAAAACATGGAGCCAACTGGATCGAAGAGCTTCCGCCCACTCTATGGGCCAACAGGACAACTCCAAACCGGTCAACTGGAGAGACACCCTTCTTCCTGGTGTACGGAGCTGAAGCAATCCTTCCTCCAGAAATAACCTTGGGGTCGCTCTGGGTTCGGGCCTTCGACGAAGCCACGCAGGACCAGCTCCGATGTGAAGACCTTGGCCTCCTTGAAGAGGGAAGGTGCTAAGCAGCTGTTCGGAATGTCCGATACCGCCAAGCTCTTCGGCGCTATCACCAAAGGCATGTTCACAGCCGACAGCTCGAGGAAGGCGATCTGATGCTACGGAGAATACAATCCAGAGAAGGGTTAAACAAACTCTCCCCCAGTTAGGAGGGACCCTTCCGAGTGATCAAAGTATCCCGTCCCAGATGTGTTCGCTTGGCAGCCGAGGATGGGACACCTCTCCCAAATCCTTGGAACATTGAGCACTTCCATAAGTTCTACGCTTAATATCACGGAGGTGAGTCTGTAATTACATGTGATGTATGTTATAGAGTCATTGTACAGAGTCGGGTAGCTCCTCCGGGACGGCAGCCGGACCTACCCTGTTAGGTCCGCAACGTCCATGCAACACTTGTCACAGTCTCAGAACTAAAAGTGTAGCTAGCTACCTTGGGTCAAACGAGAAACGAAACACACTTAGCCTGATTCCGTACCCTAAGAGTGTACTTGTTTCCCCTGTACCCCGGACCTATAATGAAAGACATCATTGTGTGAAAACAGACTCCACATGCATTTACTTTGTACAGGCTCAATATTTTTTATTTTTCTCTTTCTTGTCTATAAAAAAGTTGTGCAGTTCTTAAGAAACTTTAGCTCGACCAGTTCATGTACAATTCGAGTTGCATTGTCTATCCTTCCGGGTTCAAACATTGTTGATGGTCTACTCGTCTGAATGCCGCCAAGCCAATCTAGGGCTAGAGTGTGCTATTGACTTAGCCTGGTCATGCACCCTAAGTACGCCACTCTACCTACACCCCGGCAGGCAGAAGTAAGGCGAGTCCAGAAATGATCGGACCTGAAGGAAACAAGATGGCGCTCTTGATTGTATTTAGAATTGTGTTCGACATAAAACTTTCTCGAGAATAGTAAGACGCAATGAAGTTATAGATAGGAAACTGATTTTACTGTTTTTCTTGACTTTAGTGTGCAGGAAAAATAAATATTTTATGATGATGGTGAATGAAGCCGGAGCTGCCAAAGCTCCAACATCCTCTAGGCGGCTTGTGATCGATGTTCAAACATTGACATCGAGCATCTCTGGAGCTACTCAGTTCCGGTAAAGCTAGGGGCAAGCCGTCAACGTGAACATGGTGGAAAGACTCTAAAGTGGAGTGTGACGTTGACACAACACGTGTTGACGGAGGTCACTGCCGGAGATGCCAAGCTCCGACACCCTAGAGGGCTAACCATCGATGCTTTACGCGTTGATGGAGACTACTGCCGGAGCTACTAAGCTCCGGCGATGGTCAATGCCGGAGCCACTAAGCTCTGACAGTCTCAGGGGGCCTACACTATCGAAGACTTCAGACCTACATTCTACAAGTTCGAAGCACGCAAGTATTCAACAACTGTAACATCCTCTTGGTACATGTTCACAATCAAATTGTGTACATCTACCAGGGGGGCGAGTGAGACAAAGGTGTTGAAGACAAAAAATGAAATTTATAAAAAAAATTTGGAATTCATTCATCTGGAGACATGAGATTACATAATTGGAGAAGAAGAAGAGAGAATACAAGCGGGGGCTACAAGAGAGATGGTCCTAGACCCTATGGAAGAACTAGGCGACCTTCTAGGCCACCTCCGACACACTGTCTCAGGCGGCTTCACCTTCTCCTTCGATGGGCCTTCAAGCACCGGGTCCATAGGAAATCGAGGGTCCCGGCTGGTGTAGCACGTCAGCACAAACTCTGCGACGTTCTTCGCCAGGGATTGTCCATTAGTTTCCAACTGGTCTGCGATGACATCGCCCATCTTGGTCAGCTTGTTGCCTGCTGAACTCAGCGCCTCCAACGCCTGGCCTAGCTCTAGCTCCGGATCATCCGGACGCACGGGACTGAAGCCCATTGGCGTCAGCACGTCGTTGGCCTTGCCCAGGAAGTCCCAAACTTGTTGGTACTCCACAACCCTTGCGCTACGCATCTCCGACAAGGATCTTTTGGCCACCGCAAGCTCCAAGATCTCCCGAGCAAGACGCTCCACCTCCTTGGCATTCTGCTGAATCTTTTCAGCAGCGTGCCTTTCGAGTTTGCTAAGCTCTTCCTCCCGGAGGTGGATCTCATTCCGGCGGTTGACCAGATCTTTCTCTCGGCCCCGCACTTTCTTCTCCCTGGCGGCGATGGCATTCTCCTGCTTGTAGATATCTTGCCCTCGCTCTTAGGCCTTCTTCTTCCCCTCCTTGCAACGCTCCTCCAATTTCTTGGTGCGTTCTTCAAGGCTCTTGTCAGCCAGAGCTGTCTTTTGGACAAGCTCTTCCACCTTCTTCACGAGGTCGTCCTGTAGCTCCAGGAATTTTTGCTTTTCATCCTCGAGCCTTCTCTCCCGAGCTTCAAGAGCCTCCCGGCGCTTGACGAGACTATCGTGGATGGCGGCAAGCCTCTCCTGGCAGTCATCCGCTGCGCTATTAGCAGCTTTGGCCTGCTCGTAGATGGCCCGGGACTGGTTGTCAAGGGATCGCGTCATGCTTTCCCTATCATCCAACAGCTTACCCCAGTACTCCAGGCGGAACTTCTCCCTCGGCACCCACTCCTTTTCGTCAGCCAGCCTCGACTGCGCTAGCTTGGTCTCGAAATGGAGTCGGTTGCGCCACCTCCTAAGGGTTTGGCGCTCCTCCTTGAGGGCCTTGCTGTCGTGGTAGAAAGCCAGCTGGACCTGGCGAAGACTAGAGCAGGCGTTGTCAATAGACAACGATAGGGGGATTGGGTCCGGACCTGCCAGGGTTCTCTCCGCTGACTCTAGCGGATCTTCAGTGACAAAAAATGGGTCCCAATCTACAAGAGCGGTCCCCTGAGCTTCCACGACACTAGGGCCGTCCTCCGGGATAGCCTCGGCCGCCGCCGGGGAAGTACTTGCAGCAGAAGTTCCGACCTCTAGAATTGACACCGAAGGTCCTGCCGCCAGGTCATCAACAACTGGCCCCTCAGGCGGGGGGCCAGTAGCTTCATCTTGGCACCCTGGCTCAGCAGCGGGCGCCTTCAGGATCACCACTTCCGGAACAGGTGTTGAAGGTTCAGTCGGAGTAGGAGCTACTTCCGGCTCCAGCGCAGGCGCCTCCTCCGCCACTAGCTCAGGTGCAGGCGCTTCGACCACCATGGGCTCTAGCGCTTCGACTGCCATAGGGTCAGGCGCCAACACCTCCGCAGTAACTGGCTCGGACGCCAGAACCTCTTCAACGACCGGCTCCACAGCCAAAACTTCTGCAGCAACCAGCTTTACCGCCAGAGCTTCCTTGACAACCGGCTCAAGTGCCGAAGCTTCATCAACACCCGGCTCTATCGCCGGGACCTCATCAACCACCGGCTTGACTGCCGGGGCTTCAACAACATCCGACTCTAGGGCCGAAATCATAGCTACCTCCGGCTCTGAGGCTGGAGCGTCCAACATCTCAGCATCCAAGCCCGGAGCTTCAACCTCCGGGGCTGGTGCTGCTGGTACATCTTCATTCCCGTGGTCCGGTGCTACCACAGGAGCTTCTGGGGATGAGTCGAGGTACAAGACCACGACAGCCAGCGCCGAAGCTACCGTAGCCTCAGCCATCTCTTGGGGCGGCCCTGGAATCGGAGCCGGAGCTTAAGCATACACAACCTCAACCGCTGCTGCAGGGACCAGAGCTTTAGCCCATTTCTTAGGCATGCTGTGGATGAAGGACGAAGGAACTCAAAATAACTGACTGAGGTTAAAAAATCAAAAATTACCTCAGAAGGCTTCCGCACTAGTTAGCACGGAACCTCTTCTCCGGACGCTCCGGACTGGCCCCAGCCGCCACTGGCGTGGTAGTCCCAGAGGGTCCCCCAGAACTTGCTGCTACTATCGGCGTTGCCCTGGTCGAGGCCCCCCTCGACCGGGAAGGACCTCCGAACCCAGAGTCCTCAACTGGCCCTGGTACTGGAGTCACATGGCCGGAGCTAGCACCCCGGGAAGATGTCACTGCTAGAGTAGATGACGCCGTTGTAGACCTTCCCCTCCGGGGAGAAGGAGCCGCCACGGAAGAAGTAGGCCTGACGGACCTTCTGTCGTCATGCTTTCTCTTACGGCTCGAGGGCTCGGCCAATTCCTTGCCCTTGCCGACGACTTCGGTTCTTGGCTTAGGGGCGGGAATGGAGCCACCTTCAGGAGCTTCGGATATCGCCAACCCGGTGGTCGAACGCCTCTCAACGACGCCAAGGTCATCAAGCACCAGCATCATCCGCCGGAGCTCCCTACTGAACTTTGCCTCCATGTTCAGGGGGAGGAAAGTTGCCGGCGGAGCCAAGTCGTCACCCTCAATGTCGATGCCGTGCTGGAACTTCTTGAGGTGGAACTCCAAAGTTGCACCCTCCATGTTGGACTTCAAACCAGTCTCGATCCGGTCGTCATCCAGCATACTGTTGAGGGCCCAAGCAAGCTTCTCCCTCCTCTTCAGCGGAGCCCACCTGTTGGTCAGGAAGTTACAAAACACTGCCTGAGGAGTCACCCCTCCCTCCACGAACAGTCGGATCCTGTTCAGAGCAGGGTTGAAGGCGTCCGACAACACTGGAGCTTCACTCCAAACTGCAGTGTCGATGTTGGGGAGGCCTTCCGGCAGCTCCATCTTCTTGTGCTCCTCCACCCTGATGACAATTCAATCCTTCTTCCAGTCGTCCCACTTTCCAAAAGGGAACGACCGCAAGTACTTGTACGGGCACTTCTTGCGCTTCACAAAATAGTAGAAGCCAAGGTACTCGTCACTCTTGCCCATAGTTTCGACAGTGAAGAAGGTGCGGAAGAGCTCAATGCAGGGGGGAATGCCCACCCACATCTCGCAAAAGTGGACAAAGATTGACAACAGGAGAATGGAGTGGGGGCCAAGGTGGTACAGCTGCAGACTGTAGAAGTCTAGCAGCATCAAGAAGAAAGAGGAGAAAGGTGGGACCAGCCCCACCATGGCGTATGCGGAGAAGTACACCATGTCGCCGGCGTGTTCCTTCTCGAACGGAAGCTTGCCGGGGCGGACCAAGTGGTTGAAGAAGTCAGGGGACCATCCCATGAGGGCCCGGACCTTCTTCAAATCATCATCGGTCTTTAGTCGGCTCTGGCGGAGACCCAACTCCATCGCGGCACAGCGAGGCAAGAGAGGAAAGGCAAGCGAAAGTTTGGAAGGTTTGAGCACAAGTTCGAATGAAAGGCGTAAAGAACCCCAAACGGTGTGTGCTTTCCTTCTTAAGTAAGCCCCTGCAACACTTGGATGGAAACCGCAGAGGAGCCGACGATACCAGTCAAAAACTTCGCCCTGCCAATGACAAGGGGGCCCGGGGCCACCCCGACGATCAAGTCGAGGTTCTTACCCCAGGCGAACGGTTGTCATCATGAAAGGCGGGAAACCCGAAGGCGGCAGCCTGAGCGCGCGGAACCGATACGATTTTCGTATCGGGAACCGGCGACCTTCAATTGCGTGAGATCCGCACACTGAGATCTCACCTGCCGCCTCCTAGATATGCCAAGCGGTGGAGGTTTAACTGTGAACTATCACCAACGGCACGTCCGAAGAACCTTGAAGACACGGCTCAAAAACCGAAGAATGGACCCACCTCCGGCGGAATGACTTCATCCAAAAGGTCTCTCCCGGAGGTGGGCCCAGGGGGCCACTGTCGGTACCCTCTGTACCGGATACCACTTGGGATTGCAAAGATCACAAGGAAACTCCATCTAACAGATTTGAAGACCTCCGAAGGCCCCACATGTCAGGTGTAATCGGACCTGCTTCCCCGACATGGTTAGTCCCATGGCCGCCACGTGTATCATAAGACCGAAGCTATCGCCCACACATGGGAAAGCTCCGGACTAGATACCGATATGGCATCCCCGGACCTAACCCCAGACAGAGGGAAGCTCCGGTACTGACATGTGTCCAACAGCACCGGACCTACCCGTCCATGACGGTAAGCTCCGGAGCTGCCACGTGGCGACCGCCGGACCTTCAACTTCAACAATCAGACTGGTGGACCCCCCAACGGCTCCGGACCTTCAAGGAGTAATCAAAGACTTCAAGACCCAATTAAGTGTCATTAATGTCATATTAATGACACACGATCAGATGGCCCTTAATATTAGTAACAACATTGTTAAGGCCCGTTACCAGGCTATTAAGGGTAATTAACCTCATTAATTGTGTATCAAGCATGTGTAACCGCCGGGGCACATGTCGGGCCAGGCTAACGGTGTAACAACCAGTCCTTGTACTATAAAAGGACTCGTCGACGATACACAAAAAAGGTTGGAGACCACTACCGAACTCCCTGAGCTAAACGAGCTTCTTCTTCTGGAGCTTCTTCTAGACTCACACGCTTAATACAACACCAACACACCCCGTGGAGTAGGTTATTACGCTCAGGCGGCCTGAACCACGTAAATCTCTGTGTCCACCTGTCATTCACCTTCTTGAATCTCTGCGTGCCCATTACCGAACTACAACTCCTCGATCTACCAACGGTAGTGTCGGGAGATCTGCCGGATCCATACACCGACATATTCTCTTGATCTTTCCTCATTTTTATTTGATCATAAAATCTCAACATGTGAATAGTTGATTGATTAATTTTTCATTTTAAAAGCACTTGTGAGCATGCGACAAGTTCAAAACAGCAAGAAAGTTTGATCATGACCAAATTTAGCGTAAGTAATTATTCCAATTACTAGCCATGGCAAAAACTACAAAATGTATAACATGAGTAATGTAATAAGAACTTTCAGCATGTAAAAGGAATCACAAAGTCATATATGTATGAAATACTATGCTCCTATTATTTTAAGTTCAGATTCACACATAGACTTCGCATGTTTCAAACCCCCCCCCCCTCAATTTAAGCCATGAGGATGCATGACCCTTATTTCACTACTAATGAAACAAAAATGAGTGAAATCCAAAGGTTTTGTAAAAATGTCAGCCAATTGTTGTTCGGTATCTACATGGTGAAGCACAATGTTTTTTTTTCAACATTATCATGGAGAAAGTGATACCTAGTGTCAATGTTCTTAGTTCTAGAATGTTGCACGGTGTTTTTAGCAATGCAAATGGCACTAGTGTTATCACAAAACAATGGAACACTATCTGGATCGACCCCATAGTCCTTAAGTGTTTGAACAATCCAAAGAATTTGTGAGCAAGAACTAGCAGCAGCTACATATTCAGATTCAGCTGTGGATTGTGCAATTGAGTTTTGTTTTCTAGAGGACCAAACAACAAGTGAATTACCAAAAAAATAACAAGCACCCAAAGTACTTTTCCTATCAATCCTACAACCCCCAAAATCAGCATCCGAAAAAGCTTTCAAAGTAATGGTTGAGGAAGAAGGAAGAAAAATGCCAAATTCTTGAGCTCCATGTAAGTACCTGAGAATCCTTTTGACGGCTTGACGATGTGAAGCACGTGGGGAGGCTTGAAACCGTGCACAAAGACATACGCTGAATTGTATGTCCAGTCTTGATGTCGTGAGGTACAAAAGTGATCCGATCATGCTTCTGTATTCTTTTTGATCCACGGGTTCACCATTTTCATCAAGTTCAAGTGTTGTTGTTGTGCCCATTGGTGTCCGAAGAGGCTTGCTTTTGTCCATGTTGAAGCGCCTTAGGAGGTCTTCTGTATACTTCGTTTGATGCACAAAGGTACCCTCCTTGGTTTGCTTGATTTGCAGCCCCAAAAAGTACGTGAATTCTCCCATCATACTCATCTCAAATTCTGAACTCATCTTTGCTGAAAACTTGGACACAAGATCATGAGAAGCACAACCAAAGATAATATCATCCACATACACTTGAACGAATAATGAGTCATTGCCATGCTTAAGCACAAAAAGAGTTTTATCAACCTTGCCTATGGTAAACCCCTTTTCAAGTAAGAATGTTTTTAACCTATCATACCATGCTCTAGGGGCTTGTTTGGGACCGTACAAGGCTTTGGACAGTTTGTAAACATGATTAGGAAAATATGGATTTTCAAAACCCGGTGATTGTTTGACATAAACCTCCTCATCTATGTAGCCATTAAGAAAAGCACTTTTAACATCCATTTGATATAGCTTAAAACCTTTAGATGCAGCAAAAGCTAACAAAATGCTTATGGCTTCTGATCTAGCAACAGGAGCAAAAGTTTCATCAAAATCTAGACTTTCAACTTGAGTGAAACCTTGAGAAACCAACCTAGCCTTATTCCTAACCACAACCCCATCCTCACTTTGTTTATTTTTAAACACCCATTTAGTTCCAATTAAAGTGTGACATTGAGGTGGAGGTACAAGTTTCCAAACATTATTTCTTTCAGAATTTTTCAACTCTTCTTGCGTGGCAATAATCCAAGATTCATTAGTGAGTGCGTGTGATATATCTTTGGGTTAAAAAGAAGCAACAAAAGCAGAATGAGCATGAGAGTTTGGATCACAAAACCTAGACCGTGTGACTCAGTCGTGCAAGCTTCCAATAATTTGTTGTGGAGGATGAATTTTGAGAACCCGGAGGGGAGTGGACACTTCACAAGCTTCTTCTTCTTTTTCATGTTTATCACAAATCGATGAGTTTGTGACTTGAGAAGAATCTGGACCAGCAATGGTGGTCGTCGGTGCTGGTTGTGACTCAAAATCAGGAGCTGGAATAATGTCATTAGATCCTGAATTTTTGGGCAGCAACACCACATCTTCCTCATCTTCAACGAAAATGCTCTCCCCCTGCAGATATGGATCCGGACCTGCAATGTTTGAGCTAGTACCTGTGCTAGATTCATCAAAAGACACCTCACAAGTCTCCACAATTTTGTTAGCGTCAAGTAAAAGCACACGGTGGCCTCTAGTATGAGATGGATAACCAAGAAACATGCCATCAATGGATCTAGGTTCAAATTTATCAAGATTACCATGTTTCTTAACAAAGCATTTGCAACCAAAGACCCGAAAGTGTGTAACACTAGGCCTATGTCTAAATCGGAGCTCATATGGTGTTTTACCTAGCTTAGCACGCAAGAAAACACGATTTGAGACATAACAGGTGGTTGCAATCGCATCAGCCCAAAATTTCCTAGGAGTTTGATATTCATCAAGCATAGTCCTAGCCATCTCAACTAAGGTTCTGTTCTTCTTTCTACAACACTGTTTTGTTGAGGTACATATGGTGAAGAAAATTGATGATCTATTCCATTTTCAGCACAAAAGTGATCAACGGATTGATTTTTAAAATCGGTTCCGTTATCACTTCTAATTGCTTTTAAAGATCCTAGGTGATCAATTGATAATCTAAGAAATAAAGTTCTAAAGTGACTAAAAGATTCATTCTTCTATGCCATAAAATAAACCCAAGAGTATCTAGAATAATCATCAACAATTATAAGAACATACCATTTATCTCCGAAGGATTGAACGCGTGAAGGTCCTACGGTGTCAAGGTGCAAAAGTTGACCCGGTTCAGTTGTCATGATCATTGTGAGAGGAGTATGTGAACCTGCAACTATCTTAGCGTGTCTACAAGAAGAGCACACAATTTGTTTGTCCCCTTTAAGCTTAGGCAGCCCACGTATGCGATCAAGAGCACTAACACGCGCTAGATGATCAAAGCCTATGTGACCAAGTCTACGATGCCAAAAATATAAGTCATTTGAATCATTAGCAACTAGACACCTATGCTTAGATGAAGACATATCAAAATAAGCCTTAAAACTCTTCCAAATCGAGACATGTTAAAAATAAGCTCACTATTTGAATTTAGAACTTTGTAGCAATTTTTAGTGAAAATAATTTCCAGATTTTCATCTAGCAGTTGTGAAACAGAAAGCAAGTTGTATTTCAAATTTTTAAAAAGTACCACATCCTTCAAAGTGTAGCGATTATTTACTCTAACCGAACCCTTAGCAATTATAGGAGTTGAAGAATTATCGGCAAAAGTAACATTCTCTACACGTGACACAAAAGAGAGGGAGGAGAACCATTCTTTGTTACCGGTCATGTGGCGTGAGCAACTTGAATCCACAATCCAAATTTTCTCCTTCCTCAAGCGTTTAACCTACATGGAAGCACAATACATCGATGACTCAATACTGGAGTTAGTCAAAAGGCATTTAGGAATCCAGTACTGAGTCACACGACGTCCAGCAGGAATAACACGTGAAAGCTGAGATAAAACAGCAGGTTTATGAGCAAAAGCTTGAGGATTTTTGTACCCAACTACTGTCCTACGAGATGTTACATGTGTAGCACAAAAAACAGTAGGTTTGGGAGCAACCTTTGCATGTTTTCGACTCATTACAGCAGATTGCATGTTCCTATCATTCGGTTTAGCAAGTGCAGCAAATTTTGCATGAAAGTTATGAGATCTAGCAATCATTCTTTCTTTTTTCTGTTGTTTAACTAGTCTATAACAAAAATCTATGACATGAACATCTCTACCACAGTAGGTATAATGAAATTTAACTTTGTGTTCAGGTCTAGATGAGCAAGCAACATTTTTATTTGAAATCGAATGAGACAACACTCCTGCAGATTTAAAAACCACTTCTTTTTGTTTAGGAACTGTTTGAATCAAACGACTTCCTAATGACTTTACAATTTTATGTGGATGTGCCTTAGCATGAGCATGAGAATCAAAACATAAACCAGTTTTATCATTGCAAGACTTGGAAGAATTCAGCAGCAAGTTTAGGTTCTTATTCCCATTACAAAACCGATCTAATGTCCTATGCATGTTATCAAGTTTATTGTACAGATCAAGGCAATTTTCACATGAAGTTTTTCCTTTTGTTTTGCAATTGGAACAAAATTTAACTTCATGAGAACATAAAACATTGTTCAATATAGAAATTTCATTCATAGCATCTTGTAGTTTCTTATCAAGATCATCACAAGTAGAACAATGCAAATCAAGTGTAGAACAACTAGCATCTTTCAAGTTTTTATCATTAAGTGCAGCAAGTTCTCTATTATTTTCAATTTCTAACTCAAGTTTATCAAGTGTGGAGGTGTGCACACTTCTTAATGAGGACAATTGTTCATATATTAAATCACATGAGGGACATGCATCATCACTAGGAATCAAAGTTTTTAAATGGTTGATTTCAGATTCTAGTGATTCAATTTTAGCAGCACTATCCCTAAGCTTTTTGTCCTTTTTCTTAACTATAATAGTGGTACAAGAAATAGGATCACACATTTCTTCGCAAGTAGGACATACCTCTTCATTGTCGCTGTTGTGTTCTGCATCCTCCATACTTGATCTTGATTTGCCCGCCATGAAGCACATGTTTGCCAAATCATCTTCATCTTCGTCACTTCCAATGTCCACATCGCTTGAGCCAAGTTCTTTAAGTGCGGAGATAAAATTGCTCACCAATTGATGTCCTGTAAAATCCTTCTTTTTCTTCTTATTGTTTGCATAGGAGTGCTTCGTCCTTGTTTGCTTTTCATCCCGGGAAGTAGGTCCTAAAAGGTTAGGGCAATCTGAACGAAAATGTTATGTCTTACCACATTCCAAACATCGTTGAGGTTCGGAGCTTCCTCTCCTTCTAGTTCTAACATTTTGCAATGCTTTTGAGAACCTAGTAGAAATTCCTCAATCTGTTCAAGGCTTAGAGAGGACAACACAGCAAGTGTACCACAAGATGAAGATTGACCGGATCTAGGCATGTCACGTTGAGAAACAAAAGCAATAGATTTGTTGGGGGTTTTATGTGATATTATATCAATTTCATGAGTTTTTAACTTGGAATATAGCACATCTAAAGTAAGTGTACTCATGATAGTAGATTCACGGATAGATGTGACTTTCATCTCCCAAATTGACATATCTAATGCACTTAATAATTGCCTAGCATTTTCAGCATCTGAAAAATTAACATTGACACTACGTAAGTTGCTGAGAATTTTATTAAAGCGAGCAAAAAGGTCATCAATAGACTCACGGGGTTGCATCTCGAAGCCCATGTATTCTTTGTTGAACATGTCTTGCCTTACCTCCTTGATCGTGTTGGATCCTTCGTGGTAGTCACAAAGTGCTTTCCACACATCGTATGCAGATCGGAGGTGTGCAACACGGTCGAAGTCGCTTTGAGTTAATCCTTGTATGATCAAGTTCCGAGCCTTGTTATTGTTGTCGACATCTCTCAAATTTATAGCTGAAACTTGATCATTTGATGGCACTTCGTAAGGCTTGTATACCTTCTCTCATATTGCGAAGCCTTGAGCCTAGATGAAGGCTTCCATACATGCCTTCCAAACCTGAAAATCAATACCGCTAAAGACACAAAGTTTTGCGGAGTATTTCTCCATGATGATTAGTCAAAATACGTGCAAATCACAAAGATTAGAGCACCGTGGCTCTGATACCAATTGTAGGATCGAAGATCACGTGAAAAGCTACCAGGGGGGGGTGAATGGTAGATTTAAAAAAATCTTACGCAGCGGAAACAATTAAGTCCCAACCCCTTCGGCAGAAAAATGATCTGTTAAAGAAATCGTGTGTGAGACTAATCTAAACATGTTTCACCCTGACAAAAGTGATACATATCAGAGAGAATCAAGTCACGAAGATGTCATAACAAGAATCACTCAAATACGTCGAGAGAAACTCAAGTTATGATTGAAAGATCGAAGAAAGGTCAATCTGTTCTACTCAGTAAAAAACAGTTCTAGAACGATGCAAAGAAACTCGTGTAGATCAGAAACCACAAATTCAATGACCGTGAAATTTTTAAGGATGATAGATAATCAAGTTGTGAAGACAACCCAAAAGAATCAGGTCAACTGGATCTGTAAAACTCGAGTTACGATAAAACCACGCCTCAGAAGTTCCTTTAAACTACGATATTTGTTCAATATAACACAAGAAGAACAACCCCAAAGTCGTGCACCACGAGCTCTGGCCTCCCTTGCTTATATAAGCAGCCTGAAGGCCAACTCAACTCAAACGAGGACTCTAATCCTACTCAAATCACGAATTGTAACTTTCCATAACTGCTCAAGACTCTTCTATACGCAAATAGAAGCAATTTTAAGACTTCCAAACACCTTAGGAACGTATCCCACATTCCTAAAACAAGTCAAATTTGTGACCCACATGAAATCCTATCATAACTAACTCAAAACATTCCATATTTGAGTCAAACACGACTGAGCCGCAGCTTGAGTCCATAACCTAGTTGGTTGGACCTTTCCGACCAATTCTTTACGTCCACATCTCTTCATCACGCCTCAGAACCATGTAACCACGTCCATGCAGTCCTTGCATACGTGCAAACATCTTCCAACGACGTCCACGATACCTTCATATGCATTGTTCTTGATTCAAACATGTTGCACAACCTCCCGATCAACTCAACCACAATTCCTCCCGAACTTGGTTGTTGGACCTCATCTTCTCCCTAAGACTAGTTCAATGGATCCCGTCACCAGCCATGTCTTGAACTTAAGCAACACTGCACATGAATAAACAACCAATACTTTCGAGCACAAGTCCTCGACTTGACTCACGTTAGTTTCAAAACTACAACATCTTATGTGAGCACCTCACATAAGCATGTTACCAAACATAGCAAAATTATATCAACCATAACCACCAAAACACACCAGAAACATAGAAAATGAATATAAGCAATCTTTCCATCAATGTAAAGCAAGTACGAATCATTGCAAGATAAAAGCAGAACCACTGAGATCAAGCTTCGAACCTTGCCAAAGCTAACCGGGCCTTGAACCGGAGCTTACCAAAGCTAGCAGGACCTAGCACCGGAGCTAACCAAAGCTAGTCGGACCTAGAGTCGGACCTTGATGATAAAGGTGTTTTGGTAGTATTCAAAACTTTTATCGCCATAGCCAATGTATTCAGCACACATAGGTATCACAATAATGAATTAATCAAGTAATCAACTCACATGTTGAGTTTTATAAACAAATATAAATTGAGAAAAGATCAAGAGAATATGCATGCATCACACTTCTTCTTTTGAGATGGCTCATCATTGCACTTAGATATGAACTTGGAAGAAGTTTTGTATGACCAAAACCATGTCCTTAAGCTTCTATTGTCAAATGACATAGGCTTGGCTTGGTTGGTTAGAATAAGGCGGATGCGCATATATTCTCTTGCAAATTTCATATGATCAAAATTTGTGCTTAAAAATTGCAGCAACAAGTATCATTCCTTCAGGTTTTGAAATAGTTAAGTTTGTGAAATCATGACTTGCTTAAATTGAAAATTACATTTGATCTCTAGCATGGCTTACACTACTTTATGTATCTCATTATTGTGATAGTGTAAGTTACTTGATAGTATGACTTGGATGAGCTTTGTTCTATTTGTATATGTTATAATGTGCTCATAACAAATTAAAATTTCTCTTTTGTACCTTGTTGAATACATTGTCAAAGGGGGAGAAGTATGCAAGGGAGAGAAATAAGTATAGGGGAGAAATTTATTTCTATCGATTTTCAAAAAGGGGAAGAAATTGTTTTCGAAACTTTTCATGTGAATAAGCCAATGTTCGGATTTTAAGTGTGTTGCCAATGCATTCATGAAGGAGGAGATTGTGAGACCTATGTGTGCTGAATACATTGGCTATGGCGATAAAAGTTTTGAATACTACCAAAACACCTTTATCATCAAGTTTCGACTCTAGGTCCGAGCTCCAGCAAGGTCTGACGATAGGTCTGGCCTGTTTTGGGTAGCTCTGGCAAGGTCCGACGTAAGGTTCGACTAGCTTTGGTTACCTCTGGCTCTAGGTCCAACTAGCTTTGGTAAGCTCCGGTGCTAGGTCCGACTAGCTTTGGTTAGGTCTGACGCTAGATTCTGCAAGCTTTGGTAAGTTCCGGCGCTACATCCTGTTAGTTTTGGTAAGCTCCAGTTCAAGGTCCGGTTAGCTTTGGCAAGGTTCGGAGCTTGATCGCAGTGGTTCTGCTTTTAACTTGCAATGATTAGTACTTGCTTTACATTAATGGAAAGTTTTCTTAGTAATATTTTACTAAGTTTTTGGTGTGTTTTGGTGGTTATGGCTGATATCGTTTTTGCTATGTTTTGCAACATACTTATGTGAGGTTCTCACGTAAGGTGTTGTGGTTATCGGAACTAACGAGAGTCAAGTCAAGGACTTGTACTCAAAAGTATTGGTTGTTTATCCATGTGCAGGTGTTGCTTGAGTTCAAGACATGGCTGGTGACGGGATCCATTGAACTAGTCTTAGGGAGAAGATGAGGTTCAACAACCAAGTTCGGGAGGAATTGTGGTTGAGTTGATCGGGAGGTCACACAACATGTTTGAATCAAGAACAATGCATATGAAGGTATCGTGGATGTCGTTGGAAGATGTTTACACGTGTGAAAGGAGTGCATGGACGTGGCTACATGGTTCTGAGGCGTGATGAAGAGAAGTGGACGTAAAGAATTGGTCGGAAAGGTCCAACCGACTAGGTTATGGACTCATGCTGTGAATGAGTCGTGTTTGACTCAAATATGGAAAGTTTTGAGTTGGTTATGATAGGATTTCATGTGGGTCAAGAATTTGAGTTGTTTTAGGAATGTGGGATATGTTTCTAAGGTGTTTGGAAGTCTTAAGATTGCTTGTATCTGTGTATAGAAGAGTCTTGAGCCGTTATGGAAAGTTTTGATTCGTGAATTGAGTAGGATTAGAGTCCTAGTTAGTTTTGGGTTGGCCTAAGGGTTGGTTATATAAGTTTCAGTTCGTGCACGACTTTGGGGTTGTTTCTCTTGTGTTTTGATCAATAAAATTCTTAGTTTGAAGGAACTTTTGTGCCTTGTTTGTCCGACTTGTTTTCGTCAAGTCTTTCTCATCGAGTTTCTGCACAGCACTACCTTTCTTAGGTGGTTTTATCATAACTCGAGTTTTATAGATCTGATCGACGTGATTCTTTTTGTGTTGTCTTCACAACTTGATTTTCTATCATCTGTGAAGATTTAAAGGTCATTATATTTGTGGTTTCTAATCTACATGAGTTTCTTTGCAGTTTTCTAGAACTGTTTTTCTCCGGTAGGACAGATTGACCTTTGTTCGATCTTTCAATCGTAACTTGAGTTTCTCTTGACGTATTTTCGTGATTCTTCTGGTGACGTCTTCGTGACTTGATTCTCTACAATCTATACTAGTTTTTTCACAGTTGAACAAATTTAGATTAGTCGCACACATGGTTTTTTAACAGACCGGTTTTCTGCCAAGGGGTGTTTTGTTGCTTCTGCTGAAAAGTTTTATTCTACCATGCACCCCCCTCTGGTAGTTTTACACATGCTCTTCGATCCTATATTGTGAACCACTCCCATTTGCATCGTTGGTCTCCTTCCTAGGAATACTTAGCTTCTCACAAAGTCACACTTTGAGTAGGCACACTTCCTCGTCGTCATTTGGATCATCTTGAAGCACATCGACGTTCTTTGTCTTGTCATCTCCATCAATGATCACCGGGTTGTCACCTATGTCGGCCATATTCTCTCCAAGTTGTTAGACTCTTGGTGGAGAGACATGCTCAAATACCAATTTAAAGTAGCCTAGAGGGGGAGTGAATAGGCAATAATAAAAAATCTAGACTTAATTAAAATCTGTCCTGTCAATACAAGTCGGACTTTTCTGACATAGAATCGGACTTGTCTGACTAAAGTCGGACAAGTCTGATTCTGAACGGATAAGCCCAACAGAATTCACAGGGCAGTGACAAAAATAGAGTTTTTACGCAATCTAGTGAATGGAAGTGTGACCTAGTGTAAGGATCGAATGCCCAAGAGGGGGGGTGAATTGGGCTTCTTTTCAAAAATCTAAGCAATAAAACTTAATTCCTAAAAGCCCAATTCCCTACGCAAACGATCTATGCATTGAAGTAAATAGCAAATTCACGGTATATAAAATGCATAAATGTAAGGGAGAGGAAGAGGATGCAAACTCGTGAGGAGACACGAGGATTTATCCCTTGGTTCGGCAAGATTGTCAAGATCTTCCTACATCCACGTTGTGGCACCCACCAAAGGGTATAGCCATACCCAAGTCACCGAGACTAGGGATCTTCACTATCCTCTTCCTCCGGGCAACCTTGGCAAGGTGGAGCTCAAGCCTTGTACAACTTCGATCCTCCGGGCTTCCACAATCCTCTTGGCAAGATCCGAAAGTCTCCCTCAGTTACAAACACCAAGGGACACTCCCTTAAGGCTCTCACTACCCTAGAGATTCCACTCACCAAGAATGGAGACACACAAGCTCTCTCTCTAGCTAGTTCTAGCCTATCTCTTGGTGTGTAAGTGATCTAAATGATGTAGAAGTGATGGCTCTTTGTCTTGAATGCTTGTGGATGTGTAGATTATGTCTGGTGATCAAGACTTATCGATTTGACAGGTTGAAGGGGTATAAATAGCCAGCCTCCACGAAATAGCCGTTGGAAAAGTAGGCTGACAGAACTTTTCTGCGAACACCGGATGATCCGATGTCTCCCCTTCAGTTGTCATCGGTCAAGTTCACTTTAGCTGACGTCACTGTGTCAGATATGATCGTTGTTAGACCGATGTTACACTTGTCTTCTCATCGGATGACCTGGTGGCTCTTCCTCCAGGATTGGCTCAAACTTGATGCTTACTGGAGTGATTGACCGATGTGTATATTGTTGTACATTGGATGATCCGGTGCTACACTTGGTCCAAGGATATTGCATACTGTACTGATGGACCGATGTAGATAAGCCCTTAACATCGGATGATCTGGTGAGTGCTTTGTTCTGAGGTCTTCTTCTTCAGCTGAACCAACTCGACCGATGTGTTGTTCTCTAGAAACATCGGTTGATCCAGTGAGTTGATTTTGTTTGCTTCGAGTTGTTTCTAAGTGATTCTTTTGAACTTTGCTCGATTGACCTCTTAGACATTTGTTGGAAATGTACTTCTGATGGTTGTCAAGCATTAAGTGTCATCAATTGTGGTTGAATGACTTTGACATAAGAGCTTTTAATTCTTATCTTCATATCATTGATTTGATCTCATAAAGTGATTGTATATGGGTCTCCAATGATTAGTAGTTGATATTGATATTCATATAAATTTCGTTTGTTTGAGTGATATGGGAGACCTTGCATCCACAAATTCATTAGTAATATCCAATGGTTGTCATTAATCACCGAAACCATACCTCATGGGGGCCTAGATGCTTTCAATCTCCCCCTTTTTGGTGATTGATGACAACACAACAATTGAAGCACAATAGTAATGAATTTGATAGTACGAAACTTAAGAGGATATGCAATGAATACAAGATTATCACACTTAAAATTTGAAGGCTCAAAATCAATCAATAACTCAAAAAGCTCAATCGATGAGTAATTCATGGGAATAAGTGGCAAGTTCATTAATGCTCAATGAGTAGCAAAAACATCAAATTACAAAAGATGATATAGATAGACTCATAAGGATAAACTCCCCCTACAGCTAGGATGCTCCACCTACAGCTAGGATACTCCCCCTGAGACTAAGCTATCCTCCCCCTGACTCTCCTCTAACTCTTCTCCCCCTTTGGCATCAAGACACCAAAAAGGGATCCGAGTACCTACGAGTCCTGAGTTCTAGGAGCGATGACAAAAAAGTCACCGTCGGGACTGCTGTCGTCGGAGCTGCTGCCTAGAGTAGAGGTGGAAGGAGCTGTCAGAGCCGTAGGAGCCGCCGTCGGTGCCTGCTGAGTAGTAGCTGTTGGCAAGGGGGCACTGACGACGGATGCCGGCGTCTGCTGGAACAGCGTCGTAGCCGGCAGTGGAGAGTGGATCGGTGCACCTGGTGCCAGCAGTGGAGACATGCTAATCGACGGGATCGGCGTGGTCAGCACTGGAGCTGCAGCTGGAGCAAGGACAGGTGGTGGTGGAGCAACGCCTAGCAGGTGCGACGGGAGGGCAATCCCGGTCTGGGTGTAGAGGTTGGTGATCAACCCCAGAATGCCCATCATCGCTTGCTGCATCTACTGCTGCTGGTCGAGGGAGCGCTGGTGCATCTGGTCGATCAGCCCAGTCAGCCGGTCAGTGTCCTCTCGCCTCTCATGGGCGATCTGGCGCTGTATCTCCTATTGCTGTTGCTGGAGCTCCAGAAGACGTGTTGCCTGCTCAGCTCGGGCCTGCTCAGCTGCAAGCTGGTCCAGGTGCTGCTGCTCAACCATCTGCTGTAGGAGTGAGGTGAGCTCTGACGGCTGAGAGACATGTGCCTCTGAGACGGGAGGTGGAGTAGGGGGTGGCACTGTAGAGCCTCCAGCCTCCGCGTCGTGCTGCCTGGGTGAGGGAGGAGGTGGGAAGTACTCCTCGACACTGTCATCTGTGTCGCTCTCGGACCATATATGTTGAAGGTCCTCACCCTGAGCTTCTGCCTCTGCCAGCCTCTCATCTTCCTTCTCCAGATCCGACCAGTCCTCCTCAGATAGCCGAGCTCGGACCTGATGCTCGACTGGGCGGCCAAGGCGGCGGTCTCCAGGAGCTGGAGCTCGGTAGTGGCTGAACCGTGTGACACTCTCGTTAGTGAGACGGTCATGCATGGTGGACTCCTCAGGAACCATCATGGAGAGCAGCTAGCTGATCCAGTGTCCAAACACAAGCTGCCTCATGATGCCCACTCCATAGGTGATCACATCCTCCATCTCGCATATGAGGACGTCCACAATAGCAAACTCCATCCCGTTCATGATGTAGAACAGGAGGGTCTGCTGCAGGCTGGTGAACCCCTCTAAGTATCCTGAACTCGGCAAGAGTGTGCGGTGCAAGGCAAGGTGCACTGTGCATGCAACAGGAGTCAGTAGTGTCGGTACCCTCGGCTGGTCTGGAGAGAAGGTCGGTCCAAACAGAGAGCGGATCTCCTCCAGTGGTGGTGCCACTCCTCCAGTGAGCGGCCTCCTCGGCAGGTCTGCCTCACCATATACCCTCTCATGCACGCAAGTGTCGTGCAGGTCCACTCCTAGCAGTTGTGCCAACGTCTGCCTCGTCAAGTGATAGCGTTGGCCCATGAACATGAAGTATATAGACCTGTGGCCCTCAGAGACGTAGAGGGTGGAGTAGAATACGCGGACCCAATCCTCCACGTAGGCACTCCTCTCGTAGGACACCAGCTCCACAAGCCCTCTGTACCTCGCAAAGAAGGGGCGAATCTCCGTCTCTGCTGCCAGGGCAAGCTGATCCCAGTCCAAGAAGTTGTGCTGGAAGAGCTTGTGGCCTCGGTGTCTATAGGTCTCGTATAGAGACACCTGTGTCATGGTCCAGAAACGACTGTCCACAAGAGCCTCTCTGGGCTGCGGGTACCACTCCTCAAGCAGAACACTCCATCTGAGTCTTCTTAGCTGCTTGGCCTTCATCTTCCGGTAATCAGTCAACCGGACACCTTCACCAACAAGGACGTCGGTGTCCATCTCGTAGATGGCTCTCTGGGCCTCCCTGTCCTCACGACGATCGGCAGCAGTCGGTCTCGGACGTGGTGCTGCCGCGGGATGACCCCCACGGGTCCTGGCTGATCGCCGGTGAACGAGTGGCACTTCCGGCTCTTCTTCTACCTCGGACTCATCTATCACGGGAGGCTGCCTCGGACGAGCCTCGCGGATCCTCAATGATCCTCCACGGCCACGCTCTCGCTCCCCGGCAGCGCGAGCGGCCATCAACGCCTTCTTCTCCTCCTTGGATAGCTTCTGCTTCTTTGAGGCCGGCTCCGCAATGGCCTTGCCCTTGTTCTTCTTGTCACGAGCTGCTGCAATGAGGTGCGACGATGTCAAGCGCGCGGACGCGGCCGGGAACCCTAGCAACAAAGGGATGGCGGCTGTAGAGGGAGGCACCACGGTGGTGCGGCTGTGCGTGGGGCGGCGTCGATGGTGGAAAGAGGCGGCGGCGGCGCTGGGGGAAGCGGCGGTGGTGGCTGTGGTGGAGCAGAGTGGCGGCGGCGGTTCTGCTGTGGATGGCGGCAGCGCTGCTGCGGACGGCGGCGGCTGTGGCTGTGCTGCGGCGGTGACCGGAGGGCGGCGGTGGCGGCCGGCGGCGACGGTGGCGCAGGGCGAGAGAGACGGCGGCGGTGGAAGGTGAGGCGCGCGTCAGGGTCGGGGAGAGAGAAAGAGGGAGATGAGGCGGCGTTTAAAAAGTGGGTCCCAAACCCTAGCCGAAAATTTAACATCGGATGGACCGACGTTAAACGTTAGAAGCATCGGTCGAATGGCACAGTAAGGGTATTCAAAAAGGTGCCGTTGACACCGGATGGTCCGACGTGGAAGGGATTAGCATCGGTGGAATTCAGCACAGTTCCAGAAGTGTGAACATCGGATCGACCGATGTTTTTTAGAATGAACTCGTCGGTTGATTTGTCACACTTGACTGAACTGACTCTTGGCTTTTGAACACCAACTGATCCGATGATGGTCTGACCTAAGCATCGGATAATCCGATGACTATAAAACAACAACATCCCATATATGTCCTTTGACCAAACAAACAATGAGAAACACATGTCTTAGGACTTTTTGGGCAACCCCTTACCCTCCAAAAATACTAATATGCCAATAACTTGGCTAAGCCCTAAAGCAAATAGAACACCGAAGAAAAATAGGGAGGAAAATTTCCAAATAAAATGTAAGGCCCATGCTTTGTGAGCTAGAGGATGAAGACTTCTATCTCTTTAAAGCATGTTCCTTTAGGCATTAACGCACCTAACATTTTGTTCTTCCCACATCATATGAGTTGATATATTGCATTTCAAACAAGTCTCTTTCTCATGAGGTGGGTTCCCCTTTGTGACAATCTACCGTATGCAATGCCAAACATTTTATAATGCAAGAAATTACAAGTCTATATGGCAGGCATCATGCAAGGCATAAAATAAATCTATCTTGCCAAATTTGAACCTTTCAAAGGCTTCTTCAGGGAGAGCCACTCTCCAAGCCTTGGGAAAACCCAAAAGAACCTCCATCCCAAGCTAACCCTTGCTCACCCCTATCCTTTGACAGTTAGGCAAGACCTATATGAGATGCATTCTTACATAACGTTCGTTGCATCTAGCACATTTAATTCACTTCTTAGCCTAGAAAAAGTTTTCTCATCTAGTGGTTTAGTTAAGATATCCGCCAATTGTTCTTCGGACCTAACACCTCGCAAAGAGATGTCTCCCTTATCTTCATGGTCCCTCAAGAAATGATGGCGAATATCAATGTGCTTAGTGCGGGAGTGTTGAACGGGGTTTTAGCTATCTTAACCGCACTTTCATTGTCACAAAGGAGAGGCACACAACCAAGTTTAATACCAAAGTCCAAAAAGGGTTTGTTTCATATAAAGAACTTGGGCACAACATGCACCGGCCGCAATATATTCCACTTCCGCCGTGGACAAGGCGACGAAATTTTGCTTCTTGCTAGACCAAGATACTAGGGAACGCCCAAGCAAGTGGCACCCACCGGAGGTACTCTTGCGATCCACGCGGCATCCGGCAAAGTCCGAATCCGAGTATCCCAAGAGGTGGAATTTTGCACCTTTAGGGTACCACAAGCCCACACTAGGGGTATGCTTAAGATACCTAAGTATCCTAAAGATCACCTTCCTATGCGATTCTTTAGGTGCCACTTGAAAGCAAGCACATAAGCATACACTAAACATGATATCGGGCCTAGATGCGGTAAGATAAAGCAATGAACCAATCATAGAACGGTAGTTAGATTGGTCAATAGGTTTACCGTCCTTATCCGCGTCGAGATGACAATTTGTTGCCATTGGAGTGCTTCTTGAGCTACAATCTCCCATCCCAAATTTCTTCAAGAGGTCCTTGGTGTACTTCTCTTGATAGACGAAGGTCCCCTCTTGAAGTTGCTTGATTTGAAATCCAAGGAAGAAGTTGAGCTCTCCAATCATTGACATCTCAAATTCCCTAGACATCATTTTGCCAAAATCATGGCTAAGAGCTTCGTTAGTTGAACCAAAAATAATATCATCAACATAAATTTGACAAATAAATAATTCTCCATTGATGTCTTTGGTGAAGAGTGTAGTGTCCACCCTCCCAATCTTGAATCCTTGCATGATAAGGAAATCCCGTAGTCGTTCATACCACGCCCTAGGTGCTTGTTTGAGCCCGTAGAGCGCCTTGTGCAACCTATACACATGATTAGGATTCCTCGGATCTTCAAACCCGGGAGGTTGCTCAACATAAACAAGCTCGTTAATGTAACCATTAAGAAAGGCACTTTTCACATCCATTTGATAAAGTCTAATATTATGATGTGATGCAAAGGCAAGAAGTATACGGATGGCTTCTAGCCGGGCGACCGGAGCAAATGTCTCCCCAAAGTCTAGTCCTTCAACTTGCGAGAACCCTTTGGCCACAAGTCTTGCCTTGTTGCGGACCACAACGCCATTCTCGTCTTTTTTGTTGCGGTACACCCACTTTGTTCCGATGACGTTCTTGTCCTTGGGTCGCTCCTCCAACACCCAAACTTCATTGCGGATAAAGTTGTTGAGTTCTTCTTGCATGGCCATCACCCAATTTGGGTCTTGGAGTGCTTCCTCAATGTGAGTGGGTTCTACACATGAAACAAACAAGTAGTGCTCACAAAATGAAGCGAAATGGCGAGAACGTGTACTTACACCCCTTGACGGATTTCCGATGATTTGGTCCATCGGATGCGCCTTGGAGATGCGTCCATGCCTCATAAGTGGTTGCGAAGCACTTGGCGATGGTGATGCGTGTTGCTCCTCTTGTGGTTGGACTTGATCATGTACTTCTTCTTCTTCTTGATGTTGTTGGGCTTGTGAGTCTTGAGTCGGCAATGGATCATCCTTCTCTTCTTCGTCAACTTGAGGCGCCATAGAGGTGTTGTTGTTGGAACTTGAAGCTCCCCCTTGATCATGGCTCTCCTCAACTTCAGGCTTGATGTCTCCAATGGTCATGTTCTTCATGGATTCTTGTATAGGCTCATCATCTATTTCATCATGACCAAAACTCTCCTCTTGGGAGCCATTAGTCTCATCAAACTCAACATCACAACTTTCCTCAACTAAACCAGAGGTTTGGTTGAATACTCGATATGCTTTTGAGTTTGATGCATAACCAAGGAATATACCAACATCACATCTTCTTTCAAACTTACCGAGCCTTTTCTTGTGGTAGATGTAGCACTTGCATCCAAAGACTCGAAAGTAGGAGATGTTGGGATTTCTCCCAATGAGAAGCTCGTACGGGGTCTTTTGAAGTAGTCGATGTAGGTAGACCCTATTTGCGGCATGGCATGCCGTGTTGATTGCTTCGGCCCAAAACTTCTCCGACGTGCCGTAGTCATCAAGCATTGCTCGTGCAAGAGTGATGAGGGTCTTGTTTTTCCTCTCAACGACACCGTTTTGTTGAGGGGTGTATGTGGCCGAAAACTCATGCTTCACGCCTTCACGGTCACACCACTCCCCAATGTTGTAGTTCTTGAATTCGGTGTCGTTGTCACTCCGGACCTTGATGATGGGAAGCTGAAATTCCCTTTGAGCGCGGTTGGCGAAGGTCTTGAACACTTCCGGAGTTTCACTCTTGTCACCTAGAAATAAAGTCCATGCATAGCGAGAGTAGTCATCAAATATAACAAGACAATAGAGGTTACCGCCAAGGCTTTGATATGTGGACGGTCCGAAGAGGTCCATGTGGAGTAGTTCAAGTGGCTTGGAGGTTGACACCATTGTCTTCATCGGGTGGTGTGAAGCAACTTGCTTCCCGGCTTGACAAGCGCTACAAAGCTTGTTATTCTCAAATGTAACATCCTTCACGCAGGTCACCATCCCAAACTTGAATGACCTCTTGAGTTTGCTCATCCCTATGTGCGCTATGCGTCGGTACCATAGCCAACCCAAGCTTGTCTTAGTGAAAAGACAAGTGGTCAAGCTAGCATTCTTGTTGGAGAAATCTACTAGGTAGAGGTGGCCATGCCGAAATCCTTTGAAGACTAGTTCTTGGCTTGTTTCACTACTCACAACAACATCATTTTTGCTAAATGTGCACGTTAGTCCAAGATCACATAGTTGTGCAATAGAAAGTAAATTAAAACTAAGTGACTTAACGTGCAAAACATTGGAAATAGATAAGTCATTTGAAATAGCAATTTTACCTAACCCAATTACCTTTCCCTTAGAGTTATCACCAAAGGTGACTTGTTCATGATTGCCGGGGTTTTCTATGGTTGTGAACATACCATCATTGCCGGTCATATGTTGGGTGCACCCGCTATCGAGTACCCAATGCTTTCCTCTGGCTTTGTAGTTCACCTGCACACATAAATTCAATTTTTAACTTTAGGCACCCAAGCCAACTTAGGTCCTTGTATGTGTGATACAAGTGTCTTTGGGACCCAAAGTTGCTTGGGGAGCTTCCCCTTCATGCCCTTCATGTCTTTCCCAATGAACCTAGCCTTCACCTTTCCATCTACTTTACTCAAGAGATAATAACGATCATTGAAAGTAGATTTATAATTAATTGGCAATTTTGGAGAAGGTCGGTTAGGAAGAGGACACTCCCTTGTGTGGTGACCGGTGACCTCACAATGTTGGCAATTAGAACCAACTTCCTTGATGAAGCTTGTTCTAAGCTCCGGTGAGGGCACCTTTCCTTTGTTAGGCACCGGGAAGGATCCAAGTCCTCTCTTGTTTAAGGCCTTTGCTTGTTGGAAGAGTATTTCCTTGTGTTTGACTTCCCCTTTTGAAAGTCTAGCCACACTAGTGCGGAGACTCTCAATTTCTTCCAACAAGTCCTTCTCCCTAGCATTTCCTTTCAAAGGCAAAGACTTGTTCAAGGCATTAGTGACATGAGAAGTAATGGATATCCTATCATTAAGAGTTTGTTTCTTTATATTTTTCAACTCTTGATCAAGCACGTCATGATCAAGGTTAAGTGTTTGATGTTCTTGTATTAGCTTGTTGTGCTCTCCCAAGAGTGTTTGGTGTGCTAAGTTAAGCTCATGATTATCTAACTTGATTTTAGCCTTATCTTCCTCAATTTGCTTGACATGGGATTTGAGCGTGTCATGCTATTTAAGTATGCTTTCATACTTGTCAAGCAAATTGAGGTTAGCACTCTCAAGTCTAGCACGAGCTTCTTCAAGAGATTTAACCTTACTGGTTAGCACTCTCAAGTCTAGCACGAGCTTCTTCAAGAGATTTAACCTTACTCTTTTCCCTCTTAATGATAGCATGATATTCATTTATCAAAGAAGTTAAATCATCGGGGGAAAGCTCATCATCACTACAGTCGTCACATACCTTGGTGTTACCTTTCGCCATGAGGCACATGGGCGGTGGATGAAGAGGTGAGTCATCATTGTTGGCAATGGCAAGGCCGGCCAAACTTCCTTCTTCCGCTTCACTCTCTTCATCACTTGTTTCTTCGTCGGTGACCCATTCATTTGCCTCACACATGAACACCTTTTGTGGGCCATTTCTCTTCTTTGGGAAGAGTCTTGTCTTCTTGCCCTTGTCATGTTTCCTCTTCCCAAAGGATCTTGGTTTGGGTTTGGCCTCTTCTTCATCATCTTCACTATCTTCAAGCTTGCGATGCTTGCTCTTGTTGTTCTCTCTTCTTTTGTCCAGTTTTGGACAATCATAGGAGATGTGACCTTGATCACCACAATTGTAGCAAGTCTTGTGATCATATCTCCTTGGTAGAAACGCTTTCTTCTTGGGATCAAATGTGTATCCCTTCTTAGTAATCTTGGAGTTCAAGCGTGAGAACTTTCTCATCATCAATGCAAGCTCATCATCATCATCTTCACTTGATGCTTGCTTTTCTTTACTTGAGCTAGGCTCAACCACCTTCTTCTTCTTGAGGCTTGTTTTCTTGGTGGTGGCCTTTAGAGCAATTGTTTTTGAAGATGATTGCTCCATCATCCCAAGTACACTCATCTCATGAGCGTGAATTTCTCCAATGAGCTCTGAAACTTCAATGTGGTCAAGAGACTCCTTTTGAAGCATGGAGTTGATGATGTTGTACTTTGGCTTGGGAAGGAGCATTAGGATCTTGCGGTTGATGAGTCCCTTGCCAAGAGAAGCAATGTCAAGAGCATTAATTTCTTCAATAAGTACTTTCAAGCGGGAGAACATCTCATTAACATTTTCTTGAGGTAGCATCTTAAATTCATCATATTTTGCTTTAAGCATGTGATATTTAAGTTCCTTGACTCGAGAAGAACCCTCATGAATCTCTATTAAGCAAGCCCAAATTTCACAAGCTTTTTCTTTGCTAGCAATCCTAGCAAACACATCTTGACTAATACATTCATAGATTGAATTCCTAGCTTTAGCATCCCATTTAATTTGATCACCAACATAGTTGTGTTCTCCAAACCCCGCGTGGGTCACTTCCCATACTTCGGGAGCAATAGCCTCTAGATAAGCGTGCATGTGTGCTTTCCAATAGGCAAAGTTCTTTCCCTCGAAGATAGGAACCGAACCCCCAACCTTGGCCATTTTAGCTCTCTAGCGGTGAAGCTAGAATGATCCTATGAGCAACCTTGCTCTGATACCAATTGTAAGGATCGAATGCCCAAGAGGGGGGTGAATTGGGCTTCTTTTCAAAAATCTAAGCAATAAAACTTAATTCCTAAAAGCCCAATTCCCTACGCAAACGATCTATTCATTGAAGTAAATAACAACTTCGCGGTATATAAAATGCATAAATGTAAGGGAGAGGAAGAGGATGCAAACTCCCGAGGAGACACGAGGATTTATCCCGTGGTTCGGCAAGATCGTCAAGATCTTCCTACATCCACGTTGTGGCACCCACCAAAGGGTATAGCCACACCCAAGTCACCGAGACTAGGGATCTTCACTATTCTTCTCCGTTTGCCAACCTTGGCAAGGTGGAGCTCAAGCCTTGTACAACTTCGATCCTCCGGGCTCCCACAATCCTCTTGGCAAGCTCCGGAAGTCTCTCTCAGTTACAAACACCAAGGGACACTCCCTTAAGGCTCTCACTACCCTAGAGATTCCACTCACCAAGAATGGAGGCACACAAGCTCTCTCTCTAGCTAGTTCTAGCCTATCTCTTGGTGTGTAAGTGATCTAAATGATGTAGAAGTGATGGCTCTTTGTCTTGAATGCTTTTGGATGTGTAGATTATGTCTGGTGATCAAGACTTATCGATTTGACAGGTTGAAGGGGTATAAATAGCTAGCCTCCATGAAATAGCCGTTGGAAAAGTAGGCTGACAGAACTTTTCTGCGAACACTGGATGATCCGATGTCTCCCCTTCAGTTGTCATCGGTCAAGTTCACTTTAGCTGACGTCACTGTGTCAGATATGACCGTTGTTAGACCGATGTTACACTTGTCTTCTCATCGGATGATCCGGTGGCTCTTCCTCCAGGATTGGCTCAAACTTGATGCTTACTGGAGTGATTGACCGATGTGTATATTGTTGTACATCGGATGATCCGGTGCTACACTTGGTCCAAGGATATTGCATACTGTACTGATGGACCGATGTAGCTAAGCCCTTAACATCGGATGATCCGGTGAGTGCTTTGTTCTGAGGTCTTCTTCTTCAGCTGAACCAACTCGACCGATGTGTTGTTCTCTAGAAACATCGGTTGATCCGGTGAGTTGATTTTGTATGCTTCGAGTTCTTTCTAAGTGATTCTTTTGAACTTTGCTCGATTGACCTCTTAGACATTTGTTGGAAATGTACTTCTGATGGTTGTCAAGCATTAAGTGTCATCAATTGTGGTTGAATGACTTTGACATAAGAGCTTTTACTTCTTATCTTCATATCATTGATTTGATCTCATAAAGTGATTGTATATGGGTCTCCAATGATTAGAAGTTGATATTGATATTCATATAAATTTCGTTTGTTTGAGTGATATGGGAGACCTTGCATCCACAAATTCATTAGTAAAATCCAATGGTTGTCATTAACCACCGAAACCATACCTCATGGGGGCCTAGATGCTTTCACCTAGCAGTTCTAGTTGATAATAGAAATAAGATTAAGTGCTAGAAATGAAGTAAACCTAGATGATCACTAGAAAGTAAGAACTTTGCGGAAATGTAAATAAAGACAATGAACACAAGGATTTTCTCCCGAGGTTCGGTTCCACAAAGAAACCTACGTCCCCATTGAGGAACCCACAAAGGGTCGGGCCTAACAGCCCTATCCTCGCCAAGATTATAAACTTCCCCAGATCAAAAAATCATGCAAGAATTCTTCGGGTCAACGCCTAACCGTCTAGGGGAGAATCCCAAGAGTAACAAACACGCGATCATGAAGAAACTCAGTGAATTAAACGTTGATCAACCCCCTATGTACTTCTCTTGCCAATTCTCACAATCTCTCTTTCACTCTTCCCAAAAATCTTCAGATTTGGGCTCAAGAGGGTGAATAACAAGAGAGGAGGGTTTCTTGAGGGCTTGAGGCAGCTCTGAGAGTTTCTTCAGGGTTATGCAATGATTGGGGATGAAATTCCCATCAACTTATACCTAAAAAGTGTTTTTAGCCGTTAGTTGACAACCCACGTCGGACAACTCAGACCCAAGTTCATACAAGTCCGACAGACTGGCAACGGAATTTGTACGGCTAATCACTCAAATTTGAATCTGCGTGCAAAAGCCGCATCAGACAAGTCCTACTAACATCGAACAAGTCCGACACACAAGGAGAGGTTTTTCAACTCAGACATATCCGAGGCACTAAGCCAAAGAAGTCCACCTAGAACATGTACAACCCACTTCGGACATGTCTGAAATCGAACAAAGACTTCTCGGACTTGTCTGAACCACATCTCGGAAAAGTCTGAGTTTCAGACACTTAGAAAATTTCCCTAAGTCAAGTAACTCGTACATGTCCAACCCACTTCGGACATGTCTGAATACGACCAGAGAAGTTTCGAACATGTCTGAAATACAGTTTGAACATGTCTGAATTCCACCAGACGAAATTCGCACTTATCCATCCCAAGGTATCGGACAAGTCTGACTCTAAACAGAAGGTTTTAGGACATGTCCGATCCAAGGCGTCGGACAAGTGCTACTCTGACACAATGGGTTTTGCTGAAACCTACCCAAGAGGTTGAGCTCTCATTTGACTCACTAAGTCCACACGTCATGTCCTTCTTAATAGTACGGATTTTCCTATGACTCAAGGAGAAATGGAAAACCTATTTCTACTCCTCTTTTCGTGCCTTTTATCCTTTTTCGTGAATTTCACTCCGTACTACATTTTCTGCAAGAACTCAACTAAACTCATTAGCTTTTTAATTATTTGTCATTAATCAACCAAAACCCACAAAGGAGTGGGCCTCGTCTTCGCCTGCAGTGATGTGATGGCCTCGAGAAGTACCATCCAAAGGACTGATGTTCACCATTGCGTGAAGACGCAACCTTCTTGGAGCAAAAGCCTCCTACCTGGCGCACCAAATGTCGAAGTGTATAAACGACATGTGACACCCAGTTCCGAAAATGAACCAAGTGAATGCATATGTGTCCCCAGGATGTTCAACACACATACACGAGTGCATTCACAAAAGAGTATACAAAAAATTACCACAAGACAAGATTAATTAACCAAATTTTATTACACAAACCATATTATCCTCGAATACAAGTTCTAATGAATATTAATGACAAGTTCAACTAATGCAGCGGAAATAAACTAAATAAGCAAACTAAACAGCTAGGCAACATAAGTAATGGGGTATAGCGCAGCTCCAAGCAACACCACAGGCAAAGCTGACGGTAGACAGAACCTAGAACTCCGCATTATCGCCATTAAACTCCCAATCCTGACCTGCAACTGTGGGGGGGGGGGGGATTGCAGGAGTGAGTACGTGTTGTACTCAACAAGTGTGGAAAGTATGACATGTGGCTGATTCAAATGATGAATATAATAATGGAAAAGTGCTGAAAAGTACATTAAAACATTTGAAAAACAATATATTACATGTATATGAGATAAACCCATCATAAGCCATGTAGTCATCATAATACCAGTCCATAATTCATTTCCATCATCCATATACTAGATTTCACCATTGCCAATAGCCATATTCAATACCACAAACCAATTCATAACCGACCATAACCATTACCAAACCATAACCATAACCAACCAACCATCCCAAATCCCAAGTTTCCTCTAATCATGTGAGGGTCCAGGTTGCTCATAACCGGGAGCACGGCTATCATGATAGTTTTAGACACACTCTGCAGAGGTTGTACCGCTTTACCCACGTGTTTGTGAGTTTATCACCTTTTGATGACTATAGAATCTCAATTATGCCGTCTCACAATTCCGTAGGTGTGTGGCCAAGAGATCACAAAATAGCCTTTACAAAGGGACTACTAGCCTATTTAGACCCCACTGAGGTTTCACCGGTGGCGATGTCTCTAACTGAGCACATCTTCAACCAAGGGCCCCCTCTTGAGCCATTCAGATCCCAGGGTAGTGCCACCAATCATCAACAAACCCAATCCGACTACACCTTCTCCGAGCATCCTTAATGGTCCAAATAGTACTGGCAAAGCCCTAATTAATCAGCTACATCACACCCATACTTGGCCACGTGGTTGCACTGTAAATCCTGGATGGTCGCTCCACGAACCGGTCCTTAGATCTAAAGTAAGTAAACCACCATACATCCAACCCATCCACATACCAGGCTTGCTTAGATCACCCATTACCATCTCAGATTTAACCAGTTCATGTCAACCACAATCTCATTAATGCATAATTAAATTAAGTAGTGTATTTGTTCTTCCATCCCAATTAATTAAGCGAAACAAAAAGGTTAAAATCCCATCCCGACTCTCTACCATATATCCCAGGTGACAAGGGTGGTCAAACAAATCTAGTAAACTTCCTATCATAGGATTTCCCATTAAATTGACACAAGCATGCAGTTTGCAAACAAAACATTTATTTCAAAATAGGATCAATATGCTTCATGGACACTTGCCTTGCTCTTGGGATTGATTCGAGTCAAAGCCTTCAAACTCTTGGTGCGGGAGATCCTCCGCGGCACTCTCTAGTGTAAATCCGTCTAATCCGCACAATAAACATACAAGACAAGAAACACAATCAAGGAGTGCACAAATATTACTCAATATGACATGATATGCATGATTAATGCAAATGCAAGGTAGAACTTGTTAATAGATTGCTTTTAAATGATCACTATCTAGTTCTAATAGCTTTTAACAAGTTTATACAGGTTTGGATGTGATTAGATCTAATTTTAGAATTAATTCAACATAAATTAACCAGGAAAATCGGACTAGTCCGCTATGGACCGGACAAGTCTGCACTTTGTGAGATCAGCAGATTAGGGTTTTCTAGATCGACGTGAATTTGGAGACTTGGGGTTGAATTCATGTAAGAAAAAGAGAATAGAAGGTATACCAGGTGTTTAGGACTCCAATGAATCAAGAAACTTGGAGGTAATACTTGGATCTTGATGATCTAGGGTTGGTGATGAACTTGGAGATGAATTGGTGATGAAGAACGAAATTTGATGGAGATCTTGATCCTCTTTCGTTTCCTTCTCTTCTTCTTCTTGCTTGGGATCTCCTCCTCCCTCCTTGATGGTGGCTCTCCACGAACTAGGGTTTGGGTGGGGTGGAAAAAGTGGAAAAAGTTTGCTATATATTGTTTGCTTGTGTGCTTAATAGAGGATTTTGGGATGCTTTAGCATTGCCATGTCCATGTAGGCTAGTTAGTTGTCTAGTTTCATATCCCTTGATGCATATAGTCGGGGACGTTTTCTAATTCTTACCTATTGCTTTTCTCTAAATGGTGAGGACTCACAACCAGAGGGATGCTAATGATGAGGAGGAGAACCATGGAGTACCTCAGAATGACAACGGACAAGGACCTGCCCAAGAAGCTATTAATATTGAGCAGCTATTGTCTATGCAAAACCAGCTCATGCAGACCATGATACAAACTATGGGATAGCTGCAGGCTGACAATATCAACAATCAGCCCCACATGCCTCCATCGCCACCCCCACCTCCTCATAACCGGTTGGGAGAGTTTATGAGGACTAGGCCGCCAACCTTTGCTCAAGCCGCTCAACCGATGGATGCGGATGATTGGCTAAAGTCCATGGAGAAGAAGTTGGCTATTGTCCAATGCAGTGACCGGGAGAAAGTGTTTTTCGCTTCTCATCAACTAGTTGGAGCAGCTGCAGATTGGTGGGATTCATATTGCAATGCTCATGAGAATCAAGAGAGGATCACTTGGGCCAAATTCAAAGAGAGTTTTCATTCCCATTATGTGCCCGAGGGTGTTATGATTTTGAAGAGGCAAGAATTTGAGAACTTGAGTCAAGGAAGATCGAGTGTGAGTGAATATCTGAATAAGTTCACTCAACTCTCAAGGTATGCGCCTGAGGATGTGAGTCGGGACAGTCGGAAGCAATATTTGTTCATGAGAGGCTTGAACAATGAAATCCAAGTGCAATTGCTCAACTGTGATTATGCAAATTTCCATAAGCTTGTGGACAAAGCAATTGTGGTGGAGAACAAGGTCCGTGAGATGGAACAGGACAACAAGAGGAAGGTGCCATACCAAGGACAAGAACAAGGAAGTAATGTGCACCCTCGCTTTGTGCCTCCTAATGCGCCATATTACAACTCCTCTACTTCTGTACAGCGCCCTGGTTATGCACCGCGCCCATCTCAGTTTGTGCAGCAGCGCCCTGTCATGCAAGCACCTAGGCCTCCAATGCCTTATGCACCCCGTGCTAATTTTCCTGGTGCAAATGTTCAAAACCAAGCTCGTCCCAATAATTCTGGTGGAGTTAAGAAGTGCTATACATGTGGAGAAGCTGGACACTTTGTGCATCAATGTCCTAAGTCAGGCCTTGGTCAAGGAAGCAATGCGCCGAGGCAAAACCCAAGACCTAATGGAGGACAGCCATAAGGGAACCGTGGACAGCAGAATTTTGCTCGTGGCAACGTGAACCATGTCTCTACGGAGGATGCTCAACAAGCGGATGACGTGGTCATTGGTATGTTTCTTGCCAACTCCAACCTCGTGACTATGTTATTTGATTCTGGAGCATCGCATTCATTCATTGCATCAAAGTATGTTGCCAAGTATAGTTTGCCTATCTCTCATATGAAGTTTACTCTATAGGTTAAGTCTCCTGGAGGAGAGATGAGGACAAATATAGTATGTCCAAAAGTAAGCCTTAGAATAAGGGGGTAGACTTCTCCGCCAACCTCATTGTTTTGGACTCTCAAGGATTGGACATTATACTTGGTATGGACTAGTTGAGGAAGCACAATGGAGTTATTGAGTGTGCCACAAAGACGGTGAAGTTGACTAATCAGGACGGGATCACCGTAGAATTTGAAGCATCTCAACATGCACCAAAGCAATTGGAACTGAATCACATGGATGGTACTGCAATTGAGGAGATTCTAGTGGTGTGTGATTTTTTGGATGTTTTTCCGGATGAGTTGCTAGGTATGCCACTTGATCGAGACATTGACTTTGTTATTGATTTAATACCTGGAACTGGACCTATAGCTAAGAGGTCGTATAGGATGCCTCATATGGAATTAGCGGAGCTCAAGAAACAAATTCAAGAGCAACTAGAGAAGGGTTTTATTCACCCTAGTTCTTCACCTTGGGGAGCGCCTGTCCTGTTTGTGGACAAGATGGATGGAACCCAAAGGATGTGTGTGCATTACCGAGCTCTCAACAAGGTAACAATCAAGAACAAGTACACCTTTCCACGCATAGAGGACTTGTTTGATCAGATGAAGGGTGCTTGTATCTTCTCTAAGATTGATTTGAGGTCGGGATAATCTCAAATGAAGATTAGACCATCGGACATACCCAAGACAGCTTTTAGGACACGGTATGGATCTTATGAGTACACTGTGATGTCCTTTGGATTGACCAATGCACCTGCATACTTTATGTACCTCATGAATAAGGTCTTCATGGAGTACTTGGACAAGTTCGTTGTGGTGTCTATTGATGAGATTATGATCTACTCGAAGGATGAGAAGGAACATGAGGAACCCTTGAGGCTTACATTGCAGAAATTGAGGGAGCATCAATTGTATGCCAAGTTCAACAAGTGTCAGTTTTGGTTGAAAGAGGTGTCGTTCTTGGGTCATATAATCTTAGGAGGAGGAGTATCGGTTGACCCCGGAAAAGTGAGGGACGTGTTGAAATGGGAACCCTCGCAAAATGTAAAGGAAATAAGGAGTTTTCTTGGAATGGCTAGATATTACCGTAGATTCGTCAAGGATGTTTCCAAGATAGCCAAGCCAATGACGGAATTGCTAATGAAGGGAAAAGCTTTCCATTGGACTCAAGCTTGTCAAGAAAGTTTTGAGGAGTTGAAGAAGAGGTTGACAACAGCCCTAGTTTTGGTGCTGCCGGATGTGAGCCAAAGTTTTGATATTTATTGCGACACATCGAGACAAGGACTTGGATGTGTATTGATGCAAGAAGGTCAAGTGGTCGCCTATGCATCGAGACAATTGAAGAAACATGAGCAGAATTACCCAACGCATGATTGGAACTTGCAGCCGTGGTACATGCGTTGAAGATTTGGAGACACTATATCCTTGGACATAGGTGTAAAATCTATATGGATCATAAGAGTTTGAAGTATATTTTCACACAAACGGATCTGAACTTGAGGCAACGAAGATGGTTGGAGCTCATCAAAGATTATGATTTGGGGATCAACTATCATCTGGGAAAAGCCAATGTAGTGGCCGATGTTTTGAGTAGAAAAGGAGTAAGTCATCAACTCACGGTTCGAGAGTTGCCATCCGAGTTATGTAAGGAGTTCGAATGGTTGAACCTCGGATTTGTGAATGAGATGGGAATAGTGGAGTTAAATCCAACCCTGGAACAAGAAATTCGAGAAGCACAAGCCACGAATGAAGAGATGAAGGAAATCAAGGAAAGGACCGAAGAAGGGAGAGAATTCAGATTTGATAAAGATGAACATGGTACCCTATGGCTTGGTAAGAGGATTGTTGTTCCTAATGTGAAGCATATTCGGGAGACGATATTAAAAGAGGCACATGACTGACCTTACTCAATTCACCCAGTTATACGAACATGTACAAAGACTTGAAGACTTGCTATTGGTGGGCTAGCATGAAGAAGGACATAGCTGAATACGTAGCATTGTGTGATGTGTGCCAACGAGTCAAGGCGGAACATCAAAGGCCAGCTGGACTATTACAACCATTAAAGATTCCGGAATGGAAGTGGGAAGAAATCGGTATGGACTTCATAGTTGGTTTACCACGTACCCAGTCTGGGTATGACTAAATTTGGATAATCGTGGATCGATTGACCAAGTCATCTCATTTTGTTCCTGTCAAGACCAAGTATACATCTGCACAATTGGCCAAAATATACATGGAGCATATTGTGTGTCGACATGGAGTCCCTAAGAAGATAGTCTCGGATAGAGGTTCTCAATTTACCTCCAGGTTTTGGCAAATGTTACATGAAGCATTAGGAACAAGGTCGAATTTTAGTTCAGCATACAACCCTCAAACGGATGGACAAACCGAGAGGACCAATCAAATTTTGGAGGACATGTTAAGAGCTTGTGCTGTAAAGCATGGGAAAAGTTGGGACAAAAGCTTGCCGTATGCAGAATTTTCATACAACAATAGTTACCAAGCAAGCTTGAAAATGTCACCATATGAAGCGCTTTATGGAAGGAAGTGTAGGACACCTTTATTCTGGAATGAGGCAGGATAAACTCAAGTATTTGGTCCGGATGTGTTGCAAGAAGCCGAAAAGCAAGTCCAAATGATTCGTGAAAACTTGAGGGCTGCCCAATCAAGACAAAAGGGCTATGCGGACAATAGGAGAAGGAAATTAACCTTTGAAGTGAGAGATTTTGTTTACCTCAAGGTGTCACCGATGAGAGGTCATAAGAGGTTTAACATAAGAGGCAAGCTAGCACCTCACTACATTGGACCATTCAAGATTTTGGACAAAAGAGGAGAAGTAGCATATAAGTTGGAGATGACATCTCATCTTTCGGATGTACATGATGTCTTTCATGTTTCCCAGCTCAAAAAGTGTTCGAGAGTACCGGAAGAACATATGCCAATGGAAGGATTGGAATTAGAGGCAGATTTGACTTATGTTGAGCAACCGATCAAAATATTGGAAACCAAGGAGAGAGTCACAAGGAACAAGGTTATTAGATGGTATAAAGTTCAATGGAAGCACCACACAGAAAAAGAAGCGACGTGGGAATTGGAGGATGATATCAAGAAGGAATTTCCCTATCTCTTCTCTTCTGCGTCGAATCTCGAGGGCGAGATTCATTTTAAGGAGGGTAGGTTTGTAACACCATCATTTTCATGCATCAGGCCCTACATACATTCATATACAAGTTTAACATTAACCCACATAAAGAGGAACGAGTTTAAAATTGATTTGGAGCAAAACCGTACTTAAAATGGAAAAGTTCGGACTAGTCCGATTTCTCTATGATTAAAAATGGACTTGTCCGTTTTTGCTGCGGACTAGTCTGATTTTGCCTTTGGACATTTTTGGACTTGTCTGATTTTGTGCAGACTAGTCCGGTATTCCAAGAATCCTTGAAAATTTGCTAAGTCCCTGGACTTGTCCGGACTAGTCCGGTGTTCTAGCGGACTTGTCCGTTTTCCTCTCTGACTAAGATTGGACTTGTCCGCTTTTTGGCCAGACTTGTCCGATTTCTCTTTGGACAACTTCGGACTAGTCTGGTCCTTTTCGGACTTGTCTGATATCTCGTGACTCCGAGTTGATCTTTTGTTTTACGACTTGTTTCTTGGGTTTCACGTTAAGTGGGCCTAGGGACGTCGTGTCTAAGTCTTTTAGAGCCCATGTGAGACTCTAAACCGGCCTCTACTCCTTTCAAACTCAAAATCCATCTAACCCAAGCCTCCACCTCTATATAAACAACCCCACCCCTTGGATTGATGTCTATTTACCACTTTTCCACCCCACCCAAACCCTAGTTCGTGGAGAGCCACCACCAAGGAGGGAGGAGGAGATCCCAAGCAAGGAGAAGAAGAGGAGGAAACGAAAGAGGATCAAGATCGCCATCAAGTTTCGTTCTTCATCACCAATTCATCTCCAAGTTCATCCCCAACCCTAGATCATCAAGATCCAAGTGTTACCTCCAAGTTTCTTGATTCATTGGAGTTCTAAACGCCTGGTATACCTTCTATTCTCTTTTCCTTATGTGAATTTGACCCCTAATCTCCAAATTTACGTCAACTAGAAAACCCTAGTTCGCTAGTTCTGCGAAGTGTGGACTAGTCTGGCCTTCTGCAGACTAGTCCGATTCCGCTGACTAAATTGTGTTGAATTGATTCTAAAAGTAGATCTAATCAAATTCAAACCTGTATAAATTTGTTAAAATCTATTAGAACTAGTTAGTGATCATTAATAGCAATCTATTAACAAGTTCTACCTTGCATTTGCATCGATCATGCATGTCATGTCATATTGAGTAATATTTGTGCACTCTTTGATTGTGTTTCTTGTCTTGTATGTTTATTGTGCGGATTAGACGGATTTGTGCTAGAAAGTCCCGCGGAGGATCTACAGCGCCAAGAGTTTGAAGGCTAAGACCCTAATCAACCCCAAGAGCAAGGAAAGTGCCCTTGTGTTGGATCAAAGAGCACGTGAAAAACTACCAGAGGGGGTGTGAATGGTAGATTTAAAAATCTTACGCAGCAGAAATAATTAAACCCCAACCTCTTTGGCAGAAAAACGATCTGTTAAAAAAATCATGTGTGAGACTAATCTAAACGTTTTTCATCATGACAAAAGTGATAGATATCAGAGAGAATCAAGTCACGAATACAACACAACAAAAATCACTCAAATCCATCGAGAAAAACTCAAGTTATGATCGAAAGATCAAACAAAGGTCAATCTGCCCTACCCGAGAAAAAAACAGTTCTAGAATGCTGCAAAGAAACCTGTGTAGATCATATACCACAAATCCAATGATCGTGAAACTTTGACGGATGATATATAATAAAGTTGTGAAGACAACCCAAAAGAATCACGTAAATTGGATCTGTAAAACTTGAGTTATGATAAAACCACCAACGAAAGGTAGTGCTGTCCAGAAACTCGACGAGTAAAACTTGTCTGGAACAAGTCGGACGAACAAGGCACAAAAGTTCCTTCAAACTACAAATTTTATTCAATAGAACACAAGAACAACAGCCCCAAAGTCGTGCACCATGAGCTCTGGGCTCCCTTGCTTATATAACCAGCTCGAAAGCCAACTCAACTCGAATCAGGAACCTAATCCTACTCTGTTCACGAATCGTAACTTTCCATAACTGCTGAGGATTCTTCTATACGCAGATAGAAGCAATCTTAAGACTTAAAAACACCTTAGGAACGTATCCGACATTCCTAAACAACTCAAATTCGTGACCCACACGAAATCCTATCATAACCAACTCAAATCTTTTCATATTTGAGTCAAACCCGACTCGGCTGCAGCCTGAGTCCATAACCTAGTCGGTTGGACCTTTCCGACCAACTCTTTACGTCCACATCTCTTCATCACGTCTTGGAACCATGTAGCCACATCCATGCACTTCTTGCACACGTGCAAACATCTTCCAATGACGTCCACATCTCTTCACATGCATTGTTCTTGATTCAATCATGTTGCGCAACCTCCTGATCAGCTCAACCACAATTCCTCCTGAATTTGGTTGTTGGAACCTCATCTCCTCCCTGAGACTAGTCCAATGGATCCCATCACCAGCCATGTATTGAACTCAAGAAACACCTGCACATGAATAAACAACCAATCCATACGATCCCAAGTCTGCGACTTGACTCAAGTCAGTTCCAAACACAACACCTTACGTGAGCACCTCACATAAGCATGTTGCAAAGCATAGGAAAATGATATCAGCCATATCAAAGAAAACGCGCCAAAAACTTAGCAAATGAATACTAAACAATCTTTCCAAATATGTAAAGCAAGTACAAAACATTGCAAATGAAAAACAGAAGCATTGCGGTCAAGTTCCGGACCTTGCCAGAGCAACCCGGACCTTGAGCCGGAGCTAACAAAAGCTAGTAGAACCTAGCGCCGGGGCTAACCAGAACTAGTATACCCAAAAGCTGGATCTAGAAAAATCAACTCGGAGCTTAGCAAAAATATGCCGGAGCTATCAAAAACATGTCAGAGCTATCAAAGACATGCCAGAGCTAAAATTGGACCTTGATAAAAAAGGTGTTTTGGTGATATTCAAAACTTTTATCATCAAAGCAAGTGTATTCACTACAAGCCAATGTATTGAGTACACATAGGTCTTACAATCTCCCCCTTGATGAATGCATTGTCAACACCACTTAAAATCCGAACATTGTCTTATTCACATAAAAGTTTTGAAGGCAATTTCTCTCCCTTTGTAAATCAAAAGTAAAATGAGAAGAAAATCCAATAATTTTCCCATATTATCTCTCCCCCTTTATTACCGCTCCTTATGCACATATTCTCTTTCTCTTCATGTTTATCTCTCCACCTTTGACAATGTATTCAGCAAGTCATGAGCATATAAACAAATTATCTCCCCCCCCCTTTAGTTGTTATGAGCATATTATAACATATACATATAAACATAGCTCATCCAAGTCATACTATCAAGTAACTTACACTATCACATCAATGAGATACATAAAGTAGTGTAAGCCATGCTAGAGATCAAGTGTAATTTTCAATTTTAGCAGGTCATGATCTCACAAACTTAAATATTTCAAAACCTGAAAGCATGACACTTGTTGCTGCATTTTATTTTTTTTAAAGCACAGATTTAGATCATATGATATTTGCAAGAAATTATATGCGCAACTTCCTTATTCTAACCAACCAAGCCAAGCCTATGTCATTTGACAATCAGAAGCTTAAGGACATGGTTTTAGTCATACACAACTTCTTCCAAGTTCATATCTAAGTGCAATGATAAGCCATCTCAAAAGAAGAAGTGTGATGCATGCATATTCTCTTGATCTTTTCTCAATTTATATTTGTTCATAAAAACTCAACATGTGAGTTGATTACTTGATTAATTCTTAATGATTAAAAGCACTTGCGAACATGTAACAAGTTCAAAACAGCAAGAAAGTTCGACCATGACCAGTTTTAGTGTAAGTAATTATTCCAATTACTAGACATGGCAAAAACTACAAAATGTATAACACGAGTAATGTAGTAAGAACTTTTAGCATGTAAAAGGAATCACAAAGTCATATATGTATGAAATACTATGCTCATATTATTTTAATTTCAGATTCACACATAGACTTCCCAAGTTTCAAAACTCCCCCTCAATTTAAGCCATGAGGATGCATAACCCCTATTTCACTACGAATGTAACAAAAACGAGTGAAATCCAAAGGTTTTGTAAAAATGTCAGCCAATTGTTGTTCGGTATCTATATGGTGAAGCACAATGTTTCATCAAAATCTAGACCTTCAACTTGAGTGAAACCTTGAGCAACCAATCTAGCCTTATTCCTAACCACAACCCCATCCTCACTTTGTTTGTTTTTAAATACCCATTTAGTTCCAATTAAAGTGTGACCTTGAGGTGGAGGTACAAGTTTCCAAACATTATTTCTTTCAAAATTTTCTAACTCTTCTTGCATGGCAATAATCCAAGATTCATTAGTGAGTGTGTGTGATATATATTTGGGTTCAAAAGAAGCAACAAAAGCAGAATAAGCATAAGAGTTTGGATCGCAAAACCTGGACCGTGTGACTCGTTCGTGCAAGCTTCCAATCATCTGTTGTGGGGGATGATCTTTGTAAAACCGTAGGGGAATAGATGTCTCACAAGCTTCTTCTTCTTCATGTTCATCACAAATCGATGAGCTTGTGACTTGAGGATGATTTGAATCAGCATTAATGGTTGTCGGTGCTGGTTGAGAATTAACATCCGGAGCTGAACCAAAGTCTTTAGCTGCTGAATTTTCGGGCAGCAGCTCCAATTCTTCCTCATCTTCAACGAAAATGCTCCCCCCTGCGGATATGGATCTGGACCTGCAATGTTTGAGCTAGTACCTGGGCTAGCTTTGTCAAAAGACACTTCACAAGTCTCCACAATTTTTTTAGTGTCAAGTAAAAGCACACGGTAGCCTCTAGTATGAGATGGATAACCAAGAAACATGCCATCAATGGATCTAGGTTCAAATTTATCAAGATTACCATGATTCTTAACAAAGCATTTGCAACCAAAGACCCGAAAGTGTGTAACACTAGGCCTATGTCCAAATTGGAGCTCATATGGTGTTTTACCTAGGTTAGCACGCAAGAAAACACGATTTGAGACATAACAAGCGGTTGCTAACGCATCAGCCCAAAATTTCCTAGGAGTTTGATATTCATCAAGCATAGTCCTAGCCATCTCAACTAAGGTTCTGTTCTTTCTTTCTACAACACCGTTTTGTTGAGGTACATATGGTGAAGAAAATTGATGATCTATTCTATTTTCAGCACAAAAGTGATCAAAAGATTGATTTTTAAATTCAGTTCCATTATCACTTCTAATTGCTTTTAATGATCATGGGTGATCAATTGATAATCTAAGAAATAAAGTTCTAAATTGACTAAAAACTTCATTCTTAGACGCCATAAAGTAAACCCAAGAGTATCTAGAATAATCATCAACAATCACAAGAACATACCATTTTCCTCCGAAGGATTGAACATGTGAAGGTCCTACGGTGTCAAGATGCAAAAGTTAACATGGTTCAGTTGTCATGATCATTGTGAGAGGAGTATGTGAACCTGCAACCATCTTAGCATGTCTACAATAAGAGCACACAATTTCTTTGTCCCCTTTAAGCTTAGGCAGCCCACGTATGCGATCAAGAGCACTAACACGCGTTAGGTGATCAAAGCCTACGTGACCAAGTCTATGATGCCAAAAATATAGATCCTTTGAATCATTAGCAACTAGACACCTATGATTAGAGGAAGACATATCAAAATCAGCTTTATAAACTCTTCCAAACCGAGACATGTTAAAAATAAGCTCACTATTTGAACTTACAACTTTGCAGCAATTTTTATTGAAAATAATTTCCAGATTTTCATCTAGCAATTGTGAAACAGAAAGCAAGTTGTATTTCAAATTTTTGACAAGTGCCACATCCTTCAAAGTGTAGTGATCATTTACTCTAACCGAACCCTTAGCAATTATAGGAGTTGAAGAATTATCGGCAAAAGTAACATTGTCTACACATGACACAAAAGAGAGGGAGGAGAACCATTCTTTGTTACCTGTCATGTGGCGTGAGCAACCTGAATCCACAATCCAAATGTTCTCCTTCGTTAAGCATGTAACCTACATAGAAGAACAATACATCGATGACTCAATACTGGGGTTAGTCAAAAGGCATTTAGGAATCCAGTACTGAGTCACGCGACGTGCAGCAGGAAAAACACGCGAAAGCTGAAACAAAACAGCAGGTTTATGAGTCAAAGTTTGAGATTTTTTATTCTTAACTACTGACCTATAAGGTGTTACTTGTGTAGCATAAAAATCAGTAGCTCCGGAGGCACAAACAGAAGGTCCGGAGGTAAACTTTGAATGTTTTTTACTCAAAACAGCAGGTTGTACATTGGGTTCAATATGTGCAGCAAATTTTGCATGAGAGTTATGATATCTAGCAACCATTCTTTCCCTTTTCTGTTGTTTAGCTAGTCTATAACAAAAATCTATGACATGACCATCTCTACCACAGTAGGTACAATGAAATTTAACTTTGTATTCATGTCTAGATGAGCAAACAACATTTTTATTTGAAACCGAATGAGACAATACTCCTACAGATTTGAAAACCACTTCTTTTTGTTTAGGAACTGTTTGAATCAAACCACTTCCTAATGACTTACAATTTTAGGTGGATGTGCCTTAGCATGAGCATGAGAATCAAAACCTAAACCAGTTTTATCATTGCAAGACTTGGAAGAATTCAGCAGCAAGTTTAGGTTCTTATTCCCATTACAAAACCGATCAAATGTCTTATGCATGTTATCAAGTTTATTGGACAGATCAAGGCAATTTTCACATGAAGTTTTTCCTTTTAGTTTGCAATTGGAACAAAATTTAACTTCATGAGAACGTAAAGCATTGTTCAATATAGAAATTTCATTCATAGCATCCTGTAGTTTCTTATCAAGATCATCACAAGTAGAACAATGCAAATCAATTGTAGAACAGCTAGCATCTTTCAAGTTTTTATCATTAAGTGCAGCAAGCTCTTTGTTCTTTTCAATTTCTAACTCAAGTTTATCATTGTTCATATATTAAATCACATGAGGGACATGCATCATCACTAGGAATCAAAGTTTTTAAACGGTTGATTTCATATTCTAGTGATTCAATTTTAACAGCATTGTCCCTAAGCTTTTTGTCCTTTTTCTTAACAATAACAGTGGCACGAGAAATAGCATCACACATTTCTTCGCAAGTAGGACATACCTCTTCATTGTCGTTGTTGTGTTCTTCCTCCTCCATACTTGATCTTGACTTGCCCGCCATGAAGTACAAGTTTGCCAGATCATCTTCATCTTCATCACTTTCAATGTCCACGTCGCTTGAGCCAAGTTCCTGGAGTGCTGAGATAAAACTGTTCACCAGTTGACGACCTGTAAAGCCCTTCTTTTTCTTCTTATCGTTTGTTGAGGAGTGCTTTATCCTTGATTGTTTTTCTTCCCAGGAGGTAGGACCTGAAAGGTTAGGACAATATGTACAAAAATGTCCTGTCTTACCACATTCGAAGCATCGTTGAGGTCTGGAGCTTCCTCTCCTTCTAGTTCTCACATTTTGCAATGCTTTTGAGAACCGGGTAGAGATGAGCGCTAGCTCCTCCTCTGGAAACTCCTCAATCTGTTCAAGGGTTAGAGAGGACAGCAAAGCAAGTGTACCACAAGATGATGTTTGACCGGAACTAGGCATGTCACGTTGAGAAACAAAAGCAATAGACTTGTTGGGGTTCTTACGTGAGATTATGTCAATTTCATGAGTTTTTAACTTGGAATATAGCACATCTAAAGTAAGTGAACTCATGACAGTAGATTCACGAATAGATGTGACTTTCATCTCTCAAATTGACATATCTAATGCACTTAGCAATTGCCTAGCATTTTCAGTATCTGAAAAATTAACATTGACACTACGCAAGTTGCTGAGAATCTTATTAAAGCAAGCAAAAAGGTCATCAATAGACTCATCGGGTTGCATCTCAAAGCGCATGTATTCTTTCTTGAACATGTCTTGCCTTACCACTTTGATCGTGTTGGATCCTTCGTGGTAGTCACAAAGTTCTTTCCACACATCGTATGCAGATCGGAGGTGTGCAACACGGTCGAAGTCGCTTTGTGTTAATCCTTGTATGATCAAGTTCTGAGCCTTGTTGTTGTTGTCAACATCTCTCAGATTTGTAGCTGTAACTTGATCGTTTGATGGCACTTCGTAAGGCTTGTATACCTTCTCCCATATTGCAAAGCCTTGTGCCTGGATGAAAGCCTCCATGCGTGCCTTCCAAACCTGAAAATCAATACCAGCAAACACACAAGGTTTGACAGAGTACTTCTCCATGATGATTAGTCAAAAACACGTGCAAATCACAAAGATTAGAGCACTGTGGCTCTGATACCAATTGTAGGATTGAAGAGCACGTGAAAAGCTACCAGAGGGGGGGTGAATGGTAGATTTAAAAATCTTACGCAGCGGAAATAATTAAACCCCAACCTCTTCGGCAGAAAAACGATCTGTTAAATAAATCATGTGTGAGACTAATATAACGTGTTTCATCGTGACAAAAGTGATAGATATAAGAGAGAATCAAGTCACGAAGACAACACAACAAAAATCACTCAAATCCATCGAGAAAAACTCAAGATATGATCGAAAGATCAAATAAAGGTCAATCTGCCCTACCTGAGAAAAAAAGAGTTCTGGAACGCTGCAAAGAAACTCGTGTAGATCATATACCACAAATCCAATGATCGTAAAATTTTGACAGACGATAGATAATAAATTTGTGAAGACAACCCAAAAAGAATCACGTCAATTGGATCTGTAAAACTCGAGTTATGATAAAACCACCAATGAAAGGTAGTGCTGTCCAGAAACTCGACGAGTAAAACTTGTCTGGAACAAGTCGGACGAACAAGGCACAAAAGTTCCTTCAAACTACGAATTTTATTCAATAGAACACAAGAAGAACATCCCCAAAGTCGTGCACCACGAGCTCTGGGCTCCTTTGCTTATATAACCAGCTCGAAAGCCAACTCAACTCAAATTAGGAACATAATCCTACTCTATTCACGAATCGTAACTTTCCATAACTGCTTAGGATTCTTCTATACGCAGATAGAAGCAATCTTAAGACTTCCAAACACCTTAGGAACGTATCCCACATTCCTAAACAACTCAAATTCGTGACCCACACGAAATCCTATCATAACCAACTCAAATCTTTCCATATTTGAGTCAAACCAGACTCAGCCGCAGTCTGAGTCTATAACCTAGTCGATTGGACCTTTCCGACCAACTCTTTACGTCCACATCTCTTCATCACGTCTCGGAACCATGTAGCCACGTCCATGTACTTCTTGCACACGTGCAAACATCTTCCAATGACGTCCACATCTCTTCACATGCATTGTTCTTGATTCAATCATGTTGCACAACCTCCTGACAGCTCAACCACAATTCCTCCTGAATTTGGTTGTTGGAACCTCATCTCCTCCCTGAGACTAGTCCAATGGATCCCATCACCAGCCATGTCTTGAACTCAAGCAACACCTGCACATGAATAAACAACCAATCCATATGAGCCCAAGTCTGTGGCTTGACTCAAGTCAGTTTCAAACACAACACCTTACGTGAGCACCTCACATAAGCATGTTGCAAAGCATAGCAAAATGATATCAGCCATATCAACCAAAACGCGCCAAAAACATAGAAAATGAATACTAAGCAATCTTTCCAAAGATGTAAAGCAAGTACGAAACATTGTAAATGAAAAACAGAAGCATTGCAGTCAAGTTCCGGACCTTGCCAGAGCAACCCGGACCTTGAGCCGGAGCTAACAAAAGCTAGTAGAACCTAGTGCCGGGGCTAACCAGAACTATTATACCCAAAAGCTGGAGCTCAAAAAATCAACTTGGAGCTTAGCAAAAACATGCCGAAGCTATCAAAAACATGTCAGAGCTATCAAAGACATGCTGGAGCTAAAATTGTACCTTGATAAAAAGGTGTTTTGGTGATATTCAAAACTTTTATCGTCAAAGCAAGTGTATTCACTACAAGCCAATGTATTCAGCACACATAGGTCTTACACCTTGAAGCATATTGATCCTGTTTTTAGAATAAATGTTTTGTTTGCAAAACTCCATGCTGTGTCAATTTGATGGGAATCCTATGCTAGGAAGTTCACTAGATTTTTTTAACCACCCTTGTCACCTGGAATTATGGTAGAGAGTTGGGAAGGGCTTTTTACCTTTTTGCTTCGCTTAATTAATTGGGATGGGAAAGCAACACTACACATTTAATTATGCGTTAATGATATTTTGGTTAATGTGAACTGGTCAATATGATATGGTAATGGGTGATCTAAGCAAGCTTGGTATGTGGATGGGTTGGATGTCATGGTGGTTTGCTTGCTTTAGATCTAAGGACCGGTTCATGCGAGAATAAGTCAGGACTACAGTGCCACCACGAGGCCAAGTATGGGTGCGGTGTAGCTGATTAATTAGGGTTTGCCAGTGCTATTTGGACCATTAGGGATGTTCGGGGAAGGGGTAGTCGGATTGGGTTTGTTGATGATTGGTGGGACTACCCTGGGATCCGAATGGCTCAAGAGGGGGCCCTTGGTTGAAGATGTGCTCAGTTGGAGACATCGCCACCGATGAAACCTCAGTGAGGTCTAAATAGGCTAGTAATCCCTTTGTAAAGGCTATTATGTGATATCTTGGCCATAAACAAAAGGAAGTGTAATTGGCGTGAGGGAGGTTCTCTAGTCGCCGACGGGTGATGAAATCACAAACACGTGGGTAAAGTGGTACAAACTCTGCAGAGTATTAAAACTATCAAGATAGTTGTGCTCCCAGTTATGAGCACCTGGACAACTTCCATGATTAGTGGGAACCTGGTATTGGGATGGTTTTTGGGATGGTTATGGTTTGGTACTGTTTATGGCTGGTTATGGGTTAACTATGGCATTGAATATGGTTAATGTTATGATGGTGATGGATACAGAATATGGATTGGTGCTATGTTATTAATTATGGTTTATGATGGGATTACTTCACATACATGTAATATATTGCTTTTCAAATGTTTTAATGTACTTCTCAGCACTCAGCCATTATTATTGTCATCATTTGAATCAGCTACATGTCATACTTTCCACACATGCTGAGTACGACATGTACTCACTCTTGCAATCCCCCCCCCCAACAGTTGCAGGTCAGGATTGGGAGTTTAATGGTGATAATGCGGAGTTCTAGGCCGTGTCTACCGTTAGCTTTGCCTGTGGTGTTGCGTGGAGTTGTGCTATCCCTTATGCTTAGTTTGCTTAGCTGTTTAGTTTGCTTAATTAGTTTATTTCCACTGCATTAGTTGAACTTGTCATTAATATTCATTAGAGCTTGTATTCGAGGATAATATGGTTTGAGTAATAGAATTTGGTTAATTAATCTTGTTCTGTGGAAATTTTTTGTATATCCTTTTGTGAATGCACTCGTGTATGTGTGTTGAACGTCTTGGACACACATATACTGCACTTGGTTCATTTTCGGAATCGGGTGTCACAGATTGGTATCAGAGCCAGGTTGACCGTAGGACGCAGCCTAGATAGAATGGACACTTTAGACCACATAGGAGCACTCAGGAATCGATTTGTCTTTGGTTGGAGTGTTGTTTGCTATATATTGTTTGCTTGTGTGCTTAATAGAGGATTTTGGGATGCTTTAGCATTGCCATGTCCATGTAGGCTAGTTAGTTGTCTAGTTTCATATCCCTTGATGCATATAGTTGGGGACGTTTTCTAATTCTTACCTATTGCTTTTCTCCAGATGGTGAGGACTCACAAGCAGAGGGATGCTAATGATGAGGAGGAGAACCATGGAGTACCTCAGAACGACAATGGACAAGGACCTGCCCAAGGAGCTATTATTATTGAGCAGCTATTGGCTATGCAAAACCAGCTCATGCAGACCATGATACAAACTATGGGACAGCTGCAGGCTGGCAATATCAACAATCAGCCCCACATGCCTCCACCGCCACCCCCACCTCCTCATAACCGGTTGGGAGAGTTTATGAGGACTAGGCCGCCAACCTTTGCTCAAGTCGTTGACCCTATGGATGCGGATGATTGGATCAAGTCCATGGAGAAGAAGCTGGCTATTGTCCAATGCAGTGACCGGGAGAAAGTGCTTTTCGCTTCTCATCAACTAGTTAGAGCAGTTGCGGATTGGTGGGATTCATATTGCAATGCTCATGAGAATCAAGAGAGGATCACTTGGGTCGAATTCAAAGAGAGTTTCTGTTCCCATTATGTGCCCGAGGGTGTTATGATTTTGAAGAGGCAAGAATTTGAGAACTTGAGGCAAGGAAGATCAAGCGTGAGCGAATATCTGAATAAGTTCACTCAACTCTCAAGGTATGCGCCTGAGGATGTGAGCCGGGACAGCCGGAAGCAATATTTGTTCATGAGAGGCTTGAACAATGAAATCCAAGTGCAATTGCTCAACTGTGATCATGCAAATTTCCATAAGCTTGTGGACAAAGCAATTGTGGTGGAGAACAAGGTCCGCGAGATGGAATAGGACAACAAGAGGAAGGCGTCATACCAAGGACAGCAACAAGGAAGTAATGTGCGCCCTCTCTTTGTGCCTCCTAATGCACCATATTGCAGCTCCTCTACTCCTGTACAGTGCCCTGGTTATGCACCGCGCCCAGCTCAGTTTGTGCAGCAGTGCCCTGTCATGCAAGCACCTAGGCCTCCAATGCCTTATGCACCCTGTGCTAATTTTCCTGGTGCAAATGTTCAAAACCAAGCTCGTCCCAATAATTCTGGTGGAGTTAAGAAGTGTTATACATGTGGAGAAGTTGGACACTTTGCGCATCAATGTCCTAAGTCAGGCCTTGGTCAAGGAAGCAATGCGCTGAGGCAAAACCCAAGACCCGATGGAGGACAGCCACAAGGGAACCGTGGACAGCAGAATTTTGCTCGTGGCAACGTGAACCATGTCTCTACGGAGGATGCTCAACAAGCGGATCACGTGGTCATTGGTATGTTTCTTGCCAACTCCAACCCCGCGACTATGTTATTTGATTCTGTAGCATCGCATTCATTCATTGCATCGAAGTATGTTGCCAAGTATAGTTTGCCTATCTCTCATATGAAGTTTACTCTATTGGTTAAGTCTCCTAGAGGAGAGATGAGGACAAATATAGTATGTCCAAAAGTAAGCGTTAGAATATGGGGGGTAGACTTCTCCGCCAACCTCATTGTTTTGGACTCTCAAGGATTGGACATTATACTTGGTATGGACTGGTTGAGGAAGCACAATGGAGTTATTGAGTGTGCCATGAAGACGGTGAAGTTGACTAATGAGGAAGGGATCACCGCAGAATTGGAAGCATCTCAACATGCACCAAAGCAATTGGAACTGAATCACATAGATGGCAATTGGAACCAAAGCAATCTCACATTGAGAAGATTCCGGTGGTGTGTGAATTTTTGGATGTTTTTCCGGATGAGTTGCCAGGTATGCCACCTGATCGAGACACTGAGTTTGTTATTTATTTAATACCTGGAATTGCACCTATAGCTAAGAGGTCGTATAGGATGTCTCCTATGGAATTAGCGGAGCTCAAGAAACAAATTCAAGAGCAACTAGAGAAGGGTCTTATTCGCCCTAGTTCTTCACCTTGGGGAGTGCCCGTCCTGTTTGTGGACAAGAAGGATGGAACCCAAAGGATGTGTGTGGATTGCCGAGCTCTCAACGAGGTAACAATCAAGAACAAGTACACCTTGCCATGCATAGAGGACTTGTTTGATCAGATGAAGGGTGCTTGTATCTTCTCTAAGATTGATTTGAGGTCGGGATACTTTCAAATGAATATTAGACCATCGAACATACCCAAGACAGCTTTTAGGACGCGGTATGGATCTTATGAGTACACTGTGATGTCCTTTGGATTGACCAATGCACCTGCGTACTTTATGTACCTCATGAATAAGGTCTTCATGGAGTACTTGTACAAGTTCATTGTGGTGTTTATTAATGACATTATGATCTACTCGAAGGATGAGAAGGAACATGAGGAACACTTGAGGCTTACGTTGCAGAAATTGAGAGAGCATCAATTGTATGCCAAGTTCAACAAGTGTTAGTTTTGGTTGAAAGAGGTGTCATTCTTGGGTCATATAATCTCAGGAGGAGGAGTATCAGTTGACCCCGGAAAAGTGAGGGACGTGTTGAAATGGGAACCGCCGCAAAACATAAAGGAAATAAGGAGTTTTCTTAGAATGGATGGATATTACCGTAGATTCATCAAGAACTTTTCCAAGATAGCCAAGCCAATGACAGAATTGCTAATGAAGGGAAAAGCTTTCCATTGGACTCAAGCTTGTCAAGAAAGTTTTGAGGAGTTGAAGAAGAGGTTGACAACAGCCCTAGTTTTGGTACTGCCAGATGTGATCAAGAGTTTTGATATTTATTGCAACGCATCGAGACAAGGACTTGGATGTGTATTGATGCAAGAAGGTCAAGTGGTCACCTATGCATCAAGACAATTGAAGAAACATGAGCAGAAGTAACCAACGCATGATTTGGAACTTGCAGCTGTGGTACATGCGTTGAAGATTTGGAGACACTATATCCTTGGACATAGGTGTGAAATCTATACGGATCATCAGAGTTTGAAGTATATTTTCACACATACGGATCTGAACTTGAGGAAATGAAGATGGTTGGAGCTCTTTAAAGATTATGATTTGGCGATGAACTATCATCTGGGAAAAGCCAATGTAGTGGACGATGCTTTGAGTAGAAAAGGAGTAAGTCATCAACTCACGGTTCGAGAGTTGCCATCCGAGTTATGTCAGGAGTTCGAATGGTTGAACCTCGGATTTGTGAATGAGATGGGAATAATGGAGTTAAATCCAACCCTGGAGCAAGAAATTCGAGAAGCATAAGCCACGGATGAAGAGATCAAGGAAATCAAGGAAAGGACCGAAGAAGGGAGAGAATTCAGAGTTGATGAATATGAACATGGTACCCTATGGCTTGGTAAGAGGATTGTTGTTCCTAATGTGAAGCATATTCGGGAGACAATATTAAAAGAGGCACATGACTCACCTTACTCAATTCACCCCGGTTGTATGAAGATGTACAAAGACTTGAAGACTTGCTATTGGTGGGCTAGCATGAAGAAGGACATAGCTGAATACGTAGCATTGTGTGATGTGTGCCAACGAGTCAAGGCGGAACATCAAAGGCCAGCTGGACTATTACAACCATTAAAGATTATGGAATGGAAGTGGGAAGAAATCGGTATGGACTTCATAGTTGGTTTACCGCGTACTCAGTCCGAGTATGACTCAATTTGGGTAATCGTGGATCGATTGACAAAGTCATCTCATTTCGTTCCTGTCAAGACAAAGTATATATCTGCACAATTGGCCGAAATATACATGGAGCATATTGTGTGTCGACATGGAGTCCCTAAGAAGATAGTCTCGGAAAGAGGTTCTCAATTTACCTCCAGGTTTTGGCAAAAGTTACATGAAGCATTAGGAACAAGGTTGAATTTTAGTTCAGCATACCACCCTCAAACGGATGGACAAACCGAGAGGACCAATAAAATTTTGGAGGACATGTTAAGAGCTTGTGCTTTAAAGCATGGGAAAAGTTGGGACAAAAGCTTGCCATATGCAGAATTTTTATACAACAATAGTTACCAAGCAAGCTTGAAAATGTCACCATATGAAGCGCTTTATGGAAGGAAATGCAGGACACCTTTATTCAGGAATGAGGCAGGAGAAACTCAAGTATTTGGTCCGGATGTGTTGCAAGAAGCCGAAAAGCAAGTCCAAATGATTTGTGAAAACTTGAGGGCTGCCCAATCAAGACAAAAGGGCTATGCGGACAATAGGAGAAGGAAATTAACCTTTGAAGTGGGAGATTTTGTTTACCTCAAGGTGTCACTGATGAGAGGTCATAAGAGGTTTAACATAAGAGGCAAGCTAGCACCTCGCTACATTGGACCATTCAAGATGTTGGACAAGAGAGGAGAAGTAGTGTATAAGTTGGAGATGACAGCTCATCTTTCAGATGTACATGATGTCTTTCATGTTTCCCAACTCAAAAAGTGTTTGAGAGTATCGGAAGAACAGATGCCAATGGAAGGATTGGAATTAGAGGCAAATTTGACTTATGCTGAGCAACCGATCAAAATATTGGAAACCAAGGAGAGAGTCACAAGGAACAAGGTTATTAGATGGTGTAAAGTTCAATGGAAGCACCACACAGAAAAAGAAGTGACGTGGGAATTGGAGGATGATATCAAGAAGGAATTTCCCTATCTCTTCTCTTCCGCTTCGAATCTCAAGGGCGATATTCATTTTATGGGGGGTAGGTTTGTAACACCCTCATTTTAATGCATCATTACCTACATACATTCATATACATGTCTAACATTAACCCACATAAAGAGGAACGAGTTTAAAATTGATTTGGAGCGAAACCGCACTTAAAATGCTGAAAAGTGCAGACTATTCTGATTTTAGTGAGGACTAGTCTGATTTCTCTCTAACTAAAAATGGACTTGTCCGTTTTTGCTGCGGACTAGTCCGATTTTTCCTCTGGACATTTTCGGACTTGTCCGATTTTGTGCGAACTAGTCCGGTATTCCAAGAATCCTTGAAAATTTGCTAAGTCCCTGGACTTGTCCGGACTAGTCCGGTGTTCCAGCGGACTTGTCCGTTTTCCTCTCTAACTAAGGTCGGACTTTTCCTATTTTTTGCCAGACTTGTCCGATTTCTCTCTGGACAACTTCGGACTAGTCCGGTCCTTTTCGGACTTGTCCGATATCTCGCGACTCCAAGTTGATATTTTGTTTTACGACTTGTTTCTTGGGTTTCACGTTAAGTGGGCCTAGGTACGTTGTGCCTAACTCTTTTAGAGCCCATGTGGGACTCTAAACCGTCCTCTACTCGTCTTAAACTCGAAATCCATCTAACCCTAGCCTCCACCTCTATATAAACAACCCCACCCCTTGGCTTGACGTCTATTTGCCACTTTTCCACCCCACCCAAACCCTAGTTCGTGGAGAGCCACCACCAAGGAGGGAGGAGGAGATCCCAAGCAAGGAGAAGAAGAGGAGGAAACGAAAGAGGATCAAGATCTCCATCAAGTTTCGTTCTTCATCATCAATTCATCTCCAAGTTCATCCCCAACCCTAGATCATCAAGATCCAAGTGTTACCTCCAAGTTTCTTGATTCATTGGAATTCTAAACACCTGGTATACCTTCTATTCTCTTTTCCTTACGTGAATTTGACCCCTAATCTCCAAATTTACGTCGATCTAGAAAACCCTAGTTCGCTAGTTCTGCGAAGTGCAGACTAGTCTGGCCTTCTGCAGACTAGTCTAATTTCACTGACTAAATTGTGTTGAATTGATTCTAAAAGTAGATCTAATCAAATCCAAACCTGTATAAACTTTTTAAAATCTATTAGAACTAGTTAGTGATCATTAAAAGCAATCTATTAACAAGTTCTACCTTGCATTTGCATCAATCATGCATGTCATGTCATATTGAGTAATATTTGTGCACTCTTTTATTGTGTTTCTTGTCTTGTATGTTTATTGTGCGGATTAGACGGATTTGTGCTAGAAAGTAGGAGGATCTACAGCGCCAAGAGTTTGAAGGCTTTGACCCTAGTCAATATCAAGAGCAAGGCAAGTGTCCTTGAAGCATATTGATCTTGTTTTTAGAATAAATGTTTTGTTTGCAAAACTGCATGCTGTGTCAATTTAATGGGAATCCTATGCTAGGAAGTTTACTAGATTTGTTTAGCCACCCTTGTCACCTGGAATTATGGTAGAGAGTCGGGATGGACTTTTTACCTTTTTCCTTCGCTTAATTAATTTAGATGGGAAAGCAACACTACACATTTAATTATGCATTAATGATATTTTGGTTAATGTGAACTGGTCAATATGATATGGTAATAGGTGATCTAAGCAAGCCTGGTATGTGGATGAGTTGGATGTCATGGTGGTTTGCTTGCTTTAGATCTAAGGACCAGTTCATGCGAGAATAAGCCAGGACTACAGTGCCACCACAAGACCAAGTATGGGTGCAGCGTAGCTGATTAATTAGGGTTTGCCAGTGCTATTTGGACCATTAGGGATACTCGGGGAAGGGTAGTAGGATTGGGTTTGTTGATGATTGGTGGGACTACCCTGGGATCCGAATGGCTCAAGAGGGGGCCCTTGGTTGAAGATGTGCTCAGTTGGAGACATCTCCACCGGTGAAATCTCAGTGGGGTCTAAATAGGCTAGTAATCCCTTTGTAAAGGATATTTTGTGATCTCTTGGCCATACACCAAAGGAAGTGTAATTGGCGTGAGGGAGGTTCTCAAGTCGCCGACGGGTGATGAAATCACAAACACGTGGGTAAAGTGGTTCAAACTCTGCAGAGTATTAAAACTATCATGATAGTTGTGCTCCCGGTTATGAGCACCTGGACAACTTCCATGATTAGCGGGAACCTGGTATTGGGATGGTTATGGTTTGGTACTATTTATGGCTGGTTATGGGTTAACTATGGCATTGAATACGGTTAATGGTATGATGGTGATGGATATGGAATATAGATTTGTGCCATGCTATTAATTATGGTTTATGATGGGATTAATTCACATACATGTAATATATTGCTTTTCAAATGTTTTAATGTACTTCTCAACACTCAACCATTATTATTGTCGTCATTTGAATCAGCTAGATGTCATACTTTCCACACTTGCTAAGTACGACATGTACTCACTCTTGCAATCCCCCCAACAGTTACAGGTCAAGATTGGGAGTTTAATGGCGATAATGCGGAGTTCTAGGCCGTGTCTACTGTCAGCTTTGCCTCTGGTGTTGCATGGAGTTGCGCTATCCCTTATGCTTAGTTTGCTTAGTTGTTTAGTTTGCTTAATTAGTTTATTTCCGCTGCATTAGTTGAACTTGTCATTAATATTCATTAGAGCTTGTATTTGAGGATAATATGGTTTGAGTAATAGAATTTGGTTAATTAATCTTGTTCTGTGGAAATTTTCTGTATATCCTTTTGTGAATGCACTCGTGTATGTGTGTTGAACGTCTTGGGCACACATATACTACACTTGGTTTGTTTTCGGAACCGGGTGTCACATAAACTCCCAATCTAGACCTGCAACTGTTGGGGGGGGGGGATTGCAAGAGTGAGTACATGTCTTACTGAGCAGGTGTATAAAGTATGACATGTGGCTGATTGAAATGACAAATATAATAATGGCAAAGTGATGAAAAGTACATTAAAACATTTGAAAATAATATATTACATGTATATGAAATAAACCCATCATAAGCCATGTAGTCATCATAATACCAGTCCATAATTCATTTCCATCATCCATATACCAGATTTCACCATTGCCAATAGCCATATTCAATACCAGAAACCAATTCATAACCATTACCAAACCATAACCATAACCAACCAACCATCCAAATCCCAAGTTTTCTCTAATCATGTGAGAGTCTAGGTTGCTCATAACCGGGAGCACGGCTATCATGATAGTTTAGACACACTCTGCAGAGGTTGTACCGCTTTACCCGCGTGTTTGTGATTTTATCACCTTTCGATGACTTAGAATCTCAATTATGTTGTCTCACACTTCCGTAGGTGTGTAGCCAAGAGATCACAAAATAGCCTTTACAAAGGGATTACTAGCCTATTTAGACCCCATTGAGGTTTTACCGGTGGCGATGTCTCCAACTGAGCACATCTTCAACCAAGGGCCCCCTCTTGAGCCATTCGGATCCCAGGGTAGTCCCACCAATCATCAACAAACACAATCCGAATACCCCTTCCTCGAGCATCCTTAATGGTCCAAATAGCACTGGCAAAGCCCTAATTAATCAGCTATGTCGCACTCATACTTGGCCTCGTGGTGGCACTGTAAATCCTGGATGGTCGCTCCACGAACCGGTCCTTAGATCTAAAGCAAGTAAACCACCATACATCCAACCCATCCACATATTAGGCTTGCTTAGATCACCCATTACCATATCAGATTTAACCAGTTCATGTCAACCTTAATCTCATTAATGCATAATTAAATTAAGTAGTATAGTTGTTCTTCCATCCCAATTAATTAAGCAAAACAAAAAGGTAAAAATCTCATCCTGACTCTCTACCATATATCCCAGGTGACAAGAGTGGTCAAACAAATCTAGTAAACTTCCTATCATAGGATTTCCCATTAAATTGACACAAGCATGCAGTTTACAAACAAAACATTTATTTCAAAACAAGATCAATATGCTTCAAGGACACTTGCCTTGCTCTTGGGATTGATTCGAGTCAAAGCCTTCAAACTCTTGGTGCTGGAGATCCACCGCGGCACTCTCTAGTGCAAATCCGTCTAATCCGCACAATAAACATACAAGACAAGAAACACAATCAAGGAGTGCACAAATATTACTCAATATGACATGATACGCATGATTAATACAAATGCAAGGTAGAACTTGTTAATAGATTGCTTTTAAATGATCACTATCTAGTTCTAATAGCTTTTAACAAGTTTATACGGGTTTGGATGTGATTAGATCTAGTTTTAGAATTAACCGGACTAGTCCGCTATGGACCGAACAAGTCCGCACTTTGCGAGATTAGCAGATTAGGCTTTTCTAGATCGACGTGAATTTGGAGACTTGGGGTTGAATTCACATAAGAAAAAAAGAATAGAAAGTATACCAGGTGTTTAGGACCCCAATGAATCAAGAAACTTGGAGGTAACACTTGGATCTTGATGATCTAGGGTTGGTGATGAACTTGGAGATGAATTGGTGATGAAGAACGAAACTTGATGGAGATCTTGATCCTCTTTCATTTCCTCCTCTTCTTCTTCTTGCTTGGGATCTCCTCCTCCCTCCTTGATGGTGGCTCTCCACGAAATAGGGTTTGGGTGGGGTGGAAAAAGTGGCAAATAGATGTCAAGCCAAGGGGTGGGGTTGTTTATATAGAGGTGGAGGCTAGGGTTAGATAGATTTCGAGTTAGAGAGGTGTAGAGGCCGGTTTAGAGTCCCTCATGGGCTCTAAAAGAGTTAGGTACGACGTCCCTAGGCCCACTTAATGTGAAACCCAAAAAACAAGTCGTGAAACAAAAGATCAACTAAGAGTCGCAAAATATCAGACAAGTCCGAAAAGGACCGAACTAGTCTGAAGTTAGTCAGAAAGAAATCGGACAAGTCTGGCAAAAAATCAGGCAAGTCCGACTTTAGTCAAAGAGGAAAACGGACAAGTCCGCTGGAACACCGGACTAGTCCGGACAAGTCCAGGGACTTAGCAAATTTTCATGGATTCTTGGAACACTGGACTAGTCCGCATAAAATTGGACAAGTCCGAAATTGTCCAGAGGCAAAATCGGACTAGTCCGCAGCAAAAACGGACAAGTCTGATCGAGGATAGAGAGAAATCGAACTAGTCCTCACCAAAATCGGACTAGTCCGCACTTTTTAGCATTTTAAGTGTGGTTTTGTTCCAAATCAATTTTAAACCCATTCCTCTTTATGTGGATTAATGTTAAACATGTATATGAATGTATGTAGGGCATGATGCATGAAAATGAGGGTGTTACACGACACTTCCCTCGGACCTGCTTAGTTGCAACCCGTGAAGGTTCTTTTTTAGGATGGGCTAGCATCCGAGGAGTTTGTGCATATAAGAGATGGTGATGTGAGACCTATGTGTGCTGAATACATTGGCTTTGAAAATAAAAGTTTTGAATGCTGCCATAACATCTTTTTAGCAAGGTCCGACTCTAGCTCCGATCTTCTGCAAGGTCCGACAATAGGTCCGACTTTCTTTGTCTAGATTCGACATGTTTTTGGGTAGCTCTAGTGAGCTTTATATTTAGCTCCGGCATGTCTTTGATAGCTCTGGCATGTCTTTGTTAAGCTCCAATATGATTTGCTAGGTCCAACTTATGTTGGTTAGCTCCAACATTTTTTTTCTAGCTCCGACTTTTGGGATGATTAGTTCCGACTAGTTTTGGTAAGCTCCGGCACTAGGTTGTACTAGCTTTGGTAAGCTCCGACGCTAGGTTGTACTAGCTTTGGTAAGCTCTGACGCTAGGTTCTACTAGCTTTGGCAAGCTCCAGCTCAAGCTCCGATTAGCTTTGGCAAGGTTCGGAGCTTGATCGCAATGTTCCTGTTTTTATCTTGCAATGTTTTAAACTTGCTTTATATTCTTGGATAGATTGCTTAGTATTCATTTGCTATGTTTTTGGTGCGTTTTGGTTGATATTGTTGATATCGTTTTGATATGCTTTGCAACATGCTTATGTGAGGTGCTCACATAAGGTGTTGTGTTCGGAACTGACTTGAGTCAAGTTGCGGACTTGGGCTCGTACGGATTGGTTGTTTATTCATGTGCAGGTGTTGCTTGAGTTCAAGACATGGCTGGTGATGGGATCCATTGAACTAGTCTTAGGGAGAAGATGAGTTTCAACAACCAAGTTCGGGAGGAATTGTGGTTGACTTGATCGGGAGGTTGCGCAACACGTTTGAATCAAGAACAATGCATATGAAGGTATTGTGGACGTCGTTGGAAGATGTTTGCATGTGTGCAAGGAGTGCATGGACGTGGCTGCATGGTTCTGAGGCATGATGAAGAGATGTGGACGTAAAAATTGGTCGGAAAGGTTCAACCGACTAGGTTATGGACCCAAGCTGCGGCTGAGTCGGGTTTGACTCAAATATGGAAAGATTTGAGTTAGTTATGATAGGATTTCATGTGGGTCACGAATTTGAGTTTTTTTTAGAAATGTGAGGTACGTTCTTAAGGTGTCTGTAAGTCTTAAGATTGCTTCTATCTGCGTATAGAAGAGTCCTAAGCAGTTATGGAAAGTTTCGATTCGTGATCTGAGTAGGATTAGAGTCCTAGTTGACATCGGGTTGGCCTAAGGGCTGGTTATATAAGTAAGGAAGGCCAGAGCTCATGGGGCACGACTTGGGGATGTTCCTCTTGTGTTCTATTGAATAAAATTTGTAGTTTGAAGGAAATTTTATGTCTTGTTCGTCCGACTTGTTCCAGACAAGTTTTACTCGTCGAGTTTCTGGACAGCTTTACCTTTCGTCGGCGGTTTTATCATAACTCGAGTTTTACAGATCCAATTGATGTGATTCTTTTTGGGTTGTCTTCACAACTTGATTATCTATCATCTGTAAAAATTTCACAGTCATTGGATTTGTGGTTTCTGATCTACATGAGTTTCTTTGCAGCGTTCCGGAACTGTTTTTCTCGGGTAGGACAGATTGACCTTTGTTCGATCTTTCGATCATAACTTGAGTTTCTCTTGACGGATTTGAGTGATTCTTCTTGTGTTTTCTTCGTGAATTGAATCTCTCTGTTATATATCACTTTTATCATGGTGAAACACGTTTAGATTAGTTTCACACATGATTTCATTAACATATCATTTTTCTGCCGAAGGGGTTGGGATTTAATTGTTTCCTCTGCGTAAGATTTTTAAATCTACTGTTCACCCCCCCCCCCTCTGGTAGCTTTTCATGTTCTCTTCTATCCTACAGGTGAACACGGTGGTTTACGTGGTTCGGGCCGCCAGAGCATAACACCCTACGTCCACGATGAGGATTGTATTGCTTGAGTGTCATGAGCTTGAGGAAGCTTGAGTGTGTGTGGTGATCTGAGAGAGGATCCGAATGAATGTTTCTAGAGTCGATGGCTGCCCAGGCCTTTTATAGTAAGTCCGGGCACGTTACAAGTGGGGCACGGGGCCCGACAGGTGGCCCGAGAGCGATCTTATGTCTGTACAAGATCTAAGGGTTTACTACATTTTCTGCCTCTGGTTGTGGCTTGAAGACTTGTCATCTTGCCACGTCGGCTGGGCCTAGTCGTTGATGATGGCAATGAATGTCTTGTATATCTTGTCACTGCAAGCTACCCAGTCAACAGTGAGGGGTGGCTCTGCAGTGCTTTCACTGTGATGTCATTGGGCACAACGGCACCTGACAGGGGCGTGTGTTGCATCATACGCATGGGGAAGGTGCATGCCTTCAATGCACGATTTGGACAGGGCATGTCGCCCTTTACTCCCACAACCTACCGCTCAGGGCAATTTGCAGGGTGCGTGGCAGAACCCGAGCCCGCCTCTATGGGGGAGGGCGAGTCCTGTGCTGCGGGCCACGTGGCAGCTTCAGAGCCCAACTCTGAGGAGAGTCAGGGGGTCCAGCGCTGCTGGACACGTGGTGGCTCTGGAGACCGCCTCTGAGGAGGAGGCCGACCGGGAACCTCTGGCCACGTGGCGGTACCGGAGCCCACTCCTGTGGAGGAGCAGGGCCCTGTCCTGCTAGACATGTGGCGACCCGAGAGCCCACCTCTGCGGGAGAGTCGGGCCCCAGGTCGAGGCCCATGTGGTAGTACTGGAGCCCGTCCCTGAGGAGGGACAGGGCTAGGCCTGCCGAACACATGGCGCCGCCGGACACTGCCTCAGTGGGGAGGCAGGGCAATTAGGCGTTTTCATCCTGTGTGCGGGGGTACCCGGTATGCTGGGTACCGATAGATCTAGTCATAATGTTTATATTTTTTATCATAAACATTATACACCATCACTATAGTCTAATTAGGTATTAATATGATTATGCTAATATGAATATGTTAGTGCTTGGTCTCAGCATTGGTTCAACGATGTTTAGGTTAGTCATTGCCTTAGGATGATATTTGTGTCCATACTCTTAAGGTACTTTCTTAACATGTAAGCATGGTGCTTAGATTGTTATGTAGCGTTGGATGTCTCGTAGACCCACAAATTGTAGGGGTAGGTGGCAGGTGGTGACAGCCCTGTCCATCCTTCGTAATCCCCCACATTCAGCTATGCCACAAGCTCGAGGCGGGAAATCGTCCTGGCGTTGTGAGGGGTAAAACCCGTGCCACATATGTTGGACCACGTATTAAACAGCCATTCAAATGTGTCTATTTGCTTGTTGTGTAGCAGTGCCTGTCCGAAAATAACATTCTGGAGTTGATGGTTCGAACCCACGAACTTGCTAGTGGCATGCTATATATATTTGCTCGATAAGTAGTGTCAAATGTTAGTACATCCCCAAAGTCCACATAGTCCGCATGCTGACTTGCATGGCTCCAAAACACATTTTGTATGACATTGTTCTCGCCCACTTGAAAGTCTTAATAGAAGCGTTCATTTCGTGCTCTCATTTGCTTGAAGAATTGTAGCAGTTTTGGAATATCATTTTTCCTCTCCTCTCTCGCTGCTGCAGCCCTCCTGAAAAATAAGTACAGTTGATTTCATGCAACTATTTTTTGGGTCACCAACATTTTTTAATATTGAGAATTTTACCTATTTTTGAGGTCCATCTCGGTGAAACTGATATTCTGCCGCTCAACATACACATCCGACAACAAGTTAACTGTACATTCTGGAGGAACGTTGTTTTGGTGCTATTAATCAACCATCTCCATGACGACTGGATCCTTTTTCTTATGTGCTCTCATGAATTGCACTGACTCCTCGGATGGTGTCAATACATGATTGTGCTCCAATCTTATCCTATTGAAAATCCAGTATCCCTTATTTTTCATCTATTTTGCCTTAACAAAGGCATTGCAATTTGTTCTCTTTGATGTCTTCTCTATTTTCCTTTCTTCTCATTTTCCTTCCTTGCTGCATGAAAAATCTTTGACTGTTGGATGTGACTTGGTTATACGTACATCAAATCCGTCCATTCTTGCATAGCCATCCTAGTGAGTTTGATTTCTACATCTGCAGTCGTTGCTGGAATCAAGGTACATATGCAATAATTAGTGTTTCTCTCATGAGTTTTTGATATCAGTCTATAAATGCATGAGTGGAATGTAAATTGTTTGTTTTTTTAGGGGACAAGCACACCAGCTCACTACCATGTCCTTTACTATGAGAACAATTTCTCTGTTGATGCTTTGCAAATGTTCACCAACTGTTTTTGCTACAAGTAAGCTTGATTCTCCATTCACTAACAGATATTTGCTACCTTATGTGACTGCTTAAGCGAATGTGACTGCAATTTGATAATGTTTTATATGATTTTAGTGATTTTATTGAATTTGAGGATGTCTCAGTCGGAGCATTAGTGGCTATGAAGGCTCATCGTTAATGAAGTCATTGGTCGGGAGAATTTTCATCACGGTATACAGGATTAGATGATGGCAGTTATGATGTGTGTAATTAGTTACATTGTAGTCAGGATGAACATTCTTTGTTGTGCAATTAGTATACTTGATAACCACGATTGACACTTTGTTAATATTTGATTGGTTGATATAATTTAAGGTGTGATCTTTTTAGCTATACATGTTCACGTATGTGTATGTTGCTGACACTGGTAATACGGCTGCCAAATCCTGGCTAGCTCCAGGGTGCAGCCGGCAATCAGGATAATCAGGGGTAGGGGGCACCTAATAGGAGACCCTGCCCGTAATCCGCGACGAGTTGTAACAGAGAACTTCTCGGATAACCTACATAAAGGAGATAGGCTTCCATAAAGTCCGTCTGTGACAAGCTTTGTTGGGGCTTATCACGCAAGTATGCTGATGGGCGATGCGGGCCACCCCCGTCTCCAATGATCTCGTAAATCCCATCTGTTATGACACAAAGAAAGGAGATGCACTTCCTTTAAGCATGTCTCGCACTTAGGATGATCGGCGACGTGTCATACGCACGTCTCTGATGACAACGTAATACGAGACGCGACGATGGAGACACACAGTTTGTTCGTCTCCCTTCTTCGTTAGAACACGTCTCAGATGAGCCTTTCTTACGTAGTGATATTGAAAGAACCACCAGCTACAACCTTATTTTTTATTTTCATTAGACCCTTCTAAAAATTAGAGTCATTAGATTTGGTCTCGACTTGTAAAAGAGATTTTGAAATCACATATTTCTTTTTAAGCTAGGCTTGCCAAATCCTTTCTTTGTTTAGCAATTTAATGATTCATTTAACTAACAAACATTTTTTGGGACATGAAGGTCTATTATTCCAAGTCAGCCTTGATCTTTACGGCAGCAAAGGATATCTTAATCAGTTCGGATGAAAATATTTTTTTTCCTAATCAAAAAGAGTTTTGCATTCTGGTTTGCAATTTTCTCAATCACCTGTTAAAATAGTGAGATTTAGTAATTTTTACTTAACGATTGGAAAATTCCAGTCAAAGGTGTCATCTGAATTTTTTTCCTTTGGTATTTAAAAATAAACAAAAATCTGAGCGAAAAAGATCAATTCGGGTAAGTATGATGCTTCCATTAAAAAACTGGAACCATAATTATTTAACCAACATGGCACGAAAGGATAAAATCCATGAAGTTCTGGCCGAAATTTCAAACATAGGTTCTGCGTTAGGCTAGTCCCAGTGAATATTTTATTTTATTATTTTTCAGAATGCGACATAAGCATTAGAATATTAATTTATGGATAGAGTGGGTCACACAGTGTATTATTCCCTCTACTGTTTTTATAGGAGCGCATGCAAGAAAAAGTTGTCTTAGAAATAAGAGGCATTTGCGAAACAGACCATATTCTGATATCTAATTGCGCATTTAGTCCTGTTTTTTAGGATTTGTGCATGTTATCCTGTTTTTTCAAATTAAACAAATGAATTGACCATACCCGGCCGTTTGGTGTTAAGTCCATACCAAAAAGATATATTTACCCGTGCACTATTGACCCTATATTTTCATTTGTAATCTTCATCTACGATCCTACTTTGTATACAAAATTTTTAGCATATCCATAATATTATACAAAATTTCAACAACACTTTAAACATTTTTTTATCAATAATTTGACTGAAATTAAATTTATACATTATAATTAATTTATAATAGCAAGTGGTTTTCCCATTATTTGATGAGCAAACAAGGCACCAGATTTGTCCATTTTTCGTTGGTAGCAAACATTCATACTGAATCGAAATCATTTGTTAGAAGCAAATACTCCCTCCTGATCGTTTAAATGTCGCCGCAGTACAAAAATAAAAGGGGTCTTTTTAATTGTCGCTACTGTACACCGACTTTTTTTCTTTCTTTTTTTTGCCCCTGACTTGTTCTTCTTCCGCTCGTCCATCTTCCAGCTCCCGCTCGTTCTTCCTCTCTGCTTGAGGTTCTTCTTGCTCCTTCTTCTGCTTGCAGATCTGACGCCGGCGAGGGAGTCAATGAGTCCGGGGCTGGAGGAGTTCGACGCCGGCGAGAGACTCCTGCCCCTGTTCGACAACTAGCTCGACGTCCGACGCGGCCGATCTGACGCCGGCGGGAGGCTCTTGCCTTTGCTTGATGCCAGCTCGTCATTCGACGTTGGAGGCTCGGCGGCAGACGTCTGGAGTCTCCCGATTTTGCTCCTCGACCACTGCTCGGCTTCACGCTTGTGGATGCCGCTCGCCGCCGATGGCGCTGAAGAAGACCCCGCCGCCTACTCCGGGCAGCAAATGAGCAACGTCTCCACCCAAAGAATACTCCAGATCTGTGGAAATAGAACTAGTTTCAGTACAAAAGAAGATAGTTTCAGATGTTCTGCTTCAGTTGAATATAGGCACACATGATGTAAAAGATGTAAAGATGTACAAATATAAAGACCTGAGCTTGTCTGAATTAAACAAATTCTCCAGATGCAACACCTTGTCTAATGAAATCAACTCAAATGCATTCATAGATGGTGTTTGGCTTTCCACTGTCTCTGTCACGTAGTGTTCCTAGAATGAACTTTATCATTTCCTCTGTCACACATCACTAAAGATGCAGTCAAATGAACTGAAACTTTTCTCTCTAGAGAGCTGCAATGATGCAAGAACACCAAAAAGTATCGATGCAACGAAGGCAAGCAAGCAGCATAAGACTGAGGGTGTTCAGAGAATCAGTGCTCTGCCTGCTACATCCCAAGGAAAACCCGAACTGAGAAGAATTTGACACAGCAGAGATGCACAAGCTTTCCTCTCCAGAGGCCTGCAATTATGCAAAATCACCAGGTACTAACACCTCAAAGCAAGGAGATGAGCAGCGTAAGCCCACAGGCGCTCAGAAAAGCTTGTTCTCAACATGCTTACACTCTGAGAAGACTGAAGAGAGATCCAGTTGCAATGGAGAAGAATGAGCTTTTCCACGCAATGGGTTGCAACAATAAGAAATTACTGGATAAACGCTCATCAAAAAAGGCACGGGAGCATCATGAGCCTGAAGACATTCAGAAAACAGATGTGCTGCAAGCTGTCCCTGGACGTAAACTGAAGATATCAGACTTTGTAGCATCGCAGAAGCAGCGGAGAAAATGTAGAAGGCAACCTGCTAGGGAAAAGGAATATGCTCTGATGAGTGCTTGGATGAATATTTACGAATCAGACAGATCGAGAGGTATTTCTTTATTGCGATGATTCAAGGCAAACTGACAAGCAGTATTGCTAATAACAAATTCAAGGATACAAGACGTGCAGCATCTTACCTATTGATGTAGTGCAGCACCTCAGCACCTGCATGTTCAACAGCATTTGGTAGCTCAATAGCCTTGGCAACTGCTGCAACATCATTAATTACTTTAGTGACATCATCTTGTTTGATAACAACATTCCTCTATGCTATGAGTTTTCAGAAATTGATAGCACTACATAAGAAGTAATCACATTATTCAGTGACATACGCTTACAGAAAATATACAGGCACGTATGCAGTCAACAGCATGCAAAACAATATTTGTATTTATATAAAACCTTGAAGTATCAACTATAAAGAAAAGTTAGCTACACTATATTCCTATGTGTTATTCAAATTACACGACTTTATCTGGTTAGGTACACTTCAATGATTTTTTCATGACCTCCATGGATGAGGTAGGAAATATTTTTTCTAATATCTCACAAGTAGAACTGTTGTTCCTCTTGACAAATCTTCTGGGCCTATAGACATGCAGATTGAGCCAAATTAAATAGCTGGTCGTACATAGCATCAAAGTTGTGGGCACTCACGAGCTACTGATTAATTAGGTAAGCACACACTTCGGGAATCGACAAAAAAGCCAATGACAAAATTCAGCACAGTAGTCTAGAAAATCAATCAAGCAAATGGCGTACGCAATTCGGAGTTGGTTAGCTTTTCGTAGCATGCATCTCTATGGAGCATGCATGTGCTGCAATGGCAGGATCAGATGAACTGAACCAAAAAGAGGCTGCAATCAATAGAACTGAACCCAAAAAATGATTGTTCTGCAGAAACGTACCGTACCTTAACAAGAACCAAGCCGACGAAGGGGATCGAGCATCTTGGGGACGGCAACAACTTCGGAAACGGAGTGGACGACGACAGCACCAGGGAAGGGGTCTTGAGGACAGGATCTGTGGCAACGACGGCGGGTGCAGCAGCGTCGTGCAGCGGCGACCGGCAAGACAACCGATGCGGCACCTGGAGGGCGGCGGGGGAGAGGGAGAGGAGGCGACTAACTCGGCGGTGAGAGGACGGTCAGTGCGTCGACAAGGGCGAGAGTGAGAGGGGGCGACGTGTGCGACGGCCGACGGAGAGGGAAGGGACCGATGCAGGCGAGAGGAGGACGGGCAATGCGGACGAGACAGACCCGATGCAGGTTGCGGGAAGGCAGTTTGGTAATTTCACCTGTACCTTAATTTGATTGAAGATGTCGGAAACGACAATTAAAACATCGGGAGGGGGGGGGGGGGGGGAGTATTTGCGGAGGGAAATCATTCAAAATCAACCTTGTTCCATTATGTTATAAGCTGAGCTGGACACATTAGCTATCCGTTCCACCCTTTTCAGCAAAAATCAACAGCTTCATCTCCCTTGTACCTATATCAACCAATCCTAAACCGACCGAGAAAAACTCACAGATCCCCTTCACACCAATCCCACTGCCCCCTCCTGCAATGCACGGCAGATCACACTCAGGAAGATGAACACGAATGGAGCCAGTTGAGGAAGGCCGACCCCATCCCGCGCTGCGCACGCCCGCGCTGTGCAAGCAGCCACCACCTTCGCCCTGCTGTCATGTGAGGCCGCCGCCAGCACCACGCAAGCCAGCTGCAGGGCCAGCCGTGAGCCAGGGCGCGAGGAGCAACCGCCCCAGACCCCGATAACCAAGGCACTTCCATTGGGATGTACATATATCACATGGAATTTTACTTTATAACCTTGTCTTATAAATATCATCGGACTACAACGAAACCCAATTTGAAAAAAAGTGCTGCTAGACAATCTAAAATCCGCCTGCGACTTACAGTAGGCACATTACATATAGAATGTTCACCACTTGATCTATTTACTTCGGCAATGCAAGTTACCTACACAAACCATTTTTTATATGGTTCGTCACTTTCACTTCTCTCATAATAAACACAACCACGTTCCTACGTAAGCCGTCAGATTGTTTTAGGTGATGACGCTACAATTTAGATTTTCTTCCTCTACTCTTCTCCTTTGTCGGGAAATAGGGTGCAATTTGTGTAAAGTATACACAAGTCAAATGGATTTCATTTTAGCACTACATAAGATTTCATCATTAATGTTTTTTATTTGCATGATTGTTCTCTTCAATTTGTAAAAAATATCTTTATAAATTGCATTTTATAACAGTTTATGTGCTACATTATCAAATTTATTTAAATTGTCACTACATAAGAAACCCAAATAAGAGACAAAAATGAGCGACGCGCTTAAAGGAGATCGTCTCTGATAAGGTTAAGCGAGACGTGCCCGCTTCAGCGAGGATCTGACATGGCTCGGCTGAACGTACAAGGAGACGCGTTAAAATAAAACCCGTCTCAGTTAAATCAGTATCCGAGACACGCCATCCTCTCTGTCAAACGGGAGAAGCGTTTCAAACAAAGCGTGTCTCCAATATGCGCAAGAAATGAGACGAACTCTTCACAAAGCGCGTCTCCTTTATCTTTGCTTACAGACTCTTGTCGCCGAACGTTTAATCCATTCATTCATTCACAGTTGAACACATATAACACAGGTGAACACACAAAACATTCATCATACAGATGAACACAGATAATATTGATTAATAAATATATTATAAAACACAAGAAAAAAGTACAAGACACAAGAAAATAAAAACAACATGAACTAAACAACAAAAGCAAAATGGAGACACGCTTTTAGAAAGAGCGCCTCTCCGATTCCACATGTCACATTTAGCTTCATTTTCTCCATTTTGCTTCAGTTCACTATTGATATCACACATCACTAAACTTAGAGCACATTCACTTGATAACTAAATCATTCACTTATCCAGAAAATAATCAAATCTTTCCTTATGATACCTGAGGAACACGATGAACACACCACACATTCATTCATTCACACAGTTGAAGGACACAAGATAATATTCAATCACATAGATGAACAAAGATATATTTCATTCATTAACATAATATATTACAAAACAGAAGCAACTAAAAACAACAAAGAAAAACTAAATCCTACTCCTACTCCTCCTCTAGTGGCGACTTCGGCGCTGGTGCAACAGGAGCCTAGGCCGGTTGCGCTGGCTACACCGGCGGTGCAATCCCGAGAATGAGGTTGCTCTCCGTTGCCTTCACCAGGTTTCTGCGGCCCTTGGGGCCAAGCACCCTGGCCATTGTCTCGAACAGAATGTCGGGACGATTGGCCACCCCGTGAGAGCAAAGATGTAGTGGCCGATGGTACCCATTCCAGTAAACTGGGGAAGGGTACCCAGACCCCAGGAACTCATGGCACGAGACATATTGTTGTATGCATATTGCGCCATAAGGAGACGTTGCTCGGTGTTGAACCTCTCGGGAGAGTTGCAGCACAGTTTCTTGCACGGTGGCTCCCTCGGAGGCCTTGGCAGCAGAAGGTTGACCATGGTGGTGGTGGGTCATCGACTCAGAGAAGATGAAGAAAAGAATAAATGGATTCAAAGTGAGCGACGCGCTTTTGGAGAACTCACGGGTGATGGTGCATCTTAAATAAGGTCTGTGCAGAATCGACGATGGAGGGGTTGGTTTTTCGTGCATTGGTAGAACGACGGGACACATCGATACCGCCTCGGGCAAATGAAAGGTCGCGCACACCGGACATCTTATACGTATCTGCACCACGGCGCCGAAATTAAGTTATTCGAAGTCCTCATGACGTGTGTCTCTCTTTCGATAATGGAAGACGCGCTTTAACGTAACATGCGTCTGTCTTTGTTCTCACGCGTCTCGTATTTATCTCCCTCATCTCTTCGCCTCCGGTGCCCCTTTACTAATCAACCAATGGTCCTTTACTAATTGACCAACTCCAGTGCGACCGCCACCTTTGTTCACCATCGCCGTTGTCATCGTCGTCGCCGTCCTTGTTGTCGTCGTCGTCGCCGTCCTCCTCGTCGTTGTCACTATTTGTGGCTGGTATCGGCTTGGCGCATAGCCGTTTGAAGGAGGAGCGTTTGGCGTGGTGCAAGAACCATCACCATGTATGTACATATGGCACACCGGTCGCATGATTGTATATATGTAGATCTGCAATGGACTGATGAACTTAAGTGTAGTTTTGATTTTCCGTCTTGTTTGTTTTTGTTATTTTCAATTTCTCTGTGTAGGGTTTCTCTGCGAAGCCTGAATCAGAAGATTTATTGAAGTGGCGATGCATCGTCCCCGGTAAAGAAGAGGTAAGTCATGAAGAACAAGCACAATATGAGTTTAACCATCATGCTCCTATTAATGAATCTCCTTTGTAGACTGACTGGAAAGGTGGTTACTACCCCTTGACAATCTCCTTCTCAGAGAACTATCCATTGGTACCTCCAAGATGTGCCTTTCCAAGTGGTCTCTTCCACCGAAATGTCCATCGCTCAGGAGCACTCTGCATTGCGATTCTTGATCAAGAACCTGTAAGATAGACCTATTTTGCTCATGTAATTAGTAATTGTTGTCGAACTTATTTGAACTAGTTTCTTATATTGCTTAAATTGATATTTCGTAGGGGGGGGGGGTGGACTAGTTTTACAATTAAAACTATACTACTTGAACTTCAGCGTTTGTTGCATCAGCCAAATGCGTCTGATGTTGAAAATCATTGCTATAATCTACTTATAAAGGTTAGACACTTTGTGTTAGTGACCAACGTAGGTTATTCATTCCTCCTTCGACATTTGTTAATTTAAAGAATGTCAACATTTTCAGGATCCAGAGGAATATAAGAGATGTGTTGGAGAGCAAGCTGGATGATACAAGTTAGATTGATTGATGGGAGCTTTAAGAATAAGTTTAGATTTGAAATTAGTTTAGAGGGCATGCAATGTATGAACTATGAAATTCATTGATTTGCAAATTATCTCTGAATTGCAATGTCATTACGTTTATTTATCCCTGAATTCCAATTAGTCCATTAATTGCAATGTCATTGCGTTTGTTTATCCCTGCAACGGACGCTCACGATGTCGTGTGTGTGGCAATAGGGTGAAGAGTGCATGAGCGACGCACTTTAGAAAGACGCGTCTCAGATATCTGAGATCCAGCAAAAGGGAAACGCGCCTTACTCGGGCACGTTTCCGATTTATGCCGAAGATCTTTAGTCCCACATCACAAAGCTGAGCATGTTGCAATGATTGTATAAGGCATTGCGCACAGTTACCAGTTGGACACGCCGGAATGCCCTAGATGTTGTTCCTGGCTTCAGCACACAGTGGTGCATCTAGGGCACTCCAGCATGTCTGGGGCCACAAAATAATGCGAGACACGTCTTACCTGGGCTTGTCTCCTATTTATGCCGAAGATCTTTTGTCCCACCTCGAAAAGTTGAGCGCAATGCAATGATCATATAAGGCATTGCACACAGTTGCCAGTGATACATCCCCGCATGCGAAAGATGTTCCCAGCTTCAGCCCACCGTGGCTTATCTTTTGCATGCGGGAAAATGCCCTGATGCGAAATATGATAATGCGAGATGTGCGTTATATATGTGCGCCTCTGAGTTTTATTTTAAACTCTCGCGCGCTCTATAGCGAAAATTTTCTCGCGCTCTCTCGATCAAAGGACGCTGAAATGAGAGACGGGTGTTATACAGGCACGTCTCCGAGTTTTGCTATTTTTACCCATCGCGCGCTCTCTTCCAACATTTGGCAAAAAAATTTAGCTCTCGCACGCTCTCTCGACCTAGAAACTGCAGCTCCTGAGCACGCCGCCGCCGTTCCATCAACGTCAATGTCGCACTACCGCCGTTGACCCCGACTCCACCATCGACCCCGACCTTCGCGTCATCAGAGAGTTGAGCACGCTGGAGCACGCCGCCTCGTCCCCTATCCCTGGAGCACACCGCCGCCTCGAACCCAAACTCAGTAATCTGTATGAGCATGTTGCCACCTTCACATTAGTGGAAATGTTGTCCCTGTCCCCGGAGCACGCCGGCCTGCTATCATCAGAGAGTTGAGGAACCGCCACTCCGGCGCCTCCACCAGCTCGTTCTAGAGCACGCCGTTTCTTCGTCCCTTATCCACGGAGCACGCCACCGCCTCGACCCTGCTCTCAGAGCATGCATTCCACTGATTTTATTGAATTTGAGGATGTCCAATGAAGGTTCATCGTTAATAAAGTCATTGATCCAAAGGGAGAATTTTCATTACGGTATACATTCATCTTCCTTTTTTATGCCCAATGCAGAAGTAATGTATTTGTTTTTACTATCAATGTTTATAATGTATTTTGATTCGCAAACCCTTGAAACTGCAAGAATTGTGGTTGACACTAGCATTTGCCATCCCAGTGAGTTTGATTTCTACCTCTGAAGCCATGCTAGAATCAAGTACCTATGCGATAATTGGTGTTTCTCTAACGAGTTTTTTATATCAGGCTGTAAATTGTTTGTTTTTTCAAGAGACAAGCACACCAGCTCACTACCATGTCCTTTACCATGAGAACAATTTCTTTGCTGATGTTTTGCAGATGCTCACCAACTGCATGTTCTACAAGTAAGCTCGGTTCTCCATTCACTAACAGATATTTGCTACCTTATGTGACTGGTCAAGCGAATGTGACTGCAATTTGAAAATGTTTTATATGATTTCAGTGATTTTATTGAATTTAAGAATGTCTCAACCGGAGCATTAGAGGTTATGAAGGCTCATCGTTAATGAAGTCATTGATCGGGAGAATTTTCATTATTGTATACAAGATTAGATGATGACAATTATAATGTGTGTAATTAGTTACATTGTAATCAAGATGAAAAGTCTTTGTTGTATAATTAGTATACTTGATAACCATGATTGACACTTTGTTAATATTTGATTGGTCAATATAATTTAACATGTGATCTTTCTTGTTATACATATGTTCATGAACAATATGAACAGTATGTTGCTGACACTGGTGTACGGCTGCCAAATCCTGGCTAGCTCCAGGATGCAGCCGATAATTAGGATAATCAGGGATGGAGGGCACCTAATAGGAGACCCTGCCTGTAAGCAATCCGCGACGACTGTAGCAGAGAGCTTTTCGGATATCCTAAATAAAGAAGACAAGCTTCCATAAAGCCCATCTCAGAAATCTACGATGCGTTACAATATAGATCGTCTCGGATGAGTCAATATATCCGCTACGTGCTTTGTTATGGCTTGTCACGCATGTATTCTGATGGGCGACGCGTGCCACCCGCGTCTCCAATGACACCGCAAAGATTGTCTGTTATGACACAAAAAAAGGAGACACGCTTGTTTTAAGCATGTCTCACACTTAGGATGAACGGCGATGCGCCATAAGCACGTCTCTGATGACAACGTAATGCGAGACGCGACGACGGAGATGCACAATTTGTTCGTCTCCCTTCTTTGTTAGGGCATGTCTCGGATGAGCCTTTCTTACGTAGTGTGTATTTATAAGGTGTTTTTCGTTGTAGATCGTGTGCTATAGATATCAGTATGTCATAGCTACCGGTAATAAAATTTTGTGATGTCAAGATTATAATATATATTTTAGAAAAAAATTATATATTTTTAGAGAAAATGTGATTTTTATACATAAAATACATATGTAGGTTTTTTTATTTTTATGATTAAGGGGCCTTTTGAAAGCATCTAGGCCCCCATGAGGTATGGTTTCGGTGATTAATGACAACCATTGAATTTTACTAATGAATTTGTGAATGCAAGGTCCTCATAATCACTCAATCAAATGAAATCAATATATCATGGGAGACCCATATACAATCAATTTATGAGATCAAATCAATTATATGAAGACAAGAAGTGAAAGCTCTTATGTCAAAATCATTCAACTTTAAATTGACAACATTCAATGCTTGAAGATCATCAGAAATGCCTTTGCAACAAATATCAAAGAGGTCAATCGAGCAAGAAACAAAGTCACTTAGAAACAACTCGAAGCGAACTAAATTAACTCACCGGATCAACCGATGGTTCTAGAAATATACACATCGGTCGAGTTGGTTCAGCTGAAGAAGAAGACCTCAGAACAAAGCACTCACCGGATCATCCGATGTTAAGGGCTCAGCTACATCGGTCCAGCAGTACAGTTTGCAATATCATTGGACCAAGTGTAGCACCGGATCATCCGATGTACAGAGAATACACATCGGTCAATCACTCCAGTAAGCATCAAGTTTAAGAAAATTTTGGAGGAAGAGCCACCGGATCATCCGATGAGAAGACAGGATCAACATCGGTCTAACAACGGTCATATCTGACACAATGACGTCAGCTAAAGCAAACATCACCGATGATAACTAAAGGGGAGACATCGGATCATCCGGTGTTCACAGTAATGTTCTGTCATCCTACTTTTCTAATGGCTATTTCGGGAAGGCTGGCTATAAATACCCCCTAATCCTGTCATTTCGCCAAGTCTTGATCACCAGACACTATCAACACATCCACAAGCATTCAAGACCAAGAGCAATCACCTCCACATCATTTCGATCACCTATACACCAAGAGTTAGGCTAGAACTAGCTAGAGAGAGAGCTTGTGTGCCTCCATTCTGGGTGAGTGGACTCTCTAGGATAGTGAGAGAGCCTCAAGAGAGTGCCCTTGGTGTTTGTAACTGTGAGGAGACTTCCGGGGCTTGCCAAGGCGTTTGTGGAAGCCCGGAGGGTCAAAGTTGTACAAGGCTTGAGCTCCACCTTGCCGAGGTTGGCAAACGGAGAGGAATAGTGAAGATCCCTCGTCTCGGTGACTTGGGTGTGGCAAAACCCTTTGGTGGGTGCCACAACGTGGATGTAGGAAGATCTTGACGATCTTGCCGAACCACGGGATAAATCCTCGTGTCTCCTCGGGAGTTTGCATCCTCCTCCTTTCCCTTACGTTTATGCATTTTACATTCCGCAAAGTTCCTATTTACTTGAATGCATAGATAGTTTGCGTAGGGAATTGGGTTTTTAGGAATTGAGTTGTATTGCTTAGATTTTTAAAGAAGCCCAATTCAACCCCCCCTCTTGGGCATTCGATCCTTACAATTGGTATCAGAGCAAGGTTGCTCATAGGATCATTCTAGCTTCACCGCTAGAGAGCTAAAATGGCCATGTTTGGGGGTTCGGTTCCTATCTTCGAGGGCAAGAACTTTGCCTATTGGAAAGCACGCATGCGCGCTTATCTAGAGGCTATTGCGCCCGAAGTATGGGAAGCGACCCACGCGGGGTTTGGAGAACACAACTATGTTGGTGATCAAATTAAATGGGATGCTAAAGCTAGGAATGCTATTTATGAATGCATTAGTACAGATGTGTTTTCTAGGATTGCTAGCAAGGAAAAAGCTTGTGAAATTTGGGCTTGCTTAATAGAGATTCATGAGGGTTCTTCTAGAGTCAAGGAACTTAAATATCACATGCTTAAAGCAAAATATGATGAATTTAAGATGCTACCTCATGAAAATGTCAATGAGATGTTCTCTCGCTTCAATGTGCTTATTGAAGAAATAAATGCTCTTGACATTGCTTCTCTTGGCAAGGGACTCATCAACCGCAAAATCCTCATGCTCCTTCCCAAGCCAAAGTACAACATCATCAACTCCATGCTCCAAAAGGAGTCACTTGACCACATTGAAGTTTCGGAGCTCATTGGAGAAATTCATGCTCATGAGATGAGTGTGCTTGGGATGATGGAGCAATCATCCTAAAAAACAATTGCTCTAAAGGCCTCCACCAAGAAAACAAGCCTCAAGAAGAAGAAGGTGGTTGAGCCTAGCTCAAGTGAAGAAGAGCAAGTATCAAGTGAAGATGATGATGATGAGCTTGCATTGATGATGAGAAAGTTCTCACGCTTGAACTCCAAGATTGCCAAGAAGGGATACACCTTTGATCCCAAGAAGAAAGTGTTTCTACCAAGGAGAGATGATCACAAGACTTGCTACAATTGTGGTGATCAAGGCCACATCTCCTATGATTGTACAAAACCGTACAAAATAAGAGAGAACTACAAGAGCAAGCATCGCAAGCTTGAAGAGAGTGATGATGATGAAGAGGCCAAACCCAAACCAAGAGCCTTTGGGAAGAAGAAACATGACAAGGGCAAGAAGGCAAGACTCTTCCCAAAGAAGAGAAATGGCCCACAAAAGGTGTTCATGTGTGAGGCAAATGAATGGGTCACCGACGAGGAAACAAGTGATGAAGAGAGTGAAGTGGAAGAAGAAAGTTTGGTCGGCCTCGCCATTGCCAACAATAATGACTCACCTCTTCATCCACCGCCCATGTGCCTCATGGCAAAAGGTAACACCAAGGTATTTGACGACTCTAGTGATGATGAGTTTTACCCCGATGATTTAACTTCCTTGATAAATGAATATCATGCTATCATTAAGAGGGAAAAGAGTAAGGTTAAAACTCTTGAAGAAACTCGTGCTAGACTTGAGAGTGCTAACCTCGATTTGCTTGACAAGTATGAAAGCATACTCAAAGAGCATGACACGCTCAAATCTCATGTCAAGCAAATTGAGGAAGAAAAGGCTAAAATCAAGTTAGATAATCATGAGCTTAACTTAGCACACCAAGCAGTCTTGGAAGAGCACAACAAGCTAATACAAGAACATCAAACACTTAACCTTGCTCATGACGTGCTTGATCAAGAGTTGAAAAATGCAAAGAAACAAACTCTTAATGATAGGATATCCATTACTTCTCATGTCACTAATGCCTTGAACAAGTCTTTGCCTTTGAAAGCAAATGCTAGGGAGAAGGACTTGTTGGAAGAAATTGAGAGTTTCCGCACTAGTGTGGCTAGATTTTCAAAAGGAGAAGTCAAGCACAAGGAAATTCTCTTCCAACAAGCAAAGGCCTTCAACAAGAGAGAACTTGGATCCTTCCCGGTGCCTAACAAAGGAAAGGTGCCCTCACCGGAGCTTAGAAAAAGCTTCATCAAGGAAGTTGGTTCTTATTGCCAACATTGTGAGGTCACCGGTCACCACACAAGGGAGTGTCCTCTTCCTAACCGACCTTCTCCAAAGTTGCCTATTAACTACAAATCTACTTTCAATGATCGCTATTATCTCTTAAGTAAAGTAGATGGCAAGGTGAAGGCTAGGTTCATCGGCAAAGACATGAAGGACATGAAGGGGAAGCTCCCCAAGCATCTTTGGGTCCCAAAGACACTTATATCACACATACAAGGACCTAAGTTGGCTTGGTTGCCTAAAGTAAAAAATTGAATTCATGTGTGTAGGTGAACTACAAAGCCGGAGGAAAGCATTGGGTACTCGATAGCGGGTGCACCCAACATATGACTGGCAATGATGGTATGTTCACCGCCATAGAAAACCCCGACAATCATGAACAAGTCACCTTTGATGATAACTCTAAGGGAAAGGTAATTGGGTTAGGTAAAATTGCTATTTCAAATGATTTATCCATTTCTAATGTTTTGTACGTTAAGTCACTTAGCTTTAATTTACTTTCTATTGCACAACTATGTGATCTTGGACTAACATGCACATTTAGCAAAAATGATGTTGTTCTGAGTAGTGAAACAAGCAGAGACATAGTCTTCAAAGGATTTCGGCATGGACATCTCTACCTAGTAGATTTCTCCAACAAGAATGCTAGCTTATCCACTTGTCTTTTCACTAAGACAAGCTTGGGTTGGCTATGGCACCGACGGATAGCGCACATTGGGATGAGCAAACTCAAGAAGTCATTCAAGCTTGGGATGGTGACCGGCATGAAGGATGTCACTTTTGAGAAGAACAAGCTTTGTAGCGCTTGTCAAGCCGGGAAGCAAGTTGCTTCACAGCACCCAATGAAGACAATGGTGTCAACCTCCAAGCCACTTGAACTACTCCACATGGACCTCTTCGGACCGTCCACATATCAAAGCCTTGGTGGTAACCTCTATTGTCTCGTTATTGTTGATGACTATTCTTTATATGCTTGGACTTTATTTCTAGGTGACAAGAGTGAAACTTCGGAAGTGTTCAAGACCTTCGCCAAATGCGCTCAAAGGGAATTTCAACTTCCCATCATCAAGGTCCGGAGTGACAACGGCACCGAATTCAAGAACTACAACATTGGGGAGTGGTGTGACCATGAAGGAGTGAAACATGAGTTTTCGGCCACATACACTCCTCAACAAAATGGTGTCGTTGAAAGGAAGAACAAGACACTCATCACTCTTGCAAGAGCAGTGCTTGATGACTACGGCACGTCGGAGAAGTTTTGGGCCGAAGCAATCAACACGGCATGCCATGCCGCAAATAGGGTCTATCTCCATCGACTACTTCAAAAGACCCCGTACGGGCTTCTCATTGGGAGAAAGCCCAACATCTCCTACTTTCGAGTCTTTGGATGCAAGTGCTACATCTACCGCAAGAAAAGGCTCGGTAAGTTTGAAAGAAGATGTGATGTTGGTATATTTCTTTGTTATGCATCAAACTCAAAAGCATATCGAGTATTCAACCAAACCTCTGGTTTAGTTAAGGAAAGTTGTGATGTTGAGTTTGATGAATCTAATGGCTCCCAAGAGGAGAGTTTTGGTCATGATGAAATAGATGATGAGCCTCTACGAGAAGCCATGAAGAACATGACCATTGGAGACATCAAGCCGGAAGTTGAGGAGAGCCATGATCAAGGGGGAGCTTCAAGTCCCAACATCAACACCTCCATGGCGCCTCAAGTTGACGAAGAGGAGAAGGATGATCCATTGCCGACTCAAGATTCACAAGCACAACAACATAAAGAGGAAGAAGAAGTCCATGATCAAGTCCAACCACAAGAGGAGCAACACGCATCACCTTCGCCAAGTGCTTCACAACCACTTATGAGGCATGGACGCATCTCCAAGGCGCATCCAATGGACCAAATCATTGGAAGTCCGTCAAGGGGTGTAAGCACATGTTCTCGCCACTTTGCTTCATTTTGTGAGCACTACTCGTTTGTTTCGTGTGTAGAACCCACTCACATTGAGGAAGCACTCCAAGACCCAAATTGGGTGATGGCCATGCAAGAAGAACTCAAAAACTTCATCCGCAATGAAGTTTGGGTGTTGGAGGAGCGACCCAAGGACAAGAACGTCATCGGAACAAAGTGGGTGTACCGCAACAAACAAGACGAAAATGGCATTGTGGTCCGCAACAAGGCAAGACTTGTGGCCAAAGGGTTCTCGCAAGTTGAAGGACTAGATTTTGGGGAGACATTTGCCCCGGTCGCCCGGCTAGAAGCCATCCGTATACTCCTTGCTTTTGCTTCACATCATAATATTAGACTTTATCAAATGGATGTGAAAAGTGCCTTTCTTAATGGTTACATTAACGAGCTTGTTTATGTTGAACAACCTCCCGGGTTTGAAGATCCGAGGAATCCTAATCATGTGTATAGGTTGCACAAGGCGCTCTACGGGCTCAAGCACGCACCTAGGGCATGGTATGAACGACTACGAGATTTCCTCATTGTCGGTACCCTAAAAACCATACACCCCCTGAGGTTACAAGGATCTCAAGGGAAGGACATCAACTCAAATTGAAGACCCTCGGGGGCCCACTCGCCAGACGTGACCGGACCCGCTTCTCCAACATGGTTAACCTCTAGGTTGCCACGTGTACTGTCAGCCCAGAGCTATTACCCGCAAGGGTGAAGCTCCGGGCCAAGTACTGAAACGGCACCTCCGGAGGTAGCCCCCGACCGAGAGAAGCTCCGGACATGACACGTGCCAGGTCACCTCGGAGCTTCCCGCTTCTCCCAAGCAAGCTCCGGCGCTGCCACGTGTCCACACGACGGAGCTAGATGCTTAAAGCCCCCGGGAGACGTTGTAACGGCTTCGGATCTCCAAAGGACAGCCGCAGACTTCAAGATCCGATTAATTACCATTAATTCCACGTTAATGATAATTAATCGGACAGCCTTAACACCTGTAACGGCACTGTCGGAGCCGTTACAGGGTTATTAACAACAATTAATCTCGTGTATCAATACTAATAACCGCCAGGGCCACATGTCGGGCCAGGCTGACTTGTAACGGTTGGTCCTTGTACTATAAAAGGACAAACCGACGATACACAGAGGGGGTCGAACATTCTGAAGCTCACAAGTTAATACAACAAACACACACCCGTGGAGTAGGGTATTACGCTCAGGCGGCCCGAACCACGTAAACCACCGTGTCACTCGTGTCCAAATCGCATTTCACTTTCTTAGATCTCCGCGCGCCCAGACCGAACCACAAACTCCTTCAAACACTTTTCATAGTGTTAGGGGATCTGCCGACTCCAACAGTCGACAGTTGGCGCGCCAGGTAGGGGCGCCTGAGATCTTCAAGAATGGTGAATTCTGCAGCTGGATCATCCAATGGGCAACCTGCTGCTCAGACTGTCGGAGGCAATCCCTCCAACATGCAACCACCGGCAGGAGCCTCAGTTCCAGCGGGAGTCACACTCCCACCACCACCATCTTCTCCGGCAAGACATGCCGAACGACATGATGGTGCACCGGCGTCACATTCTGCGCCGGCAAGTCGTGACAACCCAGAACACGCGCTCCATGCAGCGCGTGCTCTCCTTCAGCGACCACCACCTCCGGATGCATCTCAAGGTGCCATGGAGCAATGGAGAGCTGATATTGAGCATTTGGTCGCAGCAGCGGCCGAACGCCTCAACAATCAGGGTCCACCTCCTTCAGGGCGGGCCCCGTCGCAGTGACGAACGTTGTCTGGAAGACTTGGTCCACATGTCTCCAATAACCGGAGAAGAGCTGCGTCACAGCAAGTGACGTCGTTGCCCTCTGGGGCACGACGTGCCCATACTGCATCTCGGCTTTCGACACACGACCTCCGAGCGGAGCTTGATCGCCGATACCGCCAACAGGATGGCCGTGTCCACATCGAGCGAGCTCGAGAAAGACGAGATGCTCAAGATCTTTCTACTCTGGAAGGAGTAGGAGGAGGCTGTTCCGCCCTAGCCATGCACCTGCGTATGGTTAGATGGCCACAGAAGTTCCGGCCACACTTGCCGGAAAAATTCGACGGGACTGTCAATCCCGTAGAATTTCTACAGATATACTCCACTACGATCCTAGCAGCTGGAGGAAATGAGGCTGTAATGGCCAATTACTTTCCAGTGGCCTTAACTGGGACTGCTAGGTCCTGGTTTATGAGCCTTCCGCCCAACTCTATCGACAGTTGGGAGGAGCTATGCCGCCAGTTCACCGCCAATTTCGGGAGTTCATACACCCGTCCGGGCACCGAACTGGACCTTTTTGCGGTCGTGCAAAAAGGAGGAGAATCTTTACGGTCATTCATCCAGAGATTCTCTCAGGTACGTAACACAATCCCTTCTATCTCAAGCGCTTCTGTCATTGTAGCATTCAGACAGGGTGTACGAGACAAGAAGATGTTGGAGAAACTGGCGATCAAAGAGATCACCAGTGTCACGGAGCTCTTCAGCCTGGCTGACAAATGTGCCAGAGCTGCGGAGGGCCGTGAAATGCACTCCAAACCAGCCTTGGAGGATCATAAAAAATCCTCCAAAGAAGAAGCCGCTACCTCCGGGAGTGGCAAGAAGAAAAAGAAGACCAACGGCAAGAAGAAGCCGTCGGCCGGCACATCCAACGTTGCAGCCACTGCAACTCCTGGTGGCCGGGGGCCACGCCCCGAGAAGCGACCTCGACCGTCTTCCGAAGACGGTGGCAAATCCAAGATGTGGTGCCCCATTCACAAAACGGGCAGCCACAGGCTGGAGGATTGCCGGGAGGTCCAAAACCTTGCCGAGCGCTACCACAAGCGCCGGGAAGGGTCTCCCTTCCGTCAGAGGGAGGGAAAACAAAAGGTCGATGAAGCTCCGGCTGAAGAGGAGTTAGGGTTTCAAGACCCCAAAAAGGTCTTGAAAGCCGTCTACACCTCCGTCGACGATGATTCCGACGTCTCCGACAACGAACGTCGAAAAACCATGAACACCATCTTTGGTGGATCATGGGACATCACCTCTCGTCGCGTCATTAAGACCATGCGACGGGATATGGCTGCTGTAGCTCCTACAGCTAGACCGGAGCCACATCGAAAGTGGATGGACACACCCATCACTTTCGATGCTTCGGACTGTCCTCAAAGCATGGTCGGAGCTGGCCAGCTGCCCTTGATGGTATCCCCCACCATCAACAACATCCAGCTCCATCATGTCCTGGTAGATGGAGGTTCGGGGCTTAATCTCATCAGCTTCGAAGCTTTCACTAAGCTTCAGCTTCGACCTTCAGACCTCCAGCCCTCTCGACCTTTCTCCGGAGTAGGTCCGGGGGCCATAACCCCACTCGGAGCTATCACTCTCCCTGTTACCTTCGGGACCCGGGAGAAGTATCGCACCGAAAAGTTGGTCTTCGACGTCGCTCAGATCAACTTACCATTCAACGCCATTTTGGGTAGACCTGCCCTGTACAAATTCATGGCAGCTGCTCATTATGGATACCTGGTGTTGAAGATGCCGACACCAGTAGGCGTTCTCCGGATCCGTGGAGATCGCACTGCCGGAGTAACTGCTCTGGAAGAACTCCATGCACTCACCACAGCGCAAGAGGAGGATTCCAGACAGAAGCAAGCTCCACAACCTCTGAGCATTCGTCAACGAGGCTCGACCTCTGCACCCCGTGTGCAGCCAAGCGGCGACACCGACATTCCCGTCAAAGTCGTCCAAATTGGTTCCGATGTCACTCAAACTACCCGCATATCGGGTGGCTTGAACGACAAATAGGAACTCGCGCTCATCACTTTCCTCCGGGCTAATGTTGACGTGTTTGCCTGGCAACCGTCACAAATGCCTGGGATCCCCAGGGAAGTGATTGAGCACAATCTGAAGATTTACCCCGACGCTCGGCCTGTACACCAGAAACCTCGGAAGCAATCTGTAGAGCGACAGAACTTCATCTGACAAGAAGTGAAGAAGTTGCTCGAAGCCGGATTCATCCGAGAAGTCTACCATCCAAAATGGCTGGCAAACCCAGTCGTTGTGCCTAAGGCCGGCGGGAAACTTCGGATGTGCATCGACTACACCACACTGAATAAGGCATGTCCAAAAGATCCATTCCCACTACCTAGAATAGACCAGATAGTGGATTCCACCTCTGGGTGTGAGTTGCTGTGTTTTCTAGACGCATATTCAGGATATCATCAAATCCGGATGTCTAGGGAAGATGAAGAACATACTTCATTCATCACAGTGGATGGATTGTATTGTTACACAGCCATGCCTTTTGGTCTCAAGAATGCAGCTTCAACTTTTGTACGAGCAATGTACAAAACTTTCGAAGAACTCATCAGAGACATAGTGGAGGTGTATGTTGATGACATTGTGGTCAAAGTCAAAAACAAGGAGTCCCTCTTGGATACCTTGCAGGCTGTCTTCGACAAGCTGCGGGCCACCCGCACGAAGCTAAACCCAGACAAGTGCGTCTTCGGGGTTAGTTCCGGAAAGCTTCTTGGTTTCCTGGTAAGTCACCGGGGTATAGAGGCTAATCCGGCGAAGATAAAAGCCATCGAAGACATGCGGCCACCAACCCGCATCAAAGACGTCCAAAAATTAACTGGATGTCTAGCAGCCCTCAGTCGATTCATTTCAAGACTGGCGGAAAGGGCACTTCCCTTCTTCAAGTTACTGAGGAAGTCCGGACCATTCCAATGGTCTGAAGAGGCAGAGAAGGCATTCCAGGAGCTGAAACAGTTCCTCACCACTCTACCAGTCTTGGTAGCTCCGAACCCTGGTGAGCCTTTATTGCTTTATATTTCAGCAGCTGACGAAGTCGTCAGTATGGTTCTGGTTGCGGAGAGACCGGAACTACCCAATACTCAGGAATCCAGATCCCTTCGGGAGGATCCGGAGGTTCCCGAAAGCAGGTCTGGGTCCCAGCTCCCAGACTTGAATCCTCAAGAAGCCACTTCAGAGGACCCGGATCCTTCTGATAGGATCCAGGTCATTCCTGAAGAAGCTCCGGGTTCCTCCACCCAGAACCCGGAGGTCCCCGAATATAGTTTGGACCCCTCCGACAGGGTCCGGATCAATGGAGAGGAAGCTCCGGACCCCTCCGGGAGGGCCCGGACCGTTCAACGCCCAGTATACTTCATCAGTGAAGTGTTACATGATGCCAAGACTCGATACCTAGAGGTACATAAGCTGCTCTACGCAGTTCTTATTGCCTCAAGGAAGCTTCGACACTATTTCCAAGCTCACAAAGTCTCGGTGGTAACCTCATATCCACTTCGAGCGATTCTGCATAATCCCAATTCAACTGGGAATATAGCGAAGTGGGCAGCGGAACTGGCTGAATTCGACCTCGAATTCATTCCAAGACAAGCAATCAAGAGTCAAGCGTTGGCAGATTTCGTGGCAGAATGGACTCCCTCTCCATTAAACTCTGGGGGCCCCAGCGAGCAGAAGAAGGAACCACAAGTTCCGGCCTTCACTAAGCCTCACTGGACCCTTTACTTCGACGGCTCCATGCAGAAGCAGGGAGCCGGAGCTGGAATCCTTCTCCTCACACCAACCGGGGAGAAGGTAAGATACATGGTGCACCTTGATTTCAAGGCAACCAACAACATGGCGGAGTACGAAGCACTCATATATGGATTAATGGTGGCACTATCCTTTGGTGTCAAGCAGTTGCTGGTCAAAGGGGATTCACAACTTGTTATCAAACAGGTGAAGGGTGAATGCTCCTGCAATAATCTCCAGCTGGCTGCTTATCTCCTTGAAGTCCAGAGGCTTCAGAAGGACTTCGAAGTCCTAGACCTTCACCATGTTCAGCGTGCTCACAACGTTGAAGCTGACGAACTCTCGACCAAGGCGTCAACCGGAGCTCCGGCTCCAGACGGAACCTTTGTCCGGAGGATGTCAAAACCCACAGTTCAGCCTGCCGAGCTGAACGAAGGGGGCGAGATCAGCATCCCGAAGCTGACGGTCCCGATGGCCCTGTTACCATGGCAGCCATCAAGGGTCGTAGGTGCTGCCGGAAGCTCCGAGCAACCCAGCACGCAAGACTCAAATGCTCAAGTCAGTTCCGATGCATGGATCTCGGAGATCCGGAACTACTTGAAAGACAACATCATTCCTGACGATGATGTATCCGCTGACCGGGTAGTCAGATTGGCTAAAAGATACACGTTGGTAGAAGGGGATCTCTACCGGCGTGGTGCCAACGGCATCCTAATGCGGTGCATCACAAGGGAAGAAGGCTGCAAGCTCCTCGCAGAAATCCATGGAGGCGAGTGTGGGAACCACGCGTCTTCCCGCACGCTGGTCGGAAAAGCCTTTCGGCACGGCTTCTACTGGCCTACAGCGCTCCAGGATGCTACTGAGCTAGTGAAGAAATGCAAAGCATGCCAATTTCATGCAAAGCAAATTCATACACCTGCTCAGCCCTTACAAATGATACCTCCTACGTGGCCTTTCGCCGTGTGGGGGATGGACATCTTGGGACCCTTCCCAAGAGCCGTCGAAGGTTACAAGTTCCTGTATGTCGCCATCGACAAGTTCACCAAGTGGCCGGAAGCTACTCCTGTTGTGACGATCAACAAACAATCTGCAATCAATTTTCTACAATCTATCGTGAGCAGATTCGGAGTCCCAAACAAGATCATCACTGATAATGGGACTCAGTTCACAAGCTCCGCATTTCAAGGATATTGCGAAGACCTCGGCATACAAGTTTGCTACGCCTCCGTAGCTCATCCTGCCAGCAATGGGCAAGCCGAGAGAGCAAACGCAGAGATCCTTAACGGACTAAAAACGCGAACTTATGAGCGTTTGAAAAAACACGGAGCTAATTGGATCGAAGAGCTTCCGCCCACTCTATGGGCTAACAGGACTTCTCCAAGTCGGGCAACCGGAGAAACACCCTTCTTCCTGGTGTACGGAGCAGAAGCGATCCTTCCTCCGGAGATCACCCTGGGTTCCTTCCGAGTCCGGACCTTCGACGAAGCCGCGCAGGACCAGTTCCGGCGTGAAGACCTAGACCTCCTCGAGGAGGGAAGGTGCCAAGCAGCTGTTCGGAACGCCCGATACCGCCAAGCTTTACGGCGCTATCATCAGCGGCATGTACACAACCGACAGCTCGAGGAAGGCGATCTGGTGCTACGGAGAATACTATCCAGAGAAGGGCAAAACAAACTCTCCCCCGGCTGGGAAGGGCCCTTCCGAGTGATCAAAGTATCCCGTCCCGGAAGCGTTCGCTTGGCCGCCGAGGATGGGACACCTCTCCCAAACCCTTGGAACATCGAGCACCTCCGTAAGTTCTACACTTAATTCCACGGAGGTGAGTCTTAAGTAACTTGAAGTGTATGTTATAGAGTCATTGTACAGAGTCGGGTAGTTCCTCCAGGAGAGCAGCCGGACCTTTCCCGAAAGGTTTGGAAAGCTCATGCAACACTTGATACAGTCTCCAGACTAGAAGTGTAGCTAATTACCCTGGGTGAAACGAGAAACCAAACACACTTAGCCTGGTTCCGTACCCTAAGAGTGTACTTGTTTCATCTGTACCCCGGACCTATAATGAAAGACATCTTCATGTGAAATAGACTCCACGTGCATTCATTTTTGCATAAGGCTCGACATTTTTATTTTTCTCTTTCTTGTCTATAACAGAAACGTGCAATTCTTAAGAAGTTCTAGTTTAACCGGTTTATGTACAATTTGAGGTGAATTGTCAGATTTTTTAGATTTAAATATCGTCTGTGGCCAACTCGCCTGAAAGCCGCCAAGCCATTCTAGGGCTGGAGTGCGCTATCGACTTAGCCTGGTCAAGCACCCTAAGTACGCCACTCTACCTACACCCAGGCAGGCCAAAGTAAGGTGGGTCCATGGACAATTGGATCTAAAAGAAAAGACAATTCATCCAATTATACTAAAAATCGTGTTCAACTTGAAATTCTCTTGAGAACCGTAAGCCGCGACGAAGTTATAGATAAGGAACGAATTTTACTGTTTTTCTTGGCTTAAGTGTGCAGGAAAAATAAACCCAATATTGATGGAGAAAAACCGGGGGTAACCAAGCTCCGACTCCCATCGGCGTTAACTTAAAGATGGTGAGAAGATTCTATCATTAGAGTCTGTTGCCAGCCAGGCGTGGCAAGGGTCATTGCCGGAGCTACTAAGCTCCGACACCTTGAAGTATTAACTACCGACACTCAACGTGTTGGTAGAGGCTCCTGCCGGAGCTACTAAGCTCCGACGATGGACAGTGCCGGAGCTTCTAAGCTCCGACGACTTCAAGGGACCTTCACTATCGAAAACTTCGGACCTAAACTATACGAGTTCGAAGCAAATCTGTCTTCAACAAAAATCAACATCCTTTTGGTACATGTCCACAATCAAATTGTGCACATCTACCAGGGGGCCAAGTGAAGACAAAGATGTTGAAGACAAAAAATGAAATTCACGAAAAATTGGGGATTTCATTTCATTGGAAGACCAGAGATTACATCTGGGGACAAAGGATTACAAAATTGAAGAAGAAGAGAAAATACAAATAAAGGCTAAGAAAGATAGTCCTAGACCCTATGGAAGAACTCAGCGACCTTCTGGGCGACCTCCGACACGCTGGCTCGGGTAGCTTCGCCTTCTCCTTCAACGGGGCCTTCAAGCACCGGGTCCAGAGGGAATCGAGGGTTCCGGCTAGTGTAACACGTCAACACATACTCTGTGACGTTTCTAGCCAGGGATTGCCCCTCGACCTCAAGCTGGTCCGCGATGACGTCGCCCACCTTGGAGAGCTTGCCACCCGCGGCGTTTAACGCCTGCAATGCAAGGTCCGGCTCCGGCTCCGGATCATCCGGAAGCACGGGGCTGAAACCCAACGGCGCTAGCGCATCGTCGGCCTTACTCAGGAACTCCCAAATTTGCAGGGAGTCCGTCTTTCTCAGGCCCTTCATCTCTTCCAAGGACCTCCGGGTCGCCGCCAGCTCTGAGTTCTCGCGGGAGAGGCGCTCAACTTCTTTGGCGTTTTGCTGAATTTTCGCAGCAACCCGCTTTTCGAGTCTCCCGAGCTCCTCCTCCCGGAGGTGGATCTTGTTCCGACGGTCGACCAGGTCTTTCTCCCTAGCCTCTATTTTCTTCTCCCGGGCGATGAGGGCACACTCATACTCGTAGAGTTCCTGCCCTCGCACCCAGGTCTTCTCCTCCTCTTCGAGGCAGCGCTCTTCCAATTTTTTAGCGCGCTCCTCGATACCTTTGTCCGCCAGAGCTGTCTTCTCGGCAAGCTCTTCTTCACGTCGCAAGACGTCATCCCGTAGCTCCAGGAGTTTTTGCTCCTCATCCTCGAGCCGCTTTTCCCTTCCCTCAAGCGCCTCTCGGCGCTTGATGAGTGCGGTACTGATGGCTTCGAGTTGATCGAACCGAGCGTTGGCCGCATCATTGGCAGCTTTAGCTTGGTCGTGGTACTCCCGGGATTGGGCGTCGAGGTTGTGAGTCATGCTCTCCCTCTCGTCCAGCATCTCACCCCAGAGCTCCAAGCGGACCTTCTCCCGCTTGATCCATTCCTTGTCCGCAGCGATCCTCGACTGCGCCAGCTTGGTCTCGAATTGGAGTCTATTACGCCACCTCCTAAGGGTTTGGCGCTCCTCTTCAAGAACCTTGCTGTCGTGGAAGAAGGCTAGTTGGACTTGGCGCAGACTGGAGCAAGCGTTGTCGATGGACATCGACAGCGAGATGGGCTCCGGACCTTCTGGGGTCTCCTCCGCTGGTTCCAGCGGGTCTTCATTTACAAAAATTGGGTCCCACTCTGCGAGAGCGGAACCCCGAGCTTCCAAGGCACTAGGGCCCTCCTCCGGGATGGCCTCAGTCGCCACCGAAGAAGGTCCCGCCACCAAATCTTCATTCGCCCCCTCAGGCTGGGGGCCGGCGACTTCGTTCAGGCACTCTGGCTCCGCCACGGGTACCATCGACGTCGTCGCCTCCAATGGCTCCGGCCGGGACGCTTCTTCTGAGGGGAGCTCAAGCTCCCCCGCCTCCACCACCACCGGCTCTGCAGCCGGCGCTCCAATAACTACCGGCCTTGCGACCGGAGCTTCAGAAGTAACCGGCTCAATTGCCGGAACCACTTCAACTTCCGGCTCGCACGCCGGGGCTTCAGCTGCCTCCGGCTCGACCGCCGAAGCTCCAGCATTTTCCGGCTCTGAAGCCGGGACCGCTACTTCCTCCGGCTCGACAGCCGGAGCATCTACTTCTGCAGCACCAGGGCCCGGAGCTTCAACCTCCGGAGCGGGTGCCGCTGGCGCATCTTCAATCCCGTGGTCCGGCGCTACCACGGGAACTTCTGGAGACGAGTCGAGGTCCATGACCACGACAGCCGGCGCCGGAGCTGTCGCAGCCTCTGCCTGGGGCAGCACCGGAGCTGGAGCAGAAGCCCTCGTAGCCTCAGACACTGTGGCTGAGGGCGGAGCTTCACTCCCCTTCTTAGGAACGCTGCAGATGGAGAATGAAGAAATTGAGCAAACATATGCTATAATTAAAAGTTAATTGAGGTAAGCAAGAAAAATTACCTTGGGAGGCTCACGCACCAGCTTGCGCGGAACCTCTTTCCCGGACGTTCCGGGCTGGCCACGGTCGGCGTAGGAGCTCCGGGAGGACTCCCAGGACTTGCCGTAGCCACGGGCGTTTCCCGGGTCGGAGCTCTCCTTGACCGAGAGGAACTCCTAGACCTGGAGGCCCTCACCGCTTCTCGAACCGGAGTCGCCCGTCCGGAACTGGCACCACCGGAGGGATCCATCACAGGAACAGCTGCACTCCGGGAGGATCCCACCGCCGGAACAGTAGCGCTTCGAAAAGACCCCCCCCACGGGGACAGATGCTACAGCGGCGGAGGATCTTCCTTCCTGAGGACGGGGAACTGGCGGTGAAGTAGCAAGCCCGACGGACCTTCCGTCAACATGTCGCAGTTTCCTCTTCCGGTTCTCCGGCTCCTCCGCCAGCTCCTTGCCCTTGCCGGTGACCTCAGCTCTTGGCTGAGAGACAGGGGCGGAGCCGCCTTCCGACAACCCGGGGATCGCCAACGGGGCGGTCGATCTTCTCTCGACGACGCCAAGGTCGTCAAGCGCGGGCATCTTCCGCCGGAGCTCCCTGCTGAACTCAACTTCCTCGTTCAGGGGGAGGAAAGCCGGTGGCGGAGTCAAGTACGCTCCGTCTACATCGATGCCGTGCTGGAATTTCTTGAGGTGAAACTCCAAGGACTTCCCCACCATGCTGGACTTCAACCCGGTCTCAACCCGGTCTTCGTCCATCACGCTGTTGAGGGCCCAGGCGAGCTTCTCCCTCCTCTTCAGCGGTGCCCACCTGTTGAACAGGAAGTTGCAGAACACCGCCTGGGGAGTCAATCCTCCCTCCACACATTGGCGGATCCTTGATAGGACGGGATCGAAGGCTGCCGCCAGCACCGGAACTTCGCTCCACACCGACGTGTCAATGCCGGGCAGACCTACTGGCAGCTCCAACCGCTCGTGCTCCTCCACCCGGACAACTACCCAATCTTTCTTCCAGTCATCCCACTTCCCGGAAGGGAACGACCGGAGGTACTTGAACGGGCACTTCTTGCGCTTCACAAAGTAGTAGAAGCCAAGGTACTCGTCACTTCGGCCGGTGGTTTGGACGGTGAAGAAAGTGCGGAAGAGCTCGATGCAGGGAGGAATGCCCACCCACATCTCGCAGAAGTGGACAAAGATGGACACAAGGAGAAGGGAGTGAGGGCCAAGGTGGTATAGCTGCAGACCATAGAAGTCCAGCAGCATCAAAAAGAAGGAAGAAAATGGTGGGATCAGCCCCACCATGGCATACGATGAAAAGTATACCATTTCGCCGGAGTGCTCCTTTTTAAAGGGAAGCTCTCCTCCGGTGCGGATTGAACGGTTGAAGAAGTCCGACGACCACCCCATGAGGGCTCGGACCTTCTTCAGATCGCTCTCCGTCTTCAAACGACTCTCACGCAGACCCAACTCCATCGCAGCACAGCTAGGCGAGAGAAGAAAAGCAAAGCACGAGTTGGGAGTTTGAGCGCAAGAACAGATGGAAAGCGTAAAGAACTCCCGACGGTGCGCTTTCCTTCTTAAGTAAGCCCTCGCAACGCTTGGATGGAAACTGCAGGGGAATCAAGCATACTACTCAAGAATTCAACCCAGCCGATGACAAGAGGGCCCGGGACCACCCCGACGACCAAGTCGAGGCTCTTACCCAGGCAAACAGTTGTCATCACGAGGCGGGAAACCCAAAGGCGGCGGACTGACAAGGCGCGCGGAACCGATACGGTTTTCGTATCGGGAACCGACGACCTTCAATTGCGAGAGATCCGCATGTCAAAGATCTTATCCGCCGCCTGAGGTGCGCCACGCGTCGGGACTCAACCATAAAGCCCCGCCAAAGGCACCTCCGAAGACTCTTGAAGACCCAGTTCAAGAGTCACAAGTATGGACCCACCTCCGGCGGAACGACTTCATCCCGTTGACCTTCCCCGGAGGTAGGTCCAGGGGGCCACTGTCGGTACCCTAAAAACCATACACCCCCTGAGGTTACAAGGATCTCAAGGGAAGGACATCAACTCAAATTGAAGACCCTCGGGGGCCCACTCGCCAGACGTGACCGGACCCGCTTCTCCAACATGGTTAACCTCTAGGTTGCCACGTGTACTGTCAGCCCAGAGCTATTACCCGCAAGGGTGAAGCTCCGGGCCAAGTACTGAAACGGCACCTCCGGAGGTAGCCCCTGACCGAGAGAAGCTCCGGACATGACACGTGCCAGGTCACCTCGGAGCTTCCCGCTTCTCCCAAGCAAGCTCCGGAGCTGCCACGTGTCCACACGAAGGAGCTAGATGCTTAAAGCCCCCGGGAGACGTTGTAACGGCTCCGGATCTCCAAAGGACAGCCGCAGACTTCAAGATCCGATTAATTACCATTAATTCCACGTTAATGATAATTAATCGGACAGCCTTAACACCTGTAACGGCACTGTCGGAGCCGTTACAGGGTTATTAACAACAATTAATCTCGTGTATCAATACTAATAACCGCCAGGGCCACATGTCGGGCCAGGCTGACTTGTAACGGTTGGTCCTTGTACTATAAAAGGACAAACTGACGATACACAGAGGGGGTCGAACATTCTGAAGCTCACAAGTTAATACAACAAACACACACCCGTGGAGTAGGGTATTACGCTCAGGCGGCCCGAACCACGTAAACCACCGTGTCACTCGTGTCCAAATCGCATTTCACTTTCTTAGATCTCCGCGCGCCCAGACCGAACCACAAACTCCTTCAAACACTTTTCATAGTGTTAGGGGATCTGCCGACTCCAACAGTCGACACTCATCATGCAAGGATTCAAGATCGGGAGGGTGGACACTACACTCTTCACCAAAGACATCAACAGAGATTCGTTCATTTGTCAAATTTATGTTGATGATATTATTTTTGGTTCAACTAACGAAGCTCTTAGCCATGAGTTTGGCAAAATGATGTCTAGGGAATTCGAGATGTCAATGATTGGAGAGCTCAACTTCTTCCTTGGATTTCAAATCAAGCAACTTCAAGAGGGGAACTTCGTCTATCAAGAGAAGTACACCAAGGACCTCTTGAAGAAATTTGAGATGGGAGATTGTAGCTAAAGAAGCACCCCAATGGCAACAAATTGTCATATCGACGCGGATAAGGACGGTAAACCTATTGACCAATCTAACTACCGTTCTATGATTGGCTCATTGCTTTATCTTACCGCATCTAGGCCCGATATCATGTTTAGTGTATGCTTGTGTGCTCGCTTTCAAGCGGCACCTAAAGAATCGCATAGGAAGGCGGTCTTTAGGATACTTAGGTATCTTAAGCATACCTCTAGTATGGGCTTGTGGTACCCTAAAAGTGCAAAATTCCATCTCTTGGGATACTCGGATTCAGACTTTGCCGGATGCCGCGTGGATCGCAAGAGTACCTCTGGTGGGTGCCACTTGCTTGGGCGTTCCCTAGTATCTTGGTCAAGCAAGAATCAAAACTCCGTCGCCTTGTCCACGGCGGAAGCAGAATATATAGCAGCCGGTGCATGTTGTGCCCAAATTCTTTATATGAAACAAACCCTTTTGGACTTTGGTATTAAACTTGGTTGTGTGCCTCTCCTTTGTGACAATGAAAGTGCGGTTAAGATAGCCAAAAACCCCGTTCAACACTCCCGCACTGAGCACATTGATATTGGCCATCATTTCTTAAGGGACCATGAAGCTAAGGGAGACATCTCATTGCGAGGTGTTAGGTCCGAAGAACAATTGGCGGATATTTTCACTAAACCACTAGATGAGAAAAAATTTTCTAGGCTAAGAAGTGAGTTAAATGTTCTAGATGCAACGAACGTCATGTAAGAATGCACTTCATATAGGTCTTGCCTAACTCTCAAAGGATAGGGGTGAGCAAGGGTTAGCTTGGGATGGAGGTTCCTTTGGGTTGTCCCAAGGTTTGGAGAGTAGCTCTCCCTGAAGAAGCCTTTGAAAGGTTCAAATTTGGCAAGATAGATTTATTTTATGCCTTGCATGATGCCTGCCATATAGACTTATAATTTCTTGCATTATAAAATGTTTGGCATTGCATACGGTAGATTGTCACAAAGGGGAACCTACCTCATGAGAAAGAGACTTGTTTGAAATGCAATATGTCAACTCATATAAGGTGGAAAGAACAAAATGTTAGGTGCGTTAATGCCTAGAGGAACATGCTCTAAAGAGATAGAAGTCTTCATACTCTACCTCACAAAGCATGAGCCTTACATTTTATTTGGATAATTTCCTCCTATTTTTCTCGATGTTCTATTTGCCTTAAGGCCTAGCCAAGTTATTGATATTAATATTTTTGAGGGATAAGGGGTTGCACAAAAAGTCCTGAGACATGTGTTTCTCTTTGCTTGCTTGTTTGGTCAAAGGACATATATGGGATGTTGCTGTTTTGTAGTCATCGGATTATCCGATGCCTAGGTCATACCATCATCGGATTAGTTGGTGTTCAAAAGCCAAGGGCCAGTTCAGTCAGTATCTCAAATGATCCGACGAGTTCACTCTGAAACACATCGGTCCATCCGATGTTCACAATTCTGGAGCTGTGCCAAATTCCACCGATGCTTCTTCATCCCATGTCGGACCATCCGGTGTCAACGGCATTTTTCTGAAAACCCTTACTGTGGCATTCGACCGATGGATCTATCCTCCAACATCGGTCCATCCGATGTTAAAAAGTCGGCTAGGGTTTGGGACCCACTATTTAAACGGCCGTTCGCCGTTCTCCCTTCTCTCTCCCGATCCCGATGCCGCCACCGCCGATTCTCACGTGCCGCGCCACCACCGCCTCACGCGCCGCCGCCTCCGGCCACCGCCGCCCTCCGGCCGCTGTCGCCCGTCACCGCCAGCCGCCTCCGGTCACCGCACCACCGCAACTCCATCGCCGCCGCCGCCACTCACCTCCACTGCAGCCGCTGCCGCCCAAGGCCGCCGCCTCCATCACCAAGTGCCGCCGCCGCCGCTCCTGCTCCGCCGACCACCGCTCGCGCACCACCGCCGCCCAGCCACACCACCACCACCCTCAACGGTCGCCGTTTCGTCGTCGCTAGGGTTTCCGGCCGCGTCGATCTCCGCGTCACCGTTTCGTGTGTTCGAAGTCGTCGACTCCGTTCACGCGCCCGATCGCAATGGCTCGCGACAAGAAGAACAAAGGAAAGGCCATCGCGGAGCCGGCCACGAAGAAGCAAAAATTGTCGAAGGAGGAGAAGAAGGCGTTGATGGCCGCTCGCACCGCCGAGGAGCGTGAGCGTGACCGAGGGGGATCACTGAGGATCCGTGAGGCTCGTCCGAGGCAGCCTCCTGTGATCGATGACTCCGAGGCCGAAGAAGAGCCGGTAGAGCCTCTCGTCCGCCGGCGCTCAGCCCGGACCCGTGGGGGTCATCCCGCGGCAGCTCCACATCCGAGACCGACGGTTGCCGATCGTCGTGAGGACAGGGAGGCCCAGCGAGCCATCTACGAGATGGACACCACTGTCCATGTCGCTGAAGGAGTCCGGTTGACTGACTACCGGAAGATGAAGGCCAAGCAGCTCCGCAGACTCAGGTGGAGTGTGCTGCTTGAGGAGTGGTACCCGCAGCCCAGAGAGGCCCTGGTGGACAGTCGTTTCTGGACTGTGACGCAAGCGTCCCTCTACGAGACCTACAGACGTCGAGGCCACAAGTTGTTCCAGCACAACTTTCTGGATTGGCATCAGCTTGCCCTCGCAGCAGAGACGGAGATACGACCCTACTTTGAGAGGTACAGAGGGATGGTGCACCTGATGTCCTATGAGAGGAGTGCTTAGGTGGAGGACTGGGTACGTGTGTTCTACGCTACCCTCTACGTCTCTGAGGGCAGAAGATCGATTGATTTCATGTTCATGGGACAACACTACCACTTGACGAGGCAGACACTGGCACAGCTGCTAGGCGTGGACCTGCACGACACTTGCGTGCATGAGAGAGTATATGGTCAGGCAGACCCACCGAGGAGGTCACTCACTGGAGGAGTGGCACCAGCACTGGAGGAGATCCGTTCTTTGTTCGGTCCTACTTTCTCTCCTGACCAGCCGAGGGTACCAGCATTGTTGACTCCAACTGCGCGCACAGTGCACCTTGCCTTGCGCCGCACGCTCTTGCCGAGGTCAGGTTACTTGGAGGAGTTCACCAGCCTACAGCAGACTCTCCTGTTCTACATCATGAACGGGATGGAGTCCGACATAGTGGACGTCCTCATATGTGAGATGGAGGATGTGATCACAGACGGAGTGGGCATGATGAGGTAGCTCATGTATGGACACTGGATCAGCTACCTGCTCACAATGATGGTCCCTGAGGAGTCCGCCGTGCATGACCGCCTCACTGACGAGAGCGTCACACGGTTTAGCCACTACCGTGCTCCAGCTCCTAGAGACCGCCGCCTTGGCCATCCAGTCGAGCGTCAGGTCAGGGCTCGACTATCTGAGGAGGACTGGTCGGACCTGGAGAAGGAGGATGAGAGGCTAGCTGAGGCAGAGGCACAGGGTGAGGACTTGCAGCACATCTGGTCCGAGAGCGACACCGACGACAATGTCGAGGAGTACTTTCCACCTCCACCCTCACCCAGGCAGCACGACGCGGAGGCTGGAGGCTCTACAGTGCCACCACCTACTCCACCTCCCGTCACTGAGGCACAGGTCTCCCAGACGTCAGAGCTCACATCACTTCTTCAGCAGATGGTTGAGCAGCAGCATCTGGACAGGCTTGCAGCTGAGCAGGCCCGAGCGGAGCAGGCCGCCCGACTTCTGGAGCTCCAACAGCAGCAGCAGGAGATGCAACGTCAGATCGCCCGTGAGAGGCGAGAGGACACTGACCGGCTGACGGGGCTGATCGACCAGATGCATCAGCGCTCCCTCGACCACCAGCAGCAGACGCAGCAGGCGATGATGGGCATCCTGGGGTTGATCACCAACCTCTACACCCACACCGGGATTGCCCTCCCATCGCAGCTGCCAGGCGTCGCTCCACCACCACCAGTCCTGGCTCCAGCTACCGCTCCGGTGCCGTCTACGCCTATTCCTTCCATCAGCATGTCTCCTCTGCTGGTGCCAGGTGCTCCAATTCACTCCCCGCTGCCGGCGACGACTTTGTTCCAGCAGACGCCAGCCTCCGTCGTCAGTGCCCCTGTTCCAGCAGCTCCTACACAACAGGCACCGACAGTGGCTCCTACGACTCCGGCAGCTACTTCCACCGCTACTCCAGGCAGCAGCTCCGACGATAGCGACGGTGACCAGTTCGTCATCGTGCCTAGTACTCAGGGTCCTTAGGCACTCGAATCCCTTTTTGGTGTCTTGATGCCAAAGGGGGAGAAGAGTTAGAGGAGTCAGGGGGAGGAGAGCTTAGACTCAGGGGGAGTGTCTTAGCCTTAGGGGGAGTTTATTGAGTACTTTTGCCATCTTTGTAATTCGATATTATCATTTTTGTAATTCAATGCTTTTGCTACTCATTTGGTGTTTATTAAGTACTCTTAAGTTATTAATCGATTGAGCTTATTTGGTGCCTATCTTATGATCACTTATTCACTTGAGTTATTCTTTGATCTTGAGCCTTCAAATTTTAAGTGTGATAATCTTGTATTCATTGCATATCATCTTAAGTTTCATTCTATCAAATTCATTACTATTGCGCTTTAATTGTTGTGTTGTCATGAATCACCAAAAAGGGGGAGATTGAAAGCATCTAGGCCCCCATGAGGTATGGTTTCGGTGATTAATGACAACCATTGAATTTTACTAATGAATTTGTGAATGCAAGGTCCCCATAATCACTCAATCAAATGAAATCAATATATCATTGGAGATCCATATACAATCAATTTATGAGATCAAATCAATTATATGAAGACAAGAAGTGAAAGCTCTTATGTCAAAATCATTCAACTTTAAATTGACAACATTCAATGCTTGAAGATCATCAGAAATGCCTTTGTAACAAATATCAAAGAGGTCAATCGAGCAAGATACAAAGTCACTTAGAAACAACTCGAAGCGAATAAAATCAACTCACCGTATCAACTGATGGTTCCAGGAATATACACATCGGTCGAGTTGGTTCAGCTGAAGAAGAAGACCTCAGAACAAAGCACTCACCGGATCATCCGATGTTAAGGGCTCAGCTACATCGGTCCATCAGTACAGTTTGCTATATCATTGGACCAAGTGTAGCACCGGATCATCTGATGTACAGAGAATACACATCAGTCAATCACTCCAGTAAGCATCAAGTTTAAGAAAATTTTGGAGGAAGAGCCACCGGATCATCTGATGAGAAGACAGGATCAACATCGGTCTAACAACGGTCATATCTGACACAATGACGTCAGCTAAAGCAAACTTGATCGATGTAACTAAAGGGGAGACATCGGATCATCCGGTGTTCACAGTAAAGATCTGTCAGCCTACTTTTCCAACGGCTGTTTCGGGAAGGCTGGCTATAAATACCCCCTAATCCTGTCATTTCGCCAAGTCTTGATCACCAGACACTATCAACACATCCACAAGCATTCAAGACGAAGAGCAATCACCTCCACATCATTTCGATCACCTATACACCAAGAGTTAGGCTAGAACTAGCTAGAGAGAGAGCTTGTGTGCCTCCATTCTGGGTGAGTGGACTCTCTAGGATAGTGAGAGAGCCTCATGGGAGTGCCCTTGGTGTTTGTAACTGTGAGGAGACTTCCGGAGCTTGCCAAGGCGTTTGTGGAAGCCCGGAGGATCGAAGTTGTACAAGGCTTGATCTCCACCTTGCCGAGGTTGGCAAACGGAGAGGAACTGTGAAGATCCCTCGTCTCGGTGACTTGGGTGTGGCAAAACCCTTTGGTGGGTGCCACAACATGGATGTAGGAAGATCTTGACGATCTTGCCGAACCACGGGATAAATCCTCGTGTCTCCTCGGGAGTTTGCATCCTCCTCCTTTTCCTTACGTTTATGCATTTTACATTCCGCAAAGTTCTTATTTACTTGAATGCATAGATAGTTTGCGTAGGGAATTGGGTTTTTAGGAATTGAGTTGTATTGCTTAGATTTTTAAAGAAGCCCAATTCACCCCCCTCTTGGGCATTCGATCCTTACACCTTTTTTTTAGTTTCATCTCGAGCCTCCAAAACCTTAGGATCAGCCCTGGTCAGTCGACGCTGCTGCCTCTCGCCTCAGGGTTTGGTCGTTTGGAACAATTGCCTTTGACCGTACTCGATGGTATGCAATTCAGATGGGTATTTTTTTCTCTTTCTATTGTCTAAATAGTTATTATTTATATTAGTAATCTAAATTAGCTGAAGTTAACAGAATTTAGAAATAGGGTCGAATTGTGGTTTCAATTTCAAATTAAGGTCAAATGTGCAAGGCCTAAAAAAGAGGGTCAAACATACAATTAGCCTTTAAAATGGGCCAGGAACACAATTGTCCCTAGAAATAATGTAGACATGATTTCATCTAGATGAGAGCTCGTTCATCTCTTTCTTTACTAATATAGTGTCGTCGTCTCATAAAAGGTATTGCTACAGCACATCTCAGGTGGCTCCAAACGTATTATCACACGCGGTTTTCAAAACCACCTGAAACAAAGAGCCTGTAAAAATAACCGATTATTGCAGGCGGCAATAGAAACCCTCTGAGAAAATGCATTTTCACAGGTGGTTCTTTAGTGCCAACCGCCTGTGAAACTGCATTTTCATAGGCGGTTTATAACTAAAAATCGTCTGTGAAATAAGGTTATATATACACTTATACCTTCATAGGAAGGAGAAAAGGAGGAACTGGACATGATGATATGACTAAAATATTCCAAATAAGATTTCATTTCATTTCAAAAGATAAACAATCATTACATCAGAATGCAGTGTAACATAAACATGTAGGTTACAGATCAATCGGTCTAATACATCTCCTAGCACAACAAACACTAACTCCACACCACAATGGATCTTGAGCGTGGATGCGACGCTGTCGAGGCCGCCGTAGAGGTTGGTGCAGTGAGTCATCATGTTCTTGATATCATAGACGTGGTTCCCGAAGAAGACGCAGGCGTAGCGAAGGAAGTCGAGCATGGAGCTAGGCAGCTTCCGTCCTATGAGCAGCTTGATGAGATAGGTGAAGTCGTAGGCAGAGTGGAAGGTGACCCAGGTGACGACGTCGTGGTTGCACACGAGGCCCGAGGACATCATGAGCGCAAAGAAGGCTATTGTGGGGACTGTCACGCCCCATTTTACATAAAGTAAAACAGGACAAAACATGCATGTATGTTAGGATCAGTTTGATCATACATGTAAGACGAAAATAGATAAACAGTTATATATCAAATAAATCAACAAAAATTACCTTAAAACAATAATCGAACAACAGCGAAAGAGGAGGAAACAAGCAGGGAAAGCCACATGCAATCGACTGGCAGCAACGCGACCTTCTAGACTCCATCTTCACTTGATCATCTTTTACTTGAGCAGAATGACATGTACAAAGAAGAGAGGAAACAGGCAAGTATGAGTACCTAACGTACTCCGCAAGTGTTGGAAATTATGACATGCAGGTTATTCAATGAGAAAGGCTGACAAGGGTTAAGCCTCTATGCAACATCCTATTCCTTAAATTTTACCTTAGCATCTTATTTACTAGGTGAATGATCCATCTATCCAATAATAGCATAAACCGTCGGGTTACAACCACCCGACTCACCATCCATCCAGATTATATCCACCTGGAGGCGAACTCACTGGGTTAAATCCATCCGGCTACTAAAATCATCGGGTTACACCACCCGACTAACAACCAAACCATCCAGTCCCAACTAATCAAGGTTGAGCTTTCCAAGCGCGCTCATGACCGTGAGCATGGCTATCTAGATAGTTTTATTACTCTGCAAAGTTTGTACCACTTTACCCACAAGTTTTTGATTCCATCCCCTGTCTCCAGGTGGACTAAAGCCTTCTTTATGCAAGTGAGGGCCAGTCACATTGCGCACTACCTAAGGTGTGTGACCAAAAGGTCACAACGAAGCCTTTACCAAGGGTCCCCCGACAAGTACGAGCACTCTAAGGTTTCACATACCACGACATATTTGAGTAAATCCCTCGGCCGTGGCAGCCCCCTCTTGAGCCTTGCGGATCCCAGAGTAGTAAATCCCTACTCCTTCCCCACACCGAACGCTGCCCATACCCATCGAAAGATTACCTAATTAATCATCTAATCTCTTTCATACCGGACTTGTGGTGGCACGGTAATGCCTGGAATTGCAATGCCAAGAACCGGTCCTTAGAATATATGCAGGCCTCTAACAACGAACCAAAGTCTCGTGCATACTACACCCACCAAGACAGCCTGCCTGCGAGATTCCTATATATATATATATATATATATATATATATAATCATCCAATAAATGATAATAAGAGTATTATATCAAATTATCATTACCACCCAACTAATGACAGCAGGGCTAAGCATAAACACATACCCAAGTCCCGACCATACCATCCAAACCTAGCGACAAGGAATAATATCAAAATGTAGTAAGCTTCCTAACATATGATTCTAATTTAAGACTTACATGCAACTAATTCTATCTACGTCCTTAATATTTTCCTAACTGGTGCAAAGTGGTCAAGGAGACTTGCCTTTTCTTTATTTCATGTAGGTGCTCGGTCTTCTGGGTAGAATGCTCGATCTTCCAAGTCTTCACGTCGCATCACGATCAAGGCATGAACATGAGTAAACTACCGAAAGAGAGATAAAGTAGCACATTCAATAACAGTACACCATACAAGCAAAACAAGTAATAAAGAGTATTACGCGAATATCCTACAGTGTAATGAGAGCCTACGCAGGAAAACGACTTAACGCGGTGTTATGGGTGTTTTATCATGTTATAACAATGTTAAGAGTTTACCTTGCATAATTTAAATAATGATTAAGATAACAAAATATGTTTCTATGGCAATTAATTTATTTTAACAAGAGAATACACATTTATGTTATCATCCATGCAGTAATAGATTAAGCCCAGGTTGTGAATCATTTACAATGCAAGAATATATTCACAAGTATCTTTCTAGATCACAAATCATCTATCACATGCAATAACACAATTTACTACGTATTTTCAGTATTTGGACACATTAACAAATATTTAGGAGAGTGTTTTATGCAAAAACATCATTTACAAAGTGCAATAATATACTTTCTATACATTTCTGAGGTTATGAATTATTTACCATACACGAGAATACATTTTATTATCTATTTACAATACTAATATGTTGCAATGGATTAGGAATCATTTTAGAAAATATAAAAACATATTTTATATGCACTACAACATTCATGAACATTAATGGATATTTTAGGATGACACCATATTACTAATACATCATTTTCTAGAGTTTATGTAAAGGATCAGCATGTTATAATGTCATTACAGCAAGTTCTAGGGTTATTCATGTAAATTCAGAATTAAGCAAGGACTTTTATTCCTGAAAAGACACTATTGCAGGTGCTAGGATGTAAAAAACAGTAAACTGGAAGGTCTAAATGTCATTTTATCTTAATTACAGGGGCACACATGAATAAACTGTGCATTAAGGGGGTTCATTGCAAACATTCAGAACATACCAGGGCTAAAATACTAAAACAGAGGGGTTCCAGGGGCTAGAGAGTAAAGTACAGGGGCTAGACTGCAAAGTTCAAGGGCCAGTTTGCATTATTTATAAAAGTTCCAGGGGTGAGGGCGCAAAATAGCGAAGGGGTAAGTTCAGATCTAATAAGGGCCGTCCATTTTAAAGTCAACGGTGAGGATTAGATCGCGAAGGGATAAGCCTCATCTATTGCAGGATTCTAAACGGGTGGCTAGGATTTAAAAGAACTGAACAGGTGGATGGATCTAATCTTGACCATTGAAAACGGATCTAACGGCTGGTAATAAAAGAAGCCAAGGCTTCTTCTTCCCCAGAGCAGCACGACAGCGCTGCCAAAGGCTGCGGCCAGAGAGCTCGACGGCGACACGCGATCTACGCCTACACGTGAGTATAACCGACGGTAGCTACGGAAACTATGGAAGAGAGATTTGTAAGCTCTCCAAGGAGTGTTTCACGGTTCGGGGGGGGGGGGGGGGGGGGGCGTGCGCGAAGGGGTCGACCACGGCGTGGGTGGCGGACGGCATCGGGTGTCGTCGGAACGGTGCTCGGCGGCGTTTCTTCACGTCCTTCTTGCCGGGGAGCATCTATGCGGTACGACAAACATGTTGGAGTAGACGACGCTAGGAGAAACAGGTAACAGTGCGGCAACGACGGTGGAAAGCGACAGCGAGCTTTGTTCTTTGGCTGGAACGGCGCCGCCGTGGAGATTTCTTGATGCCAACTTGCCCGCGGCATGTTCTTGCGCACGGAAAACATGAAGGGAGAGTCAAATCAAGGAGAAGTTGAGCGGAAAGTTTGGAACGCAGGTGAGATGTGGCAGAGCTTACCGAGAACTAACGGGGCTAGGGTCTCCAGCCACGATTGATTCCGATGAGGGCCGGGGAGGCTTGCGTGCAAAACTGAGAAGCAAGGAGGTGAGCTATAAGAGCCAAGTACAGTGTGGATTTTGTCGATTCACGCGGCGCAGTGGCGGCTCAATGCAGCGGCAGCACACGGTGTGATTTTGGGAGCACGAGGAGAGCTAGGGTTGGATGCTGCTTTATAGTGCGGAGCTTCGTGCGGCGCAAGGCAACGAGGGTCGGATTTCTTGGGGCTTGGCGTCCGCGCCCAAGGATTTTTTTGGCGTTCGCGCCGGGGCGCCTCACACGATTTGCGTGAACCGCATGAGAGAGGAGCAGGGGAAAGGGGAAAGTTGGCGCATGGGGTCCGCATGGCAGCAAAAGAGAAGAAAGAGACAAAGGAAGCAGAGGCATCCTATGGGCGTGGGTGGGCTTCGAGCGAGATTGGGCCGACAGGAGAGAGAGAGAGATGGAAATGGCGCCAACAGGTGGGGTCCACTCGTCAGCGGCATAAAGAAAGAGACCAGGGTAAAAGGTAGAGAGCGGGTGGGCCGGCCGGTTGGCCCAGCAGGGAGAAATGGTTTGCACCTTGGGCTGGGAAAAGGTAAAGGTGGGCCGCAGGTGGAATAGGTTTCGGCCCAGAATAGGTTTTGCCAAAGAAAAGGGTTTTTCCTAATTTTCTAACTCCTTTTAAATTCAAATTTTTAAGTTTTTGAATTCAAACAAAATGTTAACCTGTTTTCTAAGTTAATATTTTAATTCAAAACACACACATGCATCACTCACAAGAAATCATCACATAATTCCACACGTTCTTTCAATTTAATTTCTGCATTGTCTAAGTTTTTAATATTTAAATTAATATAAATTAAAATTTACTTGCACATTAAAATTTGGATGTTAGAAGGACGCCGCGCGCAGTTAGCAGCGAAGTCCGTGCCGTTTGCGGCGAGCAGGCAGAGCGAGTCCGGGGCGTGGCGGTGCACGCGCGGGTCGAAGTCGGACATGTTGATCTCGAAGGCGGGCGCGGGCGACGAGGCATTATCATAAGAGATTGGGGATCCGCGGCTATAGGCATTGGTGAGTATGGGGAGAAGGAAGATGAGATGACGGCTATAGGCTGCTGTTAATAAAGATGGAGGAGGTGCGATCCGTGTGATGTGAGGTGTGGGTCATTGGATCGGTAAGCAACCTACAGCGGAGATCTGAAGTTTAAAACCGATTCGTGGGATGAAGCAACAGGCCAATCGGAAGCCACCATTATCACATGCGGTTAATCTATCTTTTTTTACAGGCAGATTTTAGTTACGGACCGCTTGTAATATATTATTATTACAGGCGGATTTAATATATTTTAGATCACAGACGGATTTTTTAATGGACCGCTTGTAAAAAAATTAGGAGGCGCCTTCGAAAATATTTTTTGTAGTACAATAGCTATGAACCAATCGTACAATATTTTTTTTTCAAAAATCCTTAGACAACGTCCAGGTGGTATATACTAAGGAGAAAAATTGTAGCAATACATATTAACAATTACAACTACAAACGAAGCATGCTGAGGACAAACGGCAGCACTAAACAGTAAACACTACGAGTGTTCTTTAGCAGTCTCTACACTAACTGATATTGCGCATCTGAATGACTGTAGCCAGATGTTTCATACCTGCGGCCGTCCGAAGTGCAGCTTCTTCTTTGATACCCTCAATGAGTTGCGGAATAGACCTCCCCTTATCTTCGAACATACGAGCATTACGCTCTTTTCAAATCGCTCACACTGTTACAAAAACATTTCCACATGCAGCGCATGGGATTTTTTACGCCGATCGGCTGTGAAAATTCGTATATTTTCACAGCTAGTTTTTTCACAGATCATCTGCGATATTTTATTATCACAGTTGGCTATTAACTTATTGAACATCACAAATGTTTTTTTTTAACAGACCGCCTGTAAAAATGTGGGGGGCACCTGAGAATATATTTTTTGTAGTAAGACCTCTCTGTTTTTGCCAGGATGCAGGGTGTAGAGCCGGTACTTGTAGCTAGTTGGATGCCCATAGCCATATCACTCCAGATATAGGACACTCCATGCAGAGATGAGACATTGTTTCTAAGCTTCATCGGCACATTCCACAAAAAATATTGGTTTGATTCTCGAGCTTGCAACCTTGCTGCATTATATCTGTAGTTCTGTAGGGTAGTGACGGACGACAAAGCATAGCTCATGGGCGAGTCTGCAGCAGGGACATATACAGCGATATTTTTTTTTGAGAAATTCTATTTTGCTGGTGTCTGAACTTTTACAAAATATCAGGTGACATTCTCACTCGGTCATTTTTTCTTTAATATTCGTGTTCAGTAATCATTTCCTCTCCCAAACCCTTTCTTCACTGAGACCTCCTGTGGGGACCGGTGTCCCGACGTATAAGGATCTTATTGAGCGGTGCCGTGCGATGCGGCACCTAACAACACACATGAAAAGAATTACTAAAAGATACAAAATTTTCATTTCATAAATATAATTAGAGTTTACAAAATAGTGTACAATAGAGGTACACACGCAGCAGAACTACATACTCATATTCTCACTTATCTAAGCATGAGAGAAGACGTCCATGCTCTAGGATGCTTCTCACTAGCAATATGATGATCATCCAGCAACGGCATGGTCCACACGAGATTTTTCTCAACACCTTGAGGTATCATGTACAACCTGAGTAGTAGAAATAAACTAATACCTGATGTCGGTACACTGGAAACCGTACACCCTTTGAGGTTACAAAGATCTCAAAGGAAAGTCATCTACTTGATTTGAAGACCTTCGGAGGCCCACATGTCAGATATAACCGGACCCGCTTCTCCGACATGGTTAATCCCAGGGACGCCACGTGTACTATCAAACCGGAGCTACCGCCCACAAGGGGGAAGCTCCGGGCCATGTACCGAAATGGCACCTCCGGACTTAACCCCAGACCGAGAGAAGCTCCGGATCTGACACGTGTCAGGTAGCTCCGGAGCTACCTGTTTCCCACAGTATGCTCCAGAGCTGCCACGTGTCCAACCGTCGGATCTTCAGCCTCTAACCTCCGGAAGTCTCCACAACGGCTCCGGATCTTCAAAGGGGAATCAAGGACTTCAAGACCCGATTAAGTGTCATTAATACCATATTAATGACACACGGTCAGATGACCTTAATTACCAGTAACGGTGCTGTCAAAGCCCATTACCCGGTCATTAAGGGCAATCAAACGTGTTGAATGAATATCAATACTAGTAACCGCCGGGCCACATGTCGGGCCAGGCTAACTTGTAACGGCTTGCCCTTGTACTATAAAAGGACAGGCCGACGACACATTCAGGGAGGCTAGACACACGCGCCTTAGATGCTCGACACAAGCTCATACAGCTAATACAACACCAACACACCCGTGGAGTAGGGTATTACGCTCAGGCGGCCCGAACCACGTAAACCTCTGTGTCTCCTGTGCTATTCATAATTCACCTTCTTGAATCTCCACGCGCCCACATCGAACATCAAACTCCTCTAACACTTTAGTAGTGTCGGGAGATCTTCCGGATCCAAACCATCGACAGTTGGCGTGCCAGGAAGGGGGCGCCTGAGATTTCGAGAATGGTGAACTCAGCTGCTGGATCATCCAACGGTCATCCTACTGCTCAAGCTGTTGGAGGCAATCCCTCCAATATGCAGCCACCAGCAGGTGCTTCAGCACCAGCAGGAGTCACACTGCTACCACCGCCGCCTCCACCAGCAAATCAAGCTGGACAACGCGATGGTGCACCAGCGTCAGTCACTACGTCGGGAAATCATGACAACCCGAAACACGCGCTCTATGCAGCACGTGCTCTTCTCCAATGCCCACCACCTCCGGATGCATCTCGGGATGGAGCAGTGGAGGGCGGATGTGGAACATTTGGTTGCAGCAGCAACCGACCGCATCAGTAACCAGGGGCCTCCTCCTTCAGGACGGGCCCTGTTGGAGCGACGGACCTTGTCTGGTAGACTTGGTCCACACGTCTCTAACAACATGAGATGAGCTGCATCACAGCAGGTGACGTCGTTGCCCTCTGGGGCACGACGCACCCACACGATATCCAGGCTTTCGACTCATGACCTCCGGGCGGAGCTTGATCGCCGATACCGCCAACAGGACGGCGGAGTCCATATTGAGTGTGCTCATGAAAGACGAGAAGCTCAGGACGTTCTTGCTCCTGACGGAGTGGGAGGAGGCTGTTCAGCCCTGGCCATGCACCTGTGTATGGTCAGGTGGCCACAGAAGTTCCGGCCTCACCTGCCGGAGAAGTTCGATGGGACCGTCAATCCTGTTGAATTTCTTCAGATCTACTCCACTGCTATCTTGGCAGCTGGAGGAAATGAGGCCATGATGGCCAACTATTTCCCAGTGGCTTTGACTGGGACCGCCAGGTCCTGGTTTATGAGCCTTCCACCCAACTCCATAAACAGTTGGGAGGAGATGTGCCAGCAGTTCACTGCCAACTTCGGGAGTTCATACACCCGGCCAGGCACTGAACTGGACCTTTTTGCAGTCGTGCAAAAAGGAGGAGAATCCCTGCGATCATTCATCCAGAGGTTCTCTCAAGTACGAAACACTATCCCTTCTATCTCTAGTGCCTCTGTCATTTTGGCATTCAGACAGGGTGTACGGGATAAGAAGATGCTGGAGAAACTGGCGATCAAGGAGATCACCAGTGTCACGGAACTCTTCAGTTTGGCCGACAAATGTGCCAGAGCTGCGAAGGGCCGTGAAATGCACTCCAAACCAACTCCGGAGGATCACAAGAAATCCTCAAAAGAAGAAGTCGCTACCTCCGGGGGTGGCAAGAAGAAAAAGAAGACCAACGGCAAGAAGAAGCCGTCGGCCGGCACATCCAACGTTGCAGCTGCTGCAGCTCCGGGTGGCCGGGGGCCACGCCCCGAGAAGCGACCTCGACCGTCTTCTGAAGACGGTGGCAAACCCAAAGTGTGGTGTCCCATTCACAAAACGGGCAGCCACATTTTGGAAGACTGCCGGGAGGTCCAAAACCTTGCCGAGCGCTACAACAAGCGCCGGGAAGAAGCTCCTTTCTGACAGAGGGAAGGAAAACAAAAAGTCGACGAAGCTCCGGCTGAGGAGGAGTTAGGTTTTCAGGATCCCAAAAAGGTTCTGAAGGCTGTCTACACCTCCGTCGACGACGATTCCAACGTCTCTGACAACGAGCGTCGGAATACCATGAACACCATCTTTGATGGATCATGGGACATCACCTCCCGCCGCGTCATCAAGACTATGCGTCGGGACATGGCTGCTGTAGCTCCTACAGCCAGACCGGAGCCTCATCGGAAGTGGATGGACACAACCATCACTTTTGATGCTTCGGACTGCCCTCAAAGCATGGTTGGAGCAGGTCAGTTGCCTTTGATGGTATCTCCTACCATCAATAACATCCAGCTCCACCATGTCATGGTAGACGGACGTTCGGGGCTTAACCTCATAAGCTTCGAAGCTTTCACCAAGCTTCAGCTCCGACCTTCAGATCTTCACCCCTCCCGACCTTTCTCTGGAGTAGGTCCGGGGGCCATTACCCCACTCGGAGCTATTACTCTCCCAGTTACCTTCGGGACACGGGAGAAATATCGCACCGAAAAGTTGGTCTTTGACGTCGCTCAGATCAACTTACCCTTCAACGCCATCTTGGGTAGGCCTGCCCTGTACAAATTCATGGCAGCTGCTCATTATGGTTATCTGGTGTTAAAGATGCCAACACCAGTAGGCGTTCTCCGGATCCGCGGAGATCGTACTGCCGGAGTAACTACTCTAGAAGAACTCCATGCACTTACCACGGCGCAAGAGGAGGACTCTAGGTAGGAGCAAGCTCCAAAACCCTCGAGCATTCGTCAACGAGGCTCGACATCTGCACCTCGTGTGCAGCCAAGCGGCGACACCGGCATTCCAGTCAAAGTCATCCAAATCGGTCCTGATGCCGTTCAAACCACCCGTATATCGGGAGGATTGAACGACAAATAGGAACTCGCGCTCATCGCTTTCCCCCGGGCTAATGTCGACATGTTTGCCTGGCAACCGTCACAAATGTCTGGGATCCCCAGAGAAGTGATTGAGCACAATCTGAAGATCTATCCAGACGCCCGACTTGTGCACCAGAAGCCTCGGAAGCAATCTGTAGAGCGACATAACTTCATTCGACAAGAAGTGAAGAAGTTGCTCGAAGCTGGATTCATCCGAGAAGTCTTCCATCCAAAATGGCTGGCAAACCCAGTTGTTGTGCCCAGGGCCGGCGGGAAGCTTCGGATGTGTATCAACTACACAACACTAAATAAGGCATGTCCAAAAGATCCATTCCCACTACCTAGAATAGATCAGATAGTGGATTCCACCTCCGGGTGTGAATTACTGTGTTTCCTAGACACATATTCTGGGTATCATCAAATCAGAATGTCTAAGGAAGATGAAGAGCATACCTCTTTCATCACAGTAGATGGATTGTACTGTTATACAACCATGCCATTTGGTCTCAAGAATGCAGCTTCAACTTTTGTACGAGCTATGTACAAAACCTTTGAAGACCTCATTAGAGACATAGTGGAAGTGTACGTGGATGCCATCGTGGTCAAGGTCAAGAACAAGGAGTCACTTCTTGACACTTTACAGGCTGTCTTCGATAAGCTGCGGGCCACCCGCACAAAGCTAAACCCAGACAAGTGTGTCTTCGGGGTTAGCTCCGGAAAACTTCTTGGTTTCCTAGTAAGTCACCGGGGCATATAAGCTAATCCGGCGAACATCAAGGCCATTGAAGACATGCGGCCACCAGCCCGCATCAAAGATGTCCAAAAGCTAACTGGATGTCTAGCATCCCTCAGCCGGTTCATTTCAAGACTGGCGGAACGAGCACTCCCCTTCTTCAAGTTATTGAGGAAGTCCGGACCATTCCAATGGTCTGAAGAAGCAGAAAAGGCGTTCCAGGAGCTAAAACAGTTCCTCACCACCCTACCAACTCTGGTAGCTCTGAACCCTGGTGAGCCTTTGTTGCTTTATATTTCAGCTACTGACGAAGTCGTCAGTATGGTTCTGGTTGCGGAGAGACCAGAGCTACCCCATACTCAGGAATCCAGACCCCTTTGGGAGGGTCCGGAGGTTCCTGAAAGCGAGTCTGGGTCCCAGCTCCCAGATTAGAATCCACAAGAAACCACTCTAGAAGACCCAGACCCCTCCAGGAGGGTTTAGGTCACTTCTGAAGAAGCTCCGGGTTCCTCCAGCCAGAACCCGGAGGTCCCCGAAGAAACTCCGGATCCCTCCGGAAGGATCCGGGTAAGTGAAGAGGAAGCTCCGGGCCCCTCCGGGAGGGTCCGGACCATTCAGCGCCCAGTATACTTCATCAGTGAAGTACTACATGATGCCAAGACTCGATACCTAGAGGTGCATAAGTTGCTCTATTCAGTTCTTATTGCCTCCAGGAAGCTTCGCCATTATTTCCAAGCTCACAAAATCTCAGTGGTGACCTCTTACCCACTTCGAGCGATTTTGCATAATCCCAATTCAACTGGGAATATTGCAAAGTGGGCAACGGAATTAGCCGAATTCGATCTCGAATTCATTTCAAGGCAAGCGGTCAAGAGTCAAGTATTGGCAGATTTCATGGCGGAATGGACTCCCTCTCCATCAAACCCTGAGGGCCCCAGTGATCAGAAGCCGGAACACGAAGCTCCGGTCTTCACCGAGCCTCATTGGACCCTCTACTTCGACGGCTCCATGCAAAAGCAGGGGGCCGGAGCTGGAATCCTTCTCCTTGCACCGACCGGGGAGAAGGTAAAATACATGGTACACCTTGACTTCAAGGCGACCAACAACATGGCGGAGTACGAAGCACTCATCTACGGACTAAAGGTGGCGCTGTCATACGGTGTCAAGCAACTGCTGGTCAAGGGAGATTCACAGCTCATCATTAAGCAAGTGAAGGGTGAATGCTCCTGCAACAATCTCCAGCTAGCTGCTTACCTCCTTGAAGTCCAGAGGCTTCAGAAGGACTTCGAAGTCCTAGATCTCCACCATGTCCAGCGTGCCCACAACGCTGAAGCCGACGAACTCTCGACGAAAGCGTCAATCGGAGGTCCGGCTCCCGACGGAACTTTTGTCTGGAGGTTGTCAATACCCACAGCTCAGCCTGCCGAACTGAGCAAAGGGGGCGAGATCAGCATCCCGAAGCTGACGGTCCCGATGGCCCTGTTACCATGGCAGCCATCAAGGGTCGTAGGTGCTGCCGGAAGCTCCGAGCAACACAGCACGCAAGACTTAAATGCTCAAGTTAGTTCCTATGCATGGATCTCGGAGATCTGGAACTACTTGAAAGACAACATCCTTCCTGACGATGATGTATCCGCTGACCAGGTAGTCAGATTGGCTAAAAGATACACGTTGGTAGAAGGGGATCTCTACCGGCGTGGTGCCAACGGCATCCTAATGAGGTGCATCACAAGGGAAGAAGGCTGCGAGCTCCTCGCAGAAATCCATGGAGGCGAGTGTGGGAACCACGCGTCTTCCCGCACGCTGGTTGGTAAAGCCTTTCGGCATGGCTTCTACTGGCCTATAGCACTCCAGGATGCAACTGAGCTGGTGAAGAAATGCGAAGCATGTCAATTTCATGCAAAGCAAATTCACACACCAGCTCAGCCCCTACAAATGATACCTCCTACATGGCCCTTCGCTGTGTGGGGGATGGACATCTTGGGACCTTTCCCAAGAGCCGTCGGAGGTTACAAGTTCCTGTACGTCGCCATTGACAAATTCACCAAGTGGTCGGAAGCAACTCTAGTTGTGACAATCAACAAGCAATCTGCTATCAACTTTTTGCAGTCCATTGTATGCAGATTTGGAGTCCCAAACAAAATCATCACTGATAATGGGACTCAATTCACAAGCTCTGCATTTCAAGGATATTGCGAAGACCTTGGCATTCAATTTTGCTATGCCTCCGTAGCTCACCCAGCAAGCAATGGCCAAGCCGAGAGAGCAAATGCTGAAATCCTTAAAGGACTCAAAACGCGCACCTATGAGCGCTTGAAAAAACATGGTGCCAACTGGATTGAAGAGCTTCTGCCCACTCTCTGGGCCAACAGGACATCTCCAAACCGGTCAACTGGAGAGACACCCTTCTTCCTGGTGTATGGAGTTGAAGCAATCCTTCCTCCAGAAATCACCTTGGGGTCACTTCGGGTCTGGACCTTCGACGAAGCCGCGTAGGACCAGCTCCGGCGTGAAGACCTAGACCTCCTTGAGGAGGGAAGGTGCCAAGCAGCTGTTCGGAATGCCCGATACCGCCAAGCCCTTCGGCGCTATCATCAGCGGCATGTACACAACCGACAGCTCAAGGAAGGCGACCTGGTGCTACGGAGAATACAATCCAGAGAAGGGTTAAACAAACTCCCTCCCAGCTGGGAGGGACCCTTCCGAGTGATTAAAGTATCCCGTCCCGGGAGCGTTCGCTTGGATACCGAGGATGGGACACCTCTCCCAAATCCTTGGAACATTGAGCACCTCCGTAAGTTCTACGCTTAATATCACGGAGGTGAGTCTGTAGTAACTTGAGGTGTATGTTATAGAGTCATTGTACAAAGTCGCGTAGTTCCTCCGGGAGAACAGCCGGACCTTTTTTGAAAGGTCTGAAAAGTTCATGCAACACTTGTCACAGTCTCAGGACTAAAGTGTGGCTAGCTACCCTGGGTCAAACGAGAAATGAAACACGCTTAGCCTGGTTCCGTACCCTAAGAGTGTACTTGTTTCCCCTGTACCCCGGACCTATAATGAAAGACATCTTCATGTGAAACAGACTCCACGTGCATTTATTTTGTACAGGCTCAACATTTTTTTCTCTTTCTTGTTTATAACAAAGACGTGCAATCCTTAAGAATTTTTAGTTCGACCGATTCATATACGATACGAGTTGTATTATCAATTCTTTTGGATTCAAATATTGTTCATGGCCAACTCGCCTGAAAGCCGCCAAGCCAATCTAGGGCTGGAGTGTGCTATCGACTTAGCCTGGTCAAGCACCCTAAGTACGCCACTCTACCTACACCCCGGCAGGCCGAAGTAAGGCGGGTCCATGTACAATTGGATCTGGAAGAAAAGACAACACATTCGATTGTATTTAGAATCGCGTTTGACTTAAAATATTCTTGAGAATCGTAAGTCGCGATGAAGTTATAGACAAGAAACGAATTTTACTATTTTTCTTGGCTTAAGTGTGCAAGAAAAATAAAATCTATGTTGATAGAGAAAAGCCGGAGCTAACAAAGCTCTGACTCCCCTAGGTGGCTTGTAATCGATGTTAGGCATTGAAAACGAGCATCACCGGAGTAATCAAGCTCCGGTAAAGCTAGGGGGGCCAGCCATCGACGCTAAATAAAAGATGGTGAGAAGACCCCGCAAACGGAGTCTGCTGCCAACAACTAAGTGTTGGCAAAGGTCACCGCCGGAGCTACTAAGCTCCAACACCCCGGAGGACTAACTATCGATGCTCTACGCGTTGATAGAAACTATTGCCAGAGCTACTAAGCTCCGACGATAGAAAATGCCGGAGCTTCTAAGCTCCGACAACCTCAGGAGGCCTTCACTATCGAAGACTTCAGACCTAAATTCTACAAGTACGGAGCAAATGAGTCTTCAACAAAACGCAATATCCTCTTGGTACATGTTCACAATCAAATTGTGTACATCTACCAGGGGGCCAAGTGAAGACAAAACTGTTGAAGACAAAAAGCGAAATTCACAAAAATTTGGGGATTTCATTCATCTGGAGACAAGGGATTACAAAATTGAGGAAGAAGAAGAGAATGTACAAGTGAGAACTACAGAGATGGTCCTAGACCCTATGGAAGAATTGGGCGACCTTCTGGGCAACCTCCGATACGTTGGCTCGGGCAGCTTCGCCTTCTCCTTCAACCGAACCTTCGAGCACCGGGTCCAGAGGAAATTGGGAGTTCCGGCTGGTGTAGCACGTCAGCACATATTCTGCGACATTCTTCGCCAGGGATTGCCCCTCAACCTCCAATTGGTCAGCGATGACATCGCCCACCTTGGAGAGTTTGCTGCCTGCCGAGTTCAACGCCTGTAATGCCAGGTCCGGCTCTGGCTCCGGATTATCCGGCCGCACGGGGCTGAAGCCCATCGGTGTCAGCGCGTCGTTGGCCTTGCCCAGGAACTCCCAAATCTGTAGGGAGTCCGCAGTCCTCAAGCCCTTTATTTCTTCCAAGGATCTCCTGGCCGTCACCAGTTCAGAATTCTCACGAGCGAGGCGCTCAACTTCTTTGGCGTTTTGCTGAATCTTTTCAGCAACTCGCTTTTCGAGTTTTCCGAGCTCCTCCTCCCTGAGGTGGATCTTGTTCCGGCGATCGACCAAGTCCTTCTCCCTGCCCCTCACTTTCTTCTCCTTGGTAGTAAGGGCACACTCTTGCTCGTAGAGTTCCTGCCCTCGCACCCATGCCTTCTCCTCATCCTCATGGCAGCACTCTTCCAATTTCTTGGCACGCTCCTCGAGGCCCTTGTCAGCCAGAGCCACCTTCTCGGTGAGCTCCTCCTCCCTCCTCAGGATGTCATCCCGCAGCTCTAGGAGTTTCTGCTCTTCATCTTCGAGCCGTTTCTCCCTCTCTTCAAGTGCCTCCCGGCGCTTGATGAGTGTAGTGTTAATAGCCTCAAGCCTTTCTTGGCGTTCATCGGCCGCACTGTTAGCTGCTTTGGTCTGCTCGTAGATCTCCCGGGATTGAGCATTGAGGGCACGAGTCATACTCTCCCTGTCATCCAATAACTTGCCCCAATATTCCAGGCGGACCTTCTCCCGTTTGATCCACTCTTTGTCGTCTGCTAGCCTCGACTGCGCCAGCTTGGTCTCGAAGTAGAGCCGGTTACGCCACCGCCTAAGGGTTTGGCGCTCCTCTTCAAGAGCCTTGCTGTCGTGGAAGAAGGCCAGTTGAACTTGATGCAGACCAGAACATGCGTTGTCAATAGACAGTGACAACGGGATAGGTTCCGGACCTGCTGGGGTCTTCTCTGCTGGTTCCAGCAGGTTTTCAGATACAAAAATTGGGTCCCACTCCACAAGATTGGTCCCTTGGGTCTCCATGGCACTAGGGCCGTCCTCCTGGATGACCTCAGTCGCCATCGAGGAAGGCCCTGCCGCTAGGTCTTCGTTCACCCCCTCAGACAGGGGGCCAACGACTTCGCTTGGGCACTCCGGCTCGGCCGCGAGAACCTCCCACGTCGTCGCTTCCGGAGTAGGGGCCGCTGCTGGCTCCGGTCTGGGCACCTCCTCCGATGGGGGCTCGAGCTCCGACACCTCTTCAACAACCGGCTCGGGAGCCGTAAGATCTTCAACATCGACCGGCCCTGCAGCCGGAGCTCCAATAATGACCGGCTCTGCGGCCGGTGCTTCAGAGGTAGCCAGCCCAACTGTCGGAACTTCCTCAGCTTCTGGCGCGCACGCCAAGGTTTCAATCACCTCCGGCTCAATCGCCGGGGCTTCGACAATTTCCAGCTCTGAGGCCGGGATTACTGCTTCCTCCGGCTCAACAGCCGGAGCTTCCATCATTTCAGCACCAGGACCCGGAGCTTCAACCTCCGAGACAGGTGCCACTGGCGCATCGTCTCTCCCGTGGTCCGGCGCTACCACGGGACTCTCTGGGGATGAGTCGAGGTCCATGACCACGACAGCTGGTGCCGGAGCTGTCACAGCTTCAGCCACCACTTGGGGCGGCACCGGGACAGGAGCAGAAGCCCCCGCCCTCACAGCTTTAGCTGTTGTAGCTGAGGGTGGAGCCTCACTCCTCTTCTTGGGAATGCTGCAGATGACGGATGAAGAAACTTAAAAAAATAGTTACTACAACAAAACAACTGTCCAAGTTAAAGATTAAAAATTACCTTGGGAGGCTTCCGCACCAGCTTGCGCGGAACCTCTTTCTCGAGCGTTCTGGGCTGGTCATAGCCAGCGTGGAAGCTCCGGAAGGCCCCCCCGGAACTCGTAGCAGCCACGGGCGTTTCCCTGGTCGAGGCTCCCTTGATCGGGAAGAACTTCCAGACCTGGAGGCCTCAACCGGGCCCGGTGCTGGAGTCGCATGCCCGGAGCTAGCTCCCCGGGAGGATCCCACTGCGGGTACAGTCGCCGCGGTTGCAGAAGACCTCCCCCTCCGGGGAGAAGGAGCCGATGCAGAGGGGGCAGGCCTGACGGACCTTCCGTCGGCATGCTGCAGCTTCCTCTTCCGGCTCAGGGGTTCGTCCGCCGGTTCCTTGCCCTTGCCGACGACCTCGGCCCTTGGCTTCGGGGCAGGGTCAGAGCCACCTTCGGACACTCCAGGGATCGCCAACCTGGTGGTTGATCTTCTCTCGACGACACCAAGGTCGTCAAGTACGGGCATCTTCCGCGGAGCTCCCTGCTGAACTCAACTTCCATGTTCAGAGGAAGAAAAGCTGATGGCGAAGTCAGATCGTCACCCTCGACGTCGATGCCGTGCTGGAACTTCTTGAGATGAAACTCCAGGGTTGTCCCCGCCATGTTGGACTTCAGCCCGGTCTCGACCCGGTCGTCGTCCATCACGCTGTTGAGGGCCCAAGCGAGTTTTCCTCTCCTCTTCAGCGGTGCCCACCTGTTGACCAGGAAGTTACAAAACACCGTCTGGGGGGTTAATCCACCCTCCACACACTGACGGATCCTCATCAGAACAGGGTTGAAGGCGTCCGCCAGCACCGGAGCTTCACTCCAGATCGTCGTGTCAATGTTGGGGAGGCCTTCGGGTAGCTCCAGCCTCTCGTGCTCCTCCACCCGGATGACTATCCAGTCCTTCTTCCAGTCATCCCACTTCCCAGAAGGAAACGACCGGAGGTACTTGAATGGGCACTTCTTGCACTTCACGAAGTAGTAGAAGCCAAGGTACTCATTGCTCCTACCGGTGGTATGGACAGTGAAGAAGGTCTGGAAGAGTTCAATGCAGGGGGGGATGCCCACCCACATCTCACAGAAGTGGACGAAGATAGACATGAGGAGAATGGAGTGAGGGCCAAGGTGCTATAGCTGCAGACCATAGAAGTCCAGTAGCATCAAGAAAAAGGAGGAAAAAGGTGGGATCAACCCCACCATGGCGTACGAGGAGAAGTACACCATTTCGCCGGAGTGCTCCTTCTCAAACGGGAGCTCTCCCCCGGCGCGGACCGAGCGGTTGAAGAAGTCCGAGGACCATCCCATGAGGGTCCGGACCTTTTTCAGGTTGCCTTCGGTCTTCAAACGACTCTCGCGGAGACCCAACTCCATCGCAGCACAACAAGGCAAGAGAGGAAAAGCGAAGCACAAGTCGGAAGTTTGAGCGCAAGATCAGATGAGAGGCGTAAAGAACTCCAGACTATGCGCGCTTTCCTTCTTATGTAAGCCCTCACCACGCTTGGATGGAAACCGCAAGGAAGTTGAAGATACCATTCAAAAATTCCACCCAGCTGATGACAAGGGGGCCCGGGACCACCCCGACGATCAAGTCGAGGTTCTTACCCAGGAGAACGGTTCTCATCATGAGGCGGGAAGCCCAAAGGCGGCGGCCTGATAAGGCGCGCGGAACCGATACGGTTTTCGTATCGGGAACCGGCGACCTTCAATTGCGTGAGATCCGCACGCCAAAGATCTCATCTGCCGCACGCGAGATACGTCACGTGGCGAGGATTTAACTCCAAACCATCACCAACAGCACATCCGGAGACCTTTGAAGACTTAGTTCAAAAGTCGCGAGGATGGACCCACCTCCCGCGGAATGACTTCACCCAAAGGGTCTTCCCCAGAGGTAGGTCCAGGGGGCCACTGTCGGTACCCTGGAAACCGTACACCCCTTGAGGTTACAAAGATCTCAAAGGAAAGTCATCTACTTGATTTGAAGACCTTCGGAGGCCCACATGTCAGATATAATCGGACCCGCTTCTCCGACATGGTTAATCCCAGGGACGCCACGTGTACTATCAAACCGGAGCTACCGCCCATGGGGGGGAAGCTCCGGGCCATGTACCGAAATGGCACCTCCGGACTTCACCCCAAACCAAGAGAAGCTCCGGATCTAACACGTGTCAAGTAGCTCCGGAGCTACCTGTTTCCCACAGTATGCTCCAGAGCTGCCATGTGTCCAACCATCGGATCTTCAGCCTCTAACCTCCGGAAGACTCCACAACGGCTCCGGATCTTCAAAGGGGAATCAAGGACTTCAAGACCCGATTAAGTGTCATTAATACCATATTAATGACACACAGTCAGATGACCTTAATTACCAGTAACAGTGCTGTCAAAGCCCATTACCCGGTCATTAAGGGCAATTAAACATCTTGAATGAATATCAATACTAGTAACCGTCGGGGCCACATGTCGGGCCAGACTAACTTGTAACGGCCTGCCCTTGTACTATAAAAGGACAGGCCGACGACACGTTTAGGGAGGCTAGACACACGCGCCTTAGACGCTCGACACAAGCTCATACAGCTAATACAATACCAACACACCCGTGGAGTAGGGTATTACGCTCAGGCGGCCCGAACCACGTAAACCTCTGTGTCTCCTGTGCTATTCATAATTCACCTTCTTGAATCTCCGCGCACCCACACCGAATATCAAACTCCTCTAACACTTTAGTAGTGTCGGGAGATCTGCCGGATCCAAACCACCGACACCTGCAAAAATTGTTAAAGTGCAAACGTGAGCATAATGCTCAGCAAGACTGACCCGTCTCACTAGACGTATGCAAGATAAAGTCTAACCATAGGTAAGGAATAGCATAAATAGACTCGTCTGCAAGTGGATTCTTATAGTCATGTTTTAAGTAGCAAATGACATTCCTCAGGCACAACACATCATAGACTCCACAATTAAACAAGAAACGCTTTGTCGATGACATGTCATGCCCAAAGCACATAATGCTATTACGGATTAAGTATTTGGAAACTGTAAATTTTTAATTGTGCTATCTCCAATCCATACAAGTTCCAATACAATAATAATCATGGCAATAATTTCATAATAATTCCATTACTCTTTATTACAACGTCACGTCACAGTAAACAAGTGGTATTCAAATGACCGCGAGGGACGGTGATTGCAATCAAGACACACCCGAATAACACATCACATACACCCGTGCTTAAGGAGTGTGTCGTGCTCCTCACCACGTCATACGCAGCAACCTTTCACAAGACAACTCAAATGCCGACCCGGTCCCACCATCGCGGGCATAAGGTTCTCGCACGGAGCGTGTCTGTGCCCGCCGGCGAATTTACACCTTACTACCCTCAAGCCACCCCTATCGACAATGGGATATGCCTCGACATCCAAGTTATCAAGTTACATCGGTTTCTTGGATTCCATATGCCCAGTATGCATCTGATACTATTTAAACTTGTCAGAAGGGCCGCACACAGATTGGTCCTCAATCGACACAAGCAGGGCTACGCACGTGAGACCACGTCTCGCTGCATCATATCCCGCTGCTCGGTCTCCAATTCATATTTACAAACCATTATTTGCTCAAATCCATCCCGTGTGATAAAATTCTATCTCGCGAGTAGATTCCAACTACTCGACTTCTACCGGATTCCTAAAAACATAAGCATGGCATTTTCTACTCGTCGGGCTGTAAACCTACCCAATACTCCATGGGATTTGTGGGTCATGCAAGTGGAGTAATAAGCACCTTAGCCCTAATGCACCAAACTCATCCTAGACATAAGTGATACAAATATATACTTTTAAATAGCTCTTAAATGCAAATCGGCGTTTGTCTTAGTTTGGGACTCGATTAAATGTCAATGATCAGTGGTCTTCCTTCGGAGATTCCGCCAAGAAACTTCAAGACGGACACCCTGACCTTCTCCTCCAAGTGAATCTCCTCGTCGATCACCTATTATCATGTTCCTATTGACATGATATGCATATAAGTAAACGTAACTATACTTTAGATTAAACAAGTTAAACAAACTCTAAGACTGATGAGATTAACTAGGAGGAAGAGGTATGCCTCTGTTGTGTGGATAAACAAAGGATGGAGTCAAATGGTCATAGTAGTGTCGAGATGTGAATTGAAAGATGCAATGAAAGCATTAATACCATTATTCACTTAACACTTGGAGCTATGCCACTCGAGAAGGCTGAGACTGACTGGTGTGGAAGTGTTGGACTGATTAGAGTAAGGATGACCCAAGAATCAAGGTGGGACATCGAAAGCTTGTGTATGAGTAGAGTGTGTAACAAAGAAGGTCGTGACTTAGAAGTCGACCAATGAAGTTATACAAACTCACTAAGGTGTAAATCTAGTTAAGTGAGAAGTGTGGTCGCAGGGTTCAAAATTAGGATGAATCGAAGTGGAACTCTAGCGACACTTGGAAGTGAAGTGAGATTGGCATTGCTTGGACTCAAGGAGTCATCACAAGCATTGCTAACCTGACATGAGTACCAAGACAACGTTCAAATCACTTTTAGGTAAACCAGTCGCTACGACCAACTTTGCAAGCATTGTTCAAGTTCTTACATGACACTATTGCAGTGTCTTTTGCAAGGTTGTCCAGGTGAGCTCGGTGAACTCCTGGAACTTGAACATAATGCATTACTTTGCTGTGACAACATGCTTTGCCATCTCGTGAAGGTCGTCTCATCGATGTTCACATTGACCCAGAACTCGTCAACGGTGGTGAGCGGAATCTCGAACACAACCCCATGAGTCTCAAGGTTCGTGATGTCGACTCGATCGTCAGCAAGCGACTCGACGAACCAACCGCCGATGAAGTGGTAGACCTAGTTAAGCAGTTTTGCGAACAATTAGGAAACGTCTACGACACGACCAAGAAACTCTTATCCAAGGTTCCCCTTGACCTAGTTCTCCTTGACGGTCGCAATGTTCTCGCATTCCTCTACCATAGGTTATCGACGGTCACCAACACCCTTGGTTTAAACTAGAAGGCATTTCATCGAGCACCTTGGCTACACATAGGACTTGATGAATCTCGCCTTGACTAAACCCTAATTTGGCAAAACGGCCATCACCCTATGTGTCGTGGAGGCAAGGTTGTGGCGTGGGGAGGCAGCGCAGACGCGACACTGCACCACAGAGGAGACGAACACGCGCGCGACAAACTGCGAAGACGGATGAGGATTACCTAGATGGTCGACAGGAGGGACGCTGTCAAGCGCCGACGGCGCGGCAGGCGGCGAATTGAGACGCTGTGGTGTCCGTCGGGTGCTGGATGCGGGGAGCGAACCATGATGCGGGTGGCGGCTGGCCGGCTGGGAGCACGGGGAGACGCGGCGAGGGACGCGCGCGGCCGGGGCGAGCGGCGTGTGGGAGCAGCGTCGGTGAGGAGGTCAGGCTGCGGCGAGCAGGCGGGTGAGCCGGGAGGAGGCGGAGCGCCGTGGCGACTGGGACTCAGCCAAGAGCGCGGGTCAGCAGCGCTAGGGCAGCTCGGCGAGCGCGCAGCAGCAGGGCCGCGGTGGTCGAATGGGGGCCAGGAGGAGGCCAAGCGGAGCGGCGCGCGGGGCACAACACAAGGGAGGTCGGGGCACCGTGGAGGCTTGGGGCCAAGTCAAAGGCGGCGGGTCGGGATGAGGCCACGGCGAGCAGGGAGGTGAGCCGGCGACCGGCGTGGGGCGAGTGGTGCGCCGTGGCGACCGGACGCTCGGTCAGGGCGCCGTGGAGCAGCACCAGGAGGAGGCGCGACCGGGGGTCTCGGCGGGGAAGAACAGGGGTGGACGACTCCCGTGTGTGGCACAGTGGATTTGCATGCCGCTCGGTGGCAGCCATGGGTGAGCCGGAAAACAGAGCACATTTGCTCTGGTGCTGATTTGGATGACATGTGGGCCCCACCAATTTCTCCCCCTTACCCCCTTATCCTATTTGCTGCAAAATAAACTTCAAATTTAAATAAAAGATGGGCCCCGAAATTTGTTACAATTTGCATATCTGAATTTCCAAATATGGTGAAGTAGATATTGCACTCAAATTTGAATGGGAAGAAATTTGTTTTAGATTTCAAATGCTAGATTTAAATTTGAAATGCTCACCTAAATTTATTAAACTTACAATGGCACTTGAAGTCTAACACACTAAAATTTGAATATGGCAAATATTGAATTTTTGAGCATTTTATTTTTATTCTCGGCATGGAAATGGCCAACACGTTGCCAGCGATGACGTGGAGACTTGGCGGAGAAAATATCTAATACTGAGGTCGGAAAAAAGATCATGTCGTATTCAGGATAAGAGCAACACATCATGGGCGACGCTGACTCTCGATAAGCTCAAGCGGAGAAGAAAACCAAACTTCGTTTGGTGAAGGCTGACTGGTGGGCAACCCGACAAATGGGCCCCACACAAGATATTATCTGCGCAAGTCCACCTAAATGAATATGGTCGAAGATCCCAGAGACACTACACTTCTGCAATGTAGCGGGGAACTCCATGATGTTACTTATAATGAGGTTGAACCGGGATTAGAAGTATCACATGAAGATTTTACGTTCAAGTGATAACTTCTCATTAATGTTTAAAGTTTTAACAAGTTCACATTTTTATGAACATTAGTTAACTCACATAGTCCATGTGAGTTTAAATCTCAAAGTCCACTTTAAAAATTTTTAAGTTCGCATTTTTGCGTTTTTGTTCTTCTGAAAAGCGGACTTTTACACCTCCCGTAGACAGTCTTGTTCCGAGAGCCACCGCCTTGTTCTCCACCACAGCGACAATCCACGGTGCGCAGAGGTCGACGGCAGAGCGGCGCGTGGAGCTCCATGGTGGCGCGATGCGAGGAGGCCGACAGCAGCACGCGATGGCCGGGAGCGGTGAGCGGAGCCCCGCGGCAGCGCGATGCGAGGCCGCGTGGCGCGGCGACGGTGGCGGATCCGAGGAAGAAAGGTGAGTTTTATTTTTTTTTGCTAATTGTTAATCCGTAATTTGTAGAATTATATTAATTGTAAAATAATCAAACAAAGAAAAATTGTGATTGATTAACCTATGGAATTAGGATTAATGACTAACTACAAGAATTAGTGGTTAATGACAGTAATTAGCAGCTAATTACCCGGGCACATTTTTCCGAATTTTAGGCGCCTAACAAATAGTCATACCCTTTTTTTTCCTTTCGCTTTTGATTGGGGATGTGTGCATCTTAGTAGAAACAAAATGAGTCCATATAACTGGTAAAGGTGCATGAAAATAATAAGGTATATATCGAAGAGCCAATATCCGGGACGGCCTTAATTTTTTTGTTCCATTGTCTTTTTTCCATCCGCTGCCATGCATCTTTATTTCAACTCTAAGTTGCTGAAAACTTCGAGGGGTGCCTCATGCGTTGGGAATTCTACAGGTGCACCGAAGAGATGATGGAGTGAAAATAAGGTTCGTGCCAGTAACAAGAATACATTTGGGACATATGTATACTAGATGAATGAGCAAAGTCATAAATATACGCACTCTTTACATTAAGATAGTATGCAATAAAGCAACAAACAATTAACATCTTTACATCCCTCTTGTATTATATGTAGGTAACAACTACTTTTATTACAGCAGGAATGACGCATACATTTATTGCTTGTTATAGAAAACAACTTACGTATACAATAAGCTGATTATTTGGTGGCCAAAATATTCGCTTTATAGAGAGGTTTTATTCATTTCTTTGTATTGGAATATCACGGGTATCCGCCACCACTGTTGGCAGAGCAGAGCCACTTCCTGAGCCGCTCCCATATCCATTGAATAATTCCAGAAAAACACGAGAAAACTGCAGCAATCGGCAAACAAACGATATGAGAAATAACGCGTATCGATTTGAAGCCAAACGAACTGTTGTAGATCCGACGGCGAACAACCGCTGCAGACGTTGGTGACGATGTTGAGCCGCGGCGCCCAATCTCCTCGGTAGACGAGCCGTGATGAAGAACGCGAGCAGTCGCTTGGAGCGCTTCCCAAAAACCTTATTCGCCCACTCTCGGTGCAGAATCGCAAGGGCGAGCAATTCCGAAGACCTGCTCTCCCGATCGTTGGTGCACGCCGGCGCACGAGATGGAGTAGACTAGAAGGCAGCTCAAGGAACGCGAACGTGGGAACGATCTGATCGTAGGATGACTGCCGTACCGCGCACCCCCGTATTTATAGAGTCACACGGAGGCGGTTCGTATGCGATCCGGAGGATCCAGATACGAACTGACTCCGCAGTTGTATACGCATCCGTCTCCAACGACTTGGACCCTGTCTCGGGTAGCCCCAAAAAGTCGGAAGTCCAAAAGCCCAAACCCAATTTAATTTTCTGCAAAAATATAAAATCTGGGCTTAGCTCGAGACACGAACTCACACGAACACACGCGCGCGTGTGCGGAGCGGGGCATGGCGAGCGAGCGAGGAGGAGGAGGAGGAGCGCGCGTGGGCCACCTCTCTCTTCCTCTTTTCTCTCTCACTCAAGAAGTGGAAGAGTAACCTCCCTTATATGTAGGGGTTGCTCCACTTCCACTTCTCATGTGGGACTAAACACTTAGCACCACTCCCTCTTGCCCTAATGGGCCTTTGAGATTTTTTAGGATTTATTTCTGAATTAGTATTGGGCCAAACCTATTAATTCCAACAATCCCCCACCAGATCTCAAAGCCATTAGAAGAGAGTTCATTCTCGTTCCTTGTTTGATATACTAGTGTTTTCGGCAGAGATTGTGAAGTTGAACTTCTGCCTAGATCCTCAAGTTTCATCAGGTCACAACTTGAACAATGGACTACGCCTTGAATTACAAGTTTTGTGTGAACTGACTTCACCCAAAGACCATTACCAGTACTTGACTACCAGTAGTCTACCCCGCGGGTGGAGCATATATGTCGTACTCCCTGGTCTCTTCATGAGCTTTCCATAAATCACCCAAATCTCACATACTGCGATGTTAGACAGTCGAAGCTCATATAGGTGTGTTTCCTTCAAGACTCCCCTGTAGGAGGGCATCTTTGCTACACATAGCCAATAGAAACACATTAAGGCAAATCGCCAACCTGCCTTACAGTTTGAGGGTACAAGTGTGCATCTTCACATAGAAAGGGTCTAAAGAAAGTACTCTCCTTGGTGAACCACTAGCTTGTTTTCTCATATCCTAATTCACGGGATCTCCGATCACATAGGTTGGGTTACTACTATGGTGTCACATCAATGGGTCTCAAACCCATCTATCTCGATGCACTTTCTAGCACATTACGTGATAGACCATTCGTAAAGGGATCTGTCAGGTTTTTGTCTTTTTGTATGTACGAAATAGTAATAACTCCGGAGTTTCTCATTTTCTTGACAGATTTTAAACGTCTCTTGACGTGTCTTGATGATTTTGCATTATCCTTAGAACTGGTCACTTTGGCAATCATCGTCTGATTGTCACAGTTCATAAGGATTGTCAGCAATGGTTTCTCAACTATAGGCAAATCCATCAAGAGCTCTCGTAGCCATTCTGTCTCTGCAGTTGCTGTCTCTAAAGCAGTGAGTTCTGCTTCCATGGTTGACCTCATCAAAATGGTCTGTTTGCAAGACCTCCATGATATAGTGCCACCAGCTAGAGTAAACACATATCCACTCGTGGCATAGAGTTCATCAACATCAGAGATCCAGTTCGAATCACTATAACCCTCAGGCATGGCTGGATGCCCAATATAGTGAATTCCATAACTCATTATACCTCTCAAGTAGCGCATAAACCTTTCAAGTGCATGCTAATGATCCGTACCCGGGTTTGACATGAACTTGCTCAGTTTGCTCACAATAAACGAGATATCAGGACGGGTTGCGCTAGCTAAGTACATGAGTGAACCGATCATCTAAAAATATCTGAGTTGATCTCTTGACTCTTTCTTGTTCTTTCTAAGTATCACGTTGGGATCATAAGGTGTTGGAGAAATCTTGCTATCCATAAAGCTGAACCGGCTCAGGATTTTCTCAACATAGTGGGATTGACTTAAAGTAATTCCACTCTCATCCTTATTCAGCTTAATGTTCAAAATAACATTAGCTTCTCCCAGATCTTTCATATCAAAACACTTTGATAGAAAAGACTTGACCTCAGAAATTATATTAATGCTCGTACCAAAAATGAGTATCTCATCTACATACAAGCATAATATAACGCTATCGCCCCCACCATGGCGATAGTACACACACCGATTAGCCTCATTAATGACAAAGCCTGCAGACGTCAAAGTACTATCGAACTTCTCATGCCATTGCTTAGGTGCTTGTTTCAGGCCATACAAGGATTTCAACAATTTGCACACCTTTGTCTCTTCACCCTTTACTACGAACCCATCAGACCGTTCCATATAAATCTCCTCTTCCAACTCTCTGTTCAGGAAAGCTATTTTCACATCCATTTGATGAATTATTAGACCATAAAAGACAGCCAGAGAAAGTAGTACACGAATTGTCGTCATTCTGGCGACAGGTGAATATGTGTCAAAATAGTCTTCACCTTCCTTTTGAGTATAGACATTTGCAACTAGTCTCGCCTTGTACTTTTCAATAGAACCATCAGGTCTGAGCTTCTTCTTGAACACCCACTTGCATCCTACTAGTTTGCACCCGTATGACCATTCAGTTAACTCCCAGGTTCCATTGGAAAGAATTGAGTTCATCTCACTATGAACTGCTTCTTTCCAGTCATCTGCATCAGGTGATGCATATGCCTCTGCTATGGATCTAGGAGTATCGTCCACAAGGTACACAATAAATCATCACCGAAGGATTTTGCAATCCGTGATCTCTTACTCGACTGAGTTATTTCATTGTGTTCCTCCTGTGGAACATTCTCAAACGGGGTATCAAGAAACTCACTAGTTGTGGTGGATTTAGGAGAAATTTCAGAAGAGATGCAAGCAGTGCTATGCATATCTTTCATAGGAAAAATATTCTCAAAAAATGTTGCATCACGAGATTCCATAATAGTATCAACATGCATATCAGGTACCTAAGATTTAACTACTAAAAATCTATATGCGATGCTCCGATGAGCATAGCCAAGAAAGATACAATCCACTGTCTTTGGTCCCAGCTTGCGTTTCTTGGTAATTGGAACATTGACCTTTGCCAAACATCTCCAAGTACGCAAGTATGAAAGTGATGGTTTTCTCCCAACCCACTCTCATAAGGGGTTTTCTCTTTATTCTTGTTTGGAACATGGTTTAGGATATGACATGAAGTCAATAGGGCCTCCCCCCACCATACCTTAGATAAACTGGACGTGTCTAACATGGCATTCACCAAGTCACACAGTTTGCGGTTTTTCCTCTCGGCTACCCCATTTGATTGGGGTGAATAGGGAGGCGTCCTCTCATGTATAATATCGTCTTCCGCACAAAAATTACCAAATATTTTGGACAAATACTCACCACCACGATCTGACCTAAGATGTTTGATCTTTCTCTCTAATTGAGTTTCTACTTCAGATTTATAGATTTTAAAGTAGTCTAAAGCTTCATCTTTAGTTTGCAACAAGTAAACATAGCAGAATCTAGTAGAATCGTCTATTAATATCATAAAATATTTCTTTCCACCTTTTGTCAACACACCATTCATCTCGCATAGATCAGAATGTATGAGTTCTAACAGTGCCAAGTTTCTCTCCTCGACTGCCTTGTGAGGCTTTCAAGGTTTCTTTGATTGCACACAACTATGACACTTAGAACCTTTGACAATGGTGAATTCCGGAATTAATTTGAGACTAGACAGCCGATTTATTAAACCAAAATTAACATGACATAAACAAGAATGCCAAACACTTGCATCATCATTAATACCACAACAAATATGGTTTACTGACTTATTATTAAACTCTGAAAGAGAAAAGCAGAACAAGACTCCGCATTCATAGCCTTTACCAATAAATTTTTTATTGGACTCTAAAACTACTTTAAACCCATCTCTACATAGAAGGGTACCGCTAACAGGATTCTTGTTAATAGTAGGGACATGCTGCACGTTCTTCAGCTGGACAATCTTTCCTGAAGTAAACTTCTGATTGACCGTGCCAACACCACGAACAGAAGCATGTGACCCATTCCCCATTAGGACGGCAGAATCCCGGACGAACTGGGAAGAAGTAAACATAGACATATCAGAACATACATGAACATTAGCACCCGTATCAAACCACCAAGATAATGTTTGGGAAACAGAAAGAACAGTAAAATAATTACCATACCCATCTGCATTGCTAGACGTCACAATGTTGACATTCTTTTTCCCTCTGCGGTCTGCCCTCTCAGGACAGTCCTTGGAAAAATGCCCCTGCTCCCCACAAGTGTAGCAGCAGCAATCATTGGCTTTGTTTGACTTCTTCTTCTTCTTGAAAGCATTAGTTTTGTTTAGCTTGAATTGAGACTTGTTCCCTTTGTTCTTGACATTGGGTTTCTGCACCATATTAGCATTGGCATATATTGACCCTCACCTCCTTTCTCAGTAGCGTCCTTAGCCCGAGCCTTCTCCTCAACATCAATAGATGCCATCAGATTTTTAACTGATATTTCCCGTCTCTTGTGTTTGAGAGCTATGGCAAAGTTCCTCCATGAAGGAGGTAACTTTGCGATAATGCATCCAACCACAAACTTGTCGGGTAAAGGACACTTAATGAGATGAGCTCTCTCGCAAGACACTGTATTTCATGAGATTTTTCAACTACGGGACGGTTGTTAACCATCTTGTAGTCACGAAAATTCTCCATGATATACAGTTCACCGCCTGCATCGGCTGCACCATACTTAGCGTTTAGTGCATCCCAGAGCACCTTACCAACTGTGACTGTCAGATAGACATCACATAGTTTATTATCAAGAACACTTAAGATGCATCATTTCAGGGCAGAATTGGCTTCCTCAAACTTTGTCTGTTCTTCAACAGACAAAGGACCTTGAGGCCTGCCCTCAGTTACCCAGAAGATCTTAAGCGATTGGAGCCAGAGCGTGGCCTTAACTTGCCACCTCTTGAAGTGCACGCCAGAGAATTTCTCCGGCCTCAGTGCATCTGCTAGAGTCATCATGTTCAACTCAGGAAATTGCCTAATAAGGTTTTTGGATTCTTAGAAAATAGGAGGCAATTTACTGAATAATTCTGGAAAACACGAGAAAACTGCAGCGATCGGCAAACAGACGGGACGAGAAATAACACGTATCGATTTGAAGCCAAATGAACCGCTGTAGATCCGACGGCGAATAGCCGCTGCAGACGTTGGTGACGATGTTGAGCTGCAGCGCTCGATCTCCTCGGTAGATGAGTCGTGATGAAGAACGCGAGCAGTCGCGCGGAGCGCTTCCCAAAAACCGTATTCGCCCTCTCCCGGTGCAGAATCGCAAGGGCGAGCGGTTCCGGAGACCTGCTCTCCCGATCGTCGGTGCACGCCGGCGCTCGGGATGGAGTAGATTAGAAGGCGATGCAAGGAACGCGAACGTGTGAATGATCTGATCGTAGGATGACTGCCGTATCACGCACCCCCGTATTTATAGAGTCCCACAGAGGCGGTTCGTATGCGATCCGAAGGATCTGGATACGAACTTACTCCACAGTCATATACGCGTCCGTCTCCAATGACTTGGACTCGGTCTCGGGTAGTCCCAAACATCCGGAAGCCCAAAAGCCCAAAGCCCAATTTATTTTTCTGCAAAAATATAAAATCTGGGCTCGGCTTGAATTCACACGAACACACGGCGCGCGCGTGTGCGGGGCGGGGCGAGGCGTGGCGTGGCGAGGCGAGCGAGCGAGGAGAAGGAGGAGGAGCGCGCGTGGGCCACCCCTCTCTTCCTCTTTTCTCTCTCACTCAAGGAGTGGAAGAGCAACCTCCCTTATATGTAGGGGTTGCTACACTTCCACTTCCCATGTGGGACTAAACACTTAGCACCACTCCCTCTTGCCCTGATGAGTCTTTGAGATTTTCTAGAATTTATTTCTAAATTAGTATTGGGTCAAGCCCATTAATTCCAACATCCATTACCGCTTGGACCACTACCACTTTGCCCACCACCACCTTCACCTTGATCACCCGCATTAGTATATCCACCATCGTAAGAAGGATCATATTTACTAGTTTCACCACATTCTGAACCCGATCTAGAACCTTGTCCATACCCACAATTTTGTCCACCACCACCACCTCCACTCTAACCACCTCCATGAGCATATCCTTCATCATATGAATTGTATCCACCAACTTGACCGTATCCTGAATCAGAACCGAAATCACTTCCAGACCCACCATTTTGCCCACCACCGCCACCTCCACCTTGGCCTCCTGCTTGTGCATGTGACCCATCACTAGGCTCATACCCTCTAACCTGACCATTGCCAGAACCAGATCCGGAACCATACCCAGACCCACTATTTCGTCCCCCTCCACCTCCTCCACCCTCACCGCCTCCACCAGGGTATGATCCACTGGAAGACCCGCTTCCTTGCCCATGGCCAGAGCCAATAATCCCCATCCCGATCCATTTTCTGACCCATCGCCACCACCCCCTTTCCCTCTACCACTGCCGCCTCCAGAACTAACGTACTTAGAAACCCTTGCTGCAGTGGACAGTCCAATGCTAAGGAGGACAATGAAGCAAAGAACTACACACTTGGTGCTCGCCATTGTGAGCCACTGAGCTTTGTGAAGTAGAAGGATGGGGTGAGTAAGAACGGAAGGCTTCATGCGTATTTATAGTGATGGAAGGTGATGGAACTGGAAGGCTGGAGTGCAAGTCGCACTTGCTCTCTAAAATATTGTTGAGAAACGGATTGGTTTCGAATAAGAAAAGGACGGGTAGATCGGTATGGATTAAGAGTTCATAGCGCGCAGTAAGTATTAATGCTGCGTGGTCTCTGGCTCTGCAGGCATTTGATTAAGAAGCTGTATAGTGTGCAAGACAGGAAAGCGAGAGTTGTTGCGTTGCAAAGCATACCTGTTAAACACAATTATTACTAATAAGTATCGGTCAGAACACAGCAAGAGTTTTTTTTTTTACGATCAAAGAACAGCAGGAGTTAGACCATCCGCAGTGGCGTACTGTAAAGCATACTGGATACACTGTTTCGCAGTGTAATTTAGAGTACGTACTCTAAAAGCTGAAGGAGAATAGTGTATAGAGTATGCTTTAGAGTATGCTGGTGCGGATGGTCTTAAGCGCTAGGACTCGCAGAGCTGGGATTGTGGTAAGTACGAATTCGCGGCGCCCAGTTTTTGACTGAAACTAAACCGGTTGTGGAAACTCCCGGTACACCCCTGCATGCGCATGCGCCGACGAACTTGTGATGACCTACGACGAGTACAGTAGTACTAGAGCTTCCGACCGCGTGTAGATATATTTCAGCTGTTTGGCACTCTGCGATACCAACGTAGAGCACAGTTTAGAGTTCAGACACAAATTATCCACTGCTTTCAGACTTCAGGCAGCCAGCGATATCTTCTTCCGTATGGGCATGTATACGGCCAAATTGGACTACGGAAGGGATACTTTCCCGATAAGTAAGACAGCTGCAGATATGCAGGTACTATTGACTGGTCATATAGCTCCAATTCGGAGAATGACAAACATTGGCGTGTCATAACCTATCATATGCATGTGGATCGAGAATTACAAGAGGAAACGAGGCGTGGCGTGCCTGGCCGCGGTTTGTCATCTCAGTCGGCACCGCCGCGAGGCAGGACTACTACAGGTATGGTCTTTACTAGCCCCGCTAATTTGTGTAAAACCGGTTCATACTGTATGCCGTTTATATAGTAAATAGAGGTGGGACCGAGTGTAAGAATCGTCTGTATAAGTTCATTTATAAAAGAGACTAACTTCACCAGGAAGTTGAACAAGGAGTCAGAGAGACGTAGAAACTAGTACAAAGGAAGTCGCGAAAATATATAGAAAAGAACTTTCATAAAAAAAAAAGCCGGGAGCTGAAGTGGTGGTCGACACATGACGTGGGATGCATAACTTTGCAAGAGATGGTACTCCATCTACAAAAGGTGGGGCAGGGTGTTACAGCCCAAGTATTAAAAAATTCACTCCTTCGAACTTTAAATATAATTGGGGCCGAGGTTGAACAAAATTACTTTGGCATAAAGACTACAAGATAAGTTGTGCTGGAAAAGACATTAAATAAATTTTACAACCAACACCTTGGGTGTAAATTTAATCCAAAACATGACTATGTGAACTCTCCTTTTATCCATATTAATGAATCGGCAGTGCACCTCCCTTTACCGTAAAAAAAATTAATCCAAAACAAAAATCAAACTTGAATTCAAATTCACAAATGAATTTGAAAAGAAAAGCCAAACCCATTTTGTTCCGTGGGCGCAACCCACTTCTCTTCTCTTACCCGCAGCCAAACTCGCCGGCCTTTTCCTTTCCTCCCCAGGCCCACTCTTTCCTCTCCCTCTCGCGCGCGACCCGACCTAGCCTGGCACTGTACCGCCTTCTCCTTCCTCTATTTCCCTCGTGAGTTAGGCATGCCTCCAGGCATGCACTAGGACAGGTGAATAGCCTCTCCTGTCATGTTGCTCCCCCTCCTCTTGCAACTTTGGTCCTACGCGTGGTTCACGATTGCGCGACCATGGGTATGGCTCGACCCTTACAAGGATGAGTTGTACGGTGAGGAGGAGGACAACAACCCTATGATGTGCACGCTTTGGTTGAGTCGTCAGGTAAGTTTTACATCGTAAGTTATTTTCTTGATACCATATTTCAATTCATTCGTACTAAATGTTTATTTCGAAAACACGAAGTGGACCAAAGACCAGTTGAAGAAGTACAAAGCCTTCTTGTTTCAATTCGACAGACTCCATATGGAGGACGTCGTGTGGAAGTCGTACAAAGTTCATGTTGTACATGCCCGTGTCATGCATGACCTGCCGAGTATCTGCAACAGGGACTCCACCTACCATCTCAGGAGGTGCCCGTTGGTGTTCGACATCTTTGTGGAGCCATTGGGGGTGTGCCGATGACAGTTTGGGAGTCATGCCTACGGCTTTTCTATGACAAGTGACTGGACCCGATGGAGGACGTTGTAGAGGAGGAGAGGCCACACATGGATGACACATACTAGACATATATCCAGTGGTTCCTGAAAGTATCCTAGAGAGGGGTGAATAGACTATTTAAATCCTGAAACACTCTGTTCAAACGAGATTAGTTGTTAGAGGCCATACTAGTTTGGTATGAGTTCGAACTAGTTCGGGGTTAGTCAGAAAATAGGCAAAAGTAAATATTTTTGATCTTTTCTTTGATTTTATTTTTGTGGAGGTAATACACTATCCTAGCAACTTATACAAGTGTTTAAGAGAGCAATTTTACGTGTGGATCACAATATTAAAGAAGATTTCAATTGTGAATGAGGTTATGCCCTATCTTATGATCTTAACAAAAAGCGAGAAATCAAGAGGACAAGGGACACAATTTTTCTGAGGTTCAATCCCACGAAGGGATCTACATGCCTGATGAGGAGCCCACAAAGGTTCGTGTCTTCTCCAACCCTTTCCTCTCCAAGTTACTACGAAGGCCATCTTGGTTCTTCATTATCACAACGGTAACTACAATATTTCTGGGGCTTTCTTAAAGGTCGAAAGCTCCACAAGTTTACAAATGAAACTAAGATCAAATCATACGAAAAGTTACACAAGTAACATCCAGTTTGTGAGAGATCAAACTAAGAGCTCAATCGCGATGAGACCGTCACTCCCTTTCCCAATTCCCAAAATCCCCAAGAAGTCACTCTTAGGGCTTTAGATTGTGTTGAGAGAGGTTTTTTCGACCTTCTGGATGTAGTGGCGGTGCTAGGGTTCAAGATTGGCATAAATAATGTGGGGGATCTCCTTTTTATAGAAGTACCAATATGTTACCGTTGTGATCACGAAAGTTCTGACTAGTTCGTTGTCAACACCGGACTAGTCCAGTGTGATGAAAAACTTGTGCCAAGTTGTGTCCCACCACCTTTGAGGTTTGAAGTGCACTAAACTCTAAAGGCCCGAACCAGTCCGCATCGGGACTGGACTAGTCCGATGTGGAACATTGGGGTATACAGGCTAGTATGTACGTGAAAAGATCCAATGTGTAACATTGAGTTACATCGGACTAGTCCTAGTGACTTTGGACAAGTCCGAAGAGAAACAGTGAGTTATAACAGACTAGTCCGTATGATATCATATAAGTCCGATGTCATATAGTGAGTGCCTGTCTGTGAAAAAACAGACAAGGCTACGCTTTGGGGACTAGTGCGATATGACAATGGACAAATTCTATGACATATAGTGAAGGTGATCGGACTAGTCCAGTGTATGACTTTGTGCTTATTTATGTTTACCTCTCATTCTTCATGTACGACAATTGAGCTCTTGGGGGATGTATCTCACACAAACTCTAAACACAAAGAACTAAACTAAGCATCTGCCTTCAAATGAGTTTCTTCCATCAAAACTATCCTTTTTTCCCTTTTTGTGTTTTCAATCTCTTTGCATTAATCCCTGCTCTCAACTCAAACAACTTTATTAAAACTTTACTTGTTTGTCATCAATCATCCAAAACCTACACGGGGGGGGGGGGGGGGGGGGGGGTGTGCCCACATGCACTAACAATCTCCCGCTTTTTGGTGATTGGTGACAACCAATTAAATATTATACATGAATGATTAAATAACTTGGATTTTCAATAAACATGCACATGAGGTAGCTTCCCTTGAAAAATAGGATGCATGAATCTATGGAAGTTCCTCATATCTGCATTTTTTATGGTGGAGTGCCTAAAAGATGTGTGTGTGAATAAGTAGTGTGATAAAGTATATAACAATATTAATAAACAAAGAAGCAGGAGATGAACATCAACAACACATACATCATGGTTAATAATAAAGTATAACGATAGCATAGGTCATTACATAGTCTTAACATGAAACACACAAAGTTTGAAATTTTAATACATGTCCATGACCAACATAAGAAAGACTTAATAGAAACATCAAAGTCTATGACCTACTCCCTCTTAATCTCTCCCTCTTTGGCATCAAGCCATCAAAAATGGACAAATACAGGAGAACTACTCATCATCTTCTTTGTTGTGATCTTCACTCCCTTACTCACTAGCTTCAGTCTGTGTCTTCTCACTGCCCTCCTCCTCGTCATCATTATCATCATTAACTTGGCGAGGAGCTCAAGTAGAAGAGTCAATCCCAAAGTAGGCAAGCTCATTAGTAGTCAGTTGTGGAAGCTTAGTGTAGTCCTCATTGGAGTCCTCGAAGATCTCAGGGGATCCAATGGAGAAATCTCAAGCTTATGATAGATGGTGGTGACATTTTCCTTCATGTATTGAGCATTACGCTTCCGCGAAAGACTTTCATTGTCCTGCTTCACTTCCACTTTCTGGCAAGAAGTAAAGATGGATCGAAGCATCTTGAGGACCCCATTGGTGTATCCCTTGGAGGAAGATGGAGCTTAGGAGCTTGAAGGCCCCTTCGTGTCTCAATGATCACGAGTAGAGCGCTGCCTCATGGTGGGAGGAAGTGGAGGGTGGAGCTGAGGGCACTTGAGGGCGAAGCTGTAGATGAGTGACATCTTTGACAAACTCCAAACCCATGACTTGTTCGATCATGTACATGATATAGGGAGCGTAGCCACATGAAAGATTTGGAGTGTGAGAAATGTTGAAGTCGTCATTGGAGATATAATCAAAGATATTGAGCTTCTCTATCCCCCTGAGAATCTGCATCAAGTTCCGGAGGAAGCCTTGAGTGCTGCTCGCATCACCACCCATGGGAGAAATTGTCCTCTTCAACACACGGTTCAACACCACAAAGAAAGACTTCATGTTGTTTGTTGATGGAGACTTGTACGCATAGTTGCCATCCTAGAGGAAATCAAGCTCATCCTTGTCTTATAACTTAGAGTTATGAACGATGAGCTCATTCTCCAAGGAATCTTTCAAGTCTACAATCTTGGAAAATTCCTCATAAGAGACTGTATACTCCTTGCCATATGTCATCCAAGTGATTTCCATCACATTCTGCCTCAAGAAATAGTATGTTGAGTAAAACTGGGCAATAACTTCATTGCTCCAATCATACTTAAAAGCCATGAGGTCCTTCAATCCATGTAGTTCAACCGCAACAAGGACTTGATTGAATGCCTCATTGCCCTCTCTTCCATATACTCCCAGTCAATCCACTAATTCTTCACCACCGGAGTCTTAATGCGGAGATACACGATTTTGTAGTAATCATAGTGAAAATGACTCCAAAATTGTGGATATGCGGCCATGTTGTCATGATGATACACATTTACTTCCCGGTGCTTCTTGGCCTTGTCACTGCCTTTTCCGTTGAATGAATCGGCAGAGGGGTGTCGATTCCAGTTCAAAAGCGGAGAAGTCATCTCCAATGGACTGATTGGCCCAGAGTGTCTGACAACCCCTTTCCCTTTTCCCTTGCTTTTCTTGCCCTTAGTGCTAGGTCCGGCTTTCTCATTGCCATTGTTCTTTGATGGCTTCTTAGCAAGGACCTCACACCTTGAGGCAGCAGGCGCTTCATTGCATCATGATCATGCCGTTTCTTCAATCTTATTCGTAGATCCCTGGCTATCTCACGATTCGTAACTTGACGTGCCGCCTCGAGCTCCGGCTCACCGAAAGCACTCTCCTCTGATTCTGACATGATTTTTGACACAAATGATTTGTACAATATTTAATGAAGTCAAACATTAGAGGTTAGCCACTGTTAAATACCATACTTGTCCGAGGTTTATGCGAACTAGTCTGGTGTTTAGCAGATTTAACCCTAATTTTCAAAATTCAATCTACTCAAGGAGATGACAATGTAGACTACTACTAGGTGATATGGAATCACAGAGCACAAGGAAACTTGACCAAAAACCTAGGAAAGTGAAGGATCTTTGGTTAGGTCAAGAATTACTAAGAAGTCGATCGATTTAAGGGAAAACAAAACGCAGATGATGTGAGAAATTTGGGGTGGACTTCCCTCACGGAAGGATACTTGAAATGCGAGAGATTTGGAGATCTTGCGGTGGATTCAAGGAAGAAACCTTGGGAGCTCTAGCGTGGATTCAAGGAATAACCCTTGGGAGCTCTAGTATGCATGGGGAAGAGGAACTCGGGATCCACCTGGGAGTTAAGTCACCAAATATCGGAGTTTTCCGTTATAAACCGAACTTGTCTTGTACCATGGACTTTGGCCAGACTAGTCCATACCACGGACTTGTCCATGGGAAGAGAGCAAATACTTCCTAGAATCCTTGTATATAGGGGATTTCGACAAATGTTGATCTTTTGGACATATTTTTGAAAAATATTCTTGATGAACATGATCAACAAGCAATCAAACAAGCAAGCAATGATCATGATTCACCAAGAAATAATAATTTCAAATATTTTGAGAGAAAATTGAGATATGTGGTAATTTTTCGCAAAATGATGAAATTTTGATTTTACTCCACTAGCAACCAGATATGCAACGTTTCAAGCCACATTTCGAGGATGAAGGATATTTTACTCATTCCTAAGTTTGCAAATACGTTTCTCATCTAGTGGCTTGGTGAAGAGATAGACTAGTTATTTCTCAGTTCTAACATCTTGTGAAATAACTATACCTCCCTTACTCAGTGGCCTCTCAAGAAACGGTGTCAGATGTCAATGTGTTTGGTCCTAGAATGTGCAACAAGACTCGACCACACGAATGCAAACTCAACAATACTAACTAAAAAACGAAACTGCAGGCACTATAGTCTAGGAAGCGGTAAAAACGATCTAATTTTTTTGTGGCTTTTCTGTGGACTCTAGGTACGAAACAAAATCGATCTAATGGAAGGAAAACAAAGATACCTCACAGGCAACCTGGAAATATGATACCAACTGATGAGTAGGTTTAGGCCCGATCTTTCGAAAGGTAAGTCGATTGGGGTGGAGACTCGACGTTGATGATCCGCGGCACTCGAGCAGTTCGAATACCCCTGCAATCACTACACCCTTGCTCTGTTGGTTATCAACCATGCGGCACACGCTTGACCTCGTCAAGAAGGCTAATCCCTGCAAGTGAACCGAGAACACAAGCAAGAACATAGAAGACACGATCTGAAATTGAGAAGTTGGGGTCTCACAAACTGTAGAACGGCGAAATTGTTATTATAAGCAAAACCCACCGAATATGACCGACGGCTGCAGTACTTAAAGTCTAGGGTTCGGCCAAAACACGATTAGACACAACCCTAATGGAATCATACGGGATACAAGGCCCAAAGGCCCGGTTCGGTTGCGCAGCACCGGACAGAAATCTGGACTCAACTTGTTTCAACTATTCCGTATGACTCCGGCAGAATTTTGAGGTGGGACTAGATCCATTGGAAATTTTATCTTCTCCTCTTTCCGTTCATATGTGGATCGTCAAAAACGGAGTCCGTATTCATCTTGAGCGTCCGTTTTAAGATGGACTGCTCCTGGACTCCGAGTTGAACTCAAGTCCGAGTTGTAAACTGATTCCATCAACTTGTGGACGTCCCAACAGGTTCTCCATATTCCCAAGGCCTCTTCCCTTTACTTTTTGAGCTTCTCCATTGTTCCTAATACAATTAAATCATCACATAGCAATATATTCTCAAACTCACATGCAAAGGAAGTTAGTAACGAATTCACCTACTGATTTATTAACCGTGCTCGTGCTCTTGTGATTGGTCCTTGCAGTTCAATGTGCATCTCCGCTATTGTGATGTCCTCATCAAGGACCTCTTGAAAAGGGAGGAGGAACTCGCCCAGAGGCTGACACTAGGCGAGCAGAGTTTGGCTGACTGCACCAAACAATTTGAACAATATTGTGTTCAAGAGAAAGAGAGGATTTGGCAGGTGGGAAAAGAAGTCTCCTGGAGAGAGACATATATTTCCACTAGAGAGGAGAGGGTGAAAGGCAGGGAGAAGGACCTGGCAGACCGCCGGAATTGCATCCACCTCTGGGAGTCAGAGCTTGCTGAACATAAAAAGCAGTTGGTCGAAAGTATCCAGCAGCATGCTAAGGAGGTTGAGCGCTTCTCCCGGGAAGGTTCGGAGCTTGCGGTTGCCAGAAAGTCGCTGGAGGAGTTAAGGAGTTCGAGAGCAACTGAGTGCCAGTAAGTCTGGGACTTCCTAGGGCGAGCTAACAAAGCTCTGGTGCCACTTGGATTCAATTTGGTACGTCCAGATGACTCGGAGCCAGAGCTGAACAAGGCCCTAGTGGCGTTGGGCTCTGCCGGTAGCAAACTTGACGCAATGGGTGACGTCATCCTAGACCAACTGGAGACAGAGGGAAGTCTCTGGCCAAAAACGTTGTCAAATATGTGCTAACGTGTTTCAAAAGCCAGGACCCCATATGTCTCTGGATCCAGTAGTCGAAGGACCCGTTGTTGAAGAGGAAGATGCCGCTAGGGCCAGCGTTCAGGAAGCTGCCCAAAAAGTTGCCTCGTTCTTTCATAGGACCTCCAATAGCTAGGGCTTTTTTCTTCTGCTTTCACTTGTAATCCTCCAATTTTGAATCAATGAAATCCAATATTTTGAATGAATGAATTACATTTTGTGTATGTCTTCAATGCATTGTCCTTTATATTGTTGGCCCCTGGTAGATGTACACAATTTGATTGCGAACATGTACCAAAAGGATTTGACAATGTCTTTATGACTTCACTTCTTACTCGTAGCCAAAACTATAGCTCCGAGTTATGAAGTTTACCTCTGACATCTCCAAGGACCCTTTGTTACATCGACAACGGGGCCCCTGAGAGTTGTCGGAGCTAGGTAGGTCCGACGACGCCCACTATCAATGCTTAGAAACATCGATGGTTGGCCCCCTAGAAGTTGTCGGAGCTTGGTAGGTCTGACGGAGCCCACTATCAATGCTTAGAAACATCAATGGTGGGCCCCCTGGGAGTTGTCGGAGCTTGGTAGGTCCGGAGGCGCTCACTATCAATGCATAAAAACATCGATGGCGGGCCCCTGGGAGTTGTCGGAGCTTAGTAGGTCCGACGGCGCTCACTGCCAATGCTTAGAAAAGTCGACAGCGGGCCCCCTGGGAGTTGTCAGAGCTTGGTAGATCTGACGGCACCCACTGCCAACACTTAGAAACGTCAATGGCAGCCCCCTAGAAGTTGTCGGAGCTAGGTAGGTTTGACGGCGCCCACTGCCAACACTTAGAAACGTCGACAGCGGGCCCCTGGGGGTTGTCGGAGATTGGTAGGTCCGACAGTGCTTACTATCAATGCTTAGTAATGTTGACGACGGGCCCCTTGGGGGTTGTCGGAGCTTTGTAGCTTTGACAGTGCCAACTACCAACGCGTATAACATCGACAACGGGGCACCTGGGATCATGGGAGCTTTCCTGGCTTCAACAATGTCCACTGTCAACGCATAATACGTCGACGGCGGACACCCTCGAGGTGATTTATCTACCATCTTCTTTTAGATCGCCATTATTTCTTCACGTCGACGGCTGGCTCCTATGGGAGTTTTCAGAACTTGTTAGCTCCGATGACGCCCACTTTCAACGTATAAAACTTGACGCGGGCTGGGGGCCGCATCTCTTCAATAGCCTTGGTCTTCACTAGATTTGCCTCAATTCCTCGATGAGTCACCAAGAATCCAAGGATCTTCCTGGAGCTAACCCCAAAGACGCATTTGTCCGAGTTTGGCTTCGTGCGCGTTATGCATAACTTGTCGAAGACGGCTTGCAGGTTATCAAGGAGTGATTCCTTGTTCTTCACCTTCACGATGATGTCATCTACATAGACCTCCTCCAAGTCTCTAATAAGCTCTCCAAATGATTTGTGCATGGCTCGCACAAAAGTTGAAGCAGTGTTTTTGAGACCGAAAGGCATGATAGTATAACAATACAACCCATCTACTCTTATGAAGGCAGTATGCTCTTCATCTTCCCTAGACATTTGAATCTGATGATATCCAAAATATGCATCTAGGAAACACGATAGTTCGCACTCGAAGGTGGAATCCACTATCTGGTCTATTCTAGGTAGTGGAAATAGGTCTTTTGGACATGCCTTATTCAAGGTGGTGTAGTCGATACACATCCGAAACTTCCTGCTGGCCTTGGCTACAACGACTGGGTTTTCCAGCCATCGTGGATGATGAACCTCCCGGATGAGACCATCTTCGAGCAGCTTCTTGATTTCTTGTCTGATGAAGTTCTGTCACTCGACTGATTGCTTCCGAGGCTTCTGATGTACTATCTGTGTGTTGGGATTATCGGAGTGTGATTCTGGCAATTCTCCTGGTACTACCATTGGCAGACCTCGGAGTTTGTAGTTCGGCTGTGGGCACGCAGAGATTCAGAACACGATGGCAAGTTGACACGAGGATTTACGTTGGTTCGGGCTGCCTAAGCATAATACCCAACTCCACGGGGTGTGTAGTTGTTGTATTTAGCGCCTGAGCGCTTGTAGGCTTGTGTCGGAGCAGAGTCTGGAAGTCTGGGAGAGTTCCCCCTGTGTATCGCTCGACCAGTCCTTTTATAGTACAAGGACTGGTCGTTACATCGTTAGCCTGGCCCGACATGTGGCCCTGGCGATTAATGATGCTTAATACACAATTAATGAGCTTAATTACCCTTAATAGTGTGGTAACGCGCCTTGACAGTGCCATTACTGGTATTAAGGGCCCTCCGATCGTGTGTCATTTAGATGGTATTAATGACACTTAACCAGGTCTTGAAGTCTTTAATTGTACCCTGAAGGTCCGAGCCGTTAGGGGTCCACCAGTCTGCTTGTTGAAGTTGAAGGTCCGACGGTTGGACGCGTGGCAGCTCCGAAGCTTTATGTCTGGGACGGGTAGGTCCGGGGCTGTTGTACACGTGTTAGTACTGGAGCTTACCTTTGTCGGGGGTTAGGTCCGGGGTGCCGCACAGGTATTTAGCCCGGAGCTATCCTATGTGTGGGATGTAGCTCCGGTTGCAGGATACACGTGGCAGCACTAGCACTAACCATAGAAGGGAGGCAGGTCCGGTTCTGTATGACACGTGGGGCCTTCGGAGGTCTTCAACTCAGACAGGTGAAGTTCCTTTGCTCTTTTTGCAATCCCAAGGGGTATTCGGTACAAAGGGTACGGACATGGATATATCTTTAGGCTATGCTCAATCACTTCCCTAGGGATCCCAGACATTTGTGATGGTTGCCATGCAAACACGTGAACATTCGCCCGGAGGAAAGTGATGAGCGTGATTTCCTATTTGTTGTCCAGACCTCCCGATATACGTGTAGTCTGGGTAGCATCAGAACCAATTTGGATGACTTTGACGGGAATGTCGGTGTTGCCGCTTGGTTGCACGCATGGTGTAGAGGTTGAGCCTCACTGAAGAGAGCTCGGAGGTTGAGCAACTTGCTCCTTGTCGGATCCTTCCTCCTGTGCTGTTGCAAGCGCTTGGAGTTCTTCCAGCGCAGTGACTCCCGCAGTGCGATCCACACATATCTGAAGAACGCCTGAGGGAGTAGGCATCTTCAACACCAGATAGCCATAATGAGCTGCTACCATAAACCTATACAGGGTTGGCCTGCCTAGTTTGGCGTTAAAGGGAAGGCTGATGTGCGCTACGTCAAAGACCAACTTCTCGGTCCTGTAGTTCTCCCGAGTCCCGAAGGTCACCGGGAGTGTAATTGACCCTAGAGGAGTGATAGCTCCCAGACCTACCCCGGAGAAGGGACGTGAGGGGCGAAGGTTCGAGAGGCTGAGCTGGATCTTCACGAACGCTTCGTAGCTGAGGAGGTTGTGTGTCGCGCCTCCATCTACCAAGACATGATAGAGCTGGATGTTTTGATGGTAGGAGAAACCATCAACGAAAGTTGACCAACTACAATCATGTTTCTTGGGCAATCTGAAGCATCAAAAGGGATGGCAGTGTCCATCTACTTCTGATGAGGTTCTTCCTTGGCGGAGGGAGCTACGACAGCCATATCTCGACACATCGTCTTGAGGATACGTCAGGAGGTAATATCCCAGGACCCTCCATATATCATATGGAGAGTATTCCAATTCTCATTGTCAGAGACGTCGGAGTCATCATCGATGGTATTGTAGATGGCCTTCGGGACCTTCTTGGGGTCCTAGAACCCTAGCTCCTGATCATCCAGAGCTTCATCGACCTTCTGCTTTCCTTCCCGTTTGCGAAAGGAGATTCTTCTTGGCGCTTGTTGTAGCGTTCAACAAGGCGCTGGACCTCGCAGCAGTCTTCAAGATTTTGGGTGTCCGTTTTGTGAATCGGACACCACATCTTTTGATCACCGCCGTCTTCAGATGATGGTCGAGGATGTTTTTTGGGGCGTGGTCCCCGACCACCCAGAGTTGTAGCTGCAGCAGCAGTAGGCGTGCCAACCGATGACTTCTTCTTGCCGTTGGACTTTTTCTTCTTTTTTCCACTGTCGTAGGCAGCGGATTCAGTTGTGGAGGAGGGTTTACTAGCCTCAAGAGCTGGTTTGCAGTGCATAGGCTGGTTTGCAGTGCATCCCTCGGCCCTCCGCAGCCATAGCACATTTGTCGACTAGGCTGAAAGCTTCGTGATGCTGCTGACTTCTTTTGTTGCCAGCTTCTCCAGCATCAACTTATCTCTTACCCCCTATCAAAATGCGACAATGGCGAAAGCGTTGGAGATAGAAGGGATTATGTTCCGTACCTAAGAAAACCGCTAGATGAACGATCGCAGCGACTCTCCCGTCTTTTGTTGTACGACAAACAAGTCCAGTTCTGTGCTAGGTCGGGTGTAGGAGCTCCCGAAGATGGCGGTGAATTGGCGGCAAAGCTCCACTCAACAATTGATGGACTCAGGCGGAAGACTCATGAACCAGGACCTGGCTGTCCTGGTTAGATCCATTGGGAAATAGTTGGCCATTATGGCCTCATTGCCTCCAGCCGTGTGGATAGCAGTGGAGTATATCTGGAGGAACTAGACGGGGTTGACAGTCCCGTCGTACTTCTCTAGCAAATGAGGTCCGAACTTCAGAGGCCATTCGACCATGCGAATATGCATGGCCAGGAATGAACGGCTACCCCCTACTCCCAAGGGAGAAGGATTTTCATGAGCAGCTCGCCTCTCGCGAGCGCGCTCCATGAGAACGCGGCCATCCCGCCTCATGTACAGACGCTCGAGCTCCAACCGGAGATCATGAGTTGAGAGACTCAATGTCGTGTGAGTGCGGCGTGCCCCGGAGGGCAGTGACATCACTTGTTGGGAGGGCGCACGCCTCCTGTGCTGTGACACTTGAGGACCAAGTCTACCAGACAAGATCCTGTTTCGTGAAGGTGCCTTCCAAGCAAGGGGCAAACCTTGGTTACTGATGGCATTGGCTGCAACTGCAACCAAGTGATCAACACCAGTGTGCCATTACTCCATCGTGCCCAGAGGAGCTCCGAACGTTGGAGGACGCTAAAGAAGAGTATGCACTGCGTTCAGCGCATTCTCTGGGTTGTTCGTCAATGCAGTGACCGACACAAACACACCATCTTGCTGCGATGGTGGAGGTGGTGGTGGAACAATACCTGTCGGGAGAATAGCATTAGCCGGTTGTTGCGCGTTGGAGGGATTTCCTTTAGCATGATGCTCAGCGTGGCCGTTGGACAATTCTGCGGCAGACTTTATGAAAGTGCATCTAGGACTCCCTTGTGGGTTTTGGATGATTTATGACAAGCAATTGGGATCCTAATCCTCTTATTGAGATGAGTGCAGGAAAATGATGAAAAATGAGCAAAGCACCAAAAAGAGGGAAATTGAGAAGGAAAATGAATTTGAGCTCAAGGAGAAGAAATTAGTAGTTTAGTATGTATGGAGTGTGTTAAGGAAACACACCCAAGAGCTCAATCTCATTTAATCACACACACACAATGCACAAAGCTATACATGACCGGACTAGTCCGATATCAGCCGGACTAGTCCGATATCTTTCTGTTCCACTTCGGACTAGTCCTCCCCAGTGCGGACTAGTCCTTAACACAATGCACAAGTCACACAAAATCGAACAAGTCCGTTTTGACCCGAACTAGTCCGATATTCATTCTGATCCACTTCGGACAAGTCCGGTGTCCACGCGGACTAGTCCGATATACACACTGATCTGAATCGGACAAGTCCTCCAAGTGCGGACTTGTCACCCCAAACACTTAGGGTTTCACAGGTCCGGACAAGTCCGATGACAATCGGACTAGTTCGAAGATTTCCAGCAGCGAAATCGGACAAGTCCGTTTTCAACCGGACTAGTCCAATATTCCTGGACACGTAGGGTTTGCTTCTCACAGCACACTGGACTAGTCCGGTCACCACCACGGACTAGTCCGATCTTTCTGAACCCTAACGGTCACTTTTAGAAACCCCATATAAATAGAGGTGCACGGCCCACTTTCACACTCTTGAACCCTAGCGCCGTCACACCTCCCAAGAGACTCAAAAACCATCTCTCTCCACGAAATTAAGTGCAAAATTGATCAATCCATTGAAGATCACTTCTAGATCATTGGAGAGGCACTTGGCACACGATTGATCTCTTGGTTTGAATCTCTAACACACTCTTGTATCTCAATTTGTATATTTCGATGTGTGTTATTGGTGGTCTTGAAACTTGTAATCAAGGGAGCTCTCAACTTGTGAGATCGCCCCTTCAACTTGGTGATTTACCCCTATGTGATTAGTGGAAGAGGATTGGCCTTCGTGGCGATCCGACGAGGGAAGGGTTGGTGAAGACCCGATCCTTTTAAGGGCTCCTCAACGTGGATGTAGGTTGCCTTCGTGGTAGCCGAACCACGGGATAAATCTTGTGTCTTGTTCGTTTGTGTTCATCATTCTAGTTGATCAACATTATCTAGGGTTTGATTCATTTTGTTGAATTCAAGTTAAATAGTTGAACAAGAATCATACTTGCAATAGAACTTGACATACAACTATTGAACTGTTATCAAAGTTTATATTTCCGCTGCAAACGTCAACGAAACAATCAAATTGACCTAACTTGATCATCCTAGCCCGTGAAATCCAGACTAGTCCGCACTTTACCGGACTAGTCCGATATATCTGGTTCTGACCTTGTTGTTGAAGTGCTACAGGAACCGAGAAATTTCAAAAAGGCCTATTCACCCCCCTCTAGGCCTACATTCAATTGGTATCAGAGAAGGTTCTTCAAGAAAGAGTGCAACCACTCGAAGAGATCATGTCGGACATGAAGGAAGTCCAGAAAATCAACAACCAGGAAGAAATGAACAATGACAAGCACCAAAAGCTTGAGAAGTATCTCGAAGCCATTCAAGACTTCGATGATGATGATGAGGAGACATTGGAGCTGAAAGCACTCCTTAGAAAGAAAGCGCTTTCCAAAGGGAAATCTAAAGTCGAAGAAAAGAAGAAGGGGAGTAGTCACACCGACTACTCCCGATATCCTTTTAATTATGACCGTTTAAATTCTAACAGCAGTCATTATCTATCTATTCCTCTCGGAAAAGCCCCACACTTTGATGGGAGTGATTACTCCATGTGGAGGCAAAATATGAAGATGCACTTGATTTCCCTTAACCCAAGTTTATGGCATATTGTGTGCACAGGAATAAACATCCCTGATGACGATGAAGAGCTCACGCCAAGTCAAGAGCAAGCCATCCACAGGAATGCCCAAGCTGCAGCCGTTATCACCTCATCTCTAAGTCGAGATGAATTCACAAAGGTGGACGGATTGGAAATTGCCAAAGAAATCTGGGACACACTACAGACAGCACATGGAAGTGACCGGCATGTGCGGGAGGCAAAGATTGAAATGATTGAGGGCGAACTAGGAAGGTTCGCGATTGAGGAAGATGAGTCTCCCCAGGACATGTACAACATACTGAAGACTCTTGTGAACAAGGTTCGATCATATGGGAGCAAAAAGTGGAATGACCACGAGGTTGTAAAGCTCATCCTTAGAGCGTTTATGCCTCGCAACGTCACACTTTGCTCTATGATCCGAGAAAGTCCTGGGTACAAGAAAATGACTCCGGATGAACTGCTTGGCAAAATCATCAACTTTGAGATGATGGAGAAGCAAGCCAAGCATGTAAAAGAAATAGCCGACCTCACATCAGCCAAGAAGAAGGGAGTTGCCCTAAAGTCCTCACTCAAGCCTCTATCCAAAGAAGCAAGAGAAGCACAGCTTGAGGAGGACAACGATGATGAAAGCAGCGAGCTGGACGAAGAAGATATGATTTTTTTCATGAAGAAGTTCAAAAGAATTATGAAGAAAAGACAAGGAACAAAATCGAGTGAAGGAGAATACAAGGAGAAGACAAAGCCGAAGATGAGGTGGGCATGCTATAATTGTGGTGAGTACAATCACTTTATAGTCGATTGCCCGTATGAGGACAACAAGAAGAAGAGTAAAGAGTCCAAGCCTCAACCGAAGAAATTCTTCAAGAAGAAGAAACAAGCTGAACAAGCACACATCAGAAAGGAGTGGGACTCAAACGATGAGTCCTCATCGTCCGATGAAGAAGAAATGGCTAGCATAGCCATTGAAAGCATGTCCAAGAAACCCACACTCTTCCCCACGCTCGGTGCAAAGAAGGCAAATGGAACTTGCCTCATGGCTAAGGAAGGTAAACGCAAGGTAAACATCAAAACTCCTTCCTTGCATTCTTACTCAAGTGATGATGATCTAGATAGTGATGATGAAGATATGCTAATTGGTTTAGATAGAAAAACTGCTGCTAAAATGAAATTCTTGCTTAACCAACTTGTTGAGAAGGAAGAGCTAATCGATCGTCAAGAAGACATGATTATCTCCCAAAAGGAGAAGCATGTCGAACTTGACAATCTTCTAGTTCTTGAAAAGGAGAGAAACCACTCACTAGAGCTTGAGCTAGCTTCAAGCAAGAAAACTTGCTTGGAGTTAACCAACTCAAACGTTGCAATCAAGGATCAACTTGATGACCTAATCAAGGTCAACAAGATCCTTGAAGTGCAGGTTGAGTCACTCAAGCTTAGTGAACCTTCCTCCTCTTCAAGCCTACCTTCTCAACCCACTTCAACTAATATCGCTCATATTTGCAAATGTGATAAAATTAACACCAGGTTGAAGGAAAATTCTACCTCCACAAAGGACAAAAATCCTACCCAATGTGTAATATTTGACAAGGAGAGGATCAACTATGCACGTAGTGCATATCTGGTCCAAAGACCTCCAAATGTCAAGTATGGCATTGGTTACTCTTATGATGGAAAGCAAAGAGCTGGAAATCATAAGAATAACAAGGGAAGGATTACCTTTGTGAAGGGAGGACCCTCACAACCTGGTAACTCGAAAACTAAAAACCTGAACTCTCATGAAAACCGGACTAGTCCGGTTGTGGTCCGGACAAGTCCGGTCATCCGGACAAGTCCGGTCACACAGACTAGTCCGACCCATAATCAACAGCAACTCTTGTTTAAAACCTTTGATGCTTCTTATGTATTAATGAAAAATAATGTTGGTAAAGTGTATGCTTATTATGCTGGGCCACGCCATGGGAACACAAAATCCCATGTGTGGGTGCCCAAATGTATTGTTACTAACCTCCAAGGACCCAAGCAAGCTTGGGTACCTAAAACCAAGGCGTAATTTGTTTTTGCAGGCCTACTCCTCCGGTGGATCCAAATGGGTGCTAGACAGTGGATGCACCAACCACATGACCGGAGAAAGGAGGATGTTTGTGGAGTATGAAGTGAACAAGGACCCAGACGAAGGCATCTACTTTGGGGATAACAGCCAAGGAAGGGTCCTCGGTACCAGTAAAATAGCAATATCCTCTGAACATACTCTTTCGCATGTTTTACACATTGAATCTTTAGATTATAACCTGCTGTCCATATCTCAATTATGTGACAAAGGTTATAATTGCCTGTTCACTAACAAGGGTGTGACCGTCTCAAGGAGAAGTGATGGTTCTGTTGCATTCAAGGGTATGTTGAAGGGAAAGCTTTACCTTGTTGACTTCAACAAGGATAAAGCCGAACTCGACACATGCTTGATTGCAAAGACCAACATGGGTTGGCTGTGGCATAGACGGCTGGCACATGTTGGTATGAGGAACCTTCAAAAACTCCTCAAGGGCGATCACATCCGAGGTTTGAAAGATGTTGTGTTTGAGAAAGACAGGCCTTGTAGCGCGTGCCAAGCAGGGAAGCAAGTTGGAGCACAACATCCCAAAAAGAACATCATGACCACGACAAGACCGCTCGAACTACTTCATATGGACTTGTTTGGTCCAATTGCTTACATAAGCATCGGCGGTAATAAATACGGTTTAGTTATTATTGATGATTTTTCCCGCTTCACTTGGGTGTTCTTTTTGCATGACAAGTCAGAAACACAAGGAACACTCAAGAAATTCTTCAAGCGAGCGCAAAACGAGTTCTCACTTTCAATCAAGAGTATTCGGAGCGACAATGGCACGGAGTTCAAGAACATACAAGTGGAGGAGTACCTTGATGAGGAAGGAATCAAGCACAAATTCGCAGCACCATACTCTCCACAACAAAACGGAGTTGCCGAAAGGAAGAACCGAACGCTCATAGAGATGGCAAGAACAATGCTCGATGAATACAGGACTTCGGATCGATTTTGGGCGGAAGCAATCAACACCACTTGCCATGCCACAAATCGACTCTACCTTCATCGACTACTAAAGAAGGCCCCCTATGAGCTACTCACCGGTAACAAACCGAACATTTCATATTTTCGAGTTTTCGGTTCTCCTTGCTATATTTTGAACAAGAAGCCCAGGACTTCAAAGTTCGCTTTGAAGTCCGATGAAGGTTTCTTGCTTGGTTATGATTCGAACACTTACGCCTATCGTGTTTTCAACAAGGCCCCCGGACTTGTTGAAGTGGCACGTGACGTAGTGTTCGATGAAACTAATGGCTCCCAAAAGGAGCAAGTTGATCAATGTGAATTAGGTAAAGAGGAAGCCCCCTATCAAGCATTGAAGAGGATGGCTTTAGGCGAAGTACGACCACAAGAGTCATCGTCACAAATACAAGAGGAAAGTGAACCACAAGAGGAGATCAACAATCAAGGGGGAGCCTCGATACAAGATCAATCACAGGAATATGAACATGATCAACAAATCAACGAGGACAACAACTCAGGGGGAGAAGAAGATGATCACAAACATACGACCCCCCAAGTGCCACACCCAAGAGTACACCAATGCATTCAAAGGGATCATCCAATCGACAACATCATCGGCGACATCCAAAAGGGAGTAACCACTAGATCTCGTGTAGCAAATTTCTGTGAACATTACTCGTTTGTCTCCTTTTTGGAACCCCGCGGGACTGAGGATGCATTGAAGGATCCGGACTGGGTGGTGGCAATGCACGAAGAGTTGAACAATTTCAAGAGAAACGAGGTTTGGGAACTTGTGGAAAGACCCAATGCAAACATAGTGGGCACCAAGTGGGTCTTCCGCAACAAACAAGACGAACACGGGGTGGTGACAAGAAACAAGGCACGACTTGTGGCCAAAGGTTACTCACAAGTCGAAGGTTTGGATTTCGATGAGACTTTTGCTCCAGTAGCTAGGCTTGAATCAATTAGAATATTACTTGCATATGCTACTCACCATGATTTCAAGCTGTACCAAATGGACGTGAAAAGCGCCTTCCTCAACGGACCGATCAAGGAAGAGGTGTACGTGGAGCAACCACCCGGATTTGAAGACGAAGAGTTCCCCGACCATGTGTATAAACTGCGTAAGGCTCTCTATGGCCTCAAACAAGCTCCTAGAGCTTGGTATGAGTGTCTTAGAGATTTTTTAATTGATAATGGTTTTCAAATTGGCAAAGTAGACTATACATTATTCACAAAAAATCTGGATAATGATCTTTTTATTTGCCAAATCTATGTTGATGATATAATTTTTGGATCAACTAACCAATCTTTCTGTGAAGAGTTTAGTAAAATTATGACAGACAGATTTGAAATGTCAATGATGGGAGAATTGAAGTACTTCTTGGGATTCCAAGTGCGGCAACAAAGGGAAGGAACATTCATAAGCCAAACCAAGTACACACAGGACATCCTCAAGAAGTTTGGCATGGACAAGGCAAAGCCCATAAAGACTCCCATGGCAACGAATGACCACTTGGATCTCAATGAAGATGGACCGAGCGTCGACCAAAAGGTATATCGCTCCATGATTGGATCTTTACTTTACTTATGTGCATCTAGGCCAGATATTATGTTGAGTGTATGTTTGTGTGCAAGATTTCAAGCCAACCCTAAGGAATGTCATTTGACAGCCGTAAAGAGAATCCTAAGATATTTAGTTCATACACCCAACCTTGGTCTTTGGTACCCAAAAGGCTCAAAATTCAATCTCATTGGGTATTCCGATGCAGATTATGCCGGGTGCAAAGTTGATAGAAAAAGCACTTCCGGCACTTGCCAATTCCTAGGAAGATCCTTAGTTTCTTGGTCATCCAAGAAACAAAATTCCATTGCATTATCCACAGCCGAAGCGGAGTATGTTGCAGCCGGGAGTTGTTGTGCACAACTCCTTTGGATGCGACAAACTCTAAGGGATTACGGTTACAATATGAACCGTATTCCTCTCCTTTGTGATAATGAGAGTGCCATTAAAATAGCACACAATCCAGTTGAGCACTCTAGGACTAAACACATTGACATAAGACACCATTTCTTGAGAGACCATTCCATGAAAGGAGACATATCCATCTCTCATGTAAACACCCAAAAACAATTGGCCGACATATTCACCAAGCCACTTGATGAAAAACGTTTTTGCGAACTCCAAAATGAGCTAAACATTCTTGATTCTCGGAGTGTGGCTTGAAAAGTTGCATACCTGTATGATTGCTTCAAAATATTGATTGAATTGTGAAAATCATCCTCTTCATTTTTCTCTCGAAAAACTATGTCAATTATTAGATCTTGATGAAGTTTTGATCATAGTATGATTGTTGTTTGCTTACTGGTCAAATTCATCAAGATTATTTGAATTGTTTTGCATCTCTACTCTCAATTATTGGACCTTCAAATATATATGAATGGGCTATGCAATTATGTCCTGGTGACCACGGACAAGTCCGTGGTTATCCGGACTAGTCCGCCCTTGCAGACTAGTCCGCAGAGTGCCGGTTAGGCCGGACTAGTCCGACAGACCACGGACTAGTCCGATATAGGTCTCTGGATGACTTCGGACTAGTCCGGTCGAGTTCGGACTTGTCCGATTTTTCGTGTCCATAACCCTAGCCGCCACCAAACCCTAATCCCTTCACCCCACACTCGCCCCCAAGCTTTCTCTCTCTTGCGCTCGAGCTCCCAAGGCGAATCCTTGATTCCTCCGTCGAAAAGCCTCAATCTTGGGCGGAGATCAAGCTTGAAGACTCGGGGATTGAAGTTAGCGGACAAGTCCGGCCTCCAACCCCCAAAATCTCAAGCTTCCTTTGATTTCTTGGTAAATTTTCTTCAAAACCCTAAGAAATCACAAATTTCTCTATTGCTTATCGTTTGGCCTAGCATTCTTCACTAGTTACATGTCTAGTTGATGTACTATGTGTATGCTAGACTAGTTTTACCTTAGGGATCAATTTTTGTCCAGTATGTTAGGTTTTTGCAGATGAACATCGGACTAGTCCGGTCCAGGTACGGACAAGTCCGGTTCCCCGGACTAGTCCGTGCCTGTGCACCGGACAAGTCTGTTGTTTCTGAACCAAAACCTAAATTCTTTAATTCCCTAATGCCTTCCATTGCCATCTTACCTCATCAATACCTTGTATAACTTGTCCTTTCTCTTGATCACTCATTCTCAGATCATGTCGAGCTCCGACAACGAAATCTCCGATTTCGAGGCCGAGTTGGACCACGAGGTGGCACCTCGGTCCTCGACGGGTCTTGGCAAGAAACGCCAAGAGAGACCCTCCGAGCCTGCTCCCTCACCTCCCCAAGCTCGAAGGAAGGTCCTTGCCAAGAAGCCTGCCTCGAAGGCTGCTCCGTCTTCAAGCGGCCTTCGACAAGCTAAAGGGAAGGGCAAGGGGGTTGCCACAGGGCCTGTTGGGCCCCTGAAGCTGCATACTCCCAGAGAAGGGGTCCGAGACCCCAATGAGGAAAGATTCACTGGCAAGGGCAGCGATGTGGCTGTGAAGTTGAGAAGTGTTGATTGCTATGCAAGGCCCAAGCAAGCAGCTGATGGCAGATTTTGGTCAAATTTCCATGCTGATTTCTACAAGCTGGTCTACTTGCCGATGAAGACCCTGGTGGTGCGCAGTCAATGGATTGACTGGGCCCACCTTGAGAAGAGGAAATGTGCAGCTTTTGATGAAGTGATAGCAGCTGCAGAGATACATGGTCTGAAGGATCTCTTTGCCTTCAGACACAACTGGAATGATGAAGTGGTAGCACAATTTTATGCAACGTGCCACTTCTCAAGCGAAGACGAAGAAAGTGTGACTTGGATGACTCATGGATCCAAGTATTCTATTACTCAGGAAGAGTTTGTCAGCCTGCTGCACCTTGACTCTGGAGGAAATGACCACCTAATCATCCACAACATAGGGGTCATTGAGAGGGACAGAATGAAGTTCATGTATGAGCCCAACTCTAAGTATGTTCCTCCCTCCACAAAGAACATGAAGCCCTTCTTTGTGGTCCTCAACAGAGTCCTCAGGAAGACAATTGCCCCTAAGGATGGGGATGCAAGGAGTGTACAGGGTTACCTCCGGACCCTGATGAAGGTCATAAGCAAGAGGAGACAGTTTGATGTTGCAGACTATATTTGGAATGATATGGTCAATATCTCAAGTACCCCCAACTGATCCTGTGGCTATGCCCCTTACTTGATGTTTATGATTGAGAAGGTCACAGGGATCGAGTTTGTGAAGGATGTGGAGCACACTCCACTGAGGCCTCAGAAGCCTCAGCCAGTGAGTGTCCAGGCTGCTCCATCGCCGGCCTCAAGCCCCGAGGCACCGGCAAGGCAAGAAGAAGCTGCTAGGGCTCCTCCTCCCTCCAGGGTAGCCCCTCAGAAAGGATCCGCCAGTGGGATCCTCAAGTACTTGGCTGCAATTTTCTCCTCATGCAAGAAAACTGAAGTGAAGCTTCACAAGCTAAATCAGAAGAGGAAGGAGAACATGAGGTACATAAAAGCCAATGTGAAGCAGCTGAGTGAGAAGCTGGAGATCAACCCAATTGGATCTCCAGTACTTTCTGAAGATTCTGATCCGGACATCACCGAGCTCAGCCCCTTGACTACCTCCGAGCTTGCCTATTTTGGCATTGGGGGCTCGAGCAGCTCCGCTCCTCCTCCTCCCTCTCAACCTCGTCAAGCGGAAAGCGATGAAGACGATGAAGACGACGAGAGGACTGACAGCGAAGAGTGAAGCCCTAGGACCTTCCTCTCTCTCTTTTTGGTGTCTTGATGCCAAAGGGGGAGAGATTGAGGGGGAGTCTTTAGTCTTAGCTTTAGCTGAATAGGATGCGAGGAGAGAGCTCTCTATGTATTTTTAATTGTGATTGTATTTGTTTAACACTATTTTCATATCATGTTTGGTCCTGTGTTAAATTGCTCAATTAATTTGCAAGTGTGTGATGAAATCTGAATTTTTGCTCCTGAAATGCCATATTCACTTGATATTAGTTGATCAATGCAAATTCTGTCATTCTTAATGCATTCATGCTCTTAGTATGCATCCCACCATAAAGAATTCACACATGAATAATTATCTTGTTGCTTGATGTATTTTTGAGTCATATGTGCATACTTTATGAAAATCTCATTTTATACCTCATTTTGTGAAATCTCAATTGGTTGTCATCAATCACCAAAAAGGGGGTGATTGAAAGTGCATCTAGGACTCCCTTGTGGGTTTTGGATGATTTATGACAAGCAATTGGGATCCTAATCCTCTTATTGAGATGAGTGCAGGAAAATGATGAAAAATGAGCAAAGCACCAAAAAGAGGGAAATTGAGAAGGAAAATGAATTTGAGCTCAAGGAGAAGAAATTAGTAGTTTAGTATGTATGGAGTGTGTTAAGGAAACACACCCAAGAGCTCAATCTCATTTAATCACACACACACAATGCACAAAGCTATACAGGACCGGACTAGTCCGATATCAGTCGGACTAGTCCGATATCTTTCTGTTCCACTTCGGACTAGTCCTCCCCAGTGCAGACTAGTCCTTAACACAATGCACAAGTCACACAAAATCGGACAAGTCCGTTGTGACCCGGACTAGTCCGATATTCATTCTGATCCACTTCGGACAAGTCTGGTGTCCACACAGACTAGTCCGATATACACACTGATCTGAATCGGACAAGTCCTCCAAGTGCGGACTTGTCATCCCAAACACTTAGAGTTTCACAGGTCCGTACAAGTCCGATGACAATCGGACTAGTCCGAAGATTTCCAGCAGCGAAATCGGACAAGTCCGTTTTCAACCGGACTAGTCCGATATTCCTGGACACTTAGGGTTTGCTTCGCACAGCACACCGGACTAGTCCAGTCACCACCACGGACTAGTCCGATCTTTCTGAACCCTAACGGTCACTTTTAGAAACCCCATATAAATAGAGGTGCACGACCCACTTTCACACTCTTGAACCCTAGCGCCGTCACACCTCCCAAGAGACTCAAAAACCATCTCTCTCCACGAAATTAAGTGCAAAATTGATCAATCCATTGAAGATCACTTCTAGATCATTGGAGAGGCACTTGGCACACGATTGAGCTCTTGGTTTGAATCTCTAACACACTCTTGTATCTCAATTTGTATATTTCGAAGTGTGTTATTGGTGGTCTTGAAACTTGTAATCAAGGGAGCTCTCAACTTGTGAGATCGCCCCTTCAACTTGGTGATTTACCCCTGTGTGATTAGTGGAAGAGGATTGGCCTTCGTGGCGATCCGACGAGGGAAGGGTTGGTGAAGACCCGGTCCTTTTGTGGGCTCCTCAACGTGGATGTAGGTTGCCTTCGTGGTAGCCGAACCACGGGATAAATCTTGTGTCTTGTTCGTTTGTGTTCATCATTCTAGTTGATCAACATTATCTAGGGTTTGATTCATTTTGTTGAATTCAAGTTAAATAGTTGAACAAGAATCATACTTGCAATAGAACTTGACATACAACTATTGAACTGTTATTAAAGTTTATATTTCCGCTGCAAATGTCAACGAAACAATCAAATTGACCTAACTTGATCAACCTAGCCCGTGAAATCCGGACTAGTCCGCACTTTACTGGACTAGTCCGATATATCTGGTTCTGACCTTGTTGTTGAAGTGCTACAGGAACCGAGAAATTTCAAAAAGGCCTATTCACCCCCCTCTAGGCCTACATTCACTTCACCATCTCAAAATCTCAGGCACCCCTACCTAGCGTGCCAACTGTCAAAGTGTTTCTACGACACTGCCCCCGATACTACTAAAGTGTAGTCCGCGGAGGTTCGTATTCGGTTGGGGAGCTCGTAAGATTATGAAAGAGACGGTGACACAGAGGATTTGTTACGTGGTTTGGGCCGCCTGAGCATAATACCCTACTCCACGGGATGGTTGTTGACGAACTTGCGTAGTATGCGTGTGTGCTTGAGTCAGCTTGGTTCGAGTTGGTTTCTACCGTGCGGCTTGTTAATGGTCCTTAATTGCCAAATCTGACCATCGATTTCCTACATAAAAGCTATGGATTGGACAACCAACATAGTGGTAGGAGTTATTTACTAACTATCTCCACAAGTGTTGGTGCAATTGTGTATGGAGGTGAATTATGCCTATAATCAGAGATATTTACAGGGACCAATCAAAGAAACACACCTTCCAACCAATCAGGCAGAAGCACGAGGATTCTAGGGCCCACTTAGAGGAGAAATCCAACTTAAAACGAGGGGAATCACCAATACCCACGATGGGGGCCCACATAACAGTGTTACATAGAAGTTTCGGCCCGATTGGAGCTGTTTGCAAGTCGGCCGAAGTGCCAGGTTGGCCAACTAGGTAAACGTGCCAAACGCGGTCAACCACCACGTGTTGGCTCCTCGCAGCTTGGAGATCACGATGTCGACTGAGTTCCTCGCTTTTTCTGGTGCCAAACCGACCTTCGAAGGGTATAAATAGGGGGTAGGGGGCTCCCTCACTCCACACACCAAAAGCTTGAGTCTAGTACTCCACTCCAAAGGCGTAGCACTTCCTGAGTGCTTATAAAATAGGGATAGAGTGAGAATGAGGAGGAGGAGGAGACTCTGTCTTGTCGAGCTTCTTCCACTTAAGGATAGGGTTCGGGCTTATCGAACCCTCTCCACCTTTGTACCTCGACAGTTCTTCCCATCTCAAGTAAGGTACATGATTTCCAATTGTGTTCATTTATTTAATTCAAGCAAGTTAATTCCTTAGTTGCTTGTTCGTTCATTGCTCTATTCATATAGAGGCCCTAGTCTTTGCGCGAGAGGTTAGGGAAGTAATTGATAACATAGGTGTGGTGTCTAGGCTTGAGGTTACCTTAGATTATCTCGTAGTCCGCAGGTTGTAGAGGTAGGCGGTAGGTGGTGAGAGCCCTATTCATCCATTTTAATCCTCCACGTTCGACTACGACATAGGCTCTTGGTGGGAGTCGCCTAGTGGACCAGGATAAGCCCGTGCCTAATACAAGCTGCTATTGATCGACTTGCTTTGAATTAGAAACCCTTCTGTTAGGAAATCCACTCTCTCCCGTGCCTACCACCAAGGTTTGTGTCCTTGGGTGAAATAGTTAGAAGATTGGCTCACACGTTCCTTGATTTCGATACCCTTGGGAATACTCTTAAAGGGAAAGTGCTACAAGGGTTTCTCCATGCGCTTGTGAGTTTTCATCTGTGATGTACCAGCCGTCAACAAGCATTTCTAGCACCATTGCCGGGGAACGGTTGTCGTTGATCTTCGAACCCTGTTCACCCTCGTATCTATTTTTTTATCTTTATTACATATCTTTCTAGCATCTAAACCATGGAGCAACTAACCATTCTTTCTGTATATTCTCCTAAGGGTGAGTTCTGTGAGCCTCCGCCATCGGTGGATCCCATTTGCTCAACTAGCTATGAACTCCACCCTGACTTTATAGCCATGGCTCGGAAGCAATCCTTCTCAGGGACAGATTGTGAGAATCCCTACCATCACCTGCGGGCGTTTGAGCAATTGTGTTCATGCCTTCTAATCAAGGGCATGACACAAGAAACCCTTAAGTGGAAATTGTTTCCCTTTTCCCTCAAGGGAAGAGCGAAGCAATGGTACAATCATACCGTCGGGAGTGCAAATGGAAAATGGAAAGAACTTTGAGACAATTTTTTTCTTGCATTCTTTCCACTCTCCCAAGTTGCCTCCCTACGAAGGGAAATTCTCAACTTTCAGAAATTTGAGAAGGAATCTATAGGTGCAGCCTGGGCTAGATTCTCATTGCTAAACAAATCAGGCCGAAACTTGTCAATTCCCGAACATGTGTTATTACAACATTTTTGTTTTGGGCTGGACAAGGATTCGGCCCTATACCTTGACGTATCGGCTGGAGGCTCTTTCCTCCATAAGACACCGAATGATGGAAGGAAAATTCTAGAACGCATTTTAGAAAATACATCCTTCATTGCAGTCTTAATGAACCTCCTCAAGAGGAAGCCGTGTCGATACATGAGGATCCCCCAATAATCACCTTGGAACCCATACCATGTTCATCTCAAGTTGTGACTATGAAATCCTCACCCGAATCAAAGACATCGAAGGAAGAAGAAATTCGGCCTTTGTAGTTTCCATTATGCTTCGAGGAAGATCTTTTTGAAGATTTTAGGAATACCTCGAAGTATTGTTATGAAAGGAAACCATCATTACATCCCTCCTTGATCAGCCCAAAGTAAATTTCCTTCAGGATACGATCAAGGAGTTGACCTCAATCATGAGTAGGGAATGGACGACGGAGGTTGAGCTTTTACGTGAAATTATTTGGGTGAACTCACCCTCAACAACCACTCGATGTCTTACTCAAGGGGTAATGGTGAACGTCCTTTATAATCCCACTATTGGAGCCAATATCATTTCCAAAAATTGTGCTTTAGCCATTTTGGGTGATGTACCCTGGGATCCAAGAAGAAAATCCTTCAGAGACTCCTATGGAAACATCAAGGAAGGATATGGGATTTTGCAAAATGTGTCTATAAGACACGAGCACATCAATTTCTGCCTTGATTTTTATGTCTTCGAAGTCCAAGACTTCGATATAAGGATAGGGTTACCCATTGAGAAATTACTCGTGGATGCACCTTCAAAAGGCATTCTAGATGTTAAACTCAGAGGGAGAAAGTTTTCCATTCCCATTCTACTATCCAAGAATACATTAGCAGAACCTCCCCCCAAGAGTGAGCCAATCAAGTAAGCCATGGCCCTTCAATTCTTAGACCCTCCTGAAATTGAAGAAGAAGAACAATTCATCCAAGAAGAGGATGAATTGCAAGAGACATTTGATTTGCCAAAAGAAGACGCATCACAAAAGCCCCCGATTGAGTTGAAAACCTACCTTCAAGCCTACACTATGCTTTCTTACACGGTGATGCGGAAGCTCCCATCATCATAAGTGACAAGCTTTCACATGACGAAACTGCCAAACTCATGACCGTCTTAGAAAAGGATAGATCCGTCCTAGGCTACTCACTCCAAGAACATAAGGGAACCAACCCTGCTCTTTGCACCCATTGCATTCCCACTGAACCTCTTAGCACACTATCTAGGGAACCTCAAAGGAGGTTGAACAATGCTATGCGGGAGGTTGTAAAAAAAAGGTCTTGAAACTCTTGCATGCTGGGATAATTTATCTCGTTCCTCATAGTGAGTGGGTTAGCCCTGTCCATGTAGTGCCCAAGAAGGGAGGAATGACGATTGTTCAAAATGAGAGGAATGAAATCATTCCTCAACGAACCGTCATAGGGCGGAGGATGTGTATTGACTACAGAAAACTCAACAAGGCAATAATAAAGGATCATTTCCCGCTGGCTTTCATTGATGAAATGCTTGAGCGGCTTGCGAAGCATTCCTTCTTTTTTCTTCCTTGATGAGTATTCTGGCTACTATTGACAGCTCCTAAGATATACTAACAAATCATCGCCGGCAACGGCGCAATGCTTTGATGAGGACATCACTTCTATGGATACAAACAACACTCCATTGAACATACAAGATGCAATCAATAGAGTTCATACACAACAATCAATTTCAAAGGTGAGCTTGTTCTTATATATTTCCTTATATGTTTTTGAGCCTAGATTGCTACTTAATGATTTAATTGTGATTAGGATCCATGGAGAGGTTCAAGGAGTACTTGGAGGAAGTATTAGGGATGTGGAATACCAGAGAATTCGTTCAAAGAAGATGGAAACCGAACCAAACTCAAAATCGTATCCAACTCGGAGTCCAGGAGCAGTACGCACTAAAACGGACACCCATGATGCATATGAACTCCGTTTTGGACGTTTACATATGCACGGAAAGGGGAGAGTATAACCTTTCCAATGGCGCCAGTCCCATGTAAAAATACCTTCGGAGTGGACGAGAATCGTCGAAACAAAATCAAGTACATAATCTTTCAGGGTGCTGCGCCACCGTATTGGGCCATTGGGCCATGTATCAAGTCTAAGTCCATTATTTTTGTATCTTAGGGTTAGGTCACGACCCCAACACCCCCTTGTACGTCCTCCCACCTATATATACTCTATAGTAGCCGCCATGAACAATTGGGTTTTGCTTAGATCAATAATATCGCCGTTCTACGGTTTGTGAGACCCCAACTTCGCGATTTTTTGATCATGTCTTCGACGTTCTTGCTCGTGTTCTCGGTTGCACTTGCAGGGATTAGCCTTCTTGGCGAGGTCAAGCGTGTGCAGCACGGTTCATAACCAATGGAGCCGTGGTGTAGTGATTGCAGGGGTACTCGAACCGCTCGAGTGCCGCAGATCATCAACATCGAGTTCTCCATCCCAATCGACATACCTTTTGGAAGATCACAATAAAAGAGGAAAAAAACAACAAAAAAACAGAAGTGCTTGCATTCTTTGTATCATCTAGTTTTGTCTCATGTTTTGCTAGCTTGAACTACTAGGAACACATTTAGGCCAACAACTTTGACAAGGACTTTGGACACTTATTCAATTTTACTATCTGATTGCATTGTTGCTAATCCTTGCTACATATAAAGTGCCATCCAAGCTAACCTTACTCTTGAGTAGAATCGATACACCTTTACAATCATCCCATGCTTCATTGGTTTCTTCATACCGGCCACCGTTTGCCACCTACAGTGTCGATAAGAACACTTGTAAGAGCGTGGTAAGACGCTTGAGAGTGTGTGATACTACTTCCACTTTGCCATTATCCTTTGTAGTTGATAGGGATAACATATTTTTTGTTGTCTTTTGTTTGCTACTAACAATGTCAGGTAAAAGCAAGAATCATGCATTATATGCTGAGATAATTGACATGATGAAGACTACGATGGAGTTGCTCACCAAGAATTAAACATCAACCAAGGATTCACATGACATTCAGACCACCTTTACAACACCTTCCACAATAAGTAATTACATTCTCACATCTCTTCCTTCTTTTGATGGTCTTGGTTATGATGAATATATTGCTTGGGAAATAGAGTTGGATAAAATTTTTTGGACAATGTCATATGTGTGAGAGGAGAAAGATTAGAAAGGTTGCGAGTGCATTAGTAGGTTGTGCATTAACTTGGTGGAACAATTTAAATGATTTAGAAAAACCTCGAACATGGAAAGATATGAAAATTTTTATGCGAGAAACTTTTGCTAATGTATCTAATTGTAAAGATGAAATACATGAACTTGAGGAGAATATTCTTGTTGTACCTCCTCCTTTGCCTAACCTTTTGCAGGAACATGAACAAATAAATGTAGATGCAAATGAGAGTGAAGTGTTGAACAACTCTTCTGATTTTTTTGATGAATCAACCCATAATACATTTGAACCTCTTAATGAAAATGAGAGTAATGTTAATGAACAATGCTCTACATTTAATCAAGGTATGAAATTTTCAGATGTGCTGAATTTTACCACCAATCATGCTATCGATGAGCAGCAACAAGATGAACCTTTTCATAATACACCTTTACCACTAGTTGATTTTCCTACTGATTCTTACAACAAAAATGAGCTGTGTGCTGATAATTATATTGTACCTATGCTAGAACAACCAAATGAATTTGATACTTTATCACTCACTTGTGCTGAAATTAAGCATTTGATTCCAACTACTTGTGAAAGGGACGAGCTGAAATTGTTATCTTCTCTAAATACTTTGGACTATATTGAATTTGACACTCTTTGTGATCTAGATATCGTAGAGAAGATAATATTTTCTCAATCTGAATTGTCTTTGTTAAGTAGAAATATTTTTCATGCTATAGGCAAATATGAACATAGTGGTATATTTATGGTCAATAAAGTTTACATATGTTCAAATGAGGAAGCTCCTTTTGTGACGCAACAACATGGTCAAGTAAATGAATGTACTAACGCTAATAATGTCTTGTCAAGTTTTTCTAGTATTTTTTCCTTGCAGCAGGGACAACAAAAGCACTATTCACTGTGGTTGTGCATTATGGATAGCAATCATTCTAGCTCCAAAGCAAGCCTCTTTGCTGGACATACGAGCAAGCCGAGGACGGCTTGTCATAAAGAAGGGGAGAATGATGAGATCATGCACGTTATCATTGCACCTACAAATATGACACAATGTTTATTTGTTTGGGATCCTGGCTCAAGTGAATGTGCACTCTTATTTGATGGACAAGATCAAGATGGCGCACTATGTCGTCCACCACCTTGGCCTCCTCCATACCATTCATGCATACAAGAAGATTTGATGGCGTTGCACATTTGGAGCAACACATGAGAGGAGATGAACTTGAGTCGAGGACGACTCCAATTCAAGAAGGGAAGGATGATGAGGATATCACTTCTATGGATACAAACAACACTCCATTGAACATACAAGATGCAATCAATAGAGTTCATACACAACAATTAATTTCAAAGGTGAGCTCGTTCTTATATATTTCCTTATATGTTTTTGAGCATAGATTGCTACTTAATGATTTAATTGTGATTAGGATCCATGGAGAGGTTCAAGGAGTACTTGGAGGAAGTATTAGGGATGTGGAAGACCATATAATTCGTTCAAAGAAGATGGAAACCGAACCAAACTCAAAATCGTATCCAACTCAGAGTCCAGGAGCAGTACGCACGAAAACGGACGCCCAGGATGCATATGAACTCCGTTTTGGACGTTCTTTATACGCACGGAAAGGGGAGAGGATAATCTTTCCAATGGTGCCGGTCCCATGTAAAAATACCCTTGGAGTCGACGGGAATCGTCGAAACAAAGTCAAGTACAGAATCTGTCAGGGTGCTGCGCCACCGTATTGGGCCATTGGGCCATGTATCAAGTGTAAGTCCATTATTTTCGTATATTAGGCTTAGGTCACGACCCCAACACCCCCTTGTACTTCCTCCCACCTATATATACTCCATAGTAGCCGCCATGAACAATTGGGTTTTGCTTAGATCAATAATATCGCCGTTCTATGGTTTGTGAGACCCCAACTTCGCGATTTTCTGATCGTGTCTTCGACGTTCTTGCTCGTGTTCTCGGTTGCACTTGTAGGGATTAGCCTTCTTGGCGAGGTCAAGCGTGTGCAGAACGGTTGATAACCAACGGAGCCGTGGTGTAGTGATTGCAGTGGTACTCGAACCGCTCGAGTGCCGCGGATCCTCAGCGTCGAGTTCTCCACCCCAATCGACATACCTTTCAGAAGATCGGGCCGAAACCTACTCATCATGCTTGTTGGTATTTCTTATGCACCATTAACTAAACATCTCCAACTGATGTGTCAGAAATGCTCGTTAATGGTTCTATTGGATCACAGAGTGAGTTTCGCAAGCGCACGGAGATATCATTGTAGCATTTCCCCTTAAGAGTATTCCCAAGGGTGTCATTTATTTGATCCCAAAAGAAGGCATGGAAGAGATATAACAATCACCGAGGGGAAAGGGTAGAAAGGTCTAGGTAACAATCTAGTAAGGATGGATAAAATAATAGTGGAGGTAGTGTGACACACACAAAAGCTTTCAAGTCTAAGGGGGGTAAGAGGATCCTAGAGATTGGTTAAGGTTGAGAGTTATGGAGATACTCCTACTATGCTCTATTGTACATATACATAGTCTAAACTAATTATTCATAAGCTAGATAAATAGTGAATACTTATGCTATTTGGTTCAACACATCGGGCACAGGCTCACTCCTAGCAATACTTGGGCGACTCCTGCCAAGAGCCTGTGGCATAGCCGAACATGGAGGATTACAAAGGACAGATAGGGCTGTCACCACCTACTGCCTACCTCTTCAATCCGTGGGTCTACGAGACATCCAATGCTACTTAGCTATCCTAGCACCATGCTAGCATATTAAGTAATTATCTTAAGAGCCTAGGCACAATCCATCCTAAGGCAATGAATTGAATCATCATTGAACTAATGTTGATACACAACATAATTATCCATACTAACCTAGTTATGTTATAATTAACTAGACTATAGTGTGGGTCTATAGGTTCTATGATAATGAGATATGTTCATGATGAAACAGTCATAGAAGCTATAACTTCCACGTACATGGACTCAACAATCAAACAAGAAACACTTTGCCCAAGTATATGTATAAGTAGAGACTAAAGATACTATCTTTATTATGCGTAAAGTCACAAATACAAGAAAGAATACATGAGCCATACCTTTCCCAATGTAGGATTGGGAAGAGAGAGACTCCTTTCCCAATTTAGACTTGGGACTAGAGACTCTCCTCTCTACAACCCAACTCCTCTAAGACTATGGATGATAGTGTATACAATAGAGATGAAGCTCAAGTGGTGTGTGTTGAAGTGAGGGGTAGGGGGTCCTATTTATACTAGTGTTGAGGTCGGTTCCAGCAACCAAAAGCGCGCGAATCAGTCACCATTGAATCCAGGGAGCCGGGAGGAGCCAACATGTGGAGGCTGACCGAGTTTGGTGCAAAGACCAGGTCGGCCGACCCCCTGGTTCGGCCGACCTAGTCATTGCACCATTTCTCGTGTGTTTTCTCCAGGTGGCTGCCAGGTGGGTCCCATTGATGTAGGGTGATACACCATTGGATCTCCTCGGATACTTCTTTTTGTGGGTCATTTGATCCATGGGATGCCACGTGTCGTCGCCTGATTGGTTGGGATGATATTTTATAGGATTGGTCCCTCTACATTTCCTCATTTCTTGCATAAAATGCTGCATACACATATTTCTCCAGGTCCATGTGGAATTGTGTTTGGTAGAAAGGTGATGTGTGCAAGAAATGACAAATCCTTCACATAATTGAGTTAAATTGATGGATGAAATTGGTATATAACAGCCGTCAACAAACTCCCCCAAGCTTATCCTTTGCTCGTCCCGAGCAAAGTCAATACTTTAGGTTGATGATCAGGAGTTGCTACATTGTCTTATTTTCAAAAGTATCTAATGCACAACAAGATACTCTACCCAGTATTGTAGAAATTGGCTATGATACTCTACCTTTCTTAAGTTATCATGGGGCTTATGCTTTTTCATATTCATGAGTAGTTGAAAGGTAGAATAGAAATTGGAGCAAACATAGCCTAGAAATCAAGTTCCACTTAAATCCTGGAGAATTCAATTTAGATATTAAGTACCTCAATTTGATTCTCTCAATCACTCCTTTGTGGATAGTGGGAATATTTCCTCACCAAAGCATTGTGCCTCTACTATTCCTACTCATTGAATATGGCTTGTATGTGGAGCTTGGTAAGGAAAGTAAGTAGGCATATTTGCATCACATATATTGCTAAGTCAAAAGAGTAAGCCTTAGGAGAATTCAAATCAAAACTTTTTGATTCAAGACTAGTGCATATGTGATGGAGTGGAAGTGGATTTGGATACTTGAGATAACTCCTTATTGTTATAATATCTCTTTCTTTTGCAGGGATGAAACATGGCTACTTTTCTTTTCTCTTTTTTTTTTCTCATGCTTATGATGTAAGCATGCTTTTTTTTTTAATTTTCTTTTTGTAGTCATGTCTTCTACTCCCTTTCTTTGCAATGAATTTTGAAGAGAGTGCTAATCATGAATAACATGGAGTTTCTCTTTTTGTTGTGGTATGGTGGATATGATGGACGTTTTGCTTACTTCTAGTGTAGAAGTATAACATGTGCAAGTGAAGTCTTGAATTCAAAAATAGTTGAATGATTTCTCACATAGGTCTATACTAGTTTGACTAGGCTCAATGTGAAAGCAAATAACATATGCATAAGGTTTTGTCTATGTATGAACATCATATGGCTTTGGTCTGTATTTCCAATCAATTGAGGGAAACTTAAATCTTTTTAGAATTTCTCCGGAAATCTAAGTTTTACTTTCAAACTAGGACTAGCAGCCCTATTACCAATTCAAGTCTTGCAACAACCTAGAATTAGATTAAGCTTTTTCTACCCACAACTTCCAAATTAAGGTAAAAGTATTTCCAACAAATGAAAGTAATATTCGGAGAGTAGCAAGTTGTAAACTAGAGACTTAAGAAAATAAAACAGAGCAACTATTCATTATTTCATCTATGTGAATTCTAAATCATTCTTACCGCACATCTTTATTTGATGATAGCAAATCTAACCTATATTTTTTTAGATGCAAGGTGGATGATGGATGGATGGAAAATAAATATGCAAGGAATGTGATACATGTTACCTCAAGTGGGGGTCCTCCCCCAAGCTTGTTCTTCAACTACCTCCGTGATAAGGGTTGAACCCTTGATGACGGAAGTACGCTACAAGATCGGCTTGTTGTTGTTGTAGCGCTGTGTTGAAGTTGGTGAATTGAGCATCCATGTGTTGTTGCCAATCCTGGGTACCTTGAACATGCTCTTGGAGTGTGCTGTAGATGTCACTTGTTCTCACTTCAAGTTCTCCCATACGTCTAGTGAGGTCCGTCATTCCTTGGCTATAGTCATGATGACTTCTAGCCGAAAAGGAACGACGTCCTCTCATGGAAGTTGGGGGCAAGCTGCTAGAGCTTGAAGTGGATAAGGGTGGATCCCTTTGCCATTCTTACCAAGATGATCCCCCAATCTCATACGTCGGAGGTTGAGTCCATCTGGGCGCATGACCCGTTGGGTTCTCTTCCTCTTGGTATTCATGGACCGGAGAGATTATCGGTGGCATGCCTGTGGCTGCAGCTCTCGCACGATTCCTTGTTACCCCGCCAGAGACATTACATCTTCTTGCTTCCTCAAGGGGAAGAAGATTAAAAGTTAGCCTCTGACATTTGTATAAATGAAAATATGGGTTAGGTAACCAAATTTCATTGACAAAGCCGGGATAGAAAAAATCAAGGACCCATCTTTATCATGCTTAAGGGTATGTCCTTGCACTAAATAGTCTTCATCAATTAATTCGCTTTCAGTTTCAATATATGCAAATGAAGAGTATTTAAGTGCTCCTACCCTATCAGCAATATGAGTAATCAATGAAGTGCATTCAATTGGTCCTGATTTTGAAATGTAATCTGACCATGTGTCCTCATGGCTTTATAGGAGCAACATTTATCTTTTTAGTCATGGCAAACAAAATTTTCAATTCATCATCTCGCACAACCCTAACATCTCCCCTAGGGAACATAGTCATAGCCACCCATCTATGCATTAAGCGTAAGGTAGGGTTTTGGATGTGGCTATTCCTAGGAGCCCTACATGTGACCTCACTAGTTAGCTCATGCCAAAAACTTTGTTTGTTAAACTTAGGCAAATTGTCTAAATCTAGCAAACACCGTTTATGGAAACCTAGGATGCTACCTAATTCTTTCCATATGATGTTGTATTCTTTTTGAAATAATCTAAAAGCAATACCATCAAATCCTATTCTTAGCGTGCAAAGGAATTGGATAGTGAGAAGGCGCGAACCTTTCTCCTCTATGTGAGCAAAGTCATCAAATCCAATTGCATGCCAAATGGAAACAAATTCGGAGTCTATACCTATTTTGGAGATCAAATGTGGATCGTAGGCCTTGGTGTGGCGAAACTCACGATCTTCGAGAAGCCTGCGTGCTTGATCTTCAACTTCACTTCGTATGTCGAGGTTGTTGTCATGAAGAAGTTGATGTGGGTTGCTTATCTCTTCCATGTGAGTGTCCTCACACACACTTCTCCTCCTTGGGCTTGTACTCATGGAAGAGAGGCGTGCACTAGAACCTTCACCATGACTTGAGCTTGCAGCCTCCTTCCTCTTTCCAAACAACCTCTTCATGTCTTTTTGAGTTCAACAAGCAAGAACAAAACAAGGCGAGAAAAATCTGAAAAGAAGCGATGTTTGGAAAACAAAGCTCTCAACGAATTTTATCCTCTTGAAAGCTTGAGTGTAAAATGCAAATGCAAACAAAAGAAAATCTTTTTGGAGATAGATTTGAGCAAGAGTGTTGCAATGAAGAGCAAGAAAAACAAGGTGAGCTAGAGAGTGACTTGGAGAGGTGTAAAATGATGTGGTGTGTGAAGAGAGGTGCTCCTCATGGTCACAATTTATAGGGTGCACCCCCCAACAGTCACCTGCGGTTCAAAATGTAGCCGTTGGAGGAAGGGGAGCCAATTTGGCTCCACTCCTGTTCGGCCGACCAGGGGGTTCGGCCGACCTGACAGGTGGTCCCCCTGGTCCCTCTTTTGGCAAGTGGCTCCCCAACGGCTATAAAGTTAGCACGTTGGTGAAATGCCACATGTGCAACTCAGAAAAAAATGGTTTTTCAAATAAAAACCTTTTTTTTTTCAAATCCAATAAAAAATTTCTTTTGAAAAGAAAGAAAGAAAAATGATAGTTGAGAATATAAGATTCCCAACTTGCTAGGAAAAATCAAATATGCAATGGGAAAAATCCAAATGGGGTGGAAAAAGAAAGAAAGAGAAAATAAAGTAGGATAACTACCAATTTAACCTATTGGCGTAGGTCTCACCACCGTCCAATGAGATGGACATTCCTCCGTCTTCATTTCAGACCGGGCCCGGAGGGGTGGGCTCGGACGGCTTGTCTTGCTTCTTCCACCTTCCTTCTTTGGCGGCTTGGTGGACTTGGGCCTTCAGAAAGGTCCAGATGATTTCGTCACCTTTGGATATCAGCGTGGTCGAAACGACGGATTCTCCTCATAGATTAATCTTCTCATGAATGCAATGAGTGAGTCCACCTTTGGAGGTGTGACTTCGACCTCTCTGATGTGTTTATCATTCGGCCCATACTTGATTCGAATCATGGAGCATTGCTCTAATATTGGCCGAAAGTTAAATTTTTCCTCCTTGCCATTGATATGGAAGTGGATTCCTCCAGCTCCCACATCTATGCAAGCTTTTGCAGTGCTTAGGAATGGATGCCCAAGAATGAGTGGTGTATCTTTCTCAATGTCCATATCTAGCACCACAAAGTGCACGGGTATGAAGCAGTTCTGGATCTTCACCGGGACATCTTCAGCAATACCCGCTGGATAACCGACTTAAGAGTCAGCCAGTTGTAGCTGCATTGGTGTTGGAGTAAGCTCTGTGAAGTTCAACTGGTCGAACACAACCTTGGGCATCACACTAACACTTGCTCCCAGATCACAAAGTGCCTTGTCAAAGTGGTAAGACCCAATTGAGCATGAAATGGTAGGACATCCGGGGTCCTTCTTCTTTTTAGGAAGCCTATTGAGGATGGCTGCACTGCAGTCTTCCGTAAGCTTGACGACCTCAATGGTGGGCAATGGCTGTTTGTTGTTCAATATGTCCTTGAGATAGCGAGCATAAGTGGGGACTTGCATCGCATCAATCAAGGGCACATTGATGTGGATCTTTTGGATGATCTCAACAAAACGGTTGAATTGCTCATCCACTGTTGGCTTCCTTTGTCTGTGAGAGAATGGCAATAAGTTGGTGTCTTCAAAGTGTTTGGCCATTCTCTCACCAAGTAATTCACTTCGGACATCCTCCTTTTCAGGCTCAGTTGTCTTCTTTTCTTGTGTGGGATATGGTGGGTCACGAGTGGTCTTTCCTTCTCTCATAACCACTGCATTGACGGTCTCCATAGGGGCTTCTGGCTGCCCCGGAATTTTGTTGTTTTCTAATGGAGGGACAACTGCAGCAAGTTGTGCCAGCTGAGTCTCAAACATCTTGTTGAAGCTCAGTTGATTCTTGAATGCTGAGGATAGTCCTTCAATCTTTGTATTAATATTCTCTAGGGTCTTGTCATTAGCTAACAGCTTCTTGGATAGGGCATCATTGATCTTGAGCTGGCTAATGGCAAGTTCTCTTAAGTTGGGCTGATTTCTAGGGTTGCCATTGTTGTTGTACCCTCCTTGAAAGAATGGGCGTTGTTGACCTGTGATGCCCGGTTCCGAAAAAAGAACCAAGCTAACGCATATGTGTGCCCAGGATGTTCATCACACATACACGAGTGCAATCACAAACGATATACAGATAATTACCACAAAACAAGATTAATTAAGTACTTTTATTACACAAACCGGATTATCCTCGAATACAACCTCTAATGAATAATAACGACAAGTTCAACTAATGCAGCGGAAATAAACTAATTAAGCAAACTAAACAACTAAGCAACATAAGCGATAGGGTATATATATGCGCAGCTTCCAATCAACGCCACATGCAAGCTGACGGTAGACACGGCCTAGAACTCCGCATTATCACCATTAAACTCCCAATCCTGACCTGCAACTGTTGGGGGGGATTGCAAGAGTGAGTACATGTCATACTCAACAAGTGTGTAAAGTATGACATGTGGCTGATTCAAATGACGACAATAATAATGGCAAAGTGCTGAAAAGTACATTAAAACATTTGAAAAGCAATATATTACATGTATGTGAAATAAACCCATCATAATCATAAGTAATATCATAATACCAATCTGAATTCACTACCATCATCAATAATTCAAGATTTCACCATTGCCAAAAACCATATTCAATACTAGAAATTAATCCATAACCATAATACTGACCATAACCATCCCAATTACCATCCCAAATCCCAATTTCCCTCTAATCATGGAAGTTGTCCAGGTGCTCATAACCGGGAGCACGGCTATCATGATAGTTTTATTTAACTCTGCAGAGTTTGTATCACTTTACCCACGTGTTTGTGATTTCATCACCTTTCGATGACTAGAACCTCTATTATGCCGTCTCACACTTCTGTCGGTGTGCGGCCAAGAGATCACAAAATAGCCTTTACAAAGGGATTACTAGCCTATTTAGACCCCACTAAGGTTTCACCGGTGGCGATGCCTCCAACTAAGCACATCTTCAACCAAGGGCCCCCTCTTGAGCCATTCGGATCCCAGGGTAGTCCCACCAATCATCAACAAACCCAATCCGACTACCTTCCTCGAGCATCCACAATGGTCCAAATAGTACTAGCAAAGCCCTAATTACTAAGCTACACCGCACCCATACTTGGCCTCGTAGTGGCACTATAGTCCTGGCTTATTCTCGCATGAGCCGGTCCTTAGATCTAAAAGCAAGCAAACCACCATAATATCCAACCCATCCACATACCAGGCTTGCTTAGATCACCCATTACCATATCATATTGACCAGTTTACATTAACCAAAATATCATTAATGCATAATTAAATGTCTAGTGTAGTTTTCCCATCCCAATTAATTAAGCGATGCAAAAGGTAAAAACCATTCCCGACTCTCTACCATGTATTCCAGGTGACAAGGGTGGTTTAAACAAAGCTAGTCAACTTCCTATCATAGGATTCCCATCAAATTGACACAAGCATGCAATTTTGCAAACAAAACATTTATTTCAAAACAGGATCAATATGCTTCAAGGACACTTGCCTTGCTCTTGCTATTGATTAGGGTCAAAGCCTTCAAACTCTTGGTGCTGTAGATCCTCCGCGGCACTCTCTAGCGCAACCCCGTCTAATCCACACAATAAACATACAAGACAAGAAACACAATCAAAGAGCGCACAAATATTATTCAATATGACATGACATGCATGATTAATGCAAATGCAAGGTAGAACTTGTTAATTGATTGCTTTTAATGATCAATAACTAGTTCTAATAGCTTTTAAAAAGTTTATACAGGTTTGGAGTTGATTAGATCAAATTTTAGAATCAATTCAACACAATTTAGCCAGGAGGACCGGACTAGTCCGCTAGGGACCGAACAAGTCCGCACTTTACAAGAGCAGCGGATTAGGGTTTTCTAGATCGACGTAAATTTGGAGATTAGGCGTTGAATTCACATAAGGAAAAGAGAATAGAAGGTATACCAGGTGTTTAGGACTCCAATGAATCAAGAAACTTGGAGGTAGCACTTGGATCTTGGTGATCTAGGGTTGGTGATGAACTTGGGGATGAATTGGTGATGAGGAACGAAACTTGGTGGAGATCTTGATCCTCTTTCGTTTCCTCCTCTTCTTCTTCTTGCTCGGGATCTTCTCCTCCCTCCATGGTGGTGGATCTCCACGAACTACGATTTGGGTGGGTGGAAAAGTGACAAATAGATGTCAAACCAACGGGTGTTGTTGTTTATATAGAGGTGGAGGCTAGGGTTAGATGGATTTCGAGTTTGGGATGAGTAGAGGCCGGTCTAAAGTCCCACATGGGATCTAAAAGAGTTAGGCATGACGCCCCTAGGCCCACATAGTGTGAAACCCAAGAAACAAGTCGTGAAACAAAAGATCAACTCGGAGTCACAAAATATCGGACAAGTCCGGAAAGGACCGGACTAGTCCGAAGTCATCCAGAGAGAAAATCGGACAAGTCTGGCCAAAAATCGGACAAGTCCGACTTTAAACAGAGAGGAAATCAGACAAGTACGCTGGAACACCGGACTAGTCCAGAAAAGTCCAGGGACTTAGCAAATTTTCAAGGATTCTTGGAATATCGGACTAGTCCGCACAAAATCGGACATGTCCAAAGGTTTCCAGAGGCAAAATTGGACTAGTCCGCAGCAAAAACAGACAAGTCCGTTTTTAGTCAGAGAGTAATCGGACAAGTCCTCAGTAAAATCGGACTAGTCCGCACTTTCCTGCATTTTAAGTGCGGTTTTGTTCCAAATCAATTTTAAACTTGTTCCTCTTTATGTGGGTTAATGTTAAACATGTATATGAGTGTATGTAAGACATGATGCATGAAAATGAGGGTGTTACAAACCTACCCCCCTTAAAATGAATCTCGCCCTCGAGATTCGATGCGGAAGAAAAGAGATAGGGAAATTTCTTCTCGAGATCATCCTCCCATTCCCACGTCACTTCTTTTTCTGTGTGGTGCTTCCATTGAACTTTACACCATCTAATAACCTTGTTCCTTGTGACTCTCTCCTTGGTTTCTAAGATCTTGACCGGTTGCTCGGCATAAGTCAAATCTTCCTCTAATTCCAATCCTTCCATTGGCACTTGTTCTTCCGGTACTCTCAAGCACTTCTTGAGCTGGGAAACATGAAAGACATCATGTACTTCTAAAAGATGAGGTGGCATCTCCAACTTATATGCTACTTCTCCTCTTTTGTCCAAAATCTTGAACAGTCCAATATAACGAGGTGCTAGCTTTCCTCTTACGTTAAACCTCTTATGACCCCTCATTGGTGACACCTTGAGGTAAACAAAATCTCCCACTTCAAAGGCTAATTTCCTTCTTTTATTGTTCGCATAGTCTTCTTGCCTTGATTGGGCTGCCCTCAAGTTTTCACGAATTATTTAGACTTGCTTTTCGGCTTCTTGCAACACATCCGGACCAAATACTTGAGTTTTGTAACTGTAACACCGTCATGTTCATGCATCATGCCCTGCATACACTCATATACATGTTTAACATTAACCCACAACAAGAGAACGAGTTTAAAATTGATTCGGAGCATTTAAAATTGATTTGGAACAAAACCGCACTTAAAATGCAGGAAAGTGCGAACTAGTCCGATTTTGCTGAGGACTAGTCCGATTTCTCTCTGACTAAAAACGGACTTGTCCGTTTTTGCTGCAGACTAGTCCGATTTTTGGCACTGGAAACTTTCGGACTTGTCCGATTTTGTGCGGACTAGTCCGATATTCCATGAATCCTTGAAAAATTGCTAAGTCCTTAGGCTTTTCCGGACTAGTCCAGTGTTCCAGCGGACTTGTCCGTTTTCCTCTCTGTTTAAAGTCGGACTTGTCCGATTTTTGGCTAGACTTGTCCTATTTTCTCTCTGGACGACTTCGGACTAGTCCGTTCCTTTTCGGACTTGTCCGATATTTCGTGACTCCGAGTTGATCTTTTGTTTTATGACTTATTTCTTGGGTTTCACGTTAAGTGGGCCTAGGGGCGTCGTGCCTAACTCTTTTAGAGCCCGTGTAGGACTCTAAACCAGCCTCTACTCATCCCAAACTCGAAATCCATCTAACCCTAACCTCCACCTCTATATAAACAGCCCCACCCCTTGGATTGACATCTATTTGCCACTTTTCCACCCACCCCAAACCCTAGTTCATGGGGATCCACCATCAAGGAGGGAGGAGAAGATCTCAAGCAAGAAGAAGAGGAGGAAACGAAGGAGGATCAAGATCTCCACCAAGCTTTCATTCTTCATCACCAATTCATCTCAAAGTTCATCACCTACCCTAGATCATCAATATCCAAGTGCTACCTCCAAGTTTCTTGATTCATTGGAGTCCTAAACACCTGGTATACCATCTATTCTCTTTTCCTTACGAGAATTCAACCCCTAATCTCCAAATTCACGTCGATCTAGAAAACCCTAATCTGCTGATCTCGCGGAGAGCGGACTTGTCCGGTCCCTAGTGGACTAGTCCGATCTTTCTGGTTAAATTGTGTTGAATTAATTCTAAAATTTGATCTAATCGAATCCAAACCTGTATAAACTTGTTAAAAGCTATTAGAACTAGTTAGTGATCATTAAAAGCAATTTAGTAACAAGTTCTACCTTGCATTTGCATTAATCATGCATGTCATGTCATATTGAGTAATATTTGTGCACTCTTTGATTGTGTTTCTTGTCTTGTATGTTTATCGTGTGGATTAGACGGAGTTACGCTAGAGAGTGCCGCGGAGGATCTACAACACGAAGCGTTTGAAGGATTTGATCCTAATCAACAGCAAGAGCAAGGCAAGTGTCCTTGAAGCATATTGATCCTGTTTTTAAAATAAATGTTTTGTTTGCAAACTGCATGCTTGTGTCAAATTGATGGGAATCCTATGATAGTATGTTTACTAGAATTGTTTACCCACCCTTGTCATCTGGAATTGTGGTAGAGAGTCGGGATGGGCTTTTTACCTTTTTGCTTCGCTTAATTAATTGGGATGGGAAAACAACACTACACATTTAATTAAGCATTAATGATATTTTAATTAATGTGAACTGGTCAATATGATATGGTAATGGGTGATCTAAGCAAGCCTGGTATGTGGATGGGTTGGATGTTATGGTGGTTTGCTTGCTTTAGATCTAAGGATCGGTTCATGCGAGAATAAGACAGGACTACAGTGCCACCACGAGGCCAAGTATGGGTGCAGCGTAGCTGATTAATTAGGGTTTTGCCAGTGCTATTTGGACCATTAAGGATGCCTGGGGAAGGGGTAGTCGGATTGGGTTTGTTGATGATTGGTGGGACTACCCTGGGATCCGAATGGCTCAAGAGGGGGCCCTTGGTTGAAGATGTGCTCAGTTGGAGGCATCGCCATCAGTGAAACCTCAGTGGGGTCTGAATAGACTAGTAATCCCTTTGTAAAGGCTATTTTGTGATCTCTTGGCCATACACCAAAGGAAGTGTAATTGGCATAAGAGAGGTTCCTTTAGTCGCCGACGGGTGATGAAATCACAAAGACGTGGGTAAAGTGATACAAACTCTGCAGAGTTAAATAAAACTATCATGATAGCCGTGCTCCCGGTTATGAGCACCTGGACAACTTCCATGATTAGAGGGAAATTGGAATTTGGAAGGGTTATGGTTTGTTAGTGGTTATGGATGGTTATGGATTTATTTCTGGTATTGTATATGGTTATTAGCAAATGGTGAAATCTAGAATTATTGATGAGGATGGTGAATTATGGACTGGTATTATGATATTACTTATGATTATGATGGGTTCGATTCATATAAATATAATATATTGCTTTTCAAATGTTTTTATGTACTTTTCAGCACTTTGCCATTATTATTGTCGACATTTGAATAAGCCACATGTCATACTTTCCACACTTGCTGAGTACGACCTGTACTCACTCTTGCAATCCCTTCCCCAACAGTTGCAGGTCAGGATTGGGAGTTTAATGGTGATAATGCGGAGTTCTAGGCCGTGTCTACCGTCAGCTTTGCCTGTGGTGTTATTGGAGCTGCGCTATACCCTATTGCTTATGCTGCCTAGCTGTTTAGTTTGCTTAATTAGTTTATTTCCGCTGCATTAGTTGGACTCGTCACAAATATTCATTAGAGCTTGTATTCGAGAATAATATGGTTTGTGTAACAAAAATTGGTTAATTAATCTTGTTCTGTGGTAATTTTCTGTATACTCTTTTGTGATTGCACTCGTGTATGTGTGATGAACATCCTGGGCACACATATGCGTTAGCTTGGTTCATTTTTTCGGAACCTGGCGTCACAGATTGGTATTAGAGACACAGGTTGACCGTAGGATGCAGCCTAGATAGAATGGACACTTTAGATCACATAGGAGCACTTAGGAATCGATGTGTTTTTGCTTGGAATGTTGTTTGCTATATATATTGCTTGCTTGTGTGCTTAATAGAGGATTTTGTGGTGCTTTAGCATTGCCATGTCCCCCTAGGCTAGTGTAGCTAGTTGCTTAGCTTCATATCCCTTGATGCATATAGTTGGGGACGTTTTCTAATTCTTACCTATTGCTTTTCTTCAGATGGTGAGGACTCGCAACCAGAGGGATGGCAATGATGAGGAGGAGAACCATGGAGTACCTCAGAACAACATTGGGCAAGGACCTGCTCATGGAGCTATCAACATTGAGCAGCTATTGGCTATGCAAAACCAGCTCATGCAGACCATGATACAAACAATGGGACAGCTGCAGGCTGGCAACATCAACAATCAGCCCCACATGCCTCCACCACCACCCCCGCCTCCTCATAACCGATTGGGAGAGTTTATGAGGACTAGGCCGCCAACCTTTGCTCAAGCCGCTGACCCCATAGATGCGGATGATTGGCTCAAGTCCGTGGAGAATAAGCTAGCTATCGTCCAATGCAGTGACCGGGAGAAGGTCTTGTTTGCTTCTCATCAACTAGTTGGAGCAGCTACGGATTGGTGGGATGCTTATTGCAATGCTCATGAGAACCAAGAGAGAATTACTTGGGCCGAATTCTAGGAGAATTTTCGTTCTCATTATGTGCCGGAGGGTGTTATGATCTTGAAGAGGCAAGAATTTGAGAATTTAAGGCAAAGAAAATCAAGCGTGAGTGAATATCACAATAAGTTTACTCAACTCTCAAGGTACGTGCCTGAGGATGTTAGTCTGGACAGCCGGAAGCAATATTTGTTCATGAGGGGCTTGAACAATGAAATCCAAGTGCAACTACTCAATTGTGACTATGCAAAATTTCAGAAGCTTGTGGACAAAGCAATTGTGGTTGAGAACAAGATTCGCGAGATGGAGCAAGACAATAAGAGAAAGGCGCCATATCAAGGACAGCAACAAGGAAGTAATGTGCGCCCTCGCCTTGCACCACCCAATGCGCCCTATTACAACTCCTCTATTCCTACTCAACACCCTGGTTATGCACCGCGCACAACTCAGTTTGTGCAGCAGCGCCCTGTCATGCAAGCACCTAGGCCCCCAATTCCTTATGCGCCTCGTGCTAATTTTCCTGCTGCAAGTGCTCAAAACCAAGCTCATCCCAATAATCCTGGTGGAGTTAACAAGTGCTATACTTGTGGAGAAGCTGGACACTTTGCGCATCAATGTCCTAAGTCAGGCCTTGGCCAAGGAAGCAATGCGCCGAGGCGAAACCCAAGACCCAATGGAGGAGTGCCACAAGGAAGCTGTGGACAGCAGGATTTTGCTCGTGGCAACGTGAACCATGTCTCTACGGAGGATGCCCAACAAGCGGATGACGTGGTCATTCGTATGATTCTCGCCAACTCCAACCCCACGACTATGTTATTTGATTCTGGAGCATCGCATTCATTCATTGCATCAAAGTATGTTGCCAAGTATAGTTTGCCTATCTCTCATATGAAGTTTACTCTATTGGTTAAGTCTCCTGGAGGAGAGATGAGGACAGATATAGTATGTCCAAAAGTAAGCCTTAGAATAAGGGGGGTAGACTTCTCCGCCAACCTCATTGTTTTGGATTCTCAAGGGTTGGACATTATACTTGGTATGGACTGGTTGAGGAAGCACAATGGAGTTATTGAGTGTGCCACGAAGACGGTGAAGTTGACCAATGAAGAAGGGATCACCGTAGAATTTGAAGCATCTCAAACTGCACCGAAGCAATTGGAGTTGAATCATATGGACGGTGCCGCGATTGAGGAGATTCTGGTGGTGTGTGAATTTTTGGATGTTTTTCCGGACGAGTTGCCAGGTATGCCACCCGATCAAGACATTGAGTTTGTTATTGATTTAATACCTGGAACTACACCTATAGCTAAGAGGCCGTATAGGAGATGCCTCCTATGGAATTAGTGGAGCCCAAGAAGCAAATTGAAGAGCAATTAGAGAAGGGTTTTATTCGCCCTTGCTTTTCACCTTGGGGAGCGCTCGTGCTGTTCGTGGACAAGAAGGATGGATCCCAAAGGATGTGTGTGGATTACCGAACACTCAACGAGGTAATAATCAAGAACAAGTACACCTTGCCGCGCATAGAAGACTTGTTTGATCAGATGAAGGGTGCTTGTGTCTTCTCTAAGATTGACTTGAGGTCGGGATACTTTCAAATGAAGATTAGACCATCGGACATACCCAATACAGTTTTTAGAACACGGTATGGATCTTATGAGTACACCGTGATGTCATTTGGATTGAAAAATGCGCCTGCCTACTTTATGTACCTCATGAATAAGGTCTTCATGGAGTACTTGGATAAGTTTGTTGTGGTGTTTATTGATGAAATTATGATCTACTCGAAGGATGAGAAAGCACATGAGGAACACTTGAGACTTACGTTGCAGAAATTGAGGGAGCATCGATTGTATGCCAAGTTCAACAAGTGTCAGTTTTGGTTGAGAGAGGTGTCATTTTTGGGTCATATAATTTCAGGAGGAGGAGTATCGGTTGACCCCGGAAAAGTGAGAGACGTGTTGAAGTGGGAGCCCCCGCAAAATGTCAAGGAGATAAGGAGTTTTCTTGGGATGGCTGGATATTACCGTAGATTCATCAAGGACTTTTCCAAGATAGCCAAGCCTATGACGGAGTTGCTAATGAAGGGAAAGGCTTTCCGATGGACTGAAGCTTGTCAAAATAGTTTTTAGGAGTTGAAGAAGAGGTTAACAACAACTCCAGTTTTGGTACTGCCGGATGTGAGCAAGAGTTTTGATATTTATTGCAATGCATCGAGACAAGGACTTGGATGTGTATTGATGCAAGAAGGTCAAGTGGTCACCTATGCATCAAGACAATTGAAGAAACATGAGCAGAATTAACCAACACATGATTTAGAACTTGCAGCCGTGGTACATGCATTGAAGATTTAGAGGCACTATATTCTTGGACATAGGTGTGAAATTTATACGGATCATAAGAGTTTGAAGTATATTTTCACACAAATGGATCTGAACTTGAGGCAACGAAGATGGTTGGAGCTCATCAAAGATTATGATTTGGGGATCAACTATCATCCGGGAAAGGCCAATGTAGTGGCCGATGCTTTGAGTAGAAAGGGAGTAAGTCACCAACTCACAGTTCGAGAGTTACCATTCGAGTTATGTAAGGAGTTTGAAAGGTTGAACCTCGGATTTGTAAATGAGACGGAGATGATGGAGTTAAACCCAACCTTGGAGCAAGAAATTCGAGAAGCACAAACCACGGATTAGGAGATCAAGGAAATCAAGGAAAGGATCGAGGAAGGGAGAGAATTCAGATTTGATGAAGATGACCATGGTACCTTATGGCTTGGAAAGAGGATCGTTGTGCCTAATGTAAAGCATATTTGGGAGACAATATTAAAGGAGGCACATGACTCGCCTTACTCAATTCACCCTGGTTGTACCAAGATGTACAAATACTTGAAGACTAGCTATTGGTGGGATAGCATGAAGAAGGACATAGCTGAATATGTAGCATTGTGTGATGTGTGCCAACGAGTCAAGGCGGAACATCAAAGGCCAGCCGGATTATTGCAACCGTTGAAGATTCCGAAATGGAAGTGAGAAGAAATTGGTATGGACTTCATAGTTGGGTTACCACGTACTCAGTCCAGGTATGACTCAATTTGGGTAATTGTGGATCGCTTAACCAAGTCGGCTCATTTTGTCCCTGTGAAGACCAAATATACAGCTGCACGATTAGCCAAAATATACATGGAGCATATTGTGTGTCGACATGGAGTCCCTAAAAAGATAGTCTCGGATAGAGGTTCTCAATTTACCTCCAGATTTTGGCAAAAATTGCATGAAGCTTTGGGAACGAGGTTGAATTTTAGTTCAGCATATCATCCTCAAACGGATGGACAAACCGAGAGGACCAATTAGTTTTGGAGGACATGTTAAGATCTTGTGCTTTAAAGCATGGGAAAAGTTGGGACAAAAGCTTGCCATACGCGGAATTTTCATACAACAATAGTTACCAAGCAAGTTTGAAGATGCCACCATATGAAGCACTTTATGGGAGGAAGTGTAGGACACCTTTATTCTGGAATGAGGCAGGAGAAACTCAAGTATTTGGACCGGATGTGTTGCAAGAAGCCGAAAAGCAAGTCCAAATAATTCGTGAAAACTTGAGGGCTGCCCAATCAAGGCAAAAAGGCTATGCGGACAATAGAAGAAGGGAATTAGCCTTTGAAGTGGGAGATTTTGTTTACCTCAAGGTGTCAACAATGAGGGGTCATAAGAGGTTTAACATAAGAGGAAAGCTAGCACCTCGCTATATTGGACCGTTCAAGATTTTGGACAAAAGAGGAGAAGTAGCGTATAAGTTAGAGATGCCAGCTCATCTCTCAGACGTACATGATGTCTTTCATGTTTCCCAGCTCAAGAAGTGCTTGAGAGTATCGGAAGAACAAGTGCCAATGGAAGGATTGGAGCTAGAGGAAGATTTGACTTATGCCGAGCAACCGATCAAAATCTTGGAAACCAAGGAGAGAGTCACAAGGAACAAGATTATTAGATGGTGTAAAGTTCAATGGAAGCACCACACAGAAAAAGAAGCAACGTAGGAATTGGAGGATGATCTCAAGAAGGACTTTCCCTATCTCTTCTCTTCCGCGTCGAATCTCGAGGGCGAGATTCATTTTAAGGGGGGTAGGTTTGTAACACCCTCATTTTCATGCATCATGCCCTACATACACTCATATACATGTGTAACATTAACCCGCATAAAAAGGAATGAGTTTAAAATTGATTTAGAACAAAACCGCACTTAAAACGCAGGAAAGTGCGGACTCATCCGATTTTACTGAGGACTAGTCCGATTTCTCTCTGACTAAAAACAGACTTGTCCGTTTTTGCTGCGGACTAGTCCGATTTTGGCTCTGGAAACTTTCGGACTTGTCCGATTTTGTGCGGACTAGTCCGATATTCCAAGAATCCTCGAAAAATTGCTAAGTCCTTGGACTTTGCTGGACCAGTCCAGTGTCCCAGCGGACTTGTCCGTTTTCCTCTCTGACTAAAGTCGGACTTGTCCGATTTTTGGCCAGACTTGTCCGTTTTTCTCTCTCGACGAGTTCAGACTAGTCCGGTCCTTTCCAGACTTGTCCGATATTTCGCGACTCTGAGTTGATCTTTTGTTTTATGACTTGTTTCTTGGGTTTCATGTTAAGTGGGCCTAGGGACGTCGGGCCTAACTCTTTTAGAGCCCATGTGGGACTCTAAACCGGCCTCTACTCATCCCAAAACTCGAAATCCATCTAACACTAGCCTCCACCTCTATATAAACAACCCCACCCCTTGGATTGACATCTATTTGCCACCTTTCCACCCACTCAAACCCTAGTTCGTGGGGAGCCACCATCAAGGAGGGAGGAGAAGATCCCAAGCAAGAAGAAGAAGAGGAGGAAATGAAAGAGGATCAAGATCTCCACCAAGTTTCGTCCTTCACCACCAATTCATCTCCAAGTTCATCACCAGCCCTAGATCATCAAGATCCAAGTGTTACCCCCAAGTTTCTTGATTCATTGGAGTCCTAAACACCTGGTATACCTTCTATTCTGTTTTCCTTACGAGGATTCAACCCCTAATCTCCAGATTTACGTCGATCTAGAAAACCCTAATCTGCTGATCTCGCGAAGTGCGGACTTGTCCGGTCCCTCGCGGACTAGTCCAGTCTTCCTGGTTAAATGGCATCAAATTGATTCTAAAATTTGATCTAATCAACTCCAAACCTGTATAAACTTGTTAAAAGCTATTAGAACTAGTTAGTGATCATTAAAAGCAATCAATTAACAAGTTCTACCTTGCATTTGCATCAATCATGCATGTCATGTCATATTGAGTAATATTTGTGCACTCTTTGATTTTGTTTCTTGTCTTGTATGTTTATTGTGCGGATTAGACGGATTTGCGCTAGAAAGTGCCGCGGAGGATCTACAGCACCAAGAGTTTGAAGGCTTTGACCCTAATCAACAGCAAGAGCAAGGCAAGTGTCCTTGAAGCATATTGATCCAGTTTTAAAATAAATGTTTGTTCGCAAAACTGCATGCTGTGTCAATTTGATGGGAATCCTATGATAGGAAGTTTACTAGAAGTGTTTAACCACCCTTGTTCCTATCCCAATTAATTAAGCGATGCAAAAGGTAAAAACCCTTCCCGACTCTCTATCATGTATTCCAGGTGACAAGGGTGGTTTAAACAAAGCTAGTCAAATTCCTATCATAGGATTCCCATCAAATTGACACAAGCATGCAATTTTGCAAACAAATCGTTTATTTCAAAATAGGATCAATATGCTTCAAGGACACTTGCCTTGCTCTTGCGGTTGATTAGGGTCAAAGCCTTCAAACTCTTGGTGCTGTAGATCCTCCGCAGCACTCTCTAGCGCAACTCCGTCTAATCCACACAATAAACATACAAGACAAGAAACACAATCAAAGAGCGCATAAATATTACTCAATATGACATGACATGCATGATTAATGCAAATGCAAGGTAGAACTTGTTAATTGATTGCTTTTAATGATCAATAACTAGTTCTAATAGCTTTTAACAAGTTTATACAGGTTTGGAGTTGATTAGATAAAATTTTAGAATCAATTCAACACAATTTAGCCAGGAGGACCAGACTAGTCCGCTAGGGACCGAACAAGTCCGCACTTTACGAGATCAGCAGATTAGGGTTTTCTAGATCGACGTAAATTTGGAGATTAGGCGTTGAATTCACGTAAGGAAAAGAGAATAGAAGGTATACCAGGTGTTTAGGACTCCAATGAATCAAGAAACTTGGAGGTAGCACTTGGATCTTGGTGATCTAGGGTTGGTGATGACTTGGGGATGAATTGGTGATGACGAACGAAACTTGTTGGAGATCTTGATCCTCTTTCGTTTCCTCCTCTTCTTCTTCTTTCTCGAGATCTTCTCCTCCCTCCTTGGTGGTGGATCTCCATGAACTAGGGTTTGGGTGGGTGGAAAAGTGACAAATAGATGTCAAACCAAGGGGTGGGGTTGTTTATATCGAGGTGGAGGCTAGGGTTAGATGGATTTCGAGTTTGGGATGAGTAGATGCCGGTCTAAAGTCCCACATGGGCTCTAAAAGAGTTAGGCACGACGTCCCTAGACCCACTTAGGCTGAAACCCAAGAAACAAGTCGTAAAAAAAAAGATCAACTCGGAGTCACGAAATATCGGACAAGTCCAGAAAGGACCGGACTAGTCCGAAGTCGTCCAGAGAGAAAATCGGACAAGTCTGGCCAAAAATCGGACAAGTCCGACTTTAAACAGAGAGGAAATCGGACAAGTCCGCTGGAACACTGGACTAGTCCGAAAAAGTCCAGGGACTTAGCAAATTTTCAAGGATTCTTGGAATATCGGACTAGTCTGCACAAAATCGGACAAGTCCGAAGGTTTCAAGAGGCAAAACCGGACTAGTCCGCAGCAAAAACGGACAAGTCCGTTTTTAGTCAGAGAGTAATCGGACTAGTCCTCAGTAAAATCGGACTAGTCCGCACTTTCCTGCATTTTAAGTGCGGTTTTGTTCCAAATCAATTTTGAACTTGTTCCTCTTTATGTGGGTTAATGTTAAACATGTATATGAGTGTATGCAAGGCATGATGCATGAAAATGACGGTGTTACAAGCCTACCCACTTAAAATGAATCTCGCCCTCGAGATTCGACGCGAAAGAAAAGAGATAGGGAAATTTCTTCTTGAGATCATCCTCCCATTCCCACGTCGCTTCTTTTTCTGTGTGGTGCTTCCATTGAACTTTACACCATCTAATAACCTTGTTCCTTGTGACTCTGTCCTTGGTTTCCAAGATCTTGACCAGTTGCTCGGCATAAGTCAAATCTTCCTCTTATTCCAATCCTTCCATTGGCACTTGTTCTTCCGGTACTCTCAAGCACTTCTTGAGCTAGGAAACATGAAAGACATCATGTACGTCTAAAAGATGAGCTGGCATCTCCAACTTATATGCTACTTCTCCTCTTTTGTCCAAAATCTTGATCGGTCAATATAACGTGGTGCTAGCTTTCCTCTTCTGTTAAACCTCTTATGACCCCTCATTGGTGACACCTTGAGGTAAACAAAATCTCCCACTTCAAAGGCTAATTTCCTTCTTCTATTGTCCACATAGTCTTTTTTCCTTTATTGGGCTGCCCTCAAGTTTTCACGAATTATTTGGACTTGCTTTTCGGCTTCTTGCAACACATCCGGACCAAATACTTGAGTTTCTCCTACCTCATTCCAGAACAAAGGTGTCCTACACTTCCTCTCATAAAGCACTTCATACGGTGACATTTTCAAGCTTGCTTGGTAACTATTGTTGTATGAAAATTCCGCGTATGGCAAGCTTTTGTCCCAACTCTTCCCATGCTTTAAAGCACAAGCTCTTACCATGTCCTCCAAAATCTGATTGGTCCTCTTGGTTTGTCCATCCGTTTGAGGATGATATGCTCAACTAAAATTTAACCTCGTTCCCAAAGCTTCATGCAATTTGTGCCAAAACCTGGAAGTGAATTGTGAACCTCTATCTGAGACTATCTTCTTCGGTACTCCGTGTCGACACACAATATGCTCCATGTATATTTCGGCCAATTGTGCAGCTGTATATTTGGTCTTCACGGGGACAAAATGAGCTGACTTGGTTAAGCGATCCACAATTACCCAAATTGAGTCATACCCGGACTGAGTACGTGGTGACCTAACTATGAAGTCCATTCCGATCTCCTCCCACTTCCATTCCGGAATCTTTAATGGTTGTAATAATCCAGCTGGCCTTTGATGTTCCACCTTGACTCGTTGGCACACATCACACAATGCTACGTACTCAGCTATGTCCTTCTTCATGCTATCCCACCAATAGCAAGTCTTCAAGTCTTTGTACATATTCGTACAACCGAGGTGAATCGAGTATGGCGAGTCATGTGCCTCCTTTATTATTGTCTCCCGAATATGCTTCACGTTGGGCACAACAATCCTCTTACCAAGCCATAGAGTACCATGTTCATCCTCATCAAATCTGAATTCTCTCCCTTCTTCGGTCCTTTCCTTGATTTCCTTGGTCTCTTCATCTGCGGTCTGTGCCTCTCGAATTTCTTGCTTCAACTTTGAGTTTAACTCCATCATCTCCGTCTCATTTATAAATCCGAGGTTCAACCTTTCAAAATCCTTACATAACTCGAATGGTAACTCTCGAACTGTGAGTTGGTGACTTACTCCCTTCCTACTCAATGCATCGGCCACTACATTGGCTTTTCCCGGATGATAGTTGATCCCCAAATCATAATCTTTGATTATCTCCAACCATCTCCGTTGCCTCAAATTCAGATCCTTTTGTGTGAAAATATACTTAAGACTCTTGTGATCCGTATAAATTTCACACCTATGTCCAAGAATATAGTGTCTCCAAATCTTCAATGCATGTACCACGACCGCGAGTTCCAAATCATGCGTAGGGTAATTCTGCTCATGTTTGTTCAATTGTCTTGATGCATAGGCGACCACTTGACCTTCTTGCATGAGCACACATCCAAGTCCTTGTCTCGATGCGTCACAATAAATATCAAAACTCTTGCTCACATCTGGCAGTACCATAAACTGGGGCTGTTGTCAACCTCTTCTTCAACTCCTCAAAACTATTTTGACAAGCTTGGGTCCATTGGAAAGCCTTTCCCTTCATTAGCAACTCCGTCATAGGCTTGGCTATCTTGGAGAAGTCCTTGATAAACCGACGGTAATATCCAGCCATCTCAAGAAAACTTCTTATTTCCTTGACGTTTTGCGGTGGTTCCCACTTCAACACGTCTCTCACTTTTCTGGGGTCAACCGAAACTCCTCCTCCCGAGATTATATGACCCAAAAACGACACCTCTTTCAACCAAAACTGACACTTGTTGAACTTGGCATACAATCGATGCTCCCTCAATTTCTGCAACGTAAGCCTCAAGTGTTCCTCATGTTCCTTCTCATCCTTCGAGTAGATCATAATGTCATCAATAAACACCACAACGAATCTATCCAAGTACTCCATGAAGACCTTATTCATGAGGTACATAAAGTAGGCATGCACATTTGTCAGTCCAAATGACATCACGGTGTACTCATAAGATCCATACCGTGTTCTAAAAGCTGTCTTGGGTATGTCCGATGGTCTAATCTTCATTTGCAAATATCCCGACCTCAAATCAATCTTAGAGTAGACACAAGCACCCTTCATCTGATCAAACAAGTCTTCTATCCGTGGCAAGGTTTACTTGTTCTTGATTGTTACCTCGTTGAGAGCTCGGTAATCTATGCACATCCTTTGGGATCCATCCTTCTTGTCCACAAATAGAACGGGCGCTCCCCAAGGTGAAGAGCTAGGGTGAATAAAACCCTTCTCTAGTTGCTCTTGAATTTGGTTCTTGAGCTCCGCTGATTCCAAAGGAGGCATCCTATGCGGCCTCTTAGCTATAGGTGCAGTTCCAGGTATTAAATCAATAACAAACTCAATGTATCGATCAGGTGGCATACCTGGCAACTCGTCCGGAAAAACATCCAAAAACTCACACACCACCGGAATCTCCTCAATTGCGGCACCGTCCATATGATTCAGCTCCAATTGCTTCGGTGCGGTTTGAGATGCTTCAAATTCTACGGTGGTCCCTTCTTCATTGGTCAACTTCACAGTCTTCGTGGCACACTCAATAACTCCATTGTGCTTCCTCAACCAGTCCATACCAAGTATAATGTCCAATCCTTGAGAATCCAAAACAATGAGGTTGGCGGAGAAGTCTATCCCCCTTATTCTAAGGCTTACTTTTGGACATACTATATTTGTCCTCATCTCTCCTCCAGGAGACTTAACCAATAGAGTAAACTTCATATGAGAGATAGGCAAACTATACTTGGCAACATATTTCGATGCAATGAATGAATGCGATGCTCCAGAATCAAATAACATAGTCGCGGGGTTGGAGTTGGCGAGAAACATACCAATGACCACGTCATCCGCTTGTTGAGCATTCTCCGTTGAGACATGGTTCACGTTGCCACGAGCAAAATTCTGCTGTCCACGGCTCCCTTGTGGTTGTCCTCCATTGGGTCTTGGGTTTTGTCTCGGCGCATTGCTTCCTTGACCAAGGCCTGACTTAGGACATTGATGCGCAAAGTGTCCAGCTTCTCCACAAGTATAACACTTCTTCACTCCACCAGAATTATTGGGACGAGCTTGGTTTTGAACATTGGCACAAGGAAAATTAGCGCGAGGTGCATAAGGCATTGGAGGCCTAGGTGCTTGCATGACAGGGCGCTGCTGCACAAACTAAGTTGGGTGCGATGCATAACCAGGGTGTTGAGCAGGAATAGAAGAGCTGAAGTAAGGCGCATTGGGCGGTGCAAAGCGAGGGCACACGTTACTTCCTTGTTGCTGTCCTTGATATGGTGCCTTCCTATTTTTGTCTTGCTCCATCTCATGGATCTTGTTCTCAACCACAATTGCTTTGTCCACAAGCTTCTGGAAATTTGCATAGTCACAATTGAGCAATTGTACTTGGATCTCATTGTTCAAGCCCCTCATGAACAAGTATTGTTTCCGGCTGTCCCGACTAACATCCTCGGGCGCATACCTGGAGAGTTGAGTGAACTTATTGAGATATTCACTCACGTTCTCAAATTCTTGCCTCTTCAAAATCATAACTCCCTCAGGCACATAATGAGAACAGAAACTCTCCTTGAATTCCAACCAGGTAATCCTCTCTTGATTCTCGTGAGCATTGCAATAAGCATCCCACCGATCCGCAGCTGCTCCAACTAGTTGATGAGAAGCAAACAAGACCTTCTCCCGGTCACTGCATTGGACAATAGCTAGCTTATTCTCCATGGACTTGAGCCAATCGTCCGCATCCATAGGGTCGGCAGCTTGAGCAAAGGTTGGCGGCCTAGTCCTCATAAACTCTCCAACCGGTTAAGAGGAGGCGGGGGTGGCGGTGGAGGCATATGGGGCTGATTGTTGACGTTGCCAGCCTGCAGCTGTCCCATTGTTTGTATCATGGTCTGCATGAGCTGATTTTGCATAGCCAATAGCTACTCAATGTTGATAGCTCCCTGAGTAGATCCTTGTCCAATGTTGTTCTGAGGCACTCCATTGTTCTCCTCCTCACTGTTGCCATCCCTCTGGTTGCGAGTCCTCACCATCTGGAGAAAAGCATTTGGTAAGATTTAGAAAACATCCCCAACTATATGCATCAAGGGATATGAAACTAAACAACTAGCTACACTAGCCTAGGTGGACATGGCAATGCTAAAGCATCCCAAAATCCTCTATTAAGCACACAAGCAAACAATATATATATAGCAAACAACACACCAACCAAAATACATCAATTCCTGAGTGATCCTATGTGCTCTAAAGTGTCCATTCTATCTAGGCTGCATCCTACGGTCAACCCATGGCTCTGATATCAATCTGTGACGCCCAGTTCCGAAAAAAGAACCAAGCTAACGCATATGTGTGCCCAGGATGTTCATCACACATACACGAGTGCAATCACAAATGATATACAGATAATTACAACATAACAAGATTAATTAAGTACTTTTATTACACAAACCAGATTATCCTCGAGTACAACCTCTAACGAATAATAACGACAAGTTCAACTAATGCAGCGGAAATAAAATAATTAAGCAAACTAAACAACTAAGCAGCATAAGCTATAGGGTATATATATGCGCAACTCTAATCAACGCCACAGGCAAGCTGACGGTAGACACGGCCTAGAACTCCACATTATCACCATTAAACTCCCAATCCTGACCTGCAACTGTTGGGGGGGGGGGATTGCAAGAGTGAGTACATGTCGTACTCAGCAAGTGTGGAAAGTATGACATGTGGCTGATTCAAATGACGACAATAATAATGGCAAAGTACTGAAAAGTACATTAAAACATTTGAAAAGCAATATATTACATGTATGTGAAATAAACCCATCATAATCATAAGTAATATCATAATACCAGTCTGAATTCACTACCATCATCAATAATTCCAGATTTCAGCATTGCCAAAAACCATATTCAGTACCAAAAATTAATCCATAACCATAATACTGACCATAACCATCCCAAATACCATCCCAAATTCCGATTTCCCTCTAATCATGGAAGTTGTCCAGGTGCTCATAACCGGGAGCACGGCTATCATGATAGTTTTATTTAACTCTGCAGAGTTTGTACCACTTTACCCAAGTGTTTGTGATTTCATCACCTTTCGATGACTAGAACCTCTATTATGCCGTCTCACACTTCCGTCGGTGTGCGGCCAAGAGATCACAAAATAGCCTTTACAAAGGGATTACTAGACTATTTAGACCCCACTGAGGTTTCACCGGTGGCGATGCCTCCAACTGAGCACATCTTCAACCAAGGGCCCCCTCTTGAGCCATTCGGATCCCAGGGTAGTCCCACCAATCATCAACAAACCCAATCCGACTACCCCTTCCCCGAGCATCCACAATGGTCCAAACAGTACTAGCAAAGCCCTAATTACACATCTACGCCGCACCCATACTTGGCCTCGTGGTGGTACTGTAGTCCTGGCTTATTCTTGTATGAACCGGTCCTTAGATCTAAAGCAAGCAAACCACCATAACATCCAACCCATCCACATACCAGGCTTGCTTAGATCATCCATTACCATATCATATTGACCAATTCACATTAACCAAAATATCATTAATGCATAATTAAATGTGTAGTGTAGTTTTCCCATCCCAATTAATTAAGCAATGCAAAAGGTAAAAACCCTTCCCGACTCTCTACCATGTATTACAGGTGACAAGGGTGGTTTAAACAAAGCTAGCCAACTTCCTATCATAGGATTCCCATCAAATTGACACAAGCATGCAATTTTGCAAACAAAACATTTATTTCAAAATAGGATCAATATGCTTCAAGGACACTTGCCTTGCTCTTGCGGTTGATTAGGGTCAAAGCCTTCAAACTCTTGGTGCTGTAGATCCTCCGCGGCACTCTCTAGCGCAACTCCGTCTAACCCACACAATAAACATACAAGACAAGAAACACAATCAAAGAGCGCACAAATATTACTCAATATGACATGACATGCATGATTAATGCAAATGCAAGGTAGAACTTGTTAATTGATTGCTTTTAATGATCAATAACTAGTTCTAATAGCTTTTAACAAGTTTATACAGGTTCGGAGTTGATTAGATAAAATTTTAGAATCAATTCAACACAATTTAGCGAGGAGGACCGGACTAGTCTGCTAGGGACTGGACAAGTCTGCACTTTACGAGATCAGCAGATTAGGGTTTTCTAGATTGACATAAATTTGGAGATTAGGCGTTGAATTCACGTACGGAAAAGAGAATAGAAGGTATACCATGTGTTTAGGACCCCATTGAATCAAGAAACTTGGAGGTAGCACTTGAATCTTGGTGATCTAGGGTTGGTGATGAACTTGGGGATGAATTGGTGATGAGGAACGATACTTGGTGGAGATCTTGATCCTCTTTCGTTTCCTCCTCTTCTTCTTCTTGCTCGGGATCTTCTCCTCCCTCCTTGGTGGTGGCTCTCCATGAACTAGGGTTTGGGTGGGTGGAAAAGTGACAAATAGATGTCAAACCAAGGGGTGGGGTTGTTTATATAGAGGTGGAGGTTAGGGTTAGATGGATTTCGAGTTTGGGATGAGTAGAGGCAGGTCTAAAGTCCCACATGGGCTCTAAAAGAGTTAGGCATGATGTCCCTAGGCCCACTTAGCGTGAAACCCAAGAAACAAGTCGTAAAACAAAAGATCAACTCGGAGTCACAAAATATCGGACAAGTCTGGAAAGGACCGAGCTAGTCCGAAGTCGTCCAGAGAGAAAATCAGACAAGTCTGCCAAAAATCGGACAAGTCCGACTTTAAACAGAGAGGAAATCGGACAAGTCCGCTAGAACACCGGACTAGTCCGGAAAAGTACAGGGACCTAGCAAATTTTCAAGGATTCTTGGAATATCGGACTAGTCCGCACAAAATCGGACAAGTCCGAAGGTTTCCAGAGGAAAAATCGGACTAGTCCGCAGCAAAAACGGACAAGTCCGTTTTTAGTCAGAGGGTAATCGGACTAGTCCTCAGTAAAATCAAAATAGTTCGCACTTTCCTGCATTTTAAGTGGGGTTTTGTTCCAAATCAATTTTAAACTTGTTCCTCTTTATGTGGGTTAATGTTAAACATGTATATGAGTGTATGCAAGGCATGATGCATGAAAATGAGGGTGTTACATGACCCCACCCTTGACCTCCTGGACGATAGCCATTGTTGTTGAAATTTCCGTTGTTGGCGAGGTATAAGGCATCCTCACGAGTTTCTGGGCAATCATTGCCCATATGACCCTTGTTGCCACAGACTTCACACGTGATGTGAGAGTCTAGGGCATAGGCATTGCCAGACACTTCACCACTGGCTTGTCCATCAATTTTCTTCATTAGGTGGTCCAATTTTGTAGCGATCATGTCCACCTCCTTCAAGGTGTGCATGCCTCGCTGTCGGGTATGGAGACACTCATCGTTCCATCCCATGTTGGACACCATCTTCTGAATAAGATCTTTAGCTTTTGGCACCATCAATGAGAAGAAGGCTCCTCTAGCAGCAGCATCCAAATGGTCACGAGCTGATGGGATCAGCCCGTTATAGAAATTCTGAATAAGGAGCCAGTCATCCATCCCATGGTGGGGGCGGGCTAGGATGTACTCCTGAAGCCTTTCCCATGCCTCGGGAATAGATTCCTTGAGCTCTGGCTGAAAGCTGGAAATCCTTCCACGTGGGGCATTGGTTTTGCCCAACGGGAAAAATTTGGCGAGGAATGCCGTAGAACACTTCTCCGAAGTGTCTATAGTACTTCGGTTCGCGTAGAACCACTGTTTCGCTCTCCCAAGGAGAGAGAACGAGAACAGTCTCAGACGGACCGCATCCGGAGACACGTCCTTGATCTTTGACGTGCTGCAGAGCACTTGCATCCTCATTAGCCTTCCCACATAATGGGTTGGCTTGCACCATAGTGATAAGGCCAGTTTTGATCTCGAAGTTCACATCTCCCGTGTTAACAGTGGGCCCAATAGGCACATTGTTAGCAGAGGGAGCTGAGAACTCACGAAGGGTCTTCTGAGCCATTGGCGTTTGGATTGTAGGTGCAGAAATGCTGGCTTGCTTTGCCGCTCGAATCATCTGAGGAGTAACGACATGGGGTCGGTCTCTCAGAAGAGATTCGGGATCTTAAACAAAGTTTTTCGGCAGGCGGAAACTAGACATACACTACCCTGTTTTCATATTTAAAATAGATGCGAAAACAAAGAATGGTTATCCTACTAAAATCCTACCCAGGGTTCTATCCTATTTGCATTCCCGGACAACGACGCCAGAAATGATTGTTGACGGCTCCTAAGATATACTAACAAATCATCCCCAGCAACAGCACCAGAAATGCTTGTTGGTATTTCTTATGCACCATTAACTAAACATCTCCAACTGATGTGTCAGAAATGCTCGTTAATGGTTCTATTGGATCACAGAGTGAGTTCCGCAAGCGCACGGATATATCATTGTAGCATTTCCCCTTAAGAGTATTCCCAAGGGTGTTATTTATTTGATCCCAAAGGAAGACAGGGAAGAGATATAACAATCATCGAGGGGAAAGGGTAGAAAGGTCTAGGTAAGAATCTAGTAAGGATGGATAAAATAATAGTAGAGGTAGTGTGACACACACAAAAGCTTTCAAGTCTAAGGGGGGTAAGAGGATCCTAGAGGTTAGTTAAGGTTGAGAGTTATGGAGGTACTCCTACTATGCTCTATTGTACATATACATAGTCTAAACTAATTATTCATAAGCTAGATCAATAGTGAATACTTATGCTATGTGGTTCAACACATCGGGCACGGGCTTACCCCTAGCAATACTAGGGTGACTCCCGCCAAGAGCCTGTGGCATAGCCGAACATGGAGGATTACAAAGTACAAATAGGACTGTCACCACCTACTGCCTACCTCTTCAATCAGTGGGTCTACGAGACAGCCAATGCAACTTAGCTATCCTAGCACCATGCTAGCATATTAAGTAATTACGTTAAGAGCCTAGGAACAATCCATCCTAAGGCAATGAATTGAATCATCATTGAACCAATGTTGATACACAACATAATTATCCATACTAACCTAGTTATGTTATAATTAACTAGACTATAGTGTGGGTCTATAGGTTCTATGATAATGATATATGTTGAAAGTCGCCTAGAGGGGGGGGGGTGAATAGGCAATAATACCTGAAATGACTTAATTAAACGAGATTAATTCTCTGTGGCTGCACTAGTCTCGTCAGGGCCGGACTAGTCCGCTCAGCATAGGGTGGAAAACCTAAAACTTGATTTCTACAAGTTGTTTGCGGAATTAAAGTTCACCAAGAATGAGAGCAATATGTGACAAACTTGTGAAGCTCATATTGTAATGTCTAAAACACTTAGATTGCAAGTTTACAATAGTGATCAAGTGTAAGGCAATAAGACAAATGTGAACCCTAATAGCAAAGCTAGAGATTATGAAAAATGCAAAACAAGTGACACGAGATTTATCCCGTGGTTCAGCTCCACGAAGAAGCCAACATCCACATTGAGAAGTCCACACAAGGACCGGTTCTCACTTTACCCTTCTCTCACCAAGCCACCACAATGGCCGGCTTCGTTTTCACTATATCAATGGGTAATCACCAAGTTTGATGGGGCTACTCACAACATGAGGCTCCCACAAATCAATACAAGAGGAGCACACGATGCTCAACTCACACAAGCCACACAACACAACACAATGTGCAAGAGATCAAACCGAGAGCCAAAGCGCGATGATCTTCCTTTACTCTCCTCCCCAAACCCTAATCTCTTCAAGATTTGCTCTTAAGGGGCTAGTAGGATGAGTAGAAAGCTTTGGAAGGCTCTAGGATGCTTGTGGTGGCGCTAGGGTTCAAAACTTTATCAAATGAGCCCGATGGTCCCCTTTTTATAGAGGTCCCGAGCCCCTTTTGCTTACATCAGCAAAGGGGTGGACTAGTCCAGCCTTAGACCCCAGACTAGTCCGGCCCTATGGGACCACTGACCCCCTGGTCAGTTCCCGACAACTGCTACACTGAGCAACGATCGTCACATTACCCGCCAAATTTCCAAAATCAAACAATCACTAGACATCGGACTAGTCCGGCCCATAATGGACTAGTTCGAAGGGGAACTGAACCATTTAGCCCGTTCTAAAACGGACTCTTCTGAGTTTGTCCGGACTAGTCTTGCCATGGGGAAGGACTAGTCCGGCCCCCTAGGGTTTTCTCTCAGTTTGTCACACTAAGTTCTAAACGTACGAGTCCGTGCCCAAACGGACAAGTCCGAACTACTCCAGAGATCTTTGGTCCATCCAAAAAAGGACAAGTCCGGACTTCTCGAACTTAGCTCCAAAATAATTCAGGAACACTCAACAGACGTTTGGTCCGTCCAAGAACGGACTTGTCTGCCATGGCTGGACTAGTCCGGCTTTGAGGCCCGGACTAGTCGGACCTCCTAGGGTTTTTCTCATTTTAGGCTTCTCACTTGGGTTTTTCTCTAACCACCACTTTGAGCCCCTTGGTATGATCTCAATGCACATGATACAACCACCCTCTCACATGATACGGCTCATATATGCTCAATACCATAGAAACCCTAATTTCTACACTTGAGTCTTTGACGCCTGTTTTCTCCTTTTCCTTTTGAGGGTTTTTATCCCATTTCAAACCTTGTACCTGTTCTTAAGATCAACTGAGCTCAATAGCCTCTTAATTGTCATTATCAATCATCCAAAACCCATGGGGATGCCTAGATGCACTTTCAATCTCCCCCTTTTTGGTGAATTGATGACAACACATTAAGACTTCTACAATAAGGTTAATAATTTGTTTTCATAACATATATTTGTATGAGTGACTCCCCCTCAATGTATGCATCATAAGTAAAGAGATTGAGAGAGTTCTCATTCATATACATGTTATGGTGGGGTGCCTAAGTGATGTGTTCATAAAGTGTGATAAGTCAATGATTATGCAAAAATAGACATGTAAATGAGGCATCACATCACAAATTTAGGCAAGATACATGAATACTTAAATACATAGATTAAGTCTTACAATACAATTTGAAATGAGGTTTAAAACATAAGTCCAACATAGATCAATACTCTCACAAGATAGTCTGTCTATCTTATCTCTCCCCCTAGGTCTAAGAGCCCACCAAAGCTTCTCTCCCCCTTTGGCATCAAAACACCAAAAAGGAAAATAAAGGAGGAAGGGACCCTTAGGTCTACTCATCGTCAGACTGGGAGTTGTAATCGCCGCCTTGGCGCTCGCTGTCAATTTCCGTGGCCTCCGGATCCTCGGTTGGGGGCCGCGGCGGAAGTCCCATCTTCTCCAAATTCAGCGAGCTCTTCGGCAGTGAACTCGGGAAAGGAAGTGAGCTCACCATCACTCTCCTCGGCGGGGGACATAGGGATGTCCATCTTGCCGCACATCGCTTTGAAATACTTCTCATTGCGACGCTCCATGCGACGTTGCCAAATTTCTGTCTTCTGGCACGAAGAAAAGAGAGCTTTGAAGCACTTGAAGAAGCCGCTTCTACATTGTGTCGAAGGCAGAGGTGGTGGAGGAGATGGCACAAAGCGAGAGGAAGAAGCGGTAGGATCCGCATTCTTCCTCCGAGTGGCTGCTAGCTTCGGAGGAGGGAGTTGTGGTTGAAGCCTCCGGTGAATGATATCTTTCTTGAATGTGAGCCCGGAGATCTTCTCGATCATGTACATAATGTACAGAGCGTATCCACATGATCGGTTGAGGGTTTGAGAGATGTTGAAGATGTCATCAAAGATATAGTCCACCACATTGAAGCGGACATCTCCATCAATGAGGACCATTAAATGCCTCAAGTTGCCTTGGATGATCCCCACATCTCCATCCTTAGGGGCAATTGTCTTTTTGAGGACCCGAATGAGCACACTATAGAAGGGCTTGATATTTCTGATGTGCCCGGCCTCATACTGCGCATGGCTTGGATACATGTACTCCAATGTGTCCCGATCATCTGGCTTTAGATTGGAAATGATGATCTCATTATCCAGTTGATCCTCCAAGTCAAGCAACTGAGCAAACTCCCAAAAGGTGGTAGAGTACTGCTCTCCATGGGTCATCCAGGTGATCCTCCTATCCCCATGGGTGTGGAAGTAAAGGGTGGAGTAGAACAGAGCAATGACCTCCACATTCCAGTTGTATTAGAAAGCCATGAACTTCTTCAGGCCATGCCTCTCAACAGCCTCAATCACAGCATTGAAGGCTTGATGATCCTTCTGGGCCATATAGTCCCAGTCAATCCACTGAGCGTCTGTGACAGGGGTCTACTTGGTCATATAGACCGTCCCTGTAGAAATCACAGTGGAAATCACACCATAATTAGGGATCCACTATGCTCCTGCCAAGCTGATAGACATTGATCTGTCTCGGCTTGTGTGCTTTCTCTGCTCCCTTGCCCTTGAAGATGTTGACATCAAAAGCAGTTGTCCGGTTTGGGTTCCGTGCAGTAGAGGACATCCTCAAGGGGCCAATGGGTTGTGGGGCATCCTTCTTCACTTTGCTTGCATCCTTCTTGGCCACAGTCAGCCTCTTCTTGGGTGCAGCATCAATAGGGGCCTTGCCCTTATATTTGGAGGATCTTGCCCCCTCGAACTTGGCTTGCTCACCCAAGGTCACAAGCCTCTTCCTTTTGGGGGCAGCCTCGGCAGCAACGGAGTTTTGCTCCTCACACTGCGTCTTCTTTGCCCTCTGAGAGTCAAAGTACACAACAGCCATCTCTTGATCCTCTCTTTGTTTCCGACGAAAGAGAGCCTGCTTCTCTGCTTCGATCTCGGAGTCGGAGGGAGGAACGTACTCATTGTCTGACATGATTGCTGACAAGAGGAGTACGGAAAGTTGGACAAGTCCAGGGAGTCAAGATAAATTGGGGCAATTCACAAAATCAACCTAGGTTAGGGTTTTCACTGTGTAACCCGGACTTGTCCGCCCAGGGGCCGAACTAGTCTGCACTAGGTTGGACTTGTCCGCCCTGTGGCCGGACTAGTCCGGTTCACACAGCAAGAACCCTAATCTAGGGAATTTTGCAAAAACTACGGATCCTACCACAAAAATGGAGCTATATGTTCACATTGATGTGTACAACAACATTTGTGAAGAAGTTTCTATCAGGACCAAAAAGAATTGAATTCCAAGGATTTTTGAGTTAGGTCAAGAATACCTCTTCAAATCTTCGATTTGATGAAATGAGAGTGAGGGATTGGTCTCCGATGCTTGGGGAAAGGTTCCTAAGCACCTTGGGGCTGCAATCCACCGATTGGAATTGAGATTTGGTGGATGGACTCAAAAATTGCCGTTGGGGAGGCGGTTTTCGAGCGTTTTTGGAGAGAGAGTGTTTGAGTGGAAGTGGGGAGGTCGAGGGCACCCCGGGGAGGTTAAGTCCCCAAGGGACGGACTAGTCCGGTCAGGGACCCGGACTTGTCCGACATCCAGACTGGATCCGGACAACTCATACCACCGGACTAGTCCGGTCCTAGGAGCGGACTAGTCCGGTCCTAAGACTCAAAACTCCTATATATTGAGTTTTGAGTAGAGATTTGATCCTTTTGGACTATATTTTACAAAATATCTTTGTAAATATGGTCAGTAAGCAATTAACAATCAAACTATGACCATGATTCACAAGGATTCAATAATTTCAAAATAATTTGTGGAAAATTTGAGGAGGATGAGTTTTTCGCAAGCATGTGTGAATTTTGAATATTGCAATAAGATGTGCAAGACTTACGCCACATTTCGAGAATCCAAGATATTTAGCTCACTCCTAAGTTCACAAAACCTTTTCTCATCTAGGGGCTTGGTAAAGATATTAGCCAATTGTTTATCGGTTCTCACATGGGAAATTGTAATGTCTCCTTTGATGGAGTGATCTCTCAAGAAGTGGTGGCGTATATCGATGTGCTTGGTCCTTGAGTGTTCAACTGGATTGTGAGCTATTTTGATGGCACTCTCATTGTCACATAGGAGAGGAATATGGCGCAAGTGTATGCCATAGTGCCTAAGAGTTTGTCGCATCCAAAGAAGTTGTGCACAACAACTTTCGGCGGCGACATACTCCGCTTCGGCTATGAAAAGTGCAATGGAGTTTTGTTTCTTTGAGGACCATGACACTAGAGATCTACCAAGGAATTGGCAAGTTCCCGATGTACTCTTCCTATCAACTTTGCACCCCGCATAGTCCGCATTGGAATATCCAATGAGGTTAAACTTAGAGCCTTTGGGATATTCAAAGTCCTAGGCTTGGTGTGTGAACCAAATATCTAAGAATTCTCTTAACGGCTGTCAAATGACACACCTTTGGAGCCGCTTGAAATCTAGCACACATACACACACTAAGCATGATATCGGGCCTAAATGCACATAAGTATAACAATGAGCCTATCATAGAATGATATACCTTTTGGTCTACACTTGGACCATCTTCATTGAGATCGAGATGCCCATTGGTTGCCATAGGAGTTTTGATGGGTTTGGCCTTGTCCATGTCAAACTTCTTGAGTATATCTTGTGTGTACTTGGTTTGACTAATGAACGTGCATTCCTTGAGTTGCTTCACTTGAAAACCTAGAAACAACTTCAACACCCCCATCGTGGACATCTTGAATCTTTCCGTCATTATATTGGAAAACTCATCACAAAAGGCTTTGTTAGTAGAACCAAATATGATGTCATCGACATATATTTGGCAAACATACAAATTATCATTAAAGTGCTTAGTTGTCACAGCCCTAAATTTCATACCATGTAAAAATCACACCGAATTAAAATTTTTGGATAAAACACGAACAAACGTTAATTATTAATACAAATCAAGGCGAATGAGTGTGTAGATACAAACACATACACATATAAAGGTGAGATCACCATTAAATCCAACCAGACCAGTAAAGAGGAACAATCTATTGAAAAAGTATCATAGAGTCTTACAGTGATCCAGAACCTAAAACAAAACCCAATAAAGTATGAACTCAACTCAAATTACAAGCTTAAGGTATAGGGATTAAAATAAAAGTGATGAGATAACTGGAGCTAGGAAACCCTAATTCACAAGATGAGGAGACAAGTTGAGTTAAACCAAATTCAAATAAAAAGGTCTGGTTGAGCGCAAACCTAACTATAATATATTTTAAAATGAGAGACAACAATTAAATAATACATATAAGTGATACATAAAATAGTATAAATGTATATGTGTGTGCTCAACAATTAATTCAAATGAAACAAATAAATCAAATGGGAAATAATTAACCTAATGGGTGGAACTCTGGTTGAATATAAATATACCCAAATATGAATCATCAAGTGTAAATCAAATTCAAATCCAAGTAAAAGTTTACATTCAAAATATGGGAAAGAATAAAGTAAAAAGGGGAAAACATAAAGACCTATTTGGCCCAGCCTATTTCCCCCCCTTACGGGCGCATCCCACTTTCTCCCCCTCCCTTTTCTCTCAATAGCGGCCCGCTTCCCTTTTTTTTTCCATGGCGCAGCCCAACACCGGCCCGCTTCTCGCTTCCTTCCCTCGCGGCCCAGCCTGGCCCAAGGGCGAACCGCCCTCCATCTTCTTCTTCCTCCTGTGTAACCCCTCTGAGCCCGACCGGAAGGTCAGGAATCCCGCGACGGGACGTCGCGTGGGTGCCGCCTGGGGCACTGGCACCGCGCTAGCTTCGCACGGCTCACCTCGCGGCCTCGCCATCATGGCCCCATCGACCACATCATGCCCCTGCCAGCCTGCCGCGCATGCCATCCGTGACCAAAAGCTGCGCCACCGCCTCGACCACGAATTCCAGTGAAAGGACTCCACCCCATCGCGTCGTCTAGCTCCTACATAACGTAGCTCTGTGTATGATAGTCTCCAACTAGCAAGCATGGCGCACGCGCCACGGAAACTGCGGCACCACCTTTGCCCGTGCTAGGAACAGAGTTGGCCGCCAACTCACCGAATTGCCTCTTACCCTCTATAAAACGGCGCCTCTCCTCCACCCATTAGCTCGCACGCTATTTCTCTCACTCCCAAAGAACACCACCAAGCTTGCACAACCATCACCGAGCGGAATTTCACCGTTCCCCACCTTCTTCCTCGTCGTCGGCAACCTCATTGTTCCGACACGATGAAGCCGAGGTAATCCAATTAATAACTACCGTTGCTTTACCATATCCTAGAACGCGAAGAGCATTCGTTTCCTTTTCATTTAGTGCACCACAAGATAGATATCGATGGACCCGCGCCCGGCGCCGCCGCGCGCCATTGCCGCCGACGAGCTCTGGGCTCATTCAGCAAAGCCACCTTGCCCGTTAGACTCGCTATAGCATGTAGATGGTACAAGTATATCGTGGCGTAGTGGGTTGCCTTCGGGTGTGAGAACGCAACGTGCCGCCGTCCTCCCCGGCGCCGTCAGCTGTCGCTCGCCACGCCAGCATGCTCACCACACTCAGGAACGCCTCCTCCCCCCCCCCCCCCCCCCCCCCCGACACTTTGGTCCGCCGAGCTCTGGTCCGCACAAGTAGATCGACGAGCGCACGCCTGCCTCCGCCGTGCACAGCTGCCGCTCGCCGTCGCCAGCCACCGTAGGGTCCTCCTCGACTAGTCCGAGCACACTGTCACGTTCTTCACATTCGAGAACACACACCTGACACACTGGTTCATCAAGAACTCGCACGCCTAGGTAGATAGACAATGCGCCGACGTGACCGGCCACCATGACCCGCCGCCGGCCACCTAGAGCGCTGCTCTGACGCAACCAAGCCTGCCATAAGCTCGCGCACGCCTCAGATAGCTCGCTGCTCCGAAATCCCTCACCCACACCTCCTTCACCGAGCGCCACCCCAACTTGCTATGGCGGCTAGCCGTCGGTCTCCATGGGCGCTGTCCCGGCCCAAGCGATACAACGGAGGGCATCTATGCACCCCTGAACGTGCTCCTGACAGCACCAATGGAGGGGAGACTGCTCATTCAGCGTGAAGTCGCCACCGACGAGCTCCCAGGGCCGCGCGCCGCCTCCTCCCCTGTTTCCTCAGTGCAGCGCCTAGGTGGCACCACAGGCGCACAGGTGGCTACCACCTAGACGCCACCTCAGCCGAACTAGCCGACGTGGCCACCAGTTGGCCGCCACGCGGGCGCAAGGGCGCCACACCAGCCATAAACCACGCCCCTCTCCTCGATAGACCGTGTCCACGTGAACCGTGGACCCATGCGCCACTGATGAGTGGGCTCGTTTTGCCAGCCATATAGAGAGAGAGGTAAACTACTAGGTACACACGCACACCGTAAGGCCCACAAGCCAGCCTGTGGCTACCACCTAGACGCCACCTCAGCTGAACTAGCCGACGTGGCCACCAGTTGGCCGCCACGCGGGCGCAAGGGCGCCACACCAGCCATAAACCACGCCCCTCTCCTCGATAGACCGTGTCCACGTGAACCGTGGACCCATGCGCCACTGATGAGTGGGCTCCTTTTGCCAGCCATATAGAGAGAGAGGTAAACTGCTAGGTACACACGCACACCGTAAGGCCCACAAGCCAGCCACTGTTGCACCTCAGAAAATGACTACAACCACACGTTTAGTGCACACAGACAGTTAGAAAATGCATTCCTTGATACAAGAAAATTATGGAAAAATCCCCAAAAATTATTGATTGCTTATAGAACATATTAGGAGTAACTGATAGGAGAAATTAAATGTATGTATTGTGGTATATATCTTAGCTTACCTAAAACGAAATAATAATTAATAAATTAAAAAGGAATCATGTTAATGCTCTAAATTGATAATCATTATAGGAAATAATTATCTAGGAGTCCCCTACAATTATATAATAATTATCATAACCTAAAAACAGTAACTAATGACAAAGTAAATTGTAGAAAATATGAGACTTGGTGTTAACTAATAGAATCATTTGACTAATCAGGAAATTAGGAAAAGACTTACCTTTAGTCTCCAAATTTAGAAATCACCTAGTAAATAATTATCTAAACTTATAGGAATATTATTTTATACCTATAAATAATGTAAGTAATAATTACATTAAAATAAATTATGCGATAGTAAAGTAATTATTATCATTATCGAAAAGCCATTTAAATAACTATTGATTAGTAAGATTTACCTACAAGACCTAAATATAATAATATTGCTACTAATAATTATCTAAAAAATCCCTAGAAAATGTTATTTAACTTATATAATATAATCTAAGTGATATTGGACTAATATAAATGATGGAATAAGAATTGGCTCTAACTCCCATAGGAAAATCATATAGATATCCATAATTTGTAAAATACTCACAAAACATCTAATTAGTCCTTTTCGTAAATGACTTTCTAAATATGACTAAAAGTTTATTATTATGACCTTTTGAATAGAAATTGACTAAATAAATTATAGAATAATGAACCACTCACTAGCACCAAAGAGGAGCAATTAGAGAGATACTAGATAATATAAATTCACATGCAAACTCAAAAATAAGGTGGACCCTTCACTAGTGATTCCTGGAAGACCTAATAACCCTACACTAATGAAGTCCTAAAATAGGTTCATTACTTTAGAACACATTAAGAAAAATAGATTAAAGATAATATAAAATAGCGGGTCATACGCTATTGAAACTACTGAGATGACTCAAGAATATTAGAACCGTTGCTTAGACTCTAAAATTAGTGGGTCTTACATTAGTATAACTTTAGTGAATACACTATCGTGAAGGTAGAATAATTATAAAGAAGGCTCAGAGAAATTATGTTCACCACAATATATGTAATTTATAATATAAACTAGTGAATTAACCATAATGATCATGAACCCTGTAAATAACTAGAGGACCCGATAAAACCGTTATAACCTCTTAGTGACCATTTGATTGACCGATGAAATAGTAGCATTTCCAGATAAGCCCCTAGTATAGTTATGTATTCTCCAATAAACCTTATAAGAATCTTAATGACCGTGTTATTGAACCATTGTTTATATTTATTAGAGTTTTATTCGGATTTCTTGGATCTTTATCGATGAATCGTATCTTCTCCGCGTAGCTATGTACTCAGAAATCGAAGAGATTGCGAAGGAGATATTCAAGACCCGGATCACAATGAACAAGACAAGGACTTTGGTAAACCACTATAAAGGCAATCTCTAACTCCTTGATCATATTTTACCTATGTTTTGCAATCGCACCTATGGCCTGTTTTCATTGCATGACTGTATGTCTATTTTAAAATATTGTTATGCTATGAACCACTTGATGTGGTAGCATGAGCTATGTTGATGACTGAGTATCGGTGTTAGCTACTAGCCAACGATGAACAATAACACATAAGTTACTCGCTATCAATGGCTTGAAACAAGACACTGTATCAGTTATGATAATAGCAGTGACTATCACAATCCCCTCCTTGACCTTGACAACACAACCCCTTGACAACCTAACAGCTTCATCACTGCGCTATAGCAGCGATGTGAGCACCTCCTTGTTAGTACTATGCTTAGGAACCCCTATGATGTTAGCATCACGAATGACTACACACTGTACACATGATTGTGAAATGTGTTAAAAGGTGTTTGGTGGTGTTAGTTAGGATATGGGTGGGATATTAATGAACAGTGTGTGTTAAGGGGATGTGTGGTCGAGGCGATTATGGTGATGGGATACTACGGGCTCCCTAAGAGGTATACCAGCTGCGGATGTGTATTCGGTGTAATCTACCAATTGGCACTGAGTGCTATAGTAGTAGTCTGACGACCATGTTTTTTGGACAAGTCATGTGCTAAGTACTTCAACTTAGTTCAATGTTGGGTGTTCCGTACTAGTCCTCTAGCCAAGGACGGATGGAGCCGCCTCACCAATATAAGGACTGGTTCATTTGACCTCAACATAGTGATTTCGTACAACCACAGATCCTTTATGGGCAGGACTCGCCCTACCTTTCTGGTAACTGCCACAAGAGAAAACCTGGAGAGCCATGGAGGGCATGGTGGACCAGGAAATGGCACAGAGACCGAGGGTCGTCTGGTGTCTGGCTGGGTAGGAATTGTCCGAATAGCCCCTGGGTCGGGCCGAGATGTGATTGTGGGGTTACGCGGGGAAGATGGGATGAGCGTCATGTCATACCCTGGCTAGGTGTGCATGGCTTGTGGGTAAAGTGTACAAACTCTGCGGAGTCTTGATCTATCCGGATAGCTGTTGTCACAGTCTTGGCACACTATGCTTTGGGCTCCTATTGATTAGTATTAGCGCATCTCCTTGAAGTGTGTGTGGGTGGCCGAGGCCGCCGTGTTTTGGGAAAGAGTTGACATGCATGCCGGAGTCGTCAGGGCCTTGGGTTCGAAGACTCATTTAAAAATGAGGGAACTGACAGGATGGTCTGAAACTCCACCAGGGCCCGCCAACTATAATAATACTGATTCAACTACTTCTCCCTCTTATTGCAAAACGCTTTTCAAAGAGAAACTTGCATAAAATGCTTTTCGGCAAAACTAAGCCGTATGGCCTCTCCTTGCTACAAACCGCAATGCATGAAACACCTCCCCTTGAGTAGTGTTAGGGCTTGGGGAGTACCTTATGTACTCACTCTTGCTGTATATGTGGTTTTACCAGAAGACAAGGAAGCCCAAGCCTGTGAGGATGACGATTAGGTCTAGTCCTACTTCCCAAGTCTGCCTGTTGGGCATGGCGTCGTTCTGCTCCGCTGTTTTGAAGATTTCTTCTATTTTGGTGGTCATCTCCGATCACACCCAATGTAATCTAGATCATGTTTGTAAGACTTATACTGTTTATAAATAAATAATCTTTGTATGGATCTTGATTTATTCTGTTGTGCGTACCAACTACTGATCCAGGGATTGGTACAGGATGCACAAGTGGACCCACGGAAGGTGGGTCCTGACATTAGTGAATAGAGTATAGTCCGCCTTCCCAATTTTAAAACAATTTTGAGTTAGAAAGTCTCTAAGTAACTCATACCAAGCTCTAGGAGCTTGTTTGACTCCATAGAGAGCCTTACGCAATTTGTACACATGGTTTGGGAATTCTCCATCTTCAAATCCGGGTGGTTGCTCCACATATACTTCTTCCTTGATCGGAGTATTGAGGAATGCGCTCTTGACGGTCCATTTGATATAGCTTAAAATCATGGTGAGTAGCAAATGCAAGTAATATACGAATTGATTCAAGCCTAGCTACCGGAGCAAAGGTTTCCTCGAAATCCAAACCTTCGACTTGTGAGTACCCTTTTGCCACAAGTCGTGCCTTGTTCCTTGTAACCACCCCGTGTTCATCATGTTTGTTGCAGAACACCCATTTGGTCCCTACAACATTTGCATTTGGCCTCTTCACAAGCTCCCATACTTTATTTCTCTCGAAGTGGTTGAGCTCTTCTTGCATGGCCATCACCCAATCCGGATCTCATAGTGATTCTTCAACCTTGTGGGGCTCCAAGGAAGAAACAAAAGAGTAATGTTCACAAAAATTTGCAACACAAGATCGAGTAGTTACCCCCTTGGAGATGTCCCCAAGTATATTGTCAACGGGATGGTCCCGTTGGACGCTTTGATGCACTCTTGGGTGAGGTGCTTGAGGTCTTGATTCATCATCTTTGTCTTCCTCATCCTCATTGTCTCCCCCTTGATTGATGCCTTCATTTTCATCTTCTTGGAGCACATCTTGGGGAGGTTGATCTTGATCATTTGAGGAAGAGTTGGCTTGATGTGTAGGATGGTTACTTGTGACTTGAGGTTGCTCTTGTGGTCGTATGTCTCCAAGTTCCATCCTTCCTATCACCACTTGTGGAGCTTCTTCTTGATCTAGCACATGACGATCAACTTGCTCCACTTGGGAGCCATTAGTCTCATCAAACACTACGTCACATGCTACTTCAACAATTCTGGAGGATTTGTTAAAGACATGATAGGCGTAAGTGTTTGAGTCATAGCCAAGCAAGAAACCCTCATCGGACTTAGAAGCAAACTTCGAAGTCCTAGGCTTCTTGTTAAGAATGTAGCATTTGCTCCCAAAAACACGAAAGTAAGAGATGTTGGGTTTGTTACCGGTTAGGAGCTCATATGACGTCTTCTTAAGTATGCGGTGAAGGTACAACCGGTTTATGGCATGGCAAGCGGTGTTGACCGCTTCTGCCCAAAACTGGTCCGACGTCTTGTACTCATCAATCATGGTTCATGACATCTCAATTAGAGCCCTATTCTTCCTCTCGGCCACCCCATTTTGTTGAGGGGAGTAGGGGGCCGAGAACTCATGCATGATGCCTTGTTCATCCAAAAATTCTTCAACTTGGGTGTTCTTGAATTCAGTGCCATTGTCACTCCTATGGTCTTGATACTCAAGGAGAACTCATTTTGAGATCTCTTGAAGTATCTCTTGAGGACACATTGAGTCTCGCTCTTGTCATGCAAAAATAACACACAAGTGAAATGTGAAAAATCATCAACAATAACAAGACCATATTTGTTACCACCAATACTAATGTAGGCGATTGGACCGAAGAGATCCATGTGTAGAAGCTCCAATGGTCTTGATGTTGTCATAATGTTCTTGGATGGATGAGGTGCTCCAACTTGCTTTCCGGCTTGGCATGCGCTACATGGCCTATCCTTTTCAAACACAACATTCTTTAAACCACGGATGTGCTCGCCCTTAAAGAGTTTTTTTTGCAAATTCCTCATTCCAACATGGGCTAGCCTCCTATGCCAAAGCCATCCCATGTTAGTTTTCGCAATTAAGCATGTATCAAGTTGGGCTTTATCCGCGGAGAAATCTACAAGATAGAGCTTTCCCTTGAGTACACCCTTAAAGGCAATTGAGTCATTGCTTCTCCTTGTGACGGTCACACCCTCATTAGTGAATAAACAATTATAACCTTTGTCACGTAGTTGTGATATGGACAGGAGGTTATAATCAAGTGAATCAACATGTGTAAGACATTTGAAAGAGTATGATTAGAGGATATAGCAATTTTACCGGTGCTAAGGATTTTTCCTTGGCTATTGTCCCCAAAATAGATTCCTTCACTTGGATCTTCATTAAGCTCATACTCCACAAACATCTTCCTCTCTCCGGTCATATGTTTTGTGCATCAACTATCAAGGACCCACTTGGTTCCACCGAAGGAATATGTCTACAAGAAAGATTTAACCCTTGGCTTTAGGTACCCAAACGGTGTTGGGTCCTTTGATGTTAGTCAAGAGTCACTTGGGCACCCACACACAAGGTTTGGGACTCTTGCGGTGTGGCCCAACATATCTAGCATATGCCTTTCCAAACTTGTTCCTTAATAAAACATATGAAGCATCAAAATCATGGAACAATGGATGCGGTTCTCTCTTAGGCATTTTAGGTTTAGTAGCAATGTTCTTTCCCTTAGTGTTGTATGAGCCTCCTTTGACAAAGACAATAAAGTCTTTGTCATTCTTGGGAGTTTTTGACATTTTGCCTTATCCCCCTAGAATAACCAAGACCATCCTTGACAAGGGGATGTCTTGTGTTGGTAAATGCACTACGTGCATATGCCACCTTCTTCTTGTCAAAACTGCCACCCTTGGGTGCTTGATTGGTTTGTGCCACCTTTAGCTCATCTTTAAGCTTTATGATTAAGTTTGAGCATTTACAAGATTGAGATGCCTCGGATTTAACATTTGTGGAAGGTGAGCTTGTAGAGGAAGAAGGTGCATTGACCTTGAGAGACTTCACTTGCATCTCAAGGATCTTGTTAGCTTGTGTCAAACTAACAAGTTCATCCTTGAGCACAATTGTAGTGTTCTCAATGTTTGAGCAAGTTTCCTTGCTCAAAACGAGTTCACACTCAAGTGCCTTGCTCCTTTCTCTTTCAAGCTCCAAAAGATCCTCAACCTCTTGACATCTCTCCTTGTGTTGGATGAGCATGTCCTCTTGACGGTTGATGAGCTCTTCATTCTCAAATATCTCCTCCGTTAGCAATCTCAATCTCTTCAAGGTGCTTTTTCTCATGTCTTTAAGCATATGTTCGTTTTCACTACTACTATCAAAGTCATCATGAGAAGAAATTGAAGAGGAGGATTTAGATTTAACCTTTTTTCTTCCCTCCTTGGCCATTAGACATGTCGGCCTTGAGATTTCCAAGTTGGGGAAGAGCTTGTTCTCCGTTGTCGTCTTCTTCATAGCAATAGTTGCTACTTTTTCATCTTCATCGAGGAGGATTCCTCATTTGAATCCCACTCCTTTCCAAGGTGGGCATGTCCGGATTGCTTCTTCTTCTTGAAGTACTTCTTTTCTTTGGACTTGCCCTCCTTCTTCTTCTTGTTTTCTTCATGTGGACAATCCACAATGAAGTGACCATATTCTCCGCAATTGTAACAAGCCCTTTTTGATCTTGTTTTGGGCTTGTCTTTGCTTCCCCTCTCATTTTGGTATCTCCCCCTCCTCCTTCTAAACATCCTCTTGAAGTTTTTGATGAAGAGAGCTTCTTCCTCATCGATGTCAGGACTCTCCTCATCACTCTCTTCCTTTTCTTGAGATTTTGATGACGTTGCTTTGAATGCAACATCCCTTTTCTTGGAGGAGGAGAGCTTTTGTAGATCGTTGTGGAACATTGCTTCTTGCTCCATCATCTCATGGTTTATGATTCTCCCTAGCACTTCTTCAGGAGTCATCTTGTGGAAGCCCGGACTTTCACGAATTAGTGAGCAAAGAGTGACGTTTCGAGGCATGAATGCTCGAATCATCCTCTTTACTACCTCGTGGTCGGTCCACCGGGTGCTTCCATATGACCGACTCTTGTTGATGAGAGTCTTGAGGCGGTCATACATATCTTGCGGAGATTCACCCTCAATGATGGTGAATCTCCCAAGCTCTCCTTCGATCATCTCGATCTTTGCTTCCCTAATGACGCGGTTGCCTTCGTGCACCGTCTTGAGGGTGTCCCAAATCTCCTTGGCAACCTCCAACCCTTCAATGCGGTTGAACTCCTCATGAGCCAATGAGGAGGTAATCACTCCAACGGCTTGAGAATTGCGATGTAGAAGGACGACTTGCTCCGGAGTGAAGAGTGATGTCTTCCTCATTCTTGGGAAGGTGAACACCTGTCATCACAATTTGCCACAAGCTAGGGTTTAAGGAAATGAGGTGCATCTTCATATTATGCTTCCACATAGAATAATCATTTCCATCAAATTGAGGAGGTATGCCAATGGGAATAGACAAGTAATGGTTGCTAGCGGTAAGTTGCTCATAATTGTAAGGATATCGGGAGTAGTCTTGTGAACTACTCCCGTTGTCGATGTTGACTGGAGCAATTGGCTTGATTTCCTTCTTCGGCACGTTGATCTTCTCACGAAGCCGTGCTTTGAACATCCGAACTTCTTCGTCGTCATTTGGATCATCTCTAAGAACATCGATGTTCTTCGTCTTGGTGTCATCGACGACCACCGGAACCTCGTTGTCACCCCTTCCAGCCATTACTTCTCTGAGTTGTTAGACTCTTGGGGCGAAGCCTGCTCTGATACCAATTGAAATTCGCCTAGAGGGGGGTGAATAGGAAATAATACCTGAAATGACTTAATTAAACGAGATTAATTCTCTGTGGCCGGACTAGTCTGGTCATGGCCGGACGAGTCCGCTCAGCACAGGGTGGAAACCCTAAAACTTGATTTCTACAAGTTGTTTGCGGAATTAAAGTTCACCAAGAATGAGAGCAATATGTGACAAACTTGTGAAGCTCAGATTGTGATGTTTAAAACACTTAGATTGCAAGTTTACAATAGTGATCAAGTGTAAGACAATAAGACAAATGTAAACCCTAATAGCAATGCTAGAGATTATGAAAAATGCAAAACAAGTGAAATGAGATTTACCTCGTTGTTCAGCTCCACGAAGAAACCTACATCCACGTTGAGAAGTCCACACAAGGATCGGGTCTCACTTGACCCTTCTCTCACCAAGCCACCACAATGGCCGGCTTGGTTTTCACTATATCAATGGGTAATCACCAAGTTTGATGGGGCTGCTCACAACTTGAGGCTCCCACAATTCAATACAAGAGGAGCACATGAAGCTCAACTCACACAAGCCACACAACACAACATAATGTGCAAGAGATAAAACCGAGAGCCAAAGCGCGATAATCTTCCTTTACTCTCCTCCCCAAACCCTAATCTCTTCAGGATTTGCTCTTAGGGGGTTAGTAGGATGAGTAGAAAGCTTTGGAAGGCTCTAGGATACTTGTGGCGGAGCTAGGGTTCAAGACTTTATCAAATGAGCCAGTGGGTCCCCTTTTTATAGATGTCCCGAGCCCCTTTTGCTTACATCAGCAAAAGGGTGGACTAGTCCAGCCTTAGACCCCAGACTAGTCTGGCCCTATGGGACCACTGACCCCCTGGCCAGTTCTCGACAACTGCCACACTGAGCAATGATCGTCATGCTACCCACCAAATTTCCAAATTCAAATGGTCACTAGACACCGGACTAGTCTGGCTTATAATGGACTAGTCCGAAGTGGAATAGAACCATTTGGTCCATTCTAAAATGGACTCTTCTGAGTTTGTCCGGACTAGTCCGGCCACAGGGGCGGACTAGTCCGGCCTCCTGGGGTTTCCTCTCGGTTTGTCACACTAAGTTCTAAATGGATGAGTCCGTGCCCAAACGAACAAGTCCGAACTACTCCAGAGAGCTTTGGTCCGTCAAAAAACAGACAAGTCCGGACTTCTCGGACTTAGCTCCAAAATCATTTGAGAACACTCTAGAGACGTTTGGTCTGTCTAAAAACGGACTTGTCTGCCAAGACCGGACTAGTATGGCCCTGAGGCCCGGACTAGTCCAGCCTCCTAGGGTTTTCTCATTTTAGGCTTCTCACTTGGGTTTTTCTGTAACCACCACTTTGAGCCCCTTGGTATGATCTCAATGCACATGATACAACCACCCTCTCACATGATACGGCTCATATAAGCTCAATACCATAGAAACTCTAATTTCTACGCTTGAGTCTTTGACGTCCGTTTTCTCCTTTTCCTTTTTGAGGGTTTTTATCTCTTTTCAATCCTTGTGATAGAAAAGGTTTATGCCTAATCTTCTGAAAGGTAATGGATAAGTCGATTGATGTGGATATCTCGACGTTGATGATCCGAGGCTCTCGAGTAGAACACGAACAACCCCTGCAATAACTACACCACCGCTCCGTTGGTTACCAATCATGCTTCACACAATTGACCTTCCCAAGAAGGCTAATCCCTGCAAGTGCAACCGAGAACACAAGCAAGAACGTAGAAGACACGATCTGAAATCGCGAAGTTGGGGTTTCACAAACCATAGAACGGCGATATCATTGATTTTGTTTCAATGATTACCATCAACTCCAAAGTAATTTTGACATGGGACCAGCGCCGTTGGAAAGGTTATACTTTTCCATTTCCGTGCATATGTAGAACGTCTAAAACGGAGTTCGTATGCATCCTGGGCATCCTTTTTAGTGCGTACTACTCCTGGTCTCCGAGTTGGACAAAATTTTGAGTTTGGCTCGGTTTCCATCTTCTTTGAACGAAATCTCTGGTCCTTCACATGCCTAATACTTCCTCCAAGTACTCTTTAAACCTCTCCATGGATCCTAATCACAATTAAATCATTAGGTAGCAATCTATACTTAAAAACATATAAGGAAACATATAAGAACGAGTTCACCTATGAAATTAATTGTTGTGTATGAACTCTATTGATTATATCTTGCATGTTCAATTGAGTGTTGTTTGTATCCATAGAAGTGATGTTCTCATCATCTTCCCCTTCCTGAATTGGAGTCGTCCTCGACTCAAGTTCATCTTCTCTCATGTTTGGTCCAAATATGCAACGCCATCAAATCTTTTTGTATGCAAGAAAGGAGGAGGCCAAGGTGGTGGACAACATAGTGCGCCATCTTGATATTGTCCATCAAATAAGAGTGCACATTCACTTGAGCCAGGATCTCAAACAAATAAACATTGTGTCATGTTTGTAGGTACAATGATAACGTGAATGATGTCATCATTCTCCCTTTCTTTATGACAAGCCGTCCTCGGCTTGCTCGTATGTCCAGGAAAGAGGCTTTTGGGGATAATATGAGCGCTATCCATATTGCACAACCGCAACGAACAATGCTTCTCTTTTATTTCTTGTCTCCGCTGTAAGGAAAAAATACTAGAAAAACTTGACAAGACATTATTAGCATTAGTGCATTTATTTACTTTACCATGTTGTTGTAGTACAAAAGGAGCTTGCATGTTGGAACATATGTAAAATTTATACACCATAAATTCACAACTATCTTCATAGTTGCCTATAGCATGAAAAATATTTCTACTTAACAAAGGCAATTCAGATTGGGAAAATATTCTCCTCTCTAAAAAACCTAGATCGCAAAGAGTGTCAAATCCAATATATCCCAAGGTATTTAGATAAGACAACAATTTCAGTTCATCATTTTCACAAGTAATTGGAATCAAATTCTTAATTTCAGCACAAGTGGGTAATAAAGTATCAAATTCATTTGATTGTTCTAGCATAGGTACAATATAATTATCAGCACACAACTCTTTCTTAGCGCAACGATCAACAGGAAGATCAACATGTGACAATGGTGTATAAATAAACGATTCTAATAGTTGCTCCTCGAAAATAGAATGATTGGTGGAAAAATTCAGAACATCCAAAACCTTCTCACCTTCTGTATTTGTAGAATGTTTTGCCTTACCATTTTTAGCAGTGATTTCGAGTGCATTAGGAGTTGATCCATCTAAAATTCCACAAGTGTTGTCGAAAGCCTCGTTCTCTTTTACATCATATAAATTATTTTCTATATTGTCCTGCAAAACATTAGACACAAAAGGAGGTACAACAAGAAATTTCTCTTCAAATTGATGCACTTCACCTTTGCAATTAGATACATTCATAAAAGTTTCTCGCATACAAATTTTCATATCCTTCCACGTTCGAGGTTTTTCTAAATCATTTAAATTGTTCCACCAAGTTAATGCACAACCTACTAATGCACTTGCAATATTTCTAATCTTTCTCCTCTCACACATATGACATTGTCCAAAAATGTTATCCAACTCTATTTCCCAAGCAATATATTCATCGTAACTAAAACCATCATAAGAAGGAAGAGATGGGAGAATGTAATTACTTCTTGTGTAAGGTGTTGTAAAGGTGGTTTGAATGTCATGTGAATCCTTGGTTGATGTTTTATTCTTAGTGAGCAACTCCATTTCCGTCTTCATCATGTCAATCATCTCAGCATATAATGCATGATTATTGCTTTTACCTGACATTGTTAGTAGCAAACAAAAGACAACAAAAAAATATGTTATCCCTATGAACTACAAAGTATAATGGTAAAGTGTAAGTGGAATCACACACGCTCAAGCATCTTACCACGCTCTTACAAGTGTTCTTACTGACACTGCAGGTGGCAAATGGTGGACGGTATGAAGAAACCAATGAAGCGTGGGATGATTGCAAAGGTGTATCGATTCTGCTCAAGAGTAAGGTGTAGCTTGGATGGCACTTTATATGTAGCAAGGATTAGCAACAGTGAAATCAGATAGTAAAGTTGAATAAGTGTCCAAAGTACTTGTCAAATTTGCTGGCCTAAATGTGTTCCTAGTAGTTCAAGCAAGCAAGACATGAGACAAAACTAGATGACACAAAGGATGCAAGCACTTCTGTTATTTTTGTTCTTTTTTCTCCTTTTTTTGTGCAGCTTTTGTATCTTATTTGCACTTGCCTTTTTCTTTTGTCTTCCTTTTCTTACAATGTGCTGCAAAAGAAGAACACAATAGAAAGCAATCAAAGATATCTCGTGTGTCTGTGGCAGATTTTCTGCTCAATCTTCAAAGGACAAATAGGCATACTTAGAGGCTCCAAATAGAAAAACTTATAACAGAAATATCGTAGATATATCTCTCCTCTTTAATTTAAATATATAGTTGATCTATTTTGGACAAGAATAATAGGAGATATTTCCCTCGAAACACAGACTGTTCAGAACTTCTAGGTCGAGAATAGATTCAGATCTAATGTACTTTTGGCCACGATAAATCCGTTTTCTGTGAAAACTATGAATATGAAAGTTGTAGATAGCTTCTAAATATTTCCAAAAAGTACAAGAACTCGAAAATCTTAGTTTGTATGAGCGAGATATGATGAAAATACTGAACTAGACAGAGATGAATCTAATCTGGATGTGATGATGTGATTCAAAAGGTTGAATCAACACAATGCAAAACTCAAACTAAGACCAAAACACTTTCTAAACCAGCAATATGACTCAACCACGGACACAAACTCAACAAAACCAAACTGAATAACAAAGTTGCAAAGGCTCAATGGTGGTTTGGGCAAAGTGATGAATAGATCTACGAAACTACAAGTTTTTTTGTGCCTTTTTTGTGGACTCTAGGTATGAAAAACTAAACTAATGTAATGGATAGATGAATTACCAAACGGGCAACCTGAAAATCTGATACCAATTGATAGAGAAATTGATAGAGAAGGTTTATGCCTGATCTTCCAAAGGGTAATGGATAAGTAGATTGATGTGGAGATCTCGATGTTGATGATCCGAGGCTCTCGAGTAGAACACGAACAGCCCCTGCAATCACTATGCCACCGCTCCATTGGTTATCAATCATGCTTCACACGACTGACCTCGCCAAGAAGGCTAATCCCTGCAAGTGCAACCGAGAACACAAGCAAGAACGTAGAAGACACGATCTGAAATCGCGAAGTTGGGGTTTCACAAACCGTAGAACGGCGATATTATTGATCTAAGCAAAACCCAATTGTTTATGGCGGCTATTATGGAGTATATATAGGTGGGAGGACGTCCAATGTGGTGTTGGGGTTGTGACCTAACCCTAAGATACGAAAATAATGGACTTAGACTTGATACAAGACCCAATGGCCCAATACGGTGGCGCAACACCCTAACAGATTTTGTACTTGATTTTGTCTTGATGATTACCATCGACTCCGAAGGAATTTTGACATGGGACCAGCGCCATTGCAAATGTTATACTTTCCCCTTTCCGTGCATATGTAGATTATTCTAAGCAAAACCCAATTGTTTATGGCGGCTACTATGGAGTATATATAGGTGGGAGGTCATCCAATGCGGTGTTGGGGTCGTGACCTAACCCTAAGATACGAAAATAATGAACTTAGACTTGATACAAGACCCAATGGCCCAATACGGTGGCACAACACCATAACAGATTTTGTACTCAATTTTGTTTCGATGATTACCGTCGACTCCGAAATAATTTTGACACGGGACCAGCGCCATTGGGAAGGTTATACTTTCCCCTTTCCGTGCATATGTAGAACGTCCAAAACGGAGTCCGTATGCGTGCTGGGCGTCCTTTTTAGTGCGTACTGCTCCTGGACTTCGAGTTGGACACAATTTTGAGTTTGGCTCGGTTTCCATCTTCTTTGAACGAATTCTCTGGTCCTCCACATCCCTAATACTTCCTCCAAGTACTCTTTGAACCTCTCCATGGATCCTAATCACAATTAAATCATTAGGTAGCAATCTATACTCAAAAACATATAAGAACGAGTTCACCTCTGAAATTAATTGTTGTGTATGAACTCTATTGATTACATCTTGTATGTTCAATGGAGTGTTGTTTGTATCCATAGAAGTGATGTCCTCATCACCTTGTACCTGTGCTTAAGATCAACTGAGCTCATTAGCCTCTTAATTGTCGTCATCAATCATCCAAAACCCACGGGGATGCCTAGATGCACTTTCATATGTTCATGATGGAACAGTCATAGAAGCTATACCTTCCACGTACATGGACTCCACAATCAAACAAGAAACACTTTGCCCAAATATATGTATAAGTAGAGACTAAAGATGCTATCTTTATTATGCATAAAGTCACAAATACAAGAAAGAATACATGAGCCATACCTTTCCCAATGTAGGATTGGAAAAAGAGAGACTCCTTACTCCTTTCCCAATTTGGACTTGGGACTAGAGACTCTCCTCTCTACAACCTAACTCCTCTAAGACTATGGATGATAGTGTATACAATAGAGATGAAGCTCAAGTGGTGTGTGTTGAAGTGAGGGGTAGGGGGTCCTATTTATACTAGTGTTGAGGTTGGTTCCCGCCACCAAAAGCGCGCGAATCAGTCACCATTAAGTCCAGGGAGCCGGGAGGAGCCAACACGTGGAGGCTGACCGAGTTTGATGCAAAGACCAGGTCGACCGACCCCCTGGTTCGGCCGACCCCCTGGTTCAGCCGACCTGGTCATTGCACCGTTTCTCGTGTGCTTTCTCCAGGTGGCTGCCTGGTGGGTTTTATTGATGTATATGGGTGATACACCGTTGGATCTCCTCGGATACTTCTGTTTGTGGGCCATTTGATCCATGGGATGCCACGTGTCATCGCCTGATTAGCTGGAATGATATTTTATAGGATTGGTTCCTCTACATTTCCTCATTTCCTACATAAAATGCTGCATACACATATTTCTCCAAGTCCAAGTGGAATTGGGTTAGGTAGAAAGGTGATGTGTGCAAGAAATGACAAATCCTTCACATAATTGAGTTAAATTGACGAATGAAATTAGTATATAACAGCCGTCAACATCTACCATCAAATTCCCATCCACCCTGATGATCAAAGTAAGACCACCTTCACATGCCCTTACGGAACGTACACCTATCAGCGAATGTCGTTCGGGTTGTGTAACGTACCCGCTTCGTTCTAAAGGTGCATGATGTCTATTTTCTCAGACATGATCGAGGAAATCATGGAAGTTTTCATGAACGACTTTTCCGTCTATAGAAAAACCTTTGATCATTGTCTTGAGAACTTAGACAGGGTTTTACAAAGATGCCAAGAGAAGGACTTGCTGCTAAATTGGGAAAAGTGCCATTTTATGGTCCGTGAAGGCATCATCCGAAAGGGGGATTGAGGTGGACAAAGCCAAAATTTAATTTATTGAAAAGCTTCCACCTCCCACCAACATTATGGGTATCCGTAGCTTTTTAAGCCATGCGGGGTTCTATCGATGATTTATCAAGGATTTTTCCAAAATAGCTAGACCCCTCACTAGCCTATTAGCTAAGGATGTGCCCTTTGATTTTGATGATGAATGTCACCAATCTTTTGACATCCTCAAGAAGGCACTTATCATAGCTCCAATCATTCAACCCCGTGACTGGACACTGCCATTTGAACTCATGTGTGATGCTAGTGATTATGCCGTTAGAGCGGTCCTTGGGGAAACCAAGGATAAGAAGCATCATGCAATAGCCTACGCTAGCAAGACTCTATCAGGAGCTCAGCTTAACTATGCCACAGCTGAAAAGGAGCTCCTAGTAGTTGTCTTTGCTATCGATAAGTTTTAGATCATACTTGGTTGGAGCAAAAATCATAGTCTACACAGACCATGCTACTTTCAAATATTTGATCTCCAAGAAAGATGCTAAACCTAGGCCAATCCGATGGATTCTCCTACTCTAAGAGTTTGACCTGGAGATAAGAGATAAAAAGGGAGTAGAGAATTCCATCGCTGATCATCTCTCATGAATGGAAATCCCAAGTACACTGGACATACCTATCAATGATATCCTACATCATGATATGTTGCTCAAGGTGACCGACTCTAACCCTTGGTATGCAGACATCGTAAAATTCATGGTTACGGGGTACATACCACCAGGGCAGGATAAAAAAAGCTCATTTTAGAGAGTCGACGTCACCTGCGGGATGATCCATACCTCTATAGGGTATGTTCTGATGGGCTGCTTATAAGTTGTGTCCCAACAATCGAAGGCACCAAAATCATCGAAAGATGCCATGCGGCCCCCTATGGCGGGCACTACGGTGTTCACCGTTCTCAGACAAAGATCAAGCAAAGCGGATTCTTTTGGCCCTCAATGTATGAGGCTACAAAGGAATTCGTTCGAAGATGTCGGGAATGCCAAAAGCATGGAGGGATCACTACTCGCAATGCGATGCCCCTCACATATAATCTCCAAGTAGAATTATTTGATGTGTGGAGGATCAACTTCATGGGACCTTTTTCAAAGTCCTATGATTGCGAGTATATTTTGGTGGCCACAGATTATGTGTCCAAATAGGTAGAAGCATTACCATGCAAACATGCTGATGCCAAGACCGCTCGGAAAATGTTTCATGAAATCATTTTCCCAAGGTTTGGAACTACCTGAATGGTCATAAGTGATGGAGGGTCTCATTTCATTGATAAGACCTTCTGAAGCTTTTTGAAGGAGCTTGGGGTTAGGCATAACATTGCTACTCCATACCAGCCCCAACAAGCGGTCAAGCAGAAACTTGAAACAAACAAATCAAGAATATTTTGCAAAAGACCATCTTTGAGATGGGAAATGGATGGAAGAACAAACTACCCGATGCACTTTGGGCATACCGTACCGCTTTAAGACACCCATTGGAATGTCACCTTTCCAAATTGTCTACGGGAAACCTTGTCATTTACCCATAGATGGAACATAGAGCGTATTGGGCTATCAAGAAGTGGAACATGGATCTAAACAAAGCTGGAAAGTTGCGCAAAATGCAAATTTCTGAACTGGAAGACTGGAGGGATAAGGCGTACCATAGTGCAAAGATCTATAAGGAAAAAAACAAGAGGTGGCACAATAAAAGAATTACACCTAAGGAGTTCAAGCCTGGAGATAAAGTCCTACTTTTCAACTCTAGAGTCAATCTTTTTGGACATAGGAAACTAAAAAGTAAATGGGAAGGTCCCTATACTATGGTCAATACTTCATCTCATGGGGCAATTACACTCTGAAATGATGAAGGTCATCTATTCAAAGTTAATGGGCACCGTCTCAAGATCCTTTTAGAGCCCGACGAAAATTTGGACAAAGAGGAAGACACAATTTGATTGACTTTAACGCCTATCCTTGAAGTTTGGTTAAATTTTCCATATCCAATAAAGCAAACTCCAACCCTCACCACTCCTTTCCAATCATCCCACTATCCCCATTTGGCTAAGTAGGAGAGAAGTAAAATGTAGAACATCATAAATACTCTCTTACTTAGGACTTAGGCACTTATTTTGATTCTATCATACAAAGTGCCTTAGTCAAATAAATTGTGACTCATCAATGTAGGTAAGGCCGGTAGAGTCTTTCACTTCTCTATGTTTTGGTATCAAATAAAGACAGGTACAAGAACAAGTGTGGGGGAGGTCCCACAGGTCTCCAAAGTGCAACATGCCCGAACCATCATGAAAGAACAATTCAGCGCATCACATGAAGGACCACGAGAAGATTTGACCAAGCCATGATGGCTTGGCCCACCCTTCATAAAGGTGATGGTTTGCGCCCTCTCACCTCTTATCCCTCTATATCTGATTTTGAGTTGAAATTGATTATGCATGATAATATCATTAAAAGTCAACTCATTAGAAATTAAAATTGCGCAATTTCATATATCATATTTTGCTATAGAATGGAATATGTCTACTTCTCATTTCGATTTCATTACCATGTTCTTGAACCACAAATCAATTTAGGAAAAACATGTCACTTAAGTATTTGATTGGTGTGATATGGTAAATGAGTGAAACTTGGAAACTCTCCATGCTGGAATTGAATTTTGGTATTGCAATTTTTAAAGTCATCAGATTTTTGCCACCCTCTCTCATTAGAATTTAAATGCCCACCAACGCAAAGTGATAGAGATATTTAAAACCACATGCATATGTCACTTTGCATTTTCATTGAACTTTGTCAAACTCTTGACCCTTTTTGAGTGGCTTGCATGAAATATTTGATTAGGAATTCTTGTGCACTCCACCATATTCCATGATTTTCACACATCCACCATCAAAAGATACTCCATGCAAATTCTAAAAAATCCTCCCTGAATAAAAAAAAGATTCACAAAAAGGAGTAGAAGCCATGACTATAAGAGCTCTCACAAAAAGAGAGAGAGAATTCAAAAAAAAGAATAAGAAAAAAGAAAAGAAAAAAGAGAGCCAATAAGTAGTCATGCTTCATCCTTGCACAAAAAAAGTGAGTGATCAATTGGGAGTCATCATCACCATTCATCATCCACCATCCATAATAAGTGCACAAGAATTTATTTAGTCATTGGTTTTTGTTGCATGGTCTTCTCATGAGGATCTCGTTTTTGACTTAGTAATATATGAATTGCAAGTGAGCCACTTTTATCCTTACCAAGCTCCACAAAAAGCCATATTTAGTTGTAGGGAAAGAAGTGACAACTCATGCGAAGGTGAGGACTAAACGCAAGAGAGACGAGAGCATTCTTTTGAGGAGCATGTCAATATATTTTTGACTTGTGAAAATATAGCAATTTCCAAGTTTATTTCAGTAGGAGTCCAGGTGAACTACATTCAAGCCGTTCCATTTCTCAAACACCCAAGATGATGTGGTAGCCACATATCAAAGGTTCTTGAACAAAGGTATGTGTTGAAACATTTTGTATATATATTTCATACTTGTTGCTGGATTATGATATCACTTAGTTGTTCTTTCGTTCACTCGAGGACGAGTAAAGGACTAAGTGTGGGGGAGTTTGTTGACGGTCCTTAATTGCCAAATTCGACTGTCAATTCCCTGCATAAAAGCTATGGATTGGACAACCAACATAGTGGTAGGAGTTATTTACTAACTATCTCCACAAGTGTTGGTGCAATTGTGTATACAGGTGAATTATGCCCATAATCAGAGGTATTTACAGGGACTAATCCAAGAAACACAACTTCTAACCAATCAGGCGTAAGCACGAGGATTCTGGGGCCCACTCGGATGATAAAACCAACTAAAATGAGAGGAATCACCCATACCCATGATGGGGGCTCACATAACAGTGTTATATAGAAGTTTCAGCGTGATTGGAGCCGTTTGCAAGTCGGCCGAAGTGCCAGGTCAGCCGACTAGGTAAATGCACCAAACGCAGTCAACTACAACGTGTTGGCTCCTCGCGGCGTGGAGATCACGATGCCAACTGAGTACCTTGCTTTTTCTGGCGCCAAACCAACCTTTGGAGGGTATAAATAGGGGGCAGGGGGATCCCTCTCTCCACACACCAAAAGCTTCAGTCTAGTATTCCACTCTGAAGGCGTAGCACTGCCCAAGTGCTTAGAAAAATAGGGAGAGAGTGAGAAAGAGGAGGAGGAGGAGGAGGAGGAGGAGGAGGAGGAGGAGGAGGAGGAGGAGGAGGAGGAGGAGGAGGCTCCCGATTGTCGGGCTTCTTCCACTTAAGGATAGGGTTCAGGCTTGTCGAACCCTCTCCACCTTTATACCTCAACAATTCTTCCCATCTCAAGTAAGATACATGATTTCCAATTGATTTCATTTATTTAATTCAAGCAAGTTAATTCCTTAGTTGCTTGTTCATTCATTGCTCTATTCATATAGAGCCCCTAGTCTTTGCGCGAGAGGTTAGGGAAGTAATCGATAGCATAGGCATGGTGTCTAGGATTGATGTTACCTTTGATTATCTCATATTCCACTAGTTGTAGAGGTCGGCGGCAGGTGGTGAAAGCCCTATCCATCCGTTGTAATCCTCCATGTTCGACTACAACGTAGGCTCTTGGCGGGAGTCGCGTGGCAGACCAGGATAAGCCCGTGCCCAATACAAGCTGCTATTGATCGACTTGCTTTGAATAAGAAACCCTTCTCTTAGGAAATCCACTCTATCCCGTGCCTACCACCAAACTTTGTGTACTTGAGTGAACTAGTTAGAAGATTGGCTCACACGTTCCTTGGATTCGATTCCCTTGGGAATACTCTTAAAGGAGAAGAGCTACAACGATTTCTGTGCGCTTGCGGATTTTCATCGGTGACGTACCAGCCATCAAAACGGATCAACCCTTTTATATGCAAAGTACTGACTGTTACAGGAACTTTCTGGCCCGACAAGTGGCCCTGGCTATAATTAATCAACTATACACAATCTACATGTATAAAATGTGATTAATAGAGTGATAATGCGCCTTCATAGTGGCATTACCGGTCTTTATAGTCCTTTGATAGTGTGTCATTAATGCTCAATTAATGGCACATTAATCAGGTCTTGTAAAGGGATGTTTAATAGACTCTTGAATGTCCGTGGCCATTAGAGATCCTGTAGTCGTCGCAAGCTTAGGTCCGGAGGTACAACACGTGGCAGCTCTGGAGCTTCCCTCTGCGTGGAGGTAGGTCTGGAGCTACTCGACGGGTGGGGGCACTGGAGCTTCCCTCTACTAGTGGTTAGTTCCAGGCTTGCTAGACACATGGCAGGACTGGAGCTTCCCTATGGAGGGAGGTAGGTCCGATCTCGTAGGACACGTGGCTGTACCGGAGCTACCCAAATCAGGGATGCGGGCCCAATGTTGTTAGACGTGTGTTGCCTTCGGGAGTCTTTAACTCGGACGTGGGAACTCTTTGGCTTTTCTTGCAGTATCGTGGGGTACCCGGTACGCAGGGTACCGACACCTCCCGAACTTGGTTGTTGAACCTCATCTTCTCCCTAAGACTAGTTCAATGGATCCCGTCACCAGCCATGTCTTGAACTCAAGCAATACCTGAACATGAATGAACAACTGATACTTCCAAGCACAAGTCCATGACTTGACTAACTATAGTTCTGAAACCACAACATCTTACGTGAGCACCTCACATAAGCATGTTGCGAACCATAGCAAAAAAAATGATAACAGCCAAAACACATCAAAAACTTAGTAAAAGAATACCAAGCAAACTTTCGATAAGTGTAAAGCAAGTTTGAAACATTTCAATGTAAAAGCAGAACTATTGCATACTAGCATCGGACCTTGCCAAAGCTAACCGGACCTTGAGCCCGAGCTTACCAAAGCTAGCAGGACCTAGCGCTGGAGCTTACTAAATCTAGTCGGACCTAGCGCTGAAGCTTACCAAAGCTAGTCGGACCTAGCGTCTGTAACACCCTCATTTTCACGCATAATGCATTGCATACATCCTCATACATGTTTAACATAAAGCAATGTCAAATGGAACAACATTGAAATGAATTTAGGCATAATCAGGATTCAAGTCTACAGGGTACGGACTTGTCCGACCCCAAACCCGGACTAGTTCGGTATTCCTTTTCTGTTTTAGAAAATTAAGTTTCTTCAGAGCCCGGATTTGTCCGACACGATGCACAGACTCGTCCAGATTGAGCTTCTAATGTTTTTCCAGACTTGTTCGATCTTGTACAATTTTTAGTCCGGAAGACTTTTGCTTCACAATCCTGGACTTGTCCGGCCATACATACCAAACTTGTCCGAAAACCTCTCTATTGTCAAACAGACTTGTCCGATTCCTATTGCGGACTAGTCCGGTGTGCTGAATCCCACTCAGATTCTATTATTCTTCCACGATTGGTTATTGGGTAATTGCCTTAATTGGGCCCAAGAACTTCGTGCCCAAACTCAGAGGAGCCCAAGTGGACCCCACCTCGGCCCTTACTCGTCCCCCCACCGAAATCCACTTGGAATTCACCCCAAACCCTACCTCTCCACCCCTATATAAACAACCCAATACCCTCACCTCTCCAACCTTTGAGAAAAACCCTCACTGCGGTCCCTGGATCTTGTGCCGCCGCCAAGAAGGAGCCCAGGAGCAAGGAGAAGGAGGAGACTAGGGAGAAGGCTCAATCAATATCGATTGTCATCAACATTCCGATAATTGACGTTCTTCATCACCAAACCTTCACCAACTCATCTCCACCAACCCTAGATCGTCAAGACTCAAGTTTCACATCCAATTCTTGATCTTTGGATCTCTAAATACGTGGTACACCCTTTACATCCAATTTTTCACGTGAAATTAACCCCCAATTATCGCTGATCTAAAAACCCTAATTCATAGTTCTGATCACGGCGGACTAGTTCGACCCGATACCGGACTTGTCCGGTGTTTGAATTTGTTAAATACTGAATTGAATCCAAATTGACTCAAATCAATTCCAAACTTGTTCAAACTTGTCATAAACTAGTGTAACTAGTTAGTAACCATAAGTAGCAACTCATTAACAAGTTTTACCTCACAATTGCATTAATGATGCATATCATGGCATATTGAGTAATATATGAGCATTATTTGATCGTAATGTTTGTTTTGCATGATTGTTGCGTGCAATAGAAGGTATTGTGGTAGAGTGTGATTTCGAGGACATGCAGAACCAGAACTTCAAAGCCTTCGATCCAAACCAAGCTCAAGAGCAACGCAAGTGTCCTTGATCATTTTGATCCAGATTTTGAAATGTTTTGTTTGCAAAATTGCATGCTTGTGTCAAATTGATGGGAAACGCAATTATAGAAGTTTACTAGTCTTGTATGACCACCCTTGTCGCTTGAACACAATGTAGAGAGTCGGGAAGGTTATTTTACACTTTTTTCCTTCGCTATACTCAATTGGGTTTGGCAAACACTCATATTACTTAATTACAAATTATTGAACATCTGAATGGTGAAATTTGATAATAATGACCTTTTTAGTAACATGGTGCCTAGGGATCTGAGCAATCCGGTTATGTGGAATGGGTTGGACAGTTTTTGTGGTTTTGCTTGCTTTAGATCTAAGGATCGGTTCGTGGAGCGACCATCCAAGATTTACAGTGCCACGACAGGGCCAAGTATGGGTGCGGCTTAGCTGACTAGTTAGTGCTTTGCCAGTACTATTGGGACAATTAAGAATGCTCGGAAAGGGGTAGTCGGATGGGTTTGTAGAAATTAGTGGGACTACCCTCAAATCCGAATGGCTCAAGAGGGGGCCCTTGGTTGGATGTGCTCAGTTGGAGACATCACCACTTGTGAAACCTCAGTGGGGTCTAAATATGCTAGTAATGACTTTGTAAAGGCTATTTTGTGATCTCTTGACCACACACCTAAGGAAGCGTGAGATGACATAATTGAGATTTCATAGTCATCGAAAGGTGATGAATTCATGAACTTGTGGGAAAAGTGGTACAATCTCTGCATAGTGTGATTAAAACTATCATTATAGCCGTGCTCCGGGACATGAGCAACGTGGACCCTCACATGGTTTGAATTTGGACTTTAGCATGGTTTAATGGATGGAATTGAATTGGAAATTGGTAATGGTTTATTAATTGGCTTTGGTATATGAAATTGATGAAAATGAGACATATGAGCAGTTATGAGTTAATTATGGATTATTATTGCTGGTATTGGTTATTTAAGTTGAAATTGATGTATTTGGGGTATTTTGGGAAGGAACACACTTAATATTGATATAATTGCATTTTCAACTGTTTTGAATGTACTTTTATGCAATAAGCCATTGTTTATTATCATTCCTTGTTAAGCTACATGTCATACATTCCCACACTTGCTAAGTACGAAATGTGATCACCCTTGCTATTCCTCCAACAAATCCAGACGCAGACGTTGATGTGGAGTACCAGGAGGCTTTTAAGGAGTACTAGGCACGCGTGTTACCGTGAAGCTTGCCTGTGGAGTTGAAGTCATTTGTGTTTAGTGTTTTTCCACTGTAGTTGTTTAGAGCTTCTATTCGAGACTATTTGGTTTATAATAAGGTACTATTATTAGTATTATTATTTGAGACATGGTTTTATCTATTTATTGTTTGTGAAAAACTTGTGTATGTGTATTAAACATTTTAGGCACACATATGCATTACGCTTGGTTCATTTTCGGAACCGGGTATCACCAATTGGTGTCAGAGCCGTGTTTGACCGTAGGACACATGCCTACATAGAATGAACACCACAAATCACTTAGGACTTCTTTCCTATTCAAAATTAGCTTGTTTTGCCTATTTTGTCTTCCACTAGCTATATAATGTGGAATATTTTGTGTTTTTCCGGCTGGTGCATTTTTTGCCACTTTTTCATCTTTTTAAGCAAATGCACATACTCTCAACTTAATTTATGGCTGCTGCAATTTCAGAACTAATATTTGTGTTGTCCTCTATTGTTCTCATGTTTTCTTATAGATGGCTCATACCAAAATGACAGCCCGCAAGACAGCTCGTTTGCCACCCCTTGGAAGCAAGCTTAGGCCTCGCAAGGAGCCACAAACAGAACCAGCCCAAGAGGAGGAAGAAGTGAATTTTCCCACAATGGAAGTTGAGAATGAACACTCCAACATGACGGAGGAAGATCCAGAAATGGTGGAGTCCTATGATGATGATGAGGAAGATGAAGACCCTGAAATGTTGGAAATCTATGATAGTGAGGAAAATGAAAGTGAAGCACACTAGGAGAGTGAAGATAAAGCCAAAGATGAGGAGGAAACACAAGAGGAGGAACCCGCTGCACAAGAAGAAGTACCCGAAGCCTAAAGGAATGCATCACAACCTAGTGAAGCCAGGAAGGAGGACAAGTGCCTATTTTACCGTGATGCCCAAGAATTCCATTCTGACAACACTGATGGAGGATTTTCAACTAAGCAATTGAAGGAGTTCCTTGATTTATGCAAAATGCACCCGAAGTTTTATGTTAAGAGGATTCCTCGCCATGGACGTGAAGAATGGAGGGCTCAAGTTACTATTCTTGCCAAAGATGAGGTGGTCACCCAGCACTTTGCATCCACATGGAGAAGCACCAGGGAGCAAGCTATTCATGATGTGGCTTGGGATGCACTTACTTGATTGTGCCACATCTATCGGGAGCGGGTTGGAGGTTCTAGTTTTGCGCTGCACCCGCAACGCAAGAAGGGAACAAGGGAAGTCTTGAGACCACAAGATGGAGCTCAAATCATTTCTCGTGCCATTGACCGATCTTAGGAAGTATTGGTGGAATTCGGAAATTGCTATGTTCATGCTATGGAAGAGATCTGTTACCCCCGTAAGAAGCTGTTCATCATGGAGAAGCAAGAGGAAGTTTGTGCCACCGTGGAGGTCAATGGTGTAGCAACCTCTCCAGCACCTACATTGACAACCAACTCAATCTGGCATGCACCCATGTATGCTTCACCGTCACAGTCGCCACCGTCTCACGGCCAGGACAACCACAGTTCACATAATTAAGTCTAGGTCTCCTGTCTAGAAGTTAGAAAAAGTGTTTAGATCGTCTTAGTCATATTTAGTGTGGTGTGCTGAAATTTTCTTCGTGTGTTCTTGTGCTTGTGTGCTTGGTGTGAGTTGTGGGACGTTTAGCATTTTGTCCACATCCGCACGTAGTAGAGAGTTGTGGGATCCTTGTCCACATCCTCTAATAGGGTTTATAGTATTAATAAGAGAATTGTTAGTTACATACACCTTAATGCATATAGTTGGGGCATTTCTTTTCAAATTCTAAACTCTTTCGTATCTACTATTCTTTCACCAACAGATGCCAAGGACTCGCAACAAAAGGAATGGCAATGGTGAGGAGTAGAATAATGAAGCACCCCAGAACAACATGGGACCTGCACATGGAGCTATCAACCTTGAGCAGCTATTGGCTATGCGGAACCAGCTTATGCAGACTATGATACATACTATTGGAGAGCTGCAAACTGACAACAACAACCAGCCCCACATGCCGCCACCACCACCACCCCCGCCACCCCACAACTGTTTGGGAGAGTTCATGAGGACCAGACCGCCTACCTTTGCTCAAGCCATCATCCCTATGGAAGCTGATGACTGGCTGAAGTCTGTCGAGAAGAAACTTGCCATAGTCTAGTGCAGTGTCAGAGAAAGGGTTCTTTTTCTCTCACAGTAGTTGATTGGAGCTACCGCAGATTGGTGGGAATCCCATTGCAATGCCCATGAAAATCAAGAGAGAATCGCCTGGGCTGAATTGAAAGAGAAGTTCCGTTCTCACTATGTGCTAGAGGGAGTTATGATACGAAGAAGACAAGAACTTGAAAACCTCAGGCAAGGAAGGATGAGTGTGAGTGAATACCTCCATAAATTCACTCAACTGTCTAGATATGCTCTAGAGGACATCAACACTGATAGCAGAAAGCAATATCTATTCATGAGGGGTCTCAATAATGAAATTCAAGTTCAGTTGCTCAATGTTGACTATGCAAATTTTCAGAAGCTGGTTGACAAAGCCATTGTGGTTGAGAAGAAGATTCGTGAGATGGAACTAGACCACAAGAGGAAAATGCCATATCAGGGACAGCCGCAAGACAACAATAACCCTCCTTGTTATGCACCACCTGCTGCAGCCTATTACAATCTGTCTGCTGCTGCATACCGCCCTGCTTATCCACTGCGACCACAACAGCCAATGCAGCAACGCCCGCCCCATGCAAGCACCTCGCTTACCTATGCATCCCGCGCTATGCCCAAATATGTCTGCCTATGCTCAAAACAAGCCTGGCCCTAACTTTTCTGGCGGCACTGGCGGAAAGACTTGCTATAATTTTGGTCAAGTGGGACATTTTGCAAATCAATGCCCAAGATCAGGTCAAGGTCAGATGAACAATGTTCCAAGGCAGAATCTAGGCCCAATGGAGGAGTAGTTCAAGGCAACTGAGGACCACATTATTTTGCTCTTAGCAAGGTGAATAATGTATTTGTAGAAGAGTCTTAGCAAGTTGAAGATGTTGTGATTGGTATGTTTCTCGCGAACTCCAACCCCGCTACTATATTATTTGATTATGGAGCATCCCATTCATTCATCTCATCAAAGTATGTTGCAAAGCATAACATGTCCATATCATACTTGAATTATACCTTGTTGATTAAATCTCCTGGAGGTGAGATGAGGACGAATATAGTATGTCCAAAAGTAAGTATTTTCATAAGGGGGTAGATATCCTCGCAACTTATAGTTCTGAACTCACAAGGCTTGGACATCATACTCAGAATGGATTGCCTAAGGAAGCATAGCTGAGTAATTCAGTGTGCCACTCGGACAGTGCAATTGACAAACGAAGAAGGAGTTAGTATAGAATTCAAGGCAGTTCAGCCAACATCAGAGAAGGCAATGATGAATCACGCAGAAGGAGTAACTTTGAAGGAAAATCCGATTGTTCGTGAGTACCTAGGTGTGTTTCCTGAGGAATTGCCAGGTATGCCACCTGATGATGACATCGAGTTCGTCATTGATTTAATACCTCGAACTGCACCTATAACAAAGAGGCCATATATGATGCCTCCTAAGGAATTATCAGAACTCAGGAAGCATATTCAAGAGCAGTTAGAGAAGGGTTTTATACGCCCAAGCTCGTTGCCATGGGGAGCCCCAATGCTTTTTTAGATAAGAAAGATGGATCCCAAAAACTGTGTGTGGACTACTGGTCTCTCAACGAGGTGACGATCAAGAATAAGTGTATACTGCCCCGCATAGAGGATATGTTTGACTTGAAGGGAGCCAGAATATTCTCTAAGATTGATCTCCGGTCAGGATATTTCTAAATGAAGATTAGACCGTCAGCCATACCTAAGACATCATTCAGGACACGGTGTGGATCCTATGAGTATACGATCATGTCATTTGGATTGACTAATTCACTCGCATACTTCATGTATCTTATGAATAAGGTCTTCATGGAGTATTTGGATAAGTTTGTGGTAGTGTTCATCGATGACATCATGATCTACTTGAAAAGTGAAGAGGAAAACGAAGAGCATTTAAGGATGACGTGCAGAAACTGCGAGAGCACCAGTTGTATGCCAAGTTCAACAAGTGCCAATTCTGGTTGAGGGAGATATAATTCCTAGGACATGCCATATCTGGAGAAGGAGTGTCAGCTGACCCAGGAAAGGTTAGAGATGTGTTGAAGTGGGAACCACCGCAAAATGTGAAGGAGATGAGGAGTTTTCTTGGAATGGTTGGATATTACCATCGGTTTATCAAGGACTTTTCCAAGATAGCAAAGCCCATGACTGAACTGTTATTGAAGGATAAGCCTTTCAAGTGGACTCAAGCTTGTGAAGATAGTTTTGAGGAGATAAAGAAGAGATTGACAACGACACCTGTGTTGGTATTGCCAGATGTGAGCAAGAGCTTTGATATCTATTGCAATGCTTCAAGGCAAGGACTTGGTTGCGTATTGATGCAAGAAGGTTGAGTAGTAGCTTATGCATCCAGGCAATTGAAGAAACATGAGCAGAATTATCCTATGCATGATCTCGAACTTGTAGCTGTAGTGCATGCATTGAAGATTTGGAGACATTATGTTCTTGGTCATAGATTTGAGATTCACACAGATAACAAGAGTCTAAAGTTACATATTCACGCAAATGGATCTGAATTTTAGGCAATGACGATTGTTGGAACTCATTAAGGATCATGATGTGAGAATCAACTATCAGCAGAGAAAAGCCAGCATAGTGGCCAATGCTTTGAGTCAGAAGGGAGCAAGCCACCAACTCACAGTTCGGGAATTGCCATCCGAGCTATGCAATGAGTTTGAGCGGTTGAATCTTGGATTTGTGAATGAGATGGGAATAATGTATCTAAACCTGACCTTGGAACAGGAAATTCGAGAAGTCCAGACTAAGGATAAGGAAATCCAGCAAATCAAGGAAAGGACCCAAGAAGGGAGAGAATTCATATTCGGTAAAGATGACCATGGTACTCTATGGCTTGAGAAACGGATTGTTGTGCCTAATGATAAGAGTCCCCGACAGTTGATATTAAAAGAGGTACATGACTCACTTTACTCTATACATCTCGACTGTACAAAGATGTACGAGGACCTGAAGACATGCTATTGGTGGGATGGTATGGAAAGGGACATAGCTGAATATGTCACATTATGTGATGTGTGCCAATGAGTAAAAGCTGAACATCAAAGGACAACTAGATTATTGTAGCCATTGAAAATTCTAGAATGGAAATGGGAAAAGGTTGGTATGGATTTCATAGTTGGTTTATCTCGCACTTTAGCGGGTTATGATTCAATATGGGTCATTGTGGATCAATTGACGAAATCAACACATTTCATTCCTGTCAAGACTACCTATAGTGGAGGGAAGTTAGCATAGTTATACATGGGAAGAATAGTGTGCTTACACGGAGTGCCCAAGAAGATAGTGTCTGATAGAGTTTCTCAATTTACCTCAAGGTTCTGGCAAAAGCTGCGCGAGTCCATGGGACCTCAACTGAAATTCAGTTCTTCCTATCACCCTCAAACGAATGGACAGACCAAGAGAACAAATCAGATATTGGAGGATATGCTAAGAGCTTGTGCGTTAAAGTATTGAGGAAGTTGGGACAAAATTCTGCCATATGCTGAATTCTCCTACAACAACTATCAAGCAAGTTTGAAGATGTCGTCACATGAAGCATTGTATGGGAGAAGGTGTAGGACACCATTGTTTTGGAATGAAACAGGAGAAACTCAAGTGCTTGGACCTGATGTAATACAGGATGCCGAAAAGCAAGTTCAGACAATCCGCGAAAACTTAAGATCTGCTCAGTCAAGACAAAAGGGTTATGCGGATAACAGACGAAGAAGGGTTATGCGGATAACAGACTAAGGTTTCACCGGTGGCGATGCCTCCAACTGAGCACATCCAACCAAGGGCCCCCTCTTGTCCCAGTCGGATCCTATGGCTGTCCTGCCGCTATTGCAAACCCAACCGACTCCCATTCCTGGATCCCCCAATTGATCCGAACAATGCTGGCAATACACCTAATTAATCAGCTAAGACGCACCCATACTTGGCCTTGTGGTGGCACTGTAGTCCTCGCTTATTCTCACATGAACCGGTCCTTAGATCCAAGGCAAGCAAAACCACCATAACATCCAACCCAAGCCACAAACCATGTTTGCTTAGATATCCCAAGTCCCATGTTACCAATTAATGATGTTCACCAATTCTCATCATCCACTAATTCATAATTAGGTCATTTGGTTGTTTTCCCATCCCAATTAATTAGAGCGAAGCAAAAAGGTAAAAATACTCTTCTCGACTCTCTACAATGTATTCCAAGCAACAAGGATGGTCAAATAAGTCTAGTAAACACCTATAAATGGGTTTCCCATCAAATTGACACAAGCATACAATTTTGCAAACAAAACATTTAAAAATAGGACCAAAATGTTCAAGGGCACATGGCTTGCTCCTGAGATTGATTAGGGTCAAAAGCTTTGAAGTTATGGTACTGGAGGTCCTCGACAGCACCCTCTAGCGCAACACCTTCTATTCCGCGCGGCAAACACACAAAACAGACATTAGTATCAATAAATGCTCATATATTACTCAATATGTCATAACATGCATGATTAATGCAATTATGTTGTAAAACTTGTTAATGAGTTGCTATTAATTTTTACTAACTAATTACAATGGTTTTCAACAAGTTTGAACAGGTTTCAAATTGATTTGAGTCAAATTGGAATTAATTCTGCAACTTCTGTTTCAGGTGGCCGGACAAGTCCGTACTGGGGATCGGACTAGTCCGCCCTGGACCAGAAAGTCGATCAGACTAGTCCGCACTTTGCGGGACAAGTCCGCTCTTGGCTAGGGTTTTTGCGAAATTCCAATTAGAGTATAGTTGGAGTTGAATGGGACCAAGATTGATGTAGAAAGATGATCTAAGGTAATTACTGTGAATTAAACAACTCAAAGGTCGAGAATTTGGTGAAAGTAAAGATATTGGCATCTAGATCCAAGGAGGATGGAGAATTGATGGAGAATTGACAATGATGTCGATAAGTTGACGAAGATTGATCTTGCTTGATCTTTCTCATTCCTCCTTCTGTCCTCCTTGTTGTGATGAACTCCTCTTGACGGCGGCTCTCACGAACTAGGGTTTGGGGTTTCTTCGATTGTGGAAAAGAGCTGAAGGGGTGGGTGTTGGGTTGTTTATATAGAGCTGGAGGTGGTAGGGTTTGATGGATTTCGAGTTCAAGGTGGTGAAGGCCGTGTAGAGGTCCCACATGGGATCCACAAGGGTTGGGTACGATGTTTTTGGGCCCAATTAAGGTAAATACCCAATAACAAATCATGGAGGAAAAACTGAACCCGAGTCGGGCACACCGGACAAGTCCGCTATGGGGCCGGACTAGTCCGATATCATACAGAGACTTGAACGGACAAGTCCGTTTTAGATCTGGACATGTCCGATCTTTTCTATAGAGGAAGACGAACAAGTTCGGTATAGGTCGGACAAGTTTGATGGCTTGATCAATTTTCCAAAAACCCAGACTGAAAGACGGATTACCGAACAACTCTGAAGAGTTCTAGTAGTGAAGAACATACTAGTCCGTACATGAAAAGGGACAATTCGGACAATCAACAGAAACTCAATCGAACGAATCCGCAGCAAGAGCGAACAAGTCTGAAGAGTCAACAAAGGGCACAACTGGACTTGTCTGGGGTCCGAACCGGACAAGTCCGCACTAATACAGGATTTTAAATGTTGTTTTTGTTCTAATTCATTTTAAACTCGTTAATTTTTATGTTGCTTGATGCTAAACATGTGAAAGAATGTATGCAATGCATGATGGATGAAAATGAGGGTGCAAACCTACCCCCCTTAAAATAAATCTATCCCTCGAGATTCGACGTAGAAGGAAAGAGAAAGGGAAATTATTTCTTGAGTTCATCTTCCAGCTCCCAAGTTGCTTCCGATTCTGCATGATGCTTCCATTGTACTTTGCACCATCGAATCACCTTGTTCCTTGTGACTCTTTCCTTGGTTTCCAAGATTTAGACCGGTTGCTCAGCATTGTGAGACCTATGCGTGCTAAATACATTGGCTTTGACAATAAAAGTTTTGAATTCTGCCATAACATCTTTTTAGCAAAGTCCGACTCTAGCTTTGAGCTTCTGCAAGGTCCGACAATAGGTCCGACTTCCTTTGTCTAGGTTCGACATGTTTTTGGGTAGCTCCGATGAGCTTTGTCTTTAGCTCCGGCATGTCTTTGATAGCTCCAGCATGTCTTTGTTAAGCTCCAATATGTTTTGCTAGGTCTGACTTATGTTGGTTAGCTCCGACATGTTTTTCTAGCACCGACTTTTGGGTTGACTAGTTCCGACTAGCTTTGGCAAGCTCCGACACTAGGTTGTACTAGCTTTGGTAAGCTCCAGTGCTAGGTTGTACTAGCTTTGGTAAGCTCCGGCTCAAGCCCCGGTTATATTTGGCAAGGTTCGGAGTTTGATCGCAATGTTCCTGCTTTTATCTTGCAATGTTTCAAACTTGCTTTACACTTATGGAAAGTTTTCTTAGTATTCTTTTACTAAGTTTTTGGTGTGTTTTGGTGGTTATGGTTGATATCATTTTGCTATGTTTTGCAACATGCTTATGTGAGGTGCTCACGTAAGATGTTGTAGTTTCAGAACTAACGTGAGTCAAGTCGAGGACTTGTGCTCAAAAGCATTGGTTGTTTATTTATGTGCAGGTGTTGCTTGAGTTCAAGACATAGCTGGTGACGGGATCCATTGAACTAGTCTTAGGGAGAAGATGAGGTTCAACAACTAAGTTCGGAAGGAATTGTGGTTGAGTTGATCAGGAGGTTGCGCAGCATGTTTGAATCAAGAACAATGCATATGAAGGTATCGTGGACGTCGTTGGAAGATGTTTGCACGTATCCAAGGAGTGCATGGACGTGGCTGCATGGTTCCGAGGCGTGATGAAGAGATGTGGACATAAAGAATTGGTCGGAAAGGTCTAACCGACTAGGTTATGGACTCAGGCTGCAGCTGAGTCGTGTTTGACTCAAATATGGGAAGTTTTGAGTTGGTTATGTTAGGATTTCATGTGGGACACGAATTTGGGTTGTTTTAGGAATGTGGGATACGTTCCTAAGGTGTTTGGAAGTCTTAAGATTGCTTCTATCTGTGTATAGAAGAGTCCTAAGCAGTTATGGAAAGTTTTTATTCGTGATTTGAGTAAGATTAGAGTTCTAGTTGAGATTGGCTTGGCCTAAGGGCTGGTTATATAAGCAAGGGAGGTCAAAGCTCGTGGTAGAGGACTTTGGGACTGTTCCTATTGTGTTCTATTGAATAAAATTTGTAGTTGAAAGGAACTTTTGTGTCTTGTTCGTCCGACTTGTTCCAGACAAGTTTTTCTCGTTGAGTTTTCTGTACAACACTACCTTTCTTTGGTGGTTTTATCATAACTCGAGTTTTACAGATCCGATTGACGTGATTCTTTTTGGGTTGCTTCACAACTTGATTATCTATCATCTGTAAACATTTCACGGTCATTGGATTTGTGGTTTCTGATCTACACGAGTTTCTTTGCAGCGTTCCAGAACTGTTTTTCTCGGGTAGGACAGAATGACCTCTGTTCGATCTTTCAATCGTAACTTGAGTTCCTCTCGACGGATTTGAGTGATTCTTGCTGTGACTTATTCGTGACTTGATTCTCTCTGATATCTATCACTTTTGTCACGGCGAAAGACGTTTAGATTAGTCTGACACACGATTTCTTTAACAGATCGTTTTTCTGCCGAAGGGGTTGGGATTTAATTGTTTCTGCTGCATAAGATATTTAAATCTACCATTCACCCGCTTTGGTAGCTTTTCACGTGCTCTTTGATCCTACAAGCATAAGTCAAATCTACTTCTAATTCCAAATCCTCCATTGACACTTGTTCTTCTGGTACCCTTAAGCACTTCTTGAGCTGCAAAACATGAAACACATCATGAACATCGGAAAGATGTTCTGGCATCTCCAACTCATATGCCACTTCTCCCCGTTTGACCAAAATCTTGAATGACCCAATATAGCGAGGTGCCCACTGGCCTCTGACATTAAACCGCTTATGACCTCGCATAGGTGATACTTTGAGATATATGAAGTCTCCCACTTCAAAGGCTACGTTTCTCCACCTATTATCCGCATAGCCCTTTTGCCTTGATTGAGCGGCCCTCAAATTCTCGCAGCTCGTTTGAATTAGTTTTTTAGTCTCTTGCGACACATCGGGCCCAAATACTTGGTTCTCTTCTGTCTCATTCCAAAACAAAGGTGTCCTACACTTCCTGCCATATAGTGCTTTATATGGCGACATCTTCAAAGTGGCTTGGTAACTGTTATTGTAGGAAAACTCAGCATACAACAAGCTCTTGTCCCAACGGCTTCCATGCTTCAAGGCACAAGCCCTCAACATATATTCCAATATTTGATTTGTCCTCTCAGTTTGTCTATCCGTCTGAGGGTGATATGCAGAGCTGAAATTCAACCTTGTACCCATAGCTTCTTGCAGTTTCTGCCAGAACCAAGAGGTGAATTGAGAACCTCGGTCCGAGGCTATTTTCTTGGGTACCCCGTGTTGGCATACAATTTTCTCCATGTACAACTCAGCTAACTGTACAGTGGTATACTTGGTCTTGACAGGAATGAAATGAGCTGATTTGGTCAACCGATCCACAATAACCCATATTGAGTCATAACCGGACTTGGTTCGTGGTAGTCCAACCATGAAGTCCATACCGATTTCTTCTCACATCCACTCCGGTATCTTCAATGGCTGTAATAATCCAGCTGGCCTTTGATGTTCAGCTTTGACTTGCTCGCGCATACATCACACAAGGCAAGGTTGTTGAACACATTGCTGAACACGTTGCTGATTATAGTGTTGAATATGTTGCTTTATATCGTTCGATTTTTACTGTGATGCATTAATTCAAGGTTGACTCCCTCATCATTTGTCAATTGTATGGTCTTGGTGGCACACTGAATTACTCCATTGTGCTTCTGTAGCCAATCCCCCCCCCCCCCCCCCCTTAGAACACCGACATCCTCGTCGGTCAACTCCCAAGTCAGGAACATCCCCTCTTGTCCAATCCTTGTGGTTCCAAATCAATGAGCATAGCAAGGAATTATATCCCTCTTATTCTAAGGCTTATTTTTGGACATACTATCTTTGTTCTCATCTTCTGTACAGCTTCGTCTGAGATAGTGAATCTTCTAGTTGTGTCCATCTTCCATCGAAATAGAGGTTGAGCTAGATAGAAAAGAGGGAGAGAACAAATTCTCAACTACATGCATCAAGGTATATGAAACTAAGAAACTACCTATACTAGCAATATGAATGTGGCAAGTGCTAAAGCATCCCACAATCCTCTACTAAGCACACAAGCTAGCATTACATAGCAATCAACACACCAAACAAACCACAACGCTTCTTGAATGTTCCTATGTGCTTTAATGTGTCCATTATGTCTAGGCTGCGTCCTACGGTCAACATGTGGCTCTGATACTAATTTGTGACACCCGGTTCCGAAAATGAACCAAGTGCGATGTGTATGTGTGTCCAGGATATTTAACACACATACACGAGTGCATCACAAAAGATATACAGAAAAATTACCATAGCACAAGTTAATTAAGTACCTTTATTACAATATTCAAATAATCCTCAAATTACAAACTCTAATGATCAATATTGAACTATAACTACAGCAGAAATAATCTAATTAAGCAACTAAGCAAACTAAGCATAGGGGATAGCGCGGCTCCAAGCAACACCACAGGCAAATTGACGGCAGCACACAGCCTAGTACTCCGCATTATCCTCAGGATACTCCCAAACATCATCTGAAACTGTTGGCGGGGAAATTGCAAGGGTGAGCACATGTCGTACTCATCAAGTGTGGGAAAATAATAACATGTAGCTTAAACAAGGAATTGATAATAAATAATGGCTAATCCCTGAAAAGTACATTTAAAACATGTAAAAAGCATCCTACAATGTCTATGTGAAATAATCCCATCATATCCCACAAAATTAACATAATATGAATCCATCATCAATTATCCATCCATACACCAGATTCTTACTTTCATTAATAACCATGTTCATTTATCATAACACAAACCATAACCATAACCCATACCGAACCATAACCCAACCATAGTCATCCCAAATACCAGTTCCACTCTGATCATGGAAGTTGTCCACGTGTTCATAACCGGGAGCACAGATATCATGATATTTTTAAACACTTTGCAGATGTTGTATAACTTTACCCACAAGTTTGTTATTTCGTCACCCGTTGGCGACTAAAGAAACCTCCCATATGCCAATTGCACTTCCTTAGGTGCATGGCTAAGAGATCACAAAATAGCCTTTACAAAGGGACTACCAGCATATTGAGACCCACTAAGGTTTCACCGGTGGTGATGCCTCCAACTGAGCACATCCAACCAAGGGCCCCCTCTTGTGCCGTTCAGATCCCAGGGCACTCCCACCACTATTGCAAACCCAACCGACTCCCATTCCCCGTTCCCCCAAATGATCCGAACAATGTTGGCAATACACCTAATTAATTAGCTAAGTTGCGCCCATACTTAGCCTTGTGATGGCACTATAGTCTTGGCTTTATTCTCGCATGAACCGGTCCTTAGATTCAAGGCAAGCAAAGCACCATAACATCCAACCCAAGCCACAAACTATGCTTGCTTAGATCTCTCGAGTCCCATGTTACAAATTAATCATGTTCACCAATTCTCATCATCCATTAATTCATAATTAGGTCATTTGGTTATTTTCCCATCCCAATTAATTAGAGCGAAACAAAAAGGTGAAAATACCCTTCCCGACTCTCTATAATGTATTCCAAGCGACAAGGATGGTCAAACAATTCTAGTGAACACCTATAAATGGGTTTCCCATCAAATTGACACAAGCATGCAGTTTGCCAAACAAAACATTTAAATACAGGGTCAAAATGTTCAAGGACACTTGCCTTGCTTCTAAGATTGATTAGGGTCAAAAGCTTCAAAGTTTTGGTAATATAGGTCCTCGACAGCACCCTCTAGTGCAACACCTTCTATTCCGCGCGACAAACAAACAAAACAGACATTACAATCAATAAATGCTCATATATTACTCAATATGCCATGACATGCATGATTAATGCAATTATGTGGTAAAACTTGTTAATGAGTTGCTATTAATGTTTCTAACTAGTTACAATGGTTTTAAATAAGTTTGAACAGGTTTCAAATTGATTTGAGTCAAATTTAGATTAATTCAGCAACTTCACTTTCAGGTGTCCGGATAAGTCCGTACTGGGGACCGGACTAGTCCGCCCTGGACCAGAAAGTCGATCGCACTAGTACGCACTTGGTCGGACAAGTCCGCTCTTGGCTAGGGTTTTGGCAAAATTCTAATTAGAGTATAGTTTGAGTTGAATTATGGGACCAAGATTGAAGTAGAAAGATGACCTAAGGTAATTACCGTGAATTCAACAACTCAAAGGTCGAGAATTTGATGGAAGTCAAGATCTTGGCGTCTAGATCCAAGGAAGATTAAGAATTGGTGGAGAATTGACGATGATGTTGATGAGTTGACGAAGATCGATCTTGCTTGATCCTTCTCCTTCCTCCTTCCCTCCTCCTGGTCGCGATGAACTGCTCTTGACGGCGGCTCTCACGAACTAGGGTTTGGGGTTTCGTTGATTGTGGCAAAGAGGTGAAGGGGTGGGTGTTGGGGTGTTTATATAGAGGTGGAGGTGGTATGGTTTGATGGATTTCGAGTTCAAGTTGGTGGAGGCCGTGTTGGGGTTTCTTCGATTGTGCCAAAGAGTTCCAATAGCGAAGAATGGACTAGTCTGTACATGAAAACAGATAAGTCCGTACAATAAACAGAAACTCAATCGGACTAATCCGCAGCAAGAGCGGACAAGTCCGGAGAGTCAACAGAGGGCACTACCGGACTAGTCCGGGGTCCGAATCGAACAAATCCGCACTAATACAAGATTTTAAATGTTTTTTTATTCGTATTCATTGTAAATTCGTTCCTTTTTATGTTTCTTAATGTTAAAATTGTACAAGAATGTATGCAATGCATGTTGGATGAAAATGAGGGTGTTACACCCTCTTAAGGGTGGCTTCAGTGATGCCATGTGTCGCGTAGCTCCGGACCTACCTCCTTGTCAAGGGTGGCTCCGGTGATGCAACGTGCTCCGCAGCTCTAGATACGACCTCCCCGCTAGAGGGCTCCGGTGCTGCCACATGCTCTGCGGTTCATGAAAGTGACGTGCGCACTCAAGATCACATTAACACGCCTTCGAAAAAGCATTAATGCGTCATCAAGACCACGCCATCAAGACACATTACCACGCTATCAAGATCCATTAACGCGTCGTCAAGACCATGTTAATACGTTATCAAGACCCATTAACGTGCCTTCAAGACCATGTTAATGCACATTCAAGACCAGCTAACCTAGGGCCACCTATCGGGCCTCAGTCATAATGTAAGCTGTCGGCCCTTAGCATATGTTGACAGCTGTTATATACCAATTTCATCTGTCAATTTAACTCAATTATGTGAAGGATTTGTCATTTCTTGCACACATCAACTTTCTATCTAACCCAATTCCACTTGGACTTGGAGAAATATGTGTATGCAACATTTTATGCAGGAAATGAGGAAATGTAGAGGGACCAATCCTATAAAATATCATCCCTGCCAATCAGGCGATGACACATGGCATCCCATGGATCAAATGGCCCACAAACAGAAGTATCCGAGGAGATCCAATGGTGTATCACCCATATACATCAATGGGACCCACCTGGCAGCCACCTGGAGAAAGCACGCGAGAATTGGTGCAATGACCAGGTCAGCTGAACAATGGGGGTTGGCCGACCTGGTCTCTGCACCAAACTCGGTCAGCCTCCATGTGTTGGCTCCTCCCGGCTTCCTATAGTCAATGGTGACTAATTCGCGCGCTTTTGATGGCGGGAACCGACCTCAACACTAGTATAAATAGGACCGCCTACCCCCTCACTTCAACACACGCCACTTGAGCTTCATCTCTATTGTATACACTATCATCCATAGTGTTAGAGGAGTTAGGTTGTAGAGTGGAGAGTCTCTAGTCCCAAGTCCAAATTGGGAAAGGAGTAAGTAGTCTCTCTCTTCCCAATCCTACATTGGGAAAGCTATGGCTCATGTATTCTTTCTTGTATTTGTGACTTTATGCGTAATAAAGATAGTATCTTTAGTCTCTACTTATACATATACTTGGGCAAAGCGTTTCTTGTTTTATTGTGGAGTCCATGTATGTGGAAGGTATAGCTTCTATGACTGTTTCATCATGAACATATCTCATTATCATAGAACCTATAAACCCCCACTATAGTCTAGTTAATTATAACATAACTAGGTTAGTATGGATAATTATGTTGTGTATCAACATTGGTTCAATGATGATTCAATTCATTGCCTTATGATGGATTGTGCCTAGGCTCTTAAGGTAATTACTTGATATGCTAGCATGGTGCTAGGATAGCTATAGCATTGGATGTCTCGTAGACCCACGGATTGAAGAGGTAGGTAGTAGGTGGTGACAGCCCTCTCTGTCCTTTGTAATCCTCCACGTTCGGCTATGCCACAGGATCTTGGCGGGAGTCGCCCTAGTATTGCTAGGGGTAAGCCCATGCCCGATGTGTTGAACCACATAGCATAAGTATTCACTATTGATCTAGCTTATGAATAATTAGTTTAGACTATGTATATGTACAATAGAGCATAGTAGGAGTACCTCCATAACTCTCAACCTTAACTAACCTCTAGGATCCTCTTACCCCCCTTAGACTTGAAAGATTTTGTGTGTGTCACACTACCTCTACTATTATTTTATCCATCCTTACTAGATTCTTACCTAGACCTTTCTACCCTTTCCCCTCGATGATTGTTATATCTCTTCCCTGTCTTCCTTTGGGATCAAATAAATGACACCCTTGGGAATACTCTTAAGGGGATATGCTACAATGATACCTCCGCACGCTTGCGGAATTCACTCTGTGGTCCAATAGAACCATTAACAAGCATTTCTGACACATCAGTTGGAGATGTTTAGTTAATGGTGCATAAGTAATACCAACAAGCATTTCTAGCACCATTGTCGGGGATGATTTGTTAGTATATCTTAGGAGCCGTCAACAAGCATTTCTGGTCCCATTGCCGGGGAAGGCAAATAGATATATAACATGATTGAGTGAATAGGATAGAACCATGCATAGGATTTTAGTAGGATAACCATTCTTTGTTTTCGCATTTATTTTAAATGTGAAAACAGAGTAGTGTATGTCTGGTTTCCGCCTACCGGAAAACTTTGTTGAAGATCCTGAATCTCTTCTGAGAGACTGACCTTGTGTCATTACTCCTTAGAAGATTTGAGCGGCAAAGCAAGCCAACATTTTTGCACCAACAATCCAAACACCAATGGCTCAGAAGACCCTTCGTGAGTTCTTAGCTCCCTCTGCTAACAATGTGCCTATTGGGCCCACTGTTATAACGGGAGATGTGGACTTCGAGATCAAAACTCGCCTTATCACTATGGTGCAAGCCAACCCATCCCGTGGGAAGGCTAACGAGGATGCAAGTGCTCACCTGCAACAATTCCTCGAGATCTGCATCACTTTTAAGATCAAGGACGTGTCTCCGGATGCGGTTCGTCTGAGACTGTTCCCATTCTCTCTCCTTGGGAGAGCGAAACAATGGTTCTACGCGAACCGAAGTGTTGTAGACACTTGGGAGAAGTGTTCTACGGCATTCCTCGCCAAATTCTTCCCGTTGGGCAAAACCAGTTCCCTACGTGGAAGGATTTCCAGCTTTCAGCAAGAGCACAAGGAATCTATTCCCGAGACATGGGAAAGGCTTCAGGAGTACATCCTCGCCTGTCCCCACCATGGGATGTATGACTGGCTCCTTATTCAGAATTTCTATAACGGGTTGATCCCATCAGCTCGTGACCATTTGGATGCTGCTGCTGGAGGAGCCTTCTTCTGATTGACGGTGCCAAAAGCTAAAGATCTTATTGAGAAGATGGTGTCCAACATGGGATGGAACGATGAGCGTCTCCATACCCGACAACGAGTCATGCACACCTTGAAGGAGGTGGACATGATCGCTGCAAAATTGGACCTCCTAATGAAGAAAATTGATGGACAAGCCAGTGGTGAAGTGTCTGGAAATGCCTATGCCCTAGACTCTCACATCACGTGTGAAGTCTGTGGCGACATGGGTCATATGGACAATGATTGCCCAGAAACTCGTGAGGGTGCCCTATACCTCGCCAACAACGGAAATTTCAACAACAACAATGGCTATCGTCCAGGAGGTCAAGGGTAGGGTCAACAACGCCCATTCTTTCAAGTAGGATACAACAACAATGGCAACCCTGGAAATCAGCCCAACTTGAGAGAACTTGCCATTATCCAGCTCAAGATCAACGATACCCTATCCAAGAAGCTGTCAGCTAATGACAAGACCCTAGAGAATATCAACGCAAAGATTGAAGGACTAGCCTTTGCATTCAAGAATCAACTGAGCTTCAACAAGATGTTGGAGACTCAGTTGGCACAACTTGCTGCAATTGTCCCTCCATTAGAAAAAAACAAAATTCCGGGGCAGCCAGAAGCCCCAGTGGAGAATGTCAGTGCAGTGGTTACAAGAGGAGGAAAGACCACTCGTGACCCACCATATCCCACACAAGAAAAGAAGACAACTGTGCCTGAGAAGGAGGATGTCCCAAGTGAACTACTTGGTGAGAGAATGGCCACACACTTTGAGGACACCAACTTATTGCCATTCCCTCACATACAAAGGAAGCCAACAGTGGATGAGCAATCCAACCATTTTGTTGAGATCATCCAAAAGATCCACATCAATGTGCCCTTGATTGATGCGATGCAAGTACCCACTTATGCTCGCTATCTCAAGAAAATATTGAACAACAAACGACCATTACCCACCACTGAGGTCTTCAAGCTTACAAAAGACTGCAGTGCAGCCATCCTCAATAGGCTTCCTGAAAAGAAGAAGGACCCTGGATGTCCTACCATTTCATGCTCAATTTGGGCTCATCACTTTGACAAGGCACTTTGTGATCTGGGAGCAAGTGTTAGTGTGATTCCCAAGGTTGTGTTCGACCAGCCGAACTTCACAGAACTGACTCCAACACCAATGTAGCTACAACTGGCTGACTCTTCAGTCCATTATCCAGCGGGTATTGCTGAAGACGTCCCGGTGAAGATCCAGAACTGCTTCATACCCGTGGATTTTGTGGTGCTAGACATGAAAACTGAGAAAGATACACCACTCATTCTTGGGTGCCCATTCCTAAGCACTGCAAAAGCTCGCATAGATGTGGGAGCTGGAGAAATCCACTTCCATATTAATGGCAAGGAGGAAAGGTTTAACTTTCGGCCAAAATCAAAACAATGCTCCATGATTCTAATCAAGTATGGGCCGAATGATAAACACATCAGAGAGGTCGAAGTCACACCTCCAAAGGTGGACTCACTCATTGCATTTATGAGAAGATTAATCTATGAGGAGAATCCGTCGTTTCGACCACGCCGATATCCAAAGGCGACAAAAACATCTGGACCTTCCCGAAGGCCCGAGTCCACCAAGCCGCCAAAGAAGGAATGGCGGAAGAAGCAAGACAAGCCGTCCGAGCTCGGATGTGAAATGAAGACGGAGGAATTCCATCTCATCATACGGTGGAGAGACCTATGCCAATAGGTTAAATTGGTAGCTATCCCACTTCATTTTTCTTTCTTTTTCGACCCCATTTGGATTTTCCCATTGCATATTTGATTTTTCCTAGCAAGTTGAGAATCTTATATTCCAAACTATCATTTTTATTTCTTTCTTTTCAAATTTTTTTATTGGATTTGAAAAAAGGTTTTTATTTGAAAAACAATTTTTTCTGAGCTGCACATGCGGCATTTGACCAATGTGCTATCTTTATAGCCGTTGGGGAGCCACATGCCAAAAGGGGAACCAGGGGGGCCACCTGTCAGGTTGGCCGAACCCCCTAGTTGGCCAAACAGGGAGTGGAGCCAATTTGGGTCCCCTTCCTCTAACGTCTACATTTTGAACCCTAAGTGACCATTGGAAAGTGCACCCTATAAATTGTGACCTTGAGGAGCACCTCTCTTCACACACCACATCATTTTACACCTCTCCAAGTCACTCTCTAGCTCACCTTGTTTTTCTTGCTCTTCATTGCAACACTCTTCCTCAAATCCATCCCCAAAATGATTTTTCTTTTGTTTGCATTTGCATTTTACACTCAAGCTTTCATGAGGAGAAAATTCGTTGAGAGTTTTGTTTTCCAAACATCGCTTCTTTTTGGATTTTTATCACCTTGTTTTATTCTTGCTTGTTGAACTCAAAAAGACATGAAGAGGTTGTTCGGAAAGAGGAAGGAGGCTGCAAGCTCAAGCCATGGTGAAGGTTCTAGTGCATGCCTCTCTTCCATGGGTACAAGCCCAAGGAGGAGAAGTGTGTGTGAGGACACTCCCATGGAAGAGAGAAGCAACCCACACCAAATTCTTCATGACAATGACCTCGACATACGAAGCGAAGTTGAAGATCAAGCACGCAGGCTTCTTGAAGATCGTGAGTTCCGCCACACCAAGGCTTATGATCCACATTTGATCTCCAAAATAGGTATGGACTCCTAATTTCTTTCCATTTGGCATGCAATTGGATTTGATGACTTTGCTCACATAGAGGAGAAATATTCATGCCTTCTCACTATCCAATTCCTTTGCACGATAAGAATAGGATTTGATGGTATTGCTTTTAGATTATTTCAAAAAGAATACAACATCCTATGGAAAGAATTAGGTAGCATCCTAGGCTTCCATAAACAGTGTTTTCTAGATTTAGACAATTTGCCTAAGCTTAACAAACAAAGTTTTTGGCATGAGCTAACTAGTGAGGTCACATGTAGGGCTCCTAGGAATAGCCACATCCAAAACCCTACCTTACGCTTCATGCATAGATGGGTGGCTATGACTATGTTCCCTAGGGGAGATGTTAGGGTTGTGAGAGATGATGAATTGAAAATTTTGTTTGCCATGACTAAAAAGATAAAAAGTTGCTCCAGTCAAAGCCATGATGACACAATGGTTAGATTACATTTCAAAATCAGGACCAATTGAATGCACTTCATTGATTACTCATATTGCTGATAGGGTAGGAGCAATTAAATACTCTTCATTTGAATATATTGAAACTGAAAGAGAATTAATTGATGAAGACTATTTAGTGCAAGGACATACCCTTAAGCATGATCATGACAGATCCTTGATATTTTTCTATCCCGGCTTTGCCAATGAAATTCTGTTATCTAACCTAGATTTTCATTTGTACAATGCCGGAGGCTAACCATTAATCTTCTTCGCTTGAGGAAGCAAGAAGAAGTAATGTCTCTGGCAGGGTAACAAGGAATCGTGTGAGGGCTGCAGCCACAGGCATGCCACGATAATCTCTCCGGTCCATGAATACCAAGAGGAAGAGAACCCAACGGGTTGTGCGCCTGGATGGACTCAACCTCCGATGTATGAGACTGGGGGATCATCTTGGCAAGAATGGCAAAGGGATCCACCCTTATACACTTCAAGCTCTAGAAGCTTGCCCCCAACGTCCATGAGAGGACGTTGTTCCTTTTAGGCTAGAAGTCATCATGACTATAGACAAGGAATGATGGACCTCACTAGACGTATGGGAGAACTTGAAGTGAGAACGGGTGACATCTACAACACACTCCAGGAGCATGTTCAAGGTACCCAGGATTGGCAACAACACATGGATGCTAAATTCACCAACTTCGACACGGCGCTACAACAACAACAAATCGATCTTGCAGCATACTTTCGTCATCAATGGTTCAACCCTTATCATGGGGCCAGTTGAAGAACAATCATGGGGGAGGACCCCCACTTGAGGTAACATGTATCACATTTCTTGCATATTTATTTTCCATCCATCCATCATCCTCTTTGCATTTTAAAAAAATAGGTTAGATTTGCTTTCATCAAATAAAGATGTGCGGTAAGAATGGGTAGGATCGAAGAGCACGTGAAAAGCTACCAGAGGGGGGTGACTGGTAGATTTAAAAATCTTACGCAGCAGAAACAATTAAATCCCAACCCCTTCGGCAGAAAAACGATCTGTCAGAGAAATCGTGTGTGAAACTAATATAAACGTGTTTCACCGTGACAAAAGTGATATATATCATAGATAATCATGTCACGAAGAAAACACAAGAAGAATCACTCAAATCCGCCAAGAGAAACTCAAGTTATGATCGAAAGATCGAACAAGGGTCAATATGTCCTATCCGAGAAAAACAGTTCTGGAACGCTGCAAAGAAACTCGTGTAGATCAGAAACCACAAATAAAATTACCATGAAATTTTGATAGATGGTAGATAATAAAGTTGTGAAGACAAACCAAGAAGAATCACGTCAATTGGATCTGTAAAACTCGAGTTATGATAAAACCACCAACGAAAGGTAGTGCTGTCCAGAAACTCGACGAGTAAAACTTGTCTGAAATAAGTCGGACGAACAAGGCACAATAGTTCATTCAAACTATGAATTTTATTCAATAGAATACAAGAGGAACATCCCCAAAGTCGTTCACCACGAGATCTGGCCTTCCTTGCTTATATAACCAGCCCTTAGGCCAACCCAATCTCAACTAGGACTCTAATCCTACTCAGATCACGAATCGAAACTTTCTATAACTGCTTATGACTTTTCTATACGCTGATAGAAGCAATCTTAAGACTTCCAAACACCTTAGGAACGTATTACACATTCCTAAAACAACTCAAATTCGTTACCCACACGAAATCCTATCATAACCAACTCGGTACTTTCCATACCGAGCTATAACCGACTCCGCCGCAGCCAAAGTCATCAACCGATACGATCTGATCCTTCCAACCAGATCTTCCCATCCACAAACCATCTTTGGAACCATGTTGCCACATCATGCACCGCATGCATACGTGCGAACACCTTCCTTCGACGTTCAGTAACCTTCATATGAACTGCCCTTGATTCAATCATCCTGTGCGACCTGTTGACCCGCTCAACCACAATTCCTCCTGAATTTTGTTGTTGGAACCTCATCTCCTCCCTGAGACTAGTCCAAAGGATCCTGTCACCAGCCATGACTTAAACTCAAGCAACACCTGCACATGAACAAATAACCAATCTGTACGAGCCCAAGTCCGCGACTTGACTCAAGTCAATTCCGAAACACAACAGCTTACGTGAGCACCTCACATAAGCATGTTGCAAAGCAAAGCAAAATGATATCCATAAGTGTAAAAGAATATCAACCATATCAACCAAAACGCTAGTACAACCTAGCGCCGGAGCTTACCAAAGCTAGTACAACCTAGCGCCGGAGCTTACCAAAGCTAGTCAGACCTAGCGCCGGAGCTAACCAAAACTAGTCGGAACTAGTCATCCCAAGAGTCGGAGCTAGAAAAATATGTCGGAGCTAACCAACATAAGTCAGACGTAGCAAAACATATCGGAGCTTAACAAAGACATGCCAGAGCTATCAAAGACATGCCGGAGCTAAACACTAAGCTCACCGGAGCTACCCAAAAATGTGTCGGATCTAGACAAAGCAAGTCGGACCTATTGTTGGACCTTGCAGAAGGTCGGAGCTAGAGTCAGACCTTGCTAAAAAGATGTTATGGCAGCATTCAAAACTTTTATTGTCAAAGCCAATGTATTCAGCACACATAGGTCTCACAATCTCCCCCTTGATGAATGCATTGGCAACACCATTTAAATCCGAACATTGGCACAAAAAGTTTTGAGAATAATTTTCCCCCTTTTTGAAAATCAAATGAGATAGAAATAAATTTCTCCCCCTATACATATTTCACCCCCCTTGCATAATTCACCATATTATCTCTCCCCCTTTGACAATGTATTCATCAGGGTTCAAAAGAGAAATTTTAATTGTTATGAGCATATTATAACATATACATATAAAACAAAGCTCATCCAAGTCATACTATCAAGTAACTTACACTATCGCAACAATGAGATACATAAAGTAGTGTAAGCCATGCTAGAGATCAAATGTAATTTTCAATTTAAGCAAGTCATGATCTCACAAACTTAACTATTTCAATACCTGAAAGCATGACACTTGTTGCTGCATTTTATTATTTTTCAAGGCACAAATTTAGATCATATGATATTTGCAAGAGATTATATGCGCACCTGCCTTATTCTAACCAACTAAGTCAAGCCTATGTCATTTTACAATCAGAAGCTTAAGGACATGATTTTAGTCATACACAACTTCTTCCAAGTTCATATCTAAGTGCAATGATAAGCCATCTCAAAAGAAGAAGTGCGATGCATGCATATTCTCTTGATCTTTTCTCAATTTATATTTGTTCATAAAAACTCAACATGTGAGTTGATTACTTGATTAATTCTTTATGATTAATAGCACTTATGAACATGCACCAAGTTCAAAACAGCAAGAAAGTTCGATCATGACCCGATTTAGTGTAAGTAATTATTCCAATTACTAGTCATGGCAAAAACTACAAAATGTATAACATAGTAATGTTGTAAGAACTTTCAGCATGTAAAAGAAATCACAAGTCATATATGTATGAAATACTATGCTCATATTATTTTAGTTCAGATTCACACATAGACTTCCCAAGTTTCAAAACTCCCCCTCAATTTAAGCCATTCACTACGAATGTAACAAAAACGAGTGAAATCCAAAGGTTCTGTAAAAATGTCAGCCAATTGTTGTTCGGTATCTACATGGTGAAACACAATGTTTCCTTTTTCAACATTATCATAGAGAAAGTGATACCTAATGTCAAAGTGCTTAGTTCTAGAATGTTGCACAGGGTTTTTAGCAATGCAAATGGCACTAGTGTTATCACAAAACAGTGGAACACTATCTAGATCAACCCCATAGTCCTTAAGTGTTTGAACAATCCAAAGAATTTTTGTGAGCAAGCACTAGCAGCAGCTACATATTCAGATTCGGCTGTGGATTGTGCAACTAAATTTTGTTTTCTAGAGGACCAAGCAACAAGTGAATTACCAAGAAAATGACAAGCACCATAAGTACTTTTCCTATTAATCCTACAACCTCCAAAATCAGCATCGGAAAAAGCTTTCAAAGTAATGGTTGAGGAAGAAGGAAGAAAAATGCCAAATTCTTGAGTTCCATGAAAGTACCTGATAATCCTTTTGATGGCTTGACAATGTGAAGCACGTGGGGAGGCTTGAAACCATGCACAAAGACATACGCTGAATTGTATGTCCGGTCTTGATGCTGTGAGGTACAAAAGTGATCCGATCATGCTTCTACATTCTTTTTGCTCCACTGGTTCACCATCTTCATCAAGTTCAAGTGTTGTTGCTGTTCCCATTGGTGTCCGAAGAGGCTTGCTTTTGTCCATGTTGAAGCGCTTTAGGAGATCTTTTGTATACTTTGTTTGATGCACAAAGGTACCCTCCTTGGTTTGCTTGATTTGCAGCCCCAAAAATTACGTGAGTTCTCCCATCATACTCATCTCAAATTCTGAACTCGTCATAGCTGAAAACTTGGACACAAGATCATGAGAAGCACAACCAAAGATAATATCTTCCACATACACTTGAACGAATAATGAGTCATTGCCATGCTTAAGCACGAAAAGAGTTTTATCAACCTTGCCCATGGTAACCCCTTTTCAAGTAAGAATGTTTTTAACCTATCATACCATGCTCTAGGGGCTTGTTTGAGACCGTACAAGGCTTTGGACAGTTTGTAAACATGATTAGGAAAATTTGAATTTTCAAAACACGGTGGTTGTTTGACATAAACCTCCTCATCTATGTAGCCATTAAGAAAAGCACTTTTAACATCCATTTGATATAGCTTAAAACCTTTAGATGCAGCAAAAGATAACAAAATTCTTATGGCTTCTAATCTAGCAACAGAGGCAAAAGTTTCATCAAAATCTAGACTTTCAACTTGAGTGAAACCTTGAGCAACCAACCTAGCCTTATTCCTAACCACAACCCCATCCTCACTTTGTTTATTTTTAAACACTCATTTAGTTCCAATTAAAGTGTGACCTTGAGGTGGAGGTACAAGTTTCCAAACATTATTTCTTTCAAAATTTTCTAACTCTTCTTGCATGGCAATAATCCACGATTTATTAGTGAGTGCGTGTGATATATCTTTGGGTTCAAAAGAAGCAACAAAAGCATAATGAGCATGAGAGTTTGGATCGCAAAACCTAGACCGTGTAACTCGTTCATGCAAGCTTCCAATAATCTGTTGTGGGGGATGATTCTTGAAGATATGTAGAGGAACAAATATCTCACAAGCTTCTTCTTTATCAGGGTCATTGCAGAATTATGAGCTTGTGGCTTGTGGACGATCAGGACAAGCAGAGGTGGTAGTCGGAGTTTGTTCACAGTTCAGAGCTGGACACGTGTCAACTTCAGAACTACCAGGCAGTATCACCAGCTCTTCTTCATCTTCGAAAATACCCCCCCCTGAGGATATGGATCTGGTCCTGCAATACCGGAGCTAGTACCTAGGCTAGCTTCATCAAAAGAAACTTCACAAGTCTCCACAATTTTGTTAGTGTCAAGTAAAAACACACGGTAGCCTCTAGTATGAGATGGATAACCAAGAAACATGCCATCAATTGATATAGGTTAAAATTTCTCAAGATTACCATTTTTCTTAACAAAGCATTTGCAACCAAAGACCCGAAAGTGTGTGACACTAGGCCTATGTCCAAACCGGAGCTCATCTGCTATGGCCACCAGGATGTACTCACAATCTTAATACCTAGGGAAAGGTCCCATGAAATCAATACCCCATACATCAAATAATTCCACTTGGATATTATAGGTTAGGGGCGTCGCATAGCGCGCTAGGATTCCTCCATGCTTTTGGCATTTCCAACATCCGCAAACAAATTCTTTCGTATCTTCATACATACAAGGCCAATAGAATCCACTTTGCCAGATCTTTGCCTGGGTATGGTAAACACCGTAATGGCCACCATAGGGGCTAGCATGGCATTTCTCAATAATATTGGTGCCTTTGATTGATGGGATGCACGTTCTAAAAAGGCCATCGACACATACTCGATAGAGGTATGGGTCATTTCAAAGGTGTCTACGACTCTCATAGATGAGTTTCTTTTTGATTACCCGTGGTGGTATGTATCATGTGACCATGAAGTTCACGATATCCGCATACAAAGGGTGAGAGTCAGTCACCTTGAGAAGCATATCACCTCGTAGAAATTCATTGATTGGAATGTCCATGGTTTGAGTGACTTCCATACACGAGAGATGATCTGCCACGAAATTCTCTACTCCTTTCTTATCCTTGATTTCTAAGTCAAACTCTTGGAGTAGAAGAATCCAATGGATTAGACTTGGTTTAGCATCATTTTTGGTGAGCAAATACTTCAAAGCAGCTTGGTCTGTATAGACTATTACCCTGGCTCCAACCAAATCGGACCTAAACTTATCGATCACAAAAATTACAGCCAAGAGCTCTTTTTCAGTTGTGGCACAATTGAGTTGAGATCATGTTAGAGTTTTGCTAGCGTAGGCTATTGCGTGGTGCTTTTTATATTTTGTTTGGCCTGGGACCGCACCAACAACAAAATCACTAGCATCACACATAATTTTGAATGGCAGCGCCAATCAGGAGGTTGAATGATTGGAGCTAATATGAGTGCCTTTTTGAGTGTATCAAGTGATTTAAGGCATTCATCTTCGAAGGGAGCTTCCTTAGCTTATAGGTTAGTGAGGGGTCTAGCGACTTTTGAGAACTCTTTGATGAATCGCCGACAGAACCCCGCATGACCTAGAAAGCTGTAGATTCCCTTAACATTGATAGGTGGTGGAAGTTTTTCAATGACCTCGATTTTTCTTTGTCCACATCTATCCCCCTCTCAGACACTAAGTGTCCAAGAATGATGCTACGGACCATGAAATGGCACTTTTCACAATTAAGTACAAGGTCCTTCTCTTGGCATCTTCGCAAGACATTGTCTAAATTTTCCAGACAATGATCAAAATCTTTCACATAACGGAGAAATCATCCATGAAAACTTCCATGATCTCCTCAATCATGTCGGAAAAGATAGACATCATGCATCATTGAAAAGAGGCGGGAGCTTTACACAATCCAAAGGACATACGCCGGTAGGCATCAGTTCCATAGGGACTTGTGAATGTGGTCTTACTTTGATCGTCAGGTTGGATTGGGATTTTATGATACCCCGAATACCCAAAAAGAAAACAAAAGTAGGAGTTATTTGCCAACCGCTCTAACATCTCATTGATGAAGGGCAGTGGAAAATGCCCCTTCCTTGTAGCCTTGTTAGGTTTTAAGTAATCGATGCACATCCTCCAGCCCATGACAGTTCATTGAGGAATTAATTCATTCTTCTCATTTTGAACGACCGTTATACCTCCCTTCTTAGGCACTACTTGAACTGGGATGACCCATTCACTATGAGGAACGGGGTAGATAATAACGACATGCAGAAGTTTTAAGACTTCCTTCTTGACAACTTCTTGCATCGCATTATTCAATCACCTTTGAGGTTCGCTTGAGGGGACACTCTTGGGGTCAATAGGAATGCATTGGGTACATAACGCTGGACTAATCCCCTTGAGATCCTCCAGTGAATAGCCAAAATAGCTCTATGCTTTTCTAACATAGCAATGAGTTTGAGTGTCTCATCATCTAAAAGCTTGTCACTTATGATGACAAGGGCTTAAAAATCACCATTTGGAAAGGCATAACGTAGGCCTGGAAGTAGAATTTTTAGCTCAATCGGAGGTTTTGGAAAGGACTCTTCTTTTGGCAATTCCATTGCCTCCTAAAATTCATCCTCCTCTTGGATGAAATCTTCTTCTCCATCAATTTTAGGGGGTTCTCAGAATTGAAGGGTTCTAACCTCCACTAAAGGCTCATCTTGGATGGGAGATTCTGTGGAAGTGTTCATCGAATGCAGAATAGGAATATATAATTTTCTCCCTCCATGTTTGACATTGAGGTTTCCTTCCAACAGAATTTCCATGAGAAATTTCCTAATGGGAATCCCAATCATAATGTCAAAATCTTTAATTTTGAACACATGGAAATCTAGGATTGCCTCAATATCTTTGTGTCTTATAGACACCTGTTGCAAAATTGCGCATCCGTCAAGGATGTTTTTGAAAGCATCTCAGAAGAATTTACATGTTGGTGCCAACGGCACATCACCCAGAATGACGAGAGCACAAGAATCAGAATTAGATTTGCTCCAACAGTAGGGTTGTGTAGGACATTCATTGGTGTCCCTCTAATAAAGCATAGAATAGTTGCCAAAGGTGAGGTCATCCGAAGGATTTCAGGTGACTGCTTAACTTCCGCAGTCCATTCTCTACATAGAATAGAGGTTAACTCCTTGACCGTCTGTTGGACAAACAACTCGTCAGCTGGATTAGGTGGAGTTAATGGATGGTTTCCTATGGAAGCAGTACTTCGATCTATTTCCAAAATCTTCAAATATCCCCTCCTCAAAGTAGAAGGGAAACATCGAAAGTTGAATTTCTTCTTCCTTCGTAGTTTCGGGTTCAGGAGAGGATTCCTCCAGCAAGGTTGGAGATAAGCAAGAGATAGGTTTTCCTTGTCCATGGATTTATCCTCGGATCTGGGCCCGAATTTCTCAAAAGAGAAAATATATCCCAAGCTGCACCTAAAGACTCCCTCTCCATCTGCTGGAAGCATAGAACTTCCTTCTGTAAGGAAACAATTCGAGCAATTGGAAAGAAAGAAAGATAAATCTTGTCTCATAATTCATTCCAATTTCCTTTTGTTTCCTAATGTTGTGGTCGTACTATTGTTTGGCTTTTTACTTGATAGAAAAAGGAAACAACTTCCATTTGAGAGTTTCTTTTGTCATACCCTTGATTAGAAGACATGAACACAATTGTTCGAACTCTCTTAGATGGTGGTAAGGGTTTTCACAATACGTTCCTAAGAAGGATTGTTCCCGAACCATGGCTATAAAGCCAGGGCGAAGTTCATAGCTGGTATAATAGATGGGTTCTGCTGAAGGCGGCGGATCACAGAACTTGCCCTTTAGGGGTACAATACAAAAGAATGGTGGGCTGCTCCATATATGTGGTGGTGTTAGGAAAAGGAAAGATAAGATAAGAAGATAGATACGAGGGTGAGCAAGGTTCGAAGATTAACAGCAATCGTTCCTCGGCAACGGTGCCAAAAATACTTGTTGATGTTTCTTACATCACAGATAAAAATCTGCAAGCACACGGAAATTGTCGTGTAGCACTTCCCCTTAAGAGAGTATTCCCAAGGGTATCGAATCCAAGGAACGTGTGTGATAACCTTAAGAACTCATCCACTCAAGGACACAAAGTTGTTTTGTAGGCAAGGAAGAGAGAGGAATTCAAAGTATTGATTATAATTCAAAGGATTTGTGGTAGTTGCTTGCTTCGGGCACGGGTTTACCCCTAGCAACACTAGGACGACTCTAGCCAAGAGCCTATGACATAGCCGAACTTGGAGGATTACTAAGGACAGATAGGGCTGTCACCACCTACTGCCTACCTCTTCAATCCGTAGGTCTACAAGATATTCACTGGTGCTTTCTAAACTAAGCACCACGCTTACGTTCTAAATCACAACTCTAGTTGTTTCGAAAACTAAGATACAACTAGAGCCTCTAATAAATTAAAGCAATGAACCCACAAGTAACTACTTGTGCAAACTACTATGAATTGATCATTGAATTTGAATTGAATTCACAAAGGGCTTACTTGATTTGAGTACATCTTTGTAGGGATAAAAGTGTAGAAGAGGGACTTGACAATCCCAAGCCTCCTTCTTCTAAACTCTCACCACACTCTCTACTTGGGAGCTTCTACGACTACTCTAAACCTTAGGAGTGTTATTCTAATTCTCAACTTTTGGTGTGTGTGTGAAGTGAGGTGTGGGGTTCTATTTATAGGGGGGATAAGGGTCGATTCCCGCCACCAACTATGCGTGAATCAGTCACCACTGACTTCTTCAAGCCGGGAGGAGCCAACATGTGCCATTTGACCGGGCTCGGCGCCACTCCCTAGTCGACCTACTAGGGTGGTCGGCCGACCTGGTCTCAGCCTCATTGGGGTTGTGCTTCCTCGAGGTCTCTTCCATGTGGGTCCCATCCCTTTATATGGGTGCTACACCATTAGATGGCCTCAGATACTTCGGTTTGTGGGCCATTTGATCCATGTGATGACACGTGGCATTACCTGACTTGTCAAAATCCAATTTTGGGTCTAAATTCACCTACATACAAATAAACACCAACACTTGTGGAATTGGTTAGTTTTAAACCCTACCACTACGTTGTGTTTTCTTTTGTGCACATTATGAGGTGAATTGACGGTATAAATATGGCGCCTAAGGACCGTCAACACTCATGGCTACTTTCGCCACCACACGATGACTACCTGCGACCACGACAACAATGACGCCACCAGGTACCTCTGACGTATCCGGTGTGCTGTCTGCTTAGCCTGGTCCTGCAACCTAAGTATGCACACTCTACCTTTCTTGCGGTTGAGTACTGGAGGTCCGGAGTGTGCTGCCTACTTAGCCTAGTACTGCACCCTAAGTATGCGCTCTCTACCTTTCCAATGACGCGGCTGAGTACTGGGGTAGAACGTCCCCCAAAAGAGTAATCTCTGTGGGAGGTCAAGAGTGTGCAGCCTGCTTAGCCTGACCTTGCACTCTAAGCCTATGCCTTGTGACCCTAAGCCAACGCACTCTTCCTCCCCAGCACTGTTGTCAGAGTGTTCTTGCGACACTTCCCTTGGACCTGCTTTTAGAGCAGCCCGTGGAGGTTCTTGATCGGCGGGGCTTAGTCCTCAGTTGAGGTTGCGCATACGAGAGATGGTGAGACGATGGTTTTACGTGGTTCAGGCCGCTGAAGCGTAATATCCTACTCCACAGTGTGAGATGTATTGTCTGAGCGGTGAAATACGTGTGTGTGTAATGGTGGCGGTCCGGTCCTTTTATAGACAAGGTCGGACGCCTTACAAGTGGAGTTAAGGGCCCGACAGGTGACCCTGTGGCAACCTTATACTAAAGATCTAAGACTTCTCACATAAGCTTCCTCTGACCATGGCTAGAAGACCTGCCGTCTTGCCGCCTCAGACGAAGTGGCCCATGCATAGTCATTGATGATGGCAGGAGATGTCCCGTCCAACTGCCCTATCACTGTAAGCTACCCACTTGGCGGAGTGGGGTAGGCATGTGGCATCTTCACTGCAATGCGATTGGGTGTAGCGGTACCTGAAAGTAGGCGTGCACCGCATCATGCGCCTAAGGAAGGTGCATGTCTTCAATGCCTGATTTAGACAAGGTGCATCCCCCTTAATTGCCGCAACCCACTGTCGAGGGCAAGTTGCAAGGCACATGGAAGCATGGGATCTAGCCTTTGCAGGGGAGGTCGGGTCCTATTTTGCGGGCCATGTGGCAGCCCCGAAGCCCATCCCTGAGGTGAACTAGGGATCCGAAGCTGCAGGACACGTGGTAGAGTCGGAGCACTCCTCCGTGGGAGGTGGCCGACCTGATGCTTCAGACTATGTGGCAGCACTGGATCCCACTCCTCTGGAGGAGCGGGTCGACAAGCGGCAGCTCAGGAGCTCGTCTCTTTTTGGGAGCTGGGCCTCGTCTTGAGATCCATGTGGCAGCGCCGGAACCCGTACCTGAGGATGGACAGGGTCCGGGCCTTCTGGACACGTGGCGCCATCGGACCTGCCTCAGCAGGGAGGCAGGGTATTGTTGACGGCCGTTATATAACAATTTCACCCGTTAATATAACTCAATTATGTGAAGTAAATATCATTTCTTGAACAAATCACCTTTCTTTTTAACCTATTTCCACTTGTACAAGGAGAAATTGGTGCATGCAGGTATTTTACACAGAATTGAAGTGAAACAAGGGGATGGATAATATAAAATATCATCCCAACCAATCAAGCGTCAACATGTGGCACCACATGGATCAAATAGCCCACAAACAGAAGTATCAGAGGCCATCCAATGGTGTAGCACCCATATCAAGGGATGGGACCCACTTGAAAGTCACCTAGAGAAAGCACAGATCATTTGAGGACTTACCAGGTCGGCTGACCCCCCAAGTCGGCCGACCCGGTCTTTCCTCCAAACTCAGTCAGTTTCCACGTGTTGGCTCTGTAACACCCTCATTTTCATACATCATGCATTGCATAAGTTCATACATGTTTAACATTAATCCACATAAAAGGTACAAGTTTAAAATGAATTTAGAGTAAAACCGCACTCAAAAGTTCCGAGAAGTGCGGGCTAGTTCGGTTTTGGTGCGGACTAGTCCGATTTCTACCTCACCTCACTCGTACATGTCGGTTTTAGTACGGACTATTCTGGTTTTTGCCTCTGTATAGTTTTAGACTTGTCCGGTCCATTGCAGACTACTCCGGTATTCCAATTCCTTGAAATTTTGCCAAGTCCCTAGACTTGTCCGACATCTTGCAGACTTGTCCGTTTTCCCTCTGACTAAAATCGGACTTGTCTGGTTTTAGCCAAACTTGTCTATTTTTCCTCTGACTAAGTTCAGACTTGTCCGATTTAGTCCGGACTTGTCCGATATCTCTTTGGCTAACTTCAGACTAGTCCGTCCTTTTGCGGACTTATCTGGTGATCGCGATTCCGAGTTGATCTTCTGTTCCATGAATTGTTTTTGAGTTTTACCTTAAGTGGGCGTAAGGACGTCGTGTCTAACTCTTTTTGGCGCCCATGTGGGACCCCACCTGCCTCCACCCACCTCAAACTCGAATTCATTGAAACCCTAACTCTCCACCTCTATATAAACAACCCCACCCCTTGACTTTACATCCTTTTGCCCCAATTAAAAGACCACAAACCCTAATTCGTGGATAGCCGCCACCAAGAAGGGAGAAGGAGATACCGAGCAAGAAAAAGAAGAGGAGGAAACGAAAGAGGATCAAGTGATCAAGATCTCCATCGAGTTTTTGTTCTTCATCAACAATTCACCTTCAAGTTCCTTATCAACCGTAGATCGTCATGATTCAAGTGTTGCCTCCAAAACCCTTGATTCATTGGAGTCTTAAACACTTGGTACCTTCTACTTGCTCTTTCTCTAGTGAATTCAACCTCGTTTCTCCAAATTCACGTCGATTTAAAACCCTAGCTCGTTGGTTCTGCGAAGGGCGGACTAGTCCGGCCCTGCAGCGGACTAGTTCGATTTTGCAATTTGTTTCCTGCTGAATTAATTCTAAATTGATTTGAATCAATTCCAAAGCTTTCCAAACTAGTTAAAAACTAATAGAACTAGTTAATAAACATTATTAATAACTCATTAACTAGTTTTGCTTTGCATTGCATTAATCATGCATATCACATCATATTGAGTAATATATGTGCACTTATTGATTGTAATTCTTGTCTTGTATGTACATTGCACGATTTAGATCGATTTGCGCTAGAGTGTGCTGCGGAGGACCTCCAGTACCAGGAATTTGAAGGCTTTTACCCTCACCAAGACCAAGAGCAAGGCAAGTGTCCTTGAACATATTGATCCTATTTTAAAATAAATTTGTTGTTTTCAAAATTGCATGCTTGTGTCAATTGGATGGGAATCCCTATGATAGGAAATTTACTAGCTTTGTTTAACCACCCTTGTCATCTGGAATTCATGGTAGAAAGTCGGGAACGACATTTTACCTTTGCTTCGATTAATTAATTGGGATGGGAGAACAACTATACCATTTAATTATGCATTAATGAGATTATGGTTAATATGAACTGGTAATGGGTGATCTAAGCACGCATCGTATGTGGATGGGTTGGATGCTATGGTCGTTTCGCTTGCTTTAGATCTAAGGACCGGTTCATGAAGCGATCATCCAGGAATTACACTGCCACCACGAGGCCAAGTATGGGTGCAGCGTAGCTGATTAATTAGGGTATTGCTAGTTTTGCATGGACCATTTGGCGCACCAGGGAAGGGGAGTCGGACTAGGTTTGTATATGGTTGGCGTGACTCCCTAGGATCCGTACGGCACAAGAGGGGGCCCTTGTTTGAAGATGTGTTGAGTTGGAGACATCGCCACCGGTGAAACCTCAGTGGGTCCGTACATGCTAGTAATCCCTTTGTAAAAGCTATTTTGTGATCTCTTGGACGCACACCGACGGAAGTGTGAGACGACATAATAGAGGTTCCATTCACTGAAAGGTGATGAAATCACAAACACGTGGGTAAAATGGTACAACCTTTGCAGAGTGTCTAAAAACTATCATGATAGCCGTGCTCCCGATCATGAGCAACCTGGACCCTCACATGATTAGAAGGAAATTGGGATTTAGGAAGGTTTGGTACTGGTTTTGGGATGGTATTATGGTTTATGGCAATGGATATGGATAATAGAAATGGAGAAATCTTGAATATGGATGATGGTAATGAAATATGGACTGATACTATGTTAATAATTATGGTTTATGAGGGTCTACTTCACATACATGTAATATATTGCTTTCCAAATGTTTTAATGTACATTTCAGCACTTAGCCATTATTATATTCATCATTTGAATTAGCTACATGTCATACTTTCCACACTTGCTGAGTACGACATGTACTCAATCTTGCAGATCCCCCACCAATAGTTGCAGATCGGGATTGGGAGTATAACGGTAATAATGCGTAGGTCTAGGCTGTGTCCACCGTCAGCTTTGTCTGTGGATTGACTGGGGCTGCGCTATACCTTATGCTTTACGCTTAGTTTGCCTAATTAGTTTATTTCCGTTGCATTAGTTCAAACTTGTCATTAATATTCATTAGAGCTTGTATTTGAGGATATTCTGAATTTTGTAATAAAAGTGCTTAATTAATCTTATTTTGTGGTAAATTTTTGTATATCTTTTGTGAATGCACTCGTGTATGTGTGTTGAACATCCTAGGAACACATATGCACTCACTTGGTTCTTTTTCGGAACCGGATGCCACAAATTGGTATTAGAGCTACAGGTTGACCGTAGGACACAACCTAGATTGAATGGACACTTTAGAGCACATAGGAGCACCCAAGAATCAATATGTTTTGGCTTGGTGTGCTTTTTGCTATGTATTGATGCTTGTGTGCTTAGTAGAGGATTTTGGGATGCTTTAGCATTGCATGTCCATATAGGCTAGTATAGGTGGTTGCTTAGTTTCATATCCCTTGATGCATATAGTTGGGGACGTCTTTTAAATTCTTATCTCTTGCTTTTCTTCATATGGTGAGGACTCGCAACCAGATGAGTGGCAATGATGAGGATGATAACAATGGAGCACCTCAGAACAACAATAGACAAGGACCTGCCCATGGAGCTATCAATATTGAGCAGCTATTCGCCATGCAAAACCAGTTCATGTAGAGCATGATACAGACTATGGGACATCTGCAGGCTGGCAACAACAACAATCAGCCCCACATGCCTCCACCACCACTCCCACCGCCTCATAACCGATTGGGAGAGTTCATAAGGAATAGGCCACCAACTTTTGCTCATGCTGCTGACCCTATGAATGCTGATGATTGACTCAAGTCTGTGGAGAAGAAACTTGCAATAGTCCAATGCAGTGACCGGGAGAAGGTGCTATTCGCATCTCATCAACTTGTTGGAGCAACTGTCGATTGGTGGGATTTGCTATGCAACACCCATGAGAACCATGAGAGGATTACTTGTGCTAAATTCAAGGAGAGCTTCCGTTCTCATTATGTGTCAGAGGGTGTTATGATCTTGAAGAGACAAGAATTCGAGAACCTAAGGCAAGGAAGATCGAGTGTGAGTGAATACCTAAATAAATTCACCCCACTCTCAAGATATGCGCCTGAGGATGTGAGCCGGGACAGCCGGAAGAAATACTTGTTCATGAGGTGTTTGAACAATGAGATCCAAGTGCAATTGCTGAATTGTGATTATGCCAACATTCATAAGCTAGTGGACAGTGCAATTGTTGTGGAAAACAAAGTCCGTAAGATGGAGCATGACAACAAGAGGAAGGTGCCATATCAAGGACAGCAGCAAGGAAGTAATGTGCACCCTCGCTTTGTGCCACCCAATGCGCCTTATTATATCTCTTTTGCTCCTGTACATCGCCATGGATATGCACCGTGTCCAACTCAGTTTGTGCAGCAGCGCCCTGTCATGCAAGCATGTAGGCCTCTAATGCCTTTTGCGCCTCGTGCCAACTTTCCTAGTGCAGATGTTCAAAATCAAGTTTGTCCCAATAATTCTGGTGCAGTTAGGAAGTGCTATACATGTGGAGAAGCAGGACATTTTGCACATCAATGTCCTAAGTCACGCCTTGGTCAAGGAAGCAATGTGCCAAGACAGAACCCAAGACCCAATGGAGGAGCGCTGCAAGGAAACCGTGGACAGCAGAATTTTGCTCGTGGCAACATGAACCATGTCTCTACCGAGGATGCTCAATAAGCGGATGACGTGGTTATTGGTATGTTTCTCGCAAGCTCCAACCCGGCGACTATGTTATTTGATTCTGGAGCATCGCATTCATTCATTGCATCGAAATATGTTGCCAAGAATAGTTTGGCTATCTCTCATATAAGGCTTACTCTATTGGTTAAGTCACCTGGAGGAGAGATGAGGACAAATATAGTATGTAGAATAAGGGGGGTAGACTTCTTTGCCAACCTCATTGTCTTGGATTCTCATGGACTGGACATTATACTTGGTATGGACTGGTTGAGGATGTACAATGGAGTCATTGAATGTGCCACAAAGGTGCTGAAGTTGACCAATGAGGAAGGTTCACTATAGAATTTGAAGCATCTCAACATGCACCGAAGCAATTGGAGTTGAAACACATGTACGGTGCCGCAATTGAGGAGATTCCAGTGGTGTGGGAATTTCTGGATGTGTTCCCGGATGAGTTGCCAGGTATGCCACCTGATCGAGACATTGAGTTTGTTATTGATTTAATACTTGGAAATGCACCTATAGCTAAGAGTCCATATAGGATGCCTCCTAAGTAGTTAGCGGAGATCAAGAAGCAAATTCATGAGCAACTAGAGAAGGGGTTCATTCGCCCAAGCTCTTCACCTTGGGGAGCGCCCGTTCTTTTTGTAGATAAGAAGGATGGGTCACAAAGGATGTGTGTGCATTACCGAGCTCTCAATGAGGTGACCATCAAGAATAAGTACACCTTGCCACGTATAGAAGATTTGTTCGTTCAGATAAAGGGTGCTTGTGTATTCTCCAAGATTGATTTGAGGCCGGGATACTTTCAAAAGAAGATTAGACCATCGGACATACCCGAAACATCTTTTCGGACACGGTACAGATCTTATGAGTACACCGTGATGTCCTTTGGATTGACCAACGCACCTGCCTATTTTATATACCTCATGAATAAGGTCTTCATGGAGTACTTGGATACATTTGTAGCGGTGTTCATTGATCACATTGTGATCTACTCAAAGAATGAGAAGGAACATGAGGAACACTTAAGGCTTATGTTGCAGAAATTGAGGGAGCATTAATTGTACGCGAAATTCAGGAAGTGCCAGTTTTGGTTGAAAGAGGTGTCGTTTTTGGGTCATATCATCTCAGGAGGAGGAGTATTGGTTGACCCTGGAAAAGTAAGGGGCGTGTTGAAATGGGAACCCCCACAAAATGTAAAGGAGATACGGAGTTTTCTTGGAATGGCTGGATATTACCGTCGATTTATCAAGGACTTTTCTAAGATAGCCAAACCTATGACAGAGTTGCTAATGATGGGGAAGGCTTTCCAATGAACTCAAGCTTGTCAAGAAGGTTTTGAGAAGTTGAAGTAAAGGTTAACAACAACCCCAATTTTCATATTGCCGGACGTGAGCAAGAGTTTTGATATTTATTGTGATGCATCAAGACAAGGACTTGGATGTGTATTGATGCAAGAAGGTCAAGTGGTTGCATACGCATCGAGACAATTGAAGAAACATGAGCAGAATTATCCAACACATGATTTGGAACTTGCAACCGTGGTACACGCATTGAATGTTTGGAGACATTATATCCTTGGACATAGGTGTGAAATTTATACAGATCATAAGAGTCTCAAGTATATTTTCACACAGACGGACTTGAATTTGAGGCAACGAAGATGGTTGGATCTCATCAAGGATTATGATGTGGGAATCAATTACCATCCAGGGAAGGCTAATGTAGTGGCTGATACTTTGAGTAGGATAGGAGTAAGTCACCAACTCACGGTTCGAGAGCTGCCATCCGAGTTATGTAAGGAGTTTGAACTATTGAACCTTGAATTTGTGAATGAGATGGGGATAATGGAGTTAAATCCGACCTTGGAGCAAGAAATTCGAGAAGGTCTGACCAAGGATGAGGAAATTCAGGAGATCAAAAAAAGGACCCAGGAATGGAGAGAATTCAGGTTTGATGAGAATGACCATGGTACTTTATGGTTTGGAAAAAGGATTGTTGTGCCCAATGTGAAGCATATTCGGGAGACAATATTAAGAGAGGCACATGACTCGCCATACTCAATCCATTCCAGTTGTACGAAGATGTACAAGGACTTGAAGACATGTTATTGGTGGCTTTGTGTGATGTGTGCCAATGAGTGAAGGCAGAACATCAAAGGCCAGCTGGATTATTACAACCATTGAAGATTTCGGAATGTAAGTGGGAAGAAATTGGTATGGACTTTATAGTTGGATTGCTGCGTACTCAGTACGGATATGACTCTATATGGGTAATTGTGGATCAGTTAACTAAGTCATCTCACTTTATTCCTGTCAAGACCACCTTTAATGTGGAGAAGTTGATTACTATATATGGAAGAATAGTATGTTTGATGGAGTTACAAAGAGGATAGTGTCAGATAGAGGTTCTCAATTTACCTCCAGGTTTTGGCAGAAACTACATGAAGCATTGAGAACAAGGTTGAATTTCAGCTCAGTATATCACCCTCAAACGGATGGACAAACTGAGAGGACCAATCATATTTTGGAGGACATGTTAAGAGCTTATGCTTTGAAGCATGGGAAAAGTTGGGACAAGAGCTTGCCATATGCAGAATTCTCATATAACAATTGTTACCAAGCAAGCTTGAAAATGTCGCCTTACGAAGCACTTTATGGGAGGAAGTGTAGGACACCTCTGTTCTGGAATGAGGCAGGAGAAAATCAAGTGTTTGGACCTGATACGTTGCAAGAAGTTGAGAAACAAGTCCAGATTATTTGTGAAAATTTGAGGCTTCTCAATCAAAGCAAAAAGGCTACGCGGACAATAGGAGAATGAAACTAGACTCTGAATTGGGAGATTTTGTTTATTTCCAGGTGTCACTAATGAGAGGTCATAAAGGTTTAACATAAGAGGCAAGCTAGCACCTCGATACATTGGGCCATTCAAGATTTTGGACAAAAGAGGAGAAGTAGCATATAATTTGGAGATGCCAGCTCACTTATCAGATGTTCATGACGTGTTTCATGTTGCCCAGCTCAAGAAGTGCTTGAGAGTACCAGAAGAACAAGTGCCAATGGAAGAATTAAAACTAGAGGCAGATTTGACCTATGCCGAGCAACCGGTCAAAATCTTGGAAACCAAGAATAGAGTCATAAGGAACAAGGTGATCCGATGGTGTAAAGTGCAATGGAAGCATCACACAGAATTAGAGGCAACTTGGGAGCTGGAAGATGATCTCAAGAAGGCCCTATCTTTTCTCTTCCGCGTCGAATCTCGAAAGCGAGATTCATTTTAAGGGGGGTAGGTTTGTAACACCCTCATTTTCATGCATCATGCATTGCATAAGTTCATATACATGTTTAACATTAATCCATATAAAAAGGAACAAGTTTAAAATGAATTTAGAGTAAAATCACATTGAAAAGTTATGAGAAGTTCGGGCTAGTCCGGTTTTGGTGCAGACTAGTCCGACTTCTCTCTGGCCTCGCTCGGACATGTCCGTTTTAGTACGGACTATTCTAGTTTTTGCCTTTGTACAGTTTTAGACTTGTCTGGGCCATTGCGGACTAGTCCAATATTCCAATTATTGAAATTTTGTCAAGTCCCTAGACTTGTCCGGAACTCTCCGACATCTAGCGGACTTGTCTGTTTTCCCTCTGACTAAAATAGGACTTGTCCTGTTTTGGCTAGACTTGTCTGTTTTTCCTCCAACTAAGTTCGGACTTGTCTGATTTAGTACAGACTTGTCCGATATCTCTTTGGCTAACTTCGGACAAGTCCAGCCTTTTGCAGACTTGTCCGGTGATCGCGATTCCGAGTTGATCTTCTGTTCCACGAATTGTTTTTGGGTTTTACCTTAAGTGGGCCTAAGGATGCCCTGTCTAACTCTCTTTGGAGCCCATGTGGGACCCACACAGGCCTCCACCCACCCCAAACTCGAATTCATTGAAACCCTAACTCTCCACCTCTATATAAACAACCCCACCCCTTGACTTTACATCCTTTTGCCCTAATTGAAAGACCACAAACCCTAGTTCATAGGTAGCTATCGGTGTTTGGAACCGACAGATCTCCCGACACTACCATTGGTAGATCGAGGAGTTGTAGTTCGATAATGGGCGCGCAGAGATTCGAGAAGGTGAAAGACACGTGTACACAGGGATTTACGTGGTTCGGGCCGCCTGAGCATAATACCCTACTCCATGGGGTGTGTTGGTGATGTATTAAGCACTAGAGTCTAGAAGAAGCTCCAGAAGAAGAAGCTCGTCTAGCTCATGGAGTTCAGTAGTGGACTGGAACCGTCCCTTGTGTATCATTGACCGGTCCTTTTATAGAACAAGGACTGGTTGTTACAATGTTAGCCTGGCCCGACAGGTGGCCCCGGCTGTTACACATGCTTGATACACAATAAATGGGGTTAATTACCCTTAATAGTCTCGTAACGGGCCTTAACAGTGCCGTTAACAGTATTAAGGACCATCCGATCGTGTGTCATTAATATGGTATTAATGAAACTTAATCGGGTCTTGAAGTCTTTGATTGATCCTTGAAGGTCCGGAGCCGTTTGGGGGTCCACCGGCCTGATAGTTGAAGTTGAAGGTCCGACGGTTGCCACGTGGCAGCTCTGGAGCTTACCGTCGTGACGGGTAGGTCTGGTGCTGTTAGACATGTGTCAGTACCAGAGCTTCCATCTGTCTGGGATTAGGTTCGGGGGTGCCATATTGGTATTCTGACTAGAGCTTCCCAGGTGTGGGTGATAGCTCCGGTCTTGTGATACACGTGGCGGCCCCAGGAGTAACCATGTCGGGGAAGCAGGTCTGGCTACGCCTGACATGTGGGGCCTTCGGAGGTCTTCAAATCTGGTAGATGGAGTTTCCTTGTGATCTTTGCAATCCCAAGGGGTATCCGGTATGGAGGGTACCGATAGTGGCCCCCTAGACTCACCTCCGGGAGAGACCTTTTGTACGAAGTCATTTCGCCAGAGGTGGGTCCATTCTTCCGTTCCTGAACAGTGTCTTCAAGGGTCTTTGGTTGTGCTGTTGGCGGTAGTTCACAGTTAAACTTCCGCCGCCTGGTGTATCTTGGAGGTGGCAGGTGAGATCTCAGCGTGCGGATCTCACGCAATTGAAGGTCGCTGGTTCCCGATATGAAAATTGTATCGGTTCCGCGCGCCCTATCAGGCCGCCAACTTCGAGTTTGCCTGGGGTAAGAACCTCGACTTGATCGTCGGGGTGGCCCTGGGCCCCCTTGTCATTGGCGGGGTGAAATCTTTGACTGGTATCGTTGGCTCCTCTGCGGTTTCCATCTAGGCATTGCGGGGGCTTACTTAAGAAGGAAAGCACGCACCGTTTGGGGTTCTTTACGCCTTTCAATCGATCTTGCGCTCAAACCTTCAAAACTTTTGCTTGCCTTTCCTCTCTTGCCTCGCTGTGCCGCGATGGAGTTGGGTCTCTACCAAAGCCGACTGAAGACCGATGACGATTTGAAGAAGGTCCGGGCCCTCATGGGATGGTCCCCTGACTTCTTCAACCACCTGGTCCGCACCGGCAAGATTCCATTCGAGGAGGAACACACCGGCGACATGGTGTACTTCTCCGCGTACGCCATGGTGGGACTGATCCCACCTTTCTCCTCCTTCTTGATGCTGCTAGACTTCTATGGTCTGCAGCTTTACCACCTTGGCCCCCACTCCATTCTGCTGGTGTCCATATTTGTCCACTTCTGCGAGGTGTGGGTGGGCATTCCCCCCTGCATTGAGCTCTTCCGCACCTTCTTCACTGTCCAAACCACAGGTCGGAGCGACGAGTACCTTGGCTTCTACTATTTTATGAAGCGCAAGAAGTGCCTGTACAAGTACTTGCAGTCGTTCCCTTCTGGGAAATGGGACGACTGGAAGAAGGATTGGATTGTAATCAGGGTGGAGGAGCACGAGAAGATGGAGCTACCGGAAGGCCTCCCCAACATCGACACTGCAGTTTGGAGTGAAGCTGTGGTGCTGTCGGATGCCTTCGATCCTGCTCTGACCAGGATACGCTTGTGTGTGGAAGGAGGGGTGACTCCCCAGGCGGTGTTTTGCAACTTCCTGACCAACAGGTGGGCTCTGTTTAAGAGGAGGGAGAAGTTGGCTTGGGCCCTCAACAGTATGCTGGACGACGACCGGATCGTGACCGGTTTGAATTCCAACATGGAGGGTGCAACTTTGGAGTTCCACCTGAAGAAATTCTAACACGACATCGACATCGAGGGCGACGATTTGGATCCGCCGCCAATTTTCCTCCCACTGAACGTGGAGGCAACATTCAGTAGGGAGCTCCAGCGGACGATGCTGGTGCTTGATGACCTTGGTGTCGTTGAGAGGCGCTCGACCACCGGGTTGGCGATCTCTGAAGCTCCGGAAGGTGGCTCCGTTCCCGCCCCTAAGCCAAGAACCGAAGTCATCGGCAAGGGCAAGGAATTGGCCGAGCCCTCGAGCCATAAGAGGAAGCATGCCGACAGAAGGGCCAGGCATACTTCTTCTGCGGCGTCTCCTTCTCCCCAGAGGGTGGAGGTCTACGACGGTGGCGTCTACTCCAGTAGCGGCTTCTTCCCGGGGTGCTAGCTCTGGCCAGGTGAATCCGGTACCAGGGCCAGCTGTGGGCTCCGGGTCCGGAGGTCCTTCTCAGTCATGGTCTATGCCTACTATATTCCCTACCAAGATCCACACACAAGCCTTATTTAGTGTTAGGATGATTGTAGGAAAAATGCTTTGGTGAGGAAATATTTCCACTACACACTAAGGAGGGACCAAGAGAATCAAATTGGGGTACTTATAATCTAAATTGAACTCTCCAGGCTTTGAGTGGAACTTGATTTCTAAGTTATGTGTGCTCCATTTGCTGTTCTATCTTTCAACCACCCATGAATAGGAGATGACATAAGCCCCATAATGACCTAAGATGGGTGAAGTACCATGCCAATTTTTGCAATACTAGGTAGAGTATTTTGTTGTGCACATGGTACTTTTGAAAAGTAGAACATTGTAGCAACTCCTGATCGTCAACCTAAAGTCTTGACTTTGCTCGGGACGAGCAAAGGATAAGCTTAGGGGAGTTTGTTGACGGCTGTTATATATAAATTTCACCCGTCAATATAACTCAATTATGTGAAGGAAATACCATTTCTTGCACACATCACCTTTCTATTTAACCTATTTCCACTTGTACTTGGAGAAAATGGTGCATGCAGGTATTTTACACAGAATTGAAGTGAAACAAGGGGATGGATCATATAAAATATCATCCCAACCAATCAAGCGCCGACATGTGGCACCACATGGATCAAATGGCTCACAAACAGAAGTATTCGAGGCCATCCAACGGTGTAGCACCCATATCAAGGGATGGGACACACCTGGAAGTCACTTAGAGAAAGCACAGACCGTTTGGAGGACTTACCAGGTCGGTCGACCCCCCTAGTCGGCCGACCTGGTCTTTCCTCCAAACTCGGTCAGCTTCCACATGTTGGCTCCTATCGGCTTGAAGAAGCCAGTGGTGACTAACTCGCACGCTTTTGGTGGCGGGAGCCGACCCTTCTCCAAGCTATAAATGGGACCCCTCACTACTCACTTCAACACACACCACTTGAGCATCACTCTATTGTATACTAGTTCTCCTAGTTCCTTAGTGGAGATTAGTATGTAGAGAGGAGCCTCTAGTCCCAAGTCCAAATTGGGAAAGGTATGGCTCATGTATCTTCTCTTGTATTTGTAACTTTGTGATTTATAATAATATCATTATTAGTATTTATTTACTTATATACTTGGGCAAAGCGTTCCTTGTTTGGTTGTGGAGTCCATGTATGTGCTAGGTGTAGATGTTGTTATGATTTATACATAATTCCATTATCATGTTATCATCCACATCATACACCACCACTATAGTCTAATTAGGTAATAATATGATAATGTTAATATGAATATGTTAGTGCTTGGTCCCAACATTGGTTCAACGATGTTTAGTCATTGCCTTAGGGTGGCTTGTGTCGCGGCCCCTTAGGTATTTACTTAATATGCTAGCATGGTGCTAGGATAGTTAAGTAGCGTTGGATGTCTCATAGACCCACGGATTGAAGAGGTAGGCAGTATGTGGTGACAACCCTATCTGTCCTTTGTAATCCACCATGTTCAGCTATACCACAGGCTCTTGGCGGGAGTCGCCTAGTATTGCTAGGGGTAAACCTGTGTCCGATATGTTAGACCACTAAGCCCTAGTATTCACCATTAGCATATTCATATTTACTTTGTTAGGCTATGTAATAAGTAATTAGATCATAGTAGGAGTATCTCCGTATCGTAGTCTAACCCTCGCTAGGACAACCTTACCCTTAGAGTAGATTGCTTAGGTGTTTGTCACACTACCCATATTATCAACTTACCCTTGTCTTGATAACTTTTTAGTATCCCATAGCTTGATCATAAGAGTAGTGTTTACTTTACTCCATTGCCTTCCTTTGGCATAAATATGATACCCTTGGGAATACTCTTGGGTGAAATGCTACACGATAGTTTTCGTGCGCTAGCGGGCCTCATCTCTTACTAGAGATGATCTATGATGTAAGAAATGTCAACATGCATTTCTGGCGCCATTGCTGGGGAAGGCAAAGGAAGTGAAGGATAGCAATCACTTGTGATTAAGCTATAGGAACCAATAGTTATTATACAGGATTACCCTTGTATGTTTTCTCCTTTTGTTGTGAAAACAGGGTAGTGTAGGCTAACCCATTTCATGGGATAGTCAACAAGGACGCTAGTGCTCAACTACAAGACGATTCATGGTGTATCTCAACAAATGTCCGCTCGACAACAACATTGCCTCTTGCGGAAGAATTTTAGCTTCTAGTAGGAGCCAAAGACATCCATTCCCAAGATTGGGGGAGGCTCCAAGAGTTCTTCTTGGTTTTCCTCCACCATAGGTTGGATGGTTGGCTCCTCATCCAACATTCATGTCATGGGTTGGCCCACCAATCCATGACTACATTTGTGCTAGAGCTGAAGGAGTCCTATTCTCATTCATCATGTATGGGAATATGGTCTCTACTCAAGGGGTGGATTGAAGAATGCTATAGTTACCTTGGCTTGGCATGCACACCACTTAGCATGGTGGACATGCTATCTATGGAACTACACCTCCCACTAAAGTATCATGAAGACCAAATCAATGGAGGAGTGTTTGGATGATCCAAGCCATAGATATTCACATGATTTGTGCAAATCCATGTCATGATGGGCCACTTTGGGAATCATTTCCCTAAATACCCATGATGATTATTCCTTCCAAACACAACTCCAATGGCTATCACCTACAAGGAGGTTAAGGGTGGAATCAATATCGCCCATGTAATCAAGGATGCTATTGGGATTTCAAGTGATTTATGCTCAACTAGCCTACCTTGGAGTATCTTATCCATGGACAAAGAAGAAATCAAGACAACATCAACATAAAGCTCTTGGCCAACGACAAAAAACTTAAAGAGCATTCAAGATCCAAGATATCCCACAATCACTTGTTGGGATTCCTACCCTTCGAACAAGCCCATGCAACCTAGGGCAAGTGACATTGTGAATGAAGCGTTTCTTGTTTGATTGTGGAATCCACATGTCATCATGCCCAAGGAAGCTTTTGATCCATGATCAAGGTATGGGTTGACCTTAATGAATATCAATAAGGTCAAAGTGACACCCCTAAAAGAAGTAAAGCCTCACCATGCTCATCAGAGAATATCTTCAAGAGGGAAAAGTCAGCACTAAATCAACAAGTATTCATCAAGTTGACGGAGAGGCTCGGGCCACCATGTGGCCCACATGTCCGAATGACATGCCGAACGAGATTTGGCATGAAAAGCAAGAGATGTGGTCCACATCTTCAACTCCGGAGTTGGACAACAAATCATCGCACTAAAGAGGACGGAGGTAAGTCCCACTCATTGGACTTTCAAAATTCGGTGAGTCCTTGCCAATAGGTTAATTGGTAGTTATCTCATATTTGATTTGCCAAATTGCATATGTGAATTTCCCAGCAAATCTTGCATTTGCATTTAGCATGTTTCAATTTTCACACTTGCATGTTGGAAAGTAAAATTTCCAACCTTCCTAAAACTAAAATTTTGAATTAGGAAATAAATTTATTTGGATATGAACCTTGGGCATAACCACTTGAATTCATCTACCTAATTCACAAAAAAATATTTCCCCTAATATCCATTGCATTTACAAGTTGTTTGAAGTTGGGCAAAACAATTTGCAAAAAGGGTACAACATTCTTTTCAGCTAACGTAACCTGTTTTTGAGTTGTTTTGTTTGTTCTTGATTTTAGTGCAGCCAAGACAAAATTTGTAAATAGATTGGAAGGCCCCATCAAACGCATATCCCTCCATCGATCTCATTTTGAGTTCATGGTGGAGGAATGCTCAAGATGGTGGCCCAATGGAGGAGCAAGATGAAGCCCATTCAACTCCAACCTCGACATGACATTGAACATGAAGGCTTCACCAAAATTCATGGTCGTGAGTTCCTCACTCAACGACCTTCAACCAAGACTGCTATTCAATTGAGGTACAAGTTTAAAATTTTCCTTCATTTAAATTGCATTAGGATTGAATGATTTTTTGCTTACATTGGTAAGGAAGGTTTACATCTTCTCATCATTCAATTCTTATGCATCCTCACCAGAGTAAGTGTTGACATTACTCTTTTTGATTCTTAAAAAAGGAATGTCACCTTACTTTGGAATAAATTTAAACAAGTGCCAAAAATTTCATGACCCCTTCCTCATTTGTCAACTTCACCGTATTTGTGGCACATTCAATTATCCCATTAAGCTTCCTTAACCAGTCCATACCAAGTATTATGTCGAATCTTTGAGAATCCAAAACAATGAGGTTGGCAAAGAAGTCTACCTCTCTTATTCTAAGGCTTACTTTTGGACATACTATATTCATCCTCATCTCCCCTCCAGGAGATTTAACCAACAAAGTATACTTCATATGAGATATAGGTAAACTATACTTGACAACATACTTTGATGCAATGAATGAATATGATGCTCCAGAATCAAATAACATAGTCGCTGGGTTGGAGTTTGCGAGAAACATACCAATCACCACATCATCCGCTTGTTGCACTTCCTCCGTAGAGACATGGTTCACCTTGCCACGAACGAAATTTCGTGCTCTAGGTTGCCTTGTCACACTCCTCCATTCAGTCTTGGATTCTGTCTTAGAGCATTGTTCCCTTGACCAAGGCCTAACTTCGGGCATTGAGATGCAAAGTGTCCTACCTCACCACAAGTATAGCAAGACCTTGCTGCACCAGAATTGTTTGGACGAGCTTGGTTTTGAGCGTTTGCAGGAAAATTTGCACGAGGCACAGGAGGCATTGGGAGGTGAGGTGCTTGCATAGCGGGGCATTGCTGTGTGGGCTGAGGCTGAGTTGGGCACGGTGGAATAGCAATGTGATATGCAAGAGCGGAGGGGCTGTAGTATGGCACATTTGGTGGTCCAAAATGGGGGCATACATTACTTCCTTGTGGCTGTCCTTGATATGGCACCTTCCTCTTATTGTATTGCTCCATCTCATGAACCTTATTCTCAACCACAATAGCTTTGTCCACAAGCTTCTGGAAACTTGCATAGTCACAATTGAGTAATTGGACTTGAATTTCATTGTTTAGGCCCCTCATAAACAAGTATTGATTGCTGCTGTCCCGATTGACATCGTCTGGAGCATATCTTGAGAGTTGAGTGAATTTATTGAGGTACTCACTCACACTTGACTTTCCCTACCTCAGGTTCTCAAATTCCTGCCTCTTCAAGATCATAACACCTTCAGGAACAAAATGAGAACGGAAGCTCTCCTTGAATTCAGCCCAAGTGATCCTCTCTTGATTTTCATGAGCATTGCAAAGCAAATCCCACCAATCCGCAGTTGCTCCAACTAGTTGATGGGAAGCAAAGAGAACCTTCTCTCTGTCATTGCAATGGACAATAGCGAGCTTCTTCTCCATGGATTTCAGCCAATCATCGGCTTCCATAGGATCAGTGGCTTGAGCAAAGGTATGTGGCCTAGTCCTCATAAACTCTCCCAATTTGTTATGAGGTGGTGGGGCTGGCGGTGGTGGAGACATGAGGGGTTGATTCTGATTATTGGCCTACAGCTGTCCTAAAGACCGCATCACAGTCTGCATAAGTTGATTCTGCATAGCTAACAATTGTTGAAGGTTGACAGCCTCAGGTCCAGGTCCATTATTATTCCGAGGTGCTCCATTGTTCTCCTTATTCTCATTGGCATCCCTCTGGATACGAGTCCTCGACATCTGAAGGAAAGAGCAAGAGATAGAAGGATTTAGAAAAGCTCCCCAACTATTTGCATCAAGGGATATGAACTAAGCAACTTCCTATACTAGCCTATGTGGATATGGCAATGCTAAAGCATCCCACAATCCTCTACTAAGCACTCAAGCATACAAGTACCATTACCTAACAATCAGCACACCAATCAAACAACAGCGTTTCCTGAGTGTTTCTGTGTGCTCTAAAGTGTCCATTTTGTCTAGGCTGCGTCCTACGGTCAACCTGTGGCTCTGATACCAATTTGTGACACCCGGTTCCTAAAATGAACCAAGTGCAGTATATGTGTGCCCAGGATGGTTAGCACACATGCACAAGTGATTCACAAATGATAAACAGGTAATTACCATAGCTAAAATTGTTAAGTACTTTTATTGCAGTTTTCATATAAATTCTCAAATTACAAGTCTAATGATCAATATTGACTATAACTGCAGCGGAAATAATCTAAGTATGAAGCTAAGCAACTAATCAAAGTAAGCATAAAGGGTAGCGCGGCTCCAAGCAACACCACAGGCAAGTCGACGACAGCACACTGCCTAGTACTCCGCATTATCATCAGGATACTCCCAAACATATCCTTAAGCTGTTGGTGGGGAAATTGCAAGGGTGAGTACATGTCGTACAAAGAAAGTGTGGGAAAATATGACATGTAGCTTTAACAAGGCATGATAGTAAATATTGGCTAATTGCTGAAAAGTACATTTAAAACTATAAAAAAGCATCATACTATGTCTATGTGAAGTAATCCCATCATATCCCACATAATTAACATAATACGAAACCATAATCAATTATCCATCCATATACCAGATTATTACCATCATCATCATCCATGTCCATCTATCATAACTCAATTCATAACCATAACCATGACCATAACCATAACCATAACCAACCATAACCATAACCATTAACATAACCAACCATGCCAAATACCAAGTTCCCTCTAATCATGGAAGTTGTTCAGGTGCTCATGACCGGGAGCACGGCTATCATGATAGTTTTTAACACTCTGCAAAGGTTGTACCACTTTACCCACAAGTTCATGATTTTGTCACCCGTTGGCAACTAAAGAAACCTCCCTTATGCCAATTACACTTCCTTAGGTGTATGGCCAAGAGATCACAAAATAGCCTTTACAAAGGGACTACCAGCATATTCAGACTCACTTAGGTTTCCCCAGTGGTGATGCCTCCAACTGAGCACATCCAACCAAAGGCCCCCTCTTGTGCCATTCAGATCCCAGGGCAGTCCCACCACTATTGCAAACCCAACCGACTCCCATTCCCCGCTCCTCCAAATGATCCGAATCAAGGTTGGTAATACTCCTAATTAATTGGCTAAGCCAAACCCATACTTGGCCTTATGGTTGCACTGTGGTCCTGGCTTATTCTCGCATGAACCGGTCCTTAGATCTAAGGCAAGCAGACCACTGTAACATCCAACCCAAACCACAAACAATGCTTGCTTAGATCTCCTGAGTTCTATGTTGCTAGATTAATAATCATTCCATTACCATCACAATTTCTCATAATTGAAGTTGTCAAGTATATTATTTAAGTTACCCATAACCCGTGTAGCGATGTGGCCCAAAAAGAAAAAATATCCATACCCGACCATCATTTATATCCCGGTGACAAGGAGTGACATACAATGCTAGTAAACTCCTACGTATGGGTTTCCCATCAAATTGACACGAGCATGCAATTTCGAAAACAAAACATTTAATAAAAACAGGATTAATATGATCAAGGACACTTGTATTGCTCTGACAGATAGGGTTTTTCAAGCGCTTCAAAATCTTGGTTCTAGAAATCCTCGTACACGGCCTCTTGGGCATGTCCCTCTACTCGTGATCACACACATACAAGGAAACACATAGGAATCAATACAATGCACACATATTAATCAATATGCAATGACATGAATGCATGCAAGGTTCAATAATTAATTATATATGGTTGTTTATTAATTAGATGCAACTAGTTCATATGTGTTCATGTCAGTTTACAGGGGTTTTAGCAAGAATTAAGGTTGCTAAAATAAAATAGATAGGTGCAACTATGATTTAATTTTGGGTATTAGATCTAATACATCACTAAAATCCGTGTCGGAAAACGTATCCTACCGTTGATGTGGTGGCTTCGAAGTCGCGGGACGGTGCTGAAGTGTTGACGAAGTAGACGGCGCAACGATCCTACAACGGCACAACGACGGCGCGACGATCTCCGGCGAGCGGCTCCTCCCTTCTCTTCCTCTTCTTCTTCTCTTTTCTCTCCTCCTTTTCCTCCTTGCCGCGGCCTCTTTTTCTACCGGCGGCTAGGGTTTTTCTTTTCCCTCTGGCGGCGCTGGGACTTATAATTGCTAGAAAGATTTTTTACGAGGGGGCTATGGGGCAGGCGCTTTTATATCCAGAGGCGTGCGGCAGCCAGGGGCTGGCTCAGTCCACGGAATGGAGTCCTAGGCGCGTACGCCTAGCGCCCGCGTGTGTAGGATCGAAGAGCACGTGAAAAGCTACCATAGGGGGGTGAATGGTAGATTTAAAAATCTTACGCAGCGGAAACCAGTAAACCCCAACCCCTTTGGCAGAAAAACAATCTGTTAAAGAAATCGTGTGTGAGACTAATCTAAACGTGTTTCACCGTGAAAAAAGTGATAGACATCAGAGAGAATCAAGTCACGAAGACAACACAACAATAATCGCTCAAATCCGTTGAGAAAAACTCAAGTTATGATCGAAAGATCGAACAAAGGTCAATCTGCCGTACCCGAGAAAAAAAACAGTTCTGGAACGCAGCAAAGAAACTCGTGTAGATCATAGACCACAAATCCAATGAGGGTGAAATTTTGACAGATTATATACAATAAAGTTTTGAAGACAACCCAAAAAGAATGATGTCAATTTGATCTGTAAAACTCGAGTTATGATAAAACCACCAACAAAAGGTAGTGCTGTCCAGAAACTCGATGAGTAAAACTTGTCTGGAACAAGTCAGACGAACAAGGCACAAAAGTTCCTTCAAACTACGAATTTTAATCAATAGAACACAAGAGGAACAGCCCCAAAAGTCATGCACCACGAGCTCTGAGCTCCCTTGCTTATATAACCAGCTCGAAAGCCAACTCAACTCAAATCAGGAACCTAATCCTACTCTGTTCACGAATCGTAACTTTCCATAACTGCTTAGGATTCTTCTATACGCAGATAGAAGCAATCTTAAGACTTCGAAACACCTTAGGAACGTATCCCACATTCCTAAACAACTCAAATTCGTGACGCACACGAAATCCTATTATAACCAACTCAAATCTTTCCATATTCGAGTCAAACCCGACTCAGCCGTAGCCTAAGTCCATAACCTACTCGGTTGGACCTTTCCAACCAACTCTTTACGTCCACATCTCTTCATCACATCTCAGAACCATGTAGCCACGTCCATGCACTCCTTGCACACATGCAAACATCTTCCAATGACGTCCACGATACCTTCACATGCATTGTTCTTGATTCAATCATGCTGCGCAATCTCCTGATCAGCTCAACCACAATTCCTCCTGAATTTGGTTGTTGGAACCTCATCTCCTCCCTCAGACTAGTCCAATGGATCCCATCACCAGCCATGTCTTGAAGTCAAGCAACACCTGCACATGAATAAACAACCAATCCATACGAGCCCAAGTCCTCGACTTGACTCAAGTTAGTTCCGAACACAGCACCTTACGTGAGAACCTCACATAAGCATGTAGCAAAACCACAGTAACACGATATCATCCGTGTCAACCAAAAACGCACCAAAGACTTAGAAAATGAATACTAAGCAATATTTCCAGAGATGTAAAGCAAGTATGAAACATTGCAAATGAAAAACAGAATTATTGCGGTCAAGTTTTGGACCTTGCCAGAGCAACCCGGACCTTGAGCCGGAGCTAACAAAAGCTAGTAGAACCTAGCGCTGGAACTTACCAAAACTAGTACAACCAAGCTCCCGCCGGAGCTTACAAAACTAGCAGGACCTTAATAAAAAGGTGTTTTGGTGATATTCAAAACTTTTATCATCAAAGCAAGTGTATTCACTACAAGCCAATGTATTTAGCACACATGGGTCTTACAATCTCCCCCTTGATGAATTCATTGGCAACACCATTTAAAATCCGAACATTGGCTTATTCACGTAAAAGTTTTGAAGGAAATTTCTCCCCCTTTGTAAATCAAAAGTAAAATGAGAAGAAAATCCAAAAATTATCCCATATTATCTCTCCCTCTTTATTATCTCTCCTTATGCACATATTCTCTTTCTCTTCATGCTTATCTCTCCCCCTTTGACAATGTATTCAGAAAGTCATGAGCATATAAACAAATTATCTCCCCCCCTTTAGTTTTTATGATCATATTATAACATATACATATAAACAAATCTCATCCAAGTCATACTATCAAGTACCTTACATTATCACATCAATGAAATACATAAAGTAGTGTAAGCCATGCTAGAGATCAAATGTAATTTTCAATTTAAGTAAGTCATGATCTCACAAACTTAACTATTTCAAAACCTGAAATCATGACACTAGTTGCTGCATTTTACTATTTTTCAAAGCATAAATTTAGATCCTATGATATTTGCAAGAGATTATACGCGCATCTGCCTTATTCTAACCAACCAAGCCAAGCCTATGTCATTTGACAATCAGAAGCTTAAGGACATGGTTTTAGTCATACACAACTTCTTCCAAGTTCATATATAAGTGCAATCATAAGCCATCTCAAAAGAAGAAGTGCGATGCATGCATATTCTCTTGATCTTTTCTCAATTTATATTTGTTCATAAAAACTCAACATGTGAGTTGATTACTTGATTAATTCTTAATGATTAAAAGCACTTGTGAACATGTAACAAGTTCAAAACAGCAAGAATGTTCGACCATGACCAGTTTTAGTGTAAGTAATTATTCCAATTACTAGACATGGCAAAAACTACAAAAATGTATAACACGAGTAATGTAGTATGAACTTTCAGTATGTAAAAGGAATCACAAAGTCATATATGTATGAAATACTATGCTCATATTATTTTAATTTCAGATTCACACATAGACTTCCCAAGTTTCAAAACTCCCCCTCAATTTAAGCCACGAGGATGCATAACCCCTATTTCACTACGAATGTAACAAAAAAGAGTGAAATCCAAAAGGTTTTGTAAAAATGTCAGCCAATTGTTGTTTGGTATCTACATGGTGAAGCACAATGTTTCCTTTTTCAACATTATCTCGGAGAAAGTGATACCTAATGTCAATGTGCTTAGTTCTAGAATGTTGCACGGGGTTTTTAGCAATGCAAATGGCACTAGTGTTATCACAGAACAGTGGAACACTATCTAGATCAACCCCCATAGTCCTTAAGTGTTTGAACAATCAAAAGAATTTGTGAGCAAGCACTAGCAGCAGCTACATATTCAAATTTGCCTGTGGATTGTGCAACTGAATTTTGTTTTCTAGAGGACCAAGCAACAAGAAAATTACCAAGAAAATGACAAGCACCAGAAGTACTTTTCCTATCAATCCTACAACCCCCAAAATCAGCATCCGAAAAAGCTTTCAAAGTAACGGTTGAGGAAGAAGGAAGAAAAATTCCAAATTCTTGAGTTCCATGTAAGTACCTGAGAATACTTTTGATGGCTTGACGATGTGAAGCACGTGGGGAGGCTTGAAACCGTGCACAAAGACATACGCTGAGTTGTATGTCTGGTCTTGATGTCGTGAGGTACAAAAGTGATCCGATCATGCTTCTATATTATTTTTGATCCACGGGTTCACCATCTTCATCAAGTCCATGTGTTGTTGCTGTTCCCATTGGTGTCCGAAGAGGCTTGCTTTTGTCCATGTTAAAGCGCCTTAGGAGATCTTTTGTATACTACGTTTGGTGCACAAAGGTACCCTCCTTGGTTTGCTTGATTTGCAGCCCCAAAGAGTAAGTGGGTTCACCCATCATACTCATATCAAATTCGGAACTCATCATTGCTGAGAACTTGGACACAAGATCATGAGAAGCACAACCAAAGATAATATCATCCACATACACTTGAACGAATAATGAGTCATTGCAATGCTTAAGCACAAAAAGAGTTTTATCAACCTTGCCCATGGTAAACCCTTTTTCAAGTAAGAATGTTTTTAACCTATCGTACCATGCTCTAGGGGCTTGTTTGAGACTGTACAAGGCTTTGGACAGTTTGTAAACATGATTAGGAAAATCTGGATTTTCAAAACCCGGTGGTTGTTTCACATAAACCTCCTCATCTATGTAGCCATTAAGAAAAGCTCTTTTAACATCCATTTGATATAGCTTAAAACCAATAGATGCAGCAAAAGCTAACAAAATTCTTATGGCTTCTAATCTAGCAATAGGAGCAAAAGTTTCATCAAAATCTAGACCTTCAACTTGAGTGAAACCTTGAGCAACCAACCTAGCCTTATTCCTAACCACAACCCCATCCTCACTTTGTTTATTTTTAAATACCCATTTAGTTCCAATTAAAGTGTGACCTTGAGGTGGAGGTACAAGTTCCCAAACATTATTTCTTTCAAAATTTTCTAACTCTTCTTGCATGGCAATAATCCAAGATTCATTAGTGAGTGCGTGTGATATATCTTTGGGTTCAAAAGAAGCAACAAAAGCAGAATGAGCATAAGAGTTTGGATCACAAAACCTGGACCGTGTGACTCGTTCGTGCAACCTTCCAATCATCTGTTGTGGGGGATGATCTTTGTAAAACCGTAGGGAAACAAATGTCTCACAAGCTTCTTCTTCTTCATGTTCATCACAAATCGATGAGCTTGTGACTTGAGGATGATTTGAATCAGCATTTATGGTTGTCGGTGCTGGTTGAGAATTAACATCCGGAGCTGAACCGAAGTCTTTAGCTGCTGAATTTTCGGGCAGCAGCTCCAATTCTTCCTCATCTTCAACGAAAATGCTCCCCCCTGCGGATATGGATCTGGACCTGCAATGTTTGAGCTAGTACCTGGGCTAGCTTCATCAAAAGGCACTTCACAAGTCTCCACAATTTTGTTAGTGTCAAGTAAAAGCACACAGTAGCCTCTAGTATGAGATGGATAACCAAGAAACATGCCATCAATGAATCTAGGTTCAAATTTATCAATATTACCATGTTTCTTAACAAAGCATTTGCAACCAAAGACCCAAAAGTGTGCAACACTAGGCCTATGTCCAAACCGGAGCTCATATGGTGTTTTACCTAGCTTAGCACGCAAGAAAACACGATTTGAGACATAACAAGCGGTTGCTAATGCATCAGCCCAAAATTTTCTAGGAGTTTGATATTCATCAAGCATAGTCCTAGCCATCTCAACTAAGGTTCTGTTCTTTCTTTCTACAACACCGTTTTGTTGAGGTACATATGGTGAAGAAAATTGATGATCTATTCTATTTTCAGCACAAAAGTGATCAAAAGATTGATTTTTAAATTCAGTTCCATTATCACTTCTAATTGCTTTTAAAGATCCTGGGTAATCAATTGATAATCTAAGAAATAAAGTTCTAAAGTGACTAAAAACTTCATTCTTAGACGCCATAAAGTAAACCCAAGAGTATCTAGAATAATCATCAACAATCATAAGTACATACCATTTACCTCCGAAGGATTGAACATGTGAAGGTCCTACGGTGTCAAGATGCAAAAGTTGACATGGTTCAGTTGTCATGATCATTGTGAGAGGAGTATGTGAACCTGTAACCATCTTAGCATGTCTACAAGAAGAGCACACAATTTCTTTGTCCCCTTTAAGCTTAGGCAGCCCACGTATGCGATCAAGAGCACTAACACGCGTTAGGTGATCAAAGCCTACGTGACCAAGTCTACGATGCCAAAAATATAGGGCCTTTGAATCATTAGAAATTAGAAACCTATGCTTAGAGGAAGACATATCAAAATCAGCTTTAAAAACTCTTCCAAACCGAGACATGTTAAAAATAAGCTCACTATTTGAACGTACAACTTTGTAACAATTTTTATTGAAAATAATCTCCAGATTTTCATGTAGCAATTGTGAAATAGAAAGCAAGTTGTATTTCAAATTTTTGACAAGTGCCACATCCTTCAAAGTGTAGTGATCATTTACTCTAACCGAACCCTTAGCAATTATAGGATTTAAAGAATTATCGGCAAAAGTAACATTTTCTACACATGACACAAAAGAGAGGGAGGAGAACCAATCTTTGTTACCGGTCATGTGGCGTGAGCAACCTGAATCCACAATCCAAATGTTCTCCTTCCTCAAACGTGTAACCTACATAGAAGCACAATACGTCGATGACTCAATACTGGGGTTAGTCAAAAGGCATTTAGGAATCCAGTACTGAGTCACGTGACGTGCAGCAGGAAAAACACGCGAAAGCTGAGACAAAACAGTAGGTTTATGAGTCAAAGTTTGAGATTTTTATTCTTAACTACTGACCTATAAGGTGCTACTTGTGTAGCACAAAAATCAGTAGCTCCGGAGGCAAAAACAGAAGGTCTGGAGGTAAACTTTGAATTTTTTTTGACTCAAAACAGTAGGTTGTACATTCGGTTCAATATGTGCAGCAAATTTTGCATGAAAGTTATGAGATCTAGCAACCATTCTTTCCCTTTTCTGTTGTTTAGCTCGTCTATAACCAAAATCTATGACATGACCATCTCTACCATAGTAGGTACAATGAAATTTAACTTTGTGTTCATGTCTAGATGAGCAAACAACATTTTTATTTGAAACCGAACGAGACAATACTCCTGCAGATTTGAAAACCACTTCTTTTTGTTTAGGAACTGTTTGAATCAAACCACTTCCTAATGACTTTACAATTTTAGGTGGATGTGCCTTAGAATGAGCATGAGAATCAAAACCTAAACCAGTTTTATCATTGCAAGACTTGGATGAATTCAACAACAAGTTTAGGTTCTTATTCCCATTACAAAACCGATCAAATTTCTTATGCATGTTATCAAGTTTATTGGACAGATCAAGGCAATTTTCACATGAAGTTTTTCCTTTTAGTTTGCAATTGGAACAATATTTAACTTCATGACAATGTAAAGCATTGTTCAATATAGAGATTTCATTCATAGCATCTTGCAGTTTCTTATCAAGATCATCACAACTAGAACAATGCAAGTCAATTGTAGAACAAGAAGCATCTTTTAAGTTTCCAATATTAAGTGTAGCAAGCTTTTTGTTCTTTTCAATTTCAAGTTCAAGTTTATCAAGTGTGGAGGTATGTGCACTTCTTAGGGAGGACAATTGTTCATATATTAAGTCACATGAGGAACAAAAATCATCACTAGGAATCAAGGATTTCAAACGATTAATTTTAGATTCTAGTGACTCAATTTAACAGCATTGTCCCTGAGCTTTTTGTCCTTTTTCTTAACAATAATAGTGGCACAAGAAATAGCATCACACATTTCTTTGCAAGTAGGACATACCTCTTCATTGTCGTTGTTGTGTTCTGCCTCCTCCATACTTGATCTTGACGTGCCCGCCATGAAGCACAAGTTTTCCAAATCATCTTCATCTTCATCACTTCCAATGTCCACGTCGCTTGAGCCAAGTTCCTAGAGTGCTGAGATAAAACTGCTCACCAATTGACGTCCTGTAAAACCCTTCTTTTCTTCGTATCTTTTGCAGAGGAGTGCTTCGTTCTTGTTTTCTTTTCATCCCGGGAAGTAGGACCTGAAAGGTTAGGGCAATCTAAACGAAAATGTCCTGTCTTACCACATTCAAAGCATCGTTGAGGCCTGGAGCTTCCTCTCCTTCTAGTTCTCACATTTTGCAATGCTTTTGAGAACCGGGTAGAGATGAGCGCTAGCTCCTCCTCTAGAAACTTCTCAATCTGTTCAAGGAGTAGAGAGGACAGAAAAGCAAGTGTACCACAAGATGATGTTTGACTAGAACTAGGCATGTCACGTTGAGAAACAAAAGCAATAGACTTGTTGGGGTTCTTACGTGAGATTATGTCAATTTCATGAGATTTTAACTTGGAATATAGCACATCTAAAGTAAGTGAACTCATGACAGTAGATTCACAAATAGATGTGACTTTCATCTCCCAAATTGACATATCTAATGCACTTAGCAATTGCCTAGCATTTTCAGCATCTGAAAATTTAACATTGACACTACACAAGTTGCTAAGAATCTTATTAAAGCGAGCAAAAAGGTCATCAATAGACTCACCGGGTTGCATCTCGAAGCGCATGTATTCTTTCTTGAACATGTCTTGCCTTACCTCTTTGATCGTGTTGGATCCTTCGTGGTAGTCACAAAGTGCTTTCCACACATTGTATAGAGATCGGAGGTGTGCAACACGGTCGAAGTCGCTTTGTGTTAATCCTTGTATGATCAAGTTCCGAGCCTTGTTGTTGTTGTCGACATCTCTCAGATTTGTAGCTGTAACTGGATCGTTTGATGGCACTTCGTAAGTCTTGTATACCTTCTCCCATATTGCAAAGCCTTGTGCCTGGATGAAGGCCTCCATGTGTGCCTTCCAAACCTGAAAATCAATACCAGCGAACACACAAGGTTTGGCAGAGTACTTCTCCATGATGATTAGTCAAAAAAACGCGCAAATCACAAAGATTAGAGCACCGTGGCTCTGATACCAATTGTAGGATCGAAGAGCACGTGAAAAGCTACCAGAGGGGGGGTGAATGGTAGATTTAAAAATCTTATGCAGCGGAAACAATTAAACCCCAACCCCTTTGGCAGAAAAACGATCTGTTAGAGAAATCGTGTGTGAGACTAATCTAAACGTGTTTCACCATGACAAAAGTGATAGATATCAGAGAGAATCAAGTCACGAAGACAACACAACTAGAATCACTCAAATCCGTTGAGAAAAACTCAAGTTATGATCGAAAGATCGAACAAAGGTCAATCTGCCCTACCCGATAAAAAAAAACAGTTCTGGAACACTCCAAAGAAACTCGTGTAGATCATAGACCACAAATACAATGACCGTGAAATTTTGACAGATGATATACAATTAAGTTTTGAAGACAACCCAAAAATAATCACGTCAATTGGATCTGTAAAACTCGAGGTATGATAAAACCACCAACGAAAGGTAGTGCTGTCCAGAAACTCGACGAGTAAAACTTGTCTGGAACAAGTCGGACGAACAAGGCACAAAAGTTCCTTCAAACTATGAATTTTATTCAATAGAACACAAGAGTAACAACCCCAAAAGTCGTGCACCATGAGCTCTGGGCTCCCTTGCTTATATAACCAGCTCAAAAGCCAACTCAACTCAAATCAGGAACCTAATCCTACTCTGTTCACGAATCGTAACTTTCCATAACTGCTTAGGATTCTTCTATACACAGATAGAAGAAATCTTAAGACTTCAAAACACCTTAGGAATGTATCCCACATTCCTAAACAACTCAAATTCGTGACCCACATGAAATCCTATCATAACCAACTCAAATCTTTCCATATTTGAGTCAAACCTGACTCAGCCGTAGCCTAAGTCCACAACCTACTCGGTTGGACCTTTTGGACCAACTCTTTACGTACACGTCTCTTCATCAAGTCTCGAAACCATGTAGCCACGTCCATGCACTCCTTGCACACGTGCAAACATCTTCCAATGACGTCCATGATACCTTCACATGCATTGTTCTTGATTCAATCATGCTGCGCAACCTCCTGATCAGCTCAACCACAATTCCTCCTGAATTTGGTTGTTGGAACCTCATCTCCTCCCTGAGACTAGTCCAATAGATCCCATCACCAGCCATGTCATGAACTCAAGCAACACCTGCACATGAATAAACAACCAATCCATACGAGCCCAAGTCCTCGACTTGACTCAAGTTAGTTCCGAACACAACACCTTACGTGAGAACCTCACATAAGCATGTTGCAAAACCACAGTAACACGATATCATCCATGTCAACCAAAAACGCACAAAGACTTAGCAAATGAATACTAAGCAATCTTTCCAGAGATGTAAAGCAAGTACGAAACATTGCAAATGAAAAACAGAAGTATTGCGGTCATGTTCTGGACCTTGCCAGAGCAACCCGGACCTTGAGCCGGAGCTAACAAAAGCTAGTAGAACCTAGCGCCGAAACTTACCAAAACTAGTATAACCAAGCTCCCGCCGGAGCTTACAAAACTAGCAGGACCTTAATAAAAAGGTGTTTTGGTGATATTCAAAACTTTTATCACCAAAGCATGTGTATTCACTACAAGCCAATGTATTCAGCACACATAGGTCTTACAGCGAGCGCGCTGGCCGACCGACTCGGGTTTGAGTCGGTGCCGCGCCTGGCCGGCTAGCTACACGGGCTCGGTTGCCCGGAACCTTCCGGGGTGGGAGCAAAGCTGCCCCCGGAAACTTTCGGAAGGTTCCAAAATTTCTTCCTTTTTTTCTTTTTTTTCCCCTTCCTTTTTAGATTTTATATGCATTTGCTTTATAATATTTTTATTTATATATTTTCGATTTGTTTATATTTATTTTATATTATATATTTTATATTCTTATTCACTCTTCTTATTACCTACACATATTTTTATATATGTGTTTTATCTTTTATTTTTCCTCTCTTTTGTTCTACTAATGATTTATGCATGAAAATGTTATGCAATGCATGATGCTAAAGGAAAATTAGGGTGTTACAAACCTACCCCCCTTAAAATGAATCTCGCCCTCGAGATTCGATAGCGCAGAGAAGAGATGAGGAAATTCTGCCTTGAGGTCTTCTTCATGTTCCCAAGTAGCTTCGGCTTTCGTATGGTGGTTTCGATGCACTTTGCACCAATGGACTCTCTTATTCCTCATGACTCTTTCCTTCACGTCCAAGATTTTGATAGGTTGCTCGACATAGGACAAATCCTCCTGGAGTTCTAGTTCGTCCATCGGCACCTGTTCTTCTGGCACTCTCATACACTTCTTAAGTTGAGACACATGAAATATGTCGTGTACATCGGAGAGACGCCGGCAGCTCGAGTCGATAAGCTACCTCTCCTCGCTTGTCCAAAATATTAAATGGCCCAATGTAACGATGTGACATTTTTCCTTTAACGTTAAACCGTTGCTGACCTCGAATAGGTGACACTTTGAGGTATACGAAATCTCCAACTTCAAATGCCAGATTCCTCTGCCTATTATCCACATAAACTTTTTGCCAAGACTTAGAAGCCCTTATGTTTTCACATATTATCTAAACTTGCCTTTCAGCTTCTTGTAACACATCAGGTCCAAATATTTGATTCTCTCATGTCACATTCCAAAACAAGGGTGTCCTACACTTCCTTCCGTATAGTGCTTCATAGGGTAACATCTTCAAACTTGCTTGGTAACTTTTGTTATATGAGAGTTTCGCATATGGCAAGCTTTTGTCCCAGCTGTGTCCATGCTTCAAAGCACAAGATCTCAACATATCCTCCAATATTTGATTTGTCCTCTCAGTTTTTTCCATCAGTTTGCGAGTGATATGCTGAACTGAAATTCAACCTTGTACCCATAGCTTCATGCAGTTTCTGCCAAAACCTAGAGGTGAACTGAGAACCTCAGTCAGACACTATAATCTTTGGAACTCCATGTCGTCATACAATATGCTCCATGTACGGCTTGACTAATTGTGCAGCGGTATACTTGGTCTTGACAGAAATCAAATGAGCTGATTTGGTCAACTGAACCACAATAACCCATATAGAGTCATAACCGAACTGAGTACGTGGCAATCCAACTATAATGTCCATGCCGATTTCTTCCCACTTCCATTCCGCAATCTTCAATGGCTGCAATAGTCCAGCTGGTCTTTGGTGTTCGGCTTTGACCCGTTGGCACACATCACACAAAGCTACATACTCAGCTATGTTCTTTTTCATGCTAGCCCACCAATAACATGTCTCCAAGTCCTTGTACATCTTGGTACAACCGATTGAATTGAGTAAGGTGAGTCATGTGCCTCCTTCAATATCGTTTTTCGGAGATTCTTCACATTAAGCACCACAATCCTCTTTCCAAGCCATAAAGTACCATGTTTGTCCTCATCAAATCGGAATTCTCTCCCTTCCTGAGTCCTTTCCTTGATTTCTTGAATTTCCTCGTCCTTGGTATATTCTTCCTGAATTTCTTGTTCCAAGGTCGTATTTAACTCCATTATACCCATCTCATTCAAAAATCCAAGGTTCAACCATTCAAACTCCTTGCATAGCTAGGATGGAAGCTCTCGAACCATGAGTTGGTGGCTTACTCCTTTCCTACTAAAGGCATCGACCACTACATTAGCCTTCCTCGGGTGATAATTAATTCCAACATCATAATCCTTGATGAGCTCCAACCATCTTCGTTGCCTCAAATCCAGGTCCGTTTGCGTGAATATGTACTTGAGACTCTTGTGATCCGTGTAAATCTCACACCTAGTACCAAGAATGTAATGTCTCCAAATCATCAAGGCATGCACTATGGCTGCAAGCTTGAGATTATGTGTAGGATAATTCTGCTCATGTTTCTTCAATTTCCTCGATGCATAGGCTACCACTTGACCTTCTTGCATGAGCACACATCCAAGTCCCGGTCTCGATGCATTACAATAAATATCAAAACTTTTGCTCACATCTAGCAAGACCAACACAGATGCTGTTGTTAACCTCTTCTTTAGATCCTCAAAACCGTCTTGACAAGCTTGAGTCCATTGGAATGCTTTCCCCTTCATTAATAACTTAGTCAAGGGCTTGGCTATCTTGGAAAAATCCTTCATGAATCGACAGTAATATCCAGCCATTGCGAGAAAGCTCCTAATTTCCCTCACGTTATGTAGCTGCTCCCATTTTAATACATCTCTCACTTTTCCTGGATCAACCGATACTCCTTCTCCGGAGATGATATGTCCCAAAAATGAGACCTTCCATAACCAAAACTGGCACTTGCTGAATTTGGCATATAATTGGTGTTCCCTTAATTTCTGCAATGTGAGCCTCAAATGCTCTTCATGCTCCTCTTCACTCTTCGGGTAGATCATAATATCATCAATGAACACCACAACAAACTTATCCAAGTATTCCATGAAGACCTTATTCATGAGGTACATAAAGTATGCAGGTGCATTCATCAATCCAAAAGACATAATGGTGTACTCATAAGACCCATACCGTGTCCAAAAAGCTGTTTTGGGGATATCCGATGGTCTAATCCTTATTTGGAAGTAGCCTAACCTCAAATCGATCTTGGAGAAAACACATGCACCCTTCATGGGGTCGAAAAAATCCTCTATACGGGGCAATGTATACATGTTCTTGATCGTCACCTCATTAAGAGCTCGGTAATCCACACACATCCTTTGGGATCCATCCTTCTTGTCCATGAAAAGCACTGGGGCTCCCCAAGGTGAAGAGCTTGGTTGGATAAAACCCTTCCCTAGCTACTCTGAATTTACTTCTTGAGCTCCGCTAATTCCTTAGGAGGCATCCTATATGGCCACTTAGCTATAGGTGCAGTTCCTGGTATTAATTCAGTAACGAACTCTATGTCGCGATCAGGTGGCATACCTGGCAGCTCATCTGGAAACACATCTGAAAACTCGCACACCACTGGAATTTCCTCAATTGTTGCACCGTCCATTTGATTCAGCTCCACTTGGTTCGATGCGTGTTGAGATGCTCCAAACTCTATGTTGACCCCTTCTTCATTTGTCAACTTCAACGTCTTTGTGGCACATTCAATTATCCCATTATGCTTCCTTAACCAGTCCATACCAAGTATTATGTCCAATCCTTGAGAATCCAAAACAATGAGGTTGGCAAAGAAGTCTACCCCCTTATTCTAAGGCTTACTTTTGGACATACTATATTCGTCCTCATCACCCCTCCAGGAGATTTAACCAACAAAGTATACTTCATATGATATATAGGTAAACTATACTTGGCAACATACTTTGATGCAATGAATGAATGTGATGCTCCAGTATCAAATAACATAGTCGTTGGGTTGGAGTTTGCGAGAAACATACCAATCACCACGTCATCTGCTTGTTGCGCTTCCCCTGTAGAGACATGGCTCACCTTGCCACGAACGAAATTCTGCGGTCCACGGTTGCCTTGTGGCACTCCTCCATTCGGTCTTGGGTTCTATCTTGGAGCATTGTTCCCTTGACCAAGGCTTGACTTCGGGCATTGAGATGCAAAGTGTCCTACCTCACCACAAGTATCACAAGACCTTGCTGCACCGGAATTGTTTGGATGAGCTTGGTTTTGAGCATTTGCACACAAATTTGCACGGGGCGCAGGAAGCATTGGGAGGTGAGGTGCTTGCATAGCGAGGCGTTGTTGTGTGGGATTAGGCTGATCTGGATGTGGTGGAATAGCAGTGCGATATGCAGGAACGGAGGGGTTATAGTATGGCAAATTTGGTGGTGCAAAGCGGGGGCAGACATTACTTTCTTGTGGCTGTCCTTGATATGGCACCTTCCTCTTATTGTCTTGCTCAATCTCACGAACCTTGTTCTCAACCACAATAGCTTTGTCCACAAGCTTCTGGAAACTTGCATAGTCACAATTCAGCAATTGGACTTGAATTTCATTGTTTAGGCCCCTCATAAACAAGTATTGCTTGCGGCTGTCCCAGTTGAGATCTTCTAGAGCATATCTTGAGAGTTGAGTGAATTTATTGAGGTACTCACTCACACTTGACTTTCCCTACCTCAGGTTCTCAAATTCCTGCCTCTTCAAGATCATAACACCTTCAAAAACAAGATGAGAATGGAAGCTCTCCTTGAATTCAGCCCAAGTGATCCTCTCTTGATTTTCATGAGCATTGCAAAGTGATTCCCACCAATCCGCAGCTGCTTCAACTAGTTGATGGGAAGCAAAGAGAACCTTCTCCTGTCATTGCATTAAACAATAGCGAGCTTCTTTTCCATGGATTTCAGCCAATCATCAGCTTCCATAGGATCAGTGGCTTGAGCAAAGGTCGGTGGCCTAGTCCTCATAAACTCTCCCAATATGTTATGAGGCGGTGGGGGTGGCGGTGGTGGAGGCACGCGGGGCTGATTCTTGTTATTGGCCTGCAACTGTCCTAATGTCTGCATCACGATCTGCATAAGTTGATTCTGCATAGCTAACAACTTCTGAAGGTTGACAGCCTCAGGTCCAGGTCCATTATTATTCTGAGGTGCTCCATTGTTCTCCTCATTCTCATTGGCATCCCTCTGGTTACGGGTGCTCGGCATCTGAAGGAAAGAGCAAGAGATAGAAGGATTTAGAAAATGTCCCCAACTATATGCATCAAGGTATATGAACTGAGCAACTTCCTATAATAGCCTATGTGGATATAGGAATGTTAAAGCATCTCACAATCCTCTACTAAGCACTCAAGCATACAAGCAACATTACATAACAATCAGCACACCAAACAAACCATAGTGTTTCTATGCTCTAAAGTGTTCATTCTATCTAGGCTGTATCCTATGTTCAAACTGTGGCTCTGATACCAATTTGTGACACCCTGTTACGAAAATGAACCAGGTGCAATATATGTGTGCCTAGGATGTTTGACACACATACACAAGTGATTCGCAAATGATAAACATGTAATTACCACAGCTCAAATTATTAAGTAAGTAATTTACTGTAGTTTTCGAATAAATTCTCAAATTACAAGTCTAACGGTCAATATGGACTATAACTGTAGTAGAAATAATCTAAGTATGAAGCTAAACAACTAAGCTAACTAAGCATAAAGGGTAGAGCGGCTCCAAGCAACACCACAGGCAAGTCGACGGCAGCACACAGCTTAGTACTCCGCATTATCATCAGGATACTCCCAAATATCTCCTAAAGCTGTTGGTGGGAGAATTGCAAGGGTGAGTACATGTCATACTTAGCAAGTGTGGGAAAATATGACATGTAGCTTTAACAAGGCATGATAGTAAATAATGACTAATTACTGAAAAGTACATTTAAAACGTGTAAAAAAAGTATCATACTATGTCTATGTGAAGTAATCCCATCATATCCCACATAATTAACATAATACGAAACCATAATCAATTATCCATCCATATACCATATTATTACCATCATCATCAACCATGTCCATCTATCATAACTCAATTTATAACCAGAACCATGACCATAACTATAATCATAACCATAACCATAACCAACCATAACCATAACCATAGCCATAACCATAACCATAACCAACAATCCCAAATCCTAAGTTCCCTCTAATCATGAAAGTTGTCTAGGTGCTCATAATCGGGAGCACGGCTATCATAATAGTTTTTAACACTCTGCAGAGGTTGTACCACTTTACCCACAAGTTCTTGATTTTGTCACCCGTCAGCGACTAAAGAAACCTCCCTAATGCCAATTACACTTACTTAGGTGTATGGCCAAGAGATCACAAAATAGCCTTTATAAAGGGACTACCAGCATATTCGGACCCACTAAGGTTTCACTGGTGGTGATGCCTCCAACTGAGCACATCCAACCAAGGGCCCCCTCTTGTGCCGTCCGGATCCCATGAGAGTCCTACCACTATTGCAAACCCAACCGACTCCCATTCCCCGCTCCTCCAAATGATTCAAATTGATGCTGGTAATACTCCTAATTAATTGGCTAAGCCGCACCTGTGAGACCTATGTGTGCTGAATACATTGGTTGTGGCGATAAAAGTATTGAATACTTCCAAAACACCTTTTTCAACATGGTCCGACTCTAGGTCCGAGCTCCAGCAAGGTCCGACAATAGGTCCGACTTGTTTTGGGTAGCTCTGGCAAGGTCCGATGTAAGGTCCGACTTGCTTTGGCTAGGTCCGACTTCTTTGTCTAGGTCTGACTTATTTTTGTTAGGTACAACTAGCTTTTGTTAGCTCCGGTGCTAGGTCTGACTAGCTTTGGTTAGCTCCAGCGCTAGGTTCTGCTAGCTTTGGTAAGCTCGGGCTCAAGGTCCGGATAGCTTTGGCAAGATCCGGTGCTAGTCTGCAATGGTTTTGCTTTTATCTTGTAATGTTTTGAACTTTCTTTACATCTATGGAAAGTATGCTTAGTATTCTTTTACTATTTTTTTGGTGTGTATTTGTAAAACCTATGTGTGCTGAATACATTGGCTTGTAGTGAATACACTTGGCTTTGATGATAAAAGTTTTTAATATCACCAAAACACCTTTTTATCAAGGTCCGACTCTAGCTCCGAGCTACAGCAAGGTCCGACGATAGGTCCGACTTGCTTTGGGTAGCTCCGGTTACGTTTGATGCTAGGTCTGACTTCTTGGTAAGGTCCGACCAGCTTTGGTTAGCTCCGGTGAGCTTTATCTTTAGCTCCGGCATATATTTGATAGCTCCAGCATATTTTCGTTAGTTCCAGGATGCTAAGCTTCGACGTACTTTGTCTAGCTCCGGGTTTTGGGTTGACTAGTTCCGACTAAGTTTTGATAAGCTCCGGATCCAGGATCTACTAGTTTTGGTAAGCTCCGGCGCTAGGTTCTACTAGCTCTTGTTAGCTCCGGCTCAAGCTCCGGGTTGCTCTGGCAAGGTCCGGAACTTGACCGCAGTGCTTCTGCTTTGCATTTGCAATGTCTCGTACTTGCTTTACTTGATTGGAAAGATTGCTTAGTTTTCATTTGCTAAGTTTTTGGTGCGTTTTGGATGATACGGTTGATATCGTTTCTACTGTGGTTTTGCAACATGCTTATGTGAGGTTCTCACGTAAGGTGTTGTGTTCGGAACTAACGTGAGTCAAGTCGAGGACTTGGGCTCGTATAGATTGGTTGTTTATTCATGTGCAGGTGTTGCTTGAGTTCAAGTCATGGCTGGTGACGGGATCCATTGGACTAGTCTCAGGAGGAGATGAGGTTCCAACAACCAAGTTCAGGAGGAACTATGGTTGAGCGGGTCAGGAGGTCGCACAGGATGATTGAATCAAGGACAGTGCATATGAAGGTCGAAGGAAGGTGTTCGCACGTATGCATGAGGTGCATGACATGGCAATATGCTTCTAGAGACGGATTATGGAAGGAAGATCTGATCGGAAGGATCGGATCGTATCGGTTGATGACTTTGGCTGCTAGCTGAGTTGGTTATGGCTCGGTATGGAAAGTATCGAGTTGGTTATGTTAGGATTTCGTGTGTGTCACAAATTTGAGTTGTTTAGGAATGTGGGATACGTTCCTAAGTTGTTTGGAAGTCTTAAGATTGCTTCTATCTGCGTATGGAAGAATCTTGAGCAGTTATGGAAAGTTAGGATTCGTGATCTGAGTAGGATTGGAGTCCTAGATGATATTGGGTTGGCCTAAGGGCTGGTTATATAAGCAAGGGAGCCCATAGCTCGTGGTAGACGACTTTGGGGCTGTTCCTCTTGTGTTCTATTGAATAAAATTCATAGTTTGAAGGAATTTTTGTGCCTTGTTCGACCGACTTGTTCCAGACAAGTTTTACTCGTCGAGTTTCTGGACAGCACTACCTTTTGTCGGTGGTTTTATCATAACTCAAGTTTTTCTGATCCAATTGACGTGATTCTTTTTGGGTTGTCTTCACAACTTGATTGTCTATCATCTGTCAAAATTTCACGGTCATTGGATTTGTGGTTTTTGATCTACACGAGTTTCTTTGCAGCACTCCAGAAACTGTTTTTCTCGAGTTGGTCAGATTGACCATAGTCTGATCTTTCGATCATAACTTGAGTTTTTCTCAACGGATTCGAGTAATTCTTTTTGTGTTGTCTTCGTGACTTGATTATCTCTGATATCTATCACTTTTGTCACGATGAAACACGTTTAGATTAGTCTCATACACGATTTCTTTAACAGATCATTTTTCTACCAAAGGGATTAGGGTTTTATTGTTTCCGTTGCGTAAGATTTTTAAATCTACCATTCACCCCCCCCTCTGGTAGATTTTCACGTGCTCTTCGATCCTACAATTGGTATCAGAGCCACGGTGCTCTAATCTTTGTGATTTGCACGTGTTTTTGACTAATCATCATGGAGAAGTACTCCGTCAAACCTTGTGTGTTTGCTGGTATTGATTTTCAGGTTTGGAAGGCACGCATGGAGGCTTTTATCCAGGCACAAGGCTTTGCAATATGGGAGAAGGTGTATAAGCCTTATGAAGTGCCACCCAATGATCAAGTCACGGCCACGAACCTCCGGGACGTCGACAACAACAACAAAGCCCGAAACTTGATCATCCAAGGACTCACTCAAAGCGACTTTGATCGTGTCGCGCACCTCCGATCAGCATACGACGTTTGGAGAGCTCTCTGTGATTATCATGAAGGCTCCAACACAATCAAGGAGGTAAAACAAGATATGTTCAAGAAAGAATATATGCGTTTTGAGATGCAACCAGGTGAGTCAATCGATGACCTCTTTGCTCGTTTCAATAAAATTCTCAGCAACTTACGTAGTGTCAATGTAAATTTTTCTGATGCTGAGAATGCTAGACAACTTCTTAGTGCATTAGACATGAAAATTTGGGAGATGAAAGTAACATCTATTCGTGAATCAACTGTCATGAGTTCTCTTACATTAGATGTACTTTATTCTAAACTAAAAACTCATGAAATTGACATCCTAGCACGTAAGAACCCAAACAAGTCTATTGCATTTGTCTCACAACGTGATATGTCTAGCTCCGGCCAATCATCATCCTGCAATACACTTGCTTTGTTGTCCTCACTAACCCTGGAGCAGATCGAAGAAATTCCAGAAGAGGAGTTGGCACTCATCTCTACTAGATTCTCAAAAGCATTGCAAAATGTGAGAACTAGAAGGAGAGGAAGCTCCGGACCTCAACGCTGTTTTGAATGTGGTAAAACAGGACACTTTCGTACAGAATGCCCTAACCTTTCAGGTCCGACCACCCGGGAAGAAAAACAAAGCAAGATCCGGACCTCCTCTGGAAATTCCAACAAGAAGAAGAAAGGTACCATAGGACGCAAGATGATCAACAGCTTCATCACCGCGCTTCAAGAGCTCAGTTCAAGTGATGTAGACTTTAAAGTGATGAAGATAATGATGATCTGGCCAACTTATGCTTCATGGCGGGCAAACCAAGATCAAGATCAAGTTAGGAGGAAGCAGAACACAACAGTGACGATGATGAGGTATGTTCTACCTGCAATGAAATGTGTGATGCTATTTCTCGTGCAACTATTATTGTCAAGAAAAAGGACAAAAAGCTTAGGGATAGTGCTGCTAAAATTGAATCACTAGAATCTGAAATTAACCGTTTAAAAACTTTGATTCCTAGTGATGATGCATGTCCCTCATGTGACTTAATCTATGAACAATTGTCCACATTAAGAAGTGCACACTCCTCCACTCTAGATAAACTTGATGAAGAAATTAAAAAGAACAAAGAGCTTGCTGCACTTAATGATAAAAACTTGAAAGATGCTAGCTGTTCTGCAATTGACTTGCATTGTTCTGCATGTGAAAATCTTGATAAGAAACTGCAAGATGCTATGAATGAAATTTCTATGTTGAACAATGCTTTACGTTCTCATGAAGTTAAATTTTGTTCCAATTGCAAACTAAAAGGAAAAACTTCATGTGAAAACTGCCTAGACTTGTCCAAGAAACTTGATGACATGAATAGGACACTAGGTCGGTTTTGTAATGGGGATAAGAATCTAAACTTGCTGCTGAATTCTTCCAAGTCTAGCAAAGATAAAACTGGTTTAGGTTTTGATTCTCATGTTCATGCTAAGGCACATCCACCTAAAATTGTAAGGTCATTAGGAAGTGGTTTGATTCAAACAGTTCCTAAACAAAAAGAAGTGGTTTTCAAATCTGCAGGAGTGTTGCCTCATTCGGTTTCAAATAAAAATATTGCTTGCTCATCTAGACATGAACACAAAGTTAAATTTCATTGTACCTTCTGTGGTAGAGATGGTCATGTCATAGATTTTTGTTATAGACTAGCTAAACAACAGAAAAAGGAAAGAAAAATTGCTAGATCTTATAACTTTCATGCAATTAGAAAAACACAACCTGCTTTAGTGAGTCAGAAATTTGAGAAGGTAGCTTCCAGACCTTCTGGTAAGAAATCCGCAAAAGCAGCTCCGATAGTTCCGATAGCTCCAAGAGCTACCGGATCTTCTTTTGTTCCCTCTGGAGCTTCAGTTTTTGCCTCCGGACCTTCTGCTTTTACCTCCGGAGCTACCGGTTTTCACTCTAAACAAGTAACAACTTCTAAATCAACTGTTAAGAAAAGAAAACCTCAATCTTTGACTCATAAACCTGCTGTTTTATCTCAGCATTCGCGTGTTTTTCCTGGTGCACGTCGTGTGACTCAGTACTGGATTCCTAAATGCCTTTTGACTAACCCCAGTATTGAGTCATCGGCGTATTGTGCTTCTATGTAGGTTACACGCTTGAGGAAGGAGAATATTTGGATTGTGGATTCAGGTTGCTCACGCCACATGACCGGTAACAAAGATTGGTTCTCCTCCCTCACCTTTGTGTCACGTGTAGAGAATGTTACTTTTGCCGATAATTCTTCAACTCCTATAATTGCTAAGGGTTCGGTTAGAGTAAATGATCGCTACACTTTGAAGGATGTGGCACTTGTCAAAAATTTGAAATATAACTTGCTTTCTGTTTCACAATTGCTAGATGAAAATCTAGAAATTACTTTCAATAAAAACTGCTGCAAAGTTGTAGATTCAAATAGTGAGCTTATTTTTAACATGTCTCGGTTTGGAAGAGTTTTTAAAGCTGATTTTGATATGTCTTCTTCTAAGCATAGGTGTCTAGTTGCTAATGATTCAAAGGACTTATATTTTTGGCATCGTAGACTTGGTCACGTAGGCTTTGATCACCTAACACGTGTTAGTGCTCTTGATCGCATACGTGGGCTGCCTAAGCTTAAAGGGGACAAAGAAATTGTGTGCTCTTCTTGTAGATATGCTAAGATGGTTGCAGGTTCACATACTCCTCTCACAATGATCATGACAACTGAACCATGTCAACTTTTGCATCTTGACACCGTAGGACCTTCACGTGTTCAATCCTTCGGAGGTAAATGGTATGCTCTTGTTATTGTTGATGATTATTCTAGATATTCTTGGGTGTATTTTATGGCGTCTAAGAATGAAGTATTTAGTCACTTTAGAACTTTATTTCTTAGATTATCAATTGATCACCCAGAATCATTAAAAGCAATTAGAAGTGATAATGGAACTGAATTTAAAAATCAATTCTTTGATCACTTTTGTGCTGAAAATAGAATAGATCATCAATTTTCTTCACCATATGTACCTCAACAAAACGGTGTTGTAGAAAGAAAGAACAGAACCCTAGTTGAGATGGCTAGGACTATGCTTGATGAATATCAAACCCCTAGGAAATTTTGGGCTGATGCATTAGCAACTGCTTGTTATGTCTCAAATCGTATTTTCTTGCGTGCTAAGCTAGGTAAAACACCATATGAGCTCCGGTTTGGACATAGGCCTAGTGTTACACACTTTCGGGTCTTTGGTTGCAAATGCTTTGTTAAGAAACATGGTAATCTTGATAAATTTGAACCTAGATCCAATGATGGCATGTTTCTTGGTTATCCATCTCATACTAGAGGCTACCGTGTGCTTTTACTTGACACTAACAAAATTGTGGAGACTTGTGAAGTGTCTTTTGATGAAGCTAGCCCAGGTACTAGCTCCGGTGTTGCAGGACCAGATTCATATTCTCAGGGGGAGGGTATTTTTGAAGATGAAGAAGAGCCGGTGATACTGCCTGGTAGTTCCGAAGTTGACACGTGTCCAGCTCCGGACATTGAACAAGCTCCGGCTGTCACCTCTGCTGGTCCTGATCGTCCACAAATCACAAGCTCATCAATCTACAATGAACCTAATGAAAAAGAAGCTTGTGAGACATCTGTTCCCCTACGTTTTTACAAAGATCATCCCCCACAACAGATGATTGGAAGCTTGCATGAACGAGTCACACGGTCCAGGTTTTGCGATCCAAACTCTCATGCTCATTCTGCTTTTGTTGCTTCTTTTGAACCCAAAGATATATCACACGCACTCACTAATGAATCTTGGATTATTGCCATGCAAGAAGAGTTAGAAAATTTTGAAAGAAATAATGTTTTGAAACTTGTACCTCCACCTCAAGGCCACACTTTAATTGGAACTAAATGGGTATATAAAAATAAACAATGTGAGGATGGGGTTGTGATTAGGAATAAGGCTAGGTTGGTTGCTCAAGGTTTCACTCAAGTTGAAGGTCTAGATTTTGATGAAACTTTTGCTCCTGTCGCTAGATTAGAAGCCATAAGAATTTTGTTAGCTTTCGCAGCATCTAAAGGTTTTAAGCTATATCAAATGGATGTTAAAAGTGCTTTTCTTAATGGCTACATAGATGAGGAGGTTTATGTCAAACAACCACCAGGTTTTGAAAATCCAGATTTTCCTAATCATGTTTACAAACTGTCCAAAGCCTTATATGGTCTCAAACAAGCCCCTAGAGCATGGTATGATAGGTTAAAAACATTCTTACTTGAAAAGGGGTTTACAATGGGAAAGGTTGATAAAACTCTTTTTGTGCTTAAACATGGAAATGACTCATTATTCGTTCAAGTGTATGTGGATGATATTATCTTTGGTTGTGCTTCTCATGATCTTGTGTCCAAGTTTTCAGCAATGATGAGTTCCGAATTTGAAATGAGTATGATGGGTGAACTCACTTACTTTTTGGGGCTGCAAATCAAGCAAACCAAGGAGGGTACCTTTGTGCATCAAACAAAGTATACCAAAGATCTCCTAAGGCGCTTCAACATGGACAAAAGCAAGCCTCTTCGGACACCAATGGGAACAGCAACAACACTTGAACTTGATGAAGATGGTGAATCCGTGGATCAAAAAGAATACAGAAGTATGATCGGATCACTTTTGTACCTTACAGCATCAAGACCGGACATACAATTCAGCGTATGTCTTTGTGCACGGTTTCAAGCTTCCCCACGTGTTTCACATCGTCAAGCCGTCAAAAGGATTCTCAGGTACTTACATGGAACTCAAGAATTTGGCATTTTTCTTCCTTCTTCCTCAATCGTTTCTTTGAAAGTTTTTTCGGATGCTGATTTTGGGGGTTGTAGGATTGATAGGAAAAGTACTTCCGGTGCTTGTCATTTTCTTGGTAATTCTCTTGTTGCTTGGTCCTCTAGAAAACAAAATTCAGTTGCACAATCCACAGCCGAATCTGAATATGTAGCTGCTGCTAGTGCTTGCTCACAAATTCTTTGGATTGTTCAAACACTTAAGGACTATGGGGTTGATCTAGATAGTGTTCCACTGTTCTATGATAACACTAGTGCCATTTGCATTGCTAAAAACCCCGTGCAACATTCTAGAACTAAGCACATTGATATTAGGTATCACTTTCTCCGAGATAATGTTGAAAAAGGAAACATTGTGCTTCACCATGTAGATACCGAACATCAATTGGCTGACATTTTTACAAAACCTTTGGATTTCACTCGTTTTTGTTACATTCGTAGTGAAATAGGGATTATGCATCCTCAAGGATTAAATTGAGGGGGAGCTTTTGAAACTTTGGGAAGTCTGTGTGTGAATCTGAAATTAAAATAATATGAGCATAGTATTTCATACATATATGACTTTGTGATTCCTTTTACATGCTGAAAGTTCTTACTACATTACTCGTGTTATACATTTTGTAGTTTTTTTCCATGTCTAGTAATTGGAATAATTACTTACACTAAATCTGGTCATGGTCGAACTTTCTTGCTGTTTTGAACTTGTTGCATGCTCGCAAATGCTTTTAATTATTAAGAATGCATCAAGTAATCAACTCACATGTTGAGTTTTTATGAACAAATATAAATTGAGAAAAGATCAAGAGAATATGCATGCATCACACTTCTTCTTTTGAGATAGCTTGTCATTGCACTTAGATATGAACTTGGAAGAAGTTGTGTATGACTAAAACCATGTCCTTAAGCTTCTGATTGTCAAATGACATAGGCTTGGCTTGGTTGGTTAGAATAAGGCAGATGAGCATATAATCTCTTGCAAATATCATATTATCTAAATTTATGCTTTGAAAAATAATAAAATGCAGCAACAAATGTCATGCTTTCAGGTTTTGAAATAGTTGAGTTCGTGAGATCATGACCTGCTAAAAATGAAAATCACACTTGCTTTCTAGCATGGCTTACACTACATTATGTATCTCATTGATGTGATAGTGTAAGTTACTTGATAGTATGACTTGGGTGAGCTTTGTTTATATGTATATGTTATAATATGCTCATAACAACTAAAGAAGGAGAGATAATTTGTTTATATCTCATAACAATTAAAATTTCTCTTTTACCTTGCTGAATACATTGTCAAAGGGGGAGAGATTAATCACACATTCAAAAAGGAAGAGATAAGCATGAAGAGAATATGTGCATAAGGAAAGTTAATAAAGGGGGAGAGATAATATGGGATATTTTTTTTCCTTCTCATTTTATTTTTTATTTAAACAAAAAGGGGAGAAATTGTTTTCAAAACTTTTATTTGAATAAGCCAATGTTCGGAATTTTAAATGGTGTTGCCAATGCATTCATCAAGGGGGAGATTGTAAAACCTATGTGTGCTGAATACATTGGCTTGTAGTGAATACACTTGGCTTTGATGATAAAAGTTTTTAATATCACCAAAACACCTTTTTATCAAGGTCCGACTCTAGCTCCGAGCTACAGCAAGGTCCGACGATAGGTCCGGCTTGCTTTGGGTAGCTCCGGTTACGTTTGATGCTAGGTCCGACTTCTTGGTAAGGTCCGACCAGCTTTGGTTAGCTCCGGTGAGCTTTATCTTTAGCTCTGGCATATATTTGATAGCTCCGACATATTTTCGTTAGCTCCGGGATGCTAAGCTTCGACGTACTTTGTCTAGCTCCGGGTTTTGGGTTGACTAGTTCCGACTAAGTTTTGATAAGCTCCGGATCCAGGATCTACTAGTTTTGGTAAGCTCCGGCGCTAGGTTCTACTAGCTCTTGTTAGCTCCGGCTCAAGCTCCGGGTTGCTCTGGCAAGGTCCGGAACTTGACCGCAGTGCTTCTGCTTTGCATTTGCAATGTCTCGTACTTGCTTTACTTGATTGGAAAGATTGCTTAGTTTTCATTTGCTAAGTTTTTGGTGCGTTTTGGATGATACGGTTGATATCGTTTCTACTGTGGTTTTGCAACATGCTTATGTGAGGTTCTCACGTAAGGTGTTGTGTTCGGAACTAACGTGAGTCAAGTCGAGGACTTGGGCTCGTATAGATTGGTTGTTTATTCATGTGCAGGTGTTGCTTGAGTTCAAGTCATGGCTGGTGACGGGATCCATTGGACTAGTCTCAGGAGGAGATGAGGTTCCAACAACCAAGTTCAGGAGGAACTGTGGTTGAGCGGGTCAGGAGGTCGCACAGGATGATTGAATCAAGGACAGTGCATATGAAGGTCGAAGGAAGGTGTTCGCACGTATGCATGAGGTGCATGACGTGGCAATATGCTTCTAGAGACGGATTATGGAAGGAAGATCTGATCGGAAGGATCGGATCGTATCGGTTGATGACTTTGGCTGCTAGCTGAGTTGGTTATGGCTCGGTATGGAAAGTATCGAGTTGGTTATGTTAGGATTTCGTGTGTGTCACAAATTTGAGTTGTTTAGGAATGTGGGATACGTTCCTAAGGTGTTTGGAAGTCTTAAGATTGCTTCTATCTGCGTATGGAAGAATCTTGAGCAGTTATGGAAAGTTAGGATTCGTGATCTGAGTAGGATTGGAGTCCTAGATGATATTGGGTTGGCCTAAGGGCTGGTTATATAAGCAAGGGAGCCCATAGCTCGTGGTAGACGACTTTGGGGCTGTTCCTATTGTGTTCTATTGAATAAAATTCATTGTTTGAAGGAATTTTTGTGCCTTGTTCGACCGACTTGTTCCAGACAAGTTTTACTCGTCGAGTTTCTGGACAGCACTACCTTTTGTCGGTGGTTTTATCATAACTCAAGTTTTTCTGATCCAATTGACGTGATTCTTTTTGGGTTGTCTTCACAACTTGATTGTCTATCATCTGTCAAAATTTCACGGTCATTGGATTTGTGGTTTTTGATCTACACGAGTTTCTTTGCAGCACTCCAGAAACTGTTTTTCTCGAGTTGGTCAGATTGACCATAGTCTGATCTTTCGATCATAACTTGAGTTTTTCTCAACGGATTCGAGTAATTCTTTTTGTGTTGTCTTCGTGACTTGATTCTCTCTGATATCTATGACTTTTGTCACGATGAAACACGTTTAGATTAGTCTCATACACGATTTCTTTAACAGATCGTTTTTCTACCAAAGGGATTAGGGTTTTATTGTTTCCGTTGCGTAAGATTTTTAAATTTACCATTCACCCCCCCTCTGGTAGATTTTCACGTGCTCTTCGATCCTACAGTATTGGCAGTTATGGCTGATATCATTTTGCTATAGTTTGCAACTTGCTTATGTGAGGTGCTCACGTAAGGTGTTGTGTTTTTGGAACTAACCAGAGTCAAGTCGAGGACATGTGCTCAGAAGTATTGGTTATTTATTCATGTGCATGTGTTGCTTGGGTTCAAGACATGTCTGGTGATGGGATCCATAGAACTAGTCTTAGAGAGAAGATGAGGTTCAACAACCAAGTTTGAGAGGAATTGTGGTTGAGTTGATCGGGAGGTTGTCCAACATGTTTGAATCAAGAACAATGCATATGAAGGTATCGTGGATGTCGTTGGAAGATGTTTGCATGTGTGCAAGGAGTGCATGCACGTGGCTACATGGTTTCGAGGCGTGATGAAGAGATGTGGACGTAAAAAATTGATCGGAAAGGTCCGATCGACTAGGTTATGGACTCAGGCTACGACTGAGTCGGGTTTGACTCTAATATGGAAAGATTTGAGTTGGTTATGATAGGATTTCATGTGGGTCACAAAGTTAGGTTGTTTTTAGGAATGTGGGATATGTTCCTAAGGTGTTTGGAAGTCTTAAGATTACTTCTATCTGCTTATGGAAGAGTCTTGAATAGTTATGGAAAGTTTCGGTTGAATTTGAGTAGGATATGAGTCCTAGTTAGGATTGGGTTGGCCTAAGGGATGGTTATATAAGCAAGAGAGGCCAGAGATCATGGTACACGACTTTGGGGATGTTCCTATTGTGGTCTGATCAATAAAGTTCATAGTTTAAAGGAACTATTGTGCCTTGTTCGTCTGACTTGTTTTCGTCAAGTCTTTCTTGTTGAGTTTCTACACAACACTACCTTGCTTTAGTGGTTTTATCATAATGCGAGTTTTACAGATCCAATTGACATGATTCTTTTTGGGTTGTATTCACAACTTGATTATATATCGTCTATGAAAATTTCACAGTCATTAGATTTTTGGTTTTGGATCTACACGAGTTTCTTTGCAGTGTTGCAGATCTGGTTTTTCTCAGGTAGAACAGATTGATTTTTGCTCGATCTTTCGATCGTAACTTGAGTTTGACTCGACGGATTTTCGTGATTTATGTTGTGATGTATTCGTGACTTGATTCTCCACAATCTATACTGGTTTTATAACAATTGATGACGTTTAGATTAGTCGCACACATAATTTCTTTAACAGATCAATTTTCTGCTGAGGGGTTTTTATTGCTTCCGCTAAAAAGGTTTTAATCTACCATTCACCCCGCCTCTGGTATCCTTACACGTTCTCTTCAATCTTAAAATTGGTATCAGAGTCAGTGCTCTAATATTTGTGATTTGCACGTGCTTTTGACTAATCATCATGGATAAATACTCCGCAAAACCTTGTGTCTTTAGTGGTATTGATTTTCAGGTTTGGAAGGCAGGTATGGAAGCTTTCATCCAGGCACAAGGCTTCGCAGTATGGAAAAAGGTGTACAAGCCTTACGACTTGGCATAAAACGATCAAGTCACGACTACAAACATGAGAGATGTCGACAACAACAATAAGGCTGACAACATGATCATACAAGGATTGACTCAAAGCGACTTCGACCGTGTTGCTCACCTCCAATCTGCATATGATGTGTGGAAAGCACTCTGCGACTACCACGAAGGATCCCACACGATCAAGGAGGTAAGGCAAGACATGTTCAAAAAGGAGTACATGCGCTTTGAGATGCAACCAGTGAGTCCATCGACGATCTCTTTGCTCTTTTTAATAAAATTCTCAGCAACTTGTGTAGCATCATTGGTAATTTCCAGATGCTGAAATTGCTAGGCAATTACTAAGTGCATTAGAAACGTCAATTTGGGAGATGAAAGTCACATCTATTTGTGAATCTACTGTCATGAACACACTTACTTTAGATGTTTTATATTCTAAACTGAAAACTCTTGAAATTGACATAATCTCACGTAAGAACCCCAGCAAGTCTCTTCCATTTGTTTCTCAATGTGACATGCTTATCTTCGGCTAATCTTCATCCTGTGGAACACTTGCTTTGTTGTCCTCTCTAACCCTTGAACAGATTGAAGAGTTTCCAGAGGAAGAACTTTTGCACTTATCTCGACCCAGTTCTCAAAAGCATTGCAAAATGTGAGAACTAGAAGGAGAGGAAGTGTCAGACCTCAATGATGCTCGAATGTGGTAAGACGGGACATTTTCGCACGTATTTCCCTAACCTTTCAAGTGCTACTTCCCGTGATGAAAAGCAAACAAGGACGAAACACTCCTCGGCAAACAACAAAAAAAAGAAGGGTTTTACAGGACGCCAATTGGTGAATAGTTTTATCTCCGCACTTCAAGAACTTTGCTCGAGTGACATGGACATTAGAAGTGACGAAGATGAAGATGATTTTGCAAACTTGTGTTTCATGGCACGCAAGTCAAGATCAAGTATGGAGGAGGCAGAACACAACAGTGACAATGAAGAGGTATGTCCTACTTGCAAAGAAATGTGTGATGCTATTTCTCGTGCCACTGTTATAGTTAAGAAAAAGGACAAAAAGCTTAGGGACAATGCTGTTAAAATTGAGTCACTAGAATCTAAAATTAATCGTTTGAAATCTTTGATTCCTAGTTGTCGGTACCCTGTGTACCAGATACCCTTTGGGACTGCAAAGAATGCTAAGGAACTCAACATACCTGAGTTGAAGACATCCGAAGGCCCCACATGTCATACAGAACCGGACCTACCTCCCTTATATGGTTAGTTCCGCCACGTGTATCATTGAACCGGAGCTACATTCCATACATGGGAAAGCTCTGGACTAGATACCTGCGTGGCGCCCTGGACCTAACCCCCGATAGAGGGAAGCTCCGGTACCGACACATGTACAACAGCACCGGACCTACTCGTCCAAGACAGTAAGCTCTGGAGCTGCCACGCGTCCAACTGCCGGACCTTCAACCTCAACAGGTAGATTGATGGACCTTCAATTGCTCGGACCTTCAAGGAACATTAAAGACCTCAAGACCCGATTAAGTGCCATTAATGCTATCTTAATGGCACATGATTGGAGGGGCCTTAATACCAGTAACGCCACTATCAAGGCGCGTTACCACGCTATTAAGGATGATTAAGCACATTAATTGTGTATTAAGCATCAGTAACCGCCAGGGCCACATGTCAGGCCAGGCTGATGATGTAACGGTCAGTCCTTGTACTATAAAAGGAGTGGCCGAGCGATACACAAGGGGGGAGGGACACATAGGCCCAGACGCACCCACACGCGCTCAAGACACTCTGGTCTTACACACAAGCGCTCAGACGCTCAATATAGCAACAACACACCCCATGGAGTAGGGTATTACGCTTAGGCGGCCCGAACCACGTAAATCCTCGTGTCAACTTGCCATCTTGTTCATAATCTCTGCCCGCCCACAGGCGAACTACAAATTATGTGGGCTACTAACGGTAGTACCGGGAGAATTGTCAGAATCACACTCCGACAGTTGGCGCGCAAGGAAGGGGGTGCCCGAGATTCAAACATGGTGAACTCTGCTGCTGGATCATCCAACGGTAACTATGCTGTTTAACCTGCTAGAGGCAATCCCTCCAACATGCAACAGCTAGCAGGTGCCATGGCTCCAGCAGGAGTCATGCCACCGCCGCCACCATCTGCTCCTGCGAATCAAGCTAGACGTCGAGATGGGGCGTCTACGTCGGCCACTGCATCGGCGAACAACAACCCTGAACACGCGATTAATGCTGCACGTGGTCTTCTCCAACGTCCACCGCCTCCAGGAGCACCCCAGGGTGTGATGGAGCAGTGGAGAGTTGATGTGGAACATTTGGTTGCGGCAGCAGCTGATGGCATCAGCAATCAAGGTCCTCCCCCCGGGGCGGGCCCCATCGCAGTATCAGACCGTGTTGGGTAGACTTGGTCCGCACGCTTCACAGCATAGGAGGCGTGTTGCATCTCAACAGGCGACATCGCTACCTTCCGGGGCGCGACGTACTCACACGGTAACCAGGCTTTCGACTCACGACCTCCGGGCCGAGCTCAATCATCGTTACCATCAACAGGACGACTGCGTCCATATTGAGCATGCTCGCGAGAGGAGAGAGGCTCGGGACAGCCGTGCTCCTGAGGGAGTACGAGGAGGCTGTTCTTCCTTGGCCAAGCATCTACACATGGACGGATTGCCGCAGAGGTTCCGGCCTCACCTGCCGGAGCAATTTGACGGGACTGTCAATCCCGCCGAATTTCTCCAAATCTACTCCACCGCAATCCTGGCTGTAAGACCTATGTGTGCTGAATACATTGGCTTGTAGTGAATACACTTGGCTTTGATGATAAAAGTTTTAAATATCACCAAAACACCTTTTTATCAAGGTCCGACTCTAGCTCTGAGCTACAGCAAGGTCCGACGGTAGGTCCGGCTTGGTTTGGGTAGCTCCGGTTACGTTTAATGCTAGGTCCGACTAGCTTTGGTTATCTCCGGTGAGCTTTATCTTTAGCTCCGGCATGTCTTTGCTAGCTCCAGCATGTCTTTGATAGCTCTGACATATATTTGATAGCTCTGACATGCTTTTGCTAAGCTCCGACGTACTTTGTCTAGCTCCGGTTTTGGGTTGACTAGTTTTGACTAGTTTCTGGTTAGCTCCGGCGCTAGGTCCTGCTAGTTTTGTAAGCTCCAGCAGGAGCTTGGTTGTACTAGTTTGGTAAGCTCCGGCGCTAGGTTCTACTAGCTTTTGTTAGCTCCGGCTCAAGGTCCGAGTTGCTCTGGCAAGGTCCGGAACTTGACCGTAGTGCTTCTGCTTTTCATTTGCAATGTTTCGTACTTGCTTTACATTGTTGTAAAGATTGCTTAGTATTCATTTGCTAAGTTTTTGGTGCGTTTTGGTTGATATGGATGATATCGTGTTACTGTGGTTTTGCAACATGCTTATGTGAGGTTCTCATGTAGGGTGTTGTGTTTGGAACTAACTTGAGTCAAGTCGAGGACTTGGGCTCGTATGGATTGGTTGTTTATTCATGTGCAGGTGTTGCTTGAGTTCAAGACATGGCTGGTGACGGGATCCATTGGACTAGTCTCAGGGAGGAGATGAGGTTCCAACAACCAAGTTCGGGAGGAATTGTGGTTGAGCTGATCAGGAGGTTGCGCAGCATGTTTGGATCAAGAACAATGCATATGAAGGTATCATGGACGTCATTGGAAGATGTTTGCACATGTGCAAGGAGTGCATGGACGTGGATACATGGTTCCGGGACGTGATGAAGAGATGTGGAAGTAAAGAATTGGTCGGAAAGGTCCAACCGACTAGGTTATGGACTCAAGCTGCGGCTGAGTCGGGTTTGACTCAAATATGGAAAGATTTGAGTTGGTTATGATATGATTTCGTGTGGGACACGAATTTGAGTTGTTTAGGAATGTGGGATACGTTCCGAAGGTGTTTGGAAGTCTTAAGATTGCTTCTATCTGCGTACAGAAGAATCTTGAGCAGTTATGGAAAGTTACGATTCGTGATCTGAGTAGGATTGGAGTCCTAGTTGATATTGGGTTGGCCTAAGGGCTGGTTATATAAGCAAGGGAGCCCAGAGCTCGTGGGGCACGACTTTGGGGCTGTTCCTCTTATGTTCTATTGAATAAAATTCGTAGTTTGAAGGAACTTTTGTGCCTTGTTCGTCCGACTTGTTCCAGACAAGTTTTACTCGTCGTGTTTCTGGACAGCACTACCTTTCGTCGGTGGTTTTATCATAACTCGTGTTTTACAGATCCAATTGACATGATTCTTTTTGGGTTGTCTTCACAACTGGATTATCTATCATATATCAAAATTTCACGGTCATTGGATTTGTGTTCTATGATCTACACGAGTTTCTTTGCAGCATTCCAGAACTGTTTTTCCTCGGGTAGGGCAGTTTGACCTGTGTTTGATCTTTCGATCATAACTTGAGTTTTTCTCGACGGATTTGAGTGATTCCTTTTGTGTTTTCTTCGTGACTAGATTCTCTCTGATATCCATCACTTTTGTCACGGTGAAACACATTTATATTAGTCTCACACACGATTTATTTAAGAGATCGATTTTCTACCGAAGGGGTTGGGGTTTAATTGTTTCCGCTGCGTAAGATTTTTAAATCTACCATTCACCCCCTCTGGTAGATTTTCTCGTGCTCTTCGATCCTACAATTGGTATCAGAGCCACGGTGCTCTAATCTTTGTGATTTGCGCGTGTTTTTGACTAATCATCATGGAGAAGTACTCTGCCAAACCTTGTGTGTTCGCTGGTATTGATTTTTAGGTTTGGAAGGCACGCATGGAGGCTTTCATCCAGGCACAAGGCTTTGCAATATGGGAGAAGGTATACAAGCCTTACGAAGTGCCATCAAACGATCAAGTTACAACTACAAATCTGAGAGATGTCGACAACAACAACAAGGCTCGGAACTTGATCATACAAGGATTAACTCAAAGCGACTTCGACCGTGTTGCACACCTCCGATCTGCATACGATGTGTGGAAAGCACTTTGTGACTACCACGAAGGATCCAACATGATCAAAGAGGTAAGGCAAGACATGTTCAAAAAGGAATACATGCGCTTCGAGATGCAACCCGATGAGTCTATTGATGACTTTTTTGCTCGCTTTAATAAAATTCTCAGCAACTTGCGTAGTGTCAATGTTATTTTTTCAGATGCTGAAAATGCTAGGCAATTGCTAAGTGCATTAGATATGTCAATTTGGGAGATGAAAGTCACATCTATTCGTGAATCTACTGTCATGAGTTCTCTTACATTAGATGTACTCTATTCTAAACTAAAAACTCATGAAATTGACATCCTAGCACATAAGAACCCAAATAAGTCTATTGCATTTGTTTCACAACGTGATATGTCTAGCTCCGGCCAATCATCATCTTGCAATACTCTTGCCTTGTTGTCCTCACTAACCCTGGAGCAGATTGAAGAATTTCCAGAAGAGGAGTTGGCACTCATCTCTACTAGATTCTCAAAAGCATTGCAAAATGTGAGAACTAGAAGGAGAGGAAGCTCCGGACCTCAACGCTGTTTTGAATGTGGTAAAAAAGGACACTTTCGTATAGAATGCCCTAACCTTTTAGGTCCGACCACCCGGGAAGAAAAACAAAGCAAGGTACGGACCTCCTCTGGAAATTCCAACAAGAAGAAGAAAGGTACCATAGGACACAAGATGATCAACAGTTTCATCACCGCGCTTCAAGAGTTCAGTTCAAGTGACGTGGACATTGGAAGTGATGAAGATAAAGATGATTTGGCAAACTTGTGCTTTATGGCGGGCAAGTCAAGATCGAGTATGGAGGAGGCAGAACACAACAGCGACAATAAAGAGGTATGTCCTACTTGCGAAGAAATGTGTGATGCTATTTCTCGTGCCACTGTTATTGTTAAGAAAAAGGGACAAAAAGCTTAGGGATAGTGCTGCTAAAATTGAATCACTAGAATCTGAAATCAACCGTTTAAAAACTTTGATTCCTAGTGATGATGCATGTTCCTCATGTGATTTAATATATGAACAATTGTCCTCATTAAGAAGTGCGCACACCTCCACACTTGATAAACTTGAGTTAGAAATTGAAAAGAACAAAGAGCTTGCTGCACTTAATGATAAAAACTTGAAAGATGCTAGCTGTTCTACAATTGATTTGCATTGTTCTACTTGTGATGATCTTGATAAGAAACTACAGGATGCTATGAATGAAATTTCTATATTGAACAATGCTTTACGTTCTCATGAAGTTAAATTTTGTTCAAATTGCAAACTAAAAGGAAAAACTTCATGTGAAAATTGCCTTGATCTGTCCAATAAACTTGATGACATGCATAGGACATTAGATCGGTTTTGTAATAGGAATAAGAACCTAAACTTACTGCTGAATTCTTCCAAGTCTTGCAATGACAAAACTGGTTTAGGTTTTGATTCTCATGATCATGCTAAGGCACATCCACCTAAAATTGTAAAGTCATTAGGAAGTGGTTTGATTCAAACAGTTCCTAAACAAAAAGGAGTGGTTTTCAAATCTGCAGGAGTGTTGTCTCATTCGGTTTCAAATAAAAATATTGCTTGCTCATCTAGACATGAACACAAAGTTAAATTTCATTGTACCTTCTGTGGTAGAGATGGTCATGTCATAGATTTTTGTTATAGACTAGATAAACAACTGAAAAGGGAAAGAATGGTTGCTAGATCTCATAACTTTCATGCAAAATTTGCTGCACACATTGAACCGAATGTACAACCTGCTGTTTTGAGTCAAAAACATTCAAAGTTTACCTCCGGACCTTCTGTTTTTGCCTCCGGAGCTACTGATTTTTGTGCTACACAAGTAACACCTTATAGGTCAGTAGTCAAGAATAAAAAATCTCAAACTTTGACTCATAAACCTGCTGTTTTGTCTCAGCTTTCGCGTGTTTTTCCTATTGCACGTCGCGTGACTCAGTACTGGATTCCTAAATGCCTTTTGACTAACCCCAATATTGAGTCATCGACGTATTGTGCTTCTACGTAGGTTACACGTTTGAGGAAGGAGAACATTTGGATTGTGAATTCAGGTTGCTCACGCCACATGACCGGTAACAAAGATTAGTTCTCCTCTCTCTCTCTTTTGTGTCATGTGTAGAAAATGTTACTTTTGCCGATAATTCTTCAACTCCTATAATTGCTAAGGGTTCGGTTAGAGTAAATGATCACTACACTTTGAAGGATGTGGCACTTGTCAAAAATTTGAAATACAACTTGCTTTCTGTTGCACAATTGCTAGATGAAAATCTAGAAATTATTTTCAATAAAAACTGCTGCAAAGTTGTAGGTTCAAATAGTGAGCTTATTTTTAACATGTCTCGGTTTAGAAGAGTTTTTAAAGCTGATTTTGATATGTCTTCCTCTAAGCATAGGTGTCTAGTTGCTAATGATTCAAAGGACTTATATTTTTGGCATCGTAGACTTGGTCACGTTGGCTTTGATCACCTAACGCGTGTTAGTGCTCTTGATCGCATACGTGGGCTGCCTAAGCTTAAAGGGGACAAAGAAATTGTGTGCTCTTCTTGTAGACATGCTAAGATGGTTGCAGGTTCACATACTCCTCTCACAATGATCATGACAACTGAACCATGTCAACTTTTGCATCTTGACACCGTAGGACCTTCACGTGTTCAATCCTTCGGAGGTAAATGGTATGTTCTTGTTATCGTTGATGATTATTCTAGATACTCTTGGGTTTACTTTATGGCGTCTAAGAATGAAGTTTTTAGTCACTTTAGAACTTTATTTCTTAGATTATCAATTGATCACCCAGGATCATTAAAAGCAATTAGAAGTGATAATGGAACTGAATTTAAAAATCAATCTTTTGATCACTTTTGTGCTGAAAATAGAATAGATCATCAATTCTCTTCACCATATGTACCTCAACAAAACGGTGTTGTATAAAGAAAGAACAGAACCTTAGTTGAGATGGCTAGGACTATGCTTGATGAATATCAAACTCCTAGGAAATTTTGGGCTGATGCGTTAGCAACCGCTTGTTATGTCTCAAATCGTGTTTTCTTGCGTACTAAGCTAGGTAAAACACCATATGAGCTCCGGTTTGGACATAGTCCTAGTGTTACACACATTCGGGTCTTTGGATGCAAATGCTTTGTTAAGAAACATGGTAATCTTGATAAATTTGAACCTAGATCCTTTGATGGCATGTTTCTTGGTTATCCATCTCATACTAGAGGCTACCATGTGCTTTTACTTGACACTAACAAAATTGTGGAGACTTGTGAAGTGTCTTTTGATGAAGCTAGCCCAGGTACTAGCTCCGGTGTTACAGGATCAGATCTGTATCCTCAGGGGGGAGGGTATTTTCGAAGATGAAGAAGAGCCTGTGATACTGCCTAGTAGTTCTGAAGTTGACACGTGTCCAGCTCCGGACATTGAACAAGCTCCGGCTATCACCTATGCTGGTCTTGATTGTCCACAAGTCACAAGCTCATCAATCTACGATGAACCTAATGAAGAAGAAGCTTGTGAGACATCTTTTCCCCTACGTTTTTACAAAGATCATCCCCCACAACAGATGATTGGAAGCTTGCACGAACGAGTCACACGGTCCAGGTTTTGCGATCCAAACTCTCATGCTCATTCTGCTTTTGTTGCTTCTTTTGAACCCAAAGATATATCACACGCACTCACTAATGAATCTTGGATTATTGCCATGCAAGAAGAGTTAGAAAATTTTGAAAGAAATAATGTTTGGAAACTTGTACCTCCACCTCAAGGTCACACTTTAATTGGAACAAAATGGGTATATAAAAATAAACAAAGTGGGGATGGGGTTGTGGTTAGGAATAAGGCTAGGTTGGTTGCTCAAGGTTTCACTCAAGTTGAAGGTCTAGATTTTGATGAAATTTTTGCTCCTGTCGCTAGATTAGAAGCCATAAGAATTTTGTTAGCTTTTGCAGCATCTAAAGGTTTTAAGCTATTTCAAATGGATGTTAAAAGTGCTTTTCTTAATGGCTACATAGATGAGGAGGTTTATGTCAAACAACCACCAGGTTTTGAAAATCCAGATTTTCCTAATCATGTTTACAAACTGTCCAAAGCCTTATACAGTCTCAAACAAGCCCCTAGAGCATGGTATGATAGGTTAAAAACATTCTTACTTGAAAAGGGGTTTACCATGGGCAAGGTTGACAAAACTCTTTTTTGTGCTTAAGCATGGCAATGACTCATTATTCGTTCAAGTGTATGTGGATGATATTATCTTTGGTTGTGCTTCTCATGATCTTGTGTCCAAGTTTTCAGCAATGATGAGTTCCGAATTTGAAATGAGTATGATGGGTGAACTCACTTACTTTTTGGGGCTGCAAATCAAGCAAACCAAGGAGGGTACCTTTTTGCATCAAACGAAGTATATCAAAGACCTTCTAAGGCGCTTCAACATGGACAAAAGCAAGCGTCTTCGGACACCAATGGGAACAGCAACAACACTTGAACTTGATGAAGATGGTGAACCCGTTAATCAAAAAGAATATAGAAGTATGATCGGATCACTTTTGTACCTCACGGCATCAAGACCGGACATACAATTCAGTGTATGTCTTTGTGCACAGTTTCAAGCTTCCCCACGTGCTTCACATCGTCAAGCCGTTAAAAGGATTCTCAGGTACTTACATGGAACTCAAGAATTTGGCATTTTTCTTCCTTCTTCCTCAACCGTTACTTTGAAAGCTTTTTCGGATGCTGATTTTGGGGGTTGTAGGATTGATAGGAAAAGTACTTCTGGTGCTTGTCATTTTCTTGGTAATTCTCTTGTTGCTTGGTTCTCTAGAAAACAAAATTCAGTTGCACAATCCATAGCCGAATCTGAATATGTAGCTGCTGCTAGTGCTTGCTCACAAACTCTTTGGATTGTTCAAACACTTAAGGACTATGGGGTTGATCTAGATAGTGTTCCACTATTTTGTGATAACACTAGTGCCATTTGCATTGATAAAAACCCCGTGCAACATTCTAGAACTAAGCACATTGCATTAGGTATCACTTTCTCCGAGATAACGTTGAAAAAGGAAACATTGTGCTTCACCATGTAGATACCGAACAACAATTGGCTGACATTTTTACAAAACCTTTGGATTTCACTCGTTTTTGTCACATTCATAGTGAAATAGGGGTTATGCATCCTCATGGCTTAAATTGAGGGGGAGTTTTTGAAACTTGGGAAGTCTATGTGTGAATCTGAAATTAAAATAATATGAGTATAGTATTTCATACATATATGATTCTGTGATTCCTTTTACATGCTGAAAGTTCTTACTACATTACTCGTGTTATACATTTTGTAGTTTTTGCCATGTCTAGTATTTGGAATAATTACTTACACTAAAACTGGTCATGGTCGAACCTTCTTGCTGTTTGAACTTGTTACATGTTCACAAGTGCTTTTTATCATTAAGAATTAATCAAGTAATCAACTCAAATGTTGAGTTTTTATGAACAAATATAAATTGAGAAAAGATAAAGAGAATATGCATGCATCACACTTCTTCTTTTGAGATGGCTTGTCATTGCACTTAGATATGAACTTGGAAGAAGTTGTGTATGACTAAAACCATGTCCTTAAGCTTCTGATTGTCAAATGACATAGGCTTGGCTTGGTTGGTTAGAATAAGGCATATGCGCATATAATCTCTTGCAAATATCATATGATCTAAATTTATGCTTTGAAAAATAATAAAATACAGCAACTAGTGTCATGCCTTCAGGTTTTGAAATAGTTAAGTTTGTGAGATCATGACTTCATTAAATTGAAAATTACATTTGATCTCTAGCATGGCTTACACTACTTTATGTATCTCATTGATGTGATAGTGTAAGTTACTTGATAGTATGACTTGGATGAGCTTTGTTTATATGTATATGTTATAATATGCTCATAACAACTAAAGTTGGTGAGATAATTTGTTTATATGTTCATGACTTGCTGAATACATTGTCAAAGGGGGAGAGATAAGCATGAAGATAAAGAGAATATGTGCATAAGGAGAGATAATAAAGGGGGAGAGATAATATGGGATAATTTTTCTTCTCATTTTATTTTTAATTTACAAAGGGGGAGAAATTGCCTTCAAAACTTTTATGTGAATAAGCCAATGTTCGGATTTTAAATAGTGTTGCCAATGTATTCATCAAGGGGGAGATTGTAAGACCTATGTGCGCTGAATACATTGGCTTGTAGTGAATACACTTGGCTTTGATGATAAAAGTTTTAAATATCACCAAAACACCTTTTTATCAAGGTCTGACTCTAGCTCTGAGCTACAGCAAGGTCCGACGGTAGGTCCGGCTTGGTTTGGGTAGCTCCGGTTACGTTCGATGCTAGGTCCGACTAGCTTTGGTTAGCTCCGGTGAGCTTTATCTTTAGCTCCGGCATGTCTTTGTTAGCTCCGGCATGTCTTTGATAGCTCCGGCATATATTTGATAGCTCCGGCATGCTTTTGCTAAGCTCCGACGTACTTTGTCTAGGTCCGGTTTTGGGTTGACTAGGTTTGACTAGTTTTTGGTTAGCTCCGGCGCTAGGTCCTGCTAGTTTTGTAAGCTCCGACAGGAGCTTGGTTGTACTAGTTTGGTAAGCTCTGGTGCTAGGTTCTACTAGCTTTTGTTAGCTCCGGCTCAAGGTCCGGGTTGCTCTGGCATGGTCCAGAACTTGACCGTAGTGCTTCTGCTTTTCATTTGCAATGTTTTGTACTTGCTTTACATTGTTGGAAAGATTGCTTAGTATTCATTTGCTAAGTTTTTGGTGCGTTTTGGTTGATATGGATGATATCGTGTTATTGTGGTTTTGCAACATGCTTATGTGAGGTTCTCATGTAGGGTGTTGTGTTCGGAACTAACTTGAGTCAAGTCGAGGACTTGGGCTCGTATGGATTGGTTATTTATTCATGTGCAGGTGTTTCTTGAGTTCAAGACATGGCTGGTGATGGGATCCATTGGACTAGTCTCAGGGAGGAGATGAGGTTCCAACAACCAAGTTCGGGAGGAATTGTGGTTGAGCTGATCAGGAGGTTGCGTAGCATGTTTGGATCAAGAACAATGCATATGAAGGTATCATGGACGTCATTGGAAGATGTTTGCACGTGTGCAAGGAGTGCATGGACGTGGCTACATGGTTCCGGGACGTGATGAAGAGATGTGGAAGTAAAGAATTGGTCGGAAAGGTCCAACCGACTAGGTTATGGACTCAGGCTGCGGCTGAGTCGGGTTTGACTCAAATATGGAAAGATTTGAGTTGGTTATGATATGATTTCGTGTGGGACACGAATTTGAGTTGTTTAGGAATGTGGGATACGTTCCGAAGGTGTTTGGAAGTCTTAAGATTGCTTCTATCCGCGTATAGAAGAATCCTGAGCAGTTATGGAAAGTTACGATTCGTGATCTGAGTAGGATTGGAGTCCTAGTTGATATTGGGTTGGCCTAAGGGCTGGTTATATAAGCAAGGGAGCCCATAGCTCGTGGGGCACGACTTTGGGCCTGTTCCTCTTATGTTCTATTGAATAAAATTCGTAGTTTGAAGGAACTTTTGTGCCTTGTTCGTCCGACTTGTTCCAGGCAAGTTTTACTCATCGAGTTTCTGGACAGCACTACCTTTCGTCGGTGGTTTTATCATAACTCGAGTTTTACAGATCCAATTGACGTGATTCTATTTGTGTTGTCTTCACAACTGGATTATCTATCATATATCAAAATTTCACGGTCATTGGATTTGTGGTCTATGATCTACACGAGTTTCTTTGCAGCATTCCAGAACTGTTTTTCCTCGGGTAGGGCAGTTTGACCTGTGTTTGATCTTTCGATCATAACTTGAGTTTTTCTCGACGGATTTGAGTGATTCCTTTTGTGTTGTCTTCGTGACTAGATTCTCTCTGATATCCATCACTTTTGTCACGGTGAAAAACATTTAGATTAGTTTCACACACGATTTCTTTAAGAGATCGATTTTCTGCCGAAGGGGGTGGGGTTTAATTGTTTCCGCTGCGTAAGATTTTTAAATCTACCATTCACCCCCCTCTGGTAGCTTTTCACGTGCTCTTCGATCCTACACTGGCGGCTGGAGGCAACGAGGCCGTGATGTCCCTACACTATTTCCCTGTGGCTTTAACTGGGACCGCCAGGTCTTGGTTCATGAGCCTTCCGCCTAACTCCATCAACAGTTGGGCGGAGTTGTGCCAACAGTTCACTGCCAACTTCGGGAGTTCATATACCCGACGAGGCATGGAACTGGACCTTTTTGCTGTCAAGCAGAAGGGTGGAGAGTCCCTGCGATCCTTCATCCAGAGGTTCTCCCAGGTACGAAACACCATTCCTGCTATCTCAAGCACTTCTGTTATTGTAGCACTGAGACAGGGCGTTCGAGACAAGAAGATGCTGGAGAAGCTGGTGACCAAGGAAGTCACCAGCGTCACGAAACTCTTCAGCTTGGCAGACAAGTGTGCCAAAGCTGCGGAGGGCCGTGAAATGCATTCCCAACCACCTCCGGAGGACAACAAAAAGTCCTCCAAGGGTGAAGCCGCTACCTCCGAGAGTGGCAAGAAGAAGAAAAAATCCAACGGCAAGAAAAAACCATCGATCGGCACACCTACAGCCGTTGCTGCCGCAACTCTAGGTGGCCGGGGGCCGCGCCCCGAGAAAGGACCTCGGCCTTCGTCTGAAGACAGTGGCAGCTCCAAGATGTGGTGTCCCATACACAAGACGAATAGCCACAACCTGGAAGGTTGCCGAGAGGTCCAGAACCTCGCCGAGTGCTACAATAAGCGTCGGGAAGAAGCTCCTTTGTGTCAAAGGGAAGGCAAACAAAAAGTCTACAAAGCTCCGGCTGAAGAGGAGTTAGGCTTTTAGGCCCCAAAAGGTCTTGAAGGTTGTTTACACCTCCGTTTACGATGACTCCGACGTCTCCGACAACGAGCGTCGGAAAACCATGAACACCATCTTTGGTGGTTTGTGGGACATCACCTCCCGCTGTGTCCTCAAGACAATGCGGCTGGACATGGCCTCTGTAGCTCCCACCGCCAGGGCGGAGCCTCATCGGAAGTGGATGGATATAGCCATCACCTTCGATGCTTCAGACTGCACGCGCAACATGATCGGAGCTGGCCAACTCCCACTGATGGTATCTCCGACCATCAACAATGTCCAGCTCCACCACATGATAGTGGACGGAGGTTCGGGGATGAACCTCATAAGCTTCGAGGCTTTCGTCAAGCTTCAGCTCTGACCTTCAGATCTTCGCCCCTCCCGACCTTTCTCTGGAGTAGGTCTAGGGGCCATAACTCCACTCAGTGCCATTACTCTCCTGGTGACCTTCGGGACCCAGGAGAATTACAGGACTACGAAGTTGGTCTTCGACGTGGCGCATATCAACTTTCCATTCAATGCCATCTTGGGCAGGCCAGCCTTGTACAAATTCATGGCTGCTTCTCATTATGGCTACTTGGCGTTGAAGATGCCAACATCATCAGGTGTTCTCCAGATCCGCGAAGATCGTGTTCTCTGGATCCGCGGAGATCGCTCCGCCGGAGTTACTGCTCTCGAAGAACTCCATGCGCTTGCTACAGCACAGGAGGAAGAATCCGGAAAGGAACAAGCTCCGAAGCCTCCGAGCATTTGTCATCGAGGCTCAACCTCCGCACCTCGTGTGCAACCAAGCGGCGACACTGACATTCCCGTCAAGGTCGTCCAAATTGGTTTCGATGCCGCTCAGACCACCCGTATATCGGGAGGTCTAAACGGCAAATAGGAACTCACACTCATCACTTTCCTCTGGGCTAATGTTGACGTGTTTGTCTAGCAACCGTCACAAATGCCTGGGATCCCTAGGGAAGTGATTGAGCACAATCTGAAGATTTATCCCGACGCTCGGCCTGTACATCAGAAGCCTAGGAAGCAATCAGTAGAGCGACAAAACTTCATACATCAAGAAGTGAAGAAGTTGCTCGAAGCTAGATTCATCCGAGAAGCCTTCCACCCAAAATGGCTGGCAAACCCAGTCGTTGTACCTAAGGCTGGCGAGAAACTTCGGATGTGTATCGACTACACTACACTAAATAAGGCATGTCCAAAGGATCCATTCCCACTACCTAGATGTAACACCCTCATTTTCATGCATCATGCCCTACATACACTCATATACATGTTTAACATTAACCTACAACAAGAGGAACGAGTTTAAAATTGATTTGAAACAAAACCGCACATCAAATGCAGGAAAGTGCGGACTAGTCTGATTTTACTGAGGACTAGTCCGATTTCTCTCTGACTAAAAATGGACTTGTCCATTTTTGCTGCGGACTAGTCCGATTTTGCCTCTGGAAACTTTCAGACTTGTCCGATTTTGTGCGGACTAGTCCGATATTCCAAGAATCCTTGAATATTTGCTAAGTCCCTGGACTTTTCTGGACTAGTCCGGTGTCCCAGCGGACTTGTCCGATTTCCTCTCTGTTGAAAGTTGCACTTGTCCGATTTTTGGCCAGACTTGTCCGATTTTCTCTCTGGACGACTTCGGACTAGTCCGGTCTTTTCCGGACTTGTCCGATATTTCGTGACTCCAAATTGATCTTTTGTTTTACGACTTGTTTCTTGGGTTTCACGTTAAGTGGGCCTAGGGACGTCGTGCCTAGCTCTTTTAGAGCCCATGTGGGACTCTAAACCGGCCTCTACTCATCCCAAACTTGAAATCCATCTAACCCTAGCCTTCACCTCTATATAAACAACCCCACCCCTTGGATTGACATCTATTTGCCACTTTCCCACCCCACCCAAACCCTAGTTTGCGGAGAGCTACCATCAAGGAAGGAGGAGGAGATCCCAAGCAAGAAGAAGAAGAGGAGAAAACGAAAGAGGATCAAGATCTCCATCAAGTTTTGTTCTTCATCACCAATTCATCTCCAAGTTCATCACCAACCCTAGATCATCAAGATCCAAGTGTTACCTCCAAGTTCTTGATTCATTGGAGTTCTAAACACCTGGTATACCTTCTATTATATTTTCCTTACATGAATTCAACCCCTAGTCTCCAAATTCACGTCGATCTAGAAAACCCTAATCTGCTGATCTCGCAGAGGGCGGACTTGTCCGGTCCCTAGCGGACTAGTCCAATCTTTCTGGTTAAATTGTGTTGAATTAATTCTAAAATTGGATCTAATCACATCCAAACCTGTATAAACTTGTTAAAATCTAGTAGAACTAGTTATTGACCATTAAAAGCAATCTAGTAACAAGGTCTACCTTGCATTTGCATCAATCATGCATGTCATGTCATATTGAGTAATATTTGTGCACTCTTTGATTGTGTTTCTTGTCTTGTATGTTTATTGTGCAGATTAGATGGATTTGCGCTAGAGAGTGCCGTGGAGGATCTACAACACCAAGAGTTTGAAGGCTTTGACCCTAATCAACCGCAAGAGCAAGGCAAGTGTCCTTGAAGCATATTGATCCTGTTTTAAAATAAATGTTTGTTTGCAAAACTGCATGATGTGTCAATTTGATGGGAATCCTATGATAGGAAGCTTACTAGAATTATTTAACCACCCTTGTCACCTGGAATTTATGGTAGAGAGTCGGGAAGGGCTTTTACCTTTTTGCTTTGCTTGATTAATTGGGATGGGAAAACAACACTACACATTTAATTATGTATTAATGATATTTTGGTTAATGTGAACTGGTTGATATGGTATGGTAATGGGTGATCTAAGCAAGCCTGGTATGTGGATGGGTTGGATGTTATGGTGGTTTGCTTGCTTTAGATCAAAGGACCGGTTCATGCGAGAATAAGCCAGGACTACAGTGCCACCACGAGGCCAAGTATGGGTGCGGTGTAGCTGATTAATTAGGGCTTTGCCAGTGCTATTTGGACCATTATGTATGCTCGGGAAAGGGGTAGTCGGATTGGGTTTGTTGATGATTGGTGGGACTACCCTGGGATCCAAATGGCTCAAGAGGGGGCCCTTGGTTGAAGATGTGCTCAGTTGGAGGCATCACCACTGGTGAAATCTCAGTGGGGTCTAAATAGGCTAGTAATCCCTTTGTAAAGGCTATTTTGTGATCTCTTGGCCATACACCAAAGGAAGTGTAATTGGCAAAAGGGAGGTTCTTTAGTCGCCGACGGGTGATGAAATCACAAACACGTGGGTAAAGAGGTACAAACTCTGCAGAGTTAAATAAAACTATCATGATAGCCGTGCTTCCGGTTATGAGCACCTGGACAACTTCCATGATTAGAGGGAACTCGGTATTGGGATGGTATTTGGGATGGTTATGGTTGGTATTATGGTTATGTATTTAAATTTTGGTATTGAATATGGTTATTGGAAAATGGTGAAATTTGGAATTATGGATGAGGATGGTGAATTATGGACTGGTATTATGATATTACTTATGATTATGATGGGTTTATTTCACATACATGATGTACATTGCTTTTCAAATGTTTTAATGTACTTTTCAGCACTTAGCCATTATTATTGTCGTCATTTGAACCAGCCACATGTCATACTTTCCACACTTGCTGAGTACGACATGTACTCACTCTTGCAATCCCCCCCCAACAGTTGCAGGTCAGGATTGGGAGTTTAATGGCGATAATGCGGAGTTCTAGGCCGTGTCTGCCGTCAGCTTTGCCTGTGGTGTTGATTGGAGTTGCACTATCCCTTATGCTTAGTTGCTTAATTAGTTTATTTCCATTGCACTAGTTGAACTTGTCTTAAATATACATTGGAGCTTGTAATCGAGGATAATATGGTTTGTTTAATAAAATTTGGTTAATTAATCTTGTCTTGTGGTAACTTTCTGTATACTCTTTTGTGAATGCACTCGTGTATGTGTGATGAACATCCTGGGCACACATATGCGTTAGCTTGGTTCATTTTTCGGAACCGGGCTTCACCGATTGGTATCAGAGCCACAGGTTGACCGTAGGATGCATCCTATATAGAATGGACACTCTAGAGCACATAGGAGCACCCAGGAATCGATGTGTTTTTGATTGGAGTGTTGTTTGCTATATATATATATTGTTTGCTTGTGTGCTTAATAGAGGATTTTGGGATGCTTTAGCATTGCCATGTCAACCTAGGCTAGTGTAGCTAGTTGTTTAGTTTCATATCCTTTGATGCATTTAGTTGGGGACGTTTCTGAATTCTTACCTATTGCTTTTCTTCAGATGGTGAGGACTCACAACCAGAGGGATGACAATGATGAGGAGGAGAACAATGGAGTACCTCAAAACAACAATGGGCAAGGACCTACTCATGGAGCTATCAACATTGAGCAGCTTTTGGCCATGCAAAACCAGCTCATGCAGACCATGATACAGACTATGGGACAGCTGTAGGCTGGCAACATCAACAATCAGCCCCACATGCCTCCACCGCCACCCCCGCCTCCTCATAACCGATTGGGAGAATTTATGAGGACTAGGCCGCCGACCTTTGTTCAAGCTGCTGACCCTATGGACACAGATGATTGGCTCAAGTCCGTGGAGAAGAAGTTAGCTATTGTCCAATGCAATGACCGGGAGAAGTTGCTATTTGCTTCTCATCAACTCGTTGGAGCAGCTACGGATTGGTGGGATGCTTATTGCAATGCTCATGAGAACCAAGAGGGAATTACCTGGGTGGAATTCAAGGAGAGTTTCTGTTCCCATTATGTGCCGGAAGGTGTTATGATTTTGAAGAGGCAAGAATTTGAGAATTTAAGGCAAGGAAGATCAAGCGTGAGTGAATATCTCAACAAGTTCACTCAACTCTCAAGGTATGCGCCTGAGGATGTTAGTCGGGATAGCCGGAAGCAATACTTATTCATGAGGGGCTTGACCAATGAGATCCAAGTGCAATTGCTCAATTGTGATTATGCCAATTTTCAGAAGCTTGTGGACAAAGCAATTGTGGTTGAGAACAAGATTCGTGAGATGGAGCAAGACAATAAGAGAAACGTGCCATATCAAGAACATCAACAAGGAAGTGTGCGCCCTCGCCTTGCACCACCCAATGCGCCCTATTACAGCTCCTCTATTCCTGCCCAACACCCTGGATTTGCATTGCACCCAACTCAGTTTGTGCAGCAGAGCCCTGTCATGCAAGCACTTAGGCCTCCAATGCCTTATGCACCTCGTGCTAACTTTCCTGCTGCATGTGTTCAAAACCAAGCACGTCCCAATAATTCTGGTGGAGTTAAGAAGTGTTATACTTGTGGAGAAGCTGTACACTTTGCACATCAATGTCCTAAGTCAGGTCTTGGTCAAGGAAGCAATGCACCGAGGCAAAACCCAAGACCCAATGGAGGACAACCACAAGGGAACCGTGGAGAGCAAAATTTTGCTCGTGGCAACGTGAAGCATGTCTCTACGGAGGATGCTCAACAAGCGGATGATGTGGTCATTGGTATGTTTCTCGCCAATTCCAACCCCGCGACTATGTTATTTGATTTTGGAGCATCGCATTCAATCATTGCATCGAAATATGTTGCCAAGTATAGTTTGCCTATCTCTCATATGAAGTTTACTCTATTGGTTAAGTCTCCTGGAGGAGAGATGAGGACAAATATAGTATGTCCAAAAGTAAGCCTTAGAATAAGGGGGGTAGACTTCCCCGCCATCCTCATTGTTCTGGATTCTCAAGGATTGGACATTATACTTGGTATGGACTGGTTGAGGAAGCACAATGGAGTTATTGTGTGTGCCACGAAGACGGTGAAGTTGACCAATAAAGAAGGGATCACCATAGAATTTGAAGCATCTCAAACCGCACCGAAGTAATTGAAGTTGAATCATATGGACGGTGCCGCAATTGAGGAGATTCTGGTGGTGTGTGAATTTTTGGATTTTTTTCTGGACGAGTTGCCAGGTATGCCACCTGATCGAGACATTGAGTTTGTTATTGATTTAGTACCTGGAACTGCACCTATAGCTAAGAGGCCATATAGGATGCCTCCTATGGAATTAGCGGAGCTCAAGAAGCAAATTCAAGAGCAACTAGAGAAAGGTTTTATTCGCCTAGTTCTTCACCTTGGGGAGCGCCTGTGTTGTTTGTGGACAAGAAAGATGGATCCCAAAGGATGTGTGTGGATTACCGAGATCTCAACGAGGTAACAATCAAGAACAAGTACACCATGCCACGCATAGAAGACTTGTCTGATCAGATGAAGGGTGCGTGTGTCTTCTCTAAGATTGATTTGAGGACGGGATACTTTCAAATGAAGATTAGACCATCGGAAATACCCAAGACAGCTTTTATGACACAGTATGGATCTTATGAGTACACCGTGATGTCTTTTGGATTGACAAATGTGTCTGCCTACTTTATGTACCTCATGAATAAGGTCTTCATGGAGTACTTGGATAAGTTCGGTGTGGTGTTTATTGATTACATTATGATCCACTCGAAGGATGAGAAAAAACATGAGGAACACCTGAGGCTTACATTGCAGAAATTGAGGGAGCATTGATTGTATGCCAAGTTCAACAAGTGTTAGTTTTGGTTGAAAGAGGTGCCATTTTTGGGTCATATAATGTCAGGAGGAGGAGTATCGGTTGACCCCGGAAAAGTGAGAGACGTGTTGAAGTGGGAGCCCCCGCAAAATGTAAAGGAGATCAGGAGTTTTCTTGGAATGGCCGAATATTACCGTAGATTCATCAAGGACTTTTCCAAAATAGCCAAGCCTATGACGGAGGTACTAATGAAGGGAAAGGCTTTCCAATGGACTCAAGATTGTCAAAATAGTTTTGAGGAGTTGAAGAAGAGGTTGACAACAGCTCCAGTTTTGGTATTACCGGATGTAAGCAAGAGTTTTGATATTTATTGTGATGCATCGAGACAAGGGCTTGGCTATGTATTGATGCAAGAAGGTCAAGTGGTCGCCTATGCATCAAGACAATTGAAGAAACATGAGCAGAATTACCCCACGCACGATTTGGAACTCGCGGCCGTGGTACACGCATTGAAGATTTGGATGCACTATATTCTTGGACATAGGTGTGAAATTTATACGGATCATAAGAGTTTGAAGTATATTTTCACACAAACGGATCTGAACTTGAGGCAACGGAGATGGTTGGAGCTCATCAAAGATTATGATTTGGGGATCAACTATCATCCGGGAAAAGCCAATGTAGTGGTCGATGCTTTGAGTAGAAAAGGAGTAAGTCATCAACTCACAGTTCAAGAGTTACCATCCGAGTTATTTAAGGAGTTTGAAAGGTTGAACCTCGGATTTGTAAATGAGATGGAGGTGATGGAGTTAAACCCAACCTTGGAGCAAGAAATTCGAGAGGCACAAACCGCGAATGAAGAGATAAAGGAAATCAAGGAAAGGACCGAAGAAGGGAAAGAATTCAGATTTGATGAAGACGAACATGGTACCTTATGGCTTGGAAAGAGAATCGTTGTGCCTAATGTAAAGCATATTCGGGAGACAATATTAAAAGAGGCACATGACTCGCCGTACTCAATTCACCCTGGTTGTACAAAGATGTACAAAGACTTGAAGACTATCTATTGGTGGGATAGCATGAAGAAGGACATAGCTGAATATGTGGCATTGTGTGATGTGTGTCAATGAGTCAAGGCGGAACATCAAAAGCCAGCCGGATTATTGCAACTGTTGAAGATTCCGGAATGGAAGTGGGAAGAAATTGGAATGGACTTCATAGTTGGGTTACCACGTACTCAGTCCGGGTATGACTCAATTTGGGTAATTGTGGATCGTTTAACCAAATCAGCTCATTTTGTCCCTGTGAAGACCAAATATACAGCTGCACAATTGGTCGAAATATACATGGAGCATATTGTGTGTCGACATGGAGTCCCGAAGAAGATAGTCTCGGATAGAGGTTCTCAATTCACTTCCAGGTTTTGGCAAAAGTTGCATGAAGACTTGGGAACGAGGTTGAATTTTAGTTTAGCATATCACCCTCAAACGGATGGACAAACCGAGAAGACCAATCAAATTTTGGAGGACATGTTAAGAGCTTGTTCTTTGAAGCATGGGAAGAGTTGGGACAAAAGCTTGCCATACGCGGAATTTTCTTACAACAATAGCTACCAAGCAAGTTTGAAGATGTCGCCGTATGAAGCACTTTATGGGAGGAAGTGTAGGACACCTTTATTCTGGAATGAGGCAGGAGAAACTCAAGTATTTGGTTCGGATGTGTTGCAAGAAGCCGAAAAGCAATTCCAAATAATTCGTGAAAACTTGAGGGCTGCCCAATCAAGGCAAAAAGGCTATGTGGACAATAGGAGAAGGAAATTAGCCTTTGAAAAAGGAGATTTTGTTTACCTCAAGGTGTCGCCGATGAGAGGTCATAAGAGGTTTAACATAAGGGGCAAGCTCGCACCTCGTTATATTGGACCATTCAAGATTTTGGACAAAAGAGGAGAATTAGCGTATAAGTTGGAGATGCCAGCTCATCTTTTGGATGTCCATGATGTCTTTCATGTTTCCCAGCTCAAGAAGTGCTTGAGAGTACCGGAAGAACAAGTGCCAGTGGAAGGATTGGAATTATAGGAAGATTTGACTTATGCCGAGCAACCGGTCAAGATCTTGGAAACCAAGGAGAGAGTCACAAGGAACAAGGTTATTAGATGGTGTAAAGTTCAATGGAAGCACCACACAGAAAAACAAGCAACGTGGGAAATGGAGGATGATCTCAAAAAGGAATTTCCCTATCTCTTCTCTCCCACGTCGAATCTCGAGGGCAAGATTCATTTTTAGGGGGGTAGGTTTGTAACACCCTCATTTTCATGCATCATGCCCTACATACACTCATATACATGTTTAACATTAACCCACAACAAGAGGAACAAGTTTAAAATTGATTTGAAACAAAACCGCACTTCAAATGCAAGAAAGTGCGGACTAGTCTGATTTTACAGAGGACTAGTCCGATTTCTCTCTGACTAAAAATGGACTTGTCCGTTTTTGCTGCGCACTAGTCCGATTTTGCCTCTGGAAACTTTCGGGCTTGTCCGTTTTTGTGCAGACTAGTCCGATATTCCAAGAATCCTTGAATATTTGCTAAGTCCCTGGACTTTTCCGGACTAGTTCGATGTTCCAGCGAACTTGTCTGATTTCCTCTCTGTTTAAAGTTGGACTTGTCCGATTTTTGGCCAAACTTGTCCGATTTTCTCTCTGGACGACTTCGGACTAGTCCGGTCCTTTCTGGACTTGTCCGATATTTCGTGACTCCGAATTGATCTTTTGTTTTACGACTTGTTTCTTAAGTTTCACGTTAAGTGGGCCTAGGGACGTCGTGCCTAACTCTTTTAGAGCCCATGTGGGACTCTAAACCGGCCTCTACCCATCCCAAACTCGAAATCCATCTAACCCTAGCCTCCACCTCTATATAAACAAACCCACCCCTTGGATTTACATCTATTTGCCACTTTTCCACCCCACCCAAACCCCAGTTCATGGAGAGCCACCATCAAGGAAGGAGGAGGAGATCCCAAGCAAGAAGAAGAGGAGGAGGAAACGAAAGAGGATCAAGATCTCCATCAAGTTTCGTTCTTCATCACCAATTCATCTCCAAGTTTATCACCAACCCTAGATCATCAAGATCCAAGTGTTACCTCCAAGTTCTTGATTCATTGAAGTTCTAAACACATGGTATACCTTCTATTATCTTTTCCTTAAGTGAATTCAACCCGTAATCTCCAAATTCACGTCGATCTAGAAAACCCTTATCCACTGATCTCGTAGAGGGCGGACTTGTCCGGTCCCTAGCGGACTAGCCCGATCTTTCTGGTTAAATTGTGTTGAATTAATTCTAAAATTGGATCCAATCACATCCAAACCTGTATAAACTTGTTAAAATCTATTAGAACTAGTTATTGACCATTAAAAGAAATCTAGTAACAAGTTCTACCTTGCATTTGCATCAATCATGCATGTCATGTCATATTGAGTAATATTTGTGCACTCTTTGATTGTGATTCTTTTCTTGTGTGTTTATTGTGCGGATTAGACGGATTTGTGCTAGAGAGTGCCGTGGAGGATCTACAGCACCAAGTTTGAAGGCTTTTACCCTAATCAACCGCAAGAGCAAGGCAAGTGTCCTTGAAGCATATTGATCCTGTTTTAAAATAAATGTTTGTTTGCAAAACTGCATGCTATGTCAATTTGATGGGAATCCTATGATAGGAAGTTTACTAGAATTGTTTAACCACCCTTGTCACCTGGATTTATGGTAGAGAGTCGGGAAGTGCTTTTACCTTTTTGCTTCGCTTGATTAATTGGGATGGGAAAACAACACTACACATTTAATTATGTATTAATGATATTCTGGTTAATGTGAACTGGTCGATACGGTATGGTAATGGGTGATCTAAGCAAGCCTGGTATGTGGATGGGTTGGATGTTATGGTGGTTTGCTTGCTTTAGATCTAAGGACCGGTTCATGCGAGAATAAGACAGGACTACAGTGCCACCACGAGGCCAAGTATGGGTGCGGCGTAGCTGATTAATTAGGGCTTTGCCAGTGCTATTTGGACCACTATGGATGCTCGGGGAAGGGGTAGTCGGATTGGGTTTGTTGATGATTGGTGGGACTACCCTGGGATCCGAATGGCTCAAGAGGGGGCCCTTGGTTGAAGATGTGCTCCGTTGGAGGCATCGCCACCAGTGAAACCTCAGTGGGGTCTAAATAGGCTAGTAATCCCTTTGTAAAGGCTATTTTGTGATCTCTTGGCCATACACCAAAGGAAGTGTAATTGGCGAAAGGGAGGTTCTTTAGTCGCCGACGGGTGATGAAATCACAAACACGTGGGTAAAGAGGTACAAACTCTGCAGAGTTAAATAAAACTATCATGATAGCCGTGCTCCCGGTTATGAGCACCTGGACAACTTCCATGATTAGAGGGAACTCGGTATTGGGATGGTATTTGGGATGGTTATAGTTGGTATTATGGTTATGGATTTATTTTCTAGTATTGAATATGGTTATTGGCAAATAGTGAAATTTGGAATTATGGATTAGGATGGTGAATTATGGACTGGTATTATGATATTACTTATGATTATGATGGGTTTATTTCACATACATGATGTACATTGCTTTTCAAATGTTTTAATGTACTTTTCAGCACTTAGCCATTATTATTGTCGTCATTTGAACCAGCCACATGTCATACTTTCCACACTTGTTGAGTACGACATGTACTCACTCTTGCAATCCCCCCCAACAGTTGCAGGTCAGGATTGGGAGTTTAATGGCAATAATGCGGAGTTCTAGGCCGTGTCTACCGTCAGCTTTGCCTGTGGTGTTGATTGGAGCTGTGCTATCCCTTATGCTTAGTTTGCTTAGTTGCTTAATTAGTTTATTTCCGCTGCACTAGTTAAGCTTGTCTTAAATATACATTGGAGCTTGTAATCGAGGATAATATGGTTTGTTTAATAAAATTTGGTTAATTAATCTTGTCTTGTGGTAATTTTCTGTATACTCTTTTGTGAATGCACTCATGTATGTGTGATGAACATCCTGGGCACACATATGCGTTAGCTTGGTTCATTTTTCGGAACCGGGTGTCACACTAGAATAGATCAGATAGTGGATTCCACCTCCGGGTGTGAATTACTAAGTTTCCTAGATGCATATTCTGGGTATCATCAAATCAGAATGTCTAGGGAAGATGAAGAGCATACTTCCTTCACCATAGTAGATGAATTATACTATTACACTGCCATGCCATTCGGTCTCAAAAACGCTGCGTCAACGTTTGTGCGAACTATGTACAAAACTTTTGGAGATCTCATTAGAGATGTAGTGGAAGTTTACGTTGATGACATCGTCATCAAGATCAAGAACAAGGAGTCATTCCTTGACACCTTGCAAGCTGTCTTCGACAAGTTGCGAATTACACGCACGAAGCTGAACCCAGACAAGTGTGTATTCGGGGTTAGCTTCAGAAAGTTTCTTGGATTCTTGGTGAACCACCGAGGAATAGAAGCGAATCTGGCGAAGATTAAAGCTATTGAAGACATGCGGCCACCAGCCCGCATCAAGGACGTCCAGAAGCTGACTGGATGTCTAGCTGCCCTCAGCCGGTTCATCTCAAGACTGGCGGAACGGGCGCTACACTTCTTCAAATTATTGAGGAAGTCCGGACCATTCCAATGGTCTGAAGAAGCAGAAAAGGCTTTTCAAGAGCTAAAGCAGCTCCTCACTACTCTACCAACATTGGTAGCTTCAAATCCTGGTGAGCCACTTCTGCTTTACATTTCAGCAACTCACGAAGTTGTTAGCATGGTCCTGGTTGCGGAAAGCCCAAAACCATCTCCAGTTCAGGGATCCAGACCCCTTCGGGAGTGTCCGGAGCTACTTGAAGGCGAGTCTGGGTCCCAGCTCCCAGACCTGGATCCTCAAGGCGAGATACCAGAGGATCAACCTCCTTCAAGTGGAGGAGTTACTGTTGCTGAACAAGAATATCCGGACCCCTCTAGGAAGGTTTGGGTCACTCCAGAAGAAGCTCCGGGTTCTTCAAGGAAGAACCTGGAAGTCCCCGAAGAAGGTCCGGACCCCTTCGGGAGGGTCCTGGTTGATGAGGAGGAAGCTCCGAGCCCCTCCGGGAGGGTCCGGACAGTTCAACACCCAGTGTACTTCATCAGTGAAGTACTCCATGATGCCAAGACTCGATACCTGGAGGTGCATAAGCTGCTCTACGCAGTTCTTATTGCCTCTAGGAAGCTTTGACACTACTTCCAAGCTCACAAGATTTCAGTGGTAACCTCTTATCCACTGCGCGCAATCTTGCATAACCCCAATTCTAGTAGGAACATTGCAAAGTGGGCAGCGGAACTGGCCGAGTTCGATCTTGAATTCGTCCCAAGACAAGCGATCAAGAGTCAAGAATTGGCAGACTTTGTGGCAGAATGGACCCCCTCTCCATAAAATCCTGGGGCCCCAGTGAGCAGAAGCCGGAACCCAATGTTCCGATCTTCACCAAGCCTCACTGGACTCTCTACTTCGACGGCTCTATGCAGAAGCAGGGGGCCGGAGCTGGAGTCCTTCTCGTCGCTCCAACCGGGGAGAAGGTCAAATACATGGTTCACCTTGACTTCAAGGCGACCAACAACATGGCGGAGTATGAAGCACTAATCTATGGGCTCAAGGTGGCACTATCATATGGTGTCAAGCAGCTGTTGGTAAAGGGTGACTTATAGCTCATAATAAAACAAGTCAAAGGTGAATGCTGCTGCAACAACCCTCAATTAGCTGCATATCTACTTGAAGTTCAAAAGCTTCAGAAGGACTTCAAAGTCCTGGATCTTTGCCATGTCCAGCGTCTCAACAACGCTGAAGCTGATGAACTCTCGACGAAAGCTTCAACCGGAGCTCCGGTTCCCAACGGAACCTTCGTCCAGATATAGTCAAAACCAACAGCTCAGCCTACCGAACTGAGCGAAGGGGGCGAGACCAGCACCTCGAAGCTGGCGGTCCCGATGGCCCTGTTACCATGGCGTCCATCAAGAGTCGTAGGTGCTGCAAGAAGTTCCGAGCAACCCAGCACGCAAGACTCAAATGCTCAAGTTAGCTCCGATGCATGGATCTCGGAGATCCGGAGCTACTTGAAAGACAATTTCCTTCCTGAAGACAATGTATCTGCTGACCGGATAGTCAGATTGGCTAAAAGATACACACTGGTAGAAGGGGATCTTTACCGGTGTGGTGCCAACGGCATCCTAACATGGTGCATTACAAGGGAAGAAGGCCGTGAGCTCCTCGCGGAAATTCAAGGAGGCGAGTGTGGGAACCACGCGTCTTCCCACATGTTGGTTGGTAAAGCCTTTCGGCATGGTTTTTACTGGCCTACAGCACTCCAGGATGCAACCGATCTATTGAAGAAATGCGAAGCATGCCAGTTCCATGCAAAGAAAATTCACACACCAGCTCAACTTCTACAAATGATACCTCCTACATGGCTATTTGCTATGTGGGGGATGGATATCTTGGGACCTTTCCCAAGAGTCGTCGAAGGTTACAAGTTCCTGTATGTCGCCATTGACAAGTTCACCAAGTGGTCGAAAGCAACTCCAGTTGTGACAATAAACAAGCAATCAGCCATCAACTTCTTGCAGTCCATAGTATGCAGATTTGGAGTCCCAAACAAGATCATAACTGATAACGGGACCCAATTCACAAGCTTTGCATTCCAAGGATATTGCGAAGACCTCAACATTCAAGTCAGCTACGCTTCCGTAGCTCACTCGGCAAGCAATGGACAAGCTGAGAGAGAAAATGCAGAAATCTTAAAAGGACTCAAGACGCGCACATATGAGCGCCTGAAAAAACATGGAGCCAACTGGATAGAAGAGCTTCCGCCCACCTTGTTGGAAAACAGGACAACTCCAAACCGGTCAACTGGAGAGACACCCTTCTTCCTGGTGTACGGAGCTGAAGCAGTCCTTCCTCCAGAAATCACCTTGGGGTCACTCTGGGTCCGGACCTTCGACGAAGCCACGCAGGACCAGCTCCGGTGTGAAGACCTTGACCTCGTTCAAAAGGGAAGGTGCCGAGCAACTCTTCGAAATGCACGGTACCGCCAAGTGCTCTGGCGTTATCACCAAAGGCATGTGCATAATCGACAGCTCGAGGAAGGCGATCTGGTGCTACGGAGAATACAAACTCGAGAAGGGTTAAACAAACTCTCCCCCAGCTGGGAAGGACCCTTTCGAGTGATCAAAGTATCCCGTCCCGGATGCGTTCGCTTGGCAACCGAGGATGGGACACCGCTCCCTAATCCTTGGAACATTGAGCACCTCCGTAAGTTTTACACTTAATATCACGGAGGTGAGTCTGTAATTACATATGATGTATGTTATAGCGTCATTGTACAGATTCAGGTAGCTCCTCCGGGAGGACAACCAAACTTTTTCCGGAAGGTTCGCAAAGTTCAAGCAACACTTGTCACAGTCTCAGAACTAAAAGTGTAACTAGCTACCTTGGGTCAAACGAGAAATGTAACACACTTAGCCTGGTTCCGTACCCTAAGAGTGTACTTGTTTCCCATGTATCGCGGACCTATAATGAAAGACATCATTATGTGAAAACAGACTCCACGTGCATTTATTTTGTACAGGCTCAATCTTTTTTATTTTTCTCTTTCTTGTCTATAACAAAGTTGTGCAATTCTCGAAAAACTATAGATCAAACAATTAATATATAATTCAAGTTGCATTGTTAAAATCTTTCAGGTCTTAACATTGTTGAATGGCCTACTCGCTTGAATGCCGCCAAGCCAATCTAGGTCCGGGGTGTGCTATCGACTTAGCCTGGTCCTGCACCCTAAGTACGTCACTCTACCTACACCCCGGCAGGTCGAAGTAAGGCGAGTCCAGGAACGATTGGACCTGAAGAAAACAAACAAATGCGCTTGTTTGTATACAGAATTGTTGTCGATCTAAAATTTCTTTCTGGAATACTAAGCCGCAATTGAGTTATAGATAGGAAATGGATTTTACTGTTTTTCTTGACTTCAGTGTGCATGAAAAATAAAGATCTCATGATGATGGTGTATGAAGCCAGAGCTATCAAAGCTCCGACACCCCCTAAGTTGGTCCGCTGTCGATGTCTCAAACATTGATAGTAGGCGTCGCCGGAGCTACCAAGTTCTGGCAGATCCAGGGGGCCAGCCGTCAACATGAAGGAAAGATGATAGAAGGACACCCTGATAGGGTCTGCTGTCGACACTCTACGTGTTGACAGCGGACGCTGCCGGAGCTACTAAGCTCCGACAAACACAGAGGACCACCTGTCGACGTTCTATGCGTTGATAAAGGTCGCTGCCGGAGCTACTAAGCTCCGACAACCTCAGGGGGCCCAACTATCGACGACTTCGGACCTACAAACTACAAGTTCGAAGCACGCAAGTCTTCAACAAAATGCTACATCCTCTTGGTACATGTTCACAATCAAATTGTGTACATCTACCAGGGGGCCAAGTGAGACAAACGTGTTGAAGACAAAAAATGAAATTCATAAATTTCTTGGATTTCATTCATCTGAGGACAAGAGATTACAAAATTGGAGAAAAGAAGAGAAGATACAAGTGGGAGCTACAAGGAGAAAGTCCTAGATCCTACGGAAGAATGAGGCAACCTTCTAGGCTACCTTTGACACGCTAGCCTTGGCAGCATCTCCCTCTCCATCGATGGGGCCTTCAAGCACCGGGTCTAGAGGGAAGTGAGGATCTGAGTGTAACACCCTAAATATTCGCATCATGCATTGCATACAAGATCATGCGTTAACATTAGTAGAATAAAAGAAAATAATAGCAAAAAAGTTGTAATAGGGAATAAGAAAAAATAATAATAATATACAAATAAATATATATAAATAAATAATATATATAATAATAAATATATATAAAAAGTAAAACAATAAAATAAATAAATAAATAAATAAATAATATATACAAATAATAATATGTAATAACAGTATATATATAAAAGAAAAAAAGAAAGAAAAAAGGAAAAAAAAGGGTCAACCCGCCTGCTGGCCAGGCCGAGCGGCCCAGCCAGCGCCTCCCGCGCACCGCGCGCCCACCCGATCGAGCCCCGCACGCCCGACCCCTGGCCGCACCGCAGCCCCACGAGCCGCGCCTCCCGCGCGATGCCCAGCGCAGCGCCCCGCGACCGCGCGACCCCGCCCGCGCCTGGCCCCACGCCCCGCCTGCTCCCGCGCCCCAGCGCCCCGCCCGGCCCCGCATCGCGATGCACCACGCGCCGCGTTGACCCGCCCGCGCGACGCCCTGCCCCAGTCGCGCCGGCCCTAGCGCTGTCTTCTGCGGCTATAAAAGTCCCGGGGACTTCGTGGTTTCCCGACGCCAGAGCCAGAAAAAAACCCTAGCCGCCGAGATAAAAAAAGGGAGAGGAACAGAGGTGCCGCCGGGAAGAAAAAGAGAGGAAAAAGAGGGAGGAAGAGAAAGAAAAAGAGGAGGGTGTCGTCGTCCGCCGGAGATCGTCGTCGCCATCATCGTGCCGCCGGAGGACCGTTGCGCCGTCCACTTCATCCACGCGTCACCTTCGTCCCGTGATCTTCGAAGCCGTCACATCTACGGTAGGGTTCGTTTTTCTGATGCGAATTTTAGCGACGTATTAGATCTAATAGACGTAAATTGATTTTAGTTGCATCGTCTTTTTATTTTCAGCAGCATTAATCCACTCTAAAACCCCCGTAAACTCATATGAACACGTATGAACTAGTTGCATCTAATTAATAAACAACCGTAGTTAATCAATTATTGTACTTTGCATGCATGCATATCATCGCATGTTGATTAATGTAAGTGCATCATGTTGATTTGTATGTATATTCTTGTATGTGTGATCACGAGTAGAGGGAAGTGCTCAAGAGGTCGTGTACGAGGATTTCCAGAACCAAGACTTCGAAGCGCTTGAGCAACCCTATCCGCCGGAGCAAGGCAAGTGTCCTTGAAGCATATTGATCCTGTTTTTAAAATAAATGTTTTGTTTGCAAACTGCATGCTTGTGTCAATTTGATGGGAATCCTATGGTAGGAAGTTTACTAGATTTGTTTAACCACCCTTGTCACCTGGAATAGATGGTAGAGAGTCGGGATGGCTTTTACCTTTTTGCTTCGCTTAATTAATTGGGATGGCAAACAACACTACACATTTAATTATGCATCAATGATATTCTGGTTAATGTGAACTGGTCAATACGATGGGTGATCTAAGCAAGCCTGGTATGTGGATGTGTTTTATGTTATGGTGGTTTGCTTGCTTTAGATCTAAGGACCGGTTCATGCGAGAATAGGCCAGGACTACAGTGCCACCACGAGGCCAAGTATGGGTGCGGCGTAGCTGATTAATTAGGGCTTTGCTAGTGCTGTTTGGACCATTGTGGATGCTCGGGGAAGGGGTAGTCGGATTGGGTTTGTTAAGGATTGGTGGGACTACCCTGGGATCCGAATGGCTCAAGAGGGGGCTCTTGGTTGAAGATGTGCTCAGTGGGAGACATCGCCACCGGTGAAACCTCAGTGGGGTCGAAATAGGCTAGTAATCCCTTTGTAAAGGCTATTTTGTGATCTCTTGGCCATACACCAAAGGAAGTGTAATTGGCATAAGGGAGGTTCTTTGGTCGCCGATGGGTGATGAAATCACAAAGTAATGGGTAAAGTGGTACAAACTCTGCAGAGTATTAAAACTATCATGATAGCCGTGCTCCCGGTTATGAGCGCCTGGATGACCTACATGATTGGAGGGAAATTGGGATTTGGGATGGTTATGGTTTGGTAATGGTTATGGTTTGGTAATGGTTATGGTTGATATTATGATTATGGTTATGGTTATGGGATGGAATTATGGTTTATGACATTGATTATGGTTATTGGTAATGGTGATTTATGGACTGGTATTATTATGGTTACATGGTTTATGATGGGTTTACTTCACATAAATATGATACATTGCTTTTCCAAATGGTTTTACTGTACTTTTCAGCACTTAGCCATTATTACATTCGTCATTTGAATCAGCCACATGTCATACTTTCCACACTTGCTGAGTACGACACGTACTCACTCTTGCAATCCCCCCAACAGTTGCAGGTCAGAATTGTGAGTTTAATGGCGATAATGTTGAGATCTAGGCTGTGTCTACCGTCAGCTTTTCTTGTGGTGTTGCATGGAGCTGCGCTATACCTTTTGCTTAGTTTGCTTAGTTGCTTAATTAGTTTATTTCCACTGCATTAGTTGAACTTGTCATTAATATTCATTAGAGCTTGTATTCGAGGATAATATGGTTTGTGTAATAAAATTTGATAATTAATCTTGTTCTGTGGTAATTTTCTGCAATACTCTTTTGTGATTGTTCTGTGGAGATCTACTCTTGAAGGCTTCCGCTCCAGCTAGCGCGGAACCTCTTCACTAGACGCTTAGGACCGGACCTTGTCGCCACTGGCATAGTAGCTCCGGAAGGCTCCATGGAGCTTGCTGCCGCCGTCAGCGATGTCTTGGTTGAGGCCCCCCTCGACTAAGAAGGACCCTCAGACCTAGAGCCATTAGTAGGCCCTGGTACCGGAGTCACATGGCTGGAACTGGCATCCCGGGGAGACGCCGATGCTGGAGTAGTTGTCGCCGTTGAAGACCTCCCCCGCCGGGGAGAAGGAGCTGTTGCAGAAGGAGCAGGTCTGACGGACCTCCCGTCAGAGTGCTTCAACTTCCTCTTGCGTCTGGAGGGCTCGGCCAACTCCTTGCCCTTCCCTATGACTTCAGCTCTCTGTCTCGGGGCAGAAGGGGGACCACCCTCGAAAGCTCCGGGGATCGCCAACCCAGTGGTTGAACGCCTCTCAACTTCACCGAGGTCGTCAAGCACCGGCATCTTCCGCCGGAGCTCCCTGCTGAACTCCACCTCCATGTTTAGAGGGAGGAAAGCCACCATCGGAGTCAAGTCATCGTCCTCAACGCCGATGCCATGCTGGAGCTTCTTGAGGTGAAGCTCCAAAGCGGTGCCTTCTAGGTTGGACTTCAAACGGTCTCGATCCGGTCGTCGTCCATCACGCTGTTGAGGGCCCAAGCGAGCTTCTCCCTCTTCTTCAGCGGAGCCCACCTGTTGACTAGGAAGTTGTAGAAGACCGCCTGTGGAGTCACCCTTCCTTCCACACATTGGCAAATCCTGGTCAGGACAGGGTTGAAGGCGGTCGATAGCACCGGAACTTCGCTCCAAGCTTCAGTGTCGACATTGGGGAGGCCTTCGGGCGCTCCAGCTTCTCGTGCTCCTCTTCCGTGATGACAATCCAATCCTTCTTCCAGTCGTCCCACATGCCGGAAGGGAACGACCTCAAGTACTTGTACGGGCACTTCTTGCGCTTCACAAAATAATAGAAGCCAAGGTACTCGTCACTCTTGCCGGTGGTGTGGATGGTGAAGAAGGTGTGAAAGAGCTCGATGTAGGGGGAATACCCAACCAAATCTCGCAGAAATGGACAAAGGTCGACACCAGAAGAATGGAGTGGGGGCCCAGGTGGTAGAGCTGCAGACCATAGAAGTCTAACGGCATCAAGAGAAAGGTGGAGAAAGGGAGGATCAGTCCCACCATGGCGTACGCGAAGAAGTACACCATGTCCCCGGCACGCTCCTTCTTGAACAGGAGCTTGCCGGCGCGGACCAGGTGGTTGAAGGAGTCGCTGGACCACCCCATGTAGGTCCGGACCTTCTTCAAATCACCATCGATCGTCAGACGGCTCTTGCAGAGACCCAACTCCATCGCAGCATGGCGGGGCCAGAGAAGAAGAGCAAGAGAAAATTTGGAGGATTCAAGCGCAAGTTCAAATGAAGGCGTAAGGAATCCCCAAACGGCGCGCACTTTCCTTCTTAAGTAAGCCCCCACAACGCTTGGATGGAAACTGCAGAGGAGCCAATGGTACAGTTCAAAAACTTAACCCTACCAATGACAAGGAGTCACGGGGCCACCCTGCCAATCAAGTCGAGGTCCTTACCCCAGGCAAACAATTGTCATCATGAGAGGCGGGAAACCCGAAGGCGGCGGCCTGACAGTGCGCGCGGAACCGATTCGGTTTTCGTATCGGGAACCAACGACCTTCAATTGCGTGATATCCGCATGCTCAGATCTCACCTGCCGCATCTTGGATATGCCACGCGACAATGGTTTAACTACGAACCACCACCCCAATGGCACATCCAAAAACCTTTGAATACACGGCGTGGAAATCGAAGGATGGACCCACCTCCGGCAGAATGACTTCATCCAAAAGGTCTATCCTAGAGGTGGGCCCAGGGGGCCACTGTCGGTGCCCTGCATACCGGATACCCTTTTGGACTGCAAAGAATGCTAAGGAACTTCACATACCTGAGTTGAAGACCTCCGAAGGCCCCACGTGTCATACGGAACTGGACCTGCCTCCCTTCTATGTGTAACACCCTCATTTTCATGCATCATGCCTTGCATACACTCATATACATGTTAACATTAACCCACAACAAGAGGAACGAGTTTAAAATTGATTTGGAGCATTGAAAATTGATTTGGAACAAAACCGCACTTAAAATGCAGGAAAGTGCGGACTGGTCCAATTTTACTGAGGACTAGTCCGATTTCTCTCTGACTAAAAACAGACTTGTCCATTTTTGCTGTGGACTAGTCTGATTTTGCCTCTGGAAACTTTCAACTTGTCCGATTTTGTGCGAACTAGTCCAATATTCCATAAATCCTTGAAAATTTGCTAAGTCCCTGGACTTTTCTGGACTAGTCCAGTGTCCCAGCGGACTTGTCCGTTTTCCTCTCTGACTAAAGTCGGACTTGTCCAATTTTAGGCCAGACTTGTCCGATTTTCTCTCTGGACAACTTCGGACTAGTCCGGTCCTTTTCAGACTTGTTCGATATTTCACGACTCCGAGTTGATCTTTTGTTTTACGACTTGTTTCTTGGGGTTCACGTTAAGTGGGCCTAGAGACGCCGTGCCTAACTCTTTTAGAGCCCATGTGGGACTCTAAACCGGCCCCTACTCCTCTCAAACTCGAAATCCATCTAACCCTAGCCTCCACCTCTATATAGACAACCCCACCCCTTGGCTTGACATCTATTTGCCACTTTTCCACCCCACCCAAACCCCAGTTCATGGAGAGCCACCATCAAGGAGGGAGGAGAAGATCCCAAGCAAGAAGAAGAAGAGGAGGAAACGGAAGAGGATCAAGGTCTCCATCAAGCTTTCATTCTTCATCACCAATTCATCTCCAAGTTCATCACCAACACTAGATCATCAAGATCCAAGTGTTAACTCCAAGTTTTTTGATTCATTGGAGTTCTAAACACCTGGTATACCTTCTATTCTCTTTTCCTTACGTGAATTCAACTCCTAATCTCCAAATTTACGTCGATCTAGAAAACCCTAGTTCGCTAGTTCTGCAAAATGCGGACTAGTCCGGCCTTCTGCAGACTAGTCCGATTTTGCTGACTCAATTTTGTTGAATTAATTCTAAAATTTGATCTAATCAATTCTAAACCTGTATAAACTTGTTAAAAGCTATTAGAACTAGTTAGTCATCATCAAAAGCAATCTATTAACAAGTTCTACCTTGCATTTGCATTAATTATGCATGTCATGTCATGTTGAGTAACATTTGTGCACTCTTTGATTGTGTTTCTTGTCTTGTATGTTTATTGTGCGGATTAGACGGTTTTGCTCTAGAGAGTGCCGCGGAGGATCTACAGCACCATGAGTTTGAAGAAGTTGACCCAAACCAATCCCAAGAGCAAGGCAAGTGTCCTTGAAGCATATTGATCCTATTTTTAAAAGTAAATGTTTTGTTTGCAAAATTGCATGTTTGTGTCAATTTGATGGGAACCCTATGATAGGAAGTTTACTAGCTTTGTTTGACCACCCTTGTCACCTGGAATTATGATAGAGAGTCGGGAAGGGCTTTTACCTTTTTGCTTTGCTTAATCAACTAGGATGAGAAAACAACTATATCACTCAATTTAATTATTCATGGATTAGATTATGGTTAATATGAACTGGTCAATATGATATGGTAATGGGTGATCTAAGCAAGCCTGGTATGTGGATGGGTTGGATGATATGGTGGTTTGCTTGCTTTAGATCTAAGGACCGGTTCATGCAAGAATAAGTCAGGACTACAGTGCCACCACGAGGCCAAGTATGGGTGCGGCGTAGCTGATTAATTAGGGCTTTGCTAGTGCTGTTTGGACCATTGTGGATGCTCGGGGAAGGGGTAGTCGGATTAAATTTTTTGATGATTGGTGGGACTACCCTGGGATCCGAATGGCTCAAGAGGGGGCCCTTGGTTGAAGATGTGCTCAGTTGGAGGCATCGCCATCGGTGAAACCTCAGTGGGGTCTAAATAGGCTAGTAATCCCTTTGTAAAGGCTATTTTGTGATCTCTTGGCCACACACCAACAGAAGTGTGTAATGTGACCGACGGGTCATGGGCATAAGGGAGGTTCTTAGTCACCGAAAGGTGATAAAATCACAAACACGTGGGTAAAGCGTTACAAACTCTGCAGAGTCTAATAAAACTATCATGATAGCTGTGCTCCCGATTATGAGCGCCTGGACAACTTCCATGATTAGAGGGAACTCGGTATTGGGATGGTTATAGTTTGGTAATGGTTATGGCTGGTTATGAATTGAATTCCCATATTGAATATGGATATTGGTATATGATGATGGATATGGAATATGGATTGATATTGTGATAACTACATGGCTTTAATGGGTTTACTTCACATACATGTAATACATTGCTTTTCCAAATGGTTTTACTGTACTTTTCAGCACTTAGCCATTATTATTGTCATCATTTGAATCAGCCACATGTCATACTTTCCACACTTGCTGAGTACGACATGTACTCACTCTTGCAATCCCCCCCGCCCAACAGTTGTGGGTCAGGATTGGCAGTTTAATGGCGATAATGCAGAATTCTAGGCCGTGTCTACCACCAGCTTTGCCTGTGGTGTTGATTGGAGCTGCGCTACCCTATTGCTTATGCTGCCTAGCTGTTTAGTTTGCTTATTTAGTTTATTTCCGCCGCATTAGTTGAATTTGTCATTAATATTCATTAGAGTTTGTATTTGAGGATAATATGGTTTGTTTAATAAAATTTGGTTAATTAATCTTGTGCTGTGGTAATTTTCTGTATACTCTTTTGTGAATGCACTCGTGTATGTGTGTTGAACATCCTGGGCACACATATGCGTTCACTTGGTTCAGTTTCGGAACCGGGTGTCACAGATTGGTATCAGAGCCACAGGTTGACCGTAGGACGCAACCTAGATAGAATGGACACTTTAGAGCACATAGGAACGCTCAGGAAGTGTTGTGATTCTGTTTGGTGTGCTGTTTGCTATATATATTGGTTGTTTGTGTGCTTAATAGAGGATTTTGGGATGCTTTAGCATTGCCATGTCCACCTAGGCTAGTGTAGCTAGTTTATTAGTTCCATATCCCTTGATGCATATAGTTGGGGATGTTTTCTAATTCTTACCTATTGCTTTTCTCCAGATGGTGAGGACTCGCAACCAGAGGGATGGCAATCATGAGGAGGAGAACAATGGAGTGCCTCAGAACAACATTGGACAAGGATCTACTCAGGGAGCTATCAACATTGAGCAGCTATTGGCTATGCAAAACCAGCTCATGCAGACCATGATACAAACTATGGGACAACGGCAGGCTGGCAATATCAACAATCAGCCCCACATGCCTCCACCGCCACCCCCACCTCCTCATAACCAGTTGGGAGAGTTTATGAGGACTAGGCCGCCAACCTTTGCTCAAGCCGCTGACCCTATGGATGCGGATGATTGGATCAAGTCCGTGGAGAAGAAACTAGCTATTGTCTAATGCAGTGACCGGGAGAAGGTGCTTTTCGCTTCTCATCAACTAGTTGGAGCAGCTGCGGATTGGTGGGATTCACTATGCAATGCTCATGAGAACCAAGAGAGAATTACTTGGGCGGAATTCAAGGAGAGTTTTCGTTCTCATTATGTGCCGGAAGGACTTATGATTTTGAATAGGCAAGAATTTGAGAAATTGAGACAAGGAAGATCAAGCGTGAGTGAATATCTCAACAAGTTCACTCAACTCTCAAGATATGCACCTGAGGATGTTAGTCGGGACAGCCGGAAGCAATATTTGTTCATTAGAGGCTTGAACAATGAGATCCAAGTGCAACTACTCAACAGTGATTATGCCAATTTTCAAAAGCTTGTGGACAAAGCAATCAAGGTTGAGAACAAGGTCCGCGAGATGGAACAAGACAACAAGAGGAAGGAGCCATATCAAGGATAGCAACAAGGAAGTAATGTGCGCCCTCGCTTTGTGCCGCCCTGTGACGCTCGGTTGCGAAAACTGAACCAAGCTAACGCATATGTGTGCCCAGGATGTCCAACACACATACACGAGTGATTCACAAATGATAAATAGATAATTACCACAGCTCAAATTATTAAATAAGTACTCTTATTACATAATTCATTATATCCTCAAATACAAACTCTAATGAATATTAATGACAAGTTCAACTAATGCAGCGGAAACAAACTAATTAAGCAACTAAGCAAACTAAGCAAAAGGGGTAGCACAGCTCCATGCAATACCACAGGCAAAGCTGATGGTAGACACGGCCTAGAACTCCGCATTATTGCCATTAAACTCACAATCCTGACCTGCAACTGTTGGGGTGGGGGATTGCAAGAGTGAGTACATGTCATACTCAGCAAGTGTGGAAAGTATGACATGTGGCTTATTCAAATGACGACAGTAATAATGGCTAAGTGCTGAAAAGTACAGTAAAACATTTGAAAAGCATTATACTATGTCTATGTGAAACAATCCCATCATAACCATCATATTAACAAAATATAAACCATATCCAATTATTGCCAACATCACCATTATCGATGTCCAATTACCATAACTCAAATTCATATGCACGACCATAATCCATAAACCATAACCATTATCAACCCATAACCATAAACCAACCATAACCATCCCAAATCCCAATTCCAACTCTAATCATGTAGGTCATCCAGACGCTCATACCCGGGAGCACGGCTATCATGATAGTTTTAAAACACTCTGCAGAGGTTGTACCACTTTACCAACATGTTTGTGATTTCATCACCTTTCGATGACTAAGAAACCTCCATTATGCCATCTCACACTTCCGTAGGTGTGTGGCCAAGAGATCACAAAATAGCCTTTCAAAAGGGACTACTAGTATGTACGGGCCCACTAAGGTTTCACCGGCAGGCTTGAATCTCTATTCTCCCACCCACGGGCCCCCTCATGTGCCATGCGGATCCCAGGGCAGTCCTCCTCGACTCCCATTCCCTGTGCCATCCAATGGTCCATACAATACTAGCAGCGCTCCTAATTATTCAGCTACGCCGCACCCATACTTGGCCTTGTGGTGGCACTGTTGATCTGGCATATTCTCGCATGAACCGGTCCTTAGATCTAAAGCAAGCGAACCACCATAACATCCAACCCATCCACATGACCATGCTTGCTTAGATCACTCATCATATTGACCAGTTCACATTAACCATAATATCATTGATGCATAATTAAATGTGTAGTGTTGTTTTCCATCCCAACTAATTAAGCGAAGCAAAAAGGTAAAAACCCTTCTCGACTCTCTACCATAAATTCCAGGTGACAAGGATGGTCAAACAAAACTAGTAAACTTCCTACCATAGGATTCCCATCAATTTGACACAAGCATGCAAGTTCGCAAACAAAACATTTATTTTAAAATAGGATCAATATGCTTCGAGGACACTTGCCTTGCTCCGGCGGATAGGGTTGCTCAAGCGCTTCCAAGTCTTGATTTTGGAAATCCTCGTATGCGGCCTCTTGAGCACGTTCCTCTACGCGTGGTCATACATACAAGAAAACATATACAATCAACATGATGCACACACATTAATCAACATGCAATGACATGTATGCATGCACAATTCAATAATTAATTAACTGCGGTTGTTTATTAATTAGATGCGACTAGTTCATACGTGTTCATAAGAGTTTACGGGGGTTTTAGGGTGGATTAATGCTGCTGAAAATAAAATTATGACACAACTACGATCAAGTTACGCCTATTAGATTCAATATGATCGCTAAAATTCGCATCGGAAACATGGCCTACCGTAGATGCGATGGCTTCGATGATCGCGGGATGGGGACAATGCGTAGACGAAGTAGATGCGTCCTCCGGCGGCACGACGACGGCGGCGCGATGTCGACGACGATCTCCGACGGACGGTGGGGCCCTCCTCTTTTTCTTCCTCTCCTTCCCCTCTTTTTTCCTCTCTTTTCTTCCCCTGGCGCAGCTCTCTAGACTCCTCTTTTTCTTTGCCTTCGGTACCGGCGGCTAGGGTTCCTTGATCGGTAAACTCACGAGGCCACGGGGCCTTTTATAGGCGCGGGCAGGAGGACAATCGGGAGTCCGGTTCGGTCAGCGCGGGACTCGGGGGCGGGCGCGATACGGCGGCGGGATTCGGCGCTGGAATCGGGAGCGGGCGGGATCGGGGCGGGCGGAGTCGGGCGGGGTCGGGACTCGATACGGCGGCGGGGCGTCGGGGCCAGCAGGGCCCAGGCGGGGCCGGCGCGTGGCTCGCGCGCGGGCGGCCGAGCGGCTGGCGGGGTGGGACGCTGGCTGGGCCGTTCAACGGCCTGGCCGGCGGTTCCCCCTTTTTTTTCTTTTTTTGTTTAGTATTATTATTATTTTACTATTTATATTTATTTTTTTATACTTTCTTTTATTATATAATTTATTATATATATATTATTATTATTTATATTATATATATATTATTTATTATTTATTATTATAATATATATTATTAATATTAATATTTTATTTATTCTTATATATTGTTATATATATTATTTATATATATACTTATATATATTTTTATTATTATTTTTATACTTATTCCTTATTACAAGTTTTAGACTATAACTATTATTTTCTTTTTCTTCTTTTGCTACACATATTTGTATATGTATATTTTTATGTCTTATTATTTTTCTTTCATTCTACTAATGTTTAATACATGATCATGTATGCAATGCATGATGCGAAAATTTAGGGTGTTACAAACCTACCCCCCTTAAAGTGAATCTCGCCCTCGAGATTCGATAGCATGGAGAAAAGGTGAGGGAATTCTGCCTTCAGGTCTTCTTCACGTTCCCATGTAGCTTCGGCTTCCGTATGGTGTTTCCATTGCACTTTGCACCAACGGATCCTCTTATTTCTCGTGACTCTTTCCTTTATGTCCAAGATCTTGATGGGTTGCTCGACATAGGACAAATCCTCCTGAAGTTCTAAATCGTCCATCGGCACTTGTTCTTCCGGTACCCTGAGACACTTCTTGAGTTGAGAGACGTGAAATACGTCGTGTACATCGGAGAGATACATCGGCGGCTCAAGTCGATAAGCTACCTCTCCTCGCTTGTCCAGAATCTTGAATGGTCCGATGTAACGTGGTGCCAGTTTTCCTTGGACGTTAAACCGTCGCTGACCTCTGATAGGTGACACTTTGAGGTATACAAAATCTCCAACTTCAAAAGTCAGACTCCTTCGCCTATTATCAGCATAATCTTTCTGTCGAGACTGGGCAGCCTTTAAGTTTTCCTGTATTATTTGGACTTGCCTTTCAGCGTCTTGTAACACATCGGGACCAAACACTTGATTCTCTCCGGTTTCATTCCAAAACAAGGGAGTCCTACACTTCCTTCCGTACAATGCGTCGTAGGGTGACATTTTCAGACTTGCTTGGTAGCTATTGTTGTACGAGAATTCAGCGTACGGCAAACTTTTATCCCAACCTTTCCCATGCTTTAATGCACAAGCTCTTAACATGTCTTCCAAAATTTGGTTGGTCCTCTCGGTTTGTCCATCTGTTTGAGGGTGATACGCCGAACTGAAGTTCAACCTTGTTCCCATTGCTTCATGCAATTTCTGCCAAAATCTGGAGGTAAACTGAGAACCTCTATCCGAGACTATCTTCTTCGGTACTCCGTGTCGACACACAATATGCTCCATATACAGTTCTGCTAGCTTCGCGGTGGTATATGTGGTCTTGACAGGGATGAAGTGAGCTGATTTTGTCAACCGATCCACAATGACCCATATTGAATCATAGACAGACTGAGTTCGCGGTAATCCAACTATAAAGTCCATACCAATCTCTTCCCACTTCCACTCCGGGATCTTCAATGGTTGTAACAATCCGGCTGGCCTTTGATGTTCAACTTTAACTCGTTGGCACACATCGCAAAGTGCAACATATTCGACTATGTCCTTTTTCATGCTGGCCCACCAGTAGCATGTCTTTAAGTCCTTGTACATCTTTGTACAGCCAGGATGAATTGAGTAAGGTGAGTCATGTGCCTCCTTCAATATTGTTTCTCGAATATGCCTGACATTAGGTACCACAATCCTCTTTCCAAGCCATAAGGTACCCTGTTCGTCCTCATCAAATCTGAATTCCTTTCCTTCTTGTGTCCTTTCCTTGATTTCCTGTATTTCCTTGTCCTTTGTTTGTCCTTCCCGTATTTCCTGCTCTAATGTTGGGTTGACTTCCATTGTTCCCATTTAATTTATGAATCCAAGGTTCAACCGTTCAAACTCCTTGCATAACTCGGATGGCAGCTCTCGAACTGCGAGTTGATGACTTACTCCTTTTCGGCTCAAAGCATGGGCCACTACATTGGCCTTCCCTGGGTGATAGTTGATTCCCACGTCATAATCCTTGATGAGCTCCAACCATCGGCGTTGCCTCAGATTCAGATCCGTTTGCGTAAATATGTACTTGAGACTCTTGTGATCCGTATAAATCTCACATCGGTGACCAAAAACATAGTGTCTCCATATCTTCAAGGCGTCTACCACGGCTGCGAGTTCAAGGTCATGCGTAGGATAATTCAACACATGTTTCTTTAGTTGCCTCGATGCATAAGCTACCACTTGGCCTTCTTGCATGAGCACACATCCTAATCCTTGTCTTGATGTAATGAATGAATGCGATGCTCCGGAATCAAATAACATGGTCGCGAGGTTGGAGTTTGCAAGAAACATACCAATGACCACATCATCCGCTTGTTGAGCATCCTCCGTAGAGACATGATTCACATTGCCATGAGCAAAATTATGTTGTCCACGGTTCCCTTGTGGCTGTCCTCCATTGGGTCTTGGGTTTTGCCCCGGCGCATTGCTTCCTTGACCAAGGCCTGACTTAGGACATTGATTCGCAAAGTGTCCAGCTTCTCCACAAGTATAGAACCTCTTAACTCCACCAGAATTGTTGGGACGAGCTTGATTTTGAGTATTGGCTCCAGGAAAATCAGCACGAGGTGCATAAGGCATTGCTTGCATAACAGGGCGTTGAGCAGGAATAGAAGAACTGAAGTAAGGCGCATTGGGTGGTGCAAGGCGAGGGCGCACATTACTTCCTTGTTGTTGTCCTTGATATGGTGCCTTCCTCATGATTTCTTGATCCATCTCGCGAATCTTGTTCTCAACCACAATTGCTTTGTCCACAAGCTTCTGAAAATTGGCATAATCACAGTTGAGTAGTTGCACTTGGATTTCATTGTTCAAGCCTCTCATGAACAAATATTGCTTCCGGCTGTCCCGACTAACATCCTCAGGCGCATACCTTGAGAGTTGAGTGAACTTATTGAGATATTCACTCACGCTTGATCTTCCTTGCCTTAAATTCTCAAATTCTTGTCTCTTCAAGATCATAACACCTTCTGGCACATAATGAGAACTAAAACTCTCCTTGAATTCTGCCCAGGTGATCCTCTCTTGATTCTCATGAGCATTGCAATAAGCATCCCACCAATCTACAGCTGCTCCAACGAGTTGATGAGAAGCAAATAGGACCTTCTCTCAGTCACTGCATTGGACAATAGCAAGTTTTCTCTCCACAGACTTGAGCCAATCATCAGCATCCATAGGGTCAGCAACTTGAGCAAAAGTCGGCGGCCTAGTCCTCATAAACTCTCCCAACCTGTTATGAGGAGGCGGGGGTGGTGCTGGAGGCATGTGGGGCTGATTGTTGATGTTATTGCCAGCCTGCAGCTGTCCCATTGTCTGTATCATGGTCTGCATGAGCTGGTTTTGCATAGCCAGTAGTTGCTCGATATTGATGGCTCCATGAGCAGGTCCTTGTCCAGTATTGTCCTGAGGTACTCCATGGTTCTCCTCCTCACCATTGACATCCCTCTGGTTGCGAGTCCTCACCATCTAGAGAGAAGCAATAGGTAAGAATTTAGAAACGTCCCCAACTATATGCATCAAGGGATATGAAGCTAACCAACTAGCTATACTAGCCTAGGTGGACATGGCAATGCTAAGGCATCCCAAAATCCTCTATCAAGCACACAAGCAGACAATATATATATAGCAAACAGCACACCAAGCAAAATCAAATCGATTCCTGAGTGCTCCTATGTGCTCTAAAGTGTCCATTCTTTCTAGGCTGCGTCCTACGGTCCACCTGTGGCTCTGATACCAATCTGTGACGCCAGGTTCCGAAAACTGAACCAAGCTAACGCATATGTGTGCACAGGATGTTCAACACACATACACGAGTGATTCACAAATGATAAACAGATAATTACCACAGCTCAAATTATTAAATAAGTACTCTTATTACATAATTCATTATATCCCCAAATACAAACTCTAATGAATATTAATGAGAAGTTCAACTAATGCAGCGGAAACAAACTAATTAAGCAACTAAGCAAACTAAGCAAAAGGGGTAGCGCAGCTCCATGCAACACCACAGGCAAAGCTGACGGTAGACACGGCCTAGAACTCCGCATTATCGCCATTAAACTCACAATCCTGGCCTGCAACTGTTGGGGTGGGGGATTGCAAGAGTGAGTACATGTCGTACTCAGCAAGTGTGGAAAGTATGACATGTGGCTTATTCAAATGACGACAGTAATAATGGCTAAGTGCTGAAAAGTACAGTAAAACATTTGAAAAGCATTATACTATGTCTATGTGAAACAATCCCATCATAACCATCATATTAACAAAATATAAACCATATCCAATTATTGCCAACATCACCATTATCCATGTCCAATTACCATAACTCAAATTCATATCCACGACCATAATCCATAAACCATATCCATTATCAACCCATAACCATAAACCAACCATAACCATCCCAAATCCCAATTCCAACTCTAATCATGTAGGTCATCCAGGTGCTCATAACCGGGAGCACGGCTATCATGATAGTTTCAAAACACTCTGCAGAGGTTGTACCACTTTACCCACATGTTTGTGATTTCATCACCTTTCGATGACTAAGAAACCTCCATTATGCCATCTCACACTTCCGTAGGTCTGTGGCCAAGAGATTACAAAATAGCCTTTCAAAAGGGACTACTAGTATGTACGGGCCCACTAAGGTTTCACCGGCAGGCTTGAATCTCTATTCTCCCACCCACGGGCCCCCTCGTGTGCCATGCGGATCCCAGGGCAGTCCTCCTTGACTCCCATTCCCCGCGCCATCCAATGGTCCATACAATACTAGCAGCGCTCCTAATTATTCAGCTACGCCGCACCCATACTTGGCCTTGTGGTGGCACTGTTGACCTGGCATATTCTCGCATGAACCGGTCCTTAGATCTAAAGAAAGCGAACCACCATAACATCCAACCCATCCACATAACCATGCTTGCTTAGATCACCCATCATATTGACCAGTTCACATTAACCACAATATCATTGATGCATAATTAAATGTGTAGTGTTGTTTTCCATCCCAACTAATTAAGCGAAGCAAAAAGGTAAAAACCCTTCCCGACTCTCTACCATAAATTCCAGGTGACAAGGATGGTCAAACAAAACTAGTAAACTTCCTACCATAGGATTCCCATCAATTTGACACAAGCATGCAAGTTCGCAAACAAAACATTTATTTTAAAATAGGATCAATATGCTTCAAGGACACTTGCCTTGCTACGGCGGATAGGGCTGCTCAAGCGCTTCCAAGTCTTGATTTTGGAAATCCTCGTATGCGGCCTCTTGAGCACGTTCCTCTACGCGTGGTCATATATACAAGAAAACATATACAATCAACATGATGCACACACATTAATCAACATGCAATGACATGTATGCATGCACAATTCAATAATTAATTAACTGCGGTTGTTTATTAATTAGATGCGACTAGTTCATACGTGTTCATAAGAGTTTACGGGGGTTTTAGGGTGGATTAATGCTGCTGAAAATAAAATTATGACACAACTACGATCATGTTACGCCTATTAGGTTCAATATGATCGCTAAAATTCGCATCAGAAACATGGCCTACTGTAGATGCGATGGCTTCGATGATCGCGGGATGGGGACAATGCGTAGACGAAGTAGATGCATCCTCCGGCGGCACGACGACGGCGGCGCGATGTCGACGACGATCTCCGGTGGACGGTGGGGCCCTCCTCTTTTTCTTCCTCTCCTTCCCCTCTTTTTTCCTCTCTTTTCTTCCCCTGGCGCAGCTCTCTGGACTCCTCTTTTTCTTTGCCTTCGGTACCGGCAGCTAGGGTTCCTGGATCGGTAAACTCACGAGGCCACAGGGCCTTTTATAGGCGCGGGCGGGAGGACGATCGGGAGTCCGGTTCGGTCAGCGCGGGACTCGGGGGCGGGCGCGATACGGCGGCAGGATTCGGCGCTGGAATCGGGAGAGGGCGGGATCGGGGCGGGCGGAGTCGGGCGGGGTCGGGACTCGATACGGCGGTGGGGCGTCGGGGCCAGCGGGGCCGGCGCGTGGCTCGCGCGCGGGCGGCCGAGCGGCTGGCCGGGTGGGACGTTGGCTGGGCCGTTCGGCGGCCTGGCCGGCGGTTCCCCCTTTTTTTTCTTTTTTATTTAGTATTATTATTATTTTACTATTTATATTTATTTTTTTATACTTTCTTTTATTATATAATTTATTATATATATTTATATATATATTATTATTTATATTATATATATTATTTATTATTATAATATATATTATTAATATTAATATTTTACTTATTCTTATATATTGTTATATATATTATTTATATATATACTTATATATATATATTTTTATTATTATTTTTATACTTATTCCTTATTACAAGTTTTAGACTATAACTATTATTTTCTTTTTCTTCTTTTGCTACACATATTTGTATATGTATATTTTATGTCTTATTATTTTTCTTTCATTCTACTAATGTTTAATACATGATCATGTATGCAATGCATGATGCGAAAATTTAGGGTGTTACACGCCCAATGCGCCTCATTTCAGCTGTTTTATTCCTGCCCAACGCCTTGGTTATGCACCGCGCCCAGCTCAATTTGTGCAGCAGCGCCCTGTTATGCAAGCACCGAGGCCTTCAATGCCTTATGCGCCTCGTGCTAATTTTCCTGCTGCCAATGCTCAAAACCAAGCTTGCCCCAATAATTCTGGTGGAGTTAAGAAGTGTTATACTTGTGGAGAAGCTAGACACTTTGCGCATCAATGTCCTAAGTTAGGCCTTGGTCAAGGAAGCAATGCGCCGAGGCAAAACCCAAGACCCAATGGAGGAGTGCCACAAGGGAACCGGGGATAGCAGAATTTTGCTCGTGGCAACGTGAACCATGTCTCTACGGAGGATGCTCAACAAGCAGATGACGTGGTCATTGGTATGTTTCTCGCCAACTCCAACCCCACGACTATGTTATTTGATTTTGGAGCATCGCATTCATTCATTGCATCGAAGTATGTCGCTAAGTATAGTTTGCCTATCTCTCATATGAAGTTTACTCTATTGGTTAAGTCTCCTGGAGGAGACATGAGGACAAATATAGTATGTCCAAAAGTAAGCCTTAGAATAGGGGGGGGGGGGTAGACTTCTCTGCCAACCTCATTGTTTTTGATTCTCAAGGATTGGACATTGTACTTGGTATGGACTGGTTGAGGAAGCACAATGGAGTTATTGAGTGTGTCACTAAGACGATGAAGTTGACCAATGAAGAAGGGATCACCATAGAATTCGAAGCATCTCAAACCACACCGAAGCAATTGGAGCTGAATCACATGGATGGTACCGAAATTGAGGAGATTCCCGTGGTGTGTGAATTTTTGGATGTTTTTCCGGACGAGTTTCCAGGTATGCCACCTGATCGAGACATTGAGTTTGTTATTGACTTAATACCTGAAACTGCACCTATAGCTAAGAGGCCGTATAGGATGCCTCCTATGGAATCAGTAGAGCTCAAGAAGTAAATTCAAGAGCAACTAGAGAAGGGTTTTATTCGCCCAAGCTCTTCACCCTGGGGAGCACCCGTGATGTTTGTGGACAAGAAGGATGGAACCCAAAGGATGTGTGTGGATTACCGAGCTCTCAACAAGGTGACAATCAAGAACAAGTACACCTTGCCACGCATAGAAGACTTGTTTCAGAGGTGACAATCAAGAACAAGTACACTTTACCACGCATAGAAGACTTGTTTGATCAGATGAAGGGTGCTTGTGTCTTCTCTAAGATTGATTTGAGGTCGGGATACTTTCAAATGAATATTAGACCATCAGACATACCCAAGATAGCTTTTAGGACACGGTATGGATCTTATGAGTACACCGTGATGTCTTTTGGATTGACAAATGCACCTGCCTACTTTATGTACCTCATGAATAAGGTCTTCATGGAGTACTTGGATAAGCTCGTTGTGGTGTTTATTGATGACATTATGATCTACTCGAAGGATGAAAAGGAACATGAGGAACACTTCAGGCTTACGTTGCAGAAATTGAGGGAGCATCAATTGTATGCCTCAACAAGTGTCAGTTTTGGTTGAAAGACGTGTCGTTTTTGGGTCATATCATCTCAGGAGGAGTATCGGTTGTCTCCGGAAAAGTGAGAGACGTGTTGAAGTGGGAACCGCCGCAAAATGTCAAGGAAATAAGGAGTTTTCTTGGGATGGCTGGATATTACCGTAGATTCATCAAGGACTTTTCCAAGATATCCAAGGCAATGACGGAATTGCTAATGAAGGGAAAGGCATTCCAATGGACTCAAGCTTGTCAAAATGGTTTTGAAGAGTTGAAGAAGCGGTTGACAACAGCCCCAGTTTTGGTACTGTCGGATGTAAGCAAGAGTTTTGACATATATTGCGACGCATCAAGACAAGGACATGGATGTGTGATTATGCAAGAAGGTCAAGTAGTAGACTATGCATCGAGAAAATTGAAGAAACATGAGCAGAATTACCCAACAAATGATTTAGAACTTGCAGCCGTGGTACATGCACTGAAAATTTGGAGACACTACATCCTTGGACATAGGTGTGAAATTTATACGGATCACAAGAGTCTTAAGTATATCTTCACACAAACGGATCTGAATTTGAGGCAACGGAGATGGTTGGAGCTCATCAAAGATTATGATTTGGGGATCAACTATCACCTGGGAAAAGCCAACATGGTGGCCGATGTATTGAGTAGGAAGGGAGTTAGTCATCAACTCACAGTTCGAGAGTTACCATCCGAGTTATGTATGGAGTTCGAACGGTTGAACCTCGGGTTTGTAAATGAGATGGAGATGATGGAGTTAAATCCGACCTTGGAGCAAGAAATTCGAGAAGCACAGACCAAGGATGAGGAGATCAAGGAAATCAAGGAAAGAACCGAAGAAGGGAGAGAATTCAGATTTGATGAGGATGAACATGGTACCCTATGGCTTGGAAAGAGGATTGTTGTGCCTAATGTGAAGCGTATTCGGGAGACAATATTAAATGAGGCACATGACTCGCCGTACTCGATTCACCCTGGTTGTACGAAGATGTACAAAGACTTGAAGGCTTGCTATTGGTGGGATAGCATGAAAAAGGACATAGCTGAATATGTGGCATTGTGTGATGTGTGTCAACGAGTCAAGGCAGAACATCAAAGGCCATCTGGATTATTGCAACCATTGAAGATCCCAGAATGGAAGTGGGAAGAAATTGGAATGGACTTCATAGTTGGGTTACCACGTACTCAGTTCGGGTATGACTCAATTTGGGTAATTGTGGATCGCTTAACCAAGTCAGCTCATTTTGTCCCTGTGAAGACCAAATATACAACTGTACAATTGGCCGAAATATACATGGAGCATATTGTGTGTTGACACGGAGTACCAAAGAAGATAGTCTCTGATAGAGATTCTCAATTTACCTCCAGATTTTGGCAGAAATTGCATGAAGCTTTGGGAACAAGGTTGAATTTCAGTTCGGCATATCACCCTCAAACGGATGGACAAACCGAGAGAACCAATCAGATTTTGGAGGACATGTTAAGAGCTTGTGCTTTAAAGCATGGGAAGAGTTGGGACAAAAGCTTGCCATATGCAGAATTTTCATACAACAATAGTTACCAAGCAAGCTTGAAAATGTCACCATACGAAGCGGTTTATGGAAGGAAGTGTAGGACACCTTTATTCTGGAATGAGGCAGGAGAAACCCAAGTATTTGGTCCGGATGTGTTGCAAGAAGCTTAAAACCAAGTCCAAATAATTCGTGAAAGCTTCAGGGCTGCCCAATCAAGACAAAGGGGCTATGCGGACAATAGGAGAAGGAAATTGACATTTGAAGTGGGAGATTTTGTTTACCTCAAGGTGTCACCGATGAGAGGTCATAAGATGTCTAACATAAGAGGCAAGCTAGCACCTCGCTACATTGGACCATTCAAGATCTTGGACTAAAGAGGAGAAGTAGCGTATAAGTTGGAGATGCCAACTCATCTTTCGGATGTACATGATGTCTTTCATGTTTCCCAACTCAAAAAGTGTTTGAATTCTTGAAAATTTGCTAAGTCCCTGGACTTTTCCGGACTAGTCTAGTGTCCCAGCGGACTTGTCCATTTTCCTCTCTGACTAAAGTCGGACTTGTCCGATTTTCGGCCAGACTTGTTCGATTTTCTCTCTGGACAACTTCGGACTAGTCCGGTCCTTCTCGAACTTGTCCGATATTTCGCGACTCCGAGTTGATCTTTTGTTTTATGACTTTTTTCTTGGGGTTCACGTTAAGTGGGCCTAGGGACGCCGTGCCTAAATCTTTTAGAGCCCATGTGGGACTCTAAACCGCCCCCTACTCCTCTCAAACTCGAAATCCATCTAACCCTAGCCTCCACCTCTATATAAACAACCCCACCCCTTGGCTTGACATCTATTTGCCACTTTTCCACTCCACCCAAACCCCAGTTCGTGGAGAGCCACCACAAGGAGGGAGGAGAAGATCCCAAGCAAGAAGAAGAAGAGGAGGAAACGAAAGAGGATCAAGATCTCCATCAAGCTTTCGTTCTTCATCACCAATTCATCTCCAAGTTCATCACCAACCCTACATCATCAAGATCCAAGTGTTACCTCCAAGTTTCTTGATTCATTGGAGTTCTAAACACCTGGTATACCTTCTATTCTCTTTTCCTTACGTGAATTCAACCCCTAATCTCCAAATTTACGTCGGTCTAGGAAACCCTAGTTCGCTAGTTCTGCGAAGTGCAGACTAGTTCGGCCTTCTGCAGACTAGTCCGATTTTGCTGACTAAATTATGTTGAATTAATTCTAAAATTTGATCTAATCGATTCTAAACCTGTATAAACTTGTTAAAAGCTATTAGAACTAGTTAGTGATCATTAAAAGAAATCTATTAACAAGTTCTACCTTGCATTTGCAATAATCATGCATGTCATGTCATGTTGAGTAATATTTGTGCACTCTCTGATTGTGTTTCTTGTCTTGTATGTTTATTGTGCGGATTAGATAGTTTTGCGCCAGAGAGTGCCGCGGAGGATCTACAGCACCAAGAGTTTGAAGAAGTTGACCCGAACCAATCCCAAGAGAAAGGCAAGTGTCCTTGAAGCATATTGATCCTATTTTTAAAAGTAAATTTTTTGTTTGCAAAATTGCATGTTTGTGTCAATTTGATGGGAACCCTATGATAGGAAGTTTACTAGCTTTGTTTGACCCCCCTTGTAACCTGGAATTATGATAGAGAGTCGGGAAGGGATTTTACCTTTTTGCTTCGCTTAATCAACTGGGACGAGAAAACAACTATACCACTCAATTTAATTATTCATGGATAAGATTATGGTTAATATGAACTGGTCAATATGATATGGTAATGGGTGATCTAAGCAAGCCTGGTATGTGGATGGGCCGGATGATATGGTGGTTTGCTTGCTTTAGATCTAAGGACCGGTTCATGCGAGAATAAGTTAGGACTACAGTGCCACCATGAGACCAAGTATGGGTGCGGCGTAGCTAATTAATTAGGGCTTTGCTAGTGCTGTTTGGACCATTGTGGATGCTCGGGGAAGGGGTAGTCGGATTGGGTTTGTTGATGATTGGTGGGACTACCCTGGGATCCGAATGGCTCAAGAGGGGGCCCTTGGTTGAAGATGTGCTCAGTTGGAGGCATCGCCACCGGTGAAACCTCAGTGGGGTCTAAATAGGCTAGTAATCCCTTTGTAAAGGCTATTTTGTGATCTCTTGGCCACACACCAACGGAAGTGTGTAATGTGACCGACGGGACATGGGCATAAGGGAGATTCTTAGTCATCGAAAGGTGATGAAATCACAAACACGTGGGTAAAGCGGTACAAACTCTGCAGAGTCTAATAAAATTATCATGATAGCCGTGCTCCCGATTATGAGCGCCTGGACAACTTCCATGATTAGAGGGAACTCGGTATTGGGATGGTTATGGTTTGGTAATGGTTATGGCTGGTTATGAATTGAATTCTGGTATTGAATATGGATATTGGTATATGATGATGGATATGGAATATGGACTGGTATTATGATAACTAGATGGCTTTAATGGGTTTACTTCACATACATGTAATACATTGCTTTTCCAAATGGTCCTACTGTATTTTTCAGCACTTAGCCATTATTATTGTCGTCATTTGAATTAGCCACATGTCATACTTTCCACACTTGCTGAGTACGACATGTACTCACTCTTGCAACCCCCCCCCCCCCCCCCCAACAGTTGCAGGTCAGGATTGGGAGTTTAATGGCGATAATGCGGAGTTCTAGGGCGTGTCTACCATCATCTTTGCATGTGGTGTTGATTGGAGCTGCACTACCCTATTGCTTATGCTGCCTAGCTGTTTAGTTTGCTTATTTAGTTTATTTCCGCTGCATTAGTTGAACTTGTCATTAATATTCATTAGAGTTTGTATTCGAGGATAATATGGTTTGTTTAATAAAATTTGGTTAATTAATCTTGTGTGGTGGTAATTTTCTGTATACTCTTTTGTGAATGCACTCGTGTTTGTGTGTTGAACATCCTGGGCCCATATATGCGTTCACTTGGTTCCGTTTCGGAACCGGGTGTCACACTATGGTTAGTGCCGCCACGTGTATCATTAAACTGGAGCTACATTCCATACATGGGAAAGCTCTGAACTAGATACCTGTGTGGCGCCCCCGGACCTAACCCCCGACAGAGGGAAGCTCCGGTACCGACATGTGTACAACAGCACCAGACCTACTCATCCAAGACAGTAAGCTCCGGAGCTGCCACGCGTCCAACCACCGGACCTTCAACCTCAACAGGCAGATTGGTGGACCTTCAATTGCTCGAACCTTCAAGGAACATTAAAGACCTCAAGACCCGATTAAGTGCCATTAATGCTATCTTAATGGCACACGATCAGAGGGCGCTTAATATCAATAACGCCACTGTCAAGGTGCATTACCATGCTATTAAGGGTGATTAAGCACATTAATTGTGTATTAAGCATCAGTAACCGCCAGGGCCACATGTCGGGCCAGGCTGATGATGTAACGATCAGTCCTTGTACTATAAAAGGATTGGTCGAGCAATACACAAGGTAGGGGGGAGGGACACATAGACCCAGACACACCCACACGCGCTCAAGACACTCTGGTTTTACACACAAGCGCTCAGACGCTCAATACAGCAACAACACACCCCGTGGAGTAGGGTATTACGCTTAGGCGGCCCGAACCACATAAATCCTCGTATCAACTTGTCATCTTGTTATGAATCTCTGCGCGTCCACAACCGAACTACAAACTCCGCGGGCTACTGACGGTAGTACCGGGAGAATTGCCGGAATCACACTCCAACACTAGTGATGATTCTTGTTCGTCATGTTATTTAATATATGAACAATTGTCCTCTCTAAGAAGTGCACACACCTCCACACTTGATAAACTTGAACTTGAAATCGAAAAGAACAGAAAGCTTGCTGCACTTAATTATAAAAACTTGAAAGATGCTTGCTGTTCTACACTTGATTTGCATTGTTCTACTTGTGGTGTTCTTGATAAGAAACTACAAGATGCTATGAATGAAACTTCTATATTGAACAATGCTTTACGTTCTCATGAAGTTAAATATTGTTCTGATTGCAAATTAAAAGGAAAACTTCATGTGAAAATTGCCTTGATCTGTCAAATAAACTTGATGACATGCATAAGACATTAGATCGGTTTTTTAATGCAAATAAGAACCTAAACTTGTTGCTGAATTCCTCTAAACTTGCAGTAATAAATCTGGTTTAGGTTTTGATTCTCATGCTCATGCTAAGGCACATCCACCTAAAATTGTAAAGTCATTAGGAAGTGATTCGATTCATACAGTTCCTAAACAAAAAGAACTGGTTTTTAAATCTACAGGGTGTTGTCTCATTCGGTTTCAAATAAAAATGTTGCTTGCTCATCTAGACATGAACACAAAGTTAAATATCATTGTACCTACTGTGGTAAAGAAGGTCGTGTCATAGATTTTTGTTATAGACTAGCTAAACAACAGAAAAAGGAAAGAATGATTGGTAGATCTCATAACTTTCATGCAAAATTTACTGCACATGCTAAACTGAATGATAGGAACATGCAACCTGCTGTAATGAGTCGAAAACATGCAAAGTTTGCTCCCAAACCTACTGTTTTTCATGCTACACATGTAACACCTCGTAGTTCAGTAGTCAGGTACAAAAATCCTCAATCTTTGGCTCATAAACCTATTGTTTTATCTCAGCTTTCGCGTATTATTTTTGCTAGACGTCGTGTGACTCATTACTGGATTGCTAAATGCCTTTTGACTAACCCTAGTATTGATTCCTCGTTGTATTGTGCTTCTATGTAGGTTACACGCTTGAGGAATGAGAACATTTGGATTGTGGATTCAGGTTGCACACACCACATGACCGGTAACAAAGAATGGTTCTCCTCCCTCTCTTTTGTGTACGTGTAGAGAATGTTACTTTTGTCGATAATTCTTCAACTCCTATAATTGCTAAAGGTTCGGTTAGAGTAAATGACCACTACACTTTGAAGGATATGGCACTTGTCAAAAATTTGAAATACAACTTGCTTTCTGTTTCACAATTGCTAGATGAAAATGTAGAAATTATTTTCAATAAAAATTGCTGCAAAGTTGTAGGTTCAAATAGTGCGCTTATTTTTAACATGTCTCAGTTTGGAAGAGTTTTTAAAGCTGATTTTGATATGTCTTCTTCTAAGAATAGGTGTCTAGTTGCTATGATTCAAAAGACTTATATTTTTGTCATCGTAGACTTGGTCATGTAGGCTTTGATCATCTCACGCGTGTTAGTGCTCTTGATCGCATACGTGGGCTGCCTAAGCTTAAAAGGGACAAAGAAATTGTGTGATCTTCTTGTAGATATGCTAAGACGGTTGCAGGTTCACATGTTCCTCTCACAGTGACCATGACAACTTAACCAAGTCAACTTTTGCATCTTGACACCATAGGACCTTCACGTGTTCAATCCTTCGGAGGTAAATGGTATGTTCTTGTGATTATTGATGACTATTCTAGATACTATTGGGTTTATTTTATGGCATCTAAGAATGAAGCTTTTAGTCACTTTAGAACTTTATTTCTTAGATTATCAATTGATCACCCAGGATCTTTAAGAGTAATTAGAAGTGATAATGGAACTGAATTTAAAATCAATCCTTTGATCATTTTCGTGTTGAAAAAGGAATAGATCATTAATTTTCTTCACTATATGTACCTCAACAAAATGGTGTTGTAGAGAGAAAGAATAGAACCTTAGTTGATATGTCTAGGACTATGCTTGACGAATATCAAACTCGTAGAAAGTTTTGGGAAGATGCAATTCCAACTGCTTGATATGTTTCAAATCGTGTTTTCTTGCGTGCTAAGCTAGGAAAAACACCATAGGAGCTTCGGTTTGGACATAGACCTAGTGTCACACACTTTAGGGTCTTTGGTTGCAAATTCTTTATTAAGAAACATGGAAATCTTGATAAATTTTGAGCTAGATCTATTGATGACATGTTTCTTGGTTATCCATCTCATACTAGAGGCTACCGTGTGCCTTTACTTGACACTAACAAAATTATGGAGACATGTGAGGTATCTTTTGATGAAGCTAGCCCAGGTGCTAGCTCAAATATTGCAGGTCCAGATCCATATCCGCAGGGGGGAGAGTATTTTTGTTAAAGATGAGGAAGAAGAGGTGCCGCTGCCCAAAAATTCAGCAGCTAATGATAGTGTTCCAGCTCCTCATTTGATTCAAAACCAGCACCAACGACCACCATTGCTGGTCCAGATCGTCCTCAAGTCACGAGCTCATTGATTTGTGATGAACATGAAGAAGAAGAAGCATGTGAAGTATCCACTCCCCTCCGGGTTCTCAAAAGTCATCCTCCACAACAAATTATTAGAAGCTTGCACGAACGAGTCACACGGTCCAGGTTTTGCGATCCAAACTCTCATGCTCATTCTGCGTTTGTTGCTTCTTTTGAACCCAAAGATATATCACACGCACTCACTAATGAATCTTCGATTATTGCCATGCAAGAAGAGTTAGAACATTTTGAAAGAAGTAATGTTTGAAAACTTGTACCTCCACCTCAAGGCCACACTTTAATTGGAACTAAATGGGTGTTTAAAAATAAACAAAGTGAGGATGGGTTGTGGTTAGAAATAAGGCTAGGTTGGTTGCTCAAGGTTTCACACAAGTTGAAGGTCTAGATTTTGATGATACTTTTGCTCCTGTTGCTAGATTAGAAGCCATAAGAATTTTGTTAGCTTTTGCTGCATCTACAGGTTTCAAGTTATATCAAGTGGATGTTAAAAGTCCTTTTCTTAATAGCTATATAGATGAGGAGGTTTATGTCAAGCAACAACTGGGTTTTGAAAATTCACATTTTCCTAATCATGTTTACAAACTGTCCAAAGCCTTGTACGGTCTCAAACAAGCCCCTACAGAATGATATGATAGGTTAAAAACATTCTTACTTGAAAAGGGGTTTACCATGGGTAAGGTTGATAAAACTCTTTTTGTGCTTAAGCATGGCAATGACTCATTATTCGTTTAAGTGTATGTGGATGATATTATCTTTGTTTGTGCTTCTCATGATCTTGTGTCCAAGTTTTCAGCTATGATGAGTTCAAAATTTGAGATGAGTATAATGGGAGAGCTCACGTACTTTTTGGGGTTGCAAATCAAGCAAACTAAGGAGGGAACCTTTGTGCATCAAATGAAGTATACAAGAGACCTTCTTTAGCGCTTCAACATGGATAAAATCAAGCCTCTTCTGACACCAATGGGTACATCAACGACACTTGGACTTGATGAAGATGGTGACCCAGTCGATCAAAAAGAATATAGAAGTATGATTGGATCACTTTTGTACCTCATGGCATCAAGACTGGACATACAATTCAGTGTATGTCTTTTTGCATGGTTTCAGTCTTCCACACATACTTCACATCATCAAGCCATCAAAAGAATTCTCAGGTATTTACATGGAACTCAAGAATTTGGCATTTTTCTTCCTTCTTCCTCAACCGTTACTTTGAAAGCTTTTTCGGATGCTGATTTTGGGGGTTGCAGGATTGATAGGAAAAGTACTTGGGGTTCTTGTCGTTTTATTGGTAATTCACTTGTTGCTTGGTGCTCTAAAAAACAAAACTCAGTTGCACAATCCACGGCCGAATCTGAATATGTAGCTGCTGCTAGCGCTTGCTCACGAATTCTTTGGATTGTTGTAACTATTAAGGACTATGGGGTTGATTTAGATAGTGTTTCGCTGTTTTGTGATAACACTAGTGCCATTTGCATTGCTAAAAACCCCGTGCAACATTCGAGAACAAAGCATATTGATATTAGGTATCAATTTTTTCATGATAATGTTGAAAAAGGAGACATTTGTCTTCACCATGTAGATACCAAACAACAATTGGCTGACATTTTTACAAAACTTGTAGATTTCACTCGTTTTTGCTACATTCCTAGTGAAATAGGGGTTATGCTTCCTCATTGCTTAAATTGAGGGGAAGTTTTGAAACTTGGGAAGTCTATGTGTGAATCTGAATTTAAAATAATATGATCATAGTATTTTATACACATATGACTTTGTGATTCCTTTTACATGCTGAAAGTTCTTACTACATTGCTCATGTTATACATTTTGTAGTTTTTGCTATGACTAGTAATTGGAATAATTACTTACACTAAATTTGGTCATGGTTGAACTTTCTTGCTGTTTTGAACTTGTTGCATGATCAAAAGTGCTTTTAATAATAAAGAATTAATCAAGTAATCAACTCACATGTTGAGTTTTATAGACAAATATAAATTGAGAAAATATCAAGAGAATATGCATGCATCGCACTTCTTCTTTTGGGATGGTTTATCATTGCACTTAGATATGAACTTGGAAGAAGTTGTGTATGACTAAAACCATGTCCTTAAGCTTTTGATTGTCAAATGACATAGGCTTGGCTTGGTTGTTTAGAATAAGGAAGATGTGCATATAATCTCCTGCAAATATCATATGATCTAAATTTGTGCTTTTAAAAATAATAAAATGCAGCAACAAGTGTCATGCTTTCAGGTTTGGAAATAGCTAAGTTTGTGAGATCATGACTTGCTTAAATTGAAAATTACACTTGATCTCTAGCATGGCTTACACTACTTTATGTATCTCATTGATGTGATAGTGTAAGTTACTAGATAGTATGACTTGAATGAAGCTTTGTTTTATATGTATATGTTATAATATGCTCATAAAAATTGAAATTTCTCTTTTGAACCTTGCTGAATACATTGTCAAAGGGGGAGAAATTGATCACACATTGCACATATTCACAAGTGTTTTTGGCACGATTCTTCTCGGGAGGAGAATTTTTTTCTTCTCATTTTATTTCTGATTTACAAAAGGGGAGAAATATTTCGGGGAGAAAATTGTTTTCAAAATCTTTCATGTAAATATACCAATATTCGGATTGTAAGTGGTATTGCCAATGCATTCATCAAGGGGGAGATTGTGAGACCTATGTGTGTTGAATACATTGGCTATGGCGATAAAAGTTTTGAATACTTCCAAAACACCTTTTTCAACATGTTCCGACTCTAGGTCCGAGCTCTAGCAATGTCCGACAATAGGTCCGACTTGTTTTTGGTAGGTCCGGCAAGGTCTGACGTAAGGTCCGACTTGCTTTGGCTAGGTCTGACTTCTTTGTCTGGGTCCGACTTATTTGGGTTAGGTATGACTTGCTGTGGCTAGGCCCGACTAGCTTTAGTAAGCTCTGGGCTAGGTCCGACTAGCTTTGGTTAGCTCCGGCGCTAGATCCTGCTAGCTTTGGTAAGCTCGGGTTCAAGGTTCGGTTAGCTGTGCAAGATCCGGTGCTAGTCTGCAATGGTTCTGCTTTTACCTTGCAAAGTTTCAAACTTGCTTTACATCTATGGAAAGTATGCTTAGTATTCTTTTACTAATTTTTTGGTGTTTATTGGCGGTTATGGCTGATATCTTTTTGCTATGGTTTGTAACATGTTTATGTAAGATGCTCACGTAAGGTGTTGTGTTCTCGGAACTAACAAAGTCAAGTCGAGGACTTGTGCTCAGAAGTATTGGTTGTTTATTCATGTGCAGGTGTTGCTTGAGTTCAAGACATGGCTGGTGATGGCATCCATTGAACTAGTCTGAGGGAGAAGATGAGGTTCAACAACCAAGTTCGGGAGGAATTGTGGTTGAGTTTAGCGGGAGGTTGTGCAGCATGTTTGAATCAAGAACAATGCAGACGAAGGTATCATGGACGTCATTGGAAGATGTTTGCACGTGTGCAAGGAGTGCATGGACGTGGCTACATGGTTCCGAGGCGTGATGAAGAGATGTGGACGTAAAAAATTGGTCGGAAAGGTCCAATCGACCAGGTTATGGACTCAGGCTGCGGCTGAGTCGGGTTTGACTCTAATATGGAAAGATTTGAGTTGGTTATGATAGGATTTCGTGTGGGTCATGAAGTTGGGTGGTTTTTAAGAATGTGGGATACGTTCCTAAGGTGTTTGGAAGTCTTAAGATTGCTTCTATCTGCGTATGGAAGAGTCTTGAGTAGTTATGGAAAGTTTTGGTTGAATCTGAGTAGGATTTGAGTCCTAGTTAGGATAGGGTTGGCCTAAGGGCTGGTTATATAAGCAAGAGAGGTCAGAGCTCATGGTACACGATTTTGGGGCTGTTCCTCTTGTGGTTTGATCAATAAAATTCATAGTTTAAAGGAACTTTTGTGCCTTGTTCGTCCGACTTGTTTTTGTCAAGTCTTTCTCGTAGAGTTTCTGCACACCACTATCATGATTTGGTGGTTTTATCATAACGCGAGATTTACAGATCCAATTGATGTGATTCTTTTTGGGTTGTATTCAAAACTTTGTTATCTATCATCCGTGAAAACTTCACGGTCATTGGATTTGTGGTTTGGGATCTACATGAGTTTCTTTGCAGTGTTGCAAATTTGGTTTTCCTCGGGTAGAACAGATTGATTTTTGTTTGATCTTTTGATCGTAACTTGAGTTCTACTCAACATATTTTCGTGATTTATATTGTGACGTCTTTGTGACTTGATTCTCCACAATCTATACGGATTTTGTCATAATTGATCACATTTAGATTAGTCGCACACACGACCCCTTTAACAGATCAATTTTCTGCCGAGGGGTTTTCATTGCTTCTGCTAAAAAGGTTTTAATCTACAATTCGCCCCCCTCTGGTATCTTTACACGTGCTCCTCGGTCCTACAGCACCCATACTTGGCCTTGTGGTGGCACTGTAGTCCTGGCTTATTCTCGCATGAACCGGTCCTTAGATCTAAGGCAAGCAGACTACCGTAACATCCAACCCAAACCACAAACCATGCTTGCTTAGATCTTCCAAGTTCCATGTTGCTAAATTAATCATCATTCCATTACCATGCCAATTTCTCATAATTGAAGTTGTCAAGTATATTATTCAAGTTACCCATAACTAATGTAGTGATGCGGTGCAAAAAGAAAAAAATACCCATGCCCGACTCATCATGTATATCCCAGCGACAAGGAATGGCATAAAACGCTAGTAAACTCCTACATATGGGTTTCCCACCAAATTGACACGAGCATGCAATTTCACAAACAAAACATTTAATAAAAACGGGTTCAATATGATCAAGGACACTTTCCTTGCTCCGACGGATAGGGTTTCTCAAGCGCTTCGAAATTTTGGTTCTGGAAATCCTCGTACACGGCCTCTTCAGCACGTCCCTCTACTCATGATCACACACATACAAGGAAACACATATGAATCAATACAATTCACACATATTAATCAAAATGCAATGACATGAATGCATGCAAGGTTCGATAATTAAATGTCTACAGTTATTTATTAATTAGATGCAACGAGTTCATATGTGTTCATGTGAGTTTATGGGGGATTTAGCGAGAATCAAGGTTGCTGAAATAAAATAGATAGGTGCAACTATGATTTAATTCCGGGTATTAGATCTAATACTTCAGTAAAATTTGTGTCGGAAAACGTATCCTACCCTCGATGCGGAGGCTTCAAAGTTGCGGGAAGGAGGCGTAGCGTAGATGAAGTAGACGGCACAACGATCCTCCGGTGGCACGACGACAGCGGCGCGACTGTAACACCCTCATTTTCATGCATAATGCCTTGCATACACTCATATACATGTTTAACATTAATCCACATCAAGAGGAACGAGTTTAAAATTGATTTGGAGCATTTAAAATTGATTTGGAATGAAACCGCACTTAAAATGCTAAAGTGCAGACTAGTCCGATTTTACTGAGGACTAGTCCGATTTCTCTCTGACTAAAAATGGACATGTCCGTTTTTGCTGCGGACTAGTCTGATTTTGCCTCTAGAAACCTTCAGACTTGTCCGATTTTGAGCGGACTAGTCCGATATTCCAAGAATCCTTGAAAAATTGCTAAGTCCCTGGACTTTTCCGGACTAGTCTGGTATTCCAGCGGACTTGTCCGATTTCCTCTGACTAAAGTCGGACTTGTCTGATTTTCGGTCAGACTTGTCCGATTTTCTCTCTGGACATTTTTGGACTACTCCGGTCCTTTTCGGACTTGTCCGATATTTCGCGACTCCGAGTTGATCTTTTGTTTTACGACTTGTTTCTTGGGTTTCACATTAAGTGGGCCTAGGGATGTTGTGCCTAACACTTTTAGAGCCATGTAGGACTCTAAACTGGCCTCTACTCCTCTCAAACTCGAAATCCATCTAACCCTAGCCTCCACCTCTATATAAACAACCCCACCCCTTGGCTTGACATCTATTTGCCACTTTTCCACCCCACCCAAACACTAGTTCGTGGAGAGCCACCATCAAGGAGGGAGGAGGAGATCCCACGCAAGTAGAAGAAGATGAGGAAATGAAAGAGGATCAAGATCTCCACCAAGTTTCGTTCTTCATCATCAATTCATCTCAAAGTTCATCACCAACCCTAGGTCATCAAGATCCAAGTGTTATCTCCAAGTCTCTTGATTCATTTGAGTCCTAAACACCTGGTATACCTTCTATTCTCTATTTCTTATGTGAATTCAACCCCTAATCTCCAAATTTACGTCGATCTAGAAAACCCTAGTTCGCTAGTTCTGTGAAGGGCAGACTAGTCCGGCCTTCTGCAGACTAGTCCGATTTCCTGGTTAAATTGAATTGAATTAATTTTAAAATTTGATCTGATCACATAAAAACCTGTATAAACTTGTTAAAAGCTACTAGAACTATTTAGTGATCATCAAAAGCAATCTATGAACAAGTTCTACCTTGCATTTGCATTAATCATGCATGTCATGTCATATTGAGTAATATTTGTGCAGTCTTTGATTGTGTTTCTTGTCTTGTATGTTTACTGTGCGGATTAGACGGATTTGTGCTAGAGAGTGTCGCGGAGGATCTACAGCACCAAGAGTTTGAAGGCTTTGACCCTAATCAACCGCAAGAGCAAGGCAAGTGTCCTTGAAGCATATTGATCCTGTTTCAAAATAAATGTTTTGGTTTGCAAATTGCATGCTTGTGTCAATTTGATGGGAATTCTATGATAGGAACTTTACTAGCTTTGTTTAACCACCCTTGTCACCTGGAATATATGGTAGAGAGTCGGGAAAGGGCTTTTTACCTTTTTGCTTCGCTTAGTTAATTGGGATGGGAAAACAATACTACACACATTAATGATGCATTTATGAGATTATGATTAACATGAACTGGTTAATGTAATGTGGTAACGGGTGATCTAAGCAAGCCTGGTATATGGATGGGTTGGATGATATGGTGGTTGCTTGCTTTAGATCTAAGGACCGGTTCATGCGAGAATAAGCCAGGACTACAGTGCCACCACGAGGCCAAGTATGAGTGCGGCGTATCTAATTAATTAGGGCTTTGCCAGTGCTATTTAGACCATTATGGATGCTCGGGGAAGGGGTATTCGGATTGGGTTTGTTGATGATTGGTGGGACTACCCTGGGATCCGAATGGCTCAAGAGGGGGCCCTTGGTTGAAGATGTGCTCTGTGGGAGACATCACCACCGGTGAAACCTCAGTGGGGTCTAAATAGGCTAGTAATCCCTTTGTAAAGGCTATTTTGTGATCTCTTGGCCATACACCAAAGGAAGTATAATTGGCATAAGGGAGGTTCTTTAGTCGCTGACGGGTGATGAAATCACAAACACGTGGGTAAAGTGGTGCAAACTCTGCAGAGTCTAATAAACTATCATGATAGCCGTGCTCCCGGTTATGAGCACCTGGACAACTTCCATGATTAGAGGGAACTCGGTATTGGGATGGTATTGGGATGGTATTTGGGATGGTTATGGTTGGTATTATGGTTATGGATGGTTATGAATTAAATTCTGGTATTGAATATGGATATTAGTATATGATGATGGATATGGAATATGGACTGGTATTATGATGACTATATGGCTTATGATGGGTTTATTTCATGTACATGTAACATATATTACTTTTCAAATGTTTTACTGTACTTTTCAGCACTTAGCCATTATTATATTTGTCATTTGAATCAGCCACATGTCATACTTTCCACACTTGCTGAGTACGACATGTACTCACTCTTGCAACCCCCCCCCCCCCCCAACAATTGCAGGTCAGGATTGGGAGTTTAATGGTGATAATGCGGAGTTCTAGGCCGTGTCTACCGTCAGCTTTGCCTGTGGTGTTGATTGGAGTTGCGCTATACCCTTTTGCTTATGCTGCCTAGCTGTTTAGTTTGCTTATTTAGTTTATTTCCGCTGTATTAGTTGAACTTGTCATTAATATACATTAGAGTTTGTATTCGAGGATAATATGGTTTGTGCAATAAAATTTGGTTAATAAATATTGTTCTGTGGTAATTTTCTGTATACTCTTTTGTGATGCACTCGTGTATGTGTGTTGAACGTCCTGGGCACACATATGCGTTAGCTTGGTTCATTTTCGGAACCGGGCATCACAGATTGGTATCAGAGCCACAGGTTGACTGTAGGATGCAGCCTAGATAGAATGGACATTTTAGAGCACATAGGAGCACTCAGGAATCGATGTATTTTTTCTTGGTGTGTTGTTGCTATATAAATTGGTTGCTTGTGTTCTTAATAGAGGATTTTGGGGTGCTTTAGCATTGCCATGTCTACATAGGCTAGTTGGTTGTTTAGTTTCATATCCCTTGATGCATATAGTTAGGGACGTTTTCTAAATTCTTACATATTGCTTTCCTTCTGATGGTGAGGACTAGCAACCAGAGGGATGCTAATGATGAGGAGGAGAACAATGGAGTGCCTTAGAACAACAATGGACAAGGACCTGCTCATGGAGCTATGAGCATTGAGCAGCTTTTGGCTATGCAGAACCAGCTCATGCAGACCATGATACAGACTATGGGACAGCTGCAGGTTGGCAACATCAACCATCAGCCCCACATGCCTCCACCGCCACCCCTACCTCCTCATAAACGGTTGGTAGAGTTTTTGAGGACTAGGACGCCAACCTTTGCTCAAGCTGCTGACCCTATGGATGTGGATGATTAGCTCAAGTCTGTGGAGAAGAAGCTAACTATAGTCCAATGCAGCGACCGGGAGAAGGTTCTATTTGCATCTCATCAACTAGTTGGAGCAGCTGCGGATTGGTGGGATTCTTATTGCAATGCTCATGAGAACCAAGAGAGAATTACTTGGGCGGAATTCAAGGAGAGTTTTCATTCTCATTATGTGTCGGAAGGTGTTATGATTCTAAAGAGGCAAGAATTTGAGAACTTGAGGCAAGAAAAATCAAGCGTGAGTGAATATCTCAATAAATTCACTCAACTCTCAAGGTATGCGCCTGAGGATGTGAGCCGGGATAGCCAGAAGCAATATTTGTTCATGAGAGGCCTCAACAATGAGATTCAAGTGCAATTGCTCAACTGTGATTATGCCAACTTCCAGGAGCTTGTGGACAAAGCAATCATGGTTGAGAACAAGGTCCGTGAGATGGAACAAGACAACAAGAGGAAGGCGCCATATCAAGGACAGCAACAAGGAAGTAATGTGCGCCCTTGCTTTGTGCCTCCTAATGTGCCATACTACAGCTCCTCTGCTCCTGTACATAGCCCTGGATTTGCACTGTGTCCAACTCAGTTTGTGCAGCAGCGCCCTGTTATGCAAACACTAAGGCCTCCAATGCCTTATGCGCCTCGTGCTAATTATCCCGGTGCAAATGCACAAAACCAAGCTCGTCCCAATAATTCTGGTGGGGTTAAGAAGCGCTACACTTGTGGAGAAGTTGGACACTTTGCGCACCAATTTTCTAAGGCAGGCCTTGGTCAAGGAAGCAATGCACCGAGGCAAAACCCAAGACCCAATGGAGGATAGCCACAAGGGAATCATGGACAGCAGAATTTTGCTCGTGGCAACGTCTACCATGTCTCTACGGAAGATGCTCAACAAGCGGATGACGTGGTCATTGGTATGTTTCTCGCCAACCCCAACCCCGCGACTATGTTATTTGATTCTGGAGCATCACATTCATTCATTGCATCAAAGTATGTCGCCAAGTATAGTTTGCCTATCTCTCATATGAAGTTTACTCTATTGGTTAAGTCTCCTGGGGGAGAGATGAGGACAAATATAGTATGTCCAAAAGTAAGCCTTAGAATAAGGGGGGGTAGACTTCTCCGCCAACCTCAATGTTTTGGATTCTCAAGGATTGGACATTATACTTGGTATGGACCGGTTGAGGAAGCACAATGGAGTTATTGAGTGTGCTACGAAGACGGTGAAGTTGACCAATGAAGAAGGGATCACCGTAGAATTTGAAGTATCTCAAACCGCACCAAAGCAATTGGAGCTGAATCATATGGACGATGCCGCAATTGAGGAGATTCCGGTGGTGTGTAAATTTTTGGATGTTTTTCCGGATGAGTTGCCAAGTATACCACCTGATCGAGACATTGACTTTGTTTTTGACTTAATACCTGGAACTGCACCTATAGCTAAGAGGATATAGGATGCCTCCTATGGAATTAGCGGAGCTCAAGAAACAAATTCAAGAGCAACTAGAGAAAGGTTTTATTCGTCCTAGTTCTGCACCTTGGGGAGCGCCCGTGCTGTTTGTGGACAAGAAGGATGGAACCTAAAGGAGGTGTGTGGATTACCGAGCTCTCAACGAGGTGACAATCAAGAACAAGTACACCTTGCCACACATAGAAGACTTGTTTGATGAGATGAAGGGTGCTTGTATCTTCTCTAAAATTTATTTGAGGTCGGGATACTTTCAAATGAAGATTAGACCGTCGGACATACCTAAGACAGCTTTTAGAACACGACATGGATCTTATGAGTACACCGTGATGTCTTTTGGTTTGACCAATGCACCCGCCTACTTTATGTACCTCATGAATAAGGTATTCATGGAGTACTTGGATAAGTTTGTTGTCGTGTTTATTGATGACATTATGATCTACTCGAAGGACAAGAAGGAACATGAGGAACACTTGAGGCTTACATTGCAGAAATTGAGGGAGCATCGATTGTATGCCAAGTTCAACAAGTGTCAGTTTTGGTTGAAAGAGGTGTCGTTTTTGGGTCATATCATCTCAGGAGGAGGAGTATCGGTTGACCCCGGAAAAGTGAGAGACGTGTTGAAGTGGGAGCCCCCGCAAAATGTAAAGGAGATCATGAGTTTTCTTGGGATGGCTGGATATTATCTTAGATTCATCAAGGACTTTTCCAAGATAGCCAAGACAATGACAGAATTGCTAATGAAGGGAAAGGCATTCCAATGGACTCAAGCTCGTCAAAACAGTTTTGAGGAGTTAAAGAAGAGGTTGACAACAGCCCCAGTTTTGGTATTGCCGGATGTAAGCAAGAGTTTTGATATTTATTGCGACGCATTGAGACAAGGACTTGGATGTGTTCTTATGCAAGAAGGTCAAGTGGTTGCCTATGCGTCGAGACAATTGAAGAAACATGAGAAGAATTACCCAACACATGATTTAGAACTTGCAGCCGTGCTACATGCATTAAAGATTTGGAGACATTATATTCTTGGACATAGGTGTGAAATCTATACGGATCATAAGAGTTTCAAGTATATTTTCACACAAACGGATCTTAACTTGAGGCAATGAAGATGGTTGGAGCTCATCAAAGATTATGACCTGGGAATCAACTATCATCCGGGAAAAGCCAATGTTGTGGCCGATGCTTTGAGTAGGAATGGAGTAAGTAATCAGCTCACAGTTCAGGAGTTGCCATCCGAGTTATGTAAGGAGTTTGAACAGTTGAACCTCGGATTTGTAAATGAGATGGGAATAATGGAGTTAAATCCAACCCTAGAGCAAGAAATTCGAGAAGGCCAAACTAAGGATGAGGAAATTCAGGAAATCAAGGAAAGGACCGAAGAAGGGAGAGAATTCAGATTTGATGAAGACGAACATGGTACCTTATGGCTTGGTAAGAGGATTGTTGTGCCTAATGTAAAGCATATTCGGGAGACAATACTAAAGGAGGCACATGACTTTCCATACTCGATTCACCCGATTGTACAAAGATGTACAAAGACTTGAAGACTTGTTATTGGTGGGCTAGCATGAAGAAGGACATAGCTGAATACGTAGCATTATGTGATGTGTGCCAACGAGTCAAGGCGGAACATCAAAGGCCAACTGGACTATTGCAACCACTAAAGATTCTGGAATGGAAGTGGGAAGAGATCGGTATGGACTTCATAGTTGGTTTACCACGTACTCAGTCAGGTTATGATTCAATATGGGTAATTGTGGATCGTTTAACCAAGTCAGCTCATTTTGCCCCTGTGAAGACCAAATATACAGCTGCACAATTGGCCGAAATATACATAGAGCATATTGTGTGTCGACATGGAGTACCGAAGAAGATAGTCTCGGATAGAGGTTCTCAATTTACCTCCAGATTTTGGCAGAAATTGCATGAAGCTTTGGAAACGAGGTTGAATTTTAGTTCAGCATATCACCCTCAAACGGATGGACAAACCGAGAGGACCAATCAAATTTTGGAGGACATTTTAAGAGCTTGTGCTTTAAAGCATGGGAAGAGTTGGGACAAAAGCTTGCCATATGTGGAATTTTCATACAACAATAGTTACCAAGCGAGATTGAAATTGTCGCCATATGAAGCGCTTTATGGAAGGAAGTATAGGACTCCTTTGTTCCGGAATGAGGCAGGATAAACTCAAATATTTGGTCCGGATGTGTTGCAAGAAGCCGAAAAACAAGTCCACATAATTCGTGAAAACTTGAGGGCTGCCCAATCAAGACAAAAAGGCTATGTGGACAATAGGAGAAGGAAATTAGCCTTTGAAATAGGAGATTTTGTTTACCTCAAGGTGTCATCAATGAGAGGTCATAAGAGGTTTAACATAAGAGGCAAGCTAGCACCTCGTTAAATTGGACCATTCAAGATTTTGGACAAAAGAGGAGAAGTAGCATATAAGTTGGAGATGCCAGCTCATCTTTCGGATGTCCACGATGTCTTTCATGTTTCCTAGCTCAAGAAGTGCTTGAGAGTACCGGAAGAAGAAGTGCCAATGGAAGAATTGGAACTAGAGGAAGATTTGAATTATGCCGAGCAACCGGTTAAGATTTTGGAAATCAAGGAGAGGGTCACAAGGAACAAGGTCATTCGATGGTGTAATGTTCAATGGAAGCACCACACAGAAAAAGAAGCAACATGGGAATTGGAGGATGAACTCAAGAAGCAATTTCCCTATCTCTTCTCTTCCGCGTTGAATCTCGAGGGCGAGATTCATTTTAAGGGGGATAGGTTTGTAACACCCTCATTTTCATGCATCATGCCTTGCATACACTCATATACATGTTTAACATTAATCCACATCAAGAGGAACAAGTTTAAAATTTATTTGGAGCATTTAAAATTGATTTGGAATGAAACCGCACTTAAAATGCAGGAAAGTGCGGACTAGTCCGATTTTACTGAGGACTAGTCCGATTTCTCTCTGACTAAAAACGGACTTGTACGTTTTTGTTGCGGACTTGTCCGATTTTTCCTCTGGAAACCTTCGGACTTGTCTGATTTTGAGCGGACTAGTCCGATATTCCAAGAATCCTTGAAAAATTGCTAAGTCCCTAGACTTTTCCGGACTAGTCCGGTGTTCCAGCGGACTTGTCCGATTTCCTCTCTGACTAAAGTTGGACTTGTCTGATTTTTGGCCAGACTTGTCCGATTTTCTCTCTGGACATTTTCGTACTAGTCCGGTCCTTTTCGGACTTGTCCGATATTTTGCGGCTCTGAGTTGATCTTTTGTTATACGACTTGTGTCTTGGGTTTCACGTTAAGTGGGCCTAGGGATGTCGTTCCTAACTCTTTTAGAGCCCATATAGGACTTTAAACCGGCCTCTACTCCTCTCAAACACGAAATCCATCTAACCCTAGCCTCCACATCTATATAAACAACCCCACCCCTTGGCTTGACATCTATTTGCCACTTTTCCACTCCACCCAAACCCTAGTTCGTGGAGAGCCACCATCAAGGACGGAGGAGGATATACCAAGTAAGAAGAAGAAGACAAGGAAACGAAAGAGGATCAAGATCTCCACCAAGTTTCGTTCTTCATCATCAATTCATCTCCAGGTTCATCACCAACCCTATATCATCAAGATCCAAGTGTTATCTCCAAGTTTCTTGATTCATTGGAGTACTAAACAGTTGCAGGTCAGGATTGGGAGTTTAATGGTGATAATGCGGAGTTCTAGGCCGTGTCTACCGTCAGCTTTGCCTGTGGTGTTGATTGGAGTTGCGCTATACTCTTTTGCTTATGCTACCTAGCTGTTTAGTTTGCTTATTTAGTTTATTTCCGCTGTATTAGTTGAACTTGTCATTAATATTGATTAGATTTTGTATTCGAGGATAATATGGTTTGTGCAATAAAATTTGGTTAATAAATCTTGTTCTGTGGTAATTTTCTGTATACTCTTTTGTGATGCACTCGTGTATGTGTGTTGAACATCCTGGGCACACATATGCATTAGCTTGGTTCATTTTCGGAACCGGGTGTCACAGTGACGATCTTCGGCGGGCAACTCCTCCCTTCTCTTCCTCTTATTCTTCTCTTTTCTCTCCTCCTTTTCTTCCTTGTTGTGGCCTCTTTTTCTACCGCCAGCCAGGGTTTTTCTTTTCCCTCTAGCGGTGCTGGGACTTACGATCGCTAGAAAGTTTTTTTTACGAGGGGGCTACAGGGCAGGCTTTTTATAGTCGGAGGCATGCGGCAGCCAGGGGCCGGCTCGGTCCAAAGAACAGAGTCTCGGGCACGTACGCCCGGCGCCCGGGCGCGCGAGCGCGCTGGCCTCCAGACTCGAGTTTGAGTCGGTGCCGCGCCTGGTGGGCTGGCTACGCCGGCTCGGTTGCCCGGAACCTTCCGGGGTGGGAGCAAAGCTTCTGCCGAAAACTTCTGGAACGTTCTGGAATTTCTTTTTTTTCTTTTTTCTCTTTCTTTACAGATTTTATATGTATTTGCTTTATATTTTTTTATTTATTTATTTTCCATTTGTTTATATTTATTTTCTATTATATATTTTATATTCTTATTCACTCTTCTTATTACCTACACATATTTTTGTATACATGGTTTATCTTTTATTTTTCTTCTCTTTTGTTGTACTAATGATTTATGCATGAAAATGTTATGCAATGCATGATGCTAAAGGAAAATTAGGGTGTTACACACAATAGCTTTGTCCACAAGCTTCTGGAAATTTGCATAGTCACAATTGAGCAATTGGACTTGAATTTCATTGTTTAGGCCTCTCATGAATAAAAACTGCTTGCGTTTGTCCCGATTAACATCTTCCAGAGCGTACATTGAGAGTTGAGTGAATTTATTGAGATACTCACTCACACTTGACTTCCCTTGCCTTAGGTTCTCAAATTCCTACCTCTTCAGGATCATAACACCTTCAGGAACGAAGTGAGAGCAGAACTTCTCCTTGAATTCAGCCCAAAGGACCCTATCTTGATTCTCATGGGCATTGCAAAGCGAGTCTCACCAATCCGCAGCTGCTCCAACTAGTTGATGGGAAGTAAAGAGAACCTTCTCCCTGTCATTGCATTCGACCATCGCGAGCTTCTTCTCCATGAATTTCAGCCAATCATCGGCTTCCATAGGATCAGTGGCTTGAGTGAAGGTAGGTGGTCTAGTCCTCATAAACTCTCGCAACCTGTTATGAGGCGGTGGGGGTGGCGGTGTTGGAGGCATATGGGGCTGATTTTGATTACTGGCTTGCAGCTATCCCAAGGTCTGCATCATAGTCTGCATCAGCTGATTTTGCATAGCCAACAACTGCTGAAGGTCGACAGCCTCAGGTCAAGGTCCGTTGTTGTTCTAAGGTGCTCCATTATTCTCCTCATTCTCATTGGCATCCCTTTGGTTGCGAGTCCTCAGCATTTGAAGAAAGACCAAGAGGTAGAAGAAATAAGAAAATGTCCCCAACTATATGCATCAAGGAATATGAAACTAAGGAACTACCTATACTAGCCTACATGGATGTGGCAAGCGCTAGAGCATCCCACAATTCTCTACTAAGCACACAAGCAACATTACATAGCAACCAGCAAGCCAAACAAACCACAACATTTCTTGAGTGTTCCTATGTGCTCTAAAGTGTCCATTCTATCTAGGCTACATCCTACGGTCAACCTGTGGCTCTGATACCAATTTATGAAACCCGATTCTAAAAAAAGAACCAAGTGCAGTATATGTGTGTCCAGGATGTTTAACACACATTCACAAGTGATTCACAAATGATAAACATATAATAACCACAACACAATTTAATTAAGAAGTACTTTTATTACAATATTCAAATAATCCTCAAGTTACACTCTAATGATCATTAATGATAATGAGACTAATACTACAACAGAAATAATTTAAGTATGAAGCTAAGCAGCTGAGCGAACTAAGAATAATGGGTAGCGCGGCTCCAAGCAACACCACAAGCAAGTCGACGGTAGCACATAGCATAGTACTCCGCATTATCATAACAATACTCACAGACATCAACTGAAACTGTTGGTGGGAGAATTGCAAGGGTGAGTACATGTCGTACTCAGCAACTGTAGGAAAATAATGACATGTAGCTTAAACAAGGCATTGATAATAAATAACGGCTAATTGCTGAAAAGTACGTTTAAAAACAGGTAAAAAGCATCTTACTATGTCTATGTGAAATAATCCCATCATAGCCCACATAAATATCATAATATGGAACCAGCATTAATTATTCATCCATACTCCAGATTCTCACTTTCATCAATAACCATATACATTCATCACAAATAAATCCATAACCATATCCGTAACCATAATCAATACCAAACCATCCCAAATACCAAGTTTCCCAATGATCATGTGAGGGTCCAGGTTGCTAATGACCGCTAGCACGGCTATCATGATAGTTTTAGACACACTCTACAAAGGTTGTACCACTTTACCAACATGTTTGTGATTTCATCACCTTTCAGTGACTAAGAACCTCTCTTATGTCGTCTCGCACTTTCTTTTGTGTGTGGCCAAGAGATCACAAAATAGCTTTTACAAAGGGACCACTAGCATATATGGACCCACTAAGTTTTCACCAGCAGGCTTGAATCTCCATTCTCCCACCCACGGGCCCCCTCATGTGCCATGCGTCTCCCAAGGTAGCCCTTCTCGACTCCCATTCCCAGGACCACCCAATGGTCCATACAATACCGGCAGCTCTCCTAATTATTCAGCTACGCCACACCCATACATGGCCTTGTGGTGGCACTGTTAATTTTGGATGTTCGCTCCACGAACCGGTCCTTAGATCTAAAGCAAGCGAAACCACCATTAAATCCAACCCTGTCCACAATCCATGCTTTCTTAGATCTCTCAAGTCCCATGTTTACCAGTTAACCATATTCATCGATTCGCATCATTCATAACTTCATTAATTCACAATTAAGCCATTTGGTAGTTTTCCCATCCCAATTAATTTAAAGCAAAGCAAAAAGGTAAAAAGTCCTTCCCGACTCTCTTCAATATATCCCAAGTGATAAGGATGGTCAAACAAGGCTAGTAAACACCTATTTTTGGGTTCCCATCAATTTGACACAAGCATGCAAACTTTGCAAACAAAACATTTAAAAATAGGATCAATATGATCAAGGACACTTTCCTTGCTCTTTTGTTTGTTTAGGGTCAAACGCTTCAAAATTCTTGTGCTGCAGGTCCTCGACGACACCCTCTGGAGCAAAACCTTCTATTCTGCGCAACGAACATACGAAACAGACATTACAATCAATCAATGCTCATATATTACTCAGTATGTCATGTCATGCATGATTAATGCAATTGTGAGGTAAACTTGTTAATGAGTTGCTATTACTGTTTACTAACTGGTTCTAACAGTTTCTAACAAGTTTGGACAGGTTTGGGATTGATTCAAATCAAATTGGAACTAATTCAGCCTAAAACAGATTCAAATACTGGACAAGTCCGGTGCCAGGGCCGGTCTAGTCTGCCCTGATCAAAACTGGAATTTAGGGTTTTTGTGATCTGCGAGAATTGGGGTCGAATTTGCGTGGAAGAGGGAAAGCAGAAGGTGTACCACGTGTGTAGAACTCTAAGGATCGAGAATTGAGTGCAACACTTGAATCTTGGCAATCTAGGGTTGATGATGGAGAGTTGATGGAGAGTTGAGGGTGAATTGGTGATGAAGAACGAAAATTTGATGAAGGTCTTGCTTGATTAATCCTCCTTCGTGTTCTCCCTCTCCTCCTTGCTGCTGGATATTCTTTTGATGATGGCTCCCACGAACTAGGGTTTGGGTTTCTTTCAATTATGGCAAAGAGATGGAAAATTGGGGTGATGGGGTGTTTATATAGAGGTGGAGGTGGTAGGGTTTGATGGATTTTGTGTTCAAGGCAGTGGAGGCCGGGGTGCGGTCCCACATGGGCTCCTCTGAGGTTGGGCACGAAGTTCTTGGGCCCAATTAAGGCAATTACCCAAAAACAAATCATGAGGAAATAACAGAATTCGAGTGGAATTCAACAGGCCGGACTAGTCCGCATGAGCACCGGACTAGTCCGTTTTGGAACAGAAACAACATTGGACATGTCCGGTAGGATGTTCGGACAAGTCTGTGGATTTGACAACTTATTCAAAACCGGACCAAAGATCGGACTAGTCCGCACTCAATCACGGACAAGTCTGAAATGGAACAGAGACTTTATCAGACTAGTCAGCAGCAAACACGGACAAGTCCGGAGGGGCATCAGAGGGGAAAACCGGACTAGTCCGCGGTACAAACTGGACAAGTCTGTAGTTATATAGACTTTTAAGTGTTGTTTTGCTTTTAATTCATTTTAAACTTGTTTCTTTTCATGTTACTTAATACTAAGCATGTATAAGAATGTATGCAATGCATGATGGATGAAAATGAGGGTGTTACACATAGCTTCGATAGAACCAGAGCACCTCTCTGACATCATTGACTCGGCGCAGTCCAGCATCAACTTGGTGCAGTCCAAACTCCGCAGAGTGCAGCGCGCCCTCGCCACAGAGTGGGAAAAGCTGCGAGCTGAGGATTGACGCCTTCGAGCTTGGGAGGACCTTCTGAAGTCCAGGATCGATGAGGTGAAGGAGAAGCACCAAAAGGAGGATGAGGAGCTGGAGTTGATGCACCGCTTGGTGAATACCATGGATGCGGTGTCCCAGAAGATTCTGGACGACGCCAAGGCAACCAATCGGGTGGCTGACGCCCGCCCCTTAATGCCCTAGAAGTGCTTCGAGTGACCTTGGGATGCCGCGAGGCCGCTGTTGCTGAGTGGGAGGCCACTATTACTAGGCAAGAGGTGGCATCCTAGAAGATTATGACTCAGACTGAGGTAGATCGGGACAGGCTGCTATCTCGCATCGGAGATCTTGAGCTCTGCGAGAGCAACCTGGCGTGGGATCGTGTGCAGCACCTAGCAGAGCACCAAGAACTCCTCCTACTAGGGCTTGATGTTCGAGCTCAGGAGCAGACTTAGGAGCGCCGCACCCAGGAGCTCAATCTCCAGGAGCGACAGCTGGCCTGCCGTTCGGAAGACGAGGGTAGAGCGCTGGCAAGTACTGAATGTGGCCTAGAGGGGGGTGAAGAGGCTTTGAAAATTTCCTGCACACTTAATCAAATTGTCAAATACTTGATGGACCAAACTTGTCTAATTGGAGGTGCGGACTAGTCCGGTGTGCTGATGAGTGTCGAGTTGATTAAGTGTTGATTCAGGAATTAAACATTATAGCAGCGGTAATTTGAACAACTTTTAAGATCACATGAATTAACAATCAATATTGTAATGTTACACGTGAGAAGCAATATTAACTCATGTTACAATATTGATAGACGATGTGCCCTAACTAATGAAGATGCAAAAACAAAGAAGCACATAGAACACAAATTTTTACCGAGGTTCGATCTCACCAAAGAGATGTACTCCTTGTTGAGGAAGCCTACACAGAGCCGGGTCTCTTCAAACCCTTTCCCTTGTCAATTCACCACACAGCCGACTTGATTCCACTATCATGGGTAATCACCGACTTTATGGGGCAACCTCAAACGTTTAAGGCTCCCACAAGAATTACAACAAAAAGATGATCAAATACACCCAAAAGATTACAAGTAGATAAACGAGTGTAAAGAGATCAAACCCCAAGAGCTCAACAAAGCGTAGACAACAATCTCCCAACCCCAAATCTGAATACTCAAATTATTTTCACCTTTCGAGGACTTTAGATGTGTGGGGAGATGTGTTTTTTGCTCCTGGGACAAGTGGCGGAGCAAGGGTTTGAGTTGTGAACAGTAGAATACATGAATTGTGTTTGTGGGGTCGTGAATCTCCTATTTATAGTGTTTCCAAAATTGTTACTGTTAGGGATCCCGACGACCGGACTAGTTCATACTGGGGACCGGACTTGTCCAGTTTGCTGTGTAAAAGTCAGCATGAAATGTGCACCACACTAGAAACCCTAGATTGTGTGCAGTGTACCCGACTAGTCCGGTGGTGGTCCGGACTTGTCTGGTTCCCTGTGTATTGAAACATCAGAAACTTTCTCGGACTAGTCCAATCCCTAAACGGACTTGTCCGGTGTGTAGTGTTATGAAACTCCAGAAGGTTTCTCGGACTAGTCTGATCCATGAACGGATTTGTCCGGAGCATAGTGTTATGAGATTACAGAAAGTTTAATGGACTAGTTCGGTCCTGTAACGGACTAGTCCGATGCACTGTGTTGTGGAACTCCAGAGAGTTGATCAGACTAGTCCGGTCCGGGAACAAACTAGTCCGGTGCATTGTTAATTTGGACAACAGAGAATTGAATGGACCAGTCCGGTCTATGAACGGACTAGTCCGGTGCTCAGTGAATTTTTAGGTTGATTTTAATCCCTTACCCCTACGCAAAGACTTGAGCTCTTGTGATGTGTCTCTGACACACATCCTATACATTTAAGTCCACTTTGCACTTTAGTCATCAGTTGGGCTTTTCTCTTTTCCTTCACCAATTCATTTTTCACTTTTTGAGTGCACCAAACTATCTCATTTAAGTTGACCTGCAGTCATCTCAACATGTTCATTAGGATCTCATTTGTTTGTCATCAATCGTCCAAAATCCACAAGGGATTGCCTAGATGCACGTTCAATCTCCCCCATTTTGGTGATTGATGACAACCAATTGAGATTTCACAATAAAGAGTAAAATTTGATTTTCATAAAGTGTGCATATATGAGAATGATAGAAGAGTAACAAGAACATTTCACATATATGCACTCTTTATGGTGCGGTCCCTAAAAGTATGTGATCAAATGATGTTATGAGCAAACGATAATAACGTAACAAGTATAGCCAATCATCACATTATGATTAAATTAGGCATTACTCATTAAGTAAAGTAAGCACATCCAAAATAAATTACAGCAGTTTGAAATCGAGATTCATGTCCTTGCACTATAGGAAACGCGAACAATTATGCCGGCCAGCGCAACTTACGTGGGCCAGCCGACGTAAGTTGCGTAAATTTTGTCGGGGCCTGGTAACCGACGTAAGTTAAGAAAATTACATCGGCTGCGGTCCCACAGCCGACGTAAGTAAAATGACTAACTGCAATAAATGGATACTGAGGTCGCCCGTGGCCCATAGCCGACGTAAGTTAAGGGGTCGACGGAAGTTCACCTTTGCTTACATCGGTTGTGACGTCGACCGACGTAAATAATTGCAGTCGACGTAAGTTATTAATTTAACCTAACCGCGCGAGCCACGCACGCACGCACGCCTGGTTCACTTTCCCCACTGCTTCTCGATCGCTTTCCCCAGACCGCTGTCCGCACCGCCCGACGCTGCCACCCCGACCGCGCCCTGCCGCGCCAAGTAAAACCTCCGCCTTCTCCCTACCCCCTCCATGCTGGCCCGCCCCCCCTCACCACCGCAGTGCCGCCTCCTCCCTACCCCCTCCACGCCAGCCGGTAGCCCGGCCCCTCCCCCTCCCTGTGCCCCCCCACCCCCACCTTCAGTCGCGGTGTCCACGCGCTCTGCCTTTGCGCCCCCCCTCACCACCACGGCGCCACCTCCTCACTCCCCCATCCATGCTGACCGGTAGCCCCCCTCCCCCTCCCCTCCCCCAGCCCCCCCACCCCCACCCCCACCCCCACCTTCAGCCGCTCCATCCAATACCCTCACCTCCCCCCCACTCACCTCCCCCCCTACACCCTCACCCTCAGCTCCCCGATCCCCCCCCCCCCCCCAATTGAAATTCAAATTCCAATTTGAATTCAAATCAAATTCAATTTTGAATTTGAAGTTGTTTAAATTATGCTGAAATTGCTTAATTGTTTATTTAATTATGGTTAAGTGGTTAATTTGTTTAATTATGCTTAAGTGGTTTATTTTGTTATGCTTAATTTGCTTAATTATTCTTAGTTAAGCTTAAGTGGTTTATTTAATTATGATTAATTTGCTTAATTATGCTTAAGTGATTTATTTAATTATGCTTAAATTGCTTAAATTTGTTTAATTATGCTTAAGTGGTTAATTTTCTTAAGTGGTTTATCTAATTATTCTTAAGTGGTTAATTGTGCCATGAGGAGGGCTGCCGGCTGTCGGGTGTCGCGGCGTCGCCGGTGGCTCCAGGAGAGAGAGAGAGAGAGAAAGAGAGAGAGAGTGGTCGTGTGTAGGGGTGAGCCGAGGAGATCGGGGCAGCGGCGCGGCCCGGGGCATCATGTGGCATGCGGAGGAGTTCACGCTGAGAGGAGCTCGCACCGACAGAGGAGCTTGAGGCGGCGTGCGGCACGCGGAGGAAGCTTGTGCCGGCGGTGAACTGAGAAACACAGTCTATTTTGTCGTGCATAAATTAATGAAAAACTAATGATAATTTGTTCGGCTTTAAACTGTAGAGTCAAGCATGGGTGAAGACCGTAGTTGGATGTATACTGGTTGGAAGAGAAGAACTAGTGGTCACTCAGATGAGTGGTACGCCAAGATAGAAGCTTTTGTTGAACAAGCTTTTTCGTTGTCAAATAGCGATAAGGCGCGGTGCCCATGTACGAAATGTCAAAATGCAACGTTTTCTGACAAAGTGGAACTTACGATGCACTTGTGTCCAAACGGATACTTGTCATATTATGAGTTGTGGAACTTCCACGGCGAGACAGCTTCTGAAGCTGTACAAGAAGTGGAAGCAGACAATGATGATGCCACAGAGGTTGACATGATGAATGAGATGCTGGAAGCTTTACAACCAGAGCTTACGGAGGATCCTCAAACAGCGAAGGTTAAAGAGTTCTACAAACTTCTCAAAGATTCAGAACAGCCGCTGCATGGACACACTAAAATGACAATCCTCAATTTTGTTATTAGACTTATGGCAATTAAGTCTAAGTTCTTCTTTTCTAATAACTGTTACAATGAGCTCATAAATTTGTTAAACGATGCCCTTCCACATCCAAACAAAGTGCCTAAAGATATGTGTAAGTTGAAGAAAATTCTTTCCGGTCTCAGTATGAATTACGAGAAGATTGATGTGTGTTCGGACAACTACATGCTTTTCTAGAGATAGCATGCTAATAAGAACAAATGTTGAAAATGTGGTCAACCGAGGTTTGTCGAAGTTGTTAATAACGATGGTGATACTGTGACGACAGAAGTCACACGTAAGAAGCTTCGTTACTTACCTGTGACACCGAGGTTGAAGCTGTTGTTCCTTTCAAAAAACGGCCAGACACATGAGATGGCACAAAGAAGGTGAGCGTCAGAACAATGGAGTCATGATGCACCCGTCCAATAGTGAGGCATGGAAGGCGCTGGACCGGTTCGACCCAGAATTTGGTCGTGAAGCGAGAAATGTTCGCATCTCGTTGATGACAGATGGGTTCACGCCATTCAGCACAAATGCCACACCATACACCTGTTGGCCCATCTTTGTAATTCCAAACAATCTTCCACCGGCTTTTTCCATGAAGAATGAGTTCATATTTCTTAGCCTGATTGTACCTAGACCGGATCATCCTGGGTCACGTCTCAATGTGATGTTGAAACCATTGATCGAAGAGTTGAAAATGTTGTGGACAGGAGTCGAACCGTATGATTGTTACAAGAAGTAGAAATTATACATTCGATCTGCTTATTTGTGGTCCGTCCATGATTTTTCGGCATACGGCATGTTTTTTTTGTTAGAGCACTCATGGTCGGTTGATGTGACTGATATGTGCCTCGGATACCGATTGCTTTCGACTTACCCATGGAGGCAAGATATCTTACTTCGATTGTCATAGACGTTGGTTGCCGCCGAATTACTTGTTTAGAAAATAGAGGAATGTCTTCAGAAAGAACATCGTTGTCACTAAAGGACCATCGAAACATCTTAACTGGCCAGTGTTGACAGCTCCTAAGATATACTAACAAATCATCCCCGGCAACGCCGCCAGAAATGCTTGTTGATGGCTCCTAAGATATACTAACAAATCATCCCTGGCAACGGTGCCAGAAATGCTTGTTGTATTACTTATGCACCATTAACTAAACATCTCCAACTGATGTGTCATAATTGCTTGTTAATGGTTCTATTGGATCACAGAGTGAGTTTCGCAAGCTCATGGAGATATCATTGTAGCATTTCCCCTTAAGAGTATTCCCAAGGGTGTCATTTATTTGATCCCAAAGAAAGGCAGGGGAGAGATATAACAATCATCGAGTGGACAGGGTAGAATGGTCTAGGTAAGAATCTAGTAATAGGATGGATAAAATAATAGTGGAGGTAGTGTGACACACACAAAAGCTTTCAAGTCTAAGGGGGGTAAGAGGATCCTAGAGGTTAGCTAAAGTTGAGAGTTATGGAGGTACTCCTACTATGCTCTATTGTACATATACATAGTCTAAACTAATTATTCATAAGCTAGATTAATAGTGAATACTTATGATATGTGGTTCAACACATCGGGCATGGGCTTACCCCTAGCAATACTAGGGCGACTCCCTCCAAGAGCCTGTGGCATAGCCAAACGTGGATGATTACAAAGGACAGATGGGGCTGTCACTACCTACTGCCTACCTCTTCAATCTGTGGGACTACGAGACATCCAATGCTACTTAGCCACCATGCTAGCATATTAAGTAATTACCTTAAGAGCCTAGGCACAATCCATCCTAAGGCAATGAATTGAATCAACATTGAACCAATGTTGATACACAACATAATTATCCATACTAACCTAGTTATGTTATAATTAACTAGACTATAGTGGGGGTCTATAGGTTCTATGATGAGATATGTTCATGATGAAATAGTCATGGAAGCTATACCTTCCACATACATGGACTCCACAGTCAAACAAGAAACGCTTTGCCCAAGTATATGTATAAGTAGAGACTAAAGATACTATCTTTATTATGCATAAAGTCCCAAATACAAGAAAGAATACATGAGCCATACCTTTCCCAATGTAGGATTGGGAAGAGAGAGGCTCCTTACTCCTTTCCCAATTTGGACTTGGGACTAGAGACTCTCCTCTCTACAACCTAACTCCTCTAAGACTATGGATGATAGTGTATACTATAGAGATGAAGCTCAAGTGGTGTGTGTTGAAGTGAGGGGTAGGGGGTCCTATTTATACTAGTGTTGAGATCGGTTCCTGCCACCAAAAGTGTGTGAATCAGTCACCATTGACTCCAGGGAGCCGAGAGGAGCCAACACGTGGAGGCTGACCGAGTTTGATGCAGAGACTAGGTCGGCTGACCCCCTGGTTCGGCCGACCTCATCATTGCACTGTTTCTCATGTGCTTTCTCCAGGTGGCTGCCAGGTGGGTTCTATTGATGTATATGGATGATACACCGTTGGATCTCCTCAGATACTTCAGTTTGTGGGCCATTTGATCCATTGGATGCCACGTGTCGTCGCCTGATTGGCTGGGATGATATTTTATAGGATTAGTCGCTCTACATTTCCTCATTTCCAGCATAAAATGTTGCATACACATATTTCTCCTAGTCCGAGTGGAATTTGGTTAGATAGAAAGGTGATGTGTGCAAGAAATGAAAAATCCTTCACATAATTGAGTTAAATTGACGGATGAAATTGGTATATAACAGCCGTCAACAAACTCCCCCAAGCTTATCCTTTGCTCGTCCCGAGCAAAGTCAAGACTTTAGGTTGATGATCAGGAGTTGCTACAATGTCTTATTTTCAAATGTATCTAATGCACAACAAGATACTCTACCTAGTATTGCGGAAATTGGCTATGATACTCTACCTTTCTTAAGTTATCATGGGGTTTATGCTTTTTCATATTCATGAGTAGTTGAAAGGTAGAATAGCAAATGGAGCAAACATATCCTAGAAATCAAGTTCCACTTAAATCATGGAGAATTCAATTTATATATTAAGTACCTCAATTTGATTCTCTCAATCACTCCTTTGTGGATAGTGGAAATATTTCCTCACCAAAGCATTGTGCCTCTACTATTTCAACTCATTGAATGTGGTTTGTATGTGGAGCTTGGTAAGGAAAGTAAGTAGGCATATTTGCATCACATATATTGCTAAGTCAAAAGAGTAAGCCTTAGGAGAATTCAAATCAAAACTTTTTGATTCAAGACTAGTGCATGTGTGATGGAGTAGAAGTGGATGTGGATACTTGAGATAACTCCTTTTTGGTATAATCTCTCTTTCTTTTGCAGGGATGAAACATGGCTACTTTTTTTTCTCATGCTTATGATGTAAGCATGCCCCCTTTTTTTTTTATAGCCATGTATTCTACTCCCTTTCTTTGCAATGAATTTTGAAGAGAGTGCTAATCATGAATAACATGGAGTTTCTCTTTTTGGTATGGTGGATATGATGGACATTTTGCTTATTTCTAGTGTAGAAGTATAGCATGTGCAAGTGAAGTCTTGAATTCAAAAAGAGTTGAATGATTTCTCACATAGGTCTATACTAGTTTGACTAGGCTCAATGTGAAAGAAAATAGCATGTGCATAAGGTTTTGTCTATGTATGAATATCATATGGCTTTGGTAGGTATTTACAATAAAATGAGGGAAACTTAAATCTTTTTAGAATTTCTCCGAAAATCTAAGTTTTACTTTCAAACTAGGACTAGCAGCCCTATTACCAATTCTAGTCTTGCAACAACCTAGAATTAGATCAAGCTTTTGCAACCCACAACATCCAAATTAAGGTAAAAGTATTTCAAACCAATGAAAGCAATATTTGGAGAGTAGCAAGTTGTAAACTAGAGACTTAGGAAAATAAAAGAGAGCAACTATTCATCATTTCATCCATGTGAATTCTAAATCATTCTTACCGCACATCTTTATTTGATGAAAGCAAATCTAACCTTTTTTTTAAATGCAAGGTGGATGTTGGATGGATGGGAAATAAATATGCAAGGAATGTGATACACGTTACCTCAAGTGGGGGTCCTCCCCCAAGCTTGTTCTTCAACTACCTCCTGATAAGGGTTGAACCCTTGATGACAGAAGTATGCTGCAAGATCGGCTTGTTGTTGTTGTAGCGCCGTGTTGAAGTTGGTGAATTGAGAATCCATGTGTTGTTGCCAATCTTGGGTACCTTGAACATGCTCCAGGAGTGTGCTGTAGATGTCACCCGTTCTCACTTCAAGTTCTCCCATACGTCTAGTGAGGTCCATCATTCCTTGGCTATAGTCATGATGACTTCTGGCTGAAAAGGAATGACGTCCTCTCATGGACGTTGGGGGCAAGCTTCTAGAGCTTGAAGAGGATAAGGGTGGATCCCTTTGCCATTCTTGCCAAGATGATCCCCCAGTCTCATACGTCGGAGGTTGAGTCCATCTGGGCTCATAATGTTGGGTTCTCTTCCTCTTGGTATTCATGGACCAGAGAGATTATCGGTGGCATGCCTGTGGCTGCAGCCCTCGCACGATTCCTTGTTACCCTGCCAGAGACATTACTTCTTCTTCCTTCCTCAAGGGGGAGAATATTAATGGTTAGCCTCCGGCATTTGTACAAATGAAAATTCGGGTTAGGTAACCGAATTTCATTGACAAAGTCGGGATAGAAAAATATCAAGGACCCATCTTGATCATGCTTAAGGGTATGTCCTTGCACTAAATAGTCTTCATTAATTAATTCCCTTTCAGTTTCAATATATTCAAATGAAGATTACTTAAGTGCTCCTACCCTATCAGCAATATGAGTAATCAATGAAGTGCATTCAATTGGTCCTGATTTTGAAATGTAATCTAACCATTGTGTCATCATGACTTTAACTGGAGCAACTTTTATCTTTTTAGTCATGGAAAACAAAATTTTCAATTCATCATCTCGCACAACCCTAACATCTCCCCTAGGGAACATAGTCATAGCCACCCATCTATGCATGAAGCGTAAGGTAGGGTTTTGGATGTGGCTATTCCTAGAGCCCTACATGTGACCTCACTAGTTAGCTCATGCCAAAAACTTTGTTTGTTAAACTTAGGGAAATTGTCTAAATATAGCAAACACTGTTTATGGAAGACTAGGAAGCTACCTAATTCTTTCCATAGGATGTTGTATTCTTTTTGAAATAATCTAAAAGAAATACAATCAAATCCTATTCTTAGCGTGCAAAGGAATTGGATAGTAAGAAGGCGTGAACCTTTCTCCTCTATGTGAGCAAAGTCATCAAATCCAATTGCATGCCAAATGAAAAGAAATTCGCAGTCCATACCTATTTTGGAGATCAAATGTGGATCGTAAGCCTTGGTGTGGCGGAACTCACGATCTTGGAGAAGCCTTTGTTCTTGATCTTCAACTTTGCTTCGTATGTCGAGGTCGTTGTCATGAAGAAGTTGGTGTGGGTTGCTTCTCTCTTCCATGGGAGTGTCCTCACACACACTTCTCCTCCTTGGGATTGTACCTATGGAAGAGAGGCGTGCACTAGAACCTTCACCATGGTTTGAGCTTCAATCCTCCTTCCTCTTTCCGAACAACCTCTTCATGTCCTTTTGAGTTCAAAAAGCAAGAACAAAACAAGGCGAGAAAAATCCGAAAAGAAGCGATGTTTGGAAAAAAAACTCTTGGCGAATTTTCTCCTCTTGAAGGCTTGAGTGTAAAATGCAAATGAAAACAAAGGAAAATATTTTTGGGGATGGATTTGAGCAAGCGTGTTGCAATGAAGAGCAAGAAAAACAAGGTGAGCTAGAGAGTGACTTGGGGAGGTGTAAAATGATGTGGTGTGTGAAGAGAAGTGCTCCTCATAGCCAAAATTTATAGGGTGCACCCTCCAACAGTCACTTGGGGTTCAAAATTGTCGGAGTCTGATTCTGGCAATTCTCCCGATACTACCGTTGGCAGCCCACGGAGTTTATAGTTCGATTGTGGGCGCGCAGAGATTCTGAACACGATGGCAAGTTTACATGAGGATTTATGTGGTTTGGGCCGCCTAAGCGTAATACCCTGCTCCACAGGGTGTGTAGTTGTTGTATTGAGCGTCTGAGCACTTGTGAGCATGTGTCAGAGCCGAGTCTGGAAGAGTGGAAGTGTCCCAGTGTATCGCTTGACCAGTCCTTTTATAGTACAAGGACTTGTCATTACATTGTTAGCCTAGCCCGACATGTGGCCCTGGTGGTTATTGATGCTTAATACACAATTAATGAGCTTAATTACCCTTAATAGTGTGGTAACGAGCCTTGACAGTGCTGTTAATGGTATTAAGGGCCCTCCGATCGTGTGTCATTAAGATGGTATTAATGACACTTAATCGGGTCTTGAAGTCTTTGATTGTCCCTTGAAGGTCCGAGCCCTTGGGGGTCCACCAGTCTGATTGTTGAGGCTGAAGGTCCGGCGGTTGGACATGTGGCAGCTCTGGAGCTTACCGTCTAAGACGAGTAGGTCCGGTGCAGTCGTACACGTGTCGGTATTGGAGCTTCCCTCTGTCGGGGGTTAGGTCCGGGGGTGTCGCGTAGGTATTTAGTCCGGAGCTTTCCCATGTGTGGAATGTAGCTCCGATTGCAGTATACACGTGGCAGCACTGGGACTAACCACAGAAGGGAGGCAGGTCCAGTCCCGTATGACACGTGGGGCCTTCGAGGGTCTTCAACTCAGACAGGTGAAGTTCCTTTGGTCTTTTTGCAGTCCCAAGGGGTACTCGGTACGCAAGGTACCGACAGTGCCCCCCTAGGCCCACCTCTCGGAGAGACCTTCTGGATGAAGTCGTTCTACCGGAGGTGGGTCCATCCTTTGGTTTTTGAGCCGTGTCTTCAAGGGTCTTTGGATGTGCCATTGGCAGTAGTTCGCAGTTAAACCATCGCCGCGTGGCATATCCAGGATGCGGCAGGTGAGATCTGAGCGTGCGGATCTCACACAATTGAAGGTCGCCGGTTCCCGATACAAAAACTGTATCAGTTTCGCGCGCCTTGTCACGCCGCCGCCCTCGGGCTTCCCGCCTCTCATGATGACAACCGTTCGCCTGGGGTAAGGACCTCGACTTGATCGTCGGGGTGGCCCCGGGCCCCCTTGTCATTGGCAGGGTGAAGTTTTTGAACTGTATTGTCGGCTCCTCTGCGGTTTCCATCCAAGCATTGCGGGGGCTTACTTAAGAAGTAAAGCGCACACCGTTTGGGAATTCTTTACACCTTCATTTGAACTTGCGTTGAACCCTCCAGACTTTTGCCTGCTTTTCATCTCTTGCCCCTCTATGCTACGATGAAGTTGGGACTCCCCAAGAGCCGCATTGGGAGCAAGAAGGAGTTGTCTGGGGTCCAGACCTACATGGGTTGGTCCAGTGACTCCTTCATAAATGACATTCGCTGTAGCAAGCTTCCCTTCGAGAAGGAGCGAGCCGGAGATATGGTGTACTTCCTTGGGTACGCCATGACAGGTTTGATCCTACCTTTCTCCACTTTCTTTCTGATGATGCTTGATTTCTATGGTCTGCAGCTCCACCATCTCGGTCCCCACTCAATCTTGCTGGTGGTGACTTTCGTCCACTTTTGCGAGATGTGGGTGGGAGTGCCCCCTTGTGTGGAGTTGTTCCAGACTTTCTTCACTGTCCACCCCATTGGGAAGAGTGATGAGTTCATCAGCTTCTACTACTTCGTGAAGCAGAAAAACTCCCCCCTCAAGTACTTGAGGTCCTTTCCTTCCGGCAAGTGGGACGACTGGAAAAAAGACTAGGTGGTCATCACCATCAAGGGACACGAGAGGCTGGAACTGCCTGAAGGCCTCTGCCGCATCGACACCAACATTTGGAGTGACGTGCCGGAGCTGTCGAGGGAGTACATGCCCATTCTGGACAGAATCCAAGAGTGCGTCAATAGTGGGGTGACCCCTCAAATGGTTTTCGGCAACTTATTGACGAACAGGTGGGCCTCGTTGAGGGCTAGGGGGCGACCTGCTTGGGCCTTCAACAGTGAGATGGATACCAATCGTATCGAGGTTGGTTCGAGCACCAACTTGACCGGTGAAGCCTTGAAGACCCATCTCAAGAAGTTCCAGATTAGGAACATTGGCCCTGGCGACGTGTCTCGACCGGCGGCCTTCCTTCCTCTGAATATGATACCAGAGGAGTGCAGAGAGCTCTGAAGGAAGATGCACCTGTTGGATGACTTGGGCCTGATGGAGAGGCGATCAACCTCCGGGGTGGCAATCCCTAGAGCTTCTGAAGGTGGCTCTGCTACCGCCCCAAAGGCAAGAGCTGAAGTCATAGGTAAGGGCAAGGAGTTGGCCGAGCCCTCGAGCCGCAAGAGGAAGTTGAAGCATTCTGACGGGAGTTCCGTCAGGCCTGCTCCTTCCACTACAGCTCCTTCTCCCTGGTGGAGGAGGTCTTCGACGGCGGCAACCACTCCAGCATCGGCATCTCCTCAGGGTGCTAGCTCCGGCCATGTGGCTCCAGTACCAGGGCCAGCTAAGGGCTCTAGGTCTGAAGGTCCTTCTAAGTCGAGGGGGGCCTCAACCAAGACGACGCCAACAGCGGCAGCAAGCTCCGGGGAACCTTCCAGAGCTACTACACCAGTGGCGACGGCGTTCGGTCCTGAGCGTCCGGTGAAGAGGTTCCGCGCTAGTTGGAGCGGAAGCCTTCCGAGGTAAATTTGATTTTTTACCTCAGTTGATTGTTTTTTGTTGTAATCATATTTTAAGTTTCTTCATCCTTTATCCACAGGGTACCCAAGAAAGGGGTTGAAGCTCCGGTTCCTGTAGCAGCAACTGATGTTGCGCAGACGGAGGCTCCAGCTCCAGTTCCAGCGCCGCCCCAAGAGGTGGCTGAGGCCGCGACAGCTCCGGTGCTAGCTGTCGTGGTCCTTGACCTCGAGTCATCCCCTGAAGCTCCCGTGGTAGCGCCGGACCATGGGAATGAAGATGTACCAGCGACACCATCCCTAGAGGTTGAACCTCCGGGTTTGGATGCTGAGATGATGGGCGCTCCGGCCTCAGAGCCGGAGGTAGCTGCAGTCCTGTCCCTAGAGCCAGATGTTGTTGAAACCCAACAGTGGAGATGGTGGTTGATGAAGTTCTGGCGGAGCCCGATCTTGATGAAGTTCCGGCGCCTGAGCCGGTTGTCGCAGAAGTGCCGGTGCCCGAGCCAATGGCGGTCGAAGCGCCAGTGCCCGAACCGGCGGTGGAGGAGGCGCCAGTGTTGGAGCCAGAAGTGGCTTCAGCTCCGGCTGAACCTTCAACGCGTGCCTCGGAGGTGGTGGTTCTGGAGGTGCTCGCACCTGAGCCAGGGTGCCAAGAGGAGGCTACCAATCCCTCTCCTATGGGACTAGTTGCTGATGACCTGGCAGTGGGACCTTCGGAGCCGACTCCAGAGGTCGAAACTTATGTTGCAAGACCTTCCTCGGCGACGGCCGAGGCTATCTCGGAGGGCGACCTAGTGCCGCTGAAGCTCAGGTGACCACTCTTGTAGAGTGGGACACGATTTTTGTTATGGAGAACCCGCTAGAGCCAGCGGAGAGGACCCCGGCAGGTCCGGAGCCAATCCCTTTGTCACTATCTATCGACAACGCCTGCTCCAGTCTTCATCAGGTCTAGCTGACCTTTTACCATGACAGCAAGGCCCTCGAGGAGGAGCGCCAAACCCTTAGGAGGTGGCGCAACCGGCTCCAATTCGAGACCAAGCTGGCACAGACGAGGCTGGCCAACGACAAGGAGTGGGCGAAAAGGGAAAAGGTCCGGTTGGAGTACTGGGGTCAGCTGCTGGACGAGAGGGAAAGCATGACGCGATCCCCTGACCAGTACCGGGCCATCCACGAACAGGTCGTGGCTGCTAATGAAGCAGCGAATGAGCGCCAAGAGAAGCTCAGCGCGATCCACGAAAGCCTCATCAAGCATTGGGAGGCTCTTGAGGAGCGGGAGAAAAGATCGAAGATGAAGAGCAAAAACTCCTGGAGCTGCGGGATGACCTCGTCAAGAGGGATGTGGAGCTCACTCATAGGATGACTTTGGGTGACAAGAGTCTCGCGGAGCGCACCAAGAAGCTGGAGGAGCACTGCGAGAAAGAGGAGAAGAAGGCCGGGTAGTGAGGACAACACCTCCACAAGAGGGAGAATGAAATTGCTGCTAGGGAGAAGAAAGTGTGGGGCCGGGAGAAGGACATGTTCGACTGCCGGAACAAGATCAACCTCCTGGAGGATGAGCTCGGTAAACTCGAAAGGCAGGTTGCTAAAAAGATTCAGCAAAACGCCAAAGAGGTCGAGCACCTTGCCCCAGAGAATTCGGAGCTTGCGGCGACCAAGAGATCCTTGGAAGTGATGCGAGGTTCAAGGGCTGCGGAGTCCCAACAAGTTTGGGACTTCTTGGGCAAAGCCAATGACGCACTGACGCCGATGGGTTTTAGTCCCGTGCGTCTAGATGATCCGGAGCCGGAGCTAGACCAGGAGTTGCAGGCGTTGAGCTCGGCGGGCAACAAGCTCACCAAGATGGACGATGTCATCGCAGACCAGCTAGAAACCAAAGGACAATCCCTGGCGAAGAACGTCGCAGAGTACATGCTGACGTGCTACACAAGTCGGGACCCTCACTTCTCACTGGACCCGGTGCTTGAAGGCCCCATGGACGGAGAGGGAGAAGCTGCCAAAGCCAGTATGTCAGAGGTTGCCCAGAAGGTCGCCTCGTTCTTCCATAGGGTCTAGGACTCTCTCTTTGTAGCTCTCGCTTGTATTCTATCTTCTTTTTCTCCAATTTTGTAATCTCTTGTCTCCAGATAAATGAAATCCAAGAATTTTATGAATTTCATTTTTTGTCTTCAACACCTTTGTCCCACTTGGCCCCTGGTAGATGTACACAATTTGATTGTGAACATGTACCAGGAGGATGTAGCATTTTGTTGAAGACTTGCGCGCTTTGAACTTGTAGTTTGTAGGTTCGAAGTCGCCGATAGTAGGGGTCCCCTAAGGTTGTCGGAGCTTAGTAGCCCCAGCAGTGACCCTTGTCAACACGTAGAGCATTGACGGTTAGTCCTCTGGGGATGTCGGAGCTTGGTAGCTCCGGCAGCGACCACTATCAACACGTGGCGCGTCGACAGCAGACCCCACTAGGGAGTCTTCCCACCTTCTTTTCTTCACGTTGACGGCTGGCCCCCTGGATTTGCCAGAACTTTGTAGCTCTGGCGATGTCTACTATCAATGTTTGGAACATCGATAGTAGACCATCTTAGGGGGTGTCGAAGCTTTGATAGCTCCGGCTTCATCCACCATCATCATGAGATCTTTATTTTTCCTGCACATTTAAGTCAAGAAAAACATAAAATCCATTTCTTCTCTATAACTCGTTTGCAGCTTACTATTCCCGAAAGAAATTTTTAGGTCCAACGCAATTCTAAATACAATCAAGTGCACTGGCTTGTTTTCTCCAGGTCCGATCATTTATGGACTCGCCTTACTTCGGCCTGCCGGGGTGTAGGTACAGTGGCGTACTTAGGGTGCAGGACCAGGCTAAGTCGATAGCACACTCCGGACCTAGATTGACTTGGCGGCATTCGGACGAGTAGACCATTAACAATGTTTAGACCCAGAAGAATCAACAATGCAACTTCAATTATATATGAATTGGTCGAGCTAAAGTTTCTTAATAATTGCACAACTTTGTTATAGACAAGAAAGAGAAAAATAAAAAATATTGAGCCTGTACAAAATAAATGCATGTCGAGTCTGTTTTCACACAATGATGTCTTTTATTATAGGTCCGGGGTACAGGGGAAACAAGTAAACTCTTGGGGTACAGAACCAGGCTAAGTGTGTTACGTTTCTCGTTTGACCCAAGGTAGCTAGATACACTTTTAGTTCTAAGACTGTGACAAGTGTTGCCTGAACTTTGCGGACCTTCCGGGGAAGGTCCGGCTGTTCTCCCGAAGGAGCTACCCGACTCTGTACAGTGACTCTGTAACATACATCACATGTAACTACAGACTCACCTCTGTGATACTAAGCATAGAACTTACGGAGGTGCTCAATGTTCCAAGGATTAGGGAGCGGTGTCCCATCCTCTGTTGCCAAGCGAACGCATCCAGGATGGGATACTTTGATCACTCGAAAGGGTCCTTCCGAGCTGGGGGAGAGTTTTTTTAACCCTTCTTGAGTTTGTATTCTCCGTAGCACCAGATCCCCTTCCTTGAGCTGTCGGCTGTGAACATGCCTCTGGTGATAGCGCCGAAGAGCTTGGCGGTATCGGGCATTCCGAATAGCTGCTCGGCACCTTCCCTCTTCAAAGAGGTCAACGTCTTCACGTCGGAGCTGGTCCTACGTGGCATCGTTGAAGGTCCGGACACAGAGCGACCCCAAGGTGATTTCTGGAGGAAGGACTGCTTCAGCTCCGTACACCATGAAGAAGGGTGTCCCTCCAGTTGACCGGTTTGGAGTTGTCCTGTTGGACCAAAGTGTGGGCGGAAGCTCTTCAATCCTGTTGGTGAAAGTGCATCTAGGACTCCCTTGTGGGTTTTGGATGATTTATGACAAGCAATTGATATCCTAACCTCCTTGTTGAGATGAGTGCAGGATTTTGATAGGAAAATGAGCAAAGTGCCAAAAAGAAGGAAGAATGAGAAGCAAAGTGGAAATGAGCTCAAGGAAGAAGAGTAGTATATTATTGTGTATGGAGTGTGTTAAGGAAACACACCCCAAGAGCTCAATCACAATTAAACACACACATTGCACAAAGTTACACAGGACCGGACTAGTCCGATATCCTTTCTGCACGAAATCGGACAAGTCTGATATCCATCGGACTAGTCTGATATCCTTTCTGACTAGAATCGAACTAGTTCTCCCCAGCGCGGACTAGTCCTCAAAACACTTGACAAGTCACACAAAATCGTACAAGTCTGATCACAACCGAACTAGTCCGGTGTTCTTTCTGATCCAAATCGGACAAGTCCGATGTTTGCACGGACTAGTCCGGAACACCCTCTGATCTGAATCGGACAAGTCCCCCAAGTGCGGACTTGTCATCCTATACACTTAGGGTGTCACATGTCCGGACAAGTCCGATGACTATCGGACTAGTCCGAAGATTTCCAGTAGAGAAATCAGACAAGTCCGTTCCTAGCCGGACTAGTCTGATATTTCGGGGTACTTAGGGTTAGCTACAAACAACACATCGGACTAGTCCGGTGACCACCACGGACTAGTCCGAACTTTCTGAACCCTCACGATCACTTTTAGAAACCCCATATAAATAGAGGTGCATGACCCAATTATGAAGTCTCTCGAACCCTAGCGCCGTCACACCTCTCAAGACCCTCAAAAACTACATCTCTCCACGAAATTAAGTGCAACAACGATCAATCCTTTGAAGATTCACTCTAGATCATTGGAGAGACACTTGCAACACCACGTTGAGCTCTTGGTTTGATTCTCTAACACACTCCTGCGATTCATTTGTAATTTTTGAGTGTGTTCTTGGTGGTATTTTCTGTTGTAATCCAAGGGAGCTCTCAACGTGTGAGAAAGCCCCTTGAATTCGGTTATTCACCCCTTTGTGATTAGTGGAAGAGGATTGGCCTTCGTGGCGATCCGACGAGGGTAGGGTTGGAGAAGACCCGGTCCTTTTGTGGACTCCTCAACATGGACGTAGGTTGCCTTTGTGGTAGCCGAACCACGGGATAAATCCTTGTGTTTTGTTTTTGGTGTTCATCATTCTTATTCATCAATATAATCTAGGGTTTCAATAATCATTGCTCATCTTACGTTGAATTGTCAAACATAAGATTTAATTGTGATATAATCTAATATATAACATTGAAACCTTTATTTGATTCTATATTTCCGCTGCATACATAAAAGAATCAATCTAATCGATCAAGCTTAATCAACTCAGTCCGTGAACACCGGACTAGTCCGCACATTACCGGACTAGTCCAATATCTCTGGTATTGAACTTGCTGTTGAGTGTTGCAGGATCCGACAAAATTCAAAAAGGCCTATTCACCCCCCCTCTAGGCCCACATTCAATTGGTATCAGAGCAAGGTTCTTCAAGGAAGAATCTAATCACTCGAAGAGATCATGTCGGAGATGAAGGACATCCACAAAATCAACAACCAAGAAGAGGTTAACAATGACAAGACTCAAAAAGTGGAGAAGTACCTCGAAGCCATTCAAGACTTCGAGGACGACGATGAGGAGACACTGGAGCTAAAGGCGCTCCTCAGAAAGAGGCACTTTCCAAAGGGAAAGTGAAAGTTGAAGAGAAGAAGAGGGGAGTAGTCACACCGACTACTCCCGATATCCTTTTAACTATGATCGTCTAAATTCCAATAACAATCATTACTTATCTATCCCACTTGGAAAAGCCCCACACTTCGATGGAAGTGATTACTCGGAGGCAGAATATGAAAATGCATTTGATTTCCCTCAATCCAAGTCTATGGCATGTTGTATGCACAGGGATAGATATTCCGGATGACGATGAAGAGCTCACCCCAAGCCAAGAGCAGGCCATTCATAGAAACGCTCAAGCCGCAGCTGTAATCACCTCCTCACTCAGTTGGGACGAGTTCACCAAGGTGGATGGACTCGAAATTGCTAAGGAGATATGGGATACACTGCAAACTGCACATGAAGGTGACCGACATGTGCGTGAAGCAAAGATTGAGATGATCGAAGGCGAACTAGGAAGATTCGCAATTGAGGACGACGAGTCACCCCAAGATATGTAAAATCGATTGAAGACACTCGTCAACAAAGTTCGATCATATGGGAGCAAGAAGTGGAATGACCACGAGGTGGTAAAGCTCATCCTTAGAGCTTTTATGCCTCGCAATGTCACGCTATGCTCCATGATTTGAGAAAGTCTCGGATACAAGGATGACTCCGGATGAATTGCTTGGAAAAATCATCAACTTTGAGATGATGGAAAAACAAGCAAGCACGTCAAGGAAATTGTCGACCTCACCTCGGCTAAGAAGAAAGGGGTTGCTTTAAAGTCCACCCTCAAGCCTCTATCCAAAGAGGCAAGAGAAGCACAACTAGAGGAAGACAGTGACAACAAGAGCAGTGAGTTAGATGAAGAGGACATGATATTATTCATGAAAAAGTTCAAGAGAATAATGAAGAAAAGACAAGGGACAAAATCAAGTGAAGGAAAGTACATGGAAAGAACGAAGCTGAAGTTGAGGCGGGCATGCTATAATTGTGGTGAGTATGACCACTTTATAGTTGATTGCCCATATGAGGAGAACAAGAAGAAGACCAAAGAAGTCAAGCCTCAACCTAAGAAATTCTTCACGAAGAAGAAACAAGCCGAACAAGCGCACATTGGGAAGGAGTGGGACTCAAACGATGAGTCATCATCATCCGAAGAAGAAGAGATGGCTAGCATAGCCATCGAGAGTGCGTCCAAGAAATCTACACTTTTCCCCACACTCGGCGCAAGGAAGGGAAATGGCACGTGCCTTATGGCAAAGGAAGGTAAATGCAAGGTAATCATCAAAACCCCTTCTGTGCATTCCTACTCTAGTAATGATGAAATAATTAGTGATGATGAAGATATGCTTAGTGGACTAGATAGGAAAGCTGCAACAAAAATGAATTTTTTACTTGATCAACTTGTTGAGAAGGAGAAGTTAATTTATCGTCAAGAGGACATGATTATCTCCCAAAAGTAGGAGTATGTAGAACTTGACATACTTCTAGAACTTGAAAAGGAGAAAAACAATTCACTAGAGCTTGAGTTAGCTTCAAGCAAGAAAGCTTGCTTGGAGTTAACTGACTCAAATGTTGCAATCAAGGACCAACTTGCTGACCTGATCAAGGTTAACAAGATCCTTGAAGTGCAAGTTGAGTCATTCAAGCTGAGTGAACCTTCCTCCTCTTCAAGTTCACCTTCTCGACCCACTAAAACTGATTTTGCTCATATGTGCACATGTAGTAAAATTGACACCAGTTTGAAGGAGAAGTGAACCTCCACAAAGGATAAACATCCTACCCAGAGTGGCATATTTGACAAGGAGAAGATCAACTATGCACGTAGTGCATACTTGGTCCAAAGACCTCCAAATGTCAAATATGGCATTGGTTACTCCTATGGTGAAAAGCAGCATGCTGGAAGTCATAAGAATAACAAGGGGGGGGGGGATTTCCTTTGTGAAGGGAAGACCATCTCAAACTGGTAAGTTGAAGGGTAAAAACTTGAACTCAAACGAATACCAGACTAGTCCGGTCAGTGTCCGGACAAGTCCGGCCTCCCAGACTAGCCCTGTATACAAACAACAACGATTACTCTTTAGAACCTTTGATGCCTCCTATGTGTTAATGAGAAATAATATTGGCAAGGTTTATGCTAATTATGTTGGGCCACGCCATGGGAACACCAAATCTCATGTGTGGGTGCCCAAATGTATTGTAACTAACCTCCAAGGACCCAAGCAAGCTTGGGTACCAAAAACCAAGGCATAATTTGTTTTTGCAGGGCTATTCCTCCGGTGGATCCAAATGGGTGCTAGACAGTGGCTGCACCAACCATATGACCGGAGAAAGAAGAATGTTCGTGGAATATGAAGAGAATGAGGACCCAAACGAAGGCATCTACTTTGGAGATAATAGTCAAGGAAGGGTGCTCGGTACCGGTAAAATTGCAATATCTTCTACACACACACTTTCTCATGTTTTACATGTTGAATCCTTAGATTATAACCTGCTGTCCATATCTCAACTATGTGACAAAGGTTATAATTGCTTGTTCACTAACGAGGGTGTGACCGTCTCTAGGAGGAGTGATGGTTCCATTGCATTCAAGGGTATGTTGAAGGGAAAGATTTACCTCGTTAACTTCAACAAGGATAAAGCCGAACTTGACACATGCTTGATTGCAAAGACCAACATGGGTTGGTTGTGGCATAGACAGCTAGCACATGTTGGTATGAGGAATCTTCAAAAACTCCTCAAGGGTGATCACATCCACGGTTTGAAGGATGTTGTTTTTGAGAAAGACAGGGCTTGTAGCGCGTGCCAAGCCGGGAAGCAAGTTGGAGCACCTCATCCCGCAAAGAACGTCATGACTACAACAATACCGCTCGAACTACTTCACATGGACTTATTTGGTCCAATTGCTTACATAAGTATCGGCGGTAACAAATATGGTTTAGTTATTATTGATGACTCTTCTTGCTTCAGTTGGGTTTTCTTTTTGCACGATAAGTCAGAAACACAAGGAACACTCAAGAATTTCTTCAAGCGAGCTCAAAACGAATTCTCATTGACAATCAAGAGTATTCGAAGCGACAACGGCACAAAGTTCAAGAACACACAAGTGGAGGAGTACCTTGATGAAGAGGGTATCAAGCATGAATTTTCAGCACCATACTCGACACAAAGAACCGAACACTCATAGAGATGGCAAGAACAATGCTCGATGAGTACAAGACCTCAGATCGATTTTGGGCGGAAGCGATTAACACCGCTTGCCACGCTGTAAATCGACTTTATCTTCATCGACTACTCAAGAAGACATCCTATGAGCTACTCACCGGTAACAAACCAAATATCTCATATTTTTGAGTTTTCGGTTCTCCATGTTATATCCTGAACAAGAAGCCTAGGACTTCAAAGTTCGCTTCAAAGTCCGATGAAGGTTTCTTGATTGGTTATGATTCGAACACTTACGCCTATCGTGTTTTCAACAAGGCCTCCGGACTTGTTGAAATAGCACGTGACATAGTGTTTGATGAGACTAATGGCTCCCAAAAGGAGCAAGTTGATCCATGTGAACTAGGTAAAGAAGAAGCTCCCTGTCAAGCATTGAAGAGAATGGATCTAGGTGATGTTCGACCACAAGAGCCACCTCCACACGTACATGAGGAAGACGAACCACAAGAGGAGATCAACGATCAAGGGGGAGCTTCAACACAAGATCAACCACAAAGATACCAAGATGATCAACAAGTCAACGAAGGCAATGACTTAGGGGGAGAAGCAAATAATCATGAAGATACAACTCCTCAAGTGCCACACCCAAGAGTACACCAATGCATCCAAAGGGATCACCCAATCGACAACATCATCGGTGACATCCAAAAGGGAGTAACCACTAGATCTCGCATAGCTAACTTTTGTGAACACTATTCGTTTGTATCCTTTTTGCAACCACACAGGGTTGAAGATGCATTGAAAGATCCGGACTTGGTGGTGGCAATGCAAGAAGAATTGAACAACTTCAAGCGGAACGAAGTATGGGAACTTGTGGCAAGACCCAATGCAAATATCGTCGGTACCAAATGGGTCTTCCACAACAAACAAGATGAACACGGGGTGGTGACAAGGAACAAGGCACGACTTGTGGCCAAAGGTTATTCACAAGTCGAAGGTTTGGATTTTGATGAGACTTTTGCTCCAGTAGCTAGGATTGAATCTATTAGAATATTACATGCATATGCTACTTACCGTGATTTCAAGCTGTATCAAATGGATGTGAAAAGCGCCTTCCTCAACGGACCAATCAAGGAAGAGGTGTACGTGGAGCAACAAACCGGGTTTGAAGACGAAGAGCTCCCTGACCACGTGTTTAAATTGTGTAAGGCTCTCTACGGCCTCAAACAGGCTCCTAGAGCTTGGTATGAGTGTCTTAGAGATTTCTTAATTGAAAATGGCTTTAAGATTGGCAAAGTAGATTATACACTGTTTACAAAGAATTTTGATGATGATCTTTTTATTTGTCAAATTTATGTTGACAATATAATCTTTGGGTCAACTAACCAATCTTTTTGTGAAGAATTTAGTAAAATCATGACAGACAGGTTTGAAATGTCAATGATGGGAGAGTTAAAGTACTTCTTGGGATTCCAAGTATGGCAACAGAAGGATGGGACATTCCTAAGCCAAACCAAGTACACGCAGGAGATACTCAAGAAGTTTGGCATGGACAAGGCGAAGCCCATAAAAACCCCCATGGCAACGAATGGCCACCTAGACCTCAATGAAGATGGACCTAGCGTCGACCAAAAGGTATATCGCTCCATGATTGGATCTCTACTCTATTTATGTGCATCTAGGCCAGATATTATGTTGAGTGTATGTTTATGTGCAAGATTTCAAGCCAATCCTAAGGAATGTCACTTGACAGCTGTAAAAAGGATCTTGAGATATTTAGTTCATACACCCAACCTTGGCCTTTGGTACACTTGTTGGGTTTAAGATTTGTTTTTTGCTAAATGTTATGGCCTAAATGCCAAAAGGCTCAAATTTCAATCTCATTGGTTACTCCGATGCGGATTATGCTGGGTGCAAAGTAGATAGAAAAAGCACTTCCGGCACAAGCCAATTCCTAGGGAGATCCTTAGTTTCTTGGTCCTCCAAGAAACAAAATTCCATTGCCTTATCCACAGCCGAGGCGGAGTATGTTGCAGCCAGGAGTTGTTGTGCTCAACTCCCTTGGATGCGACAAACTCTAAGGGACTATGGTTACAATATGAACCATATTCCACTCCTTTGTGACAAGAGTGCCATCAAAATTGCCCACAACCCAGTTGAGCACTCTAGAACTAAACACATAGACATAAGACACCACTTTTTGAGAGATCATGCCATGAAAGGAGACATAGCCATTTCACATGTCAACACTCAAAAGAAATTGGCCGACATATTCACCAAGCCACTTGATGAAAAATGCTTTTGCGAACTCCGAAATGAACTAAATATCCTTGATGCTCGGAGTGTGGCTTGAAATGTTGCATACCTGTATGAATTCATCAAATATGTTGTTTTGGTCTGTGAAAATCACCTCTCTCGTTTTTTCTCCGAAAAACTATGTCAATTACCAGATCTTGGTGAATTATGATCATTGCTTGATTGTTGTATGCTTACTGATCATATTCATCAATATTATTTGATTTGATTTGCCCCTCTATTCTCTAATTATGAACCTTCAAATATATATGAATGGGATATGCAATTCTTTCCTGGTGACCATGGACTAGTCCATGGTTACCCGGACTAGTCCGCACATGCAGACTAGTCCGCAGAGTGCCGGTTAGTCCGGACTAGTCCGATAGACCACGGACTAGTCCGATATTGCTCTCTGGATGAGTTCGGACTAGTCCGGTCACCTCCGGACTTGTCTGATTTTTCGTATCCATAACCCTAGCCGCCACCAAACCCTAATCCCTTCATCCGCCACTATTGCTCACGCATTCTGTCTCTTCCACTTGAGCTCCCAAGGCTTTTTTTTGCTCCCTCCACCAAAAAGCTTCGCATTTGGGCGGAAATCAAGCTTTTCCACTTTAGGATTGAAGCTAGCGGACTTGTCCGGCCTTCAACACCCCTCATATCCAAGTTTCGATCGAATTCTTCAGTAATTTTCACCCAAACCCTAGAAATCTCAACTTTGTTCATTGTTGATCGAATAGCCTAGCATCTTTCACTATATACATGCCTCCTTGCTGTATTACGTTCTTGCTAAGCTAATTGTGCATTAGGAATCAACATTTGTTCAGTTTCTTAGGTTTTTGAGTTTGAATACCGGACTAGTCCGGTCCATGCACGGACAAGTCCGGTCCCCCGGACTAGTCCGTGCCTGTGCAACAGACAGGTCCGATATTTCTGAACTCAAAACCTAATTCTTCAATTCCTCAATGCAATTCCTTGCTATTCTTTCACAACTATGCCTTGTGTTATTCATTATCATTCATACAACTCATTCTCAGGTCATGTCAAGCTCCGGTAATGATGTCTCCGATTTTGAGGCCGAGATGGACCATGAGGTGGCACCTCGGACCTCGACGGGTCTTGGCAAGAAGCGCCAAGAAAGATCGTCCGAGCCAGCCCAGTCTCCTCCACAGGCTCGGAGGAAGGTGCTAGCTAAGAAGCCAGTCTCCAAGGCAGCTGCATCATCGAGTGGCCCTCGCCAAGCAAAGGGCAAGGGAAAGGGGATTGCTACGGGTCCAGTTGGCCCGTTGAAACTTCATGCTCCAAGGGAAGGGGTCCGGGACCCAAATTAAGAGAAGTTCAACGGGAAGGGCAGTGACTCGGCGGCCAAGTTCATAAGCATCGATTGGTATGGCCGACCGAAGCAAGCGGCTGATGGAAGGTTCTGGTGCAACTTCCATGCTGACTTCTATAGATTGGTGTATCTCCCAATGAAGACACCAGTCGTGCGCAGTCAGTGGATTGACTGGGCACATTTTGAGAAGAAGGGCTGCTCACCGTTCACTGATGTAGTGAGAACCATTGAGAAGCATGGACTAAGAGATCTGTTTGCTTTCAGAAATAACTGGAATGATGAAGTGATTGCGCAGTTCTTTGCGACCTGTCACTTCTCTAGTGACGATGAGGAGAGTGTCACTTGGATGACCCATGGATCCAAGTACAGCATTACTCAAGAAGATTTCGCTAACCTGCTTCATCTTGACACCACAAGATCCGATTGCTTGGTCATACACAACATTGGTGTCATTGACAAGGATAGGATGAAGTTCCTATATGAGCCAAACTCAAATTCAACCCTCCTTCCACCAAAAACATGAAGCCATTCTTTGTGGTGTTGAACAGAGTGTTAAGGAAGACAATTGCTCCCAAGGATGGAGATGCTGGGAGTGTGCAAGGATACCTCCGGACTCTGATGAGAGTCATAAGCAAGGATCGCCCATTTGATGTGGCGAAATACATTTGGAATGATATGGTGAACATATCCTACACTCCCAACAGATCTTGCGGGTATGCTCCTTATATAATGTTTGTGATTGAAAAATTCACCGACATTGAGTTTGTGAAAGATGTGGAGCATCTCCCCTTGAGGCCTCAAATGCCTCAAAAGCCGAGTGTGCAGGCTGCTCCCTCGCCGACCTCTAGTCCCGAGGCACTGGCAAGAACAAGAGAAGATGTCAGAGCTGCTCCAACTTCATGGGCAGCCCCTCAGAGAGGATCAGCTAGTGGAATCCTCAAATACCTGGCTGCCATCTTCACCTCCTGCAAGAAGGCCGAAGTGAAGGCCCAAAAGCTCAACATGAAAAGAAAGGAGGACATGAAGTACATCAAGGCAAATGTGAAGCAAATTTGCCAGAAGCTGGAGATCAACCCCATGTGATCTCCAGTGATTTCTGAGGACTCCGACCCGGACTACACTGAGCTCGGGCCCTTGACCCCCTTCGAGCTTGCCTACTTTGGCGTTGGGGGCTCGAGCGGCTCCGCCCCTCCTCCTTCTCCTCCTCATCAAGCTGAAGATGAAGAAGACGAAGACGACGATGAGAGGACCGACAGTGAAGAGTGAAGACATTAGGACCCTCCTCTCCTTATTTTTGGTGTCTTGATGCCAAAGGGGGAGAGATTGAGGGGGAGTCTTAGCTTTAGCTGTAAGGTGCGAGGAGAGAGAGAGCTCTCTTTATGTTTTCTTAACTCTTTTGTGGCTTGTAATGTTTTAACAATGATCTTATGTTAATTATGGTTCTGTGATGCAATGATTTGATCCTTTGAGTAGTATTTATGAAAACTGTTATTTTGCTCTAAAATGACATATATTCTTGCTATTGGTTGATTAAAGTCAATTATGTCATTCTTTATGTTCCAGTGTACTTAGTTATGCATCCCTCCATAAAGAATGCACATATGGGTTATACTCTCACTGCTTGATGTATTTTGGACCCATATGTGCATGCTTTATGAAAATCTCAATTTTTATCATATTTTGTGAAATCTCAATTGGTTGTCATCAATCACCAAAAAGGGGGAGATTGAAAGTCCATCTAGGACTCCCTTGTGGGTTTTGGATGATTTATGACAAGCAATTGAGATCCTAACCTCCTTGTTGAGATGAGTGCATGATTTTGATAGGAAAATGAGCAAAGTGCCAAAAAGATGGAAGAATGAGAAGCAAAGTGGAAATGAGCTCAAGGAAGAAGAGTAGTAGATTATTGTGTATGGAGTGTGTTAAGGAAAGACACCCCAAGAGCTCAATCACAATTAAACACACACATTGCACGAAGTTACATAGGACCGGACTAGTCCGATCACAACCGGACTAGTCCGATATCCTTTCTGCACGAAATCGGACAAGTCCGATATCCATCGGACTAGTCTGATATCCTTTCTGACTAGAATCAGACTAGTCCTCCCCAGTGCGGACTAGTCCTCAAAACACTCACAAGTCACACAAAATTGGACAAGTCCGATCACAACCAGACTAGTCCGGTGTTCTTTCTGATCCAAATCAGACAAGTCCGATGTTTGCACGGACTAGTCCGAAACACCCTCTGATCTGAATCGGACAAGTCCCCCAAGTGCGGACTTGTCATCCTATACACTTAGGGTCTCACATGTCCAGACAAGTCCGATGACTATCGGACTAGTCCGAAGATTTCCAGTAGAGAAATCGGACAAGTCCGTTCCTAGCTGGACTAGTCCGATATTTTGGGATACTTAGGGTTTGCTACACACAGCACATCGGACTAGTCCGGTGACCACCACGGACTAGTACGAACTTTCTGAACCCTAACGGTCACTTTTAGAAACCCCATATAAATAGAGGTGCACGGCCCAATTATGAAGTCTCTCGAAACCTAGTGCCGTCACACCTCCCAAGAGCCTCAAAAACTACATCTCTCCACAAAATTAAGTGCAACAACGATCAATCCTTTGAGGATTCACTCTAGATCATGGGAGAGACACTTGCAACACCACGTTGAGCTCTTGGTTTGATTCTCTAACACACTCCTGCGATTCATTTGTAATTTTTGAGTGTGTTCTTGGTGGTATTTTCTATTGTAATCTAAGGGAGCTCTCAACGTGTGAGAAAGCCCCTTGAATTCAGTTCTTCACCCCTTTGTGATTAGTGGAAGAGGATTGGCCTTTGTGGCGATCCGACGAGGGTAGGGTTGGAGAAGACCCGATCCTTTTGTGGACTCCTCAATGTGGACGTAGGTTGCCTTTGTGGTAGTCGAACCACGAGATAAATCCTTGTGTTTTGTTTTTGGTGTTCATCATTCTTATTCATCAATATAATCTAGGGTTTCAATAATCATTGCACATCTTATGTTGAATTATCAAACATAAGATTTAATGCTGATATAATCTAATATATAACATTGAAACCTTAATTTGATTCTATATTTCCGCTGCATACATAAAAGAATCAATCTAATCGATCAAGCTTAATCAACTCAGTCTGTGAACACCAGACTAGTCCGCACATTACCGGACTAGTCCGATATCTCTGGTATTGAACTTGTTGTTGAGTGTTGCAGGATCCGACAAAATTCAAAAAGGCCTATTCACCCCCCTCTAGGCCCACATTCAATTGGCTCCATGTTTTTTCAGGCGCTCATATGTGCGCGTCTTGAGTCCTTTTAGGATTTCTGCATTTGCTCTCTCAGCTTGGCCATTGCTTGCTGGGTGAGCTACAGAAGCGTAGCTGACTTGAATGCCGAGGTCTTCGCAATATCCTTGGAATGCAGAGCTTGTGAATTGGGTCCCGTTATCAGTTATGATCTTGTTTGGGACTCCAAATCTGCATACGATGGACTACAAGAAGTTGATAGCTGATTGCTTATTTATTGTCACAACTGGAGTTGCTTCCGGCCACTTGGTGAACTTGTCATGGCAATGTACAGGAACTTGTAACCTCCGACGTCTCTTGGAAAAGGTCCCAAGATATCCGTCCTCCACACAGTGAATAGCCATGTAGGAGGTATCATTTGTAGAGGTTGAGCCGTTGTGTGAATTTGCTTTGCATGGAACTGGCATACTTCGCGTTTCTTCACTAGCTCAGTTGCATCCTGGAGTGTTGTAGGCCTGTAAAAACCATGCCGGAAGGCTTTACCGACCAGCGTGTGGGAAGACGCGTGGTTTCCACACTCACCTCCATGGATTTCTGCGAGGAGCTCGCAGCCTTCTTCCCTTGTAATGCACCGCATTAGGACGTCGTTGGCACCACACCGATACAGATCCCCTTCTACCAGTGTGTATCTTTTAGCCAATCTGACTATCCGGTCAGCGGATACATTATCTTCAGGAAGGAAATTGTCTTTCAAGTAGCTCCGGATCTTCGATATCCATGCATCAGAGCTAACTTGAGGATTTGAGTCTTGCGTGCTGGGTTGCTCGGAGCTTCCTGCAGCACCTACGACCCTTGATGGACGCCATGGTAACAGGGCCATCGGGACTGCCAGCTTCGAGGTGCTAGTCTCTCCCCCTTCGCTCAGTTCGGCAGGCTGAGCTGTTGTTCTTGACTATCTCTGGACGAAGGTTCCGTCGGAAGCCGGAGCTCTGGTTGAAGCTTTTGTCGAGAGTTCGTCGGCTTCAGTGTTGTTGAGACGCTGGACATGGCAAAGATCCAGGACGTCAAAGTCCTTCTAAAGCTTTTGGACCTCAAGTAGCTATGCAGCTAGTTGAGGGTTGTTGCAGCAGCATTCTCTTTTGACTTGTTTTATGACGAGCTGCGAGTCACCCTTTACCAACAGATGCTTGACACCATATGATAGTGCCACCATTAGCCCATAGATTAGTGCTTCATACTCCGCCATGTTGTTGGTCGCCTCGAAGTCAAGGTGAACCATGTATTTAACCTTCTCCCCGGTCGGAGCGAGGAGAAGGACTCCACCTCCGGCCCCCTGCTTCTGCACGGAGCCGTCGAAATAGAGAGTGCAGTGTGCTCGGTGAAAACCAGAACCTTGGGTTCCAGCTTCTGCTCACTGGGGCCCCCAGGATTTGATGGAGAGGGGGACCATTCCACCACAAAGTCCACCGGTGCTTGACTCTTAATTGCTTGTCTTTGGACGAATTCAAGATCGAACTCGGCCAGTTCCGCTGCCCACTTTGCAATATTCCCAGTAGAGTTGGGATTATGCAAGATTGCACGAAGTGGATAAGAAGTTACCACTGAAATCTTGTGAGCTTGGAAGTAGTGTCGGAGCTTCCTAGAAGCAATAAGAACTGCATAGAGCAGCTTATGCACCTCCAAGTACCGAGTTTTGGCGTCATGGAGTACTTCGCTGATGAAGTACACTGGGCGTTGGACTGTCCGGACCCTCCCGAAGGGGCCCGGAGCTTCCTCCTCATCAACCCGGACCCTCCTAGAGGGGGTCCGAACCTTGTTCGAGGACCTCTAGGTTCCGACTGGGGGAACCTAGAGCTTCTTCTGAAGTGATCTGGACCTTCCTGGAGTGGTTCGAATCTCCTTGTCCAGTAATAGTGACTCCACCACTTGAAGGAGGTGGCTCCTCTGGCATCTTGCCTTGAGAATCAGGGTTGGGGAGCTGTGACCTAGACTCGTCTTCAGGTAGCTCTGGTCCCTCCCGAAGAGGTCTAGATTTCTGAACTGGAGATGGTTCTGGTATTTTCGCAACCAGGACCATGCTGACAACTTCGTTAGTTGCCGAAATGTAAAGCAAAAGTGGCTCACCGGGATTCGGAGCTACCAAGGTTGGTAGAGTGGTGAGGAGCTGCTTCAGTTCCTGGAATGCCTTTTCTGCTTCTTCAGACCATTGGAATGGTCCGGACTTCCTCAACAACTTGAAGAAGGGTAGCGCCCATTCCGCCAGTCTTGAGATGAACCAGCTGAGGGCGGCTAGACATCCAGTCAGCTTCTGGACGTCCTTGATGCAGGCTGGTGGCCGCATGTCTTCAATAGCTTTAATCTTTGCCAGATTCGCTTCTATTCCTCGGTGGTTCACCAAGAATCCAAGAAGATTTCCGGAGCTAACCCCAAAGACACACTTGTCTGGGTTCAGCTTTGTACGTGTGACTCGTAACTTATCAAAGACAGCTTGCAGGGTGTCAAGGAATGATTCCTTGTTTTTGATCTTGACGACGATGTCATCAACGTACACTTCCACTATATCTCTGATAAGCTCTCCAAAAGTTTTGTACATAGCTCGTACAAACGTTGAAGCAGCATTTCTGAGACCGAATGGCATGACAGTGTAACAATATAATCCATCTACCGTGATGAAGGAAGTATGCTCTTCATCTTCCCTAGACATTCTGATTTGATGATACCCAGAATATGCATCTAGGAAACACAGTAATTCACACCTGGAAATGGAATCCACTATCTGATCTATTCTAGGTAGTGGGAATGGATCTTTTGGACATGCCTTATTCGGTGTAGTGTAGTCGATACACATCTGAAGCTTCCCGCCGGCCTTGGGTACAACGACTGGGTTTGCCAGCCATTTTGGGTGGAAGACTTCTCGGATGAATCCAGCTTCGAGCAACTTCTTCACTTCTTGACATATGAAGTTTTGTTGCTCTACTGATTGCTTCTGAGGCTTCCGGTGTACAGGCCGAGCATCGAGATAAGTCTTCAGATTGTGCTCGATCACTTCCCTAGGGATCCCAGGCATTTGTGACGGTTGCCAGGCAAACACGTTGACATTAGCCAGAGGAAAGTGACGAGCGCGAGTTCCTATTTGTCATTCTTTCCTCCTAATATACGGGTGGTCTGAGCAGCGTCGAAACCAATTTGGACGACTTTGACAGGAATGTCGGTGTCACCACTTGGTTGCACACGAGGTGCGGAGGTTGAGCCTCAATGACAAATGCTCGAGGGTTTTAGAGCTTGCTCCTTTCTGGATTCTTCCTCCTGTGCTGTAGCAAGCGCATGGAGTTCTTCTAGAGCAGTCACTCCGGCCGTGCGATCTCCACGGATCCGGAGAACACCTGTTGGTGTTGGCATCTTCAACACCAAATAGCCATAATGGGCGGCAGCCATGAATTTGTACAAGGCTGGCCTGCCCAAGATGGCATTGAATGGTAAGTTGATCTGCACCACGTCGAAGACCAACTTCTCAGTGTGGTAATTCTCCCGGGTCCCGAAGGTCACCGGGAGAGTAATTGCACCGAGTGGGGATATGGCCCCCCGGACCTACTCTGAAGAAAGGTCGAGAGGGGCGAAGATCTGAAGGTCAGAGCTGAAGCTTGACGAAAGCTTCAATGCTTATGAGGTTCAGCCCCGAACCTTCGTCTACCATTACATGGTGGAGTTGGATGTTGTTGATGGTAGGAGATACCATCAGTGGAAATTGGCCAGCTCCAATCATGTTCTGAGGGCAGTCCGAAGCATCGAAAGTAATGGCAGTGTTCATCCACTTCCGGTGCGGCTCCGCCCTGGCGGTGGGAGCTACTGAGGCCATGTCCCGCCGCATGGTCTTGAGGACACGGCGAGAGGTGATGTCCCACGATCCACCAAAGATGGTGTTCATGGTCTTCCGACACTCGTTGTCGGAGATGTCGGAGTCATCGTCGATGGAGGTGTAAACAACCTTCAAGACCTTTTTAGGGTCCGGAAAGCCTAACTCCTCTTCAGCCGAAGCTTTGTCGACTTTTTGTTTTCCTTCCCTTTGACGGAAAGGAACTTCTTCTCGACGCTTGTTGTAGCGCTCGGCAAGGTTCTAGACCTCTCGGCAGCCTTCCAAGTTGTGGTTGTTTGTCTTGTGTATGGGACACCATATATTGGAGTTGCCATCGTCTTCAGACGATGATCGAGATCGTTTCTCAGGGTGTGGCCCCTGGCCACCCGGAGCTGCGGCAGCAGCGGCTGTAGCTGTGCCGGCCAACGGCTTTTTCTTGCCGTTGGACTTTTTCTTCTTCTTACCACTCCCGGATGTAGTGGCTTCACCCTTGGAGGACTTTTTGTTGTCCTCCGGAGGTGGTTGGGAGTGCATTTCACGACCCTCCACAACTTTGGCGCACTTGTCTGCCAAGATGAAGAGTTCCGTGATGCTAGTGACTTCCTTGGTCGCCAGGTTCTCCAGCATCTTCTTGTCTCGTACGCCCTGTCTAAATGCCACAATAACAGAAGCGCTTGAGATAGAAGGTATGGTGTTTCGTACCTAGGAGAACCTTTGGGTGAATGATTGCAGGGACTTTCCCTCCTTCTGCTTGATAGCAAAAAGGTCCAGTTCGGTGCCTGGTCGGGTGTATGAACTCCCGAAATTGGCAGTGAACTGTTGGCACAGTTCTGCCCATATGTTGATGGAGTCGGGCGAGAGGCTCATGAACCAGGACCTGGCAGTACCAGTCAAAGCCATGAGGAAATATTTGGCCATTACGACCTCATTGCCTCCAGCCGCAAGGATTGCTGTGGAGTAGATTTGGAGAAACTCAGCGGGATTGACAGTCCCGTCAAATTTCTCCTACAGGTGAGGCCGGAACTTCTGCGACCATCTGACCATGCTAAGGTGCATGGCCAGGGCAGAACAGCCTTCTCCTACTCCCTCGGGAGCAGGACTGTCCCGAACCTCTCGCCTCTCGCGAGCTCGCTCGATATGGACGCGCCCGTCCTGTTGACGGGAACGACAATCAAGCTCCGCCCGGAGGTCATGAGTTGAAAGCCTGGTTATTGTATGGGTGCGTCGCGCCCCGAAAGGTAGCGACGTCACTTGTTGAGACGCAGCACGCCTCCTGTGTTGTGAAGCCTGCGGACCAAGTCTACCCGACACGGTCCGATGCTGCGATGGGGCCCACCCCGAGGGGGGAGGACCTTGGTTGCTGATGCGATCGGCTGCTGCTGCAACCAAATGTTCCACATCAGCCCTCCACTGCTCCATTGCACCCTGGGATGCTCCTGGAGGCGATGGACGTTGGAGAAGAGCACGCACGGCATGGAGCGCGTGTTTAGGGTTGTTGTTCGCCGATGCTGTGACCGACGCAGACGCCCCATCTTGCTATCCGGCTTTCTTTGTCGGTGCAGACGGTGGCGGCGGTGGCATGACTCCTGCTGGAGCCACAGCACCTGCTGGCCGCTGCATGTTGGGGGGATTGCCTCCAGTAGGTTGCGCAGCAGGGTTGCCGTTGGATGATCCAGCAGCAGAGTTCACCATGACTGAATCTCGGGCGCCCCTTCCTGGCGCGCCAACTGTTGGAGTCTGATTTCGGCAATTCTCCTGGTACTACCGTTGGCAGCCCGCGGAGTTTATAGTTTGGTTGTGGGTGCAGAGATTCAAAACATGATGGCAAGTTGACACGACGATTTATGTGGTTCGGGCCGCCTAAGCGTAATACCCTACTCCACGGGGTGTGTAGTTGTTGTATTGATCGTCTAAGCACTTGTGAGCATGTGTAAGAGCCGAGTCTGGAAGAGTGGAAGTGTCCCAATGTATCGCTCGACTAGTCCTTTTATAGTACAAGGACTGGTCGTTACATCGTTAGCCTTGCCCGACATGTGGCCCTGGTGGTTATTGATGCTTAATACAGAATTAATGAGCTGAATTACGCTTAATAGTGTGGTAACGAGCCTTGACAGTGTCGTTACTGGTATTAAGGGCCCTCCGATCGTGTGTCATTAAGATGGTATTAATGACACATAATCGGTTCTTGAAGTCTTTGATTGTCCCTTGAAGGTCCGAGCCGTTGGGGGTCCACTAGTCTGATTGTTGAGGCTGAAGGTCTGGCGGTTGGACATGTGGCAGCTCCAGAGCTTACTGTCTAGGACGGGTAGGTCCGGTGTAGTCGTACACGTGTCAGTATCGGAGCTTCCCTCTATCAGGGGTTAGGTCCGGGGGTGCCGCGCAGGTATTAAGCCTAGAGCTTCCAAATGTGTGGGACGTAGCTCCGGTTGTAGTATACACGTGGTAGCACCGGGACTAACCATAGAAGGGAGGCAGGTCTGGTCCCGTATGACACGTGGGGCCTTTGAAGTTCTTCAACTCAGACAGGTGAAGTTCCTTTGGTCTTTTTGCAGTCCCAAGAGGTATTCGGTACGCAGGGTACCGACAAAAATGTAGCCGTTGGAGGAAGGGGAGCCAATTTGGCTTCACTCCCTGTTCGGCCGACCAGGGGGTTTGGCCGACCTGACAGGTGGCCCCCCTGGTTCCCCTTTTGGCAAGTGGCTCCCCGACGGCTATAAAGTTAGCACGTTGGCGAAATGCCACATGTGCAGCTCAGAAAAAATTGTTTCTCAAATAAAAACTTTTTTTCAAGTCCAATAAAAAATTTTCTTTTGAAAAGAAAGAAAAAAATTATAGTTGAGAATATAAAATTCTCAACTTGCTAGGAAAAATCAAATATGGAATGGGAAAATTCCAAATGGGGTGGAAAAAGAAAGAAAGAAAAATGAAGTGGGATAACTACCAATTAAACCTATTGACATAGGTCTCACCACCGTCTGATGAGATGGACATTCCTCCGTATTCATTTCACATCCGGGCCGAGAGGGTTGGGCTCAGACGGCTTGTCTTGCTTCTTCTGCCATTCCTTCTTTGGCGGCTTGGTGGACTTGGGCCTTCGAGAAGGTCCAGATGGTTCCGTCGCCTTTGGATATCGGCGTGGTCGAAACGACGGATTCTCCTCGTAGATTAATCTTCTCATGAATGCAATGAGTGAGTCCACCTTTGCAGGTGTGACTTCGACCTCTCTGATGTGTTTATCATTCGGCCCATACTTGATTCGAATCATGGAGCATTGTTCTGATTTTGGCCGAAATTTAAATTTTTCCTCCTTGCCATTGATATGGAAGTGGATTTATCCAGCTCCCACATCTATGTGAGCTTTTGTAGTTCTTAGGAATGGACACCCAAGAATGAGTGGTGTATCTTTCTAAGTGTCCATGTCTAGCACCACAAAATCCACGGGTATTAAGCAGTTCCGGATCTTCACCGGGACGTCTTTAGCAATACCCGCTGGATAACGAACTGAAGAGTCAGCCAGTTGTAGCTACATTGGTGTTGGAATCAGTTCTGTGAAGTTCAGCTGGTCGAACACAACCTTGGGCATCACACTAACACTTGCTCCCAGATCACAAAGTTCCTTGTCAAAGTGGTGATCCCCAATTGAGCATGAAATCGTAGGACACCTAGGGTCCTTCTTCTTTTCAGGAAGCCTATTGAGGATGGCTGCACTGCAGTCTTCCGTAAGCTTGACGACCTCAGTGGTGGGCAATGGCCGTTTGTTGTTCAATATGTCCTTGAGATAGCGAGCATAAGTGGGGACTTGCATCGCATCAATCAAGGGCACATTGATGTGGATCTTTTGGATGATCTCAACAAAACGGTTGAATTGCTCATCCACTATTGGCTTCCTTTGTCTGTGAGGGAATGGCAATAAGTTGGTGTCTTCAAAGTGTTTGGCCATTCTCTCACCAAGTAATTCACTTGGGACATCCTCCTTCTCAGGCTCAGTTGTCCTCTTTTCTTGTGTGGGATATGGTGGGTCACGAGTGGTTTTTCCTCCTCTCGTAACCACTGCACTGACGTTCTCCACTGGGGCTTCTGGCTGCCCCAGAATTTTGTTGTTTTCTAATGGAGGGACAACTACAGCAAGTTGTGCCAACTGAGTCTCCAACATCTTGTTGAAGCTTAGTTGATTCTTGAATGCTGAGGATAGTCCTTCAATCTTTGCATTGATATTCTCTAGGGTCTTGTCATTAGCTGACAGCTTCTTGGATAGGGTATCGTTGATCTTGAGCTGGCTAATGGCAAGTTCTCTCAAGTTGGGCTGATTTCCAGGGTTGCCATTGTGGTTGTACCCTCCTTGAAAGAATGGGCATTGTTGACCCCACCCTTGACCTCCTGGACGATAGCCATTGTTGTTGAAATTTCCGTTGTTGGCGAGGTATAAGGCATCCTCACGAGTTTCTGGGCAATCATTGCCCATATGACCCGTGTTGCCACAAACATCACACGTGATGTGAGAGCCTAGGGCATAGGCATTGCCAGACACTTCACCACTGGCTTGTCCATCAATTTTCTTCATTAGGAGGTCCAATTTTGCAGCGATCATGTCCACCTCCTTCAAGGTGTGCATGTCTCGCTGTCGGGTATGGACACGCTCATCATTCCATCTCATGTTGGACAACATCTTCTCAATAAGATCTCTAGCTTTTGACACCGTCAATGAGAAGAAGGCTCCTCCAGCAGTAGCATCCAAATGGTCACGAGCTGATGGGATCAGCCCGTTATAGAAATTTTGAATAAGGAGCCAGTCATCCATCCCATGGTGGGGACAGGGTAGGGTGTACTCCTGAAGCCTTTCCCATGCCTCGGGAATAGATTCCTTGGGCTCTTGCTGAAAGTTGGAAATCCTTCTACGTAGGACATTGGTTTTGCCCAACCGGAAGAATTTGGTGAGGAATGCTGTAGAACACTTCTCCCAAGTGTCTATAGCACTTCGGTTCGTGTAGAACCACTATTTTGCTCTCCCAAGGAGAGGGAACGTGAACAGTCTCAGACGGACCACATCCGGAGGCACGTCCTTGATCTTAAAAGTGCTGCAGATCTCGAGGAATTGTTGCAGGTGAGCACTTGCATCCTCATTAGCCTTCCCACAGAATGAGTTGGCTTGCACCATAGTGATAAGGCCAGTTTTGATCTCAAAGTTTACATCTCCCGTGTTAACAGTGGGCCCAATAGGCACATTGTTAGCAGAGGGAGCTGAGAACTCACGAAGGGTCTTCTGAGCCATTGGTGTTTGGATTGTTGGTGCAGAAATGCTGGATTTCTTTGCCGCTTGAATCTTTTGAGGAGTAACGGCACGGGGTCGGTCTCTCAGAAGAGATTCGGGATCTTCAACAAAGTTTTCCGGCAGGCGGAAACCAGACATAAACTACCCTGTTTTCACATTAAAAATGCGCAAACAAAGAATGGTTATCCTACTAAAATCCTACACAGGGTTCTATCCTATTCACTTAGTCATGTTATATATGTATTTGCCTTCCACGGCAACGGCGCCAGAAATGCTTGTTGACAGCTCCTAAGATATACTAACAAATCATCCCTGGCAACGGCGCCATAAATGCTTGTTGATGGCTCCTAACATATACTAACAAATCATCCCTAGCAACGGTGCCAGAAATGCTTGTTGGTATTACTTATGCACCATTAACTAAACATCTCCAACTGATGTGTCAGAAATGCTTGTTAATGATTCTATTGGATCACAGAGTGAGTTCTGCAAGCGCACGGAGATATCATTGTAGCATTTCCCCTTAAGAGTATTCCCAAGGGTGTCATTTATTGATCTCAAAGGAAGGCCGGGGAGAGATATAACAATCATCGAGTGGACAGGGTAGAAAGGTCTAGGTAAGAATCTAGTAAGGATGGATAAAATAATAGTGGAGGTAGTGTGACACACACAAAAGCTTTCAAGTCTAAGGGGGTAAGAGGATCCTAGAGGTTAGTTAAAGTTGAGAGTTATGGAGGTACTCCTACTATGCTCTATTGTACATATACATAGTCTAAACTAATTATTCATAAGCTAGATTAATAGTGAATACTTATGCTATGTGGTTCAACACATCAGGCACGGGCTTACCCCTAGCAATACTAGGGCGACTCCCGCCAAGAGCATGTGGCATAGCCGAACTTGGAGGATTACAAAGGACAGATAGGGTTGTCACCACCTACTGCCTACCTCTTCAATCCGTGAGTCTACGAGACATCCAATGCCACTTAGCTATCCTAGCACCATGCTAGCATATTAAGTAATTACCTTAAGAGCCTAGGATCCTAAGGCAATGAATTGAATCATCATTGAACCAATGTTGATACACAACATAATTATCCATACTAACCTAGGTATGTTATAATTAACTAGACTATAGTGGGGGTCTATAGATTCTATATAATGAGATATGTTCATGATGAAATAGTCATAGAAGCTATACCTTCCACATACATGGACTCCACAATCAAACAAGAAACACTTTGCCCAAGTATATGTATAAGTAGAGACTAAAGATATTATCTTTATTATGCATAAAGTCACAAATACAAGAAATAATACATGAGCCATACCTTTCCCAATGTAGGATTGGGAAGAGAGAGACGCCTTACTCCTTTCCCAATTTGGACTTGGGACTAGAGACTCTCCTCTCTACAACCTAACTCCTTTAAGACTATGGATGATAGTGTATACAATAGAGATGAAGCTCAAGTGGTGTGCGTTGAAGTGATGGGTAGGGGGTCCTATTTATACTAGTGTTGAGGTCGGTTCCCGCCACCAAAAGCACGCGGATCAGTCACCATTGACTCTAGGGAGCTGGGAGGAGCCAACACGTTGAAGCTGACTGAGTTTGGTGCAGAGACCAGGTCGGCCGACCCCCTAGTTCGACCGACCTGGTCATTGCACCGTTTCTCGTGTGCTTTCTCCAGGTGGCTGCCAGGTAGGTCCCATTGATGTATATGGGTGATACACCATTGGATCTCCTCGGATACTTCTGTTTGTGGGCCATTTGATCCATGGGATGCCACATGTCGTCATCTGATTGGCTGGGATGATATTTTATAGGATTGGTCCCTCTACACTTCCTCATTTCCTGCATAAAATGATGCATACACATATTTCTCCAAGTCCAAGTGGAGTTGAGTTAGAGAGAAAGGTGATGCGTGCATGAAATGACAAATCCTTCACATAATCGAGTTAAATTGACGGATGAAATTGGTATATAACAGCCGTCAACAGTCAGAAATATCTGATATGTTGAAAAAATTGGTGCCAGATGAAGGTCATCCTGGATATTTTGAAGGTTACGGAGACAAACACAATTGGACTCACATATGTGGACTTTGGGAGCTACCGTATGTGAAGTCGTTGATTCTAAAGCACAACATTGATGTCATGCATCAAGAGCGTAACATGGCAAAATGTATCATAAGCATATGCATGGACATGACGGGCAAAACAAATGACAATTTAAAGGCTCAAAAGGATCTCGCCGAGCTTTGTAACCGTCAAACTCTTGAGCTCTTCGAAAATGGTGGTAAACCACGCGCTCCCTTCTATCTTTGACCTAAAGAAAAGAAGGAAGTTTTCGAATGGTTGCAAAGGTTAAAATTCTAAGATGGTTATGCAGCTAGTTTGAGATGAGCCGTGAATGTGAAAACGGGAAAGCTAATTGGGTTGAAGAGTCATGATTATCACATAATCATGGAAATACTTCTGCCTTTTTGTGTTTCGAGGTTACTTTGATGATGCGGTGTGGAAGGTGTTAGTCGAGCTTAGCCACTTCTATAGGCAACTTTGTAAAAAAAATCACACCAGAGATGATGACTAAGTTGGAGAAGGAGATTTCGGTACTTTTGTGTAAGATGAAAAAATAATTTGCTCTAGGGTTCTTCAATCCATTGCAACATATCTTAATTCATCTTCCATTTGAAGCAAAAGTGGGCGGTCCCGCGCAATATAGGTGGATGTATCATATTGGAAGATCACTCAGATATCTGAAACCAATGGTTGGTAACAGGGCAAGGGTTGAAGGTTGCATCACCGAAGCTTTTACTCTTAAGGAAGTAGGATACTTCTCAAATGTTTACTTTGTAGAGGAACACAATGTTAATACTTCGGCAATGCGGTACAATATAGATGAGCAACCTCCTAGTAGCGATCTCTCTATTTTTGCAACAAGAGGCACTACTGTTGGTAGCTATACTCCCTACGACGTTAGCGAAAAAGAAAGGCGTGCTGCTTTCTTCTACATGTACGCAAATATGGATGAAATGGATGAATATTTCAAGTAAGTGTTTCTCCTACACTTATGCTTTTCAGCATATTTTGCAACACATCTATTCTAAAAGGTTCTCTTTTCGTGCAGTATGTTCGACAAGCAAAATTGGAGACGTAGACATCAACCCACGAGCAAACAAATAGAACAGATTCGACAAGAAGGAATAAATGGGGGATCTAATTTTCTTTCTTTGTTTCGAGATCATGTAATGTTTTCTTGTTAACTTTTGAATATTAACAACGTTTTCTTATAACTTAAGAATACTTACATTTTCTTATAACTTCATATCTTGGACAGTGCAAAAAAGATGCCAACGTCCATGAAGATTTGCGACAACTATCCTATGGAGTGGTTAATGTTAGAATCTATGGTCGATATGGCGTCAACGGCTTTTGATTCTGTACAACTCAATTTGAATCTCTTCGTCCTCTTGCGGCAACATGTAATACCGGAGTTGTGATGAGGGCAATCGATTCATAAGAACGTGAAACTCATTACTACAGGATTTTCAAAAAACCCTTGAATTCACTTTTGTCGGAAACAAGACAATTCGAGTAGTATTCTTTGACTGCGAATGGTTTGATTCCATTCGTGGAATTCGAGTAAACAAATTTGGCATGGTCGATGTAAAACACAAGGAACGGTTGAAAGGATTCGATTCATTAGTTCTTGCACACCAAGTACAGCAAGTGTACTATCTACCTTATCCATGCAACAAATTCAAAGCTTGGTGGGTGGTACATAAGGTGAATCCTCATGAGCGGTTATACGCTTCAGGAGATGATGATTACCATGAGGAAACTAAGGCTGATGAGGTCTACCAAGAGGAAGAGTTGCCAGACTCTTTCTCAGTCGAGCCCGGTGTAGGACTCGATGACTTACTTGGAGATGCTCAAGATATCAAGACTAGCACGGAAGTAGAAACAGAATCAGATTTGGAAACTAAAGAAAATGATGACTTAGTAGAACCTACTGATTTGCGGAAACGAAAACAGTATGCAGAAGAAGAAGACCGATGGGCTGGTTTAAGAAGTAGGGTGCATGACCGTGATGTTGATGAATTTTGAAATTTATGAAGTAACGTTTTATTCCCTAACTTAAAATTAATTTTGTATATTATCATAGCATATTAAACATTTATTCCTTGCAACAGGATGTCATCGAAGGGGAAGGGTAAGGGGAAGGGGAAGCCAGTGAGAGGGCTTGAGCCACCACGAGTCCCTTGCTCAGGGACCTCATTACCTTCGACCCCATGTTCCCTCTTTCTAGCGCACGCTCCACCCTCAGCTCACGTGTGCTTTCAGCGAACGGAGGTAAATTTTAGTTTACAAGCAATTTATTTTATAAATTGCACTTGTTAGTAATTATTTATTGTCAATTTTTTTCTTTTGTGCAGTATGACTCAGAGTCTTCTGAGTCTGAGTCAGAGGCTAGGGGGCCACTACAGGAGCCCGAGTTATAGGCTAGGGGGCCGCTATAGGAGATCGCTAGCGCTAGCCTCCCTCTACAGCCGGCTAGTGCTAGCCTCCCTCTACAGCCGGCTACCGCTAGTCTTCCTTTGGACTCCGGTGGTTCCGCGGAGCCTTCAGGGTCACAGGACGTGGCGGCATCGCAGTAGAGGCAACGGACAAGGAGGACCCACTTTGCGGCTCCTCCTCCAGTTACTTCTCAGCGGATCACGATCCGTCCTGTCAGAGATAGGTAAAAAACTGTATATAGTATATTAAATAATAGATGATGTTTTCCGTTACTTAATGATTTAATATATTTTGCGGATGTTGGTATGACTTATCATTCATGGGGGCCGAGAAACACCACATGTAAGTTAATAGTGTCCTAGGTGCTATTGTGAAGTTGCACTACCCCGGTGTCATTAACGGTTTCCCTGCCCTATCGTGGAATGACTATGCACGTGTCTCTCACCCGGTCCACGGCACGGTTCAGGGAGCTGTGTGGCACGATTTAATGGTAAGTTTAACTGTTTCATTTTTCAACTCGTTTGAATTGTTAATGCATATCACTTAAATTTTTGTTTTCTTAAAGTTGAGGTACCAAGTAGAGGAACCGGCCATGGAGGACCATGCGAGACGCGTGTTCAATTACAACGCTCGGAAGCTCACGACGGCGGTATTGTCGAACGCCCGGATTCAGGCCGTCAACGCATACTACAAGCGGCACCCCCGGGAGCGGGAGCAGGAGCAGTAAAGGGGTCCATTTAGGAACGACTCCGATGCGTACTTGACAGAGGAGCAGTACGTGAAGGTAAGTGTTTAATATTGTTAAATATTTACAATATCTATGTATGTTAACTGCATTGATGAAAAATGAAATATGTGCAGGTTAGTATTTCCTGGTTACAGGGTTACACCGAGGCGTATTTAGCTCTCTGTCGGCATGGGCTAGTGAATCTTTGATCGATAAGTCCACAAAGGCTAGACAGTGTTGCATGGGGTTCGAGGGCAAGCACAACTTTGGCGGCAACGACTACTTGTGTTTGGCTAAACGCATGGTAAGTACTTTTTCAATTTATTTATGTGTTCCTCATATATTTATCTCACTAACACGGCTATACAGGAGCGAGATATGGGTCAGGAGTCGACCCCGACCCAGGTTTGGAAGAGAGGTCACAAGGGAAGTGACCCTTCTCAGCCAGGGCAGTGTAGTCAGGTCGTAGCCGACCGACTCGTAAGTTTTCGAAATTCATCAATTTCATTATAACTAATACTATTATTGACATGCTTACAAGATTTTTTTTGTTTTGTTGCAAAGTACGTGCAGGAGGTCGCAAAGATACACGGTGCGGATTATGATTGAGAAAACGCGTCGATCAACCCCCAAGCCGCGTACGCGAGTGGAGGCAGGAAGGCCCTTGGACGGTGAGTTGGTCGTCAATTGTTTCATTTCTTTTTCAATTTATCTTCTTCTACTTAGTGTTATCATTCTTTTACAGGTTTGCCATTTGTTATGGAGTTGTCGACTCAAGGTCGGTGCAACCTTTGAGAGGCGCTTCATCGATGCAGACCTCATCCGTTTGGTCGTCCTCAAGTGGTCATCTCTCGCAGACCCAGTTGGATCTCCTCGCCCTGAAGGAGACGCTGGCGCAGACCCAGGCAAAACTGGAGAGGTCGAGGCCGGAGGCAAGGGAAGAGCAGCGGAGGACGACCTTAATGATGGCCTAGGTGCAAGCAGCAGTGGCGGTAAGTAATTTAAAGTACCATAGTTAAATTTCATACCATTCCAATAACATATATCTTCTAATATTTTGCAATGGCAGACTCTTGCTCGAAACAGCAGTCAGGATATCAAGATTCCTACGCTTCCGCCGCAGGAGACCCCGCGGCAGGTGATAAACTCTTTCTTTAATATTGTCCTATTCATTTTAGTATTTTACATAGTGAGATAAGGAGGTAGAACATAGAGTGGGAGAGAGTAAGATAGAGGTAGAACATAGGATTTCTGGTGCAGGCTGCGGCCTGGAGGTTAGAAGGTTCTTGGTGCAGCCAGGAGGTTGGAAGGTCCCTTGCATTGCATTACATCCTTTCATCACCACCCGCACCCTCCTCCCTGTCTCCCTCTCCCACCACCTCCCTTGCATTGCATTACATCCTTATAAGTCCATAAGTCATTTTTGCATCCGTCAATATAAGTCCATAAGACTTGAGCATATTTTGCAGAAATTTAAAAGTCAGTCCTTCCATACAAACTATTTTGCTCTCCTTTTGGTCCATAAGTCCATAAGTCAATTTAAAAGTCCATAAGTCAATTTAAAAGCCAGTCAAGGGGGGGGGGTCTAAGGCAACTCTGACTGTTTCCACCACTGTACTTTCCAGATATTATGCATCAAGGACTTGAACCTTGACAGATTTAAAATATGCATTGCCTAGATAGACACATGATGCAGTAGCATCCATCATTCATGATATATTATATATAACAGTTTGAGGTGAATTCAACAGTCCACATCATACAAATGCATATGAATCCATAATCGAAAGTCTTCTCCTTTCCAGAGTTCAAAAGAACATCAAAGCTTAACTACTACTATTGCCTTAGAGACATGCATATACAGTTAAATAGAATTGGAAGTGATGCTTACCAGTTACTATGTTTCTTCAGCAGGGTTTAGGAACGCGCCGAGAAGATCCGGAAGTAGTGGAGGGGCTAGTGTGTAGCCCGGTGTGATATTGTGTTGTTGTTGATGTTTTGAAACTATTTTGCTGTCTCTATTATATATATATATATATATATATATATATATATATATATATATATATGTGTGTGTGTGTCTGTGTGTGTGTGTGTGTGTGTGTGTGTGTGTGTGTTTCTGTCTGCTGTTCTGTGTTCTCGCCTTCGCGCGAGGTAGTCAGTTTCTGTTTTTTTTTTTAAAAATCGAAAACGTAACTTACGTCGGCTATAGCTATAACGACGAAAATTAGCCCAGGTTAACTTTCGTCAGTCCAGATAAACCGACATAAGTTAACCATGAAGCTACGTCGGTATGGTCATAGCCGACGTAAGTTATATTAGGTTTACTTACGTCGGTCGATGGAAACCGACGTAAGTTAGGATAGTAACTTTCGTCGGCCAAGACGAGGGACGATGTATGTTCTCCGGCCTAGCCCGCGGCCCATTCCAGTAACTTAGTTACGTCGGTTATGGGATATCGAGGAACGTTACTAACTCACATCGACAGCTGATGTGAGTTACCTTAATTACATCTAAACTGCTTTGTCGGACTGTAACCGACATAATTAATGGAAGACCATTGTAAGTATGTAACTTGTATCAGTAAAGGCCTTAATTACGTCGACTCTAGCCGACGTAATTTGTCGGTGGTTTGGAACCAGCAAATCTCCCGACACTACTAAAGTGTTAGAGGAGTTTGATGTTCGGTGTGGGCGCGCGGAGATTCAAGAAGGTGAATAGTAAATGACACAGGAGACACAGAGGTTTACGTGGTTCGGGCCGCCTGAGCGTAATACCCTACTCCACAGATGTGTTGGTGTTGTATTAGCTGTATGAGCTTGTGACGAGTGTCTATGGCACGTGTTTAGTGTCACTAACCCTCGAGTCCGTCGTCGGCCTGTCCTTTTATAGTACAGGGGCAGGCCGTTACAAGTTAGCCTGGCCCGACATGTGGCCCCGGCGGTTACTAGTATTGACACTTATTCAACACATTTAGTCGTCCTTAATGACCGGGTAATGGGCTTTGATAGCACCGTTACTGGTAATTAAGGTCATCCGATCATGTGTCATTAATATGGTATTAATGACACATAATCGGGTCTTGAAGTCCTTGATTCCCCTTTGAAGATCCGGAGCTGTTATGGAGTCTTCTGAAGGTCAGAGGCTGAAGCTCCGACGGTTGAACACGTGGCAGCTTTGGAGCATATGGTGGGAAACAGGCAACTCCGGAGCTACTTGACACGTGTCAGGTCCGGAGCTTCTATCGGTCTGGGGTTAAGTCCAGAGGTGCCATCTCGGTACATGGCCCGGAGCTTCCCCCTTGTGGGCAGTAGCTCCGGCTTTATAGTACACGTGGCGACCCTGGGATTAACCATGCTGGAGAAGCGGGTCCGATTATATCTGACATGTGGGCCTCCGAAGGTCTTCAAACCAAGTAGATGACTTTCCTTTGAGATCTTTATAACCTTAAGGGGTGTACGGTTTCCAGGGTACCGACAGTGGCCCCCTGGACCTACCTCCGGGGAAGACCACTGGGGTGAAGTCATTCCGCCGGAGGTGGGTCCATCCTCGTGACTTTTGCATTGAGTCTTCAAAGGTCTTTGGAGGTGCCGTTGGCGAGGATTTGGAGTTAAATCCTCGCCGCGTGGCGTATCCCGCGTGCGGCATATGAGATCTTTGGCGTGCGGATCTCACGCAATTGAAGGTCGCCGGTTCCCGATACGAAAACCGTATCGGTTCCGCGCGCCTTGTCAGGCCGCCGCCTTCGGGTTTCCCGCCTCATGATGACAACCGTTCGCCTGGGTAAGAACCTCGACTTGATCGTCGGGGTGGTCCCGGGCCCCCTTGTCATCGGCTGGGTGGAATTTTTGAATGGTATCTTCGATTTCCTTGCGGTTTCCATCCAAGCGTTGCGAGGGCTTACTTAAGAAGGAAAGCGCGCACCGTCGGGAGTTCTTTACGCCTCTCATCTGTTCTTGCGCTCAAACTCCCAACTTGTGCTTCACTTTTCCTCTCTTGCCTTGCTGTGCCGCGATGGAGTTGGGTCTCCGCGAAAGCCGTTTGAAGACCGACAGCGACCTGAAAAAGGTCCGGGCCCTCATGGGATGGTCCTCGGACTTCTTCAACCGCTCGGTCCGCGCCGGTGGAGAGCTCCCGTTTGAGAAGGAGCACGCCGGCGAAATGGTGTACTTCTTCTCGTACGCCATGGTGGGGTTGATCCCACCTTTTTCTTCCTTTTTCCTGATGCTGCTGGACTTTTATGGTCTGCAGCTATACCACCTTGGCCCTCACTCCATTCTTCTCGTATCTATCTTTGTCCACTTCTGTGAGATGTGGGTGGGCATCCCCCCTGCATTGAACTCTTCCGGGCCTTCTTCACCGTCAACACTACCGGTAGGAGCAATGAGTACCTTGGCTTCTACTACTTCGTGAAGCGCAAGAAGTGCCCATTCAAGTACCTCCGGTCGTTTCCCTCTGGGAAGTTGGATGACTGGAAGAAGGATTGGATAGTCATCTAGGTGGAGGAGCACGAGAGGCTGGAGCTGCCCGAAGGCCTCCCCAACATTGACACGACGATCTGGAGTGAAGCTCCGGTGCTGGCGGACGCCTTCGACCCTGTTCTGACCAGGATCCGCCAGTGCGTGGAGGGGGGATTAAACCCTCAGGCGGTGTTTTGTAACTTCCTGGTCAATAGGTGGGCACCGCTGAAGAAGAGAGAGAAACTCGCATGTGCCCTCAACAGCGTGATGGACGACGACCGGGTCGAGACCGGGCTGAAGTCCAATATGGTGGGGAAAACCTTAGAGTTCCACCTCAAGAAGTTCCAGCACGGCATCGACGTCGAAGGTGACGACTTGACTCCGCCATCGGCTTTTCTTCCAATGAACATGGAAGTTGAGTTCAGTAGGGAGCTCCGGCGGAAGATGCCCATGCTTGACGACCTTGGTGTCATCGAGAGAAGATCAACCACCGGGGTGGCGATCCCTGGAGTGTCCGAAGGTGGCTCCGACCCTGCTCCGAAGCCGAGGGAAGAGGTCGTCGGCAAGGGCAAGGAGCTGGCGGATGAACCCGTGAGCCGAAAGAGGAAGCTGCAGTACGCCGACGGAAGGTCCGTCAGGCCCACTACTTCTGCGTCGGCTCCTTCTCCCCAGAGGGGAAGGTCTTCTACAACTGCGGCGACTGTTCCTGTAGTGGGGTCCTCCCGGGGCGCGACTGTTCCCGTAGTGGGGTCCTCCCGGGGTGTTAGCTCCGGGCATGCGACTCCAGCACCTGGGCCGGTGGAGGCCTCTAGGTCCGGGGGTTCTTCCCAATCGAGGGGGGCCTCGACTCGGGAAACACCCGTGGCCGCGACGAGTTCCGGGGGGGCCTTCCGAAGCTTCCACGCCGGCTATGACCAGCCCAGAACGCCCGAGAAAAAGGTTCCGCGCAAGCTGGTGCGGAAGCCTCCCAATGTAATTTTTAATCTTTATCTTGGATAGTTGTTTTAATTGTAGTAACTTTTTTTTAAGTTCCTTCGTTCATCATCTGCAGCGTCCCCAAGAAGGGTAGTGAGGCTCCACCCTCAGCCACGGCGGCTGAAGCCGTGAGGGTGGAAGCTTCTGCTCCTGTCCCGGTGCCGCCCCAAGTGGTGGCTGAAGCTGCGACAGCTCCGGTGCCAGCTGTCGTGGTCATGGACCTCGACTCATTCCCAGAGGCTCCCGTGGTAGCATTGGACCGCGGGAGTGAAGATGCGCCAGCGGCACCTATCCCGGAGGTTGAAGCTCCGGGTCCTGGTGCTGAGATGATGGAAGCTCCGACCGTTGAGCCGGAAGAAGTTGTGATTCCGGCCCTAGAGCCGAAAAGTGTTGAAGCTCTGGCGGTTGAGCCGGAGGTGATTGAAGTCCCGGCGTGCGCACCGGAAGCTGAGGAAGTTCCGGCAGTTGGGCCGGCTACCTCCGAGGCACCGGCCGCTGAGCCAGTCGATGTTGAAGATCTTCCGGCTCCCGAGCCGATTGCTGGAGAGGTGTCGGAGCCCGAGCTCCCATCGGAGGAGGTGCCCAGACCGGAGCCAGCAGCGGCTCCTGCTCCGGAAGTGACGACATCGGAGGTACCTGCGGCCGAGCCGGAGTGCCCAAGCGAAGTCGCTGGCCCCCTTCCTGAGGGGGTGAACGAAGACCTGGCGGCGGGGCCTTCCTCGATGGCGACTGAGGCAGTCCCGGAGGTTGGCCCTAGTGCCATGGAGATTCAGGGGACCACTCTTGTGGAGTGGGACCCAATTTTTGTATCTGAAAACCCGCTGGAACCAGCGGAGGAGACCCCAGCAGGTCTGGAACCTATCCCGTTGTCACTGTCTATTGACAACGCATGTTCCAGTCTGTGTCAAGTCCAACTGGCCTTCTTCCACGACAGCAAGGCTCTTGAAGAGGAGCGCCAAACCCTTAGGCGGTGGCGTAACCGGCTCTACTTCGAGACCAAGCTGGCGCAGTCGAGGCTAGCGGATGACAAAGAGTGGATCAAGCGGGAGAAGATCCGCCTGGAGTACTGGGGCAAGTTACTGGATGACAGGGAGAGTATGACTCATACCCTCGACGCTCAATCCCGGGAGATCTACGATCAGGCCAAAGCAGCCAATAGTGCGGCCGATGAACGCCACGAAATGCTTGAGGCCATTAACACTACACTCATCAAGCGCCGGGAGGCACTTGAGGAGAGGGAGAAACGGCTCGAAGATGAAGAGCAGAAACTCCTAGAGCTGCGGGATGACGTCCTGAGGAGGGAGGAGGAGCTCACCAAGAAGGTGGCTCTGGCTGATAAGGGCCTTGAGGAGCGCGCCAAGGAATTGGAAGAGCGCTGCGTAGAGGAGGAGAAGAAGGCCTGGGTGCGGGGGCAGGAGCTCCATGAATGGGAGTGTGCCCTCGTTGCCAGGGAAAAGAAAGTGAGGGCAGGGAGAAGGACCTGGTCGACCGCCGGAACAAGATCCACCTCCGGGAGGAGGAGCTCGGAAAACTCGAAAAGCGGGTTGCTGAGAAGATTCAGCAAAACGCCAAAGAAGTTAAGCGCCTCGCCCGCGAGAATTCTGAACTGGTGGCGGCCAGAAGGTCCCTGGAAGAAATAAAGGGCTTGAGGACTGCGGACTCCCTACAGATTTGGGAGTTCCTGGGCAAGGCCAACGACACGCTAACACCGATGGGCTTCAGCCTCGTGCGCCCGGATGATCCGAAGCCGGAGCCGGACCTAGCGTTGCAGGCGTTGAGCTCGGCAGGCAGCAAACTCTCCAAGGTGGGCGATGTCATCGCGGACCAATTGGAGGTTGAGGGGCAATCCCTGGCGAAGAACATCGCAGAATATGTGCTGACGTGCTACACCAGCCGTAACTCCCAATTTCCTCTGGACCCGGTGCTTGAAGGTCCGGTTGAAGGAGAAGGGGAAGCTGCCCGAGCCAACGTGTCGGAGGTTACCCAGAAGGTCGCCCAATTCTTCCATAGGGTCTAGGACCATCTCTGTAGTTCTCACTTGTATTTTTCTCTTCTTCTTCCTCAATTTTGTAATCCCTTGTCTCCAGATAAATGATATCCCCAAATTTTTGTGAATTTTACTTTTTGTCTTCAACACTTTTGTCTTCGCTTGGCCCCCTGGTAGATGTACACAATTTGGTTGTGAACATGTACCAAGAGGATATTACGTTTTGTTGAAGACTCATTTGCTCCGAACTTGTAGAATTTAGGTCCGAAGTCTTCGATAGTGAAGGCCCCCTGAGGTTGTCGGAGCTTGGAAGCTCCGGCATTGTCTATCGCCGGAGCTTAGTAGCTCCGGCAATAGTCTCTATCAACGCGTAGAGCATCGATAGTTAGTCCTTCGGGGTGTCGGAGCTTAGTAGCTCCGGCACTGAACTTTGCCAACACGTAACTTGTTGACAGCAGACTCCACTTGTGGGGTCTTCTCACCATCTTTTACGTCGACGGCTGACCCCCCTAGCGTTACCGGGTCTTGGTTGCTCCGGTGATGCTTGTTAACATCGATTACAAGCCATCTAGAGGAGTCAGAGCTTCGTTAGCTCCGGCTTTTCTCCATCAACGTAGATTTTTTCCTGCACAATTAAGCTAAGAAAAATAGTAAAATTCGTTTCTTGTCTATAACTTCGTCGCGGCTTACGATTCTCAAGAAGATTTTAAGTCAAACGCGATTCTAAATACAACCGAATGCGTTGTCTTTTCTTCCAGATCAAACTGTACATGGACCCGCCTTACTTCGGCCTGCCGCGGTGTAGGTAGAGTGGCGTACTTAGGGTGCTTGACCAGGCTAAGTCGATAGCACACTCCAGCCCTAGATTGGCTTGGCGGCTTTCAGGCGAGTTGGCCATGAACAATATTTGAAACCAAAAGAATTGACAATACGACTCGTATCGTATATAAACCGGTCGAACTAAAATTTCTTAAGAATTGCACGCCTTTGTTATAGACAAGAAAGAGAAAAATAAAAATGTTGAGCCTGTACAAAATAAATGCACGTGGAGTTTGTTTCACATGAAGATGTCTTTCATTATAGGTCCGGGGTACAGGGGAAACAAGTACACTCTTAGGGTACGGAACCAGGCTAAGCGTGTTTCATTTCTCGTTTGACCCAGGGTAGCTAGCCACACTTTTAGTCCTGAGACTGTGATAAGTGTAGCATGAACTTTGCGGACCTTTCGGGAAAGGTCCGGCTGCTCTCCCGAAGGAACTACCCGAATCTGTACAATGACTCTATAACATACATCTCAAGTTACTCAAGACTCACCTCCGTGGTATTAAGTGTAGAACTTACGGAGGTGCTCGATGTTCCAAGGATTTGGGAGAGGTGTCCCATCCTCGGTAGCCAAGCGAACGCTTCCGGGACGGGATACTTTAATCACTCGGAAGGGTCCCTCCTAGTCGGGGGAGAGTTTGTTTAACCCTTCTCTGGATTGTATTCTCCGTAGCACCAGATCGCCTTCCTCAAGCTGTCGGTTGTACATGCAGCTGATGATAACGCCATAGGGCTTGGCGATATCGGGCATTCCGAACAGCTGCTTGGCACCTTCCCTCCTCCAGGAGGTCTAGGTCTTCACGCCGGAGCTGGTCCTGCGTGGCTTCATCGAAGGTCCGGACCCGGAGTGAACCCAAGGTGATTTCCGGAGGAAGGATTGCTTCAGCTCCGTACACCAGAAAGAAGGGTGTCTCTCCGGTTGACTGGTTTGGAGATGTCCTGTTGGCCCATAAAGTGGGCGGAAGCTCTTCGATCCAGTTGGCTCCATGTTTTTTCAAGCGCTCATAGGTGCGCATTTTGAGTCCTTTAAGGATTTCAGCATTTGCTCTCTCGGCTTGGCCATTGCTGGCTGCGTGAGCTACAGAGGCATAGCAAACTTGAATGCCGAGGTCTTTGCAATATCCTTGAAATGCAGAGCTTGTGAATTGGGTCCCATTATCAGTGATGATTTTGTTTGGGACTCCAAATCTGCATACAATGGACTACAAAAAGTTGATAGCTGATTGCTTGTTGATTGTCACAACTGGAGTTGTTTCCGGCCACTTGGTGAACTTGCCAATGGCGACGTACAGGAACTTATAACCTCCGACGGCTCTTGGGAAAGGTCCCAAGATGTCCATCCCCCACACAGCGAAGGGCCATGTAGGAGGTATCATTTGTAGGGGCTGAGCTGGTGTGTGAATTTGCTTTGCATGGAATTGACATGCTTCACATTTCTTCACCAGCTCAGTTGCATCCTGGAGTGCTGTAGGCCAGTAGAAACCATGCCGAAAGGCTTTACCAACCAGCGTGCGGGAAGACGTGTGGTTCCCACACTCGCCTCCATGGATTTCTGCGAGGAGTTCGCAGCCTTCTTCCCTTGCGATGCACCGCATTAGGATGCCATTGGCACCACGCCGGTAGAAATCCCCTTCTACCAGCGTGTATCTTTTAGCCAATCTGACTACTCGGTCAGCGGATACATCATCGTCAGGAAGGATGTTGTCTTTCAAGTAGCTCCGGATCTCCGAGATCCATGCATCGGAACTAGCTTGAGCTTTTGAGTCTTGCGTGTTGGGTTGCTCGGAGCTCCCGACAGCACCTACGACCATTGATGGCTGCCATGGTAACAGGGCCATCGGGACCGTCAGCTTCGGGATGCTGATCTCGCCCCCTTTGCTCAGTTCGGTTGGCTGAGCTGTTGGCTTTGACAACCTCCGGACAAAAATTCTGTCAGGAGCCGGAGCTCCGGTTGACGCTTTCGTTGAGAGTTTGTCAGCTTCAGCGTTATGGGCACGCTGAACATGGTGGAGATCTAGGACTTCGAAGTCCTTCTGAAGCCTCTAGACTTCAAGGAGGTAAGCAGCTAGCTGGATATTATTGTAGGAACATTCACCCTTCACCTGCTTAATGATGAGCTGCGAATCTCCCTTGACCAGCAGTTGCTTGACACCATATGACAGTGCCACCTTTAGTCCATAGATGAGCGCTTCGTACTCTGCCATGTTGTTGGTCGCCTTGAAGTCAAGGTGTACCATGTATTTCACCTTCTCCCCGATCGGTGCAAGGAGAAGGATTCCAGCTCCGGCCCCCTGCTCCTGCATGGAGCCGTCGAAGTAGAGGGTCCAGTGAGGCTTGGTGAAGGCTGGAGCTTGATGCTCCGTCTTCTGCTCACTGGGGCCCCCAGGGTTTGATGGAGAGGGAGTCCATTCTGCCACAAAATCTACCAATGCTTGACTCTTGACTGCTTGCCTTGAAATAAATTCAAGATCAAATTCAGCCAATTCCGCTGCCCACTTTGCAATATTCCCAGTTGAATTGGGATTATGCAAGATTGCTCGAAGTGGGTAAGAGGTCACCACTGAGACTTTGTGAGCTTGGAAGTAATGGTGAAGCTTCCTGGAGGCAATAAGAACTGCATAGAGCAGCTTATTCACCTCTAGGTATCGAGTCTTGGCATCATGTAGTACTTCACTAATGAAGTACACTGGGCGCTGAATGGTCCGGACCCTTCCGGAGGGGTCCGGAGCTTCCTCTTCACTGACCTGGATCCTCTCGGAGGAGTCCGGATTTTCTTTGGGGACCTCCAGATCCTGGCTGGAGGAACCCGGGGCTTCTTCAGAAGCGACCTGGACCCTCCCGGAGGGGTCTGGGTCTCCTGAAGTGACTTCTTGTAGATTCGAGTCTGGGAGTTGGGACCCAGACTCGCTTTCAGGTACCTCCGGACCCTCCCGAAGGGGTCTGGATTCTTGAGTATGAGGTAGCTCTGGTCTCTCCGCAACCAGAACCATACTGACGACTTCATCAGTTGCTGAAATGTAAAGCAACAAAGGCTCACCAGGGTTCGGAGCTACCAGAATTGGTAGGGTGGTGAGGAACTGTTTCAGCTCCTGGAATGCCTTCTCTGCTTCTTCGGACCATTGGAATGGTCTGGACTTCCTCAACAACTTGAAGAAGGGGAGTGCCTGTTCCGCCAGTCTTGAAATGAACCGCCTGAGGGCTGCTAGACATCCAGTTAACTTTTGGACGTCTTTGATGCGGGTTGGTGGTCGCATGTCTTCAATTGCCTTAATCTTCACCGGATTAGCTTCTATGCCCCGGTGACTTACCAGGAAACCGAGAAGTTTTCCGAAGCTAACCCCGAAGACACACTTGTCTGGGTTTAGCTTTGTGCGGGTGGCCCGCAGCTTGTCGAAGACAGCCTGTAAGGTGTCAAGGAGTGACTCCTTGTTCTTGACCTTGACCACGATGTCATCAACGTACACTTCCACTATGTCTCTAATGAGTTCTTCAAAAGTTTTGTACATAGCTCGTACAAAAGTTGAAGCTGCATTCTTGAGACCAAAGGGCATGGCTGTATAACAGTACAATCCATCTACTGTGATGAAAGAGGTATGTTCTTCATCTTCCCTAGACATTCTGATTTGATGATACCCAGAATATGCGTCCAGGAAACACAGTTATTCACACCCGGAGGTGGAATCCACTATCTGATCTATTCTAGGTAGTGGGAATGGATCTTTTGGACATGCCTTATTTAGTGTGGTGTAGTCGATGCACATCCGAAGCTTCCCGCCGGCCTTGGGCACAACGACTGGGTTTGCCAGCCATTTTGGATGGAAGACTTCTCGGATGAATCCAGCTTTGAGTAACTTCTTCACTTCTTGTCGGATGAAGTTCTGTCACTCTACGGATTGCTTCCGAGGCTTCTGATGCACAGGCCGGGCATCGGGGTAGATCTTCAGATTGTGCTCAATCACTTCCCTGGGGACCCCGGGAATTTGTGACGGTTGCCAAGCAAACACGTCGACGTTAGCCCGGAGGAAAGTGATGAGCGCGAGTTCCTATTTGTTGTTCAATCCCCCCGATATACGGGTGGTCTGAGCGGCATCGGAACCAATTTGGACGACTTTGACGGGAATGTCGGTGTCGCCGCTTGACTGCACACGAGGTGCAGAAGTCGAGCCTCGTTGACAAATGCTCGGGGGTTTTGGAGCTTGCTCCTGCCTGTAGTCCTCCTCTTGCGCCGTGGTGAGAGCATGGAGTTCTTCTAGAGCAGTTACTCCGGCAGTACGATCTCCGCGGATCCGGAGAACGCCTACTAGCGTTGGCATCTTCAACACCAGATAACCATAATGAGCAGCTGCCATGAATTTGTACAGGGCAGGCCTACCCAAGATGGCATTGAAGGGTAACTTGATCTGAGCGACGTCGAAGACCAACTTCTCAGTGCGGTACTTCTCCCATGTCCCGAAGGTAACGGGGAGAGTAATAGCTCCGAGTGGGGTAATGGCCCCCGGGCCTACTCCGGAGAAAGGTCGGGAGGGGTGAAGATCCGATGGTCGGAGCTGAAGCTTATGAGGTTAAGCCCCGAACCCCCGTCTACCATGACGTGGTGGAGCTGGATGTTGTTGATGGTAGGAGATACCATCAAAGGTAACTAACCTGCTCCAACCATGCTGCGAGGGCAGTCCGAAGAATCAAAAGTGATGGCTGTGTCCATCCACTTCCGATGAGGTTCCGGCCTGACTGTAGAAGCTACAGCAGCCATATCCCTACGCATAGTCTTGATGACGCGGCGGGAGGTGATGTCCCATTATCCACCAAAAATGGTGTTCATGGTCATCCGACGCTCGTTGTCAGAGACGTCAGAATCATCGTCGACGGAGGTGTAAACGGCCTTCAGGACCTTTTTGGGATCCCGAAATCCTAACTCCTCTTCAGCCGGAGCTTCGTCGACTTTTTTCTTTCCATCCCTCTGTCGGAAAAGAGATTCTTCCCGGCGCTTGTTGTAGCGCTCGGCAAGGTTTTGGACCTCCCGGCAGTCTTCCAAACTGTGGCTGCCCGTTTTGTGAATTGGGCACCACACCTTGGGCTTGCTACCATCTTCAGAAGACGGTCAAGGTTGCTTTTCGGGGCGTGGCCCCCGGCCACCCGGAGCTGCAGCAGCTGCAACATTGGATGAATTGGCCGATGGCTTCTTCTTATCGTTGGTCTTTTTCTTCTTCTTGCCGTTCCCGGAGGTAGCGGCTTCTTCTTTGGAGGATTTCTTGTGACCCTCCGGGGTTGGTTTGGAGTGCATTTCACGGCCCTCCGCAGCTCTAGCACATTTGTCAGCCAAGCTGAAGAGTTCCGTGACGCTGGTGATCTCCTTGATCACCAGTTTCTCCAACATCTTCTTGTCCCGTACACCCTGTCTGAATGCTACAATGACAGAGGCGCTAGAGATAGAAGGAATAGTGTTTCGTACCTGAGAGAACCTCTGGATGAATGATCGCAGGGATTCTCCCGCTTTTTGCACGACTGCAAAAAGGTCCAGTTCAGTGCCTGGTCGGGTGTATGAACTCCCGAAGTTGGCGGTGAACTGCCGGCACAGCTCCTCCCAACTGTTGATAGAGTTGGGTGGAAGGCTCATAAACCAGGACCTGGCGGTCCCAGTTAAGGCCACTGGAAAATAATTGGCCATCACGGCCTTGTTTCCTCCAGCTGTCAAGATTGCAGTGGAGTAGATCTGAAGAAATTTGGCGGGATTGACAGTCCCATCGAATTTTTCCGGCAGGTGAGGCCAGAACTTCTGTGGCCACCTGACCATACGCAGATGTATGGCCAGAGCTGAACAGGCTCCTCCTACTCCTTGAGGAGTAGAAAGGTTCTGAGCTTCCCGTCTTTCACGAGCCCGCTCAATATGGACTCGGCCGTCTTGTTGGTGGTATCGGCGATCAAGCTCCGCCCGGAGGTCATGAGTTGAGAGCCTGGATACCGTGTGAGTGCGTCGTGCCCCGGAGGGCAATGAAGTCACTTGTTGTGATGCAGCACGTCTCCTGCTATTGGAAACGTGCGGACTAAGTCTACCAGACAAAGTCCGCCACTGCGACGGGGCTCGTCCTGAAGGAGGAGGACCCTGGTTGCTGAGGCGTTCGGCTGCTGCCGCAACCAAATGTTCCACATCGGCCCTCCACTGTTCCAATGCATCCCGGGATGCATCCAGAGGTGGTGGGCATTGGAGAAGAGCATGCGCTGCATGGAGCACGTGTTCCGGGTTGTCATGATTTGCCGACGCAGTGATTGACGCCGGCGCACCATCGCGTTGCCCAGCTTGATTTGCTGCTGGAGGCGGTGGTGGTGGGAGTGTGACTCCTGCTGGTGCTGAGGCTCCTGCTGGTGGCTGCATATTGGAGGGATTGCCCCCAACAGCCTGAGCAGCAGGATGACCATTGGATGATCCAGCAGCTGAGTTCACCATTCTCAAAATCTCAAGCGCCCCTACCTGGCGCGCCAACTGTCGGTGGTTTGGAACCGGCAGATCTCTTGACACTACTAAAGTGTTAGAGGAGTTTGATGTTCGGTGTGGGCGCGCGGAGATTCAAGAGGGTGAATAGTGAATGACGCAGGAGACACAGAGGTTTACGTGGTTCGGGCCGCCTGAGCGTAATACCCTACTCCACGGATGTGTTGGTGTTGTATTAGCTGTATGAGCTTGTGACGAGTGTCTATGGCACGTGTTTAGCGTCACTGACCCTCGAGTCTGTCATCGGCCTGTCCTTTTATAGTACAGGGGCAGGCCGTTATAAGTTAGCCTGGCCCGACATGTGGCCCCGGCGGTTACTAGTATTGACACTTATTCAACACATTTAGTCGTCCTTAACGACCGGGTAATGGGCTTTGATAGCACCGTTACTGGTAATTAAGGTCATCCGATCGTGTGTCATTAATATGGTATTAATGACAAATAATCGGGTCTTGAGGTCCTTGATTCCTCTTTGAAGATCCGGAGCCGTTATGGAGTCTTCCGGAGGTCAGAGGCTGAAGCTCCGACGGTTGAACACGTGGCAGCTCCGGAGCATACGGTGGGAAACAGGCAACTCTGGAGCTACTTGACACGTGTCAGGTCCGGAGCTTCTCTCGGTCTGGGGTTAAGTCCGGAGGTGCCATCTTGGTGCATAGCCTGGAGCTTCCCCCTTGTGGGCGGTAGCTCCGGCTTTATAGTACACGTGGCGGCCCTGGGATTAACCATGCTGGAGAAGCGGGTCCGGTTATATCTGACATGTGGGCCTCTGAAGGTCTTCAAACCAAGTAGATGACTTTCCTTTGAGATCTTTATAACCTCAAGGGGTGTACGGTTTCCAGGGTACCGACATAATTGATCGAGATTCATGTAGTGTTGACCACAAGTCCTTAATGGCTACAAAATAGACTACTAGTCTCAATCTCTCCCCCCTTTGGCATCAAGGCACCAAAAAGGGAAAATTGAGTGGAATCACTCATCGCCATTGCCTCCCTCACTCTTGGTCCTATCTTCATCTTCTTCTTCATCTTTAGGTGCTTGCGGAGGAGGAGGAGGAGCACAGGCACTAGAAAATCTAATAAAGCTTAGCTCTTGCTCCGAGAGGGGTGCCATCTCTGTGATATCTTCTTCAAAATCTTCTGAGATTTGATGTAACCCCACTGGCTCCATCTCCAACTTCTCACAAATTGCTTTGATGTTGGCCTTTGCATATCGTTGTTGCTTCTTCCTGGCCAGACTCTCCTTATGCTGCTTAATTTCCACTTTGCGGCAGGATGCAAAGATGGATGAGAGCATCTTCAGCACACCACTAGATGACTCTCTAGGAGGTGGATGAGCAGGAGTAGCAGCTTCAGTTCTTGTGCCTTAATGAGCCCTCTTAGATCTTCGTTCCTCTGTAGGTGAAGTAGGAACATAGGGGACAGTGTACATAGTAGGCTTCTAGGGCCTGAGTCCAGTATGAGGAACATCCTTGACAAATTCAAGTCATGTCACCTTCTCAATCATATACATGATGTAGGGTGCATAGCCATAGGACCTGTTATGGGTGATGGAGATGTTCACAATGTCATTGTACATGTACTCAAAGACATTGAAGGTCCTTTTCTTGCTTATGACCTTCATCAATGTCCTGAGGGTCCCCTGGATAGTCCCTGCATCTCCCTCCTTAGGAGCTATGGTTTTCCTCAAAATCCTGTTTAGAACAGCAAAGAAGGGCTTCAAGTACTTTGTAGTTAGAGATCTGAAGGGCATCCTTGTATCATAGAGAATGTCAAGCTAATCATTCTCCAGAGGCTTCAGGTTGTGGATGATGATGTCATTCTCCAAAGAATCTTCAAGGTGAAGAATTCTGGCAAATTCTTCATATGTGACACTTTACTTCGCTCCATGTGTCATCCATATCATTTTCTCTCCGTCATCACGAGAAAAGTAAAGAGTGGAATAGAATTGAGTGATGACCTCAATGTTCCTGTCCCACTGGAAAGAGACAAGATCCTTCAGTCCATGTCGCTCCAATGCCTCTAGGACCTCTTGATAAGCTTGGCATCTCTTGGATTGGAGGTAGGTGATTTTGACCCATTCACTATCAATAACTGGGTTCCTCATCTTCAGATATACATGCTCATAGTAGTCAGCATGGAAGATACTCCAGAATCTTGGATCAGCTGTCTTTTTGGGTTGATCATAGACTTTCATCTTTCTAAATTCGTCGGCCAACTCACCGCCTTTTCCTGTAAAGTCATCATTTGATGGCTTCCTGTTGTGGAGGATAGGAGCCTTCATCTTCAAAGGCCCAATAGGACCACTAGCCAGTCCTTTGCCCTTGTTGAGACTTCTCTTGGGCACCGTAGAGCTAGCACTAGCAGCATCCTTGCTTTGTGCTTTCTTCACTACCACTCTCCTCTTCTTAGGACGGATGTCGTCGAAAGGAGAGGAATGAGCATTGTGGTCGTGCATTTTCTTCATAACCCTCTATTTTGCTTGTTGCACTCTAGCACGGTCACGCTCTTCATCATAGTTAAAAAGAACTATCCTCTGATCCTGAAGACATAGGTGCTTGACATGGGAATTCAAGGACTGATAAGAATTGATTTGAGACTATGTGCAAATAGGAATTCAGGGGTTCAAATTGTCAGGTACCGGACTTGTCCATTTTCAAAGTGAGGACTTGTCCGGAGCATCGGACTTGTCTGCACTAGAACACCGGACTAGTACGGTCTGACATAAGAACCCTAATTTCCTATTTTAGACAAATCTAGCTTGAATCGATTCACAATGAGAGGGAAGCAGTAGGAGTACATCTAGAGGAGTAATGTATACCCTAGGAATCAAGAAAAATAAGCGAGAATTAAGAGAAGATGAGACCTAGGGTTTGAGTGAAATTTTACCGAAAAAATGAAGATTCGAGTTGAAGGAGTGGAGTAGAGGCCAGATTAGTTCGGAGTGGGCAAGCACCGCGCCGAGAAGAAGATTTCCCTTGGAGAAATCTGCGTTTTTGATGGCTACAAGTAGAAATCGCCTTTGGAGCTCACGGTTGATGAGAGAGAGTGCAAAGGAGATTGTGAAAGATGAGAGATGAGCTCCTGGCGGCGGATTAGGGTTAACTCCGGCATATCCGGACTTGTCCGGTCGACACTGGAGAAGTCTGGTATGCCGGACCAGAGCCGGACTAGTCTGTAGCAATGGACTAGTCCAGTGCTGACGCCGGACAAGTCCGGTGTCAGCAGGACAGAACAGAATTGAATCAACTAGATTTTGATTGTTTGATCTAATAGTGATATCAAGGACATTATTTCACAAATAATCTTGCTGAATATGACCAGTAAGCAAACAGCAATCATACAATGGCCATAATTTACCGAGGTTCACTAATTTAAATAGTTTTCAAGAGAAAATTGAGATAAGGGACAATTTTTTGCAAAAACGAGTAAATTTTGAAATCACAGTCAGGTATGCAGTGTTTCAAGCCACATTTTGAGAGTCAAGTATATTTAGATCATTTCTTAGCTCACAAAATCTCTTTTCATCTAATGGCTTGGTGAAAATGTATGTAAGTTGTTTTTCAGTCCTAATATGTGAGATTACAATGTCACCTTTTAATGAATGATCTCTTATGAAATGGTGACGAATATCTATGTGCTTAGTTCTTGAGTGCTCTATTGGATTGTGTGCAATTTTTATAGCACCCTCATTATCACATAGGAGTGGAATATGGTTCAGATTGTAACCATAATACCTTAGAGTTTGTCGCATCCAAAGTAGTTGTGCGCAGCAACTACTGGCTGCAACATACTCCGCTTTGGCTGTGAAAGGAGCAATGGAGTTTTGTTTTTTAGATGACAATGAAACTAGGGATCTGCCAAGAAATTGACAAGTCCCTGACGTGCTGTTTCTATCGAATTTGCATCCTGCATAGTCGGCATCGGAATATCTTGTCAAGTAAAATTTGGATCCTTTGGGATACCAAAGGCCGGAGTTGGGTGTGTGCACAAGGTATCTTGAAATTATGTTTACAGCTATTAAATGACACTCTTTAGGTGTGGCTTGAAGCCTTGCACAAGTATACACACTAACAATAACATATGGCCTAGATGCACATAAATATAGTAATGATCCAATCATAGACTGATATACCTTTTGGTCCACATTTGGACCATCTTCGTTGAGATCGAGATGTCCATTAGTTGCCATGGGTGTCTTGATGGGCTTTGGCCTTGTCCATATTGAACTTCTTGAGGATGTCTTGCGTGTACTTGGTCTAACTTATGAACGTGCCTTCTCTTAATTTCTTCATTTGGAATCCTAAGAAGAACTTTAATTCGCCCATCATCGACATCTCAAATTTTTCTGTCATAATCTTGCTAAATTCTTCACAAAAGGATCTATTAGTAGAACCAAAGATGATATCATGAAGATATATTTGACATACAAATAGATGATCATCAAAGTGTTTTGTGAACAAAGTATAATCAGCTTTTCCAATTTTAAAACCATTTTGAGTTAGAAAATCTCTAAGCCACTTGTACCAAGTTCGAGGAGCTTGTTTGAGGCCATAGAGAGCCTTACGCAGTTTGTACACATGGTTGGGGTACTCTTGATCTTTAAATCCTGGTGGCTTTTCCATGTACACTTCCTCCTTAATGGGACCATTGAGGAAAGCACTTTTGACGTCCATTCGATACAACTTGAAATTATGGTGAGTAGCATATGCCACTAAAATACGAATGGACTCAAGTCTAGCTACGGGAGAGAAAGTTTCGTCAAAGTCCAAACCATTGACTTGTGAGTAACCTTTTGCCACAATTCGCGCCTTATTTGTTGTTACCACTCCATGTTCATCTTGTTTGTTTCGAAAGACCCATTTGGTTCAAACGATGTTTGCCTTTGGTCTTTCCACAAGTTCCCATACTTCATTTCTCATGAAGTTGTTTAGCTCCTCTTGCATTGCAATCACCCAATATGGATCTTTTAGTGCTTCTTCTACCATGTATGGTTCCAGAAAAGAGACAAAAGAGTAATATTCACAAAAAATAGCTACGCGAGATCTAGTAGTTACTCCCTTAGCAATGTCTCTAATGATGTTGCTGATGGGGTGATATCTTTGTACACTCTGATGTACTCATGGGTGAGGGACTTGGGAAGTAACTTACACTTCATTGTCTTCATATTCATTATCTCCCCCTAGATCATTGATTTCGTGTTTATATTGATCTTCTTGATTTTGATCTTGTGCATGAGCTCCCCCTTGATCACTGATTCCCTGTTGAGGTTCATCTTGTGCACTTGAGTCTTGTGGTTGCTCTTGAGGTAGAATATCACCAAGTGCCATCCACCTCAACGCTTGACATGGGTTCTTCCTGATATAGCCCACACTTATCAACTTGCTCCACTTGGGAGTCGTTAGGTTAATAGAACACTACATCACGTGCTATTTTAACAAGGCCAGAGACTTTGTTGAAGACACGATAGGTGTAGGCGTTGAATCATAAGCGAGCTAGAACCCTTCATCAGATTTTGAAGCGAACTTCGAATTCCTCGGTTTCTTGTTCAAGATGAAACATTTGCAACCAAATACTTTAAAATATGAAATGTTTGGTTTGTTACCGGTGAGAAGCTCATATGATGTTTTCTTCAAGAGTCGGTGAAGATACAACCGGTTTGTGGCGTGACAAGCAGTGTTCACCACCTCAACCCAAAACTGGTCTTATATATTGTATTCATCCAGCATTGTTCTTGCCATCTCGATTAGTGTTCTGTTTTTCCTTTCTGCCACCCCGTTTTGTTGAGGGGAGTACGGCGTTGAAAATTTGTGCTTTATTCCTTCTTCATCTAGGTACTCCTCAACTTGTGTATTCTTGAATTTTGTCCCATTATCACTTCTAATGTTCTTAACACTTGAGGAGAATTCATTCTGAGCTCTTTTTAGGAATTTCTTGAGAATTCCCTGAGTTTTTTATTTATCGTACAAGAAAATACCCAGGTGAATCTAGAAAAATCATCAACAATAACTAATCCATATTTTTTACCGCCGATGCTTATGTAAGCAATTGGACCGAATAGGTTCATGTGAAGAAGTTCCAGTGGTCTTGAGGTAGTCATCACGTTCTTGGCGGGATGTGGCGCTCCAACTTATTTTCCCGCCTCGCAAGTGGTGCAGGGCCTGTCTTTCTCAAAAACAACATCCATTAAACCTCGGATGTGACCACCTTTTAGAAGTTTCTACAGATTTCCCATCCCAACATGGGCTAGCCGTCTATGCCACAACCATCCCATGTTAGTTTTAGCAACCAAGCAAGTGTTGAGTTCAGCTTTATCTTTGTTGAAGTCAACAAGATAAAGCTTTCCCTTTAAAATTCCCTTGAATGCAATCGAGCCATCGCTTCTTCTAAAAACGGCCACACCCTCATTAGTGAATAAACAGTTATAACCTTTGTCGCATAGCTAAGATATGGAAAGAAGGTTATAATCTAAAGAATATACATGTAAAACATTTGAGAGAGTATGTTGAGAAGAGAATTGAATTTTACCGCTACCAAGGACCTTTCCTTGGCTGTTGTCTCCAAAGTATATCCCTTCACTTGGATCTGCATTGCGCTCATACTCCACGAACGTACTCCTTTCTCCGGTCATGTGATTAGTGCATCCGTTGTCTAGCACCCATTTTGTTGCACCAAGGAGTAGACATGCAAAATAGAATTATACCTTGGTTTTAGGTACCCTATCTTGCTTGGGTCCTCTCAGGTTAGTCACAAGAGTCTTGGGCACCCACACACAAGTTTTTTTGTTCTTGTGGCGTGGCCCTGCATATTTAGCAAATACATGTCCAAACTTATCTTTCATACGTACATAGGAAGCAACAAAAGTACGAAATAATATCTGCAAGTCAGATTCACGTGATGTTTCCTTGACAAAATTAATTTGCTTCTTAGCATGAACATTGGTGGACATGTGTTTGTTCTTGTTAACCCCAGGACCATCTTTGATGTTAGGAGGTCTAGTGACCATATATGCACTACGTGGATATTTGATCTTCTCCTTGTCAAAGATGCCACTTTGGGAAGGATGCTTAGCATGAGTAGAAGAATCAGGTTTGACAATATTTTTCTTATTGGAACATGTGTAGGTTGCAATTGTTGTCGGACTTACACCTTTGTAAGGTGAGCTTTTGGAGGAGGAGTCAATTTGCTTGAGTGACTCAACTTGCACTTCAAGAATCTTGTTAACTTTTGACAAGTTAGCAAGTTCATCCTTGATTGCAACGTGTGAGTCTTCTAGCTTAGAGTAAGTTTCCTTACTTAAGACTAGCTCATGCTCAAGTGACTTGCTCTTCTCCCTTTCATGCTCAAGGAGTTTCTCAACCTCTTGATACCTCTTCCTTCCACTGATGAGCATATCTTCTTGGCGGTTGACAAGCTCCTCCTTCTCAAAGATTTCATCTGACAATATTTTCATTTTCTTCAATGTAGTTTTACTTAATCCCCTAAACATCTCCTCATTTTCACTAGAGCTGTCAAAATCATCAATAGAGGAATTTAGCGAGGGAGGAGTAAGTCGAACCTTTTTCTTTCCTTGCTTATCCATAAGGCAAGTGTGATTGTGAGTCTCCCATCCTCCCATGTTTGGGGAGAGCGTAGACCTCTTGGTAGGCTTCTTGATAGCAATGGTGGCCATCTCCTCTTCTTCATCAGAGGAGGACTCGTTGTTTGAGTCCCACTCCTTGCCAAGATGCGCTTGATGAGCTTGCCTCCTTTTCCTAAAGATTTTCTTTTCTTGAGGCTTCGTTTTCTTCTTCCTCTTATTCTCTTCATAAGTGCAGCCAATCATGAAGTTACCATACTAACCACAGTTATAGCAGGTACATCGAGCCTTGGATTTTCCTTTTTATTTGCTCTTCCCTTCATTTAAGTTGTTGTCGTTTCCTCTTTTGATCATGCGCTTGAATTTCTTGATAAAGAGTATCATCTCTTCATCAACCAGGTCGTGCTCACATCACTTGTATCTCCCTCATATTGAGCTTTGCGGGCTTCCTTTCCTTTAGGCTTGCAAGTTGCTTTGAGAGCAACTTCCTTCTTTTTGGAGGAGGTGAGCTCAGCTAAGTATTTGATGTATTGGGCCTCCTTCTCCATCATCTCATGGTTTATAATTTTGCCCAATAGTTCATCCAGGGTCATTTGTCAAACCTCGGGCTTTCTAGGATCATTAAGCATAAGGTGACATTTCTTGGCATGAAGGCTCTAATCATCCTTTTGACCACCTCATGGTCAGTCCACTTCCTGCTTTCATAGGCGTGGATCTTGTTGATAAGCGTCTTCATCCGGTTGTACATGTCTTGAGGTGATTCACCTTCTTCAATGGCAAATATCCCCAATTCTCCTTCAAGCATCTCAATTTTAGCTTCTCGGACTGACCTATTTCCTTCATGTGTTGTTTTAAGTGTATCCCAGATTTCGTTTGCACTTTCTAGTCCATCAATCTTGGTGAAGTCTTCCCGACTCATTGATGAAGTGATCACTGCAACGGCTTGTGCATTGCGGTGAATTTCTTGTTCTTGTTCTGGAGTTAGTTCTTCGTCTGTATCCGGGATATCTACACCTGTACACACAATATGCCAAAGATTGGATTTAAAGAGATTAGATGCATTTTGATATTGTATTTCTACATGGTGTAACCATTTCCATCGAATTGCGGAGGTTTTCCCATGGGAATAGAAAGATAATGATTATTTGAATTGAGACAATTGTAATTGTAAGGATATCGGGAGTAGTCATGATGACCACTCCCCGTCATCTTCTCGTCGTCTTTTCCCTTTTGGCTCAAGAGTTTCTTCCTTAAAAGTGCCTTAAGGTGACGCACTTCTTCATCGTCATTTTGATTTTCCTTGTGTACATCGAAGGCTTTTGTATCTTGCTCTTCTTTGGTGTTGGGCACCTTCGGGATCTCGTTGTTCTTCCCAGAGGCTATTGATCTCTTCGAGTGGTAACTATCGTCGATGCAGAACCTGCTCTGATACTAATTGAATGTGGCCTAGGGGGGGGTGAATAGGCTTTGAAAATTTCATGCACACTTAATCAAATTGTCAAATACTTGACGGATCGAACTTGCCTTTTGGAGGTGCGGACTAGTCCGGTGTGTTGATGTGTGTCGAGTTGATTAAGTGTTGATTCAGGAATTAAACGTTATAGCAGCAGCAATTTGAACAACTATTAAGATCACGTGAATTAACAATCAATATTTTAAAGTTACACGTGAAAAGCAATCTTAACTCAAGTTACAATATTTATAGACTATGTGCCCTAATTAATGAAGATGCAAAAACAAAGAAGCATACGGGACACAAATGTTTGCCGAGGTTCAATCTCATCAAAGAGAAATACTCCTCATTGAGGAAGCCCACACAGAGTCGGGTCACTTCAAACCCTTTTCCTTGTCAAGTCACCACACGAGGCCGACTTGATTCCACTATCACGGGTGATCACCGAGTTTATGGGGCAACCTCACACGTTGAGGGCTCCCACAAGAATTACAACGAAAAGATGATCAAATACACTCAAAAGATTACAAGTAGATTCACGAGTGTAAAGAGATCAAACCCCAAGAGCTCAACGAAGCGTAGACAACAATCTCCCAAAACCAAATCTGAATACTCAATTTATTTTCACCTTTTCAGGACTTTTGATGCATGGGGAGATGTGTTTTTGTGCTCTTGGGACAAGTGGTAGTGCTAGGGTTTGAGTTGTGAATAGTAGAATACGTGAATTGTGTTTGTGGGGTTGTGGATCTTCTATTTATAGTTTTTCCAAAATTGTTACTGTTAGGGATCCCGACGACCGGACTAGTTCCTACTAGGGACCCGACTTGTCCAGTGTGCTGTGTAAAAGTTGGCGTGAAATGTGCAGTGTTGATGGTTGTTATATACCAATTTCACCCGTTAGTATAACTCAGTTATGTGAAGGAACTATCATTTCTTGCACACATCACCTTTCCATTTAACCTATTTCCACTTGTCCTTGGAGAATTTGCGTATGCACACACTTTATGCAGGAAGTGAGGTAAAAGGGCGGGAGCAATACTATAAAATATCATCCCAGCAATTCAAGCGCTGACACGGGAAACCACATGGATCAAATGGCCCACAAATAGAAGTATTTGAGGCCATCCAATGGTGTAGCACCCATATCAAGGGATGGGACCCACCTGGAAGTCATCCCAAGAAAGCACAGACCATTTGAAGGACTTACCAGGTCTATTGACCCCCCAAGTCTTCTGACCTGGTCTTTCCTCCAAACTCGGTCAGCTTCCACGTGTTGGCTCCTACCGACTTGAAGTCAGTGGTGACTGATTCGCGCACTTTTGGTGGCGGGAGTCGACCCATCTCCACCTATAAATAGGACTCCTCACTTCAACACACACCAGTTGATCATCATTCTATTGTATACACTAGTTCTCTTAGTCCTTAGTGGAGTTAGGCTATTGAGAGGAGAGCCTCTAGTCCCAAGTCCAAGTTGGGAAAGGTATGGCTCATGTATCTTTTCTTATATTTGTGACTTTATGCATAATAAAGATATTATCTTTAGTCTTCTTTTATTCATATACTTGGATGAAGCGTTTCTTGTTTGATTGTGGATTCCATGTATGTGGTAGGAATAGTCTTTATGATCATGCCTTAATGTCATGATACTATCATCATAAACACTATAAACCCCCACTATAGTCTAAGTAGTTATGATATGATCATGTTAGTATGAATAACTTATGCTATGTCTCAACATTGGTTAAACAATGTTTAGGTTAGTCATTGCCTTATGTCATGATTCTTAAGGTATTTAGTATGCTAGCATGGTGCTAGGATAGTAAGTAGCGTTGGATGTCTCGTAGACCCACGGATTGAAGAGGTAGGTATAGGTGGTGACAGCCCTATCTGTCCTTTATAATCCTCCACGTTCGGCTATGCCACAGGCTCTTGGCGAGAGTCATCCTAGTATTGCTAGGGGTAAACCTGTGCCCGATATGTTGAACAACTTGGCATAAGGATTCACCATTGACATGCTCGTCAATACCTAACCTAGGCTATGTATATGTATATTAGAAGCATCGTAGGAGCAACTCCCCAATTCTTAGTCTAAGCGGAAGCATCATAGGAGCAAATCCCAATTCTTAGTCTAATCATCGCTAGGACCCATTTACCCTTTAGAATAGATTGCTTAGGTGTGTGTCAAACTACCCATATTATCAACTTACCCCTGTCTTTATAATTGATTAGTATCCCATAGCTTAATCATAAGAGTAGTGTCTACTTTACTCCATTGCCTTCCTTTGGGATAAATACGATACCTTTGGGAATACTCTTGGGTGAAATGCTACATGGCAGTTTCTGTGCGCTTGCGGACCTCATCTCTTACTAGAGATGATTTGTGATGTTAGTAGCCGTCAACAAGCGACGCCGTTGCCGGGGATGATTTGTTAATGTTTCTTAGTAGCTGTCAACAAGCATTTCTAGCACCGTTGCCGAGGAAGGCAAAGGAAGTGAAGGATAGCTAGCACTTGTGATTAAGCTATAGGTACTAATAGTTATTAGATAGGATTACCCTTGTTTGTTTTCTCCTTTTGAGGTCAAAACAGTTAGTGTTGGTGAACTAATTTTATGGGATGGCCAATGAGGACGCAAGTGCTCAACTGCAAGATGATTTAAAGCGTACCTCAACAAATGTCCACTGGGAAACACCATTGCCCTTCACGAAAGAATTTCAGCTCCTGTTAGGAGCCAAAGACATCCATTCCCAAGCTTGGGGGAGGCTCCAAGAGTTCTTCTTGGTTTGCGTCCAACATGGGGTGGATAGTTGGCTCCTCATCCAACATTCATGTCATGGGTTGGTCCACCAATCCATGACCACCTTTGTGACGGGGCTGGAGTCCTATTCTAATTCATCATGGATGAGAATATGGTCTCTACTCAAGGGGTGGATTGAAGAGTGCTCTAGTTCCTTTAGCTTGGCATGCACACTACTTAACAAGGTGGACATGCTAGCTAAGGAACTACACCTCCCATTCAAGTATCATGGCAATCAAGCCAATGGAGAAGTGTTTAGATGATCCAAGCCACGAATATTCACATGATTTGTGAAAATCCATGTCAACATGGGTCACTTGGGGAATCATTTTCCAAAGACCCATGAGGATTTTTACTTTCAAACAACTCCATGGCTATCACCTACAAGGAGGTCAAGGGTGGAATTAATATCACCCTTGTAATCAAGGAGGCTATGAGCATTTCAAAGGATTTAAGTTCACCTAGCCTACCTTGAAGTATCTTGTACATGGCCAAACAAGAAATCAAGGAAACATTTACATGAAGCTCTTGGCAAAGGACAAGAAAATTAAAGAGCATTCAAGATCCAAGATGTCCCACAATTACTTGTTGGGATTCTTATCCTTCGACCAAACCCATGCAACCTAGGGCAAGTGACATTGTGGATGAAGCATTTCTTGTTTGATTGTGGAGTCCACATGTCAACATGCCCAAGTAATATTTTTGATCCATGATCAAAGTATGGATTAACTCAAAAGAACATCAAGAAGGTCGAAGTGACACCCCTAAAGAACGAAAAGCCTCATAATGCTCATAATAGAATATCTTCAATATTGAAAAGTCGTCACTACATCAACAAGTCATCATCAAGACGACAGAGAGGCTAGGGCCACCATGTGGTTCACATGTCCAACTAAAATGTCAAAGGAGATTTTGCATGTCAATCAAGAGAAGTTGTCCACGTCTTCAACTCTGGGATTGGATAACGAATCATCACACTAAAATGGACGGAGGTAAGTCCCACTCATTGGACTTGAAAAAACATTCGGTGAGTCCTTGACAATAGGTTAATTGGTAGTTATCTCATATTTGCTTTCACAATTGCATATTTGAATTTCCCATCAAATATTGCACTTGCATTTAGAATGTTTGAATTTCCACACTTCCATGTTGGAGAGTAAAATTTCCAACCAACATAAACTAAAATTTTGAATTAGGAAATAAATTTATTTGTATATGAACCTTGGGCGTAACCACTTGAATTCATGTTCCTAATTCAAACCAAAAATATTTCTCTTAAATATTCATTGCATTTGCATGTTGTTTCAAGTTGGGCAAAACAATTTGATAAAGGGCGCAACATGATTTTGAGCTAATGTAACTCATTTTCGAGTTGTTTTGTTTGTTCTTTATTTTAGTGCAGCCAAGACAAAATTTGCAAAAAGGTTGGAAGGGCCCCATCAAGCGCATATCCCTCCATCGATCTCATTTTGAGTTCATTGTGGAGGAATGCTCAAGATGGTGGTCTAATGGAGAAACAAGATGAAGCTCATTCAACTCCAACCTCAACTTGGCAGAATACATTGAACATGAAGGCTACACAAAAATTTATGGTTGTAAGTTTCTCAAATGATGACCTTCAACCCGAAATTCTCTTCAATTGAGGTACAAGTTTAAAATTTTCCCATCATTGGAATTACATTAGGATTGAATGATTTTTGCTTGCATTGGTAAGGAAGGTTTACACCTTCTCATCATTCAATTCTTGTGCATCCTCACGAGAGAAAGTGCTAGCATTACTCTTTATAATTCTTCAAAAAGGAATGTCACCTTACTTAGGAATAATTTTAAACAAGTACCTAGAATTTCATAAACATTCTTAAAATTGACTTATACATTTTTCTGCCTAGGTAATGCTTATGGAATGACTTAATGGTTGAATTAGTATGTACCAACCTAGGAATAGTGATGTACATAATTTTGATTTGAAACTCATTCATGCATGGATCACTAAAATTCAAATTCCTAGGCAAGAAATTAAAAAATGTTCAGGAGGATAAAATTGAGAATCTTGTTGCCATGATTCAAATGATAAACATTTGCTCTTGTGTAAAAAAACTAGGATGGTTAGAAATTTAACAAGATGAAGGGATCCACATAGTGTATCACTTGCATTGCTATGAGTAGGAGCTTTAGAAAATGTGCAAATTGATTTATCCATAAAGCACCACTCCTACCAATGATTCATACATTCTACATGGATACAATAGAAATTGGGCCCAATGCATCTTTGGTCTTGTTCTTCTCCGTGCGTACAAATGAAGATTCGGTTACCTAACCCGAAAATTCATTTGTACAAGTATCGGGAGCTAACCATCCCTCTCTATCATAGAGAGGAAGTTTGTAGGAGTAAAATAACCATGCAGGCATTCAAAGATCTGATTGTTGGAAACCCTAAGAGGATTCCATTTCAATATCTCTTGGACAAGGAGTAAATTAGGATCGTTGCTACCTATCAGAAATTAAGTCAGGAGGTCAACCATAACTATACGAGGCCGGAGATTTGACATGGAAACCCTCCATGAGCAACCAATGGGCTACAATGAATATGTGAGAGCACCATGCTCTCAACTATTCTAAGCACTCATTCAAGCTCAAGGGAATTGCCATCATCATTGGGTGTAAGTTATTCCTTTGTGGATAAAAGGTATGATGCAACTTAACCAAGGAATGACAAGATCACATCAAATGTATAATGGGTGCAAGTTGTTCTTATGTGGCCAGAATGTATTTCATACCTTAGTCAAGGAACAACAGATCACAATCAACCCATGTTGAGTGCACGTCATCCCTTTGTGGCTGTAGGTATGTTGTACCTTAGCCAAGGAAAAACGGATCGTACTCAACACATGTTGGGTACATGTCACTCCTTTGTGGCTAAAGATTATCATTAACATAGCCAAGGAATGGCGGATCACACCCAATGCATGAGGGGTACAAGTTATTCCTTTATGGCAAGAAGGTATGATACACCTTAGCTAAAGAATGATGGAACACACTCAATGCATGTTGAGTGCACGTCATGCCTTTGTGCTAAGGGTTATCACTACCTTAGCAAAGGAATAACAAGGTACATCCAACCTATGGAAACCTTGAGATGTGGATAAGCGACATTGACAACACCCTCCTTGACCGCACTCGTGGAATCCATGGAAGGCAACCCAACATCGACACTCAACCCCTCCAATGTCTAAGCCATGTCGCAACAAGGTTAGGCCAACCTCATAGCCTACATCCGTCGTTAGAGTTTCAGCCCCTAGCGCGGACCTTGAACAAGAACAAGCTTGGGGGAGGACCCCACTTGAGGTAACTTGTATCACATCCCATTTGCATCCCATTATTTTATTTCTTTCACCACATTTGCATCTAAAAAAAGGAGATTAATAGTAATGTAGTATAGGTTAGGTTAATAAAATAAAATATGTGTGATAAGAATGGTTTGGAAATCACATAGATGAAATGATGAATAGTTGCTCTATTTGAATTTTCCTAAGTCCCTAGTTTACAACTTACTACTCTCCAAAATATTGCATTCATCGGATAGAATTACGTTTGCCTTGATTTAGAAATTGTGGGTAGCAAAAGCTCAATCCAATTCTAAATTGTTGTGAGATATGATATAGTTATAGGGTTTCTATTCCTAGTTTGAAAGTAAAACTTAGAGCTCCAGAGAAATTCTAAAAAGATTTAAGTTACTCTCATTTGATTCGAAATACCTACCAAAGTCATATGATACATTACATTCATAGACCTTATCCATATGCTATTTGTCTTCACATTGAGCTTTGTCAAACTAGTATAGACCTACGTGAGATTTCATTCATTACTTTTTCAAATCAAGACTTCACTTGCACATGCCATACTTCTACACTAGAATTAAACAAATTTCCATCATACAACCATTCCACGATAAAAAGAGAAACTCCATACCTTTCATGCTTAGTACTCTCTCCAAGTTTATTGCATAAAAAGGGAGTAGAAGACATGGCTACAAAAAAATTCATGCTTACATCATAAGCATGAGAAAAAAAAAAGAAAAAAAGAGAAGAGAAAAGTAGCCATGTTTCATCCCTGCAAAATAAGAGAGTTCAATCAAAAAGGAGTCATCTCAAATATCCACATCCACCTCCATTTCATCACACATGCACAAGTCTTGAATCAAATAGTTTTGAATTGATTTATGCTAAGGCTTGCTTTTTTGACTTAGTAATATTATGTATTGCAAATATGCCTACAATATTCCCTACCAAGCTCCACATACAAGCCTTATGTAGAGGTAGTATGAATTTAGGCAAAATGCATTGGTGAGGATATATTTCCACTACAAATAAAGGAGAGAACGAGAGAATCAAATTGAGATACTTAAAATATAAATTGAACTCTCCGAAATTTGAGTGGAATTTGATTTCTAGGGTATGTGTGCTCCATTTGTTGTTCTATCTTTCAACCACCCATAAATAGGAGATGGCATAAGCCTCATAATGACTTAGGATGGGTGAAGTACCATGCCAACTTTTGAAATACTAGGTAGAGTATATTGTTGTGCACATGGTACTTTTGAAAAGTAGAACATTGTGGCAACTCCTAATCATCAAACTAAAGTCTTGACTTTGCTCGAGACGAGCAAAGGATAAGCTTGGAGGAGTTTGTTGATGGCTGTTATATACCAATTTCACCCATCAATATAACTCAATTATGTGAAGGAACTATCATTTCTTGCACATGTCACCTTTACATTTAACCTATTTCCACTTTTCCTTGTAGAATTTGTGTATGCAGACATTTTATGCAGGAAGTGAGGTAAAAGTAAGGGAGAAATACTATAAAATATCATCCCATGCAATCAAGCGCTGACATGTGGCACCACATGGATCAAATGGCCCACAAACAGCAGTATTCGAGGCCATCCAACGGTGTAGCACCCATATCAAGGGATGGGACCCACCTGGAAGTCACCCCAAGAAAGCACAAATCGTTTGGAGGACTTACCAGGTCGGCCGAGCCCCCTAGTCGGCCAACCTGGTCTTTCCTCCAAACTCGGTCAGCTTCCACTGTTGGCTCCTCCCGGCTTGAAGAAGTCAGTGGTGACTGATTTGCGTGCTTTTGGTGGCCGGAACCGACCCTTCTCCACCTATAAATAGGACCCCTTACCCATCACTACAACACACACCACTTGAGCATCATTCTATTGTATACACTAGTTCTCTTAGTCCTTTGTGGAGTCAGGCTATAGAGAGGAGAGCCTCTAGTCCTGAGTCCAAGTTGGGAAAGGTATGGCTCATGTATCTCTTCTTATCTTTTACTTTATGCATAATAAAGATATTATCTTTAGTCTTCTTTTATTCATATACTTGGATGAAGCATTTCTTGTTTGATTGTGGATTCCATGTATGTGGTAGGAATAGTCTTTATGATCATGCCTTAATGTCATTATACTATCATCATAAACACTATAAACCTCCACTATAGTCTAAGTAGTTATGATATGATCCTGTTAATATGAATAACTTATGATATGTCTCAACATTGGTTCAACGATGTTTAGGTTAGTCATTGCCTTGAAATTTCATGATTTTTAAGGTATTTACTTAGTATGCTAGCATGGTGCTAGGATAGTAAGTAGTGTTGGATGTCTCGTTGACCTATAGATTGAAGAGGTAGGCAGTAGGTGGTGACAGCCCTATCTGTCGTTTGTAATCCTCCACGTTCAGCAATGTCACAGGCTCTTGGCAGGAATCATCCTAGTATTGCTAGGGGTAAACCCGTGCCTGATATGTTGAACAACTTAGAATAAGGATTCTCCATTGACATGCTCGTTAGTACGTAACCTAGGCTATGTATATGTATATTAGAAGCATCGTAGGAGCAACTCTCCAATTCTTAGTCGAATCTCTGCTAGGACCCATTTACCCATTAGAATACATTGCTTAGATGTGTGTCAAACTACCCATATTGTCAACTTACCCCTGTCTTGAAAATTGATTAGTATCCCATAGCTTAATCATAATACTAGTGTCTACGTTACTCCATTGCCTTCTTTTTGGATAAATACGATACCCTTGGGAATACTCTTGGGAGAAATGCTACACGACAATTTTTGTGCTCTTGCGGACCTCATCTCTTACTAGAGATGATTTGTGATGTTAGTAGCCATTAACATGTAGCACGCTAGAAACCCTGGATTGTGTGAGGTGAACCGGACTAGTCCGGTGGTGGTCCGGACTTGTTCGGTTCCCTGTGTATTGAAACATCAGAAACTTTCTCAGACTAGTCCGTTCCATAAATGGACTTGTCCGGTGTGTAGTTTTATGAAACTCCAGAAAGTTTCTCGGACTAGTCTGATCCATGAACGGACTTGTCTGGAGCATAGTGTTATGAGTTTACAGAAAGCTTAACGGACTAGTCCAGTCCTGTACGGACTAGTCCGCTGTACTGTGTAGTGAAACTCAAGAGAGTTGATCAGACTTGTCCGGTCTGGGAATGGACTAGTCTGGTGCACTGTGAATTTGGACAATAGAGAGTTGAACGGACTACTTCGGTGCTCAGTGAATTTTTAGGTTGATTTTAAGCCCTTACCCTACGCAAAGACTTGATCTCTTGGATGTGTCTCTCACACACATCCTATGCATTTAAGTCTACTTTGCGCTTCAGTCATCATTTGAGATTTTTTTCTTTTCCTTCACCACTTCATTTTTCACTTTTTGAGTGCACCAAACTATCTCATTTAAGTTGACCTGCTGTCATCCCAACAAGTTCATTAGGATCTCATTTTCTTGTCATCAATCGTCCAAAACCCACAAAGGATTGTCTGGATGCACTTTCAGAGACAGTGGCATCCCACGTTCTTGTGTGCTACCGGAGTGGGTACCAGGAGATACCTCTGGACCCAGTAGTCGACGACCCTATCACGGCGCGTGAAGAGGCGGTAATGGCAGAAGTCAAAGACACCGCCAAACATGTCGTCGCATAGTTCGAGAGAGATTAAGGTCAGCGGCCCCTAGGTGGGGGAACCTTTGTATCTGGGGCTCGCCCCTTTGTAAATACCTTTAATGAATTTTAGTTCATGTACAGTTTCATGACTTGTCTTGTGCATATCAACTTGTTCGCCTGGGTCCTTAGCAGCGTAAGGGCCCGAAGAACCTCACCGTCTTCGTTAGCTTTTAGGAACCAACGAACACACACTTGATGTAGCCATTTTGCGCCGTTTGACGTCCTGCCTAGGGACCCCCTTAGAGGCCTCTTGGTAGGTGTGGCCAACTGGTTGGGCGCACCGACCACTTCACTGCAAGATGCTGTCGATGGGCTCCCTGGCGGAGTGCGGGAGCTTGGTTAGCCGATGCGGGCGAGCCCCCTGGGGAACAACGGCCTTGCTTTGATATTCATGGTCATCGACGAAGAGGAACGTCGATGGCGGCCCCTTGGGAGATGTCGGAGCAAGATTGCTCCCATGTCACCCACCATTGTCATGTAGAAATGTCAACGGCAGGGCCCCTGGGAAGTGTCGAAGCTGGATTGCTCCAGCGACGCCCACCATCGTTGTGGGGAAAACATCGACGGCAGGCCCCCTAGGAGGTGCCGATGTTGGATCGCTCGGGCGTCGCCCACCATCATTGTAGAGACGTCGATGGCAGGCCCCTAGCATACAAGTTACCACAAGAGAACCCCATTACCAACAAGTGTGGAGCGGGAGAGTGAACTCACGAATCAGCACTTGTTACTATCACGAACGTGTTGGGACGTCGACGACAGGCTCCCTGGGTGGTGTCGGACCTGGTTGTTTCAGCGTTTGCCCACCATCGATGTGTAGCAGCATTAACGGTCGGCCTGTGGCATACAGGTTACCACAAGAGAACCCTATAAGAAATAAGAGCAGAGCGGAAGAGTGTACTCATGAGTCAGCGCTTGTTACTGTCATTGACATTTTGGGAACTCGATGGCGGGCCCCTTGGGAGGTGCTAAAGTTGGTTGTTCTGGCGTCGCCAACCATCGTCGTGGGGAAAACATCGACGGCAGGCCCCCTAGGAGGTGTTGATGTTGGATCGCTCCAGCATCGCCCACCATCATTGTAGAGATTTAATGTGGCCTAGAGGGGGGTGAATAGGCCTTTTGAATTTCCTGCACACTTAATAGAGTCGTTAAAAACTTGATTGACCTTACTAGTCCGGTTGTGTGGGCGGACTAGTCCGGTGGGCTATAATATGTGGATTGATTAAGTGTTGTTTGGGAAACTAGGTTCTTTTAGCAGCAGAAATGAGAACAACAGATCCTTTGATTTAAGATTATTGTATGAATGCACGTGGAAACTTATAAGCAACTTAATTGATGTTTAGTAATCAAGTGATCTAGTGAACGAAAAGTAAAGTAAATGAGGCACGAGAGACAAGCGAATTTTTACCGAGGTTCGATCTCACAACGAGATCTACGTCCTCATTGAGGAAGCTCACACAGAGCTGGGTCTCCAACCCTTTACCTCTTCAAGTCACCACGAAGGCCGACTTGATTCCACTATCATGGGTAATCACCAAGTTTGTGGGGCAACCTCACACGTTGAGGGCTCCCATGAGAATTACAACGAAAGAGGCAATCAAATACACTTGAAAGTATTACAATGCAGAGTATAAGTGTAGAAATATCAAACCCCAAGAGCTCGCAACGAAGGAACAATGATCTCTCAATCCCGAATCTAAGTGTTCAAATGATTTGACTCTTTTTGCACCTTAGATGTGTGGGGAGATGTGTTTTGGGCTCTTGGGACAAAGTGGCGGCACTAGGGTTTGTGTTTTTAGCAGTATTCGATGTGTGTGTGTTGTGGAAGGCCGTGGATTCTCTATTTATATGGTTTCCAAAAAGTTACCGTTGAAAAACCCTAACACCGGACTAGTCCGGTGCAAGTCCGGACTTGTCCGGTCACAGTGTAACTCGAAGTCCAGAGAGTCTGGCGGACTAGTCTGGTTAGAAACGGGCTAGTCCGGCCTTTTGTGAAAACCGACTCCAGTAAGTTCAACGGACTAGTCTGGGGAACACACGGACTAGTCCAGTCTCCCGATATGGGAGGCTCCAGAAAGTTCAACGGACTAGTCCGGTGGACACACGGACTAGTCCGGTCTCTGGAGAAGGAAGACTCCAGAAAGTTTAACGGACTAGTCTGGTGGACACACGGACTAGTCCGGTCTCCGGAGGAGGGAGACTCCAGAAAGTTTAACGGACTAGTCCGGTGGACACACGGACTAGTCCAGTCTCCAGAGAAGGGAGACTCCAGAAAGTCTGACGGACTAGTCCGGTCCATGATCGGACTAGTCCGGTGCACTGCGAAAGTTAGGTTAATTTTAAAACCCTTACCCCTGCGCAAAGTCGTGAGCTCTTAGAGTGTGTCTTTAATACACTCCCTATACATTTAAAATATAATTTGTTCTTCCAAGCTCCAGCAAAGTATCCCTCTTTGGACACCACTCCATTTTCACCTTTTTGTGTGAACCGAGCTATTTCACTTTGTTTGTCCTGCAATCATCTCAATAGTTTCATTAGGATCTCATATGTTTGTCATCAATTAGCCAAAACCCACAAGGGATATCCTAGATGCACTTACAATCTCCCCCTTTTTGGTGATTGATGACAACCATTTGAGATATCACAATTGAGAATAAAATCTTGATTTTCATAAGGTGTGCACATATGAGAATAATGATTAATTCACAAAAAGCTTATCACATATGCACACACCTTATGGTGGGGTGCCTAATAGGTGTGTGATCAACAAAGTGTGATGAAACAAAGATAAACAATAATGAGCATAGAATTAAGCATTAGAGCACAATAAGCATCACACATAAGAAAAGAAATAGTGCATTACAAAGTTTTTTTTAAAAAAATAGGTACATGTCCTCGATCACAAAAGCACAATAAGCACTACTACTAGAGATAGTCTCAAACTAGTCTCAATCTCTCCCCCTTTGGCATCAAGGCACCAAAAGGGAAAAAATCGAGGGGAATCACTCATCGCCACTCCCTTCTTCAGTTTTGGTCCGGTCTTCATCTTCATCATCATTCACCAGAGTAGGATCTTCCTCAGAGTCCTCGAAGACGGGCGGTGATCCAACTGGATCAATCTCAAGTTTGTCACGGATAGCTTTGATGTTGGCATTCACATATTGCTGATGTTTCTTCTGCCGGACTTCGATCTTGCGGCAGCATGCAAAGATGGAGGAGAGCATTTTGAGGACACCACCGGAAGGTTCATGGATAGGTGCAGAGCCAGGAGGAGCAGCTGCAGATCTTGTGGCATTCACATCCCGTGATTGTTTAGACCTCCTCTCAGCTTCGGGGGAGGAAGGGGCAGTTGGAGCTGAGGGAAGAGTGTACTCGGTGGCTTTTGCGGCTTCAACCCCGTATGAGAGACATCCTTGACAAACTCAAGTCCCGTCACTTTCTCAATCATGAACATGATGTACGGGGCATACCCGCAAGACCTATTTGGAGTGATTGAGATGTTCACAATGTCGTTGTAGATGTACTCAAAGACATTAAATGGTATCCTTCCACTAATGACCTTCATTAGGGTCCTCAAGGTTCCTTGAATAGACCCCGCATCTCCATCTTTCGGGGCTATTGTCTTCCTCAAGATTCTATTGAGGACCACAAAGAAGGGCTTCACATATTTGATGTTGGGAGGAGTGTAGGGCATCCTTGTGTCATAGAGGAACTTGAGCTCATCCTTCTCCAAGGGTTGCAAATTGTGGATGACAAGATCATGATCCATAGTGTGTTCAAGGTGAAGAATCCATGCAAATTCATCATAAGTAACACTATACTTGGAACCATGAGTCATCCAAGTAAGACTGTCTCCATCACCCCGAGCAAAGTAGAGCGTAGAGTAGAATTGGGTGATGATATCATTGTTCCAGTCATTCTCAGAGAAAAACAGTTCCTTCAGACTGTGCCTCTCCAGAGCCTCAACCACCTCACGAAAGGCAGGATACTTCTTCGACTGCATGTATCCAATATTCACCCATTGACTCTCCACAACAGGATTCTTCATCTTCATGTACACGTGCTTGTATTAGTCGGCATGGAAGTTGCTCCAGAATCTTGGGTCAGAGCATTGCCTAGGTTGATTATACACATTAATCTTCCTGAAGCTATCGGCTAGCACACCCCCTTTTCCGGTGAAATCCTCACTAGAACGTTGCCTGTTGCGGTGACTTGGGTTTTTCATCTTCAGGGGCCCAATGGGACCACTAGCTTCCCTTTATTGAGAGCCCTCTTTGGCCCTGAGGAGCTCTCAACAGCTTTTCCTTGGGCCTTTTTGACAACCACCTTCCTCTTCTTAGGCAGATTGTCGTTGGAGGGTGGAGAGTGGACATTGCCATCATGTCTTTTCTTCACGTACCTCTCCTTGGCTCTCCTCGCTCTTTTGCGTTCAACTTCTTCATCAACGTGGAAAGAGCTATCATCTGAGCTTGAAGACATCGTGCCTAATAAGGAGTTCATGGATTATATAGGAATGAACCAAGGATCGAGGACAAATTAGGGATTTAGATGTCAAAGATCGGACTTGTCCGGGTTCAGAGTGCGGACTTGTCCGGCGTACCGGACTTGTCCGTATCTAAGCACCGGACTAGTCCGGCCTGGCAAGAACCCTAATGATTTCCTTGAATTCCAAAACTTCTATCTAAGGATACAAAATGACAGGAAGGTGGTAGGAATACATCTATGAAGCCAATGTACAACCTTGGAATCAAAGGAAACGAGCTAGAATGAGAAAAGTTGAGATTTTGGTTTTAGGGTGAATTTTACCAAGATTTGAATATTTTCGTTGAGAAAGCTTGAATCTATCCGGAGGGGAGGATCAACTCGTCGAGGAGAGGATTCCCCACGGAGAAAACTTGATTTTTGAGGGCTCAACTCGAAGGTCTCTTCGGGGGGATAGGGTTTAGGAGAGAAGAGGAGAGGTGAGGGAGAGCAAGTGGAGGGAGGTTTGAAATTTTGATTTGGGACGGCCAGCCGCTTATATACACGGCCGACCGGACTAGTCTGGTCAGGGTGACGGACTAGTCCGGTGCCCCTAGAAAACTTAGGAGTGAGAGGCTGTCCGGACTAGTCTGGTGGTAAACCTGACTAGTCCGGTGCCCCTGGAAAACCTAAGTATTTGAGATAATTAAAAGTGATCCAAGGACAAGTTTTGCAAATAATCTTGGTAACTGTGACCAGAAGGCAATCAACAATGAAAAGTGGTCATAAACTGCAAGATTTCTTCATTAACATAGTTTTCTTAGAAGAAAAAGAGGTGAGGAGCAGTTTTTAACAATAAAATGCGATGTTTGAAGTTTCAACCAGGTATGCAACATTTTAAGCCACATTTTGAGAGTCAAGAATATTAAGTTCATTTCTAAGCTCACAAAAACTTTTCTCATCTAATGGTTTGGTGAAAATATCCGCAAGTTGTTTTTCAGTCCTAACATGTGAAATAGCAATGTCATCTTTTAACGAATGATCTCTGAGAAAATGATGATGGATATCTATGTGCTTAGTTCTTGAGTGCTCTACAGGGTTGTGTGCAATTTTTATAGCACTTTCATTATCACATAGAAGCGGGATATGGCTAAGATTGTAGTTGTAGTCCCTAAGAGTCTGTTGCATCCAAAGTAGTTGTGTGCAACAACTATCGGCTGCAACATACTCTGCTTCCGCTGTGGAAAGAGCAAGGGAGTTTTGCTTTTTAGATGACCAAGAAACTAGGGACCTACCAAGAAATTGACAAGTCCCTGACGTGCTCTTTCTGTCGACTTTGCATCCTGCATAGTCGGTGTCGAAATGGCCTATCAAGTTAAACTTGGATCCTTTGGGGTACCAAAGGCCCAAGTTGGGTGTGTGCACAAGATACCTTAGGATTCTTTTTACAGCAATTAAGTGACACTCTTTGGGTGCGGCTTGAAACCTTGCACACAAGCAAACACCAAGCATAATATCTGGCCACATAAATAAAGTAAGGAGCCGATCATGGACCGTATACCTTCTGGTCCACATTTGGACCGTCTTCATTGAGGTCGAGATGTCCATTAATGGCCATGGGTGTCTTGATGGGCTTGGCTTTGTCTCATATTGAAATTTCCTGAGAATGTCCTGTGTATATTTGGTTTGGCTTATAAATGTACCTTCTCTTAGTTGCTTCACTTGGAATCCCAAGAAGAACTTCAATTCGCCCATCATTGACATCTCGAACCTATCTGTCATAATTTTGCTAAATTCTTCACAGAAAGAATTGTTAGTGGATCCGAAGATAATGTCATCAACATAAATTTGACATATGAATAGATGATCATCACAATGTTTAGTGAAGAGTGTATAGTCAGCTTTACCAATTTTGACTCCATTTTGAGTCAGAAAACCTCTAAGGCACTCGTACCAAGCTCGAGGAGCTTGTTTGAGGCCATAGAGAGCCTTACGCAGTTTGTAGACATGATCGGGACACTCCTGGTCTTCTAATCCTGGTGGCTGCTCCACATAAACTTCCTCCTTGATTGGACCATTTAAGAAAGCACTTTTGATGTCCATTTTATACAGCTTAAAATTATGGTGGGTAGCATATGCCAATAAAATGCGAATGGACTCAAGTCTAGCTACAGGAGCGAAAGTTTCATCGAAGTCCAAACCTTCGACCTGAGAATAGCCCTTGGCCACCAATCTCGCTTTATTTCTTGTTACTACTCCATGCTCATCTTGCTTGTTTCGGAAGACCCATTAGGTTCCGACGATGTTCGCCCTTGGTCTCTCCACCAGCTCCCACACTTCATTTCTTTTGAAGTTGTTCAACTCCTCTTGCATTGCCATCACCCAGTCTGGATCCCTTAAGGCGTCTTCTACCCTATATGGTTCCAGAAAAGACACAAAAGAATAGTATTTACAGAAATTTGCAACTCGAGATCTAGTAGTTACTCCCTTAGCAATATCTCCAATGATATTATTGACAGGATGGTCTCTTTGCACGCTCTGATGTACTCTTGGGTGTGGAGCTTGTGTAGTTGCTTGTTCTTCATTATCTTCATGTGCACTTGTGTAATTGCTTCCATGATTGTCTTGATGTTCTTGATCTTCCTCATATTGATCTTGTGAAAGAGCTCCCCCTTGATCATTGCCTCCGTGTTGAAGTTCATCTTGTGCATTTGAGTCGAATGTTTGCTCTTGTGGTAAGATATCACCAAGTGCCATTTTCTTCAGTGCTTCATATGGAGCTTCCTCTTTATCTAGCACACACTTATCAACTTGCTCCACTTGTGAGCCGCTAGATTCAGCGAACACTACATCACATGCTACTTCAACAAGGCCGGACACCTTGTTGAAGACACGATAGGCGTAGGCATTCGATTCATAACCGAGCAAGAACCCTTCATCGGGCTTTGAAGCGAACTTTGAGGCCCTCAGTTTCTTGTTCAGAATAAAACATTTACAACCAAAGACTTTGAAATAAGAAACATTAGGCTTTTTACCGGTAAGGAGCTCATATGGAGTTTTCTTCAGTAGTCGGTGGAGGTACAGCCGTTTTGTGGCATGACAAACGGTGTTCACCGCTTCTGCCCAAAACCGATCTAACGTCTTGTATTCATCCAACATAGTTCTAGCCATTTCGATCAATGTTCTGTTCTTCCTTTCGGCCACTCTGTTTTGTTGAGGGGAGTAGGGTGCCGAGAACTCATGCTTTATCCCTTCTTCATCGAGAAACTCTTCAACTTGGAGGTTCTTGAATTCTGTCCCGTTGTCACTTCTGATGTTCTTTATGGTTGATGAGAATTCGTTCTGAGCTCTTTTCAAGAACTTCTTGAGGATTCCCTGAGTTTCTGATTTATCATACAAGAAAAATACCCAGGTAAATCTTGAAAAACCATCAACAATTACTAAACCGTATTTGTTACCGCCGATGCTGATGTATGAAATTGGACCAAAGAGATCCATGTGGAGGAGTTCTAGCTGTCTTCCGGTAGTCATCACATTATTGGCGGGGTGTGGTGCTCCGACTTGTTTTCCTGCTTGACAACCGTTGCACGACCTGTCTTTTTCAAAAACCACATCCTTAAGACAACGGATGTGACCACCTTTTAGAAGTTTCTGTAGATTTCTCATCCCAACATGGGCTAGCCGTCTATGCCACAGCCATCCCATGTTGGTCTTAGCAACCAAGCAAGTGTTGAGTTCGGCTTTATCTTTGTTGAAGTCAACAAGATAAAGCTTGCCCTTCAACATTCCCTTGAATGCAATCGAGCCATCGCTTCTTTAAAAACGGTCACACCCTCATTAGTGAATAAACAGTTGTAACCTTTGTCGCATAGTTGAGATATTGACAAAAGGTTATAATCTAGAGAATCTACATGTAAAACATTAGATAAGGTGTGTTGAGAGGATATTTCAATGTTACCGCTACCAAGGACCTTTCCTTGGCTGTTGTCTCCGAAGTATATGTCTTCACTTGGATCCTTGTTGTACTCGTACTCCACAAACATTCCTCTCTCTCCGGTCATGTGATTTGTGCATCCGCTATCTAGCACCCATTTAGATCCACCGGAGGAGTAAGCCTACAACAAAGAATTATTCTTTGGTTTTAGGTACCCAAGCTTGCTTGGGTCCTCTCAGGTTAGTCACAAGAGTCTTGGGCACCCACACACAAGTTTTCAAGTTCTTGTGGCGTGGCCCTATATATTTAGCAATGACTTTTCCATGTTTGGCTTTCATAAGAACATAGGAAGCATCAAATGTACAAAACAATATTTGTAAACCATAATCATGGTATTTTTCCTTAACAAAGACAATTCTATTCTTAGCATGATTAGAGTAGACATGTGTTTGTTCCTGTCAAAACCAAGGCCATCTTTGACATTAGGAGGTCTAGTGACCATATATGCACTGCGTGCATATTTGATCTTCTCATTATCAAAGATGCCACTCAGAGAAGCATGCAAATTATGAGAAGTTGAAGTATTAGAAGTAACATTCTTCTTACTAGAGCAAGTGCAAGTTTCGATTGTTGTCGAACTCATATCTTTGGAGGAAGAGCTCTTGGAGGAAGAGGAGTCACTTTGCTTGAGTGACTCAACTTGCACCTCAAGGATCTTGTTAACTTTCGACAAGTTAGCAAGTTCTTCCTTGATTGCAATATGTGAGTCCTCTAGCTTTGAGTAAGTTTCCTTACTCAAGGCTAGCTCAACTTCAAGCGACTCGTTCTTCTCTCTTTCAAGCTCGAGAAGCTTTTCAACTTCTTGATATCTCTTCCTTTCACGGATGAGCATATCTTCTTGTCGGTTAAGAAGTTCCTCCTTTTCAAAGATTTCGTTTGACAACATTTCCATTTTCTTTAAAGCAATTTTACTTAGTCCTCTAAACATTTCTTCATTATCACTAGAGCTATCAAAGTCATCAATAGAGGAATTTAGCGTAGGAGGAGTGAGTCGTACCTTTTTCTTGCCTTCCTTAGCCATAAGGCAAGTGTGGTTGTTCATATCTCGTCCTCCCATGTTTTGGAAGAGTGTCGTTTTCATAGTAGGTTTCTTGACTGCGATAGTGGCTATCTCTTCTTCAGAGGAGGAGGAGGACTCGTCGTTTGAGTCCCACTCCTTGCCAATATGAGCTTGATGGGCTTGTCTTCTTTTTCTGATATTTTTCTTCTCTTGAGGTCTTGTTTCCTTCTTATTTTTATTTTCATCATAGGGGCAGTCCACCATGAAGTGACCATCTCCGCAGTTGTAGCAAGTGTGTCGAGCCTTGGATTTTCCTTTATCCTTGCTTTTGCCTTCATTTGAATTGTTTTCGTGTCTTCTTTTCATCATGCGTTTGAACTTCTTGATAAATAGCACCATTTCTTCATCATCAAGATCAGTGCTCTCGTCGCTTGTATGCCCATCGTCATGGTCTTCACAAGTTTCTTTGAGTTTGGGTCTGCACGTTGCTTTGAGAGCAACTTCTTTCTTTTTGGAAGAGGTGAGTTCGACTAAGTCTTTGACGTATTGAGCCTCTTTCTCCATCATTTCATGATTTATGATCTCCCCCAATAACTCATCCGGAGTCATTTTGTGAAATCTGGGGCTTTCTCTAATCATTGAGCAAAGTGTGACATTTATTAGCATGAAGGCTCTAATCATTATTTTGACCACCTCGTGATCCGTCCATTTCTTACTTCCATAGGCACAAATTTTGTTGATGAGTGCCTTCATCCGGTTGTACATGTCTTGAGGTGATTCGCCTTCCTCAATAGCAAATCTCCCCAACTCTCCTTCAATCATCTCAATTTTAGCTTCACGAACTGACCTATTTCCTTCATGAGCTGTCTTAAGTGTATCCCAGATTTCTTTTGCACTTTCTAAACCATCGATCTTGGTGAATTCCTCTCTTCTTAGTGATGATGTGATCACGGCGATGGCTTGTGCGTTTCTGTGAATCTCTTGTTCTTGTTCTGGGGTGAGTTCCTCATCCGTGTCTGGGATATCTATGCCAGTGCAAACAATATGCCATAGACTAGGATTTAGGGATATTAGATGCATCTTCATGTTGTACTTCCACATGGTGTAGTCACTTCCGTCAAACTGTGGAGGCTTTCCCATAGGAATGGAGAGATAGTGATTGTTCGAATTGAGATGGTTGTAGTTGTAGGGATGTCGGGAGTAGTCGTGATGACCACTCCTCGTCGTCTTCTCTTCTTCTTTTCCTTTTTGTCCTAGCAGTTTCTTTCTCAGGAGTGTCTTTAGTTGTCACACTTATTCATCATCATGTGGGCTTTCTTTCAGCACATCGAAGGCTTTAGCTTCTTGTTCCTCCTCATTGATGTTCATCTTCGGGATATCGTTGTTATTCTCATAGGCCATTGATCTCTCCGAGATGTGAGTCTCGTTGGTGGAGAACCAGGCTCTGATACCAATTGAATGTGGCCTAGAGGGGGGGTGAATAGGCCTTTTGAATTTCCTGCACACTGAATAGAGTCGTCAAAAACTTGATCGATCGGACTAGTCCGGTTGTGTGGGCGGACTAGTCCGGTGTGCTGAAATATGTGAATTGATTAAGTGTTGTTTGGGAAACTAGGTTATTTTAGCAGTGAAAATGAGAACAACAGATCCTTTGATTTAAGATTATTGTATGAATGCACGTGGAATCTTATAAGCAACTTAATTGATGTTTAGTAATCAAGTGATCTAGTGAACAAAAAGTAAAGTAAATGAGGCACGAGAGACAAGCGAATTTTTACCGAGGTTCGATCTCACCACGAGATCTACGTCTTCGTTGAGGAAGCTCACACAGAGCCGGGTCTCCAACCCTTTCCCTCTTCAAGTCACCACGAAGGCCGACTTGATTCCACTATCATGGGTAATCACCGAGTTTGTGGGGCAACCTCACACGTTGAGGGCTTCCACGAGAATTACAACGAAAGAGGCGATCAAATACACTTGAAAGTATTACAATGCAGAGTATAAGTGTAGAAAGATCAAACCCCAAGAGCTCGCAACAAAGGAATGACGATCTCCCAATCCTGAATCCAAGTGTTCAAATGATTTGACTCTTTTTGCACCTTAGATGTGTGGGGAGATGTATTTTGGGCTCTTGGGACAAAGTGGCGGCACTAGGGTTTGTGTTTTTAGCAGTATTTGACGTGTGTGTGTTGTGGAAGGCCGTGGATTCTCTATTTATATGGTTTCCAAAAAGTTACTGTTGAAAAACCCTAACACCGGACTAGTCCGGTGCAAGTCCGGACTTGTCCGGTCACAGTGTAACTCGAAGTCCAGAGAGTCTGGTGGACTAGTCTAGTTAGAAACGGACGAGTCCGGCCTTTTGTGAAAACCACTCCAGTAAGTTCAACGGACTAGTCCGGGGAACACACGCACTAGTCCGGTCTCCCGATATGGGAGACTCCAGAAAGTTCAACGGACTAGTCCAGTGTACACACGGACTAGTCCGGTCTCCAGAGAAGGAAGACTCCAGAAAGTTTAATGGACTAGTCTGGTGGGCACACGGACTAGTCCGGTCTCCGGAGAAGGGAGACTCCAGAAAGTTTAACGGACTAGTCCGGTGGACATACGGACTAGTCCGGTCTCTAGAGAAGGGAGACTCGAGAAAGTCTGATGGACTAGTCCGATCCATGATCGGACTAGTCCGGTGCACTGTGAAAGTTAGGTTAATTTTAAAACCCTTACTCCTGCGCAAAGTCATGAGCTCTTAGAGTGTGTCTTTCATACACTCCCTATACATTTAAAATCTAATTTGTTCTTCCAAGCTCCATCAAAGTATCCCTCTTTGGACCCCACTCCATTTTTCACCTTTTTGTGTGCACCAAGCTGTTTCACTTTGTTTGTCCTGCAATCATCTCAATAGTTTCATTAGGATCTCATATGTTTGTCATCAATTAGCCAAACCCCACAAGGGATATCCTAGATGCACTTACAACATCGACAGCGGGCCCCTGCCATACAGGTTGTCACAAGATAACCCTATAGCAACAAGAGTGGAGCGGGGGAGTGTACTCACAAATAAGCGCTTGTTACTATCATCGATGTGTTGGGATGTCGATGGCGGGGCCCCTGCGAGGTGCCGGAGTTGAATGCTCCAGCTCATCCACCATCAATGTGTAGCAACGTCGACGACCAACCCCTGGCATACATGTTACCACAAGAGAACCCTATTAGAAACAAGAGCGGAGTGGGAGAGTGTACTCACGAACCTGCGCTTGTTACTGTCATTGATGCATTGGGAAGTCGACGGCGAGCCTCTCTGGTGGTCCCGGAGCTAGATGTCCTGCACACATGCTAGAGGAGGGACTACTTTGCTCGCTGGTTTAGCTCTATTTTCTCTTTATCTTTGTCATGTCTTACTATCCTGGGCTAGCACACGTGGTTTGGGTAATTCAATGCGCTAGTGCTTCGGAGTCCGGCTCCCTCCTTCCTTAGGGTGCGAGCCTTCCGTCCCCCAGTATTTGGCCGTAGCGCTGGGAGGCAGTGTGTGCACACTTAGGGTACAGGACCAGACTAAGCAGTTTACACACCCTGGACCTCCAGCTTGACGCAGACCTTTCCTGGGAGGCCATCTGGCATCACAGGACCTCAAGGAAGGGGGCAACCGTGAGAACCCCTCACACATTGCAGGTACCTCAAGAGGGCCGGCCTGCAGTAGGATTGCACAACTCCACCAAGGGTGAGACATAGAGCATATAACCGTGTATATGAAGGCAATATACGGAAATGATCCTAGCATGGTTCATCATAAAATTAGCAAATAATTGAATGAACATTTTAGAGAATATTGGAGTAAGATAGTGATTCTTGTCTATTGGCATTCATAGGAGGAGACAGGCTTTACATGTGACACCCGGTTCCAAAAATGAACCAAGTTAACTCATATGTGTGCCCAGGACGTTCAACACACATACACGAGTGCATTCACAAAAGGATATATAGAAAATTACCACAGAACAAGATTAATTAAATACTTTTATTATGCAATTCATAATATCCTCGAATACAAGCTCTAATGAATATTAATGGCAAATTTGAACTAATGCAGCGGAAATAAACTAAATAAGCAAATAGGGTATAGCGCAGCTCCAACACTCCACAGGCAAAGCTGACGGTAGACACGGCCTAGAACTCCGAATTATCATCGTTAAACTCCCAATCCTGACCTGTAACTGTTGGTGGGAGAATTGCAAGGGTGAGTAAATATCGTACTCAGCATGTGTGGAAAGTATGACATGTAGCTAATACAAATGACGAATATAATAATGGCTAGGTGCTGAAAAGTACATTAAAACATTGCGGAAGTAATATATTATATGTATGTGAAGTAAACCCATCATAAACCATGTAATCTTCATAATATCAGTCCATATTCATTACCATCATCCATAGTCCAGATTTCACCATTGCCATTAACCATATCCAATACCAGAAATTAACTCATAACCAGCCATAACCATATTATTAACCATAACCATTACCATTACCAAACCATCTAAATACAAAGTTTCCTCTAATCATGTGAGGGTCTAGGTTGCTCATAATCGGTATCACGACTATCATGATAGTTTTTAGACACTATGCAGAGGTTGTACCACTTTACCCACGTGTTTGTGATTTCATCACCTGTCGGCAACTAAAGAACCTCTCTTATGTCAATTACACTTCCTTTGGTGTATGGCCAAGAGATCACAAAATAGCCTTTACAAATGGATTACTATCCTATTTAGACCCCACTGAGGTTTCACCGGTGGTGATGTCTCCTATAGAGCACATCTTCAACCAAGGGCCCCCTCTTGAGCCATTCGGATCCCATGGTAGTTGTTGACGGCTGTTATATACCAATTTCATCCGTCAATTTAACTCAATTATGTGAAGGATTTGCCATTTCTTGCACACATCACCTTTCTATGTAACCCAATTCCACTTGGACTTGGAGAAAGATGTGTATGCAGCATTTTATGCAGGAAATGTAGAGGGACCAATCCTATAAAATATCATCCCAGCGAATCTAACGATGACACGTGGCATCCCATGGATCAAATGGCCCACAAACAGAAGTATCCGAGGAGATCCAATGGTGTATCACCCATATACATCAAGGGGGCCCACCTGGTAGCCACCTGGAGGAAGCACTCCACGTTTGGAGTGCTAACAAGGTCGGCCGAACCAGGGGTTCGGCCGACCTCTCCCTGGCGCCAAACGCGGTCATATGACGTGTGTTGGCTCCTCCTGGCTTAAAGGAGTCAATGGTGACTGATTCGCGCGCTTTTGGTGGCAGGAACCGACCTCAACACTAGTATAAATAGGACCCACTACCCCTCACTTCAACACACACCACTTGAGCTTCATCTCTATTGTATACACTATCATCTGTAGTCTTAGAGGAGTTAGGTTGTAGAGAGGAGAGTCTCTAGTCCCAAGTCCAAATTGGGAAGGAGTAAGGAGTCTCTCTCTTCCCAATCCTACATTAGGAAAGGTATGGCTCGTGTATTCTTTCTTGTATTTGTGACTTTATGCATAATAAAGATAGTATATTTAGTCTCTACTTATACATATACTTGGGCAAAGCGTTTCTTGTTTGATTGTGGAGTCCATGTATTTGGAAGGTATAGCTTCTATGACTGTTTCATCATGAACATATCTCATTATCATAGAACCTATAGACCCCCACTATAGTCTAGTTAATTATAACATAACTAGGTTAGTATGGATAATTATGTTCTGTATCAACATTGGTTCAATGATGATTCAATTCATTGCCTTAGGATGGCTTGTGTCTAGGCTCTTAAGGTAATTACTTAATATGCTAGCATGGTGCTAGGATAGCTAAGTAGCATTGGATGTCTCGTAGACCCACGGATTGAAGAGGTAGGCAGTAGGTGGTGATAGCCCTATCTGTCCTTTGTAATCCTCCATGTTCGGCTATGCCACCGGCTCTTAGCGGGAGTCGCCCTAGTATTGCTAGGGGTAAGCCCGTGCCCGATGTATTGAATCGCATAGCATAAGTATTCACTATTGATCTAGCTTATGAATATTTAGTTTAGACTATGTATATGTACAATAGAGCATAGTAGGAGTACCTCCATAACTCTCAACCTTAACTAACCTCTAGGATCCTCTTACCACCCTTAGACTTGAAAGCTTTTGTGTGTGTCACACTACCTCTACTATTATTTTACCCATCCTTACTAGATTCTTACCTAGACCTTTCTACCCTTTCCGCTTGATGATTGACACCCTTGGGAATACTCTTAAGGGGAAATTCTACAATGATACCTCCGTGCGCTTGCAGAACTCACTCTATGATCCAATAGAACCATTAACAAGCATTTCTGACACATCAGTTGGATATGTTTAGTTAATGGTGCATTAGAAATACCAATAAGCATTTCTGGCGCCGTTGTTGGGGATGATTTGTTAGTATATCTTAGGAGCCGTCAACAAGCATTTTTGGCGTCGTGCCGGGGAAGGCAAATATATATATAACATGACTAAGTGAATAAGATAGAACCCTGGGTAGGACTTTAGTAGGATAACCATTCTTTGTTTTCGTATTTATTTTAAATGCGAAAACAGGATAGTGTATGTCTGGTTTCCGCCTAGCGGAAAACTTTGTTAAAGATCTCGAATCTCTTCTGAGAGACCGACCCCATGTCGTTACTCCTCAGAAGATTCTAGCGGCAAAGCAAGCCAACATTTCTACACCAATAATCCAAACGCCAATGGCTCAGAAGACCCTTCGTCAGTTCTCAGCTCCCTCTACTAACAATGTGCCTATTGGGCCCACTGTTAACACGAGAGATGTGAACTTCGAGATCAAAACTGGCCTTATCACTATGGTGCAAGCCAACCCATTCTGTGGGAAGGCTAACGAGGATGCAAGTGCTCACCTACAACAATTCCTCGAGATCTGCAGCACTTTTAAGATCAAGGACGTGTCTCCGGATGCGGTCCGTCTGAGATTGTTCCTATTCTCTGTCCTTGGGAGAGCAAAACAGTGGTTCTACGTGAACCGAAGTGTTGTAGACACTTGGGAGAAGTGTTCTACAGCATTCCTCGCCAAATTCTTCCCGTTGGGCAAAACCAATGCCCTACGTGAAAGAATTTCCAGCTTTCAACAAGAGCTCAAGGAATCTATTACCTAGGCATGGGAAAGGCTTCAGGAGTACATCCTAGCCTGTCCCCACCATGGGATGGATGACTGGCTCCTTATTCAGAATTTCTATAATGGCTGATCCCATCAGCTTGTGACCATTTGGATGATGCTGCTGGAGGAGCCTTCTTCTCATTGACGGTGCCAAAAGCTAAAGATCTTATTGAGAAGATGGTGTCCAACATGGGATGGAACGATGAGCTTCTCCATACCCGACAGCAAGTCATGCACACCTTGAAGGAGGTGGACATGATCGCTGCAAAATTAGACCTCCTAATGAAGAAAATTGAAAGACAAGCCGTCCAAGCCCATCCCTCCGGGCCCGGATGTGAAATGAAGACGGAGGAATGTCCATCTCATTGGACGGTGGTGAGACCTACGCCAATAGGTTAAATTGGTAGTTATCCCACTTTATTTTTTTCTTTCTTTTTCCACCACATTTGGATTTTTCCCATTGCATATTTGATTTTTACTAGCAAGTTGAGAATCTTATATTCTCAACTATCATTTTTATTTCTTTATTTTCAAAAGAAAATTTTTTATTGGATTTGAAAAAAGGTTTTAATTTGAAAAACATTTTTTTCTAAGCTGCACATGTGGCATTTCGCCAACGTGCTAACTTTATGGCCGTTGGGGAGCCACTTGCCAAAGGGGAACCAGGGGGGCCACCTGTCAGGTCGGCCGAGCCCCCTGGTCAGCCGAATAGGGAGTGGAGCCAAATTGGCTCCCCTTCCTCCAACGGCTATATTTTGAACCCCAAGTGACCTTTGGAGGGTGCACCCTATAAATTTTGGCCGTGAGGAGCACCTCTCTTCACACACCACATCATTTTACACCTCCCCAAGTCACTCTCTAGCTCACCTTGTTTTTCTTGCTCTTCATTGCAACACTCTTGCTCAAATCCATCCCCAAAAAGATTTTCTTTTGTTTGCATTTGCATTTTACACTCAAGCTTTCAAGAGGAGAAAATTCGTTGAGAATGTTTTCCAAACATCGCTTCTTTTTGGATTTTTCTCGCCTTGTTTTGTTCTTGCTTTTTGATCTCAAAAAGACATGAAGAGGTTGTTCGGAAAGAGGAAGGAGGCTGCAAGCTCAAGCCATGGTGAAGGTTCTAGTGCACGCCTCTCTTCCATGGGTACAAGCCCAAGGACGAGAAATGTGTGTGAGCACACTCCCATGGAAGAGAGAAGCAACCCACACCAACTTCTTCATGACAACGACCTCGACATACGAAGCGAAGTTGAAGATCAAGTACGCAGGCTTCTCCAAGATCGTGAGTTCCGCCACACCAAGGCTTACGATCCACATTTGATCTCCGAAATAGGTATGGACTCCAAATTTCTTTCCATTTGGCATGCAATTGATTTGATGACTTTGCTCACATAGAGGAGAAAGGTTCACGCCTTCTCACTATCAAATTCCTTTGCACGCTAAGAATAGGATTTGATGGTATTAATTTTAGATTATTTCAAAAAGAATACAACATCGATGGAAGGAATTAGGTAGCATCATAGGCTTCCATAAACGGTGTTTGCTAGATTTAGACAATTTGCCTAAGTTTAACAAACAAAGTTTTTGGCATGAGCTAACTAGTAAGGTCACATGTAGGGCTCCTAGGAATAGCCACATCCAAACCCTACCAAACGCTTCATGCATAGATGGGTGGCTATGACTATGTTCCCTAGGGGAGATGTTAGGATTGTGCGAGATGATGAATTGAAAATTTTGTTTGCCATGACTAAAAAGATAAAAGTTGCTCCAATCAAAGCCATGATGACACAATGGTTAGATTAGATTTCAAAATCAGGACCAATTGAATGCACTTCATTGATTACTCATATTGCTGATAGGGTAGGAGCAATTAAATACTCTTCATTTGAATATATTGAAACTGAAAGAGAATTAATTGATGAAGACTATTTAGTGCAAGGACATACCCTTAAGCATGATAATGATGGCTCCTTGATATTTTTCTATCCCGGCTTTGTCAATGAAATTCGATTACCTATCCCGGATTCTTATTTGTACAAATGTCATAGGCTAACCATTAATCTTCCTCCCCTTGAGGAAGCAAGAAGAAGTAATGTCTCTGGCAAGGTAACAAGGAATCGTGTGAGGGCTGCAGCCACAGGCATGCCACCGATAATCTCTCCGATCCATGAATACCAAGAGGAAGAGAACTCAATGGGTTATGCGCTCGGATGGACTCAACCTCCGACGTATGAGACTGGGGGATCATCTTGGCAATAATGGCAAAATGATCCACCCTTATCCACTTCAAGAAGCTTGCCCCCAACGTCCATGAGAGGACGTCGTTTCTTTTCGGCTAGAAGTCATCATGGCTATAGCCAAGGAATGACAAACCTCACTAGACATATGGGAGAACTTGAAGTGAGAACGGGTGACATCTACAGCACACTCCAAGAGCATGTTCAAGGTACCCAGGATTGGCAACAACACATGGATGCTCAATTCACCAACTTCAACACGGCGCTACAACAACAACAAGCCAATCTTGCAGCGTACTTCCGTCATCAAGGGTTCAACCCTTATCACGGAGATAGTTGAAGAACAAGCTTGGGAGAGGACCCCCACTTGAGGAAACATGTATCACATTCCTTGCATATTTATTTTCCATCCATCCATCATCCACATTGCATTTAAAAAAAATAGGTTAGATTTGCTTTCATCAAATAAAGATGTGTGGTAAGAATGATTTAGAATTCACATAGATGAAATGATGAACAGTTGCTCTGTTTTGTTTTCCTAAGTCCCTAGTTTACAACTTGCTACTCTTCGAATATTGCTTTCATTGGTTTGAAATACTTTTACCTTAATTTGGAAATTGTGGGTAGCAAAAGCTTAATCTAATTCTAGGTTGTTGCAAGATTAGAATTAGTAATAGGGCTTCTAGTCCTAGTTTGAAAGTAAAACTTAGATTTCCGGAGAAATTCTAAAAAGATTTAAGTTTCTCTCAATTGATTGGAAATACCTACCAAAGCCAAATGATATTCATACATAGACAAAACCTTATGCATATGCTATTTGCTTTCACATTGGGCCTAGTCAAACTAGTATAGACCTATGTGAGAAATCATTCAACTCTTTTTGAATTCAAGACTTCACTTGCACATGCCATACTTATACACTAGAAGTAAGCAAAACATCCATCATACCCACCATTCCACAATAAAAAGAGAAACTCCATGTTATTCATGTTTAGCACTCTCTTCAAAATTCATTGCAAATAAAGGGAGTAGAAGACATGGCTACAAAAATGAAAAAAAAAAGCATGCTTACATCATAAGCATGAGAAAAAAAGAGAATAAAAAAGTAGCCATGTTTCATCCCTGCAAAAGAAATAGAGATTATACCAAAAAGGAGTTATCTCAAGTATCCACATCCACTTCCATTCCATCACACATGCACTAGTCTTGAATCAAAAAGTTTTGATTTGAGTTATCCTAAGGCTTACTCTTTTGACTTAGCAATGTATGTGATGCAAATATGCCTACTTACTTTCCTTACCAAGCTCCACATACAAGTCATATTCAATTGAAAGCATCTAGGCCCCCACGAGGTACGGTTTCGGTGATTAATGACAACCGTTAATTACCACTAATGAGTTTGTGGATGCGAGGTTTCATGTACAATGAATCAAACGTCGATCAATCACTCATAAATGTCATCGACTGCTCATTGGATGCAAAAGGAGACCCCTCAACGAACTAACCTAAGGGGTTAATCGGAAACAAATGAGGAACTCGTACAACGACGCAACCTTATCAAAATTGGCAACACAAGAAGCTTCATATCCATCAGAAGAGCCATACAAACAAGTGTTCAAGAGGTCACAAGTCCAAAATCCAAAAGATCAGTCCAACTCAACTCGAAGGAAACAAATTGTACACACCGGATCATCCGGTGATCTGAAGAATGACTGCATCGGTCGATTTGGACTCAACAGAAGAAGAAGACCTCAGAATGAAGTACACACCGGATCATCCGATGTGTATCAAGTGAACATCGGATGAATACAACAGTAAGCAAATTTTCTGAAGTGTTCTGAAGGACTGAACACCGGATCATCCGATGCTGAAGGCAGATGCACATCGGTCGATTACAACAGAAGCAAATTATCAGCTCAACCAGATTGAAGATCTATTCATCGGATCCTCCGATGATGAAGGAGGTGAAGCATCGGTCTAATAACGGTCATTTCTGACAGAATGACGTCAGCTAATCTAATTAGACCGATGCTCATAAAAGGGGGTCATCGGATCATCCGATGTACACAGAAAAAGTAATCAGCCCACTTTTCCAACGGCTAATTCGGTTGGGCTGAGTATTTAACCCCCTCCCACCAGTCATTTCGGGGTGGCTGAACAACAAGAGCACCACTACACATTCCCCAAGTGTCCAAGACTTAGAATACTCATTTTCACACTCTTGTAACCCTTTCACACCTCAAGATATAGGCTAGTTCCTCTTAGAGTTAAGCTTGTGTGCGTCCTCTCTGGGTGAGTGGAGACTCTAGAGTAGGGAGAGCCGTGAGAAAGTGCATTCTTGGTGATTGCATTCACCTTGTATCAAGAGGAGAGTGAAGAGATCGCTCCGGAGCTTGCCGAGACCATTGTGGAAGCCCGGAGGATCGAAGTTGTACAAGGCTTGAGCTCCACCTTGCCAAGGATGGCAAACGGAGGAAGTTAGTGGATTCCCTCGTCTCGGTGACTTGGGAGTGGCGATACCCTTAGGTGGGTGCCACAACGTGGACGTAGGTGGATCCTAGTGATCTCACCGAACCACGGGAAAAATCGACGTGTCCCTGTGTCTTCGAGCGTTTGCATTCCTCCTCCCTACTCCTTTACGATTACGCAATTCTCAATTCCGCACTTAATTCTCTTAATTGCACTGTTGACTTGCTTAGAGAATTAGATTTCACTTAAGCTTTAAATTGACTTAAAATTTGAAGTAGCCCAATTCACCCCCCCCCCCTCTTGGGCATTCGATCCCTACAATTGGTATCAGAGCAAGGTTGCTCATTGGATCATTCTAGCTTCACCGCTAGAGAGCAAAAATGGCCAAGAATGGGGGTTCGGTTCCTACCTTCGAGGGCAAGAATTTTGCTTATTGGAAAGCACGCATGCGCGCTTACCTTGAGGCAATTTCTCCCGAAGTGTGGGAAGCGACCCATGCGGGGTTTGGCAACCATGAATATATTGGTGATCAGCTAAAATGGGATGCTAAGGCTAGAAATGCTATTTATGAGTGCATTAGTCAAGATGTATTTGCTAGAATTGCTAGTAAGGAGAAAGCTTGTGAAATTTGGGCTTGCTTGATTGAGATCCATGAGGGTTCCTCTCGTGTCAAAGAGCTCAAATATCACTTGCTTAAATCCAAGTATGATGATTTTAAAATGCTTCCTCATGAGAATGTTAATCAAATGTTTTCTCGCTTAAATGTACTCATTGAGGAAATTAATGCTCTTGACATTGCTTCTCTTGGCAAGGGACTCATCAACCGCAAGATCCTCATGCTACTTCCCAAGCCCAAGTACAACATCATCAACTCAATGCTCCAAAAGGAGTCACTTGACAACATTGAGGTTTCGGAGCTCATTGGAGAGATACATGCTCATGAGATGAGTGTGCTTGGAATGATGGAGGAGTCATCATCATTAAAGACCATTGCTCTCAAGGCCTCAACCAAGAAGACACATACCAAGAAGAAGAAAGTGGTTGAGCCTAGCTCAAGTGAGGAAGAACAAGCTACAAGTGAAGATGATGATGATGATGAGCTTGCATTGATGATGAGGAAGTTTTCACGTCTCAACTCAAAGATTGCCAAGAAGGGATACTCGTTTGATCCCAAGAAGAAAGCCTTCTTGCCAAGGAGAGATGAAAACAAGACGTGCTACAATTGTGGCGATCAAGGCCACATATCATATGATTGTCCAAGACCGGACAAGAGGAAGGACAAGGGCAAGCATCGCAAGCTAGAAGAGAGTGATGATGATGAAGATGCAAAGCCCAAGCGCACCTTTGGAAAGAAGAAACTTGACAAAGGCAAGAAGACCAAGCTCTTTCCAAAGAAGAGAAGAGGACCTCAAAAGGTCTTCATGTGCGAAGCAAATGAGTGGGTCACCGATGAAGAAACAAGTGATGATAGTGAAGATGAGGAAGAAAACTTGGCAAGCCTCGCTATCGTCAACAAGAATGACTCACCCCTTCCTCCACCGCCTATGTGCCTTATGGCGAAAGGTAACACAAAGGTATGTGATGACTCAAGTGATGATGAACTTTCTCCCGATGAACTAGCATCTATGATTAATGAATATCATGCCATTATCAAAAGGGAAAAGGCTAAGGTTAAGGCACTTGAGCTAACTCGCGCTAAGCTAGAGGGTGCCAACCTCGATTTGCAAGACAAGTATGTCACCATGCTTAATGAGCATGAAACGCTCAAGTCACATGTCAAGCAAATCGAGGAGGAGAAGGCTCAAATCAAGCTTGAGTTCCATGAGCTTGAGTTAGCTAACTCGGCACTATTGGCTAAGCATAACGAGTTAGTTCAAGAGCATGAGACACTTAGTCTTTCCTATGAAGCAATGGAACTAAAATTGAATAACTTGAAGAAAGAAACTCTTGATGGCAAAACACCCGCTAGTTCACATGCCACTAACAATTTGCATGAGTCTTTGCCATTGAAAGCTAATAGGGAGAAGGAGCTAATGGACGAGATCGAAAGTCTCCGCACTAGTGTGGCTAGACTTTCCAAGGGAGAGGACAAGCACAAGGAGATCCTCTTCCAACAAGCTAAAGGCTTCAACAAGAGGGGACTTGGGACCTTCCCTACGCCCAACAAATGGAAGGTGCCCTCACCGGAGCTTAGGACAAGCTTCATCAAGGAAGTGGGATCCTATTGCCAACATTGTGAGGTCACCGGACATCACACTAGGGAGTGCCCTCTTCCCACTCGTCCTTCTCCAAAATTACCTCCTAACTATTCATCTACTTTCAATGATTGTCACTATCTATTGAGCAAAGTAGGTGGAAAGGTGAAGGCGAAGTTTATTGGCAAAAACATCAAGGGCATGAAGGGGAAGCTCCCCAAGCAACTTTGGGTCCCAAAATCACTTGTATCACACGTACAAGGACCTAAGTTGGCTTGGGTTCCTAAACTCAAAAACTAACTTCATGTGTGTAGGTGAACTACAAAGCCGGAGGAAAACATTGGGTACTCGATAGTGGGTGCACTCAACACATGACCGGCAATGATGGTATGTTCACCTCCATAGAAGACCCCGGCAATCATGAACAAGTCACCTTTGGTGATAACTCAAAGGGGAAGGTAATTGGTTTAGGTAAAATTGCAATTTCTAATGACTTGTCCATTTCGAATGTGCTTTACGTTAAGTCTCTTAGCTTTAATTTGCTCTCTATTGCTCAACTTTGTGATCTTGGACTAACGTGCACATTTGACAAAGATGGTGTTGTGGTGTCTAGTGTAGCTAGCAAAGAGCTAATATTCAAGGGCTTTAGGCATGGTCATCTATATTTGGTGGACTTCTCCAACAAGAGCGCAAGCCTAACCACTTGTCTTTTCACCAAGACAAGTTTGGGGTGGCTATGGCATCGGAGGATTGCTCACATAGGAATGAGCAAGCTCAAGAAGTCCTTCAAGCTAGGGATGGTGACCGGCGTAAAGGACGTGACGTTTGAAAAGAACAAGCTATGTAGCGCATGTCAAGCCGGGAAGCAAGTGGCTTCGCACCATCCGATGAAGACAATGGTGTCTACCTCCAAGCCGCTCGAACTACTTCACATGGACCTCTTCGGACCGTCCACCTACCAAAGCCTTGGCGGTAATCTCTATTGTCTCGTTATTGTTGATGATTACTCTCGCTATGCTTGGACTTTGTTTTTAGGTGACAAGGGTGAAACCCCGGAAGTCTTCAAGACCTTTGCAAAACGAGCTCAACGGGAATTCCAACTTCCCATCATCAAGGTCCGGAGTGACAACGGCACCGAGTTCAAGAACTACAATATTGGGGAGTGGTGTGACCGTGAAGGAGTCAAGCACGAATTTTCGGCTACATACACCCCTCAACAAAACGGTGTTGTTGAGAGAAAGAACAAGACACTAATCACCCTCGCGAGAGCCATGCTTGATGATTATGGGACGTCGGAGAAGTTTTGGGCGGAAGCGATCAACACGGCATGCCATGCCGCAAATAGAGTCTACCTTCATCGACTTCTCCAAAAGACTCCCTACGAGCTCCTCATTGGGAGAAAGCCCAACATCTCCTACTTCCGGGTCTTCGGATGCAAGTGCTACATCTACCGCAAGAAAAGACTTGGTAAGTTTGAAAGAAGGTGCGATGTTGGTATTTTCCTTGGCTATGCGTCAAACTCAAAGGCATATCGAGTATTCAACCAAACATCCGGGTTAGTTGAAGAAAGTTGTGACGTTGAGTTTGATGAGACTAATGGCTCCCAAGAGGAGAGTTTTGGTCATGATGATATAGATGATGAGCCTCTACGAGAAGCTATGAAGAACATGACCATAGGAGACATCAAGCCCGAAGTTGAGGAGAGCCATGATCAAGGGGGAGCTTCAAGTCCGAACATCAACACCTCCATGGCGCCTCAAGTGGATGAAGAAGAAGACAAAGATGATCCATTGCCTATGCAAGACCAACAAGCCACACAACACCAAGAAGAAGATGAAGTCCAAGATGAAGTCCAACCACAAGACGAGCAAGATGCTTCACCACCACCAAGTGACTCACAACCGTTGATGATACATGGGCGCATCTCCAAGGCACATCCAATGGATCAAATCATTGGAAGTCCTTCACGGGGAGTAAGTACTCGTTCACGTCATGTTGCATCTTTTTGTGAGCACTACTCTTTTGTGTCGTGTGTAGAACCCAAAAGCATTGAGGAAGCTCTCCAAGACTCCAATTGGGTGATGGCTATGCAAGAGGAACTCAACAACTTCACTCGCAATGAAGTTTGGGTGTTGGAGGAGCGACCCAAGGACAAGAATGTGATTGGAACGAAGTGGGTCTACCGCAACAAGCAAGATGAGAATGGCGTGGTGGTCCGCAACAAAGCTAGGCTTGTGGCGAAGGGATTTGCTCAAGTTGAAGGTTTGGACTTTGGGGAGACATTCGCCCCGGTAGCACGGTTAGAAGCTATCCGCATACTCCTTGCTTTTGCTTCTCATCATAATATCATGCTTTATCAAATGGATGTTAAGAGTGCATTTCTCAATGGCTATATTAATGAACTTGTGTTTGTTGAGCAACCTCCCGGGTTTGAGGACCCAAGAAACCCTAACCATGTCTATAGGCTAAACAAAGCACTCTATGGACTCAAGCAAGCTCCAAGGGCATGGTACGAGCGCTTAAGGGACTTCCTCGTCATGCAAGGGTTCAAGATTGGGAGGGTGGACACTACACTCTTCACCAAGGACATCGACGGAGACTTATTTCTTTGTCAAATTTATGTCGATGATATTATTTTTGGCTCAACTAACAAAGCTCTTAGCCATGAGTTTGGCAAAATGATGTCTAGGGAATTCGAGATGTCAATGATTGGAGAGCTCAACTTCTTCCTAGGATTTCAAATCAAGCAACTTCAAGAGGGGACCTTCATCCATCAAGAAAAGTACACTAAGGACCTCTTGAAGAAATTTGAGATGGGAGATTGTAGCTCAAGAAGCACTCCAATGGCGACAAATTGTCATCTCAACGCGGACATGGACGGTAAATCTATTGATCAATCTCATTACCGTTCCATGATTGGTTCATTGCTATATCTTACCGCATCTAGGCCCGATATTATGTTTAGTGTGTGCTTGTGTGCTCGCTTTCAAGCGGCACCTAAAGAATCGCACAAGAAGGCGGTCTTTAGGATACTTCGGTATCTCAAGCATACCCCAAGTGTAGGTTTGTGGTACCCCAAGAACGCTAGTTTTCATCTCTTAGGTTACTCGGATTCGGACTTTGCCGGATGCCGTGTAGACCGCAAGAGTACCTCCGGGGGTTGCCACTTACTTGGGCGTTCCCTAGTTTCTTGGTCAAGCAAGAAGCAAAATTCCGTGGCTTTGTCCACCGCGGAAGCGGAGTATATAGCGGCCGGTGCATGTTGTGCCCAAATTCTATATATGAAGCAAACCCTTTTGGACTTTGGAATTAAAATTGGTTGTGTGCCTCTCCTTTGTGACAATGAAAGTGCGGTTAAGATAGCTAGAAACCCCGTTCAACACTCCCGCACTAAGCACATTGATATCCGCCATCACTTCTTGCGTGATCATGAGGCTAAAGGAGACATCTCTTTGCAAGGTGTTAGATCCGAAGAACAATTGGCGGATATCTTCACAAAACCACTTGATGAGAAAACCTTTTCTAGACTTAGAAGTGAATTAAATGTGCTAGATGCATCTAACGTCATGTAAGTTGCCATGTTCATGTAAGGAAGCATATCATATAGGTCTTGTCTAACTCCCAAAGGATAGGGGCAAGCTAGAAGTAGTTTTCCCTGAGGAAGCCTTTGGAAGGTTCAAACTTGGCAAGTTAGATTTATTTTATGCCTTGCATGATCCCTGCCATATAAAGTTGCACTCATTCTATATCTTGCATTATAATTTGTTTGGCATTGCATAACGGTAGATTGTCACAAAGGGGAACCCACATCATGAGAAGGAGACTTGTTTGAAATGCAATATCTCAACTCATATGATGTGGAAAGAGCAAAATTCTAAAGGAACATGCTTTAATGAGATAGAAGTTTCCATACTCTACCTCACAAAGCATGGGCCTTACATTTTAGTTGGATATTTTTCCTCCATTTTTTTGGTGTTCCGTTTGTGTTAAGGTCTAGCCAAGCTATTGGCATATTAGCTTCTTGAGGGGTAAGGGGTTGCCCAAAAAGTCCTAAGACATGTGTTTCTCCTCAATTGTTTGTTCGGTCGAAGGACATTTATGGGATGTTTTCGTTCTGTTGTCATCGGATTATCCGATGCCCCTGTCAATCTCTCATCGGTCAAATAGGTGTTCAATCCTCAAAACCCAACTCTGTCAGAACCTCAAATGATCCGACGCGTTCATCCTGGAAAACATCGGTCCATCCGATGTTCACTCTTCTGGAGCTGTGATCCATTCAACCGATGTCTACCTCCCTCTAACGTCGGATCATCCGGTGTCAATATCACTCGGTTGAACACTCTTACTGTGCTATTCGACCGATGTTCAAAACCCTAATCATCGGTTCATCCGATGTCGACGGCAATTCTTGAATATCCTTACTGTTTCAATTGACCGATGTTCACTGCATATATCATCGGTCCATCCGGTGTTTGAAAAACGGCTAGGGTTTGGGCCCCACTATTTAAACCCACGCGCCGGCCCGACCCTTTCTCTCCCCGACACCCCGTGCTCCCGCCGTCGCCGACCACCGCCTCTCCACGCGCCGCCGCCGTCCCCTGCTCGCGCCACCGCCGCCGGCCACCTCTCCCGCGCGCCGCCGCCCTTCCCTCGCGCCGCCGCCGCCGTGCTCCACCCGCAGCACCGCCGCCGCTGCCTCCCCACGCGCCGCCGCCGCCGCCCCTCCAGGGCGCCGCCGCCGCTTCTCCTCTAGTCGCCGCCACCACCTCCTTCACTAGCCTCCACCGCCGGCAGTTCTCCCTGCTAGGGTTTCTCGCCCGAGCCATCGATCGTCGCCGTTCGTCGCCTTTCATCGATCTCGTGTCTTTTCGTCGACGAGGTTTGTTCCGTGCAGCGCGACGTCCTTCATTGTTCCCGTCATCTTTTCGCTAACCCTTGCTCTCGAATTTCTTGAAGATGGCCCGTGATCGCAAAGGCAAAGGCAAGGCTATCGCGGAGCCCGCCGCGAAAAAGCGGAAACTTTCGAAGGATGAGAAGAAGGCCTTAATGGCCGCTCGCGTCGCCGAGGAGCGTGAGCGCGGCCGTGGGGGTTCCTTGAGGATCCGTGAGGCCCGTCCGAGGCCGCCTCCAGTGGTCGACGACTCCGACGCCGAAGAGGAGCCCGTTGAGCCCCTCGTCCGCCGGCGCTCAGCCCGGACGCGTGGGGGTCACACCGAGGCTGCTCCTCGTCCGAGACCGACGGCTGCCGACCGTCGTGAGGACAGGGAGATTGAGTGGGCCATCAATGAGATGGACACGGCCGTCCGGGTCAGTGAAGGAGTCCGCCTTGTGGACTACCGGAAGATGAAGGCGAAGCAACTCCGTAAGCTCAGATGGAGTGTTCTTCTTGAGGAGTGGTTCCCACAGCCCCGAGAGCTGCTTGTTGACAGTCGCTTCTGGACTGTCACCCAGGCGTCTCTCTATGAGACCTACAAGCGCCGGGGGCACAAGCTCTTTCAGCACAACCACTTGGACTGGAGGCAGCTTGCAGTGGCCGCGGAAACTGATGTCCGCCCCTTCTTTGAGCGATACAGAGGCTTGGTGGAGCTATTGGACTATGAGAGAAGTGCGTATGTGGAAGAATGGGTCCGTGTCTTCTACGCGACCCTGTACATCTCAGAGGGCAGAAGATCAATTGCCTTCATGTTCAATGGTCAGCACTACCATCTCACGAGGCAGACTTTGGGGCACATCCTTGGCTTGGACCTGCACGACACTAGCATACACGAGAAGGTCTATGGGCAGGCAGATCCACCGAGGAGGCCACTTACTGGAGGGGTAGCACCTCAGCTGGACGAGATTCGCTCCTTGTTTGGCCCCACATTCTCTCCAGATCAGCCGAGAGTCCCAGCACTCCTGACCCCAGCTGCGCGCATTGTGCACCTCGCCTTGCGCCGCACGATCCTGCCGAGGTCAGGTTACTTAGAGGGGTTCACGAGTCTCCAGCAGACCCTCCTGTTCTACATCATGAACGGGATGGACTTTGATATAGTGGATATCATTATCTGCGAGATGGAGGACGTTATTACAGATGGGATTGGGATGATGAGGCAGATGGTCTACGGGCACTGGATTAGCTTCATTTGCTCTATGGTGGTGCCAGAGGGACATTCAGCACAGGCCCGGCTTGCTGACGAGAGCGTGACCCGCTTCGGCCACTACCGTGCGTCCGCTCCTGGAGACCGCCGTCTTGGCCGTCCAGTTGAGCGCCAGGTCAGGGCCCGCTTGACTGAGGAGGATTGGTCTGACCTCGAGAAGGAGGACGAGAGACTTGCTGAGGCCGAGGCTCAGGGGGAGGACTTACATCACGTCTGGTCCGAGAGCGACACAGACGACAGTGTCGAGGAGTACTTCCCTCCTCCTCCACCTTCACCGAGGCAGCACGACGCCGAGGCCGGAGGATCAGCTGCTCCGCCACCGACACCACCTCCTGTGTCCGAGGCGCAGGTGACGCAGCCGTCTGAGCTGACGTCGCTTCTTCAGCAGATGATCGAGCAGCAGCGCCAGGACAGGCTCGCTGCTGAGCAGGCCAGGGCAGAGCAGGCTGCGCGGCTCGCAGAGCTTCAGAGGCAGCAGACAGAGATGCAGCTAGAGATGGCCCGCCAGAGGCGCGAGGACACGGACCGGTTCACGAGTCTGGTGGACCAGATGCACCGGAGGACACTGGACCAGCAGCAGCAGACCCAGCAGGCGATGATGGGTATCCTGGGGTTGATCACCAACCTCTACCAGCAGACCGGGATAGCCCTTCCGCCACAGCACACCGGTCTCAGTCAGCCTCCAGCAGCACCTCCTCTGGCTCCAGCTTCAGTTCCAGCACCGGCGTCGCCGATCCCGAGCTACAGCATGTCTCCACTGCTGGCTTCGACGGTGCCGTTCCAGTTCTCGCCTCTCCCGGCCGTGCCTTCTCCTCCAGCAGCTCCAGCTCCAGCGGACCCTCCAGCAGCTCCAGCTCCAGTCACGTCAGCACCTCCGGCTCCTCCCGCTCCAGCACCAGCTCCGGCGACGTCCCCCTCGAGCAGCTCCGACACCGCCGACGTCGACCGCTTCACCGTCGCCCCGAGAGCTCCGGAGTCCTAGGTACTCCTCTTCCCTTTTTGGTGTCTTGATGCCAAAGGGGGAGAAGAGTTAGAGTTAGGGGGAGTGTCTTGGGCTTAGGGGGAGTGCTAGTTATCTTTTTGCTTTCAGATTCGTTATTTGCTTCTATTTGAGACTTGATTGTTATCATTTGCTACTATTTGTAATTCAGTATGCTACTTCACTCTTATGATTTATATTTGATCACTGTTTGAGCCTTCGAGCTCCTTGTGTTGCATGTTGTTCCGATTACATTTCTTTATGAGCATTGCGTTTGCGTTTCAAATTCTATTACTTTTATGCTCTACTCGTTGTGTTGTCATCAATCACCAAAAAGGGGGAGATTGAAAGCATCTAGGCCCCCACGAGGTACGGTTTCGGTGATTAATGACAACCGTTAATTACCACTAATGAGTTTGTGGATGCGAGGTTTCATGTACAATGAATCAAACGTCGATCAATCACTCATAAATGTCATCGACTGCTCATTGGATGCAAAAGGAGACCCCTCAACGAACTAACCTAAGGGGTTAATCGGAAACAAATGAGGAACTCGTACAACGACGCAACCTTATCAAAATTGGCAACACAAGAAGCTTCATATCCATCAGAAGAGCCATACAAACAAGTGTTCAAGAGGTCACAAGTCCAAAATCCAAAAGATCAGTCCAACTCAACTCGAAGGAAACAAATTGTACACACCGGATCATCCGGTGATCTGAAGAATGACTGCATCGGTCGATTTGGACTCAACAGAAGAAGAAGACCTCAGAATGAAGTACACACCGGATCATCCGATGTGTATCAAGTGAACATCGGATGAATACAACAGTAAGCAAATTTTCTGAAGTGTTCTGAAGGACTGAACACCGGATCATCCGATGCTGAAGGCAGATGCACATCGGTCGATTACAACAGAAGCAAATTATCAGCTCAACCAGATTGAAGATCTATTCATCGGATCCTCCGATGATGAAGGAGGTGAAGCATCGGTCTAATAACGGTCATTTCTGACAGAATGACGTCAGCTAATCTAATTAGACCGATGCTCATAAAAGGGGGTCATCGGATCATCCGATGTACACAGAAAAAGTAATCAGCCCACTTTTCCAACGGCTAATTCGGTTGGGCTGAGTATTTAACCCCCTCCCACCAGTCATTTCGGGGTGGCTGAACAACAAGAGCACCACTACACATTCCCCAAGTGTCCAAGACTTAGAATACTCATTTTCACACTCTTGTAACCCTTTCACACCTCAAGATATAGGCTAGTTCCTCTTAGAGTTAAGCTTGTGTGCGTCCTCTCTGGGTGAGTGGAGACTCTAGAGTAGGGAGAGCCGTGAGAAAGTGCATTCTTGGTGATTGCATTCACCTTGTATCAAGAGGAGAGTGAAGAGATCGCTCCGGAGCTTGCCGAGACCATTGTGGAAGCCCGGAGGATCGAAGTTGTACAAGGCTTGAGCTCCACCTTGCCAAGGATGGCAAACGGAGGAAGTTAGTGGATTCCCTCGTCTCGGTGACTTGGGAGTGGCGATACCCTTAGGTGGGTGCCACAACGTGGACGTAGGTGGATCCTAGTGATCTCACCGAACCACGGGAAAAATCGACGTGTCCCTGTGTCTTCGAGCGTTTGCATTCCTCCTCCCTACTCCTTTACGATTACGCAATTCTCAATTCCGCACTTAATTCTCTTAATTGCACTGTTGACTTGCTTAGAGAATTAGATTTCACTTAAGCTTTAAATTGACTTAAAATTTGAAGTAGCCCAATTCACCCCCCCCCCCCCTCTTGGGCATTCGATCCCTACATCAATGAGTAGGAATAGTAGAGGCACAATGCTTTCGTGAGGAAATATTTCCACTATACACAAAGGAGTGATTGAGAGAATCAAATTGAGGTACTTAATATCTAAATTGAATTCTCCGGGATTTAAGTGGAACTTGATTTCTAGGCTATGTTTGCTCCATTTGCTATTTCTACCTTTCAACTACTCATGAATATGAAAAAAGCATAAGCCCAATGATAACTTAAGAAAGGTAGAGTATCATAGCCAATTTCTGCAATACTAGGTAGAGTATCTTGTTGTGCATTAGATACTTTTGAAAATAAGACATTGTAGCAACTCCTGATCATCAACCTAAAGTCTTTACATTGCTCGGGATGAGCAGAGGATAAGCTTGGGGGAGTTTGTTGACGACTGTTATATACCAATTTCATCCGTCAATTTAACTCAATTATGTGAAGGATTTGTCATTTCTTGCACACATCACCTTTCTATCTAACTCAATTCTACTTGGACTTGGAGAAATATGTGTATGCAGCAATTTATGCAGGAAATGAGGAAATGTAGAGGGACCAATCCTATAAAATATCATCCCAGCCAATCAGGCGATGACATGTGGCATCCCATGGATCAAATGGCCCACAAACAGAAGTATCTGAGGAGATCCAACGATGTATCACCCATATACATCAAGGGGGCCCACCTGGCAGCCACCTAGAGGAAGCACTCCACGTTTAGAGTGCTTACCAGGTCGGCAGAACCAGGGGTTCGGCCGACCTCTTCCTGGCGCCAAACGCGGTCATATGACGCGTGTTGGCTCCTCCTGGCTTGAAGGAGTCAATGGTGACTGATTCGCACGCTTTTGATGGCGGAAACCGACCTCAACACTAGTATAAATAGGACCCCCTACCCCTCACTTCAACACACACCACTTGAGCTTCATCTCTATTGTATAAACTATCATCCATAGTCTTAGAGGAGTTAGGTTGTAGAGAGAAGAGTCTCTAGTCCCAAGTCCAAATTGGGAAAGGAGTAAGGAGTCTCTCTCTTCCCAATCCTACATTGGGAAAGGTACGGCTCATATATTCTTTCTTGTATTTGTGACTTTATGCATAATAAAGATAGTATCTTTAGTCTCTACTTATACATATACTTGGGCAAAGCGTTTCTTGTTTGATTGTGGAATCCATATATGTGGAAGGTATAGCTTCTATGACTGTTTCATCATGAACATATCTAATTATCATAGAACCTATAGACCCCCACTATAGTCTAGTTAATTGTAACATAACTAGGTTAGTATGGATAATTATGTTGTGTATCAACATTAGTTCAATGATGATTCAATTCATTGCCTTAGGATGGCTTGTGCCTAGGCTCTTAAGGTAATTACTTAATATGCTAGCATGGTGCTAGGATAGCTAAGTAGCATTGGATGTCTCATAGATCCACGGATTGAAGAGGTAGGCAGTAGGTGGTGACAGCCCTATTTGTCCTTTTTAATCCTCCCCATTCGGCTATGCCACAAGCTCTTGGCGGGAGTCGCCCTAGTATTGCTAGGGGTAAGCTCTTGCCCGATGTGTTGAACCACATAGCATAAGTATTCACTATTGATCTAGCTTATGAATAATTGGTTTAGACTATGTATATGTACAATAGGGCATAATAGGAGTAGCTCCATAACTCTCAACCTTAACTAACCTCTAGGATCCTCTTACCCCCCTTAGACTTGAAAGCTTTTGTGTGTGTCACACTACCTCCACTATTATTTTATCCATCCTTACTAGATTCTTACCTAGACCTTTCTACCCTTTCCACTTGATGATTGTTATATCTCTTCCCTGGCTTCCTTTGAGATCAAATAAATGACACCCTTGGGAATACTCTTAAGGGGAAATGCGACAATGATACCTTCGTGCGCATGCGGAACTCACTCTGTGATCCATTAGAACCATTAACAAGCATTTCTGACACATCAGTTGGAGATGTTTAGTTAATGGTGCATAAGAAATACCAACAAGCATTTCTAGTGCCATTGCCGGGGATGATTTGTTAGTATATCTTAGGAGCCGTCAACAGTAGTCCCACCAATCATCAACAAACTCATTCCGACTACCCCTTCCTCGAGCATCCTTAATGGTCCAATTAGCACTGGCAAATACCTAATTAATCAGCTACGCTGCACCCATACTTGGCCTCATGGTGGCACTATGAATCTTGGATGGTCGCTCCACGAACTGGTCCTTAGATCTAAAGCAAGCGAAACCACCATAGCATCCAACCCATCCACATATCAGCTTGCTTAGATCACCCATTACCATATCATATTAACCAGTTCATATTAATCATAATCTCATAAATGCATAATTAAGTTAAGTGGTATAGTTGTGTTCCCATCCCAATTAATTAAGCAAAGCAAAAAGTTAAAAAGCCCTTCCCGACTCTCTACCATGTATTCCAAGTGACAAGGATGGTCAAAAAAATCTAGTAAACTTCCGACCATAGGATTCCCATCAAAATTGACACAAGCATGCAGTTTTGCAAACAAAACATTTATTTTAAAACAGGATCAATATGCTTTAAGGACACTTGCCTTGCTCTTGGGATTGGTTTGGATCAAAGCCTTCAAACTCTTGGTGTTGTATATCCTCCGCAACACTCTCTAACGCAAATCCGTCTAATCCGCACAATAAACATACAAGACAAGAAAGAAAATCAAAGAGTGCACAAACATTACTCAAGATTACATGACATGCATGGTTAATGCAAATGCAAGGTGGAACTTGTTAATGAGTTGCTTTTAATGATCACTAACTAGTTCTAATACCTTTTAACAGGTTTATACAGGTTTGGAGTTGATTAGATCCAATTTTTGAGTTAATTCGACATGATTTAACCAGGAAAATCGGACTAGTCCGCTAGGGACCGGACAAGTCTGCACTGCACGAGAATAGCAGATTAGGGTATTCTAGATCGATGTGAATTTCGAGATTTGGGGTTGAATTCACGTAAGGAAAACAGAATATAAGGTATACCATGTGTTTAGAACTCCAATGAATCAAGGATCTTGTAGGTAACACTTGGATCTTGAAGATCTAGGGTTGATAAAGAGCTTGATGGTGGATTGTTGATGAAGAACGCGAAGTTGATGGAGATCTTGACCCTCTTTCGTTTCCTCCTCTTATTCTCCTTGCTCTAGATCTCCTTCTCCCTCCTTGGTGGCGGCTATTCACGAGCTAGGGTTTGGGGTGGGGTGGAAAAGTGGCAAATAGATGTCAAGCCAAGGGATTGGGTTGTTTATATAGAGGTGGAGACTAGGGTTAGATGGATTTCGAGTTTTGAGATGAGTAGAGACCGGTTTAGAGTCCCACATGGGCTCTAAAAGAGTTAGGCACGATGTCCCTAGGCCCACTTAACGTAAAACCTAAGAAACAAGTCGTGAAACAAAAGATCAACTCGGATTCGCGACTTATCGTACATGTACGAAAAGGGTCGGACTAGTCCGAAGTTGGACAGAGAGAAATCGGACAAGTCCAGACTGGACATCGGACAAGTTTGAACTTATCCAGAGGGGAAAAATAGACAAGTCTGGTCTAAAATCGGACAAGTCCGACTTTAGTCAGAGAGGAAAACGGACAAGTCTATTGGAACACCGGACTATTCCGGACAAGTCCAGGGACTTAGCAAAATTTTCAAGGAAATTGGAACACCGGACTAGTCCGCACAGGACCGGACAAGTCCGAAAGTGTCCAGAGGGAAAAACAGACTAGTCCGTAGCAAAACGGACAAGTCCGTTTGAAGTCAGAGAGAAATTGGACTAGTCCGCACCAAAAACAGACTAGTCCGCACTTCCCAGAATTATTAAGTGTGGTCTTGTTTCTAATTAAATTTTAAACTTGTTCCTTTTTATGTTGATTAATGTTAGGCATGTATATGAATGTATGCAGGGCATGATGCATGAAAATAAGGCTGTTAAAAACCTACCCCCCTTAAAATTAATCTCGCCCTCGAGATTCAACGCGAAAGAGAAGAGATAGGGAAATTCCTTCTTGAGATCATCCTCCAACTCCCATGTTGTCTGTGACATCATCAGAGGAGGATGACCTACGGCTCGCACAGAATTAGCAGCACACCATTGGAATCTCCTCAACTGCAGCACCATCTATAGGATTCAGTTCCAATTGCTTCGGTGCGGTTTGAGATGCTTCAAACTCTACGGTGATCCCTTCCTCATTGGTCAACTTCACTGTCTTCGTGGCATACTCAATAACTCCATTGTGTTTCCTCACCAGTCCATACCAAGTATAATGTCCAATCCTTGAGAACCCAAGACAAAGAGGTTGGCGGAGAAGTCTACCCCCCCCCCTTATTCTAAGGCTTACTTTTGGACATACTATATTTGTTCTCATCTCCCCTCGAGGAGAATTAACCAATAGAGTAAACTTCATATGAGAGATAGGCAAACTATACTTTGCAACATATTTCGATGCAATGAGTGAATGTGATGCTCCAAAATCAAATAACTTAGTCATTGGGTTGGAGTTTGAGAGAAACATACCAATCACCACGTCATCCGCTTGTTGAGCATCCTCCGTAGAGACATGGTTCACGTTTCCTCGAGCGAATTCTGCCGTCCACGATTCCCTTGGGGCTGTCCTCTATTGGGTCTTGGGTTTTGCCTCGGCGCATTGCTTCCTTGACCAAGGCCTAACTTTGGACATTGATGTGCAAAATGTCCATCTTCTCCACAAGTATAGCACTTCTTAACTCCACCAGAATTATTGGGACGAGCTTGGTTCTGCGCATTGGCACCAGGGAAGTTGGCACGAGGTGCAAAAGGCATTGGAGGCCTAGGTGCTTCCATGACAGGGCGCTGTGCACCAAATTGAGTTGGGTGCGGTGCATAACCAGGGCGATTAGCAGGCGCAGAAGAGCTGAAACACGGCACATTGGGTGGTGCAAAGCGAGGGTGCACATTACTTCCTTGTTGCTGTCCTTGATATGGCGCCTTCCTCTTATTGTCTTGCTCCATCTCACGGACCTTGTTCTCCACAACAATTGCTTTTTCCACAAGCTTTTGGAAGTTGGAATAATCACAATTGAACAATTGCACTTGGATCTCATTGTTAAGGCCCCTCATAAATAGATATTGCTTCCGGCTGTCCCGGCTCACATCTTCAGGCACATACCTTGAAAGTTGAGTGAATTTGTTGACATATTCGCCCACGCTTGACCTTCCTTGCCTTAAGTTCTAAAATTTTTGCCTCTTCAAAATCATAACACCTTCCGGCACATAATGAGAATGGAAACTCTCCTTGAATTCCACCCAGGTGATCCTCTTCTGATTCTCATGAGCATTGCAATAAGCATCCCACCAATCCGCAGCTGCTCCAACTAGTTGATGAGAAGCAAAAAACACTTTCTCCAGGTCACTGCATTGGACAATGGCTAGCTTCTTCTCCATGGACTTGAGCCAATCATCAGCATCCATAGGGTCAGCGGCTTGGGCAAAGGTCGGTGGCCTAGTCCTCATGAACTCTCCCAACCGGTTATGAGGAGGTGTGGGTGGCGGTGGAGGCATGTGGAGCTGATTGTTGTTGTTACCGGCCCGCAGCTGTCCCATAGACTGTATCATGGTGTGCATGAGTTGGTTCTGCATAGCCAACAGTTGCTCAATGTTGATAGTCCATGAGCAGGTCCTTGTCCATTGTTGTTCGAAGGTGCTCTATTGTTCTCCTCCTCATCATTGCCATCCCTCTAGTTGCGAGTCCTCACCATTTGAAGGAAAGCAAGAGATAAGAGTTTAGAAATGTCCCCAACTATATGCATCAAGGGATATGAAACTAAGCAACTAACTAGCCTAGGTGGACATGGCAATGCTAAAGCATCCCAAAATCCTCTATTAAGCACACAAGCAACCAATATATAGCAAACATCACACCAAGCAAAAACACATTGATTCTTGAGTGCTCCTATGTGCTCTAAAGTGTCCATTTTATCTAAGATGCATCCTACGGTCAACCTGTGGCTCTGATACCAATTTGTGACTCCCGGTTCCGAAAATGAACCAAGTTAATGCATATGTGTGCCCAGGACGTTCAACACACATACACGAGTGCATTCACAAAAGGATATACAGAAAAGTACCACAGAACAAGATTAATTAAATTACTTTATTACAAAATTCATAATATCCTCAAATACAAGCTCTAATGAATATTAATGGCAAATTTGAACTAATGCAGCGGAAATAAACTAAATAAGCAACTAAGCAAATAGGGTATAGCGCAGCTCCAACACTCCACAGGTAAAGCTGACGATAGACACGTCCTAGAAGTCCGCATTATCACCGTTAAACTCCCAATCCTGACCTTCAACCGTTGATGGGGGAATTGCAAGGGTGAGTACACATCATACTCAGCATGTGTGGAAAGTATGACATGTAGCTAATACAAATGACAAATATAATAACGACTAGGTGCTGAAAAGTACATTAAAACATTTGGAAAGCAATATATTATATGTATGTGAAGTAAACCCATCATAAACCATGTAATCACATAATATCAGTCCATATTCATTACCATCATCCATAGTCCAGATTTCACCATTGCCATTAACCATATCCAATACCAGAAATTAACTCATAACCAGCCATAACCATATTATTAACAATAACCATTACCATTACCAAACCATCCCAATGCCAAGTTTTCTCTAATCATGTGAGGGTCCAGGTTGCTCATAACCGGTAGCACGGCTATCATGATAGTTTTTAGACACTCTGCAAAAATTGTACCACTTTACACACGTGTTTGTGATTTTATCACCCGTCGGTGACTAAAGAACCTCCCTTATGCCAATTACACTTCCTTTGGTGTATGGCCAAGAGATCACAAAACAGCCTTTACAAAGGGGTTACTAGCCTATTTATACCCCAATGAGGTTTCACCGGTGGTGATGTCTCCTACAGAGCACATCTTCAACCAAGGGCCCCTCTTGAGCCATTCGGATCCCAGGGTAGTCCCACCAATCATCAACAAAGCCATTCTGACTACCCCTTCCTCGAGCATCCTTAATGGTCCAAATAGCACTGACAAAGCCCTAATTAATCAGCTACGCCGCACCCATACTTGGCCTCGTGGTGGCACTGTGAATCTTGGATGGTCACTCCACGAACTGGTCCTTAGATCTAAAGCAAGCGAAACCACCATAACATCCAACCCATCCACATATCAGCTTGCTTAGATCACCCATTACCATATCATATTAAGCAGTTCATATTAACCATAATCTCATAAATGCATAATTAAGTTAAGTAGTATAGTTGTGTTCCCATCACAATTAATTAAGCGAAGCAAAAAGGTAAAAAGCCCTTCCCGACTCTCTACAATGTATTCCAGGTGACAAGGGTGGTCAAACAAATCTAGTAAACTTCCTACCATAGGATTCCCATCAAAATTGACACAAGCATGCAGTTTTGCAAACAAAAAATTTATTTTAAAACAGGATCAATGTGCTTCAAGGACACTTGCTTTGCTCTTGGGATTGGTTTAGATCAAAGCCTTCAAACTTTTGGTGTTGTATATCCTCCGCAACACTCTCTAGCGCAAATCCGTCTAATCCGCACAATAAACATACAAGACAAGAAACAAAATCAAAGAGTGCACAAACATTACTCAAGATGACATGACATGCATGGTCAATGCAAATGCAAGGTGGAACATGTTAATGAGTTGCTTTTAATGATCACTAACTAGTTCTAATAGCTTTAACAAGTTTATATAGGTTTGAAGTTGATTAGATCCAATTTTAGAATTAATTTGACACAATTTCACCAGGAAAATCGTACTAGTCCGCTAGGGACCAGACAAGTCCGCACTCCACGAGAACAGCATATTAGGGTTTTCTAGATCGACGTGAATTTGGAGATTTGGGGTTGAATTCACGTAAGGAAAAGAGATTGGAAGGTATACTAGGTGTTTAGAACTCCAATGAATCAAGGATCTTGGAGGTAACACTTGGATCTTGAAGGTCTAGGGTTGATGAAGAGCTTGATGGTGGATTGTTGATGAAGAACGCGAAGTTGATGGAGATTTTGACCCTCTTTCGTTTCCTCCTCTTCTTCTCCTTGCTCTAGATATCCTTCTCCCTCCTTGGTGGCGGATATTCACGAGCTAAGGTTTGGGGTGGGGTTGAATAGTGGCAAACAGATGTCAAGCCAAGGGGTTGGGTTGTTTATATAGAGGTGGAGGCTAGGGTTAAATGGATTTCGAGTTTTGAGATGAGTAGAGGACGGTTTAGAGTCCCACATGGGATCTAAAAGAGTTAGGCACGACGTCCCTAGGCTCACTTAATGTAAAACCTAAGAAACACGTCGTGAAACAACATATCAACTTGGAGTCGCGATTTATCAGACAAGTCCAAATAGGGCCAGACTAGTCCAAAGTTGGACAAAGAGAAATCAGACAAGTCCGGACTGGACATCGGACAAGTCCGAACTTATCCGGAGGGGAAAAACAGACAAGTCTGGTCTAAAATCGGACAATTCCGACTTTAGTCAAAGAGGAAAACAGACAAGTCCGCTGGAACACCGGACAAGTCCAGGGACTTAGCGAAATTTCCTAGGGAATTGGAACACCGGACTAGTCCGCACAGGACCGAACAAGTCCAAAAGTGTCCAGAGGGAAAAACAGACTAGTCCGCAGCAAAACGGACAAGTCTGTGTTAAGTTAGAGAGAAATCGAACTAGTCCACACAAAAAACGGACTAGTCCGCACTTCCTAGAATTCTTAAGTGTGGTTTTGTTTCTAATTCAATTTTAAACTTGTTCATATTTATGTTGATTAATGTTAGGCATGTATATGAATGTATGCAGGGCATGATGCAAGAAAATGAGGGTGTTACATTACAAAAGAAGGCAACGATTCGCTTCCAGATGATGAGGGAGGCACGGTGCACAAGCTCAGGGTTTGGGACCAGGCAAAGCTGACTGCGCACTCTGGGCCTGACCCTCTTGGAGCTTGGTTGTCCTAAGTGCCACTCCTAGACTCTATGTAACCTTTACGTTGTCCCACTATTAAGCTAGGATAACTTATAGGGGTGCTCAATGTTCCGAGGGTAACTGTGACAGTTGTCGTACAACTTGTCGACACTAGCTACCAGGGGGCGATGAGCGGGTGTCCCTACTTGCTGCCTTGGCCCCCTGCCCTACGGGTGGTCTGGGCAGAGACGGAACTGATCTTGACAGCTTTGATGGTAATGTTGGTGCTGTTGGAGGGCTGCAGACATGGTGCAGCGGGTGAGTCATGATGACGCAAGCTCGGCAAAGGCTGACTTGGTCCAGCGCTGCCCGGGGTAGGTGCTCCGGCTGCTGCAAGTGCTTGGAGCTTCTCCAAGGCTGACACCACACCAGTGCGATCTTCGCGGATCTTGAGGATGCCTGAGGGGGTCGACATCTTCAAGACAAGGTAGCCGTAGTGGGCTATGACCATGAATCGGTATAGGGCGGGCCTACCGATGATAGAGTGGAAGGGGAGGCTGAAATCCATGACATCGAACAGGATGTTCTTCATCATGGAGTTTTTAGTTATCCCGAAGGTCACCGGGAGGTGGATGTTGCCGTACGGGATTATGTTCCCTGGTCCCACCCTCAAGATCGGGCTCGAGGGGGTGAGCTTGGACACCGGGATCTGCAGTTGGTTGAAGGCCGCACAGCTGATTAGCTTGAGGCCAGCCCCGCCATCTATCAAGACGTGATGGAGCTTGACGTTGGCGATGGTGGGGGCGACCAGGAGAGGCGGGATCCCGGCTCGCGTCATGTTCATGGGACAGTCGGAGGAATCAAAGTTGATCGGCGTCTCCTTCCACCTGTGGTGAAGCGCTGCAGTGGGGGTAGGAGTTATCGAGGCCACCGCTCAACTCAAGGTCTTGACCGCATTCCGGGACGTGGGATCCCAAGACCCCCCCCCCCCAAAGATGATGTGGAGTGTCTTGTGACGCTCGCGGTCGCTGCTAGCGTCTGAGTCTTCATCTTGGTGGACCGCCTTGATGGCCTGTTCAGGCTTATGGTACTCCATCTCCACATCATCATTGACCTTGGGGTCAACCTTTTGCTTGCCCTCCTGCTGGTGGAAGGGTGCACCTTCAGGGTGATATTGTGCCCGCTCTTGGTATCGCTCAGCGCACATCTTGATCTCTCGACGGTCGCTTGTGTTGTGGTCGTGAGTCTTGTGCATCGGGCATGGCTCGAAGCTGTCGTCAGTAGAAGGTGGCTGACACGGGCGTTTGTCAGGGCATGGGGTTCTGGAACAACCGATCGCAACTGCTGCCGCGACGGGTGCCCTCTACAGCGGCTTGTTCTGGCCGTCGCCCCGATTTTTGCTCTTCTTTTTGCCTCTACCCTGGGTAGTGACACCCTCACCGGTCTGGTCGGCTTTACTTGCCCCGGAGGTGGGCTGTTAGTGCTATTCACGGCCTTCTGCCGCCCTGGCGCACCGGTTGGTGATGGAGAAGAGCTAAGAGATGTCTTGTACATTGTGCGTGGCTAACTTCTCGAGCATCTTCCTATCTCGCACTCCCTGCCGAAATGCCAATATGTCAGAAGCATTTGGGTTGTTCGAGATGGAGTTGCATACCTGGGAGAACCACTGGATGAACGAATGTAGCATCTCCTTTGGTTGCTGATGCACGGTGTGGAGGTCGAGCATGGTGTCGGGGCACATGTAGGGGCTATCGAAGTTCGTCGTGAACTGTCAGCAGAGCTCTTCCCAAGAGGTTATGGACCCCTCGGGTAGGTTCATGAGCCATGACCGGGCTGAGCCGGCCAGGGCGACGGGGAAATTGTTCGCCAGGGTGACCTCATCCACTCCTGCAGCAAGGAGTGTTGTTGTGTAGATCTGTAGGAACTCGGCGGAGTTAACGCTTCCGTCTAACTTCTCCAGCAGGTGTGGCTGGAACTTGCGTGGCCACTTCGTTAGGCAGAGGTACAGAGATAGGGTTGTGCACCCTCCGATGGCCTTCATCAGAGAAGCGTACGGTCCAGCATACCCTGGGGGGTCTGCTGCGCACCGTACAGTGAATGCGGTGCTGCAGCCTGCACGACGTGCGGCTGTCGCGGAGCTTGCAGCGAAGCATTCTACTGTTGCAGAACCTATTGTGGAATCTGCTGCACCGAATACTGCTGCTGTGGCACCTCCTGCGCAGAGTACTGCTACTGTGGCACCTGCTGCACAGAGTACTATTTGGGGGCGGTCGACCTAGTATAATCTTGATGAGGAGGCGGTGGAGGGTTTACCTGTGGTGCATCTCGGACGGAGGACGCCTCCTGCTCAGGCCCTTGAGGGTCGTACTCGGCCTCAAGGTTACACCGTCTCTCCCGCTGCTGCTCGATGATGATGCGGTTGTATTCATGAGCTCTAAGGTGGTCAAGCTCATCCCTTAGGTTGACCATGGGGATCCTGCCAGCGCTAGTAAGCCTGGTGGAGCAGAAGTTGGTGGAGTAACGATCGATGGATGGTATACGCGACAGCAACACGTGATGTCTCCCTCTGACGAGGGAGTTGATGGTCGCAACGACGAGGTGATCAATGTAGTGGACCCACTATTGAGCCACTCCTTGGGAAGCGTTCAAGGACGGTGGATGGTGGAGAAGGGCCCTGGTTGCTACCTGTTGATGGATATTATATACCAATTCCATCCGTCAATATAACTCAATTATGTGAAGGAATTGTCATTTCTTGCACACATCACCTTTTTATTTAATCTACTTCACTTGTCCTTGGAGAAATAGAGCATGCAGGAAATGAGGTAAAAGACGGGGAGCAATCTTATAAAATACCATCCTAGCCAATCAAGCATCAACATGTGGCACCACATGGATCAAATGGCCCACAAACAGAAGTATATGAGGCCATCCAACGGTGTAGCACCCATATCAAGGGATGGGACCTACTTGGCAGTGACCTGGAGAAAGAACACAAGAAATGGTGCAGAGACTAGGTCGACCGACCCCCCTAGTCGACTGACTTGGTCCTGGTGCCAAACTCGGTCAATCCTGACGTGTTTGCTTCTCCTGGCTTGAAGAAGTCAGTGGTGACTGATTCACACACTTTTAGTAGTGGGAACCGACCCTTATCCACCTATAAATAGGACCCCCTACCCTCACTTCACACACAACACTTGAGTATTCATCCATTGTAGACACTATTCTCCATAGGTTTAGAGGAGTGTAGGCTGTAGAGAGGTGAGTCTCTAGTCCATAGTCCAAGTAAGAGAGGAGTACAAAAAGTATTTTCCCAATTCCTAATTGGGAAAGGTATGGCTCCCATATTTCTATTTGTATTTGTGACTTTGCCCTTAATAAAGATGTTATCTTTAGCCTTCTACTGTTCATATACTTGGATGAAGCGTTTGTTGTTTGATTGTGGATTCCATATATGTGGTAGGACTGGTATTTATGATTTACCATACCATTCTCATTATATCATCATGAACACTAAGACCCCCACTATAGTCTAATTAGTTGTGACATGATTATGTTAATATGAATCACTTATGCTATGTATTAACATTGGTTCAACGATGATTTAGTTCATTGCCTTAGGATGGCTTATGCCCAGGCTCTTAAGGTAATTACTTAATATGATAGCATGGTGCTAGGATAGATAAGTAGCGATGAATGTCTCGTAGACCCACAGACTAAAGAGGTAGGGAGTAGATGGTGACAACCCTATCTGTCCTTTGTAATCCTCCATGTTCAGCTATGCCACAGGCTCTTGGCAAGAGTTATCCTAGTGTTTCTAGGGGTAAACCCATGCTCGATGTGTTAATCAACTTAGCATGAGAATTCATATTTGATATGATCCTTAGTAACGAACTTAGGCTATGTATATGTATATTAGAAGCATAGTAGGAGTATCTACCTAACTCTTAGCATAGTCCCTCTTTGCCTCATCTACCCCCCATAGGATAGAATGATCTTCTCTGTGTCACACTAACTCCAAATTATCATTTACCCATCCTTGCTAGAACCCTACCTAGACCAACCTATCCTCTCTATTTGATGATTGCTTTGCTTCCACCTAGCCTTCCTTTGGGAGAAGATAAATTACACCCTTTGAGAATACTCTGAAAGGGGAAATGCTACATCGATAGATTTCGTGCGCTTGCGGGTTTATATCTGTGATTTAAGAACTATCAATAAGCATTTCTGGCACGATTGCTAGAACGATTTGTTAGTAGTGCATAGGAAATATCAACAAGCATTTCTATTGCCGTTGCCAGGGAAGGCAGCCAAAGTATTGCACGATTGAGTGAATAGGATAGGACCCTGGGTAGGTTTTAGTAGTATAACCCTTCTTGTTTTCACATTTTATGTGAAAATAGGATAGTTTATGTCTGGTTTCCGCTTGCCGGAAAACTTTGTTGAAGACCTCGAATACCTTCTGAGACATCGACCTCGTGTCGTTACTCCTCAGAAGCTTCGAGCGACAAAGCAAGCCAGCGCAACTGCACCAAAAATCAAAACACCAATGGCCCAGAAGACCCTTCGTGAGTTTTTGGCTCCCTCTCCTAACAATGTGCCTATTGGGCCCACTGTTAAAACGGGAGATGTGAACTTCGAAATCAAGATTGGCCTGATCACAATGGTGCAAGCCAACCTATTTTGTGGGAAGGCTAATGAGGATGCAAGTGCTCACTTGAAACAGTTCCTTGAGATTTGCAGCACTTTTAAGATCAAGGGCGTATGTCCTGATGCCTCATCTTAGGTTGTTTCTGTTTTCTCTTCTTAGGAGAGCGAAATAGTGGTTCTATGTGAACCGAAGTGCTAAAGACAGTTGCGAGAAGTGTTCTACAGCATTCCTCGTCAGTTCTTTCCATTGGGCAAGACCAATGCCCTACGTGGGAGGAGTTCCAGCTTCTAGCAAGATGCTAAGGAGTCTATTCCCGAGGCTTGGAAAAGTCTTCAGGAGTACATCCTGGCCTGTCCCCACAATGGGATGGATGATTGGCGCATTATCCGGAACTTCTACAACAGGCTGATCCCTTCCGCCCGTGACCATGTTGATGCTGCTGGTGGAGGTGCCTTCTTCTCATTGGCGGTGCCCAAAGCCAAAGATTTGATTGAGAAGATGGTGACAAACATGGGTTGGAGCAACGAGCGTCTCCATACCTGCTAGCGAGGCTTGCACACCTTGAAGGAGGTGGACATGATCGCTCCCAAATTGGACCTCCTCATAAATAAGATAGATGGACAATCCAATGGTAAGGTATGTGGCAATGCCTGTGCTGTAGACTATCACATCACATGTGAAGTTTGTGGCAAGACGGGCCATTTGGGCAATGACTCCCAGAAACCCATGATGATGCCCTATACATAGCCAACAATGGCTATCATCCAGGACGTCAAGAGTGGGGCCAACCATGCCCATTCTTTCAAGGATGGTAGTACAACAATGGCAATAATGGAAATCAGCCCAACTTGAGAGAGCTTGCCATTAGCCAACTGAAGATCAATGATGCTCTATGCAAGAAACGGTCGGCTAAGGACAAGACCCTAAAGAGCATTAATGTCAAAATTGAAGGACTATCCTCGGCCTTCAAGAATCAATTGAGCTTCAACAAGATGTTGGAGACTCAGTTGGCTCAACTTGCTTCAGTTGTCCCTCCAATGGAAAAAGTGAATGTGGTGGCTACGAGAGGTGGTAAGACCACTCGTGACCCACTGTATCTCACATAAGAGAAGAGGACAACTACAAAGGAGAAGGAGGATGTCCCAGTTGGCATAGGTGAACCACCTAGTGAGAGAATGGCCAAGCAGTTTGAAGACACCAACTTATTGCCATTTCCTCACAGGCAAAGGAAGCCAACATTGGATGAGAAATTCAACCATTTTGTTGAGGTTATCCAGAAAATCCACATCAATGTTCCCTTGATTGATGCGATGCAAGTACCCACTTATGCTTGCTATCTCAAGGACATATTGAATAACAAGCGGCCATTTCCCACTACTAAGGTTGTCAAGCTTACGGAAGACTGCAGTGCAGCCATCCTTAATAGGCTTCCAGAGAAGGACCCTGGATGTCCTACGATATCATGCTCAATTGGGGCTCACTACTTTGACAAGGCCCTTTGTGACCTTGGAGCAAGTTTGAGTGTGATGCCCAAGGTGATTTTCGACCAGCTGAACTTCACGGAGCTTACTCCAACACCAATGTAGCTCCAACTGGTTGATTCTTTAGTCCGTTATCCAGCGGGTATTACTGAATACGTTCCAGTAAAAATCAGGAATTGCTTCATAACTATGGGTTTCGTGGTGCTTGACATGGAGGTCGAGAAGGATATGCTGCTCATTCTTGGGCAACCATTCCTTAGCATCGCGAAGGCTTGCATAGATGTGGGAGCTGGAGAAATCCACTTCCATATCAAGGGCAAGGAGGAGAAGTTTAACTTTCACCCAAAGTTGGACCAATGATCCATGATCCACATCAAGTATGGGCCAAATGTTAAGCGCATTCAAGAGGTCAAAATCACATCTCTAGAGGTGGGCCCGCTCATCGCATTCATGAGAAATTTGATCTATGCGGAGAACCCGTCTTATTGTCCACGCCGACATCCCAGGAATACAGAGAAGTCAGAGCCTCCCCAAAGGCCCAGGTCCACCAAGCCGCCAAAGAAAAAATGGCAGAAGAAGCAACACAAGCCGTACGAGCCCATCCCTCCAGGCCCGGATGTCAAGAAATGAAGAAGGAGGAATGTCCATCTCATTGGATGGTGGTGAGACCTAGCCAATAGGTTATATTTGTAGTTATCCTTTATTGATTTTTCTTTTCTCTTCATTTGGTTTTCCCCATTTAGTTTGATTTTCCCCGCTGCATATTTGAGTTTTCCTATCAAGTTGAGAAACTTATATTCTCAACTATCATTTTTATCTCTTTGTTTTATTTTTCACAAAAAAATGTTGGGTTTTGAAAATAGAGTTTTTATTCAAAAAATAATTTTTCTAAGCTGCAAAAGTGGTAATTCACCAACGTGTTAATTCCATAGCCATTGGGGAGCCACATGCCAAAAGGGAGAACAGGGGGCCCACATTGCAGTGCGGCCGACCTCCCTATTCAACCGACATGGGGAAAGACCCATTTTGGCTGTCTCTCCTCCAACGGCTACATTTGATTCCCTTGTGACCGTTGGGGAGTGTACACTATAAATGGCGACCGTGAGGAGCACTCCTATTCACACTTCACCTCATTTCATACCTCCCCAAAGTCACTCTTAGCTCACATTGTTTTTCTTTATCTTTATTGAAGCACTCTTGCTCAAATCCAAACCAAAAAGGTTTTGCTTTTGTTTGTATTTGCAATTTGCTCTCAAGCTCTTCAAGGGAAGATTCATAGAGGGTTTTGCTTTCACTAACATCACCTCTTTCGAGTTTTTGCTTTGTTGTGTTCTTGCTTGTTGTGGCCATGAAAGGAATGAAGAGGATGTTTGGGAAGAGGAAGGAGGTTGCAAGCTCAAGCCATGATGGGACTCAAGTACACGCCCCTCTTCCGTTGCTACACCATGCTCACGGAGGAGGAGTGTATGTGAGGACACTCCCATGGGTGAAAGGAGCAACCTGCACCGACTTCTTCATGATGACGACCTCGACACACAAAGTGAAGTTGAAGATCAAGCACGCAAGCTCCTCCAAGATCGTGAGTTTTCTCATATGAAAGCTTATGATCCGGATTTGATCTCCAAAATAGGTATGAATTTCGAATTCTTTTCCATTTAGCATGCACTAGGATGGAACATTTTTGCTCGCATAGAGGAGAGAGGTTCACGCCTTCTATCCATGCAAAGATTCCTTTGGACACTTAAAATAGGATTTTATGGTATTTCTTTTAGGTTATTTCAAAAAGAATACAACATACTATGCAAAGAATTAAGTGAAAACCTAGGCTTCCATAAAATGTTGTTTGCTAGATTTAGACGCTTTGCCTAACTTTAACAAACAAAGTTTTTGGCAAGATTTAACTAGTGAGGTCAGATGTAGTGCACCTAGGAATAGCCACTTGCACAACCCTACTTTACGCTTCATGCATAGATGGGTGGCTATGACTATGTTCCCTAGAGGAGATGTAAGGGTAGTGCGTGATGATGAGCTGAAAATTTTATTTGCCATGATTAAAAAGATAAAAGCTGCTCTAGATGTTGCCATGATGACACAATGGTTAGATTACATTCCAAGAACAAGGCCAATTGAATGCACTTCATTGATTACCCATATTGCTACTAGGGTAGGAGCACTAGAATATTCTTCATTTGAGTATATTGAAAATGAGAGAGAATTGATTAATGAAGATTATTTAATGCAAGGACATACCCTTAAGCATGATCAAGATGGCTCTTTGTTATTTTATTATCCTGACTTTGTCAATGAAATTCGATTACCTAACTTGGATTATCATTTGTACAAATGTTGGAGGCTAACCATTGATCTTCTTCCCACTGAGGATGCCCGAAGAAGTAATGTCTCTGGCAGGGTAACTAGAAGCCGTACAAGGAGAGCGGCCATGCCTACGACAACCTCCACGGTCCATGAGTACAAAGGGGAAGAGAACCCAACGGGTGATGCACCCGGATGGACTCAACCTCCACCGTATGAGACTGAAGGTCCGTCTTGGCATGGATGGTCAGGTGCCGTGTGGGAGCCACCCCTATCCACTTCAAGCTCTAGCAGCTTGCCTCCAACGTCCATGACAAGATGTTGTTCCTCTTCGGCTAGAAGTCATCATGACTATAGCCAAGGAATGATGGATCTCACTAGACATATGGAAGACTTGAAGTGAGAATGGGTGATATCTACGTTACTCTCCAAGAGCATGTCCAAGGTACCCAAGATTGGAACAACACATGGATGCTCAATTCACCAACTTCAACTCCACTCTACAACAAGAACAGGCCGATCTCATGACATACTTCTGTCATCAATGGTTTAACCCTCATCATGGAGGTGAGTGAAGAACAAGCTTGGGAGAGGACCCCCACTTGAGGTAAATTGTATCACACCCCTTGCATATTTATTTTCCATTCACCCATCATCCACCTTGCATATAAAAAAACTAAAGTAAAGTACTATAGATTTGTTTTCAAATAAAATAAAAGGTGTGCGGTAAGAATGACTTGGAATTCACATAGATGAAATGATGAATAGTTGCTATGTTTTAATTTTCCTAAGTCTCTAGTTTACAACTTATTATTCTCCAACATATTGTTATTATCGGCTAAAATTGCTTTTGCCTTGATTTAGAAATTGTGGGTAGCAAAAGCTTAATCCATTTAAGTTGTTGTGAGATATGATGTAGTGATAAGGCTACTATTCCTAGTTTGAAAGTGAAACTTAGACTTCTGGAGAAATTCTAAAAAGATTTAAGTTACTATCATTTGATTGGAAATACCTACCAAAGTCATATGATACATTACATTGATAGACCTTATGCATATGCTATTTGACTTCACATTGAGCTTTGTCAAACTAGTATAGACCTATGTAAGATTTCATTCATTACTTTTTGAATTCAACACTTCACTTGCACATGCTATACTTCGACACTAGAAGTAAGCAAAATCCCATCATATCATCAGTCCACAATAAAAAGAGAAACTCCAAATCCATCATGCTTAGTACTCTCTCTCAAAATTTATTGCATAAAAAAGGAGTAGAAGACATGGCTACAAGAAAAAGAAAAATAAAATGTATGCTTACATCATAAGCATGAGAAAAAAAAGTAGCCATGTTTCATCCCGGCAAAATAAGAGAGTCCACTCAAAAAGGAGTCATCTAAAATATCCACATCCACTCCAGTCTGTCACACATGCACAAGTCTTCAATCAAATAGTTTTGAATTGATTTCTCCTAAGGCTTGCTTTTTTGACTTAGCAATATTATGTGTGCAAATATGCCTACTATATTCCCTACCAAGCTCCACATACAAGCTTTATTTAGAGGTAGGATGAAACTAAAAAATGCATTGGTTAGGACATATTTCCACTACACATAAAGGAGAGACTGAGAGAATCAAATTGAGATACTTAAAATCTAAATTGAACTCTTCGTAATTTGAGTGGAACTTGAATTGTAGGGTATGTGTGCTCCATTTGCTGTTCTATATTTCAACCACCCATGAATAGGAGATGGCATAAGCCCCATAATGACTCAAGATGGGTGAAGTACCATACCAATTTTTGCAATACTAGGTAGAGTATTCTGTTGTGCACATGGTACTTGTGAAAAATAGAACATTGTAACACTCCTAATCATCAACCTAAAGTCTTGACTTTGCTCGAGACGAGCAAAGGATAAGCTTGGGAGAGTTTGTTGATGACTGTTATATACTTGTTTCACCCATCAATATAACTCAATTATGTGAAGGAATTGTCATTTCTTTCACGCATCACCTTTATATTTAACCTATTTCAACTTGTCCTTGGAGAAATAGTGCATGCAAGAAATTATTGCAGAAAATGAGGCAAAAGAGGGGGAGCAATCCTATAAAATACCATCCCAGCCAATCAAGCACCGACATGTGGCACCACATGGATCAAATGGCCCACAAACATAAGTATCCGAGGCCATCCAACGGTGTAGCACCCATATCAAGAGATGGGACCCACCTGGCAGTTATCAGGAGAAAGCACACGAGAAATGGTGCAGAGACCATGTCGGTCGACTTGGTCCTGGCGCCAAACTCGGTCAATCACCACGTGTTGACTCCTCTCGGGTTGCAGACAGTGGTGACTGATTTGCGCGCTTTCGGTGGCAGGAACCGACCCTTCTCCACCTATAAATAGGACCCCTACCCTCAATTCACGAACACACCACTTGAGTATTCATCCATTGTATACACTATTCTCCTTAGGTTTTGAGGAGGTAGGCTATAGAGAGGAGAGCCTCTAGTCCATAGTTCGACTAGGAGAGGAGTAGAAGGAGTCTCTTCCCAATTCCTAATTGGGAAAGGTATGGCTCCCATATTTCTATTTGTATTTGTGACTTTGCTCTTAATAAAGATGTTATCTTTAGCCTTTTATTGTTCATATACTAGGATGAAGCGTTTCTTGTTTGATTGTGGATTCCATATATGTGGTAGGAGTAGTATTTATAATTATGCTATACCATTCTCATTATATCATCATAAACACTACAAACCCCCACTACAGTCTAATTATCTATGACATGATTACATTAATATGAATCCTTATGCTATGTATTAACAATTGTTCAACGATGATTTAGTTCATTGCCTTAGGATGGCTTGTGCCTAGGCTCATAAGGTAATTACTTAATACGCTAGCATGGTGCTAGGATAGATAAGTAGTGTTCAATGTCTTGTAGACCCACGGATTGAAGAGGTAGGCAGTAGGTGGTGACATCCCTATCTGTCCTTTGTAATCCTCCACGTTCGGCTATGCCACATGCTCTTGGCGGGTGTTGTCCTAGTGTTTCTATTGGTAAACCCATACTCGATGTGTTAATCAACTTAGCATAAGAATTCATAATTGATATGATCATTAGTAACTAACTTAGGCTATGGATATGTATATTAGAAGCAGAGTAGGAGTATCTACCTAACTCTTAGCCAAGTCCTTCTTTGCCTCATATACCCCCCTTAGGATAGAATGCTCTTGTGTATGTCACACTACCTCCAAATTATCATGTACTCATCCTTGCTAGAACCCTACCTAGACCGACCTATCCTCTCCATTTGATGATTGCTTTGCTTCCACCTAGCCTTCATTTGGAAGAATATAAATGACACCCTTTGGGAATACTCTAAAGGGGAAATGCTACATCGATAGATTCCGTGCGCTTGCGGATTTATATCTATGATTTAAGAACTATCAAAAAGCATTTCTGGCACCATTGCTAGGAATAATTTGTTAGTAGTGCATAGGAAATATCAACACTGCCAGAGCGCTCTCCGGACTTGATGTCGGTGGCTCTAGGGGCGCCGACTGGGTTAGGATGCCACGGGATACGCTACCCTGGCCAGCTGCATCTATGTGGGGGCGTGACAGACCAGAGCGCACCCTGCGTAGGATCCGGTCACAGGACGGCGACCATAGGAACAGCCATCCTTAGGCTTGATGTTCACCATTGTGGTGAAAGCGCAACCACTTTTAGAGGAAAAACCCCCCTACCTGGCGTGCCAAATGTTAAAGTGTTCATGCAACACTTCCCCTGGTCCTGCTTTGAGAGCAGCCCGCAGAGGTTCTTGATCGGCAGGGCTTAGTCCTCAAGCAAGGTTGCACATATGAGAGATGGAGAGATAGTGGTTTTACGTGGTTCAGGACGCTGGACCATAATACCCAACTCCACGGTGTGAGATGTATTGTCTGGGTGGTGAAATGCGTGTGTGTAATGGTGGCGGTCCGGTCCTTATATAGACAAGGTTGGACGCCTTACAAGTGGGGTTTGGGGCCCGACAGGTGGCCCCGTGGCGGTCTTATCCTATATATCTAAGGATTCTCGCATAAGCTTCCTCTAACCATGGCTTGAAGATTTGTCATCTTGCCGCCTCAGATGCCAGTGGCCCATGTGTAGCCGTTGATGATAGCAGGGGATGTCCCGTCCAACTGTCCTTTCACCGTAAGCTACCCACTTGGCGGACTGGGGTAGGCCTCTGACATCATCATTGTGATGTGATTGGGTGTAGTGGTACCTGACAATAGGCATGCGTCGCGTCATGCTCCTGGGGAAGGCACATGTCTTCAATGCCTAATTTAGACAAGGCACACCACCCCTTAACTCCTGCAACCCACCGTCCAAGGCATGTGGCAGCATGGGAGCTAGCCTCTGCGGGGAAGGTCGGGTCCTGCACTGTGGGCCACGTGGCAGCCCCAAAGCCCATCCCTGAGGTGAGCTGGGGATTCGGGACTGCAAGACATATGGTAGAGCTGGAGCCCGCCTCTGCGGGAGGTGGCCGACCCGGTGCTTTGGACCACGTGGCAGCACCGGAGCCCACTCCTATGGAGGAGCGGGGTCCCGTCCCGCTGGACACATGGCAGCTCGGGAGCCCGTCTCTTCGGGGGAGTTGGGCCCCTTCTTGAGGTCCATGTGGCAACGCCAGAACCCGTACCTGAGGAAGGCCGTAGTCCAGGCCTTCTAGACATGTGACGCCATCGGACCCTGCCTTAGAAGGGAGGCAGGGTACTTAAGTGCTTTTAGCCTGTGCGCGAGGGTACTCGGTATGCTGGGTACCGACAACTACGGTTCAGTAACGGAGATTGAAAGGCATGTGCTTCTGGACGAAGCAAGAACCATAATCCGGATACTGTCATCGTGTTCATGTAATTATGCTTCAATATTATGCATATTGTCCCCTTTTTTGCTCTGTTACATCTTTCTGTTTGCATATAATTGGAGTCGTGCTATCCTACTGCAGACGGGCAGCCTGTAGTACTAGTGATGTGTCTGAGTATTCTTGGTAGTTTCTCATTTGGGATCCCGTGCTACCTGAATGGCCTACTCACTTGAAAAATCAATGTCGATGGAAGGTCTGGAGTGTGCGGTCTGCTTAGCCCGGTCCTGCACCCTAAGTATGCACACTCTACCGTTCCGACGTTGCAACAAAGTAAGGCGGGTCCAAACAGCACACGTTCCTAGGTGAGGCAGCAACCAGCACCTAAATACTATCACACTGAATTACTCTTGCCCTGTAGCCCGGCTAAGCAACGTAAGCAACAACAAACTGAGGGTAGGAAGATTGTAACCAATGAGCAATATTACTCTTTCTATTGTCACTCTTGTGCAGGTCCTAGTTCACCCTTGTTCGGGCTCCGCCATCGAACCTCAAGCTCCAACACCGACACCTCCCAAGGGGCTCAGCATCGATGTTCTTAGCATTGATGATGGTGGCCCCATCTACGAAATCGTCGCCTCTCCCGAGATGGACCCAGGGGCCACTTTCGTTACCCTGCAGACTGGGTACCCCCGCATACAAGAAAGAGAAGACGCTGGATCCCACCTCTCAAGAGATGAAGTACCCAGAGCCTACCACGTGTCCCGCAGCTCCGGACCTGCCTCCCTCCTAAAGGTGGCTCTGGTGCTGCCACGTGATCTGCAGCTTTGGACCTTCGGGGGTCACGTGTTCTGTAGCTTCGCACCTGCCTCCCTCCTAAGAGTGGCTCCGGTGATGCCACATGTCACGTGGCTCCGGACTCACCTTCCTGCCAAGGGTGGCTCCGGTGCTGCCACGTGCTCCGTAGCTCTGGACCCGACCTCCCGACTGGAGGGCTCCGGTGTTGCCACCTGCCCTGCGGTTCATGAAAGCGACGTGTGCACTCAAGATCACATTAACGCACCTTCAAGGTAGCATTAATGCGTCAACAAGACTACGCCATCAAGACACATTACCATGCTATCATGATCTATTAACGTGTCATCGAGACCATGTTAATATGTTATCAAGACCCATTAGCGTGCCTTCAAGACCACATTAATACGCTTTCAAGACCAACTAACCTGTGGCCACGTGTCGGGCCTCGGTCATAATGTAAGCTATCGCCCCTTAGCATCTAAAAGGACCGAGCAACCACCGACAGAGAAAGGCCAACTTAGGCTGGACTCAATTCACTCACGCCCAATGCTCACTTAGAGACACAATCGCAAGTAATACAACACACATACTCCTGTGAACGTAGGGTATTACGCTACGGCGGGCCTAACCACATTAATCTTCGGCGTTCACCAATGTTCATCTAGCTCGTAGATCCAGGTAATTCACCCCTCCTAAAAAAGAACCTCCGCGGGCAGCTGCATAGCGGTACCAGGGGAAGTATCGTTGGCACACTTTGACAACAAGGGACACAATTTTCCCGAGGTTCAATCCTAGAAAGGGATCTCCTTTCTATAGAAGTCCTGAAATGTTACCGCTGGGATCATGAAAGTTCGGACTAGTCTGTGGCTAGTATGGTGTGGTGAAAAACCTGTGCCTAGTTGTGTCTCGCCACCTTTGAGGTTTGAAGTGCACTGAACCCTAAAACCTCAAACTAGTCCGCATAGGGACCGGACTAGTCCGATGTGGAACAGTAAGGTATAAAGGACTCGTCCTTACATGAAGGGACATGTTTGATGTGTAACAGTGAGTTACATCGGACTAGTCCTAGTAACTTTGGACAAGTCTGAAATGAAACAGTGGGATTGAACGGACTAGTCCGTACAATATTGGACAAGTCTGACGTCATACAGTGAGTGCTTGTCTGTGAAAAATGAACAAGTTTGCGCTTTGCAGACTAGTCTGGTATGAGAACGGACAAGTCTGATATCATACAATGAGGTGGTCAGACTAGTTCGATATTGTCCGGACTAGTCCGATGTACGACTTTGTACTTATTTATGTTTATCCCTCATTCTTCCCGTACGATAAGTGAGCTATTGAGGGATGTATCTCACACACACTCTAAACACAAAGAATTAAACTAAACATCCGCCTTCAAATGAGTTTCTTCCATCAAAACTTTCCTTTTTCCCTTTTTATGTTTTTCATTTCTCTCAACTAAAACAACTTTATTAAAATTTTACTTGTTTTTCATCAATCATCTAAAACTCGCACGGGTTGTCTAGATGCACTTACAGTTCCTCACTCAAACGCGCACGTGTGTGACCTTTGTTGCGGTGGAGGAGGAGACTCACCAGACTTCGGTGAGCGACATGTACCCCCTACATTGGGATGAGGGTGTGTTTGGAGCGGTAAGTCATTTACTACAATAATTTATATATTTAACATAAGATTAAATTGACTAACACTTTCGTTTTGCAAACTCTGCACGTCAACCAGGCTCTATACTAGTCTGAGTTTTTGTACGACCGACTAGATGATGGCTTTGACATTACGCCCACGGACGTCAAGGCAGCCGTCGGAAGGATCCGCTCCATGCCTCTACAGGCACTGGACGTGGCACAGAGCTCGTCGCAACTTTGGCAGCGGCGCATACGTCGATGGACTACTGTACTGGAGTAAGCGTGGTCGTCCCAGCTGACAGAGCCGTCCCAGCAGGTACCTTCTCACAGCCGTCCCAGCCGAGCGTGTCGGGAGCGAGCAACACCTTCACTGATGGTAGGTTTCAATTCCCACTTAATTAATTTCAAATTTATTGTATTATTAGTATTCCATAATATTGTTTCTGTGAGCAGCCTTCACCGGTTCGGTGCCGCCGCGCCCCTAAGATTTCGAAGATGTCATGGGTGACGACAACATCGTGACCTTCAAGTTTGTGGATCTCATGGATCCTGACTATCGGCACACATGCCTGTTGATATAGGAACCTTAGACCTCGCAGTTCGGCAGCCAAGTGCCCCAGTTCAGCACTCAGGCACCACCACTGCCGGCACATGACCCGTTCCCAAGCTCACCGCCACCGCCGCCTCGTCCACACCAGCAGACGGGATCACCATCGCAGTTAACTTTCTTTGAGGATCACCTTCTCCGGGGTAGGGCTAGGAGCAATAATAGGCCGCAACGAGGGAAAAAAGGGAGCACACTAGTGTATGTACCATGTACTATATTTTTTGGTTGATATAGTTTTTTATATTTTATATGTTGTTACAATATTTGTTTTCATATCATTGACATTTTCTAATATCGTACACACATTTTTTCTAATTTATTACATTTTAATTCACTTAACATAACAAAAATTAAAAAAACAAAAAAATGGATCTCGCCCTTCCAACCAGCCAGAGACCTGCCTGAGGAGCCTCCTGCAAAATGCCACCTGTTCTCGCCCCGCCAAGAGTCGAGACCCGGTGGCAATTTTACATCATGAACCTCCAACCAAAAATAGCCATCATTTTAGCCCCTCAGCAATGGTCTTGCCGTGTCGAGGGGCGAGATCTTTAGTCTTGCCATGCTACGGGGCAAGATCAAGTCTCTCAGCGTCGAGGGTCAAGAGGATCAGAGTTTCTCCATTGTTTCAAACTGGCACCTCATTTTATAAACTAAAATTAAAATAATACTATTTTTGAAAAAAGAACTCGTTGGGTTGCGTTGTGTTACCTCTTCCATGTGAGGGATGAATATGAGCACCCGATAGGTATCTATGGACTTTTAAACAATAGACTAGAGATTCATTTTTCCTATCACAATTTAATAACCAGCCACTACTACAAAAAGCTTTATCTCAGGTGGCTCTAAACATATTATCACAAGCGGATTTTAAAATCGTCTGAAACGAAGAGCTTGTGAAAATGGAAACACCCGCCTGTGAAAACTTTATCACAGACGGTCGTTACATTCAAGCATCCGCCTGTGAAGATTAATTATCACAGGCGGTACATATCATCGGAAGAACGCCTGTGATAAAACCTTTTTTGCTGGTGGTTCTTTACCTATGAGGATCCGCATATGAAAATGTCTTATCACCGGCGGTTCTTCAGCTACGAGGATCCACCTATGAAAATGTCTTATCACAGGCAGTTCGTTAGCTACGAGGATCCGCCTGTGAAAAAATATACCCTTTTCAGTACTGCATCCTGTTATTTCTAATTTCCAGCTCAAATTCAAATACACATTCACACACAATACGAACAATATATTTTAATAAGCAACATTGACACACATCACAAATATAAGTCATCTCATATACATACAATGCAAGTACTATACAATACATCTTTCATAGTTTACATGTTTCATCACTAAAAACTGTTTTGATGTTTATACGGGCTAAGTTCTGGCACATCAGCAAGTAGACATGTGTTGTCGAAGAACAACCCTTTTCGGTGAAAAACTTCACGATGCATGAAAGTACACGGTTCACTCGTGATCTTGTTTGACTCCTGCACCAGGGATATCTCTAGAAACCAGTCATTCTTGGATCACATTCTTGTGCTGCAATGAAACACATAATAAAGTTTAGAATTTGTTGGTAACAACGAAAACATAATATAAGTATTAAAATATGCTAGTGACGATGAAAATATATCTCAAAAGTATGAAAATACAATATTGACACTAAGGATAACTTACATCCTCACAATTCACTCTACATTTGCAGGCGATCAAAAGATGCTCGCATATATAATATCCTCATGAGACACTACTAGGAGGTTGCTTGGGATAAGGAAAGTATGTTGATACATTCATTGCATCCTTATTAGCACGTCGCTCACCGCATAGTTATTTCCAGTAAAACCGCCAAGTGTTGTCACAGACGGTCCCTAACTAAAGTCCGTTTGTGAAAACATCGGGAAAATCACAGCTATATTTATTGAAGACCGCCTGTGACAGATGAGTCAGTTAGAGGCAGTTATTCATTAAGTGCCGTCTGTGAAAATTTATATATTTATCCATGCAGTTTTGTTTTGTAAACCGCCGGTGATATTCGATCATCACAAACGGCTATTAAATTATTTGATATCACAAGCGTATTTTTTACGGATAGCTTGAGTAAAAAATAGAGGCGACTGTGAAAATGCTTTTTGTAGTAGTGATATGAGATCCATGGATATGGTTCCACCCCAATCCCTATATGCGACGATGGTCTTGCGTATTCCGACGCGTTTCTACAGGAGCAGTCTGGTGTCCGGAAGTTAGCTAGAAGTCTCAGACAGAAGAAAGCTTGCTGTTTCTTGGAAATCAAATGCTAAACGTTCCACGTAAGAGAGCGCCGTACGTGAGCGTTCTCAGTTATACTGAGAACTACTACCTTCAGTTTTCTTTTATTCGCGTTGGAAAAGGGTAGCTAGTTTAAAATTTACACTAATAACTTGCATGTCGTATCAAGAACAAAAGGAAATAAGAGGGGTTAGTTAAAGATTGCACAAATTCGTCGTTAACTGGGAGCTGATCAAATATCGTGTTCAGAACAAAGCCAAGGCAGTGATGCATCAGCATGGACGGAGCCTTTCCTGTAATGGGCCAAAGTGGCATGCCCTGCCCAACTTTGCCAGGCAAAAGGATTTGAGCTTTTGCACCATTGTGTTTCTGTTTCATCCTGTTATGCTAGCTCATCCCGTAGGAGATTCGAAGGAAAACAAGGGGATCTTACAATCAGTTTCTGTATGCATCTGGAGCAAGAATACATACGGCTCGAACTCGAAGGAAGGAAAAAAACAGAAATCCTATTTTTCAGGTGCCTGAAAATAAGTTTCAGTTCAGGCAACCCTTCATTTGCTTTGAGATTCGTGGAGGTGAACATTTATTTCTTCCACCTCTCTTCAACCCTAGACCCGATCCACTCTAGTGCTGGCGACGCCCGCGGCTCCTGCGGCAGTCCGGCGGCGCGGAACCCGCTGCTCCCCAACGGTGGCGGCGCGACGCCCGTGGCTCCCCAGCGGCGACGGTGAGGAGACGACGGCAGCTACGCCGGCTACGTTGCGTGCGGAGGCGATGGCCCGACGGCGGTTGGGCGTGCGGGACGCTAGCGGCTCAACGGCAGCGGCCCGATGGTGGCTTCTCGAGCTCGACAGCGGCGATGTGGAGGTGCCTGCGGTGCGGCGGCTCAACGCAGGTGACGAAGGCATGACGGTGGCGGCGGCGCCGGCCACGAGGAAGAACAGGCAAGTTTTTTGTTAATTGTTACTCTGTATTTGTAATCCGTAATTTCTAAGATTATGTCTATTGTAAAATAAGCAAACAAAAAATATTGTAATTGATTGAGCTATAAAATTAAGAGTTAATGATTAATAACATAATTAATGAGTAATAATAGTAATTAGTAGTTAATTATCCGGTGCCTGTGAAATTTAAGAAAATTTCAGGCTCCTGACAAATAGACAAGCCAAAAAAAAAGATGAATCCATTAACAATCGATAGGAAACAGATTACTACAAGGGGATAACATAACGAAAGGTGATACACATGAGATAGCCATTACATCTCAGTTCAGCATGCTGATCTACCTACACGGCTACACCCCCTACAACCACAAAGCCCTCTTATTCTTCCTGACAAATTCCTGAAATCGAACAACAAAAGCTGGCAACTCGAAACAAAAAATCATTGCACGAACGATAGCAAAATGGACTGACACGCTAATGCTGGGCTCCAACTCCGAGGAGGGATGCAATTCTCAGTGGATTCCACCGCTGCCGGATCCAGATCCAGCGCCGCCGCCGCCTCCTGAACCGCCCTGGTCGCCGCCGCCACCGCCGCCGCCGGTACCGGCACCGATCCCGCTGGCGTATCCTGAACCCCAGGAGCCGTCACTGCCAGCCTGTCCAGAGCCGCCACCAAGACCACCTCCGGTACCGTAGCTGGGAGCTCCGGCAGCGCCGCCACCGTTACCACCTCCAGCACCAGCGCCGCCACCAGTGGCGTCAGCGTTGCCACCGCCGTTGGAGTAACCTGGGGCGAGCGCTACGCCACTCTCACCCTGGCCTTTGCCGACACCGCCGCCGGCACCATAGCCAACGCCGCCGTTGGCGCCACCACCCTGGCCGCCGCCGGCACCCTTACCATCAGCGCTGGCGTAGTTGCCGCTGCTCGGGGCTGGGGACGTGCTCTCGCCATGGCCGGAACCGTAGCCGGAGCCGGAGCCGGACCCAGAGCCACCGTTGGTGCCACCGCCGCCGCCCTGTCCTCCACCACCACCGCCGCCCCTGGCGAAGTTCCAGTTACTCCAGAAGTCCCCACCGCTCTCACCGAACCCATTGCCAACACCGCCTCCACTGCCGCCACCAAACCCAGCCCCCCCTGACCCACCGCCACCTCCACCGCCGCCGCCTCCTCCTCCGGCGCTGGCTGTGCTCAACCTAGCCACCCTCGCGGCATCGGAGAGCCCAATGCTCAGGAGGACGGCGAAGCCAAGAGCTACAAGCTTGGTGCTGGTAGCCATTGCTAGTGAGCTCGGTTGGAGGGAAGCGTGGTGGTGATGAGCCCCAGCGTTGCATGGGTATTTATAGTTGTGGTGGCCGTGCCTGGACGCGGTATCTTAGGGCTGCGGAATGGGTGGCCATGTGAAGAGAGATCTGATCAATTCATTTAGACTGAGCTAAGATTCGATCGAGAGTTCTCTAATCGTGAAGGCACTGTTGACCGCATCGATCCAGCGTTCAGTAATTAATTCTCATGCGATCTCCTGAGACATTAGTTAGCTTGCTTTGTGATCTACTAGTATTGACAAGCAACTGTAGAAGGCTCTGGAGTTAATTAGCTGTTGCTTGGTCAGCTATGGTTCAGGCCTAACAAGCTAGTCTCTCCACGTCTCAACGTAGGCGTGCAGTTTTCTTTCTCTTTTTACTGAAACATTACGCCTCCCCTGTTTGTGCTTTCGACACAGACCAAGTTTGATCCTACCACAAGTTACAGGACCAAGCGACATGAGCTTTTAGTACTGATATGTGTGCAGTTTTACAGCAGGTGCATGCATCAACTTCAATAATCACTACTTTTTCCTCACTTTTACTCTCACGAGTATGTTTTACGCCTCAAAGAAACAGAGTTCAAAGATCGTACAATTCAAGGGAACTTCAAGCACAGAGTTGTTTTACCCAAGTAAAGTTTAAATGTCAAAACAAAGTGGATCAATGAAGGAAGAAAACGCAAACGAAATTGAGAGTTGCTAACTTTCAGACACATAAAATTAACATTTCCTTTCAGCCTACGCCCTAAGTTATCGGATCTATCGAGCGTACACAACTTATAATTTTTTTCTATATTCAATATATATATATATAATTTATAGTCAATACATAATCGTACTAAAATAAAAACAAAAACAACCGACAATAAATGCACGAACCTTGAAAATAGACCCGATAACTCAAAACATAGGACAGCTAAAAGAAGATGCTAATCTCGTATGCTTGAAAATAAGAATTTCAATTTCTTTAATCTTACCCTGAAACAACCTATATCACGGATCCATTGTTTGCTCCGAGGTTAACGTACGGACACTCCCATTCTCATTCATTTCCATAATAAGAAGTTAAGAACCGACTTTCTTGGTTGCAAGCTTTTTCACCAGAAAAAACACATAATGCATTAATCTTTAATGCTTGGTCAGAACTCGCTGCAGAAGCAGTTCAGGTTAGCATGGGATCGGAGGAAAACCACTGCTCGTGGTACGCGAGTTGGCGAGTTGATTCGTTAAACTAACACGGTGCAGCGGCAGAGGGTGTTGACCTGGACTAATTCCACGGCTCGATGGCCGTGCTGCCAGCCTGCGATCCTCGGATTAAGCGCCAGCGAGCAGAGCCTGCATGCCGCTAGGCAGTAGACACTGTAGATGCGTTTTCCTTGCGCTGTTAGCACCACCGTAGTACTAGTAGTTAACTCTCGGGAGTTATGGCCGAGCAGACATCGAGAGATCAAGTGGAAAATTGCAGCAGCATAGTTGACCTAGGGTTTCGCTGTCTATTCTCCTACATGCAGGGCCCAACAAAATATTGCAGCTTGGTTCTACAGTGAACAGAAACTGGAAACGGGCGGCGGATCCTAGTCACCTGGATCTCTGCGATTCGGTTCCCTGACGCTAGTTTAGCACGCAGAATTGCAAATTGCAAAAGCGCCTAGCATGGCTAGCGGAGGTAAAGAGTACGTAACAGGAAAACAGGCTAAACGGCAATCGATCCGGCGAGGCGACCCATGAAAGCGCACGGCGCTAGATAACTCGGCTCGATGTGCATTCAGTGAAGAGTAATCATGCATCAAGTTGTCCTGGCCCGACTCCGTTTACCGAGTCTGTATTTTTTTCAGGGATTGGATAATAATCGGGCAGATCAAGGACTCAAGATCGACGCGACACGGCGCGCGCGCGGACGCTCGCCGGACACGGCCAGAGTTGGAGGAGATCCCTGGCCGAGGAGCGGTGCAGGCCCGGACTTGGTGCTTCACCCGAGACTAAGGCACGCACGCAGATACTCATTGGAGGAGCTTTGCATGACGATAATCGGCTCGTTGCATGCTTACCATCGATGCAGGTTGGCTAATTGCCTTTCATCGTGTGTAACTTGGATTTCGTTCTCTAGTCAGTATGTGCTTGTGGAAGTGTGCCAATGACACTTCCCCGGTACTACTAAGAAGTAGTCCGTGGAGGTATGTATTTAGCTAGGGAGCAAAATTAGGATCCAAAAGCAAGGTGACACAAAGAGTTTTACGTGGTTCAGATCGCCTGAACGTAATACCCTACTCCACGGAGTGTTCGTGTATTGTATGAGCTTATGGATGAGTGAGAGTTGGTAAGCTTGAGTCTTGAATAGCTTGAGTTCTAACGTGCAGCACAACCCTTTTATATGCTAAGAACTGACTGTTACAGGATGTGTCGTGACCCGACAGGTGGCACCGGCTGTAATAACCGCCACATACACGATCTACTGGTGTTAAAGGGGATTAATAGTGTGATAACATGCCTTAACGGCAGCGTTACGGGTCTTGATAGTCCTCTGATCGTACGTCATTAATATGTCATTAATGACGCGTTAACCCAATCTTGTAACAGCCGATTGATAGTCTTTGAATGTCCGCGCTGTTGGAGATCCCGAAGTCTTTCCGTTGTAGACATAGATCCGAACGTGTGACACGTGAAAGCTCTGGAGCTTCCCTCTGCGGGGAGGCAGGTGCAGAGCTACTACACACGTGGTAGCACTAGAGCTTCCTCTGTTGGGGACGTAGATCCGGCACCCCGGGACACGTGGCAGCACCAGAGCCACCCTAAGGAAGGAGTCAGGTCCGGCACTGCGGGACACGTGGTAGTGCCGTAGCCACCCTAAGGCGGGAGATAGATCCAACATTGCGTGACACGTGTTGCCTCCGGAAGTCTACAATACTGGAAGGTGGAACTCATTGCGTCTTCTTATGGTACGAAGGGATACCTAGTATGCACGATATAGACAGTGCTCTAGCTACATATGAGTTGCTGAGGCATGTGTTGAAAATACACAAGCCACGATGCAGCTACGGTGCGGTATATGAAGGACTCGTGTCAGGCAAGGACGCGTGAAGGTCAAGGAAAGAAGATATAAGAAGAGATCAGCACCCACAACAGAAGATAGATAAATCATAGGGATTTGCTAAAGATCTATTAATGTAAAGCAATCAGATAAGATTGACATGGGATCAGTTCTCTTAGGAACGAAATTATCTGTTACCAAATATTGTATTCGGTATAGTTGAAAAACCAGGATTAGATGAGAACCGAATCCTAGGCCAAGATTATCTTATGTATTATGTTTTTCCTATATAAACACGGAGGTTGCCTGGCTCGGCCATCAAGGCAGTTTACCCCCACAATGTTTTTTATGGTAATCTGAGCCGATACTCACGCAAGATAGTGAGCATGTCATCCGGATCATCACCTGCCGCAACAGGGTTCAATACCCTTAGTCACCAAGTCGACAAGTTGACAAGGGACAACTATCTTTTATGGCGCGCCCAAGTTCTCCCTGCAATCAGGGGGCACGGTTGTACGACTTCATCGATGGATCGAGGAAGAAGCCTGAGGAAGAGATTGTCGTTGACAGTGCCAATGCAGGTCGTGAGAAGGTTGCTAACCCCGAGTACACAGCATAGCTGGTCCAAGATCAGTAACTTTTAAGCTACATCAACTCGACGCTGTCGAAAGAAGTCTTGGCACAAGTGGCTATGTTTTCCACATCTGCTGAGGTGTGGAACGCCATACAGGAGAGCTACTCCTCTCAGTCAAGGGCGCGCATTATGTTCCTGTGCTATAAATATGAAGGTGGTAGCATATTTCTCGAAGATGAAAGAGTATGTCGACGAGATGGCGGCGGCTGGGAAACAACTAGAGGGTGATGATGTTGTTTCTTACATTTTAGCTGGACTTGATGTTGAGTACAATTCCCTTGTGGAGAATGTAAGTACTCGATCCGATCCTATATCATTGTCTGACCTGTTTGCGCAGCTAGCAGCACCTGAAGCTCATCTCGAGAGACAAAACAATGATCAGCACCAACAATACAATATCAACGCCAACCTTGCTTCACGTGGAAGAGGATCACGTGGCAGGGGTAGTCGTGATGGTGGAAGAGGCAGTGGAGGAAGAGGTCGAGGATTCTATGAAGCAAAGCCAACCTGTCAGATCTGTGGCAAGTATGGCCATGCGTCCATCAAGTGCTATAGAAGATTTGATAAAGATTTCAGACCTGAAGAGAAGCCTGCGAACAGCGCAACTGCATCTTATAGAATAGACACCAACTGGTATATTGACAAAGGTGTCATAGATCACATAACAGGAGAATTAGACAAGATGTCAGTCACAGAGAAGTACAATGGACAGGAGAAGGTGCATACGACAAACGGTTCAGGTATGAGAATTAATTTTGTTGGCAAAACTATTCTACGCACCCCCCTTCACAATCTTAATCTATCTCAAATTATTCATGTACCTTCAACCAAGAAAAATCTCCTTTCCGTACATAAGCTAACCTCGAAAATTTTTGTCTTCTTAGCATACCATCCTAATTATTTTCTTGTGAAGGATCAGGCTACGAAGAAAACTCTTCTTCAAGAGAGATGTGAAGGGGGACTCTATCTTTGGTCGTCTTTGCAATAGTCTTCCTCCCCAAGATGTGCATTCACGACCACTAAACCTTCCTTAGAAAAGTGACATGATAGATTAGGACATCCCTCAATGGTTATAGTTAATAAAGTTGTGAGCAAGAACAATCTCCCTTGCATAGTCGGGTCCAGTAATGATCATGTGTGTGATGCGTGCCAACAAGGCAAAAGCCATCAATTTTTTTCCCAAGTCAGCTAGTGTCTCATCAGTCCCTCTAAAATTAGTGTTCTCGGAAGTATGGGGGCCTGCACCCACTTCCGTTGGAAGAAATTATTATTACGTCAGCTTTATTGATGATTTGAGCAAGTTCACTTGATTCTATTTTCTTAAATATAAATAAGAAGTGTTTCAAAAGTTTCAGATTTTTCAGACCCAAGTAGAGCGTCTCCTGAACAGGAAGATCATATGTGTACAATTTGACTAGTGAGAAGATTATCAAAAACTCAACCATTTTTTTGCTGTAGAGGGAATTTCGCACAAAGTGTCTTGTCCCCATTCACATCTACAGAACGGTGCTGCAGAAAGGAAGCATCGTCATATTGTGGATGTAGGTATGTCTCTCTTATCCCATCCATCTGTCGGTGGTTTTGATCCGGCAGATCTCCCGACACTACTAAAGTGTTAGAGTAGTTTGAGGTTCGGTATGGGCGCACGGAGATTCTAGAAGGTGAGATGTCGAGTGACACAAGGGACACGAAGATTTACGTGGTTCAGGCCGCCTGAGCGTAATACCCTACTCCACGGGGTGTGTTGGTGTTGTATTGGATGTATGAGCTCAACGTCAGTTGAGAGTGTAAAGTCAGCGTGTTTCCGGAGAGTGTCCTATGTATCATCGGCCTGTCCTTTTATAGTACAAGGGCAGGCCGTTACAAGTTAGCCTGGCCCGACAAGTGGCCCTGGCGGTTACTGATATTGATACACATTCAACACATTTAATTGCCCTTAATGACCGAGTTATGGGCTTTGACAGCACCATTACTGGTAATTAAGGTCGTCCGATCGTGTGTCATTAATATAATATTAATGACACTTGATCGGGTCTTGAAGTCCTTGATTCCCCTTTGAAGATCCGGAGCCGTTGTGGAGTCTTCCAGAGGTTAGAGGTTGAAGATGCGACAGTTGGACACGTGACAGCGCCGGAGCACACTGTGGGGAACAGATAGGTCTGGTGTTACCTGACATGTGTTAGTTCCGGAGCTTCCTTCGGTCTGGGGTTAGGTTCGGGGGTGCCATTTCGGTACATAGCCCGGAGCTTCCCCCTTGTGGGCGGTAGCTCCGGTTTGATAGTACACGTAGCGACCCTGGGACTAACCATGTTGGAGAAGCGGGTCCGGTTATGTGTGACATGTGGGCCTCCGAAGGTCTTCAAATCAAGTAGATGACTTTCCCTTGGGATCTTTGCAATCCCAAGGAGTATATGGTACCGAGGGTACCGACAGTGGCCCCCTGGGCCCACCTCTGGGGAAGACCCCTTGGGTGAAGTCATTCCGCCGGAGGTGGGTCCATCCTTCGAATTTTGAACTGAGTCTTCAAAGGTCTTCGGATGTGCCGTTGACGATAGTTTGGAGTTAAATCCTCACCGCGTGGCATATCCCGTGTGCGGCAAATGAGATCTTTGGCGTGCGGATCTCACGCAATTGAAGGTCGCCGGTTCCCGATACGAAAATCGTATCGGTTCCGCGCGCCTTGTCAGGCCGCCGCCTTCGGGCTTCCCGCCTCATGATGACAACCGTTCGCCTGGGTAAGAATCTCGACTTGATCGTCGAGGTGGTCCCGGGCCCTCTTGTCATCGGCTGGGTGGAATTTTTGAGTAGTATCTTAGACTTCCTTGTGGTTTCCATCCAAGCGTTGCGAGGGCTTACTTAAGGAGGAAAGCGCGCATCATCTGGAGTTCTTTACGCCTCTCATCTGACCTTGCGCTCAAACTCCCAACTTGTGCTCGCTTTTCCTCTCTTGCCTTGCTGTGCTGCGATGGAGTTGGGTCTCCGCGAGAGTCGTTTGAAGACCGAAGGTGACTTGAAGAAGGTCCGGGCCCTCATGGGATGGTCCCCGGACTTCTTCAACCATCTGGTCCGCACCAGAAGAGAGCTCCCGTTCAAGAAGGAGCACACCGGCGAGATGGTGTACTTCTCTTTGTACGCCATGGTGGGGTTGATCCCACCTTTTTCCTCCTTTTTCTTGATGCTGCTAGACTTTTATGGTCTGCAACTATACCACCTTGGCCCCCACTCCATTCTTCTTGTGTCTATCTTCGTCCACTTCTGTGAAATGTGGGTGGGCGTCCCCCCCTGCATTGAACTTTTCTGGACCTTCTTCACCGTCCATACCACCGGTAGGATTAATGAGTACCTTGGCTTCTATTACTTCGTGAAGCGCAAGAAGTGCCCATTCAAGTACCTCTGGTCGTTTCCCTCTGGAAAGTGGGATGATTGGAAGAAGGATTGGATAGTCATCCGGTTGGAGGAGCACGAGAAGCTGGAGCTGCCCGAAGGCCTCCCCAACATCGACACTGTAGTCTGGAGTGAAGCTCTGGTGCTATCGGATGCCTTCAACCCTGCTCTAACCAGGATCCGCCAGTGCCTGGAGGGAGGATTAACTCCTCAGGCGGTATTTTGCAACTTCCTGGTCAACAGGTGGGCACCGCTGAAGAGGAGAGAAAAACTCGCTTGGGACCTCAATAGCGTAATGGACGACGACCGGGTCGGGACCGGACTAAAGTGCAACATGGCGGGGTAACCTTGGAGTTACATCTCAAAAAGTTCCAGCACGGCATCGACATTGCGGGAGATGACTTGACCCCGCCATCAGCCTTTCTCCCTCTGAATGTGGAAGTAGAGTTCAACAGGGAGCTCCGACGGACGACGCCGGTGCTTGACGACCTTGGTGTCGTCGAGAGAAGATCGACCTCCAGGGTGGTGATCCCTGGGGCTTCCGAAGGTGGTTCCGACCCTGCCCCGAAGCCAAGGATCGAAGTTGTCGGCAAGGGCAAGGAACCGGCGGACGAACCCTTGAGCCGGAAGAGGAAACTGCAGCATGCCGACAGAAGGTCCGTCAGGCCTGCAACCTCTGCATCAGCTCCTTCTCCCCGGAGGGGGAGGTCTTCTACAACTGCGGCGACTGTACCCGCAGCGGCGTCTTCCTGGGGTGCTAGCTCCGAGCATGCGACTCCATCACCAGGGCCAGTTGAGGCCTCTAGGTCCGGAGGTCCTTCCCGGTCGAGGAGGGCCTCGACTAAGGAAGTTCCCGTGACTGCAACGAGTTCCGGGGGGCCTTCCGGAGCTTCCACGTCGGCGGCGGCTATGATCAGCCCAGAACGCCCGGGAAAGAGGTTCCGCGCAAGCTGGTGCGGAAGCCTCCCGAGGTAATTTTTAATCTTTACCTCAGACAGTTGTTTTTTTGTAGTAACTGTTTTTTAAATTTTTTCATCCTTCATCTGCAGCGTTCCGAAGAAGAGGAGTGAGGCTCCACCCTCAGCCACAGCAGCTGAAGTTGTGAGGGCGGAAGCCTCTGCTACTGTCCCGGTGCCGCCCCAAGTGGTGGCTGAAGCTGCAGCAGCTCCGGTGCCAGCTATCGTGGTCATGGACCTCAACCCATCCACCGAGACTCCCGTGGTAGCGCCGGACCACGGGAGAGAAGATGCGCCAGCGCACCTGCCCCGGAGGTTGAAGCTCCGGGTTTGGGTGCTGAGATGATGGAAGCTTTGGCCGTTGAGTCGGAGGAAGCAATAATTCCGGCCCCAGAGCCAGAAATTTTTGAAGCCCCGGCAATTGAGCCGGAGGTAATTGAAGTCCCGGCGTGCGCGCCGGATGTTGAGGAAGTCCCGGCGGTTGGGCTGGGTACCTCTAAAGCACCGGCCGCAGAGCCGGTCGTTGCTAGAGCTCCGGCCGCAGGGCCGGTTGATGTTGAAGACCTTCCGGCTCCCGAGCCGGTTGCCGTTGAAGCTCTTCCAGCGCCTGAGCTGGTTGTTGCGAAGGCGTCAGTGCTCGAGCCCCCAGTAGAGGAGGTGCCCAGGCCGGAGCCAGAAGCATTTCTTGCTCCGGGAGTGACGACGCCGGAGGTACCCGCGGCTGAGCCGGAGTGCTCTGATGAAGTCGCTGGCCCCCTGCCCGAGGGGACGAACGAAGATCTGACAGCTGGTCCTTCGGAACCACTTCCGGAGGTCGGAACTTCATCAGCGGGACCCTCCTTGATGGCGACTGAGGCCATCCTGGAGGACGGCCCTGGTGCCGTGGAGGCTCAGGGGACCACTCTTGTGGAGTGGGACCCAATTTTTGTAACTGAAAACCTGCTGGAACCAGCGGAGGAGACCCCAGCAGGTCCGGATCCTATCCCGTTGTCATTGTCTATTGACAACGCCTGCTCCAGTCTGCGTCAAGTTCAGCTGGCATTCTTCCACGACAGCAAGGCTCTTGAAGAGGAGCGCCAAACCCTTAGGAGGTGGCGTAATCGGCTCTACTTTGAGACCAAGCTAGCGCAATCAAGGCTGGCAGATGACAAAGAATGGATCAAGCAGGAGAAGATCCGCCTGGAGTACTGGGGCAAGTTATTAGATGACAAGGAGAGCTTGACTCGCGCCCTCGACGCTCAATCTCGGGCCATTTATGAGCAGACCAAAGCAGCTAATAGTGCGGCTGATGAACACCAAGAAAGGCTTGAGGCCATTAACACTACTCTCATCAAGCGCCGGGAGGCACTTGAGGAGAGGGAGAAAAGGCTCGAAGATGAAGAGCAGAAACTCCTAGAGCTGCAGGATGACGTCTTGAGGAGGGAGGAGGAGCTCACCGAAAAGGTGGCTCTGGCTGACAAGGGCCTCGAAGAGCGCACCAAGAAATTGGAAGAGCGCTGCGCTGAGGAGGAGGAGAAGGCCTGGGTGCGAGGGCAGGAACTCTACGAGCAAGAGTGTGCCATCACTGCCAGGGAGAAGAAAGTAAGGGGCAGGGAGAAGGACCTGGTTGACCGCCGGAACAAGATCTACCTTCGGGAGGAGGAGCTCGGAAAACTCGAGAAGCGAGTTGCTGAAAAGATTCAGCAAAACGCCAAAGAAGTTGAGCGCCTCGCTCGCAAGAATTCTGAATTGGTGGCGGCCAAAAGATCCTTGGAAGAACTGAAGGGCTTGAGGGTTGCGGACTCCCTACAGTTTTGGGAGTTCCTGGGCAAGGCCAACGACGCGCTGACACCGATGGGCTTCAGTCCTGTGCGTCCGGATGATCCGGAGCCAGAGCCGGACCTGGCGTTGCAAGCGCTGAGCTCGGTGGGTAGCAAACTCTCCAAGGTGGGCAACATCATCGCAGACCAGTTGGAGGTTGAGGGGCAATCCCTGGCGAAGAACGTCGCAGAGTATGTGCTGACGTGCTACACCAGCCGGAATCCCCAATTCCCTCTGGACCCGATGCTTGAAGGTCCTGTCGAAGGAGAAGGTGAAGCTGCCCGAGCCAATGTGTCAGAGGTTGCTCAGAAGGTCGCCAAGTTCTTCCATAGGGTCAAGGACCATCTCCGTAGCTCCCACTTGTATTCTCTCTTTTTCTTCCTCAATTTTGTAATCCCTTGTCTCCAGATGAATGAAATCCCCAAATTTTTGTGAATTTCACTTTTTGTCTTCAACACTTTTTTCTTCACTTGGCCCCCTGGTAGATGTACACAATTTGATTGTGAACATGTACCAAGAGGATATTGTGTTTTGTTGAAGACTCATTTGCTTCGAACTTGTAGAGTGTAGGTCCGAAGTCTTCGCTAGTGAAGGCCCCCTGAGGTTGCCGGAGCTTAGAAGCTCTAGCATTGTCTATCGTCGGAGCTTAGTAGCTCCGGCAATAGTCCCTATCAATGCGTAGAGCATCGATAGTTAGTCCTCCGGGGCGTCGGAGCGTAGTAGTTCCGGCAGTGACCTTTATTTTGCGTCGACGGCTGGCCCCCCTAGCTTTACCGGAGCTTGGTTGCTCCGGTGATGCTTGTTTTCAATGTTTAACATCGATTACAAGCCACCTAGGGGGAGTCCGAGCTTAGTTAGCTCCGGCTTTTCTCCATTAACGTGGATTTTTTATTTTTCCTGCACACTGAAGCCAAGAAAAATAGTAAAATTCGTTCCTTGCCTATAACTTCATCGCGGCTTACGATTCCCAAGAGAGTTTTAGGTCAAACGCGATTCTGAATACAACCGAATGCGTTGTCTTTTCTTCCAGATCCAATTGTACTTGGACCCGCCTTACTTCGGCTTGCCGGGGTGTAGGTAGACTGGCGTACTTAGGGTGCTTGACCAGGCTAAGTCGATAGCACACTCCGGCCCTAGGTTGGCTTGGCGGCATTCAGGCGAGTGGGCCATAAACAATATTTGAATCTAGAAGAATCGACAATACAACTCGAATCGTATATGAACCAGTCGAACTAAAATTTCATAAGAATTGCACGTCTTTGTTATAGACAAGATAGAGAAAAATAAAAAATGTTGAGCCTGTACAAAATAAATGCACGTGGAGTCTGTTTCACATGAAGATGTCTTTCATTATAGGTCCGGGGTACAGGGGAAACAAGTACACTCTTAGGGTACGGAACCAGGCTAAGCGTGTTTAATTTCTCGTTTGACCCAGGGTAGCTAGCCACACTTTTAGTCATGAGATTGCGACAAGTGTTGCATGAACTTTGCGAACCTTCCGGGAAAGGTCCGACTCTTCTCCCGGAGGAACTACCCGACTCTGTACAATGACTCTATAACATACACCTCAAGTTACTACAGACTCACCTCCGTGATATTAAGTGTAGAACTTACGGAGGTGCTCAATGTTCCAAGGATTTGGGAGAGGTGTCCCATCCTCAGTAGCCAAGCGAACGCTTCTGGGATGGGATACTTTAATCACTCGGAAGGGTCCCTCCCAGCTGGGGGAGAGTTTGTTTAACCCTTCTCTGGATTGTATTCTCCGTAGCACCAGATCGCCTTCCTCGAGCTGTCGGTTGTGTACATGCCGCTGATGATAGCGCCGAAGGGCTTGGCGGTATCGGGCATTCCAAACAGCTGCTTGGCACCTTCCCTCCTCAAGGAGGTTTAGGTATTCACGCCGGAGCTGGTCCTGCGTGGCTTCATCGAAGGTCCGGACCCGGAGTGACCCCAAGGTGATTTCCGGAGGAAGGATTGCTTCAGCTCCATACACCAGGAAGAAGGGTGTCTCTCCAGTTGACCGGTTTGGAGTTGTCCTGTTGGCCCATAAAGTGGGCGGAAGCTCTTCAATCCAGTTGGCTCCATGTTTTTTCAAGCGCTCATAGGTGCACCTTTTGAGTCCTTTAAGGATTTCAGCATTTGCTCTCTCGGCTTGGCCATTGCTTGCTGGGTGAGCTACGGAGGCGTAGCAAACTTGAATGCCGAGGTCTTCGCAATATCCTTGAAATGCAGAGCTTGTGAATTGGGTCCCATTACCAGTGATGATTTTGTTTGGGACTCCAAATCTGCATACAATGGGACTGCAAAAAGTTGATAGCAGATTGCTTGTTGATTGTCACAACTGGAGTTGCTTCCGGCCACTTGGTGAACTTGTCAATGGCAACATACAGGAACTTGTAACCTCCGACGGCTCTTGGGAAAGGTCCCAAGATGTCCATCCCCCACACAGCGAAGGGCCATGTAGGAGGTATCATTCGTAGGGGCTGAGCCGGTGTGTGAATTTGCTTTGCATGAAATTGACATGCTTCGCATTTCTTCACCAGCTCAGTTGCATCCTGGAGTGCTGTAGGCCAGTAGAAGCCATGCCGAAAGGCTTTACCAACCAGCGTGTGGGAAGACGCGTGGTTCCCACACTCGCCTCCATGGATTTCTGCGAGGAGCTCGCAGCCTTCTTCCCTTGTGATGCACCGCATTAGGATGCCATTGGCACCGCGCCGGTAGAGATCCCCTTCTACCAACATGTATCTTTTAGCCAATCTGACTACCCGGTCAGCGGATACATCATCGTCAGGAAGGATGTTGTCTTTCAAGTAGTTCCGGATCTTCGAGATCCATGCATCAGAACTAACTTGAGCATTTGAGTCTTGCGTGCTGGGTTGCTCGGAGCTTTCGGCAGCACCTACAACCCTTGATGGCTGCCATGGTAACAGGTCCATCGGGACCGTCAGCTTCGGGATGCTGATCTCGCCCCCTTCGCTCAGTTTGGCAGGCTGAGCTGTGGGTTTTGACAACCTCCGGACAAAAGTTTCGTCAGGAGCCGGAGCTCCGGTTGACACTTTCATCGAGAGTTCGTCGGCTTCAGCGTTGTGGGCACGCTGGACATGGTGGAGATCTAGGACTTGGAAGTCCTTCTGAAGCCTCTGGACTTCAAGGAGGTAAGCAGCTAGCTAGAGATTATTGAAGGAGCATTCACCCTTCACTTGCTTAATGATGAACTGTGAATCTCCCTTGACCAGCAGTTGCTTGACACCGTATGACAATGCCACCCTTAGTCCGTAAATGAGTGCTTCATATTCCGCCATGTTGTTGGTCGCCTTGAAGTCAAGGTGTACCATGTATTTTACCTTCTCTCCGGTTGGTGCGAGGAGAAGGATTCCAGCTCCGGCCCCCTGCTTTTGCATGGAGCCGTCGAAGTAGAGGATCCGGTGAGGCTCGGTGAAGACCGGAGCCTTGTGTCCTGGCTTCTGCTCGCTGGGGCCCCCAGGGTTTGATGGAGAGGGAGTCCATTCCGCCATGAAGTCTGCCAATGCTTGACTCTTGATTGCTTGCCTTGAAATGAAATCGAGATCGAATTCGGCCAATTCCGCTGCCCACTTTGCAATATTCCCAGTTGAGTTGGTATTATGCAAGATTGCTCGAAGTGGGTAAGAAGTCACCAATGAGATCTTGTGAGCTTGGAAATAATGGCGAAGCTTCCTGGAGGCAATAAGAGTTGCATAGAGCAGCTTATGCACCTCTAGGTATCGAGTCTTGGCGTCATGAAGTACTTCACTAATGAAGTACACTGGGCGCTGGATGGTCCGGACCCTCCCGGAGGGGCCCGGAGCTTCCTCTTCATTGATCCGGATCCTCCCGGAGGGGTCCAGATTTTCTTCGGGGACTTCCGGGTCCTTGCTGGAGGAACCCAGAGCTTCTTCAGAAGCGACCTGGACCCTCCCGGAGGGGTCTGGGTCTTCTGAAGTAACTTCTTGTGGATTCAAGTCTGGGAGCTGGGACCCAGACTCGCTTTCAGGAACCTCCAGACCCTCCTGAAGGGGTCTAGACTCCTGAGTATGGGATGGTTCTGGTCTCTCCACAACCAGGACCATACTGACGACTTCATCAGTGGCTGAAATGTAAAGCAGCAAAGGCTCACCAGGGTTCGGAGCTACCAGAATTGGTAGGGTGGTGAGGAGCTGTTTTAGCTCCTGGAACGCCTTTTCTGCTTCTTCAGACCATTGGAATGGTCCGGACTTCCTTAATAACTTGAAGAAGGGGAGTGCCCGTTCCACCAGTCTTGAAATGAACCGGCTGAGGGCTGCTAGACATCCAGTTAGCTTTTGGACATCTTTGATGCGGGCTGGTGGCCGCATGTCTTCAATGGCTTTGATCTTCGCTGGATTAGCTTCTATGCACCGGTGACTTACTAGGAAACCAAGAAGTTTTCCGGAGCTAACCCCGAAGACACACTTGTCTGGATTTAGCTTTGTGCGGGTGACCCGCAACTTGTCGAAGACAACCTGCAAGGTGTCAAGGAGTGACTCCTTGTTCTTGACCTTGACCACGATGTCGTCGACGTACGCTTCCACTATGTCTCTAATGAATTCTTCAAAGGTTTTGTACATAGCTCGTACAAAGGTTGAAGCTGCATTCTTGAGACCAAATGGTATGGCTGTATAACAGTACAATCCATCTACTGTGATGAAAGAGGTATGCTCTTCATCTTCCCTAGACATTCTGATTTAATGATACCCAGAATATGCGTCTAGGAAACACTGTAATTCACACCTGGAGGTGGAATCCACTATCTGATCTATTCTAGGTAATGGGAATGGATCTTTTGGACATGCCTTATTTAGTGTTGTGTAGTCGATACACATCCGAAGCTTCCCGCCGGCCTTGGGCACAACGATTGGGTTTGCCAGCCATTTTGGATGGAAGACTTCTTGGATGAATCCAGCTTCCAGCAACTTCTTCACTTCTTGTCGAATGAAGTTCTGTCGCTCTATGGATTGCTTCCGAGGCTTCTGATGCACAGGTCGGGCGTCGGGGTAGATCTTCAGATTGTGCTCAATCACTTCCCTGGGGATCCCAGGCATTTGTGATAGTTGCCAGGCAAACACGTTGACATTAGCCCGGAGGAAAGCGATGAGCGCGAGTTCCTATTTGTCGTTCAATCCCCCCGAAATGGGTGGTCTGAGCGGCATCGGAACCGATTTGGACGACTTTGACGGGAATGTCGGTGTCGCCACTTGGCTGCACACGAGGTGCAGAAGTCGAGCCTCGCTGACGAATGCTCGGGGGGTTTTGGAGCTTGCTCCTGCCTGGAGTCCTCCTCTTGCGCCGTAGTAAGCGCATGGAGTTCTTCTAGAGCAGTTACTCCGGCAATACGATCTCCGCGGATCCGGAGAACGCCTACTGGTGTTGGCATCTTTAACACCAGGTAACCATAATGAGCAGCTGCCATGAATTTGTACAAGGTAGGCCTACCCAAGATGGCATTGAAGGGTAAGTTGATCTGAGCAACATCAAAGACCAACTTCTCGGTGCGATACTTCTCCCGGGTCCCGAAGGTAACGGGGAGGGTAATAGCTCCGAGTGGGGTAATGGCTCCCGGACCTACTCCGGAGAAAGGTCGGGAGGGGTGGAGATCCGAAGGTCGGAGCTGAAGCTTGGTAAAAGCTTTGAAGCTTATGAGGTTGAGCCCCGAACCTCCATCTACCATGACATGGTGGAGCTGTATGTTATTGATGGTAGGAGATACCATCAAAGGTAGCTGACCTGCTCCAACCATGCTTCAAGGGCAGTCCGAAGCATCAAAAGTGATGGCTGTGTCCATCCACTTCCGATGAGGCTCCGCCCTGGCTGTAGGAGCTACAACAGCCATGTCCCGACGCATAGTCTTGATGACGCGACGGGAGGTGATGTCCCATGATCCACCAAAAATGGTGTTCATGGTCTTCCGACGCTCGTTGTCAGAGATGTCGGAATCGTCGTCGACGGAAGTGTAGACGGCCTTCAGGACCTTTTTGGGATCCTGAAAACCTAACTCCTCTTCATTCGGAGCTTCATTAACTTTTTGTTTTCCTTCCCTCTGTCGGAAAGGAGCTTCTTCCTGGCGCTTGTTGTAGCGCTCGACAAGGTTTTGGACCTCTCGGCAGTCTTCCAAACTGTGGCTCTCCGTTTTGTGAATTGGACACCACACCTTGGGTTTGCCACCGTCTTTAGAAGATGGTCGGGGTCGCTTCTCGGGGCGTGGCCCCCGGCCACTCGGAGCTGCAGCAGCTGCAGCATTGGATGCACCGGCCGACGACCTCTTCTTGTCGTTGGTCTTTTTCTTCTTCTTGCCACTCCCGGAGGTAGCGGCTTCTCCTTTGGAGGAATTCTTGTGATCCTCCGGAGTTGGTTTGGAGTGCATTTCATGGCCCTCCGCAGCTCTGGCACATTTGTCAGCCAAGCTGAAGAGTTCCATGACACTGGTAATCTCCTTGATCGCCAGTTTCTCCAGCATCTTCTTATCCCACACTCCCTGTCTAAATGCCACGATGACATAGGCGCTAGAGATAGAAGGAATAGTGTTTCATACCTGAGAGAATCTCTGGATGAATGATCGCAGGGATTCTCCTCCTTTTTGCACAACTGCAAAAAGGTCTAGTTCGGTGCCTGGTCGGGTGTAAGAACTCCCGAAGTTGGCGGTGAACTGCCGGCACAACTCCTCCCAACTGCTGATGAAGTTGGGTGGAAGGCTCATAAACTAGGACCTGGCGGTCCCAGTTAAAGCCACTGGGAAATAATTGGCCATTACGGCCTCATTTCCTCCAGCTACCAAGATAGCAGTGGAGTAAATCTGAAGAAATTCGACAGGATTAACGGTCCCGTCGAACTTCTCCGGCATGTGAGGTCGGAACTTCTGTGGCCACCTGACCATGCGCAGATGCATGGCCAGGGCTGAACAGCCTCCTCCTACTCCTTCAGGAGCAGGAATGTCTTGAGCTTCTCGTCTTTCACGAGCACGCTCAATATGGACTCGGACGTCTTGTTGGCGATATCGGCGATCAAGCTCCGCCCAGAGGTCATGAGTTGAAAGCCTTGATACCGTGTGAGTGCGTCGTGCCCTGGAGGGCAACGACGTCACCTGCTGTGATGCAACACGTCTCCTGTTGTTGGAAACGTGCGGACCAAGTCTGCCAGACAAGGTCCATCGTTGCGACGGGGCCTGTCCTGAAGGAGGAGGACCCTGGTTGCTGATGCGGTTGGCTGCTGCTGCAACCAAGTGTTCCACATCGGCCCTCCACTGCTCCATTGCATCCCGGGATGCGTCCGGAGGTGGTGGGCGCTGAAGAAGAGCACGTGCTGCATGAAGCGCGTGTTCTGGGTTGTCAAGATTCGCCGACGCAGTGATTGACACCGGTGCACCATCGCGTTGTCCAGCTTGATTTGCTGGTGGAGGCGGCGGTGGTGGAAGTGTGACTCCTGCTGGAACCGTGATTCCTGCTGGTGGCTGCATATTGGAGGGATTACCCCCAACAGCTTGAACAGCGGGATGACCATTGGATGATCCAGCGGCTGAGTTCACCATTCTTGAAATATCGGCCCCGCTACCTGGCGCGCCAACTGTCGATGGTTTTGATCCGGTAGATCTCCCGACACTACTAAAGTGTTAGAGGAGTTTGAGGTTCGGTATGGGCGCGCGGAGATTCCAGAAGGTGAGATGTCGAGTGACACAAGGGACACGAAGATTTACGTGGTTCGGGCCGCCTGAGCGTAATACCCTACTCCACGGGGTGTGTTGGTGTTGTATTGGATGTATGAGCTCAACATCAGTTGAGAGTGTAAAGTCAGCGTGTCTCTGGAGCGTGTCCTATGTATCATCGGCCTGTCCTTTTATAGTACAAGGGCAGGCCATTACAGTTAGCCTGGCCCGACATGTGGCCCCGGCGGTTACTGATATTGATACACATTCAACACGTTTAATTGCCCTTAATGACCGAGTTATGGGCTTTGATAGCACCGTTACTGGTAATTAAGGTCGTCCGATCGTGTGTCATTAATATAGTATTAATGACACTTGATCGGGTCTTGAAGTCTGTAAGGATCGAAATGCCCAAGAGGGGGGGTGAATTGGGCTTTCATTCAATTTTTTAAAGTAATTAAGATTATCGACCTCAAGCCCAATTCCCTATGCGATTAAACTATGCAATCAATGTAAATTAAAGTTGCGGAATGAAGATTGCATAAGTGTAAAAAGGGAGAGAGATGCAAACGCTCAAGGGACACGGAGTTTATCCCGTGGTTCGGTAAGATCACAAGGATGTACCTACATCCACGTTGTGGCACCCACCGAAGGGTTTTGCCACTCCCAAGTCACCGAGACAAGGGGGTTCTTCACTATCCTTCTCCGTTCGCCAACCTCGGCAAGGTGGAGCTCAAGCCTTGTACACTTTGGAATCCTCCGGGCTTCCACAATCTTCTTGGCAAGCTCCGGAAGTTGCACACACCAAGGGACACTCCCTTAGGGCTCTCACTACACTAGAGACTCCAATCACCAAGAATGGAGGCACCCAAGCACTATCTCTAGCTAGTTCTATCCTATCTCTTGGTGTACAAATGATGAGCAAATGATGTGAAAGTGGTAGCTCTATTGCTTGAATGCTCTAGGATGTGTAGAGTATGTCTGGGCTTCAAGTCTTGTCGATTTAACAGGTTGAAGGGGTATAAATAGCCAGCCTCCACGAGATAGCCGTTGGAAAAGTAGGCTGACATCACTTCTCTGCGAACACCGGATGATCCGATGTCTCCCCTTCAGTTAACATCGGTCAAAGCCAAATTAGCTGATGTCACTGTGTCAGATATGACCGTTGTTAGACCGATGTTGATCTGTCTTCTCATCGGATGATCCGGTGGCTCTTCCTCCAGAATTTTGCTTGATCTTGAAGCTCACTGGAGTGATCGACCGATGTGTGTAAGTCTGCACATCGGATGATCCGGTGCTTCACTTGGTCCAATGGTATTGCAATCTGTGATGATGGACCGATGTCACTGAGCCACTCACATCGGATGATCCGGTGAGTGCATTTGTCTGAGGTCTTCTTCTTCAGTTGAACCAACTCGACCGATGCAGTCAGGTCAAAGACCATCGGATGATCCGGTGTGTTCAACTTGTTGACTTCGAGTTGTTTTGAGTTGTTCTTTTGGAATTTGAACTTGTGACCTCTTTGACACTTGTTTGAAATGTTGTTTTGATTGTCTTCAAGCATTGAGTGATATCAAGTTAGAGCTTTCACTTCTTGTCTTCATATGATTTGATTTGATCTCATTCGTTGATTTTATATGGGTCTCCAATGTAATTTTGATTTCATTTGATTGAGTGTTATTGAGACCTTGCATTCACAAATTCATTAGTAATATCGAATGGTTGTCATTAATCACCGAAACCGTACCTCACGGGGCCTAGATGCTTTCAGTCTCCTCCTTTTTGGTGATTGATGACAACACAATAATTTAAAGCGCAATAATAATGAATTTGATGATAATACTCAAGTATATATGCAATGAATACAGCATAGGACACATTAAGCTTGTAAAACGCAAAAGAAATTTGTGGTGCGAAAAGCTCAATTGATTAAAAAACATAAGCAAATGAGACAAGTGAAAGAGTGCTTAATTAAAATTACAAAAGAGTACTCAAGTACGAATACAAAGGATAAGCACACACACACACTCCCCCTACACTCCCCCTGAGACTACCACTCCCCCTGACTCTTCTACATCTTCTCCCCCTTTGGCATCAAGACACCAAAAAGGGATCAGAACTCCTACAGACCCTGAGAACTGGGCGCGAGGACGAACTGGGCACCGTCGCAGTCGTCGGAGCTAGAGTCGCCGGTCGTAGGAGCTGCCGGAGCGGCGGGAGCTGGAGGGTCCGCTGCCGGTGCTGGAGGAGAGGAAGCAGGTACTGGAGGTGCCGGTGGAGCTGGAGGAAGTGGAGCGCTCACCACGGACGCCGGCGTCTGCTGGAACAAGAGGCGCTGGATGCGAGGGAGAGGCGGCGCGCGGTGGTCGACGGACGGAGGAGAGGCGGCAGCGCGCGGGTTTAAATAGTGGGACCCAAACCCTAGCCGAAAACTTAACACCGGATGGACCGATGCGAGGTAATATGAACGTCGGTCGAATGCAATAGTAAGGATATTCAAGAATTGCTGTTGACACCGGATGGACCGACGTCTAGGGTTTTGATCATCGGTCGAATAACACAGTAAGGGTGTTCAAAAGAGTGATGTAGACACCGGATGATCCGACGTTAGAGGGAGTAAACATCGGTTGAATTGACCACAGCTCCAGAAGAGTGAACATCGGATGGACCGATGTTTTTCGGAATGAACGCGTCGGATCATTTGAAATTCAGACAGAATTGGGCTTTGAAGATTGAACACCTATTGGACCGATGAGGGATTGACATAGGCATCGGATAATCCGATGACAACAGAACGAAAACATCCCATATATGTCCTTTGACCAAACAACCAATCAAAGAGAAACACATGTCTTAGGACTTTTTGGGCAACCCCTTACCCCTCAAAAAGCTAATATGCCAATAGCTTGGCTAGGCCTTAATGCAAATGGAACACCAAGAAAAATGGAGGAAAATATCCAAATAAAATGTAAGGCCCATGCTTTGTGAGGTAGAGTATGAAGACTTCTATCTCTTTGAAGCATGATCCTCTAGGCATTAACGTACCTAACATTTTGTTCTTTCCACCTTATATGAGTTGAGATATTGCATTTCAAACAAGTCTCCTTCTCATGAGGTGGGTTCCCCTTTGTGACAATCTACCGTATGCAATGCCAAACAAATTATAGTGCAAGAGATTAAATGAGTGCAAGTTTATATGGCAGGGAACATGCAAGGCATAAAATGAATCTATCTTGCCAAGTTTGAACCTTCCAAAGGCTTCCTCAGGGAAAACTACTTCTAGCTTGCCCCTATCCTTTGGGAGTTAGACAAGACTTATATGATATGCATCCTTACATGAACATGGCAACTTACATGACGTTAGATGCATCTAGCACATTTAATTCATTTCTAAGTCTAGAAAAGGTTTTCTCATCAAGTGGTTTAGTGAAAATATCCGCCAATTGTTCTTCGGATCTAACACCTTGCAAAGAGATGTCTTCTTTGGCCTCATGATCACGCAAGAAGTGATGGCGAATATCAATGTGCTTAGTGCGGGAGTGTTGAACGGGGTTTCTAGCTATCTTAACCGCACTTTCATTGTCACAAAGGAGAGGCACACAACCAATTTTAATTCCAAAGTCCAAAAGGGTTTGCTTCATATATAGAATTTGGGCACAACATGCACCGGCCGCTATATACTCCGCCTCCGCGGTGGACAAGGCCACGGAATTTTGCTTTTTGCTCGACCAAGATACTAGGGAACACCCAAGTAAGTGGCACCCACCGGAGGTACTCTTGCGATCCACGCGGCATCCGGCAAAGTCCGAATCCGAGTATCCCAAGAGATGGAAACTAGCGTTCTTGGGGTACCACAAACCTACACTTGAGGTATGCTTGAGATACCGAAGTATCCTAAAGACCGCCTTCTTATGCGATTCTTTAGGTGCCGCTTGAAAGCGAGCACACAAGCACACACTAAACATAATATCGGGCCTAGATGCGGTAAGGTACAACAATGAACCAATCATGGAGCGGTAGTGAGATTGATCAATAGGTTTACCGTCCAAGTCCGCGTTGAGATGACAGTTTGTCGCCATTGGAGTACTTCTTGTGCTACAATCTCCCATTTCAAATTTCTTCAAGAGGTCCTTGGTGTACTTCTCTTGGTAGATGAAGGTGCCCTCTTGAAGTTGCTTGATTTGAAATCCAAGGAAGAAGTTGAGCTCTCCAATCATTGACATCTCGAATTCCCTAGACATCATGGTGCCAAACTCATGGCTAAGAGATTTGTTAGTTGAGCCAAAAATTATATCATCGACATAAATTTGACAAATGAATAAATCCCCGTCGATGTCCTTGGTGAAGAGTGTAGTGTCCACTCTCCCGATCTTGAATCCTTGCATGACCAAGAAATCCCTTAGACGTTCATACCACGCCCTAGGTGCTTGCTTGAGCCCGTAGAGCGCCTTGTGTAACCTATACACATGGTTAGGATTCCTCGGATCTTCAAACCCGGGAGGTTGCTCAACATAAACAAGCTCGTTAATATAGCCATTGAGAAAAGCACTTTTAACATCCATTTGATAAAGCATTATATTGTGATGTGAAGCAAAAGCAAGGAGTATGCGAATAGCTTCTAACCGAGCGACCGGAGCGAATGTTTCTCCAAAGTCTAGTCCTTCAACTTGTGAAAAACCCTTGGCCACAAGTCTTGCCTTGTTGCGGACCACGACGCCATTCTCGTCTTGCTTGTTGCGGTATACCCACTTTGTACCGATGACGTTCTTGTTCTTGGGTCGCTCCTCCAACACCCAAACTTCATTGCGGGTGAAGTTGTTGAGTTCTTCTTGCATGGCCATCACCCAATTTGTATCTTGGAGTGCTTCCTCTATATGAGTGGGTTCTACACACGAAACAAAAGAGTAGTGCTCACAAAATGAAGCGACATGGCGAGAATGAGTACTTACTCCCCGTGACGGGCTTCCGATGATTCGATCAATCGGATGCGCCTTGGAGATGCGTCCATGCCTCATAAGTGATTGTGGTACACTTGGCGGTGGTGAAGCATCTTGCGCGTCTTGTGGTTGGACTTGATCTTGGACTTCTTCTTCTTGTTGGTGTTGTGTGGCTTGTGAATCTTGTATTGGCAATGGATCATCTTTCTCTTCTTCTACTTCATCAACTTGAGGCGCCATGGAGGTGTTGATGTTGGAACTTGATGCTCCCCCTTGATCACGGCTCTCCTCAACTTCCGGCTTGATGTCTCCAATGGTCATGTTTTTCATGGCTTCTCGTAGAGGCTCATCATCTATTTCATCATGACCAAAACTCTCCTCTTGGGAGCCATTAGTCTCATCAAACTCAACATCACAACTTTCTTCAACTAGACCGGAGGTTTGGTTGAATACTCGATATGCTTTTGAGTTTGATGCATAACCAAGAAAAATACCAACATCACATCTTCTTTCAAACTTACCGAGCCTTTTCTTGCGGTAGATGTAGCATTTGCACCCAAAGACTCTAAAGTAGGAGATGTTGGGCTTTCTCCCAATGAGGAGCTTATATGGGGTCTTTTGGAGTAGTCGGTGAAGATAGACCCTATTTGCGGCATGGCACGCCGTGTTGATTGCTTCGGCCCAAAACTTCTCCGACGTGCCATAGTCATCAAGCATTGCTCTTGCAAGGGTGATAAGGGTCTTGTTCTTCCTTTCAACGACACCGTTTTGTTGGGGGGTGTATGTGGCCGAAAACTCATGCTTCACGCCTTCACGATCACACCACTCCCCAATGTTGTAGTTTTTGAACTCGGTGCCGTTGTCACTCCGGACCTTGATGATGGGAAGTTGAAATTCCCTTTGAGCACGTTTGGCAAAGGTCTTGAAAACTTCCGGAGTTTCACCCTTGTCACCTAAAAACAAGGTCCAAGCATATCGAGAATAATCGTCAACAATAACAAGACAATAGAAGTTACCACCAAGACTTTGATATGTGGACGGTCCGATGAGGTCCATGTGGAGTAATTCAAGCGGCTTGGAGGTAGACACCATTGTCTTCATTGGGTGGTGTGAAGCAACTTGCTTCCCGGCTTGACAAGCACTACAAAGCTTGTTCTTCTCAAACGTGACATCCTTCACGCCGGTCACCATCCCAAGCTTGAACGACTTCTTAAGCTTGCTCATCCCAATGTGAGCAATGCGTCGATGCCATAGCCAACCCAAGCTTGTCTTAGTGAAAAGACAAGTGGTCAAGCTAGCATCCTTGTTGGAGAAGTCCACCAAGTAAAGATGTCCATGCCGAAATCCTTTGAAGATTAGTTCTTTGCTTGATTCACTAGTTACTACAACACCATTCTTGTCAAAGGTACACGTAAGTCCAAGATCACATAGTTGTGCAATGGAAAGTAGATTGAAACTAAGTGACTTAACATATAGTACATTAGAAATGGACATATCATGCGAAATAGCAATTTTACCTAACCCAATTACCTTCCCCTTTGAGTTGTCACCAAAGGTGACTTGTTCATGATTATCGGGGTTCTCTATGGTGGTGAACATACCATCATTGCCGGTCATATGTTGAGTGCACCCGCTATCGAGTACCCAATGCTTTCCTCCGGCTTTGTAGTTCACCTTAGTGTTACCTTTAGCCATGAGGCACATAGGAGGTGGACGAAGAGGTGAGTTGTCCTTGTCGACGATGGCAAGGCCCGCCAAGTTTTCTTCATCTTCACTCTCTTCGTCGCTTGACTCTTCATCCGTGATCCACTCATTTGCCTCGCACATGAAGACTTTTTGAGGCCCTCTTCTCTTCTTTGGAAAGAGCTTGGTCTTCTTGCCCTTGTCAAATTTCTTCTTTCCAAAGGAGCGCTTGGGTTTGACCTCTTCTTCATCTTCATCACTTTCTTCTAGCTTTCTATACTTTCCTTTGTGGTTGTCCTTCCTCTTGTCGGGTCTTGGACAATCATATGATATGTGGCCTTGATCACCACAATTGTAGCATGTCTTGTTTTCATCTTTTCTTGGGAGGAAGGCTTTCTTTTTTTGATCAAAAGAGTATCCCTTCTTTGCGATTTTGGAGTTTAGACGTGAGAATTTTCTCATCATCAACGCAAGCTCATCATCGTCATCTTCGCTTGTTGCTTGCTCTTCTTCGCTTGAGCTAGGCTCAACCACTTACTTTTTCTTGGGAGTTGTTTTCTTGGTTGAAGCCTTGAGAGCAATGGTTTTTGATGACGACTCCTCCATCATTCCAAGTACGCTCATCTCATGAGCATGAATTTCTCCAATGAGCTCCGAGACTTCAATGTTGTCAAGTGATTCCTTTTGGAGCATTGAGTTGATAATGTTGTACTTGGGCTTGGGTAGAAGCATGAGGATCTTGCGGTTGATTAGACCCTTACCAAGAGAAGCAATGTCAAGAGCGTTAATCTCCTCAATGAGCACATTTAAGCGAGAAAACATTTGGTTAACATTCTCATGAGGAAGCATTTTGAATTCATCATACTTGGATTTTAGCAAGTGATATTTGAGTTCTTTAACACGAGATGAGCCCTCATGAATTTCAATTAAACATGCCCAAATTTCACAAGCTTTCTCTTTACTAGCAATTCTAGCAAAAACGTCTTGACTTATGCATTCATAGATGGCATTTCTAGCCTTAGCATCCCATTTTAGTTGATCACCAACATAATTGAGATCTCCAAATCCCGCATGGGTCACTTCCCAAACTTCGGGAGCAATAGCCTCTAGGTAGGCACGCATGCGTGCTTTCCAATAGGCAAAGTTCTTGCCCTCGAAGGTGGGAACCGAACCCCCATTCTTGGCCATTTAAGCTCTCTAGCGGTGAAGCTAGAATGATCCTATGAGCAACCTTGCTCTGATACCAATTGTAAGGATCGAAATGCCCAAGAGGGGGGGTGAATTGGGCTTTCTTTCAATTTTTTAAAGTAATTAAGATTATCGACCTCAAGCCCAATTCCCTATGCGATTAAACTATGCAATCAATGTAAATTAAAGTTGCGGAATGAAGATTGCATAAGTGTAAAAAGGGAGAGAGATGCAAACGCTCAAGGGACACAGAGTTTATCCCGTGGTTCGGTAAGATCACAAGGATCTACCTACATCCACGTTGTGGCACCCACCGAAGGGTTTTGCCACTCCCAAGTCACCGAGACAAGGGGGTTCTTCACTATCCTTCTCCGTTTGCCAACCTCGGCAAGGTGGAGCTCAAGCCTTGTACACTTTGGAATCCTCCGGGCTTCCACAATCTTCTTGGCAAGCTCCGGAAGTTGCACACACCAAGGGACACTCCCTTAGGGCTCTCACTACACTAGAGACTCCAATCACCAAGAATGGAGGCACCCTAGCACTATCTCTAGCTAGTTCTAGCCTATCTCTTGGTGTACAAATGATGAGCAAATGATGTGAAAGTGGTAGCTCTATTGCTTGAATGCTCTAGGATGTGTAGAGTATGTCTGGGCTTCAAGTCTTGTCGATTTAACAGGTTGAAGGGGTATAAATAGCCAGCCTCCACGAGATAGCCGTTGGAAAAGTAGGCTGACATCACTTCTCTGCGAACACCGGATGATCCGATGTCTCCCCTTCAGTTAACATCGGTCAAAGCCAAATTAGCTGATGTCACTGTGTCAGATATGACCGTTGTTAGACCGATGTTGATCTGTCTTCTCATCGGATGATCCGGTGGCTCTTCCTCCAGAATTTTGCTTGATCTTGAAGCTCACTGGAGTGATCGACCGATGTGTGTAAGTCTGCACATCGGATGATCCGGTGCTTCACTTGGTCCAATGGTATTGCAATCTGTGATGATGGACCGATGTCACTGAGCCACTCACATCGGATGATCCGGTGAGTGCATTTGTCTGAGGTCTTCTTCTTCAGTTGAACTAACTCGACCGATGCAGTCAGGTCAAAGACCATCGGATGATCCGGTGTGTTCAACTTGTTGACTTCGAGTTGTTTTGAGTTGTTCTTTTGGAATTTGAACTTGTGACCTCTTTGACACTTGTTTGAAATGTTGTTTTGATTGTCTTCAAGCATTGAGTGATATCAAGTTAGAGCTTTCACTTCTTGTCTTCATATGATTTGATTTGATCTCATTCGTTGATTTTATATGGGTCTCCAATGTAATTTTGATTTCATTTGATTGAGTGTTATTGAGACCTTGCATTCACAAATTCATTAGTAATATCGAATGGTTGTCATTAATCACCGAAACCGTACCTCATGGGGCCTAGATGCTTTCAAAGTCCTTGATTCCCCTTTGAAGATCCGGAGCCGTTGTGGAGTCTTCCGGAGGTTAGAGGCTGAAGATCCTACGGTTGGACACGTGACAGCGCCGGAGCACACTGTGGGGAACAGATAGGTCCGGTGTTACCCGACACGTGTCAGTTCTAGAGCTTCCCTCGGTCTGGGGTTAGGTCCGGGGGTGCCATTTCGGTACATAGCCCGGAGCATCCCCCTTGTGGGCGGTAGCTCCGGTTTGATAGTACACGTGGCGACCCTGGGACTAACCATGTTGAAGAAGCGGGTCCGGTTATGTCTGACATGTGGGCCTCTGAAGGTCTTCAAATCAAGTAGATGACTTTCCCTTGAGATCTTTGCAATCCCAAGGAGTATATGGTACCCAGGGTACTGACAGTGGCCCCCTGGGCCCACCTCTGGGGAAGACCCCTTGGGTGAAGTCATTCCGCCGGAGGTGGGTCCATCCTTCGACTTTTGAACTGAGTCTTCAAAGGTCTTCGGATGTGCTGTTGGCGATAGTTTGGAGTTAAATCCTCGCCGCGTGGCATATCCCGTGTGCGGCAAATGAGATCTTTGGCGTGCGGATCTCACGCAATTGAAGGTCGCTGGTTCCCGATACGAAAATCGTATCGGTTCCACGCGCCTTGTCAAGCCGCCGCCTTTGGGCTTCCCGCCTCATGATGGCAACCGTTCGCCTGGGTAAGAATCTCGACTTGATCATCGGGGTGGTCCCGGGCCCTCTTGTCATCGGCTGGGTGGAATTTTTGAGTAGTATCTTCGACTTCCTTGCGGTTTCCATCCAAGCATTGCGAGGGCTTACTTAAGGAGGAAAGCGCGCACCGTCTGGAGTTCTTTATGCCTCTCATCTGATCTTGCGCTCAAACTCCCAACTTGTGCTCGCTTATCCTCTCTTGCCTTGCTGTGCTGCGATGGAGTTGGGTCTCCGCGAGAGTCGTTTGAAGACCGAAGGTGACTTGAAGAAGGTCCAGGCCCTCATGGGATGGTCCCCGGACTTCTTCAACCGTCTGGTCTGCGCCAGAAGAGAGCTCCCGTTCGAGAAGGAGCACGCCGGCGAGATGGTGACAATTAAGTGACTAATGAGCTCAGTAATCTTAAGCACAGGTGTGGACTCAAGTTGAACCACAAACTCTCAGAAAGGAAAAGGGGTGAAAATGGCGATGCCAACTCAAAAAGAAGAAACTAGGGTTTCTAGTGTGTCGAGTTTAGACTAGCCAAATATGTGTGAGGGTGTGTGTGTAAAGTGCGTTGAGATCAAGTTAGGAGCTCAAAGTGGTTTAGAGATCAAAACCTATTGAGAGAAGAGAGTTGGAGTAGTCTGGCAGGAGTGGCCGGACTAGTCCGTGCAGGTGGCTGGACTAGTCTGCTCCTGGCCGGCCAATTTCGTTTTCAGCCGGACCAGAAGAGTCTGACTGAGTTCGGAATAGTCCGTAGTGGGACAGACTAGTCCGGGTAGTCATGGAGTGGGTTTTCGGGACTAAGTCTGGATAGGCCGGACTAGTTCGGGTTTGGAGAGAAATGGAGTTTCAACGACTAAGTCTGGATAGGCCGGACTAGTCCGCCCTGGGGGCCGAAATAGTTCGTGGTCTCCAGACTAGTCCGTTTTCACACGGAACAAAAGGTTCTATATGAGATCGGACTAGTCTGGTGTAGTCCGGACTAGTCCGTTTTGAAGTGACCGTTTGAATTTGAGGTTTGGCGGGTAGTGTGATGATTGCCGCGCAGTGTGACAATTGTTAGGGATGTCAGTGGTCCCAAAGGTTGGACTAGTCCGCCCAACTGCTGAAGTCAGCAGTATGGGCTGGGAACCTCTATAAATAGAGGACCCCTGGGTTCATTTGAACCATTCCTTGAGAACTTTGAAACCCTAGCGCCGTCACAACAAACTTTGAGCCTCCAAAAGCCTCCTTCTTGCCTACATTCCCTCTAAAACTAAATCTTGTGTGGATTAGGGTTTGGTGAGGTGAAGAAGAGAAAGAACACCGCTCTAGGCTCTCGATTTGATCTCTTGCACTTGTGAATCTTTGTGATCTGTGGCTTGAGTTGATCTTTGTGATTTGTTATTGTATTTGTGGTGGGAGACTCAGATTGTGAGAAGCCCCAACGAATCTTGTATTCACCCCTTTGTGATAGTGGAGAACCAAGTTAGGCCCTTGTGGTAAACTTGGTGAGGGAAGGGTTGTTGAACCCAGTCCTTCGTGGACTCCTCAACGGGGACGTAGATTCCTTTGTGGGAGTGAACCTCGGGATAAAATCCTTGTGTCCCTTGTGTACTTCACTTTCACTTATTGCACATTGCTTCTAGGGTTAGCTTTATCGTTTTTGTTCATCACCCTTGTCTCATTGTGATCCTTAGCCTCATACTTGCTTCATAACTTGTTAAGGTTCACTAAGTCATTCTAACATACTTTGCATCACAAGAATCGAACTAAAATTTGTTAGAAACCCCCTTTAGGTTTTCCCTGTAGGTGGACCAGACTAGTCCGCCCCCTGAGTACTGATCTCGTTTTATTAAGTCATTTCAGGTCGATTAGCCTATTCACCCCCCCTCTAGGAAACTTTCAATTGGTATCAGAGCGGGACTCTCCCAAAGAGTCTAACAACTCGAAGAGAAGATGGCCGGAGTGTGGTATGACGAGGTCTCGACAAATGAGATCCAGGCAACCCAAGAGGAGGTGCTTGTCTACCAAGACAAGTCGACGGATGACGAAGAGACTCGTCAGCTCAAGGCGAAACTTTGAGAGAAGTTGAAGATTCCAAAGGTTGACTCTTCAACCTCCACATCGGGTGACACGATCAACTACAACCAACAAGGCTACAACTATGAACGTCTTGTCTCCAACAACCACTACCTTTCCATCCCATTGGGGAAGCCTCTTCAATTCGATGGAACCGACTACGGGATGTGGAAGCACAACATGAAGATCCATCTCGTGTCACTCAACCCCTCTTTATGGCAAATTGTGCTTATTGGGGTGCATATCCCGAAGAATGAAGAAGAAATCACTCCGGAGCAAGCCGTGCTCCTTCACCGCAATGCCCAAGCGGCCGGAGTGATCATCTCGTCTCTCTTAAGAGATGAGTTCAACCGGGTAGATAGACTTGAGGTGGCCAAGGATATTTGGGACACCCTCAAGACGGCTCATGAAGGCAACCGAGTCATGAAAGAAGCGAAGATTGAGCTCATTGAAGGAGAGCTCGGGAGGTCTGCCATAATGGATGGTGAATCTCCCCAAGAGATGTACAACCACCTAAAGCTACTCATCAACAAGAGTAGATCTTATGGTTGCACGAAGTGGACGGACCACGAGGTGGTGAAGAGGATGATTCGGGCATTCATGCCTAGAAACGTCTCTCTTTGCTTCATGATACGGGAAAGCCCGGGGTTTGCCAAAATGACCCCGGAGGAGGTCCTAGGAAGGATCATCAACCACGAGATCATGGAGAAGGAGGCACTCTTCTACAATGACCTCCAAAGGTTCACCGCTTCGAAGATGAAGGAATTTGCACTCAAAGCGACATCCTCCTCAAAAGAGCAAAACGAAGATGATGAGGAGAGCCTTGACACCGATGAGGAAGAGGCTCTCTTCATCAACAACTTCAAGAGGATGATGAGGAGAAGAAAAGGAGGATACAAGCATGAAAGCAAGGGCAAAGAGAAAGCAAGGCCCAAAACAAAGAGGGCTTGCTACAATTGTGGCGAGTACGGGCACTTCATTGTTGATTGCCCACATGAAGAGGGCAAGAAGAAGAAGGAGGGCAAGCCACAAGAGAAGAAGTTCTATAAGAAGAAGAGGCCCTCCGGTCATGCTCACTTAGGCAAGCAATGGGACTCTAACAATGAGTCCTCCTCGTCCGAAGATGAGGAGAAGATGGCAACCATAGCCATCGGGAGGAGCTCCAAGGGAAGCAAGCTTTTCCCCAACCTCTACGACCACAAGCAAACTTGCCTCATGGCAAAACAAGGAAGGAGAAAGGTTACTTCTAAATCATCCTCTTCCATATCCTCCCATGATGATTTGATAGTGCTAGTGATAATGAACACATGCTTAAGGACATAAGTAAGAGCACTTTCCGTAGAATGGAATTGCTCTCAGATGAAATTTTTGAGAAGGAGGAGCTCATAGATAGGCAAGAGGACATGCTTATCCATGAAAAGGAGAGATGTAAAGAGCTCATTGAGCTCCTTGAGCTTGAGAGACAGAAGAGCAAGGCATTAGAGCATGAACTTGCTCTAAGCAAGAAAACATGCTCATGTCTTGAGGAGACAACTATTGAGCTCAAGGACGAACTTGGCAACTTGGCAAAAGTTAACAAGATCCTTGAGACTCAAGTTGAGTCCCTCAAGACTAATGTAGCCTCTTCCTCCAAAAGCTCATCCTCCTCAAAGGTTGCATCCGAAGCAATATCTACTTGCAAATGTTCTAACTTGATCCTTAAATTAAAGGATGAGCTTAAATTGACTCAAGGCAAACAAGCACCTAAGGGTGGCATCTTTGAAAAAGAGAAGGTGGCGTATGCACGAAGTGCATACACCAACACAAGAACTCCCTATGTCAAGGATGGTCTTAGTTATACTAGAGGTGGAAAACAAAATGCTAAAACCTCCAAGCATGGCAAAGACTTGATTGTCTTTGTCAAGGGAAGCTCATCCCCAACTAAAATTGGGAAGAATACTTCAACTAGCACTAACATGCCTAAATCTGAACCGCATCCTCTCTTTCATGATTTTGATGCATCTTATGTTTTAATGAGGAACAAGTATGGCAAAGTATATGCTATATATGTTGGGCCACTCTGCAAGAGCCCCAAGCCTTGTGTGTGGGTGCCCAAGTGTCTCACTACTAACGTCAAAGGACCCAACTCTGCTTGGGTACCCAAAAGGAAGGCATAATCTTGTTTTGTAGGCGTACTCCTCCGGTGGATCCAAATGGGTGCTCGATAGTGGATGCACCAACCACATGACCGGAGAGAGGATAATGTTCATGGAGTATGAGCAACATGATGATCCAAATGAAGGGATCCTCTTTGGGGACAATAGCCGAGGGAAAATCCTTGGCTCTGGTAAAATTGTCATTTCTCCCCAACACAATCTTTCTCATGTTTTGCATATTGATTCTTTAGACTATAACCTTTTGTCCATATCACAACTATGTGACAAAGATTATAATTGTGTTTTTACTAATGAGGGTGTGAGCGTCCTTAGAAGAAATGATAACTCAATCGCTTTTAAGGGTGTGCTCAAGGGAAAGCTTTATCTTGTGGATTTTACCTCGGATAAAGCTCAACTTGAAACATGCTTAATGGCAAAAACCAACATGGGATGGCTTTGGCACAGAAGGCTAGCCCATGTTGGGATGAGGAACTTACAAAAGCTTCTTAAGGGCGAGCACATCTATGGTTTGAAGAATGTTGTCTTTGAAAAGGATAGGCCATGTAGTGCTTGCCAAGCGGGGAAGCAAGTAGGAGCTCAACATCCCTCCAAGAACATCATGACGACAACAAGACCGTTGGAACTGCTACACATGGACCTTTTCGGGTCGATAACCTACATTAGCATTGGTGGTAACAAATATGGTCTTGTTATTGTTGACGATTTTTCTCGTTTCACTTGGGTGTTCTTCTTGCATGATAAGGGTGAAACTAACGGTGTCCTCAAGAGGTTCTTAAGGAGAGCTCAAAATGAGTTCACCTTAAGAATCAAGGCTATAAGAAGCTACAACAGCACCGAGTTCAAGAACACTCAAGTGGAAGAATTCTTGGAGGAGGAGGGCATCAAGCATGAATTTTCAGCCCCCTACTCCCCTCAACAAAATGGGGTGGCGGAACGGAAGAATAGGACACTCATTGAGATGTCAAGGACGATGCTTGATGAGTACAAGACATCGGATCGGTTTTGGGTGGAGGCGGTTAACACCGCTTGCCACGCAGTCAACCGATTGTACCTCCACCGCCTCCTCAAGAAGACTCCCTACGAGCTTGTGGTTGGTAAGAAACCCAATGTCTCCTACTTTCGTGTCTTTGGGAGCAAGTGCTATATTCTCAACAAGAAGCCTAGGACTTTGAAGTTTGCTTCAAAGTACGATGAAGGTTTCTTGCTTGGTTATGATTCAAACACCCACGCCTACCGTGTCTTCTACAAATCCTTTGGGATTGTTGAAATAGCACGCGACGTGGTGTTTGATGAAACTAATGGCTCTCAAGTAGAGCAAGTTGATCAAAGTGTGCTAGATCAAGAAGACTCTCCACAAGAAGCTCTTAGGAGGATGGCACTTGGAGATGTTCGACCGGAAGAACAACCTCAAAGCTCAAGTGACCAACAACAAGACGATGCAAGTCATCCCCCACATGGCCAAATTGAAGATGGACAAGTTGTACCTCAACATAATCAAGGAGACGAAAGTCAAGGTGGAGGCATACATCAAAGGGGAGACCAAGAAGAAGAAGAGGATGATCATGACTCAAGAGTTCAACCTCCACATCCTCATGTGCATCAAAGTGTTCAACGGGATCACCCCGTTGACAACATTCTAGGAGACATTACAAAAGGGGTAACCACTCGTTCTCGTGTTGCTAACTTTTGTGAAAATTACTCCTTTGTCTCTTCTTTGGAGCCCCATAAGGTTGAAGACACATTGAGAGACCCGGATTGGGTGGTGGCCATGCAAGAGGAACTCAACAACTTTGAGAGGAACAAAGTTTGGGAGCTTGTCAAGCATCCACAAGCAAATGTTGTGGGCACCAAATGGGTGTTCCGCAACAAGCAAAGCATGGCATGGTGACAAGGAACAAGGCACAACTTGTGGCCAAGGGGTACTCACAAGTCAATGGTTTGGATTTTGATGAAACCTTTGCTCCCGTAGCTAGGCTAGAGTCAATTCGTATATTACTTGCCTTTGCTACTCACCATGATTTTAAGCTTTACTAAATGGACGTCAAGAGTGCATTCCTACATGGTCCAATCAAGGAGGAAGTCTATGTGGAGCAACTGCAAAATCCCACTTTTTCCTTTCATGTGCAGTTCAGCTACAAGTTGTTTATCAAACATAATGGAGGTCAATATAGTTGTGCACATGAACTTGACCTCACTAAAAAGTTTTCTTTCTACTCATGTTTAATTTTATTAACATGAGGATTGGACTTCACCACTAATCCTAGAACAATTTAATTAAACCTCTCTGCAAAGTTGGGAATTTAATTGAATGAAATGGCTAGGGCAAATTATATTGCAGCAATATAAAATCAAAACAAATGTAATTTGATTATGTTGCTATGTATATCTGGCCCTGACAAAAAGATTCAAATCCAAGGCTCCAAATTTTTCCTTGGCCTCTTAAATATTTTAAGTAGCTTCTCGGAAAGTTCTCAAGATTTTTTTGAAGCACGTCTTCCACTTAGTTGGACACGTACAAAGGGTTTATTTCATGTCGATCTCAAATTTAGCTTTGCACTGAACCTTGCCCAAATCAACCCACAATTTTTCCTAAGACCTTTTATGGTTCAGTGAGCTTTGTTTCAAAGTTTGGGGATTTATGGACCTCGATTACTATTTATCTCAATAAGGTTTATAAACAAGTTTGAATTCAAATTTGATTCTGAATTGGAAACAAACTGTGTCCAAATTGAAATCCGATTGCAGATTTGGGTTCCTCATATTTTTCCGAGTCTGTCTGTAAATTTTGGGAATTTTTGGGCAATGTTTGAGGTGGAATTTAGAGGAACAGAGAAGAGGGAGTAGTGGGGTCCACATGTCAGCTAGGGAGACCGTTTAACCGCCCCTGTTTTCTTTCTCCGCGTGACACCACGACGGCTGCATGCCGCCAGCACGCCGTTCGGCCGTCGGTCGCCTCCAGCTGCCCCAACTCCTTATCTACTGTGGTGAAGCCTATTTATTCACTCCACCGTCGACCGCAGTTACTCCTCGGTTCACCTTTCGCTCGCGCCGCTCCATTTCTCGCCGCCGCGACCACCTCGGGTCCGCTCGACACCGCTCAGCCTCGCCGCAGATACAAGCCTCCTCGTCCTCTGCAGTCTTTAGGGAAAAGGTGCGCCATGATCTCGTGTAGCTGCTGGTTAAATTTGAACTCATATCGTGCATCCTAGCGTCCGTATTTCATGAAAGACCGAAGCACTTTTATGGCTTTGAAGCTAGTTCATCGGTTTAATTCCGAATGTATGCACAATAATTCTTTGATCCAGTTAGACGACATGATCAAAGCCTCCTAGCGCACCTTCCCTCCAAAAATCAGAAAGAACCATCGACTAATTAACGAGTTATCCAATTTTTCCCCTTCCGCCATTGAAGGAGCTTGGTTCACCGTCGACCTTGGTGTTGCCGGCTATGGCACGAGTTCTAGACCCTCCTAAACTCTTTCCTATGCTCCCAAGATGCTTCTCGAGCTTTCGTATGAGAGTTTTCGCTAGGGAATTAAGGGTCCCGACATGACCGAAACCCTAGCAACCGCCGCCGCCGTCGGGAGTGGTTTTCCGGTCACCCATCGCCGTCGGGGGATACTCCAACGTGATTCCCGTGCGAAACTAGGGTGGGGCAGCGAGTTTCGAGACCTCTTGTGGGCCGGAAACCATTGCCGGCAAGAGCGTCGCCGCGCGCCGGCGTGGGCGCCGCCGCCCGAGCCCGTGGCCAGAGGAAGAAGAAAGCAGGGACGCGGGTCCCACCTGCCAGTGAGCGCAGCGCGGCCTGGATCAGCCTGTGGCCAGGGGATCTAGTGTGGCCACATGGAAATATTTATGGCCTCCGGTGTGGCTGCCTCCTGGTTGGCTGGTTTAAATATGGTGGGCCCAGGCGCCAAATTTAAAAGCTGAAAATTCCAAATTTATGCAGAACCATTTCCAAACTTGAAAAATCAATATCTCCCTGTAGATTGCTCCAAAAATCTTCAAACAAATTTTGTTTGAAAGCCCTTGAGCTCTAGTTTCTGTTAGTACCAATTAGGTTCTGTGAAATTTAGTTTTAAATTCTGTAGAAAACAATATTTCAAAATACAAATATAATTTTTCCAGGTGAACTTTCCACTGGAAAAATCCCCAAAATTCACATAAAATACATAGTCCTATTCTGGACTACCAGAACACGTTTGAGAGCCATTGCACCTGTATAACCCTCTGTATAATTCAGTTACCTTTTCTAGTCATTGAATTTTTACAGATGTTCAGTTGCTTTATTATGTCCCAATTTGTACTGAACCTTCCTTTAGTCAAACACTAGTTCCTGTAAAAAACTGGGATTTAATTAGCTTAGTCTCCTAGTCCTAATTCAGTTGCCAATTGAATGTTAATTGAAAAGCTAAAATTCCATTATAAACTAATTCCATAAATTCTTGCCAACTTTGAAATTCAATAACTCCTTCACCAAGGCTTAGACATTTATGAAACCAATTTTACTAGAACCAGGACAACCTCCTCTATCATGATCATCAACTAGCAGCTATGTTCAAGCTACAGTTTCTTCTCTAGAATTCTTGGGAGTTTATTGCTTACCATAATTTTAGAGACAACAAACTACTTTATTCATCTCATGTTCTTTGCCAGAGCTTCTATCATATTCCTTAGTATCTACCATCAAAGTCCCAAGGCCAATTAAGATCATTATCGTATAATGATCACCATAGATTAAATTATGGTCTTGGTAGTAATTATTTTTCAAACTCATTCATATACATATTATATGCATATCGTGTAGTGACCGAAGTCGAGGAGGAACCAAAGGCCTTGGAGGTCACCTGCCAGATACTAACACAGACTCGGACCTGCATCCACGCAAGCCCTGATTTGCATTTAAGTCATTTATAAAGTGTTGCTTTAACACTATGTTTATTAGCATATAAATTGTGCATTACGTTCAGGATGCTTGAATACTCCAAATGCATGACCCACAATCCCATTGGTTAATTGGGTAGGTTGATAGCTCGACGTGTAGAACTGCTATGCTAATGTTGTAGGTGAACCGGTAGAAGCCGAGTAGTTGGAATCTACTCGCGAGATAGAAAATTTACACTCATCTACATTGGGTTAACATTTACAGAAAATAACTGTTTAATCTAAACTTGAGACTGGTCAGAGATTGATAGGAAGCGGCAAGACGTGGTCTTGGTCGCATAGCTCTGACTGGTCAGTTAAGGCCCGTCTGTATGCGGCCCCTTGGAACAAGCTTGACTTGTACCGGCGACATACTGGATATATGGACTCCAGTAAACTGACATAACTCGATAATTGGGATGTCGAGGCCCATTAACTCACCATCGATAGGGGTGGGTTGAGGACAGTAAGGTGTAAATCGGTCGGCGGACACAACAGGTGTTCCGTGCGGAGACCTTCTGTTCGCGGAGGTGAGACGGGTTCGGTGTTCGGGTTTCTTGTGAAAGGTGGCCATATACGACTAGTACTGAAGTGTTACGTAGGTACTTATGTACTCTTTGACACTTCCGAATGTGCGTATTGTCGTGTTGTCCGGGGGTGTCCTGATTGCAATCACCGTCCCTCGCGGTAATAGAGTACCACTTGTTCACTGCGCCGTGACGTAGTAAATACTAAAGAAGCCAGAAAAATTATGTTGTATTGAATTATAATTGCTTTGCAACCTTGTGTGACTTAGAGATAACAAAATTAAAGTTTACAGTTTCCCCATACTTTAGCTGTAATAGCGTTATGTGCTCTGGGCATGTCATATCATCGGCAAATCGTTTCTTGTTTGATTGTGGAGTCTATGATGTGCCATGCTTGGAGAAGGTCATTTGCTACTTCAAACATGATTATAAGGATCCACTTGTAGGCGAGTCATTTATGCTTCACCTTACCTATGCTTAGTGTTCACCCTTGCATATGTCTAGTGAGACGGGTCAGTCTTGCTGAGCCTTATGCTCATGTTTGCAGTTAACGAGTTTTTGCAGGTTATACGATTGATGACGGGCTCGATGATGAGGTTGCACCCCCTCCAGGGTGTACAGCCGAGTTGGAACCCTGCACGCCGCCGTGATTTTGGTGTTGCTAGTGCGAAGTATCCAGGGCATGGATGACTTTGCTTTTGCATAGCTAGTGCTGAGAGCGTAGCTATGATATATAAGTTTCTTTCCTTACGCTAGTATTGTAAAACTTCCGCTGTAAGATAAATAAAAGACTTCGTCTTGTATTTTATTCTCGTTATGTTCTTGTATACTGTTGGGTGTCGCATCGCACGACACCACCCAATGAGATCCTCGGATGTCGGGATTCCGGTCCCCACAACCACTGGGCTTTGAAGACCAAGACTTCCCAAACCATGTCTTCAAATTGCGTAAGGCTCTCTATGGCCTCAAACAAGCTCCTAGAGCTTGGTATGAGTGCATTAGAGACTTTTTGATTCAAAATGGTTTTAAGATAGGAAAAGTTGATTACACTCTCTTTACAAAGCACTTTAATGATGATCTCTTTGTGTGCCAAGTATATGTCGATGACATCATATTTGGTTCTACTAACAAAGTGTTTTGTGATGAGTTTTCTAAGATAATGATAGAGAGATTTGAGATGTCCATGATGGGGGAGTTGAAGTTCGTTTTAGGTTTCCAAGTCAAGCAACTCAAAAAAGGCACGTTCATAAGTCAAACAAAGTACACTCAAGACATATTAAAAAAGTTTGACATGGACAAGGCCAAACCCATCAAGAATCCAATGGCAACAAATGGACACTTAGACCTCAACGAAGATGGTCCAAGTATGGACCAAAAGGTATATCGTTCCATGATTGGTTCTTTTTATATCTTTGTGCATCTACACCTGATATTATGCTTAGTGTGTGTATGTGTGCACGTTTTCAAGCTGCACCTAAGGTGTGTCATATGATCGCCGTTAAGAGAATTCTTAGATATTTAGTTCACACACCTACCCTAGGACTTTGGTACCCCAAAGGATCCAAGTTTAACCTTATTGGCTATTCCGATGCGGATTATGCGGGGTGCAAAGTTGATAGAAAGAGCACATCCGGGACATGCCAATTCTTGGGTAGATCCTTAGTGTCTTGGTCCTCTAAGAAACAAAACTCCATTGCTCTTTCCACAGCCGAAGCGGAGTATGTAGCAGCCGGAAGTTGTTGTGCACAACTTCTTTGGATGCGACAAACTCTAAGGAACTATGGTACAAACTTGCGCCATATTCCTCTCCTATGTGACAATGACAGCGCCATCAAAATAGCCCATAATCCAGTTGAGCATTCGAGGACAAAGCACATTTATATTAGACGCCACTTCTTAAGAGATCATTCCTTGAAAGGGGACATAGTGATATCCCATGTTAGAACCGAGAACCAACTAGCCGATATATTCACCAAGCCTCTAGATGAGAAGCGTTTTTGTGAGCTTAGGAGTGAGCTCAATATCTTAGATTCTCGTAATGTGGCTTGAAACATGCAAATCTGAATGTTTACTTTACATCATATTCAAAATAATGCATGTGTTTGAGAAATTCATCTCTATCTCAATTTTCTCCAAAATATTTGAAAAACTATCAACTTTGTGAGTTATGGTCATAGTTTTATTGTTGATTGCTTACTGACCATATTCATAAGGTTTTGCTGTGGCAATATGTCCAAAAGGATCAACTATAGTGGCTAAAACTCAAATATATATGTTTTCAGCCTCTTAGGACCGGACTAGTCCGCCCTATGGTCGGACAAGTCCGAATCCGGACTGGACCGGGTCTGGTCCGCAGACCGGACTAGTCCGACCCCTTCACCTGACTAGTCCGGCCCCTGGGGACTTAAACCCCCAGGAGGCGGCCGACCCCTCCTCTTCTCCACACTCACTTTTCTCTCTCCCATGCGTGCAACTCCACGCCCTTTAGGCGATTTTTAGTTTTCTCCACCAAAAATCATTTCCAATCCGTGCATTGGAAGCCCCACAGGTGTGGGAGACTTCTCCCAATCACTCCCGACGCGATCCATCCCCAATTTCGTCGATTCGTCAAGATTCGAAGAGGTATCACTCTCTTTTCAAAAACCTACCAAATTCTTGATTCATAAGGTTTTTGATAGGTCCCTCTTCATTAAAGTTGTTCTTAGTATCCTTGTGATCATAGCCTAGGAGTATTGCGACTTGATTCAACAATTTCTCGAAAAACTGTTAGAGTTAGGGTTTATCCTGTGCAACCCGGACTAGTCTGGTGCCAGGCGGACTAGTCCGCCCCTGGGGCGGACAAGTCCGGTGTACACATGTCAAACTCTAACTTTGCCTATTTCTCGTGATTTCTTTCGCATTATTCCACTTCCTTGACCTTCTATCTTATGTCTTCTCCCTTTTTCAGTAGAAATGGCAGCTCCTCGCCGCTCCGCTTCTCCACCCACTGATCCCGAGTGGGAGGCCGAGCAACTTCGCCTTACCGATGAAAGGGCAAGGGCTAAGGTTTAGGCTGCCAAGAAACATGTCGAGCAGCCTCAACCTTAGCCCTTGCCCTTTCATTAGCAAGGCGAAGTTGCTCGGCCTCCCACTCGAGATCAGTGGGTGGAGAAGCGGAGCGGCGAGGACATCTCGAGCAGCACGAGCGAGCAAAGGAAGCAAAGAAACAACAAGCAAGGGCCGCATCAATGGTCTACAATGAAGACGAAGCAATGGCTCGTGCCATTGAGGAGTCCCGCAAGGAACTCCGGAAGAAGAAGCAAGAGGAGCATGAGGCTCACAACTCTCAGGCTGCCGCAACTCAAGTCTATAAAAGGAAGAGACTTGTGACCGTTGGAGAGAAAGAAAGGGGCAAGGAGCAAGCCCAAGAGGAAATTGATGAACGCCGGATCGAGAGAGATCCAAAGAAGGGCAAGGCCCCGGCTCCTACAGAGCCAAAGAAGAAGAAGCCCACAGTGAAGTCCTCGGCTTCGAAGGCCAAGGGCATTGTTATTAAGCAAAAGAGGAAAGCCAAACCCATTGGCCCCTTGGAGGTGCACACTCCTGAGAGGAACCCCAACAGGCAGCGTGAGATAGCTGCCAATGTCTTCCATGGGAAAGGAGCCGAGAAGGCAAGAAGACTGCGAACGGACAAAGTCTACAAGTATGAAAGGAGCACCGCCAACCCTAGGTTTTGGTGCGACTTTCACTGTGACTATTACCGTCTTGTCTACCAGAACATGAAGAAGCCAGTGATCGAAGCACAATGGGTAGACTGGGAGTATATGGATCAAAAGCAACATTCTGCCTTTGATGCGGTCATTGAAGCTGCTGAGCACCATGAGCTCAAAGACATCATGGGTTTCAAATATGACTGGAATGTTGAAGTCATTCTGCAATTCTACTCCACCATCTACTTCACCACTTCAGGTGATAGACGAATCATCTGGATGACGCATGGCAAGCAGTTCTCAGTTACTTTTGAGGAGTATGCTAAGATTCTTGGTCTTGAGGCTCATTTGGATCATGAGATCATTATCTCTAACCTCAAGGCCGTAGACAGAGATGAGCTGTCCTACATGTATCCCAGTCATGTTCAATATGATGCCGGGCATGCTCGTAACATCAAGCCATTCTATAGCATCCTGAAGAGGATCCTGAGGAGGACAATAGCACCCAAGGATGGTGATGCAGGGGTGATCCAAGGAAGCTTAAGGCACCTGCTCCTCCTTATTGATGGCGATGAGAAGTTCAACCTAGTTGACTACATCTTCGACGACATCTTCAACATCTCGCATACCCCTAATCGTGCTTGTGGGCATGCGCCCTACATCATGTATCTCATCGAGAAGGTGTCGGGCTTGACCTTCGTCAAGGATATGACTCATCGCCCACTCCATCCTCAGACGCCTCCTTCAGTGCCGCCTCCTCCGCACTGGAAGAATGCGGAGTCTCCCTCTCACTCTGCCATGCCAACACCTCACCCCGCGGCACCTCCTTCTCTGCCTCCGCCTCAGTCGATGAGCGCCTTCTTCAAGTGCTTCAAGGCTATCTTCACCTCCTACCGGAAGCAAGAAATCTGGAATCAACGGGCACACAAGCGCCAAGAGAAGTACCTCAAGGCGGTGTGTGACAAGCTTGAGGTCCCCATGTCACCTCCGGAGGAGAGCGATGGCGAGATCACACCGTTCCCCAACTTCACCGCCGACGAGCTCGCCCAGCTCCAAGAGGATGGGAGCTCTTCCCATGCGGCTCCCTCGGCACGGGTCTCCGATGATGATGAGGACCACGAGGACCCGGAGGCCACGAAGAGTGACTCCGATGATGAGGCGGGTGATAGTGAGGAGGATGACAACTAGCGTATAGGCCTCGTTGATCCCCTCTTCTTTTCCTTTTTGGTGTCTTGATGCCAAAGGGGGAGAGGTAGATGGGGAGAGGTGTGGAGAGTTAGATGTGTGGAAAGTAGCCCTTATTTTGGATCCTTGGACTTGTTGCACTTCTTATTGTAATATTTATGTCATTCGAATGTTTAAATTTGTGCAAGACTATGTTTTGATTGTTTAATATCAATATGATGCTTTGAATGTCTATCTTTTGATCATATTCATATTTCACATGTCTTGTCACAAATGTTGGGCACAACACGTAGGCACCCCACCATAACGTGTGTGTGTGTATGAAGGACTTTCTCAATCTTCTTTTCATGATGCATTCATTGAGGGGGAGTCACTCATACACCCGCGCATTATGAAAACAAAATTCTATACTCTTATATGTTGAAGACTTAATGTGTTGTCATCAATCACCAAAAAGGGGGAGATTGAAAGTGCATCTAGGATCCCCGTGGGTTTTGGATGATTGATGATGACAATTAAGTGACTAATGAGATCAGTGATCTTAAGCACAAGTGTGGACTCAAGTTGAACCACAAACTCTCAAAAAGGAAAAGGGGTGAAAATGGCGATGTCGACTTGAAAAGAAGAAACTAGGGTTTCTAGTTTGTCGAGTTTAGACTAGCCAAATATGTGTGAGGGTGTGTGTGTAAAGTGCATTGAGATCAAGTTGGGAGCTCAAAGCGGTTTAGAGATCAAAACCTATTGAGAGAAGAGAGTTGGACTAGTCTGGCAGGAGTGGTCGGACTAGTGCGTGCAGGTGGCTGGACTAGTACGCTCCTGGCCGGCCAAGTCCGTTTTTAGCCGGACCAGAAGGGTCTGACTGAGTTCGAACTAGTCCGTAGTGGGATGGACTAGTCCGGGTAGTCATGGAGTGGGTTTTAGGGACTAAGTCCCAAAACTATGGACTTGTCCGTTTTAGTCCGGACCAAAAGGTCCTGACTAAGATCGGACTAGTCCGCCCTGGGGGCCGGACTAGTCCGGGTTTCGAGAGAAGTGGATTTTCAGCGACTAAGTCTAGGTAGGCCGGACTAGTCTGCCCTGGGGGCCGGACTAGTCCGTGGTCTCCAGACTAGTCCGTTTTCACACAGAACAAAAGGTTCTGTGTGAGATCGGACTAGTCTGGTGTAGGACGGACTAGTCCGTTTTGAAGTGACTGTTTGAATTTGAAGTTTGGCGGGTGGTGTAACGATTGCCGTGTAGTGCGACAGTTGTCAGGGACGTCAGTGGTCCCAAAGGTCGGACTAGTCTGGGCCCTAGGGCAGACTAGGCTGCCCAACTACTGAAGTCAGCAGTATGGGTTGGGAACCTCTATAAATAGAGGACCCCTGGGTTCATTTGAACCATTCCTTGAGAACTTTAAAACCCTAGCACCACCACAACAAACTTTGAGCCTCCAAAAGCCTCCTTCTTGCCTACATTACCTCTAAAACTAATTCTTGTGTGGATTAGGGTTTGGTGAGGTGAAGAGGAGGAAGAACACCGCTCTAGGCTCTTGATTTGATCTCTTGCACTTGTGAATCTTTGTGATCTGTGGCTTGAGTTGATCTTTGTGATTTGTGATTGTATTTGTGGTGGGAGCCTCAGATTGTGAGAAGCCCCAACGAATCTTGTATTCACCCCTTTGTGATAGTGGAGAACCAAGTTAGGCCCTTGTGGTAAACTTGGTGAGGGAAGGGTTGTTGAACCCGGTCCTTCGTGGACTCCTCAACGGGGACGTAGATTCCTTTGTGGGATTGAACCTTGGGATAAAATCCTTGTGTCCCTTGTGTACTTCACTTTCACTTATTGCACATTGCTTCTAGGGTTAGCTTTATCATTTTTGTTCATCACCCTTGTCTCATTGTGATCCTTAGCCTCATACTTGCTTCATAACTTGTTAAGGTTCACTAAGTCGTTCTAACATACTTTGCATCACAAGAATCGAACTAAAATTTTTTAGAAACCCCTTTTAGGTTTTCCCTATATGTAGGTGGACCGGACTAGTCCGCCCCCTGAGTACTGATCTTGTTTTATTAAGTCATTTCCAGTCGATTAGCCTATTCACCCCCCCTCTAGGCAACTTTCACTTCCCCCGGACCTGCTATGAGGGCAACCCACAGAGGTTCTTGATCGGCAGGGCTTAGTCCTCAATGGAGGGATTGCACGTATGAGAGTGGTGAGACAGTGATTTTACGTTGTTCAGGTCGCCGAAGCATAATACCCTACTCCACGGTGAGGTTTTATTGCTGGTGTGTATGAGTGTGTAGCAATAGATTGGGGATCCTTTGTAATGGTGGCGGTCCGATACTTTTATAGACAAGGTTGGACGCCTTACAAATGGGGTCCAGGGACCGATAGGTGGCCCCGGGGCGATCTTATGCTAAAGGTCTAAGGCTTCTCGAATAAGCCTCCTCTGACTGTGGGTTGAAGACCTGTCGTCTTGCCGCCTCGGATGCCAGTGGCCCATGCGTAGTAGTTGATGATGGCAGGGAATGTCCCGTCCAACTGTCCCTGTCGCCGTAAGATGTCCACTTGGCAGAGTGGGGTAGGCCTATGGCATCTTCACTGCAATGCGATTGGGCGCAGTGGTACCTGATAGTAGGCATGTGCCACATCATGCGCCTGGGGAAGACGCGAGTATTCAACGCTTGATTTAGGTAAGGCGCACCGCCCTCTTAAATCCCGCAACCCACTGTCTAGGGCAGGTTACAGGGTATGTTGCAGCTCGAGAGCTAGCATCTGCGGGGGAGGTCGGGTCCCGATCCACAGACCACATGGAAGCCCTGGAGCCTGTTCCTAAGTAGAGTGGGGTATCCATGGCCGCGGGACATGTGGTAGAGCAAGATCCTGCCTCCACGGGAGATGGCCAATCTTGGTGCCTCGAACCGCGTGGTAGCCCTGGAGCCCTCTCCCATGGGGGAGCGGGGTCCCATCTTGCTAGACACATAGATACTTGGGAGATTGTCTCCCCGGACGAGCTGGACCCCTCCTTGAGGTCCATGTGGATACGCTAGACCCCATACCTGAGGTAGTGAGGGGTCCGGGCCTTCTGGACACGTGGTGCCCTCTGACCCTGCTTTGGCAGGAAGGTAGGACACTTAGGTGGCTTTAGCCTGTACACGAGGGTACCTGGTATGCCGAGTACTGATAGTGGCCCCTAGGTCCACCCTGGGTGGAGGTGATGAGCCCGAGGGTGTAGCCCTATCCCTACTTTCCTGCACTGCCTTTTGATTTTGTCTTGATCATTCAAAGCGGTGCGCGCCTCTGCCGTCGTGGCCACGTGTCCCCCTTTGGTTTAGGGGTCGTGGTGACAGGATCTTTACTTGCTGCACCTTTTTTATCATGACGGTTCCCAATGTGGCTGTTGTGCTTCTACTGCTCTAACTTCCACCTTTATGAAAACCGCTGGGTTGCCTCCTCAGGTGGGGGTCTGCTCAGGCCAATCTCTCTGACAAGGGACCTGGGCCCCGCTGTCATGGACGCTGTGGGTTGAGTAGCAGGTTTCGGGCCCATGCAATTTTGCACGATGCGCTCAAATGTTGCTATGGTGTTTAAAAGGGGATCTTTGTGGGCAAAGGTGGTTCCGCCCTTACTCACACCCCAACATTCGAGCCTTCGTCTTCCTCCTTGAGCAACTGCACTTTTCCCCACCATCGAAGTTCTTGACTCCTACTCCAATGGACTCCGCCTTGCCTCCTTCCCGCGTGGTGGACATAGCGCCCACGAAGCGGCTACTCGGCTAGGAGGACGAGGAGCCGCAGGATCTGATTCGTCCTGACTCCCCGCCTCTGGATTTGGAGCAGAATGAGATCATCTTCTTCAATTTGTATGCGTACTCTGAGTTTGTTCCTCCCATTTCCTCCTTTCTGGTGACGCTTTTGGAGGTCCTCGGGCTCCAGCTTCATCATCTATTGCCAAATTCTTTCGTGGTGGCCGTGGTGTTCCCGCACTTCTTCGAGATGTTCATCGGGGTGTACCCGTCTGTGCTGGTGCTCCAATAATTCTTCGTGCTAAGGCAGATTGGGAAGAGCAATACGAGCTTCCTTGGCGCCTACTACTTCCAGCATTAGGCCAACAACCTCTTCAAGTACATCACCCCGCTCCGCAAAGCGAGATGGGTCGACTGGAGGAGGGACTGGGTGATCGATGATGCCCACGATCGCATGGTCCTGCCCACCGATTGGTCGACACGTAGGAAGAAGACCTGGGAGGAGCGCCCGGAGTTGGAGCCGACATATACCCCGGTGATAGAGAGGATTCGATTCCTCGCGAATCATGGTTTGTCAGAGCTGACGGTCGCGACACAAAGATGACCCCGCAAGAGATGTTTGATATAATGTCCAAGGTGTGTGACGACCCACTGTCTCCCGACGTCTTCATCCTTTCGCGGTCATGTTCGCCAATTTGCTCGGATCGGAACCTCAGGGTGAAGATCCTAAAGGAAATGTCAAACCTAGACGCGCTTGGTCTTGTGCCGCTGCAGGTTGGCGATCGGACTGTGGACTGGCCATCGTCGACCCTCCACTGGAGTCTACACCTTCTCCAGGCTCCAAAGTGTCGAGGGTGGAAGGCGTGCCCTATGACGGAGGGAATGGCAAGGCGCAGGTCCTCGACACTGGGAAAGGGAAATCGCCGATGATTGACGTTGCGTAGGACAAGTGCCGTCGATCGCCGCCAAGGGCACTGCTGAGGGTGTTACTTGCTCCAAGTCATCGTTCGATGGAGTGTCCTTCCTTAGCCTCGGGCATTGGCAGTTCTTTGGGGGAGGCCCAGTCTGCCAAGCGACGATTATGTCGTCGACTACGGCCGGCAAACCGGCCGGCATCTCTGCCACAGATGTGGTCCAAGGCACCGAAGAGGGCTCCGGGAGCTCTACACCCAAGGAGCCTTAGGCCAAGAGGCCTCGGGCCACTAGCAATCTTGCCCCAGGTTCGGCAATGGACGTCGACAACGGCTCGAGAGGTGGTTACCGGAGAGGCACCATCAGAGTCGGTGGAGACACACCGATGCGAGCTGGCAACATCATTCGTGGTTCTGGTAGAGGCCCACTCGGATTGACTCTGTCTGCCGCATCATGAGCAGAGCCCACAACCTCAGAGCTGCCGAAAGTCGAGGCTCGCTGGAGCTTCCGGGGACATCGGTAAGGCATTTTACTAAATCTTGCATCGTTGTCTCATCTGTTCCTCTTTTTTTGACAGACTTCGATTTTGATCTGCCGGTCCACGTTGGCTGTTGTGATGCCCTTACCGCCAAGGGTAGTGACCCAGAGCGCTCCGAAGTCGGCCCAGGAGGCTACGGCTGCATCGGCAAAGCAGACTGCTAAGACAGTACAAGGGAGCGTTGCTCCGGGATTGCACCTGGCACGGGTAGTGAAGCACCTTCGGCTGCCGTACCAGAGGTAATGTCAGAGTCAGCTCAACAAGCTGAGGGCCCGTCCTCTGAGGCTGTTTATCCAACAGGTGGCTCCTCGGGCGATGGTGGTGCTGCCGCTTCGGGTGGCGCCACATTTTCCGCTCAGTTCCCGGGGACGAGACCCCCGACACTGGTGGCCTTGCCTTCATCACCGCAGGAGGAAGAGGTTCCCGAGATGATCACTGGTCGGCCCTCCGCGGCTTCGGTAGAACTAGAGCGCCTCACTGACGTCATCGGCTCGGGGCAGTCCAACATCAACTTGGTGCAGTACAACCTCCACAGGGGGCAGGGTGCCCTCGCCGCAGAGTGAGAAAAGCTGCATGCCGAGGCGAGTGCCTCCGGGCCTGGGAGGACCTTCTGAGGTCCAGGATCGCTGAGGCGAAGGTGAAGCATCAGAAGGAGGGTGAGTAGCTGGAGTTGAGGCACCGCTTGGCGAAGGCCATGGACAAAATGTCCCAGAAGATTCTGGTTGACGCCAAGGTGACCAATGAGACGGCTGACGCCTGCCTGAGTGTCCTTGAATACGGACGAATTGCCGTGGGTCGCTGTGAGGCCGCTATTACTATGCGGAAGGCCGCTGTTGCCGAGCAAGAGGAAGCGACCCGGGGTGATGATGGCTCAGGCTGAGGTTGATCAGGACAGGTTGTAGTGTCGCATCGAAGACCTTGAGCTTCAGGAGAGAACCCTGTCACGGGATCGGAAGCAGCACCTAGCTGAGCACCAGGACTCCTCCTGCTATAGCTTGACGTTCGGGCTTGGGAACAGACTTCGGAGCAGCGCGCTCGGGAGCTCGATCTGTAGGAGCAACAGCTGGCCCAACATTTGGAAGACGAGGGTAAAGCGGTGGCGGAGATGATGGTGTCCCATGTTCTAGTGTGCTACCGGGGTCAGTATCGGGAGATACCTCTGGAGCCGGTAGTTGAGGGCCCCCTCGTGGAGCGTGAAGAGGCGGCAACGGCAGAGGTCAAAGATGCTGCCAAACACATCGTCACGCAATTCATGAGAGATTGAGGTTGGCGGCCTATAGGCAGGGTTGTCTTTGTATCCGGGGCTCACCCCTTTGTAAATATTCTTCAATGAATTTCAATTTATGTTTGGCTTCTTGGCTTGTCTTGTGCTTCTCAAACTGTCGCTCCGAGTCCTTAGTTGTGTAAGGGCTTGAAGAACTTTACCGAGTTCATTAGTTTTTGAGGAACCAACGATCGCACATTTGACATGGCTGATCAGTTGTCTGTAGATGTCCTGCCTATGGAACCCCCTTAGAGGCCCCCTGGTAGATGTGGCCAGGTGGCTGGGCACACCTACCACTTGATCGCAGGATGTCTTCGACGGGCCCCCAGCGAAGCTGGAGAGTTTGAGTGGATGGCCTCAGCGGGCACCTCCAGGTGTGCCAAGCTTTGACTGAGTAGAGATGTCGACGATAGGTCTACTGGATGGTGTCAGAGCTGGCTGCTCCGACATCGCCCCATCATCGCAGAAACGTTGATGGCAGGCCCCTTGGGAGGTGCTGGAGCTCGCTGCTCCAGCGTTGCCCACCATCGTTCGTAGCAACATCAACGGCAGGCCCCTGGATGGAGCCGGAGCTGGTTTCTCTGGCATCGCCCACCATCATCGCAGAAAAATCGATGGTAGGCCCCTTGGGTGGTGCCGGAGCTAGCTGCTTTGGCATCGCCCACCATCATCACAGAAACATCGATGGCAGACTCCATGGGTAGTGCCGGAGCTGGCTGCTCCGGCATCGCCCACCATCGCTGAATAAATGTTGATGGTAGGCCCCTTGCGTGGTGCCAGAGATGGCTGCTCTGCCATCACCCACCATCGTCACAGAAACGTCCACAGCAGACCCTCTAGGTGGTGCCAGAGCTGGTTGCCCCAGCGTTGCCCACCAACTTCGCAGAAACGACAACGGCAGGCCCCTTGGGTGGTGCTAGAGCTAGCTGCTCCAGCATCACCCACTATCGTCGCAAAAATGTCAACAGTAGGCCCCTTGGGTGGTGCCAGAGCTGGCTGCTCCTGCGTTGCTCGCCATCATCGCCGAGTTGTTGACGGCAGGCCCCCTGGGAGGTACCGAAGCTAGATGCTTCGGTGTCGTCCACCACTAATGTGTAGCACATCGATAGTAGGCTCGAATCAGCGCTTGTTACTGTCTTCGACGTGCTGGGACATCGACGGCGGGCCCCCTGGGAGGTGCCAGAGCTAGATGCTCCAGCGTTGTCCACCACCAATGTGTAGCACTTCGACGGCATGCTCCTATTGTACAGGTTACCATAAAAGAACCCTATTAGCAAAAAGAGCAATACAGGAGAGTGTACTCACAAATCAGCGCTTGTTACTCTCTTCGATGTGCTTGGACGTTGACAGCGGGCCCCCTGGAAGGTGCCAGAACTGGATGCTTTGGCGTCGTCCACCACCGATGTGTAGCACTTCAATGGCAGACCCCTGGTGTACAGGTTACCACAAGAAACCCTATTAGCAACAAGAGCGGGACGAGAGAGTGTACTCACGAATCAGTGCTTGTTACTGTCTTCGATGTGTTGGGACGTCAATGGCGGGCCCCCTAGGAGGTGCCGGAGCTGGATGCTCCGGCGTCGTCCACCACCGTTGTGTAGCACTTCGACGGCAGGCCCCCTGGGAGGTGTCGGAGTTGGCTGTCCTGCACACATGGTTAAGGAGGCACTAGTTTGCTCGTTGGTTTTACCGTTTTGTCTTCCTTAGCTTTGTCATATCTCATTGTCCTGAGCTGACACACGGGCTTGGGTGATTCAATGCTTTAGTGCTTCAGGATCTGGCTCCCGCCGTCCTTAGGGTGCGAACTTTCCGGCCCCCGGTAATCGGCCATAGCGCTGAGAGGCAGGGTGTGCGTTCTTAGGGTACAGGACCAGACTAAGCAGTTCACATGCCCTAGACCTCCGGCTTGGCGTAGACCTTTCCTGGGAGGCCATCCAATGTCACAGGACTCCAAGGATGGGGGCAGCTGAGAGAACCCCTCACACATTGCATGTACCTCAAGCAAGCCCGCCTGCAGTAGGATTGTACAATTCCACCAAGGGTGAGATACAAAGTGTATAACCGTGTATATGAAAGCAATATACAAAGCAAGTCTAGCATGGTTTATCAAAAAATTAATGTGTAATTTAATGAACATTGTTAAGGAAACAAGGAGTAAGACAACAATTATTTTATATCAGCATTCATAGGAGGAGACATGCTTTTACAAAAGAAGGCAATGGCTCGCTTTCGGATGACGAGGGAGGCAGGGTGCATAGGCTTAGGGTTCGGGACCAGGCTAAGCTGACTACGCACTCTGGACCTGACCCTCCTAGAGCTTCTTTGTCCTAAATGCTGCTCCTAGACTCTATGAAAACCTTTACACTTTCTTACTAAGCTAATATTAACTTATAGGGGTGCTAAAGTCTCCAAGGATAGTTGTGATTGTTGTTGGGAAACTTGTCATCGATAGCTACCAGTAGGGTTCTGCCTTGGCCCCCCTGCCTTGCGGGTGGTCTGAGCAGAGCCGGAACTGATCTGGACAGCTTTGACGGTAGAGTCGATGCTGTTTGAAGGATGCAGACACAGTGTAGCATGTGAGTCGCGCTGACGCAAGGTCGGCAGAGGCTGACTTGGTCTTGCGTTGCCCAGGGCAGGTGTTGGGTCTGCTGTGAGGGCTTGGAGCTTCTCCAAGGCTAACACCGCAACAGTGCAGTTTTCGCGGATCCTGGGGACGCCAGAGGGGGTCGGCATCTTCAAGACAAGGTAGTCGTAGTGGGCTACAGCCGTGAATCGGTACAGGGCAGGCCTACTGATGATGGCGTTGAAAGGGAGGCTAACATCTGCGACGTCGATCAGGATGCTCTTCGTCCTATAGTTTTCGGGTGTCCCAATGGTCACACGAAGATGGAAGTTGCTGTATGGGATGATGTTCCCTGGTCCCACCCCCGAGAACGGGCTCGAGGGGTTGAGCTTGGACATCGAGATCTGCAGCTGGTCGAAGGCCGCACAGCTGATAAGGTTGAGGCCAGCCCCACCATCTATCAAGACGTAGTGGATCTTGACGTTGGCAATGTTCGGGGCGACTAGGAGGGGCAGGATCTCGGATCCTGCCATGTTCTTGGGTCAGTCAGAGGTGTCGAAGCTGATTGGCGTCTCCTTCCACTTGTGGTGCAGCGCCGGAGCGGGAGTAGGAGCTATTGAAGCCACTGCTCAGCACAGGGTCTTGAACGCGTTCCGGGACACAGGGTCCCAAGACCCCCGAAGATGATGTGGAGTATCTTGCAACACTCATGGTCGCTGCTGGCATCGGAGTCCTCATCCTCGTGGACCACCTTGATGGCCCATTCCTGCTTCTAGTACTCCATCTCCTCGTCGTCACCAACCTTGGGGTCGACCTTCTACTTGCCCTCCCGTTGGCGGAAGGGTGCATCGTCAGGATGCTGATGTGCCCGCTCTTGGTATCGCTTAGCACATTTCTTGATCTCCCGGTACTCGCTCGCAGTGTGGTTGCGAGTCTTGTGCACCGGACAGGGCTCGACACCATCAACAATAGCAGGTGGCTGACGTGGGTGTTTCTCAGGGCGTGCGACCTGCCACCACCCGCCGCAGCTGATGCCGCGATCTGTGACCCGTGCAACGGCTTATTCTGGTCGTCGCCTCGATTCTTGTTCTTCTTTTTGCCGCTACCCGAGGTAACGGCATTGTCACAGTGTAGCAACGACACTTCCCCCGGTACTACCAAATGTAGTCCATGGAGGTTGTTGTTTTGGTTGGGGCGCTTAAGGATCGGGAACAAGATGGTGACACCGGGGATTTACGTGGTTCGGGCTGCCTGAGCGTAATACCCTACTCCATGGGGTTTGTGTTGTTGTATTGTTTGAGTATGTTCCCTCGTATGCGGGTTAGCTTGGATCAGCTCAGATGTTCCTAGGTTCGTGTGGCACAACCCTTTTATAGTTCTAAGGAATGACCGTTACAAAGCTTGCGTGGCCCAACATGTGTCCCTGGCGTATTTAATGGCCTAATACACTACCTAAAGGGTATTAAGCATGATTAATAGTGTTATAATGTGCCTTAATGGCTGCATTACCCCTATTAACAGTGCTCTGATCGTGTGTCGTTAATACAACAATAGCAACACGTAATCAAACCTTGTAATTGCCGCTTTGACTGTCACTTGAATGAACATGCTGAAGGAGATCTGCCAATGTATACGTTGATGAAGGTCCGGAGGCTCCACACGTGGTAGCTCCGGGGCATTCCCTTGCGGGAGGGTAGGTCCGGGGTTGCTGTACACGCCTCGGCACTGGAGCTCCTCTCTGCTGGGGGTTAGGTCCAGGGTCATTGTACACGTGTTGTCACCGAAGCTTTCCTTCGTTGGAAGCTTAGTTCCGGTTTTCCTTTACACGTGTCTACCCAGGAGCTACCCATATGAGGGGAGCGGGTCTGGTGCAATGTGATATGTGGGACCTGAGGAGACCTTCAATTCTGACAGGTAGAACTCCTTTGTACTCTTCGCGGTACTGAGGGGTACCTAGTACGCAGGGTACCGACAGTGGCCCCGAGGCCCACCTCTGGGAGAAACCCTTTGGGTTAAGTTATTCTACGAGAGGTGGGGCCATTTTCGATTCCCGCGCTTCGATTTCCAGAGTCTTCTGATGTGCTGTTGGAGCGATGGTCCGGGAGTGAACCATTGACGCGTGGCTTGTTATGAATGTGGCAAATAAGATCTTTGAGTGAGGATCTCACGCAATTGAAGATTGCCGGTTCCCAATATGAAAATTGTATCGGTTCCGCGCGTCCTGTCAGGGTGCCACCATCGAGTTTCCTGCCGCTCATCATGACAATGGTTCGCCTAGGGTAAGAACCTCAATCTCTTCATCGGGGTGTCCCAAGGCCCACTCGTCATTGACGGGGTGAACTTTTGAAAAGAGCCTTCGTTCTCACTGTGGTTTCCATCCAAGCGTCGCAAAGGCTTACTTAAGAGGGAAATTTCGCACGGTTTGAGGACTCTTTACGCCTTCGATCAAATGTGCACTCAGAGCCTCCCAAACTCTGCCTAACTTCCTTTCCTTTGCTCCACTTTGCCGCGATGGAGTTGGGTCTTCGCAAGAGCCGCCTCAAGAGTGACGATGATCTGAAGAAGGTTCAGACCTATATGGGGTGGTCCAGCGACTCCTTCAACCACTTAATTCGCGCCGACGAGCTCCCATTTAAGAAGGAGCGTAATGGCGACATGGTGTACTTCTCGGCGTACGCCATGGTGGGATTCATTCCTCCTTTTTCTACCTTTCTTTTGATGCTGCTAGACTTTTATGGTCTTCATATGTATCACCTTGGCCCCCATTCTCTTCTTCTAGTCGCTACTTTCGTCCACTTTTGCGAGATGTGGGTGGGTATTCCCCCCCCCCCCCCCCCCCCCCTGCATCGAGCTATTCCGCACCTTCTTCACCATCCACACCACCGGCAAGAAGACTGAGCTTCTTGGCTTCTACTATTTTGTGAAGCGCAAGAACTGCCCCTTCAAATACTTGAAGTCTTTTCCTTCCGGCAAATTGGATGACTGGAAGAAAGATTGGGTCATCATTGCAGTGGAGGAGCACGAGAAGTTGGAGCTGCCCGAAGGCCTCCCCAACGTTGACATCGACGCTTGGAGTGTAGTTCCGGTGCTGTCAGATGCCTTCAACACCATCTTGACCAGGATACGCAAACGCGTGGAAGGTGGAGTGACCCCTCAAATGGTCTTCTGCAACTTCCTGGTCAACAGATGGGCTCCACTGAGGAAGAGGGAGAAGCTCGCGTGGGCCCTCAATAGTGTGATGGATGACGACCGGATTGAAACCGGTCTGAAATCCAACTTAGATGATGAAGCTTTGAGGCTTCATCTCAAGAAATTCCAGCATGGAATAAACGTCAACGGCGATGACCTAGTTCCACCGGCAGCTTTCCTTCCTCTGAACATGGAGGCGCAGTTCAGTAGAGAGCTCAGTAGGAAGATGCTGGCGCTTGATGACCTTGGCGAGGTGGAAAGGCGTCCGACCACCAGGGTGGTGATCCTCGGAGCTTCTGAAGGAGGGCCTGCCTCTGCCCCAAGCCGGAGGGTTGAAGACACTGGCAAGGGCAAGGGCAAAGAGCCAGCTGAGCCCTCCAGCCGGAAGAGGAAGTTGAAGAACGCTGACGGGAGGTCCGTCAGACCTGCTCCTTCTACCATGGCTCCTTCTCCCCGGTGGGGGAGGTCTTCTGCAGCTACTCCTGCTTCGGCGCAAGCATCTTCAAGGGGTGTCACCTCCGTGCAATCAACCCCGGCCTCAGTGCCGGCTAGAAGCTCTAGGCCCAGGAGTTCTTCCCGGCTAAGAGAAGATCCGGCTGAGAAGACTCCGACTGCTGCAAGCAGCCCTCAACTGAGGTTCGAAGCCGTTGTCTCACCAGACTTGGTGGGCTCTGGCTCTGGGTCTCAGAAGAAGAGGTTCCGAGGCAACTGGGGTGGTACCATCCCTAGGTAAGCGTTGATTTCTCACCTTAAAATGCTAGTCTTTTTTTGGATGTGTCTTTAATCTTGTCTTCACTTTATTTCTAGGGTGTCGAAGAAGGGTTCAGAAATTCGGCGCCTGTCGCAGCGGTCGGGCCTGCACCTGCCGAAGCCCCGGCTTCAAGCACTGAGCCTCCTCCTCAAGTGGTGGCAGAAGTCGCGATAGCCTTGGCGCCAGCTGTTGTGGACTTGGATTCAGAGTCCTCACCCGAAGCTCCTGAGGTAGCGCCGGACCACAGTGGAGAAGTCGAAGATGTACCCCCGGTGACGGTGGCGGAGGTTGATGCTCCAGCACCGACGATGCCAGAAGTTCCAGCCTTTGAGCCGGAAGTCATCGAAGCCCTGGCCGCTGAGCCGGAGGTAATTGAAGCCCCGACCACTGGGCCAGAAATCACTGAATCTCCGGCCCTTGTGCCAGAAGAACTAGAAGGTCCGACCGTTGAGCCGGAGACGCCTGAAGCTCCGGTCGTTGAACCGGAGGAAGATGATGTGTCGGCGTCTGAGCCAGCGGTAGTAGAGGCCCCAGATGAAGCTCCTGCCATTGCCCCAGAGGTGACTGAACCAGAGCCGGAGCTGCCTGAAGATGTGGCAACATGTCCTTCGCCTTCGGAACCAGCGGCCGAAGACCCTGAATTATCGCCCTCAACTTCTGCTCCGGAGGTGGGAGTTCCTCTAGTGGGTTCCTCTTTTGCTGCTGTTGAAGGGCTCCCGGAGAGCGGTCCTAGTGCCGCAGAAGCTCAAGGGTCCTCTCTTGTAGAGTTGGACCCTATTTTTGTAATGGAGAATCCTCTGGAACCAGCAGAGATTGTCCCAATAGGTCCGGAGCCTATCCCTCTGGCATTGTCTATAGACAACGCCTGCTCCAGTCTCCGACAAGTCCAACTTGCCTTCGATCATGAGAGCAAAGCGCTGGAGGAGGAGCGCAACACCTTGAGGCGTTGGCGCAACAGACTCCATTTTGAGACCAGGCTTGCCCAGACAAGGCTAGATGATCAGAAGGAGTGTATAAAGAGGGAGAAGTCCCGGTTAGAGTACTGGGATAAGCTGCTCGAGGAGAAGGAGGTTGCCATCCGGGCGCTCGACGCTAACTCCAGGGAAATCCTTGAGCAAGCCAAGGAGAGGCGTGATGCTACTAATGAGCGTCAAGAAAACCTCAATGAATTGAACGAGGTTCTCCTGAAGCGCCGGGCGGACCTGGATGCAAGGTAAGAAAAGCTCCTGGGGTAGCAGGAGGATATTGTGAAAAGAGAGGCGGAGGTCACCTAGAAGTTGACTCTAGGTGAACAGAATTTGGCGGATCGCTCAAAGAAGTTTGAGAAGTGGAGTGAAGATGAAAGGAAGAAGTACTAGAAGATGGGGCAAGAGCTCTCGAAAAGTGAAGCTGACGTTGCCATCAGGGAGGGGAAGGTGAGAGGCAGGGAGAAGGACCTGGCCGAACGGCGGAACAGCATCCACCTCCGGGAGGCGGAGCTAACCAACCGCGAGAAGCAGGTTGCTGAAAGTATACAACAACATGCCAAAGTGGTGGAACACCTTGCTCGGGAGAGTTTGGAGCTAGCGGCCGCCCGGAGGTCACTAGAAGAGCTGCAGAGCTTGAAGGCAACCGAGTCCCTGATGGTATGGGACTTCCTGGGACGTGCGGACAGGGCCCTTGTGCCTCTTGGTTTCAGTCCAGTACGCCCAGAGGACCCAGCACAGGAGCTACACCAGACGCTGGTGGCACTTGGCTCTGCTGGCAACAAACTCGACGCGATGGGTAATGTCATCGCTGATCAGCTAGACACAGAGGGTAAATATTTGGCCAAGAACGTCGTCGAGTATGTCTTGGCATGTTACAAAAGCCGAGACACCCAGTTCTCTCTTGATCCGGTCTTTGAAGGAATCATTGCCGAAGAAGAGGATGCCACCAGAGCTAGTGTCCAAGAAGCTGCTGAGAAGGTTACTTCGTTTTTCCACAGGACTTAGATCCTCCAGTGACTAGGACTTTTTTCCTTTTACCCCTTGTAACCCCAATTTTGTAATCTAGTACCTTTGATTAATGAAATCCTCCTTTCTGCCATGAATTTCACTTTGTCTTCAATATATTGTGCTCTGTCTTGTTGGCCCCCTAGTACATGTGTACAATTGAAGTGTGTACATGTACCAAAGGTTTTGACAATGCCTTGAACGCTTCACACGTGTATATTTTTGGTCCGAAGTCGCTGAGGCATCGACGGCAGGCCCCCTGGGATTGGCAGAGCTTGGTAGCTCCAACAGTACCCAGTATCAACATATAAATGTTGACGATCGGAGCTTGGTAGCTCCCGATGTCGCTGCACGAATAGTTGAATATAGGCCCCCCAGGGGTTGTCGGAGATTAGTAGCTCCGACGTCACCAACCAGCACTTTGAATTTCTGTTTTTCTTGCACCTTAAATACAAGAAAAAAGTAAAATTTATCTTCTTGTCTATTAAATCGTTTGTGTCTTATTGTACTTACTTGAGTTTTATTCCGAAGCAACTCGATATGGTAGCGAGTATATTGATGTAACTCTTTCGAACCCATATGCTTTTTTAGTACTCACCCTACTGAGGCCTGCTGGAGTGTAGGTAGAGTGGTGTAATTAGGGTGCATGACCAGGCTAAGTCGATAGCACGCTCCGGACCTATGTTGGCTTGGCGTTCAGGCAAGTAGACTATATAGCATGTTAAGACCCAAAGAGACCAACAATATAACTTGCAATGCATATGAATAACTTGGTAAAAACTCAAGAAGAATTTCACAACTTCATTATAGACAAGAATGTTAAAAACAATAAATTTATAGGTTGAGCCTTGTACAAAAATAAATGCATGTGGAGTCTATTTTTACACAACAATGTTTTTCATTATAGGTCTGGATTACAGGGGAGACAAGGACACACTTAGGGTGCAGGACCAAGCTAAGTGCGCTATACATCTTGTACTAACCCAGGATAGGTAGTTACACTTTTAGTTCAGTGACTGTATAAACTGTACTTGAACTTCCCGAACCCTCCCGGAGGGGTCTGGATGTTCTCCCGGAGGACCTACCCCTGTCTGTTTATCGACTCTATAACATACATCATGTGTAATTACAGGCTCACCTTCGTGATTCTAAGCATAAAACTTATGAAGGTACTCGATGTTCCAAGGATTGGGAATTGGAGTCCCATCCTCTGTTGCCAAGCGAACGCATTCGGGTCGGGATACTTTAATCACTCGGAATGGACCCTCCCAGCTTGGGGAAAGTTTGTTCATTCCTTCCCGAGTTAGTATCTTTCGAAGCACCAGACCACCTTCCTCGAGATGTCGGTTGTGCACATGCCTTTGATGATACCACTGGAGCGCTTGGCGATAACGTTCATTCCAAACAGCTGCTTGGCACCTTCCCTCGTCGACAAGGTCAAGGTCTTCACGCCGGAGCTGATCCTGCGTGTCTTCGTCGAAGGTACGGACCTGGAGGGACCCCAAAGTGATTTCCGGGGGAAGGACTGCTTCAGCTCCATACACCAGAAAGAAGGGAGTTTCTCCGGTTGACCGATTTGGAGTTGTCCTGTTCGCCCACAGTGTGGATGGAAGTTCCTCAATCCAGTTGACTCTGTGCTTTTTTAGGCGCTCATATGTGCGCGTCTTGAGTCCCTTTAATATTTCTGCATTTGCTCTCTCGGCTTGGCCATTGCTTGCGGGATGAGCTTCTGAGGCATAGCTGAGTTGAATGTCGAGGTCTTCGCAATATTCTTGGAATGCAATACTTGTGAATTGAGTTCCGTTGTAAGTTATGACTTTGTTTGGAACTCCAAATATGCATATAATGGACTTCAAAAACTTGATTGTTGATTGCTTGTTGATTGTCACAATTGGAGTTGCTTCCGGCCACTTAGTGAACTTGTCGATGGCGACATACAAGAACCTATAACCTCCGACAGCTTTTGGGAAAGGTTCCAAGATGTCCATGCCCCACATAGCGAATGGCCATGTAGGAGGTATCATTTGTAGCGATTGAGCCAGTGTGTGAATCTGTTTTGCGTGGAACTGACATGCTTCACATTTCTTCACTAGCTCAACCGCATCCTGAAGTGTTGTAGGCCAGTAAAAGCCATTTCGAAAGGCTTTACCAACCAGCGTGCGGGAAGAAGCATGGTTCCCACACTCGCCTCCATGGATTTCCGCGAGTAGCTCGCAGCCTTCTTCCCTTGTAATGCATCGCATTAGGATGCCGTTGGCATCACGTCGGTAGAGATCCCCTTCTACCAACGTGTATCTTTTAGCCAATCTAACAATCCGGTGAGCGGTTACATCATCTTCAGGAAGGATGTTGTCTTTCAAGTAGCTCCGGATCTCTGAGATCCATGCATTGGAGCTAACTTGAGCTTCTGAGTCTTGCGTGATGGGTTGCTCGAAGCTCCCAACAGCTCCTACGACCCTTGGTGGACGCCATGGAAATAGGGCGACCGGGACTGCCAGCTTTGAGGTGCTGGTCTCACTCCCTTCGCTCAGTTCGGCAGGCTGAGCTGTTGGTTTTGACAACCTCGAACGAAGATTCCATTAGGAGCCGGAGCTCTAGTTGAGGTTTTCATCGAGACTTCGTCGGCTTCAGTGTTATGAAGACGCTGAACATGTTGGAGATCTAGGACTTCAAAGTCCTTCTGAAGCCTCTGGACTTCAAGTCCTTCTGACCACCTTGAGTCCATAGATGAGAGCTTCTGTAAGACCTATGTGTGCTGAATACATTGGCTTGTAGTGAATACACTTGGCTTTGATGATAAAAGTTTTTAATATCACCAAAACACCTTTTTATCAAGGTCCGACTCTAGCTCCGAGCTACAGCAAGGTCCGACGATAGGTCCGGCTTGCTTTGGGTAGCTCCGGTTACATTTGATGCTAGGTCCGACTTCTTGGTAAGGTCCGACCAGCTTTGGTTAGCTCCGGTGAGCTTTATCTTTAGCTCCGGCATATATTTGATAGCTCCGGCATATTTTCGTTAGCTCCGGGATGCTAAGCTTCGACGTACTTTGTCTAGCTCCGGGTTTTGGGTTGACTAGTTCCGACTAGTTTTGATAAGCTCCGGATCCAGGATCTACTAGTTTTGGCAAGCTCCGGATCTAGGATCTACTAGTTTTGGTAAGCTCCGGATCCAGGATCTACTAGTTTTGGTAAGCTCCGGTGCTAGGTTCTACTAGCTCTTGTTAGCTCCAGCTCAAGCTCCGGGTTGCTCTGGCAAGGTCCGGAACTTGACCGCAGTGCTTCTGTTTTGCATTTGCAATGTCTCGTACTTGCTTTACTTGATTGGAAAGATTGCTTAGTTTTCATTTGCTAAGTTTTTGGTGCGTTTTGGATGATACGACTGATATCGTTTCTACTGTGGTTTTGCAACATGCTTATGTGAGGTTCTCACGTAAGGTGTTGTGTTCGGAACTAACTTGAGTCAAGTCGAGGACTTGGGCTCGTATGGATTGTTTGTTTGTTCATGTGCAGGTGTTGCTTGAGTTCAAGTCATGGCTGGTGACAGGATCCATTGGACTAGTCTCAGGAGGAGATGAGGTTCCAACAACCAAGTTCGGGAGGAACTGTGGTTGAGTGGGTCAGGAAGTCGCGCAGGATGATTGAATCAAGGGCAGTGCATATGAAGGTCGAAGGAAGGTGTTCGCACGTATGCATGCGGTGCATGACGTGGCAATATGCTTCTAGAGACGGATTATGGAAGGAAGATCTGATCGGAAGGATCGGATCGTATCGGTTGAAGACTTTGGCTGCGGCAGAGTCGGTTATGGCTCGATATGGGAAGTATCGAGTTGGTTATGTTAGGATGTCGTGTGTATCACGAAATTGAGTTGTTTAGGAATGTGGGATACGTTCCTAAGGTGTTTGGAAGTCTTAAGATTGCTTCTATCTGCGTATAGAAGAATCTTGAGCAGTTATGGTAAGTTCCGATTGTGATCGGATTAGGATTGGAGTCCTAGTTGAGATTGGGATGGCCTAAGGGCTGGTTATATAAGCAAGGGAAGGCCAAAGCTCGTGATAGACGACTTTGGGGCTGTTCCTCTTGTGTTATATTGAATAAAATTCGTAGTTTGAAGGAACTTTTGTGCCTTGTTCGTCCGACTTGTTCCAGACAAGTTTTACTCGCCGAGTTTCTGGACAGCACTACCTTTCGTCGGTGGTTTTATCATAACTCGAGTTTTATTGATCCAATTGACGTGATTCCTTTTGAGTTGTCCTCACAACTTGATTGTATATCATCTGTCAAAATTTCACGGTCATTGGATTTGTGGTTTCTGAGCTACACGAGTTACTTTGCAGCATTCCAGAAACTGTTTTTCTCGGGTACATCAGATTGACCAGTGTTTGATCTTTTGATCATAACTTGAGTTTTTCTCAACGGATTTTAGTAATTCTTTTTGTGTTGTCTTCATGACTTGATTCTCTCTGATATCTATCACTTTTGTCACGTTGAAACACGTTTAGATTAGTCTCATACACGATTTCTTTAACAGATCGTTTTTCTGCCGGAAGGGTTTGGGGTTTTATTGTTTCCGCTGCGTAAGATTTTTAAATCTACCATTCACCCCCCCCCTCTGGTAGCTTTTCACGTGCTCTTCGATCCTACAATTGGTATCAGAGCCACGGTGCTCTAATCTTTGTGATTTGCACGTGTTTTTGACTAATCATCATGGAGAAGTACTCCGTCAAACCTTGTGTGTTTGCTGGTATTGATTTTCAGGTTTGGAAGGCACGCATGGAGGCTTTTATCCAGGCACAAGGCTTTGCAATATGGGAGAAGGTGTATAAGCCTTATGAAGTGCCACCCAATGATCAAGTCACGGCCACGAACCTCCGGGACGTCGACAACAACAACAAAGCCCGAAACTTGATTATCCAAGGACTCACTCAAAGCGACTTTGATCGTGTCGCGCACCTCCGATCAGCATACGACATTTGGAGAGCTCTCTGTGATTATCATGAAGGCTCCAACACAATCAAGGAGGTAAAACAAGATATGTTCAAGAAAGAATATATGCGTTTTGAGATGCAACCAGGTGAGTCGATCGATGACCTCTTTGCTCGTTTCAATAAAATTCTCAGCAACTTACGTAGTGTCAATGTAAATTTTTCTGATGCTGAGAATGCTAGACAACTTCTTAGTGCATTAGACATGACAATTTGGGAGATGAAAGTAACATCTATTCGTGAATCAACTGTCATGAGTTCTCTTACATTAGATGTACTTTATTCTAAACTAAAAACTCATGAAATTGACATCCTAGCACGTAAGAACCCAAACAAGTCTATTGCATTTGTCTCACAACGTGATATGTCTAGCTCCGGCCAATCATCATCCTGCAATACTCTTGCTTTGTTGTCCTCACTAACCCTGGAGCAGATCGAAGAAATTCCAGAAGAGGAGTTGGCACTCATCTCTACTAGATTCTCAAAAGCATTGCAAAATGTGAGAACTAGAAGGAGAGGAAGCTCCGGACCTCAACGCTGTTTTGAATGTGGTAAAACAGGACACTTTCGTACAGAATGCCCTAACCTTTCAGGTCCGACCACCCGGGAAGAAAAACAAAGCAAGATCCGGACCTCCTCTGGAAATTCCAACAAGAAGAAGAAAGGTACCATAGGACGCAAGATGATCAACAGCTTCATCACCACGCTTCAAGAGCTCAGTTCAAGTGATGTAGACTTTGAAAGTGATGAAGATAATGATGATCTGGCCAACTTATGCTTCATGGCGGGCAAAGCAAGATCAAGATCAAGTCAGGAGGAAGCAGAACACAACAGTGACGATGATGAGGTATGTTCTACCTGCAATGAAATGTGTGATGCTATTTCCCGTGCAACTATTATTGTCAAGAAAAAGGACAAAAAGCTTAGGGATAGTGCTACTAAAATTGAATCACTAGAATCTGAAATTAACCGTTTAAAAACTTTGATTCCTAGTGATGATGCATGTCCCTCATGTGACTTAATCTATGAACAATTGTCCACATTAAGAAGTGCACACTCCTCCACTCTAGATAAACTTGATGAAGAAATTAAAAAGAACAAAGAGCTTGCTGCACTTAATGATAAAAACTTGAAAGATGCTAGCTGTTCTACAATTGACTTGCATTGTTCTGCATGTGAAAATCTGGATAAGAAACTGCAAGATGCTATGAATGAAATTTCTATGTTGAACAATGCTTTACGTTCTCATGAAGTTAAATTTTGTTCCAATTGCAAACTAAAAGGAAAAACTTCATGTGAAAACTGCTTAGACTTGTCCAAGAAACTTGATGACATGAATAGGACACTAGGTCGGTTTTGTAATGGGGATAAGAATCTAAACTTGCTGCTGAATTCTTCCAAGTCTAGCAAAGATAAAACTGGTTTAGGTTTTGATTCTCATGTTCATGCTAAGGCACATCCACCTAAAATTGTAAGGTCATTAGGAAGTGGTTTGATTCAAACAGTTCCTAAACAAAAAGAAGTGGTTTTCAAATCTGCAGGAGTGTTGCCTCATTCGGTTTCAAATAAAAATATTGCTTGCTCATCTAGACATGAACACAAAGTTAAATTTCATTGTACCTTCTGTGGTAGAGATGGTCATGTCATAGATTTTTGTTATAGACTAGCTAAACAACAGAAAAAGGAAAGAAAAATTGCTAGATCTTATAACTTTCATGCAATTAGAAAAACACAACCTGCTTTAGTGAGTCAGAAATTTGAAAAGGTAGCTTCCGGACCTTCTGGTAAGAAATCTACAAAGGCAGCTCCGGTAGTTATGATAGCTCCGAGAGTTACCGGATCTTCTGTTGTTCCCTCCGGAGCTTCAGTTTTTGCCCCCGGACCTTCTGCCTTTATATCCGGAGCTACCGGTTTTCACTCTAAACAAGTAACAACTTCTAAATCAACTGTTAAGAAAAGAAAACCTCAATCTTTGACTCATAAACCTGCTGTTTTATCTCAGCATTCGCGTGTTTTTCCTGGTGCACGTCGCGTGACTCAGTACTGGATTCCTAAATGCCTTTTGACTAACCCCAGTATTGAGTCATCGGCGTATTGTGCTTCTATGTAGGTTACACGCTTGAGGAAGGAGAATATTTGGATTGTGGATTCAGGTTGCTCACGCCACATGACCGGTAACAAAGATTGGTTCTCCTCCCTCACCCTTGTGTCACGTGTAGAGAATGTTACTTTTGCCGATAATTCTTCAACTCCTATAATTGCTAAGGGTTCGGTTAGAGTAAATGATCACTACACTTTGAAGGATGTGGCACTTGTCAAAAATTTGAAATATAACTTGCTTTCTGTTTCAAAATTGCTAGATGAAAATCTAGAAATTACTTTCAATAAAAACTGCTGCAAAGTTGTAGATTCAAATAGTGAGCTTATTTTTAACATGTCTCGGTTTGGAAGAGTTTTTAAAGCTGATTTTGATATGTCTTCTTCTAAGCATAGGTGTCTAGTTGCTAATGTTTCAAAGGACTTATATTTTTGGCATCGTAGACTTGGTCACGTAGGCTTTGATCACCTAACGCGTGTTAGTGCTCTTGATCGCATACGTGGACTGCCTAAGCTTAAAGGGGACAAAGAAATTATGTGCTCTTCTTGTAGACATGCTAAGATGGTTGCAGGTTCACATACTCCTCTCACAATGATCATGACAACTGAACCATGTCAACTTTTGCATCTTGACACCGTAGGACCTTCACGTGTTCAATCCTTCGGAGGTAAATCGTATGCTCTTGTTATTGTTGATGATTATTCTAGATATTCTTGGGTGTATTTTATGGCGTCTAAGAATGAAGTCTTTAGTCACTTTAGAACTTTATTTCTTATATTATCAATTGATCACCCAGGATCATTAAAAGCAATTAGAAGTGATAATGGAACTGAATTTAAAAATCAATTCTTTGATCACTTTTGTGCTGAAAATAGAATAGATCATCAATTTTCTTCACCATATGTACCTCAACAAAACGGTGTTGTAGAAAGAAAGAACAGAACCCTAGTTGAGATGGCTAGGACTATGCTTGATGAATATCAAACCCCTAGGAAATTTTGGGCTGATGCGTTAGCAACCGCTTGTTATGTCTCAAATCGTGTTTTCTTGCGTGCTAAGCTAGGTAAAACACCATATGAGCTCCGGTTTGGACATAGGCCTAGTGTTACACACTTTCGGGTCTTTGGTTGCAAATGCTTTGTTAAGAAACATGGTAATCTTGATAAATTTGAACCTAGATCCAATGATGGCATGTTTCTTGGTTATCCTTCTCATACTAGAGGCTACCGTGTGCTTTTACTTGACACTAACAAAATTGTGGAGACTTGTGAAGTGTCTTTTGATGAAGCTAGCCCAGGTACTAGCTCCGGTGTTGCAGGACCAGATTCGTATCCTCAGGGGGAGGGTATTTTCGAAGATGAAGAAGAGCCGGTGATACTGCCTGGTAGTTCCGAAGTTGACACGTGTCCAGCTCCGGACATTGAACAAGCTCCGGCTGTCACCTCTGCTGGTCCTGATCGTCCACAAATCACAAGCTCATCAATATACAATGAACCTAATGAAAAAGAAGCTTGTGAGACATCTGTTCCCCTACGTTTTTACAAAGATCATCCCCCACAACAGATGATTGGAAGCTTGCATGAACGAGTCACACGGTCCAGGTTTTGCGATCCAAACTCTCATGCTCATTCTGCTTTTGTTGCTTCTTTTGAACCTAAAGATATATCACACGCACTCACTAATGAATCTTGGATTATTGCCATGCAAGAAGAGTTAGAAAATTTTTTAAAAAAATAATGTTTGGAAACTTGTACCTCCACCTCAAGGCCACACTTTAATTGGAACTAAATGGGTATATAAAAATAAAAAAAGTGAGGATGGGGTTGTGATTAGGAATAAGGCTAGGTTGGTTGCTCAAGGTTTCACTCAAGTTGAAGGTCTAGATTTTGATGAAACTTTTGCTCCAGTCGCTAGATTAGAAGCCATAAGAATTTTGTTAGCTTTCGCAGCATCTAAAGGTTTTAAGCTATATCAAATGGATGTTAAAAGTGCTTTTCTTAATGGCTACATAGATGAGGAGGTTTATGTCAAACAACCACCAGGTTTTGAAAATCCAGATTTTCCTAATCATGTTTACAAACTGTCCAAAGCCTTATATGGTCTCAAACAAGCCCCTAGAGCATGGTATGATAGGTTAAAAACATTCTTACTTGAAAAGGGGTTTACAATGGGCAAGGTTGATAAAACTCTTTTTGTGCTTAAACATGGCAATGACTCATTATTCGTTCAAGTGTATGTGGATGATATTATCTTTGGTTGTGCTTCTCATGATCTTGTGTCCAAGTTTTCAGAAATGATGAGTTCCGAATTTGAAATGAGTATGATGGGTGAACTCACTTACTTTTTGGGGCTGCAAATCAAGCAAACCAAGGAGGGTACCTTTGTGCATCAAACAAAGTATACCAAAGATCTCCTAAGGCGCTTCAACATGGACAAAAGCAAGCCTCTTCGGACACCAATGGGAACAGCAACAACACTTGAACTTGATGAAGATGGTGAATCCGTGGATCAAAAAGAATATAGAAGTATGATCGGATCACTTTTGTACCTTACAGCATCAAGACCGGACATACAATTCAGCGTATGTCTTTGTGCACGGTTTCAAGCTTCCCCACGTGTTTCACATTGTCAAGCCGTCAAAAGGATTCTCAGGTACTTACATGGAACTCAAGAATTTGGCATTTTTATTCCTTCTTCCTCAATCGTTTCTTTGAAAGCTTTTTCGGATGCTGATTTTGGGGGTTGTAGGATTGATAGGAAAAGTACTTCCGGTGCTTGTCATTTTCTTGGTAATTCTCTTGTTGCTTGGTCCTCTAGAAAACAAAGTTCAGTTGCACAATCCACAGCCGAATCTGAGTATGTAGCTGCTGCTAGTGCTTGTTCACAAATTCTTTGGATTGTTCAAACACTTAAGGACTATGGGGTTGATCTAGATAGTGTTCCACTGTTCTGTGATAACACTAGTGCTATTTGCATTGCTAAAAACCCCGTGCAACATTCTAGAACTAAGCACATTGACATTAGGTATCACTTTCTCCGTGATAATGTTGAAAAAGGAAACATTGTGCTTCACCATGTAGATACCGAACAACAATTGGCTGACATTTTTACAAAACCTTTGGATTTCACTCGTTTTTGTTACATTCGTAGTGAAATAGGGGTTATGCATCCTCATGGCTTAAATTGAGGGGGAGTTTTTGAAACTTAGGAAGTCTATGTGTGAATCTGAAATTAAAATAATATGAGCATATTATTTCATACATATATGACTTTGTGATTCCTTTTACATGCTGAAAGTTCTTACTACATTACTCGTGTTATACTTTTTGTAGTTTTTGCCATGTCTAGTAATTGGAATAATTACTTACACTAAATCTGGTCATGGTCGAACTTTCTTGCTGTTTTGAACTTGTTGCATGCTCACAAATGCTTTTAATCATTAAGAATTTATCAACTAATCAACTCACATGTTGAGTTTTTATGAACAAATATAAATTGAGAAAAGATCAAGAGAATATGCATGCATCGCACTTCTTCTTTCGAGATGGCTTGTCATTGCACTTAGATATGAACTTGGAAGAAGTTGTGTATGACTAAAACCATGTCCTTAAGCTTCTGATTGTCAAATGACATAGGCTTGGCTTGGTTGGTTAGAATAAGGCAGATGAGCATATAATCTCTTGCAAATATCATATTATCTAAATTTATGCTTTGAAAAATAATGTCATACTTTCAGGTTTTGAAATAGTTGAGTTTGTGAGATCATGACCTGCTAAAATTGAAAATCACACTTGCTTTCTAGCATGGCTTACACTACATTATGTATCTCATTGATGTGATAGTGTAAGTTACTTGATAGTATGACTTGGGTGAGCTTTGTTTATATGTATATGTTATAATATGCTCATAACAACTAAAGAAGGAGAGATAATTTGTTTATATCTCATAACAATTAAAATTTCTCTTTTACCTTGCTGAATACATTGTCAAAGGGGGAGAGATTAATCACACATTCAAAAAGGAAGAGATAAGCATGAAGAGAATATGTGCATAAGGAAAGTTAATAAAGAGGGAGAGATAATATGGGATATTTTTTTTTCCTTCTCATTTTATTTTTTAAGGGGAGAAATTGTTTTCAAAACTTTTATTTGAATAAGCCAATGTTCGGAATTTTAAATGGTGTTGCCAATACATTCATCAAGGGGGAGATTGTAAGACCTATGTGTGCTGAATACATTGGCTTGTAGTGAATACACTTGGCTTTGATGATAAAAGTTTTTAATATCACCAAAACACCTTTTAATCAAGGTCCGACTCTAGCTCCGAGCTACAGCAAGGTCCGACGATAGGTCCGGCTTGCTTTGGGTAGCTCCGGTTACGTTTGATGCTAGGTCCGACTTCTTGGTAAGGTCCGACCAGCTTTGGTTAGCTCCGGTGAGCTTTATCTTTAGCTCCGGCATATATTTGATAGCTCCGGCATATTTTCGTTAGCTCCGGGATGCTAAGCTTCGACGTACTTTGTCTAGCTCCGGGTTTTGGGTTGACTAGTTCCGACTAGTTTTGATAAGCTCCGGATCCAGGATCTACTAGTTTTGGCAAGCTCCGGATCTAGGATCTACTAGTTTTGGTAAGATCCGGATCCAGGATCTACTAGTTTTGGTAAGCTCCGGTGCTAGGTTCTACTAGCTCTTGTTAGCTCCGGCTCAAGCTCCGGGTTGCTCTGGCAAGGTCCGGAACTTGACCGCAGTGCTTCTGTTTTGCATTTGCAATGTCTCGTACTTGCTTTACTTGATTGGAAAGATTGCTTAGTTTTCATTTGCTAAGTTTTTGGTGCGTTTTGGATGATACGACTGATATCGTTTCTACTGTGGTTTTGCAACATGCTTATGTGAGGTTCTCACGTAAGGTGTTGTGTTCGGAACTAACTTGAGTCAAGTCGAGGACTTCGGCTCGTATGGATTGTTTGTTTGTTCATGTGCAGGTGTTGCTTGAGTTCAAGTCATGGCTGGTGACAGGATCCATTGGACTAGTCTCAGGAGGAGATGAGGTTCCAACAACCAAGTTCGGGAGGAACTGTGGTTGAGCGGGTCAGGAGGTCACGCAGGATGATTGAATCAAGGGCAGTGCATATGAAGGTCGAAGGAAGGTGTTCGCACGTATGCATGCGGTGCATGATGTGGCAATATGCTTCTAGAGACGGATTATGGAAGGAAGATCTGATCGGAAGGATCGGATCGTATCGGTTGAAGACTTTGGCTGCGGCAGAGTCGATTATGGCTCGGTATGGGAAGTATCGAGTTGGTTATGTTAGGATTTTGTGTGTATCACGAAATTGAGTTGTTTAGGAATGTGGGATACGTTCCTAAGGTGTTTGGAAGTCTTAAGATTGCTTCTATCTGCGTATAGAAGAATCTTGAGCAGTTATGGTAAGTTCCGATTGTGATCGGATTAGGATTGGAGTCCTAGTTGAGATTGGGATGGCCTAAGGGCTGGTTATATAAGCAAGGGAAGGCCAAAGCTCGTGATAGACGACTTTGGGGCTGTTCCTCTTGTGTTATATTGAATAAAATTCGTAGTTTGAAGGAACTTTTGTGCCTTGTTCGTCCGACTTGTTCCAGACAAGTTTTACTCGCCGAGTTTCTGGACAGCACTACCTTTCGTCGGTGGTTTTATCATAACTCGAGTTTTATTGATCCAATTGACGTGATTCTTTTTGAGTTGTCCTAACAACTTGAGTGTATATCATCTGTCAAAATTTCACGGTCATTGGATTTGTGGTTTCGGAGCTACACGAGTTACTTTGCAGCATTCCAGAAACTGTTTTTCTCGGGTACATCAGATTGACCAGTGTTTGATCTTTTGATCATAACTTGAGTTTTTCTCAACGGATTTTAGTAATTCTTTTTGTGTTGTCTTCATGACTTGATTCTCTCTGATATCTATCACTTTTGTCACGTTGAAACACGTTTAGATTAGTCTCATACACGATTTCTTTAACAGATCGTTTTTCTGCCGGAAGGGTTTGGGGTTTTATTGTTTCCGCTGCGTAAGATTTTTAAATCTACCATTCACCCCCCCTCTGGTAGCTTTTCACGTGCTCTTCGATCCTACAGCTTCATACTTCGCCATGTTGTTGGTTGCTTTGAAATCAAGGTGTACCATGTACTTGACCTTCTCCCCAGTCAGAGCCAGGAGAAGGATTCCTGTTCTGGCCCCCTGCTTTTGCACGGAGCTGTCGAAGTAGAGGGTCTAGTGAGGCTCTGTGAATACCGGAACTTTGGGTTCTGGTTTCTGCACACTGTGGCCCCCAGGGTTTGATGGAGAGGGGGTCCATTCCGCCACGAAGTCAACCAAGGCTTGACTTTTGATTGCTTGTCTTGACACAAATTCTAGATCAAATTTGGCCAGTTCCGCTGCCCACTTTGCAATGTTGCTAGTAGAATTAGGGTTATGCAAAATAGCACGCAGGGCAAAAGAAGTTACCACTGATATTTTGTGGGCTTGGAAGTAGTGATGAGGCTTCCTTGAGGCAATAAGAACTGTGTAAATCAGTTTATACACCTTAATGTATCTTGTCTTGGTATCGTGGAGTACTACACTGATGAAGTACACGGGGCGTTGGATGGTCTGGACCCTTTCAGAAGGACCTGCAGCTTCTTCTCCATCGACCCGGACCCTGTTGGGGGGTTCAGGACCTTCAGGCTGTGCTTCTTGGACCCTCCCGGAAGGGTCCAAAACTCATTCTTGTTCGACCCGGACCTTGCTGGAAGGATCCAGATCATCTTGGTCAGCCGGGCGAACCTCCTCAGACGAATGAGGTTGATCTCCTAGCATTTTGTTTTGAGGTTCCGTGTCTTGGAGCTGGGACCCAGTCACGCCTTCAGGTGATTCCGAACCCTCCCAGAGGGGTATGGACTCCTGAATTTGATGTGGCTCCAGTGTTTCCGCAACCAGGACCATACTGATAACTTCGATGGTTGTCAAAATGTAAAGTAGTAAAGGCTCACCAGGATTAGGAGCTACCAATATCGGTAGTGTGGTGAGGAGTTGTTTCAGCTCTTGAAATGCCCTTTCTGCTTCTTCAGACCAATGAAATGGTCCAAACTTCCTCAAGAGTTTGAAGAAGGGTAGCGCCCATTCTGCCAGTCTTGAGATAAACCAGCTGAGCGCAGCTAGGCATCCAATTAGCTTCTAGACATCTTTAATGCGGGCTGGGGGCCGCATATCTTCTATGGCCTTGATCTTCGCCGGATTTGCTTCAATTCCTTGGTGAGTCACCAAGAACCCCAGAACCTTCCCGGAGCTAACCCCGAAGACACACTTGTCCGGGTTCAGCTTGGTGCGTGTGGTGCACAGCTTGTCGAAGACGGCTTGTAAGTTGTCAAGGAGTGACTCCTTGTTTTTGATCTTCACAACAATGTCATCGACATAGACCTCCACCAAGTCTCTAATTAGCTCTCCAAATGTTTTGTACATAGCTCGCACAAATGTTAAAGGGGCATTTTTTGGACCGAATGGCATGGCAGTATAACAGTATAATCCATCTAGTGTTATGAAGGCAATATGCTCTTCATCTTCCTTAGACATTTGGATTTGATGATATCCAGAATATGCATCTAAGAAACACAATAGCTCACACCCAGAGGTGGAGTCCACTATCTGATCTATTCTAGGTAGTGGAAATGGATCCTTTGGACATGCCTTATTTAAGGTGCTGTAGTCGATACACATCCGAAGCTTCCTACCGGCCTTGGGTACAACAACTGGGTTTGCTAGCCATTTTGGATGGAAGACATCCCAGATGAATCCAGCTTTGAGCAACTTCTTGATTTCCTGTCGGGTGAATTTTGTCGCTCTATTGATTGCTTCCGGGGCTTCTGGTGTACAGGCCGTGCGTCTGGGTAAATCTTCACATTGTGCTCAATAACATCCCTAGGGATCCCAGGCATTTGTGATGGTTGCCAGGCAAACACGTTGACATTAGCCCGGAGGAAAGTGATGAGCGTGATTTCCTATTTGTTGTTCAGACCCCCCGATATACGGGTAGTCTGAGCAGCGTTGGACCAATTTGGACGACTTTGACGGGAACATCAGTGTCGCCGCTTGGTTGCACACGGGGTGCAGATGTAGAGCCTTTATGATGAATGCTCGGAGGGTTCAGAGCTGGCTCCTTACCAGATGCTTCCTCTTGCGCTGTGGTAAGCACATAGCATTCTTCTAGAGCAGTAACTCCTGCAGTGCGATCTCCGCGGACCCGGAGAACACCCGTGGGTGTTGGCATCTTCAACACTAACTAACCATAATGAGCTGCAGCCATGAACATGTACAAGGCTGGCTTACCCAGAATGGCATTGAACGGCAGACTAATCTGCGCGACATCGAAAACCAATTTCTCAGTTCTGTAGTTCTCCCGAGTCCCGAAGGTCACTAGGAGTGTGATGGAACCGAGAGGAGTAATGGTTCCAAGACCTACTCCAGAGAAAGGTCGGGATGGGCGAAGGTCTGAAGGCCGGAGCTAAAGCTTAACGAAATCTTTGAATTTTATGAGGTTTAGCCCGGAACCTCCGTCCACCATTACATGGTGGATTTGAATATTGTTAATGGTGGGTGACACCATCAACGGGAGTTGGCCAGCTCCAATCATGTTTCGAGGGCAGTCCGAAGCATCGAAGATGATGGGAGTATCCATCCACTTCCGATATGGCTCTGCCTTAGCAGTAGGACCTGCCACGGCCATGTCCCGCCACATTGTCTTGAGGATGCGGCGAGAGGTGATGTCCCAAGAACCACCATAGATGGTGTTCAGGGTCTTCCGGTGCTCTTTGTCAGAGACGTCGGAGTCGTCGTCGACAGTGTTGTAAACAGCTTTCAGGACCTTCTTGGGGTCCTGGAAACCTAGCTTGATGAGGATATTGAACTGCAAGGACCAATCACAAGAGCACGAGCACGGTTATTAAATCAGCAGGTGAATTTGTTCCTAACTTCTTTTGCATGTGAGTTTGAGAATAGATTGCTATGTGATGATTTAATTATTATTAGGAATAATGGAGAAGATCAACAAGTGAAGGAAGGAGGCCTTAGGAGCGTGGAGAACCAGCTGGGACGTCCACAAGTTGATGGAAACAGTTTACAACTCGGACTCGAGTTCAACTCGGAGTCCAGGAGCAGTCCACCTTAAAACAGACGCCCAGGAGGCATACGGACTCCGTTTTCGACGTTCTACATATGCACGGAAAGAGGAGAAGATAAAATTTCCAATGGTTCTGGTCCCACCTCAAAATTCCTCCGGAGTAATTGGGAATCTTCGAAAAAAGTCGAGTCCAGATTTCTGTCCGGTGCTGCGCCACCGAATCGGGCCTTTGGGCCTTGTATCCCGTAAGAGTCCATTAGGGATGCGTCTAATCACGTTTTGGTCGAACCCTTGCCTATAAATACTGCAGCCGCCGGTCATATTCGGTGGGTTTTGCTTAGACCAATAATATCGCCGTTCTACAGTTTGTGAAACCCCAACTTCGCGATTTCAGATCGTGTCTTCTACGTTCTTGCTCGTGTTCTCGGTTGCACTTGCAGGGATTAGACTTCTTGGCGAGGTCAAGCGTGTGCAGCACGGTTGATAACCAACGGAGCCGTGGTGTAGTGATTGCAGGGGTACTCGTACCGCTCGAGTGCCGCGAGTCATCAATGTCGAGTTCTCCACCCCAATCGACATACCTTTCGGAAGATCGGGCCTAAACCTACTCATCATAGCTCCTCTTCAGCCGGAGCTTCATCAACTTTTTGCTTTCCTTCCCGTTGCGGAAAGGAGCTTCTTCCCTGTGCTTGTTATAGCGCTCGGCTAGGTTCTGGACCTTCCGGCATTCTTCTAGGTTGTGTCGGTCCGTCTTGTGAATCAGACACCATGCTTTGGAACTGTTGCCATCTTTTGATGAAGGACGAGGTCGTTTCTCGGGCATGGCTCCCGGCCACTAGGAGCTGCAGCAGCTGTAGCGGCTGGTGCACTGGCCGACGACTTCTTCTTGCCGTTGGGCTTCTTTTTCTTCTTGCCACTACTGGAGGTAGCGGCTTCAGTTTTGGAGGACTTCTTGTTGGCCTCCGGAGCTGGTTTGGAGTGCATTTCATGCCCCCCCCCCCCCCCCCCCCCCGCAGCTCTAGCACATTTGTCGGCTAGACTGAATAGTTCCGTAATGATGGATACTTCTTTGATAGCCAGCTTCTCCAGCATCTTCTTATCTCGAACACCCTGTCTGAATACAACGATAACAGAATAGCTCGAGATTGAAGGAATAGTATTCTGTACCTGAGAAAACCGTTGGATGAAGGATCACAGCGATTCCCCCGATGTCTGCTTTATAGCAAATAGATCTAATTCAGTGCCAGGCCGGGTGTAAGGACTCCCGAAGTTGGCAGTGAACTACTGGTATAGCTCCGCCCAACTATTAATGGAGTCGAGCGGAAGACTCAAGAACCAGGACCTTGCAGTCCCAGTTAAAGCCACTCGGAAGAAATTGGCCATCACAGCCTCATCACCCCCCGCTGCCAGTATAGCAGTAGAGTAGATTTGGAGAAATTCGATGGGGTTGACAGTCCCATCGAATTTTTCCGGCAAATGAGGCTGGAACTTCTGTGGCCATATGACCATGCTGAAATGCATGGCTAGGGCAGAACAACCTCCTCCTACTCCCTGAGGAGCAGGGTTGTCCCGAGCCTCTCGTCTTTCATGAGCCCGCTTGATATGGACACGGCTGTTCTGCTGCCGGTAAAGGCGATCCAGTTCCGACCACATGTCATGAGTCGAAATCCTGGTAATGGTGTGGGTGCGTCGTGCCCCAGGAAGCAACGAAGTCACCTGCTGGGATGCAACACGTCTCCTTTGTTGGGAGACTTATGGACCAAGTCGGCCGGACAAGGTCCATCGTTGTGATGGTGCTCGACCTGAAGGGGGAGGACCTTGATTGCTGATGCCTATAGCTGCAGCTGCAACCAGATGGTCAACATCAGCCCTCCACTGCTCCATAGCACCCTGGGTGCACCTGGAGGTGGTTGGTGTTGTAGGAGAGCTCGTGCAGCAATGAGCGCGTGCTCAGGATTATTGTTTTTCGATGTAGTGATCGACGCAGATGCCCCATCTTGTTGACCAGCATTGTTTGCCGGAACAGATGGTGGTTGTGGTGCCATAGTGCCTGCTGGAACAATGGCACCAGCTGGCTGGTGAGCATTGGAGGGATTGCCTCCAGCAGGTTGTTCAGCACGGTTGCCATTGCATGATCGTGCAGCAGAATTCACCATCTTGTGATCTCGTGAAGTGCCCCCCTACCTGGCGCGCCAAATGTCGAAGTGTAGCAACAACACTTCCCCCGATACTACCAAATGTAGTCCGCGGAGTTTCTTGTTTCGGCTGGGGCGCTTAAAGATCAGGAACAAGATGGTGACACCCGGGATTTACGTGGTTCGGGCCGCCTGAGCGTAATACCCTACTCCACGGGGTTTGTGTTGTTGTATTGTATGAGTCTATTCCCTCGTATGCGGGTTAGCTTGGATCAGCCCAGATGTTCCCGGGTTCGTGCAGCACAACCCTTTTATAGTTTTAAGGACTGACCAATACAAAGCTTGCCTGGCCCGACATGTGGCTCTGGCGTATTTAATGGCCTAATACACTGTCTAAAGGGTATTAAGCATGATTAATAGTGTTATAGAGTGCCTTAATGGCTGCGTTACCCCTATTAACAGTGCTCTGATCGCGTGTCATTAATACAACATTAATGACACATAATCAAACCTTGTAACGGCCGCTTTGACTGTCACTTGAATGAACGTGCTGAAGTAGATCTGCCAGTGTATACGTTGATGAAGGTCCGGAGGCTCCACATGTGGTAGCTCTGGAGCTTTCCCTTGCGGGAGGGTAGGTCCGGGGCTGCTGTACACGTGTCGGCACCGGAGCTCCTCTCATCTAGGGGTTAGGTTCTGGGTCTTTTTACACATGTTATCACCGAAGCTTTCCTTCGTTGGGATCTTAGTTCCGGTTTTCCTTTACACGTGTGTACCCAGGAGCTACCCATATGAGGGGAGCGGGTCTGGTGCAATGTGACATTTTGACCTGAGGAGACCTTCAATTCTGACAGGCAGAACTCCCTTGTACTCTTCACGGTACTGAGGGGTACCCGGTACGCAGGGTACCGACAGGCACCTTCGCCGGTCCGGTTGGCTCTGCCCACCCCAGGTGCGGGCTAGGTGTTCCAGTCACGTCCTTCTGTCGCTCTGGCGCACCGATCGGCGATGGAGAAGAGCTTGGAGACGTCTTGCACGTTGTACATGGCTAACTTCTCAAGCATCTTCCTATCACACACTCCCTGCGGAATGCCACTATGATATAAGCATTCAGGGTGTTGGGTATGGAGTTACGTACCTGGGAAAAATGCTGGATCAATGATCACATCGTCTCCTTGGGTTGCTGGTGCACGGCGTGATGTCGATCTTGGTGCCGGGGCGCATGTAGGAGCTCCCGAAGTTCATCGTGAACTACTAGCATAGATCATCTCAAGAGGTTATGGACCCCTCGGGTAGGTTCATTAGCCAAGACCGGTCCGAGCCGGTTAGGGCGACGGGGAAGTAGTTCGCCAGGATGAGCTCAGCAGCTCCTGCAGCAAGGAGCGTTGTGGTGTAGATCTGCAGGAACTCGACAGGGTTGACGCTTCCATCAAACTTCTCTGGTAGGTGTGGCTAGAACTTGCGCAGTCACGTCATCAGGCGAAGGTATGGAGCCAAGGCCGCACACACTCCGATGGGCTTCGCCGGAGAGGCGTACAAAATATCATACCCCAGGGGGGTTTGCTGGGCAACGTGCGGCTACTGCGGAGCTTGCTACTGTGGCACTGCTATGCAATGTGCTGCTGCTGTGGTACCAGCTGTGCCAAGTACTGCTGCTCTGATCCCTGCTGCACAAAGTACTGCAGGGGGCGGTCAACCCAACATAATCCTGGTGTGGCGGCGGCGGAGGGTTTACTAGGGATGCACCTTGGACAGATGTGCTTCCTACTCAAGCCCTAGAAAGCCATATTCGGTGTCGAGGTTGCGCTGTCTCTTCCGCTACTGCTCGATGATGACGCGGCCATCTATCCGAGCTTGACAGCAGTCAAGCTCGACCCTCAGGTCCTCCGTGGGGATCTGACTAGTGCTAGTAAGCCTGGTGGAACGGGAGTTGGCGGTGCGATGGTCGATGGATGGCATGCGCGATAGCGACACGTGACGCCTCCCTTTGTTGGGAGAGTTGATGGCCGCAACGATGAAGTGGTCGATGTCATGGACCCACTGCTGAGCCGCTCCTTGGGAAGCGTTCAAGGACGGCGAGTGGTGAAGAAGGGCCCTGACTGCTGCCAGAGCACTCTCCAGACTTGCAGCCGGTGGCCCTAGGGGCGCCGACTGGGCCGGGATGTGCGCAGATGCGCCGCCCTGGCCAGCTGCATCTGTGCGGGGGCGTGATGGATCAGAATGTGTCGCCGGGCAATGGATCTGGTCACTGGATGATGGGCATGGAAACCGCCTTCCACAGGCTTGATGAACACCATTGCGGTTAAAGCGCAACCACTTTTTAGAGGAAAAAGCCCCTACCTAGCGTGCCAAATGTTGAAGTGTTCTTGCGATACATCCTCTGGATCTTCTATAAGAGCAGCCTACGGAGGTTCTTGATCGGCAGGGCTTGGTCATCAATGGATGGATTGCGCATATGAGAGTGGTGATATAGTGGTTTTACGTGGTTCAGGTCACTGGAGCGTAATACCCTACTCCACGGTGAGATTGTATTGCTGATGTGTACGAGTGTGTAGCCATAGATTGGGGATCCTTTGTAATGGTGGCGGTCTGTTCCTTTTATTAACAAGGTCGGACGCCTTACAAGTGGGGTTCATGGCCTAACAGGTGGCCCCGAGGCGGTCTTATCCGAAAGATCTAAGGCTTCTCGCATAAGCCTCCCCTGATCGTGGCTTGAAGACCTGCCATCTTGCCGCCTCGAACGCCAGTGGCCCATGCGTAGTCATTGATGATGGAAGGGAATGTCCTGTCCAACTATCTCTATCGCCGTAAGCTACCCACTTGGCGGAGTGGGCTAGGCCTGCGGTGTCTTCATTGCAATGCAATTAGGCGCAGCGGTACCTAACAGTAAGTGTGTGCCATGTCATGCGCCTGGGGAGGATGCGAGTCTTCAATGTTTGATTTAGACAAGGCACACCACCCTCTTAACTCCCGCAACCCATCGTCCAGGGTAGGTTGCAGGGTACATTGCAGCTCAGGAGCTAGCCTCTACGGGGGAGGCCGGGTCCTGATCCGCAGACCACATGGCAGCCCCGGAGCCCGTTCTTGAGTAGAACGGGGGATCCAGGGTCGCGGGACACGTGATAGAGCCAGAGCCCGCCTCCACGATAGGTGGCCAATCCTGGCGCTTCAAACCACGTGGCAGCCCCGGAGCCCTCTCCCATGGGGTAGCAAGGTCCCGTCTTGCTGGACACGTGGCCACTTGGGAGCTCATCTCCCCGAAAGAGCTGGACCCCTCCTGAGGTCCATGTGTATACGCCGGACCCCATACCTGAGGTAGTGAGGGGTCCGGGCCTTCTGGACACGTGGCGCCCTTGGATCCTGCTTTGGCAAGAAGGCAGGACACTTAGGTGTCTTTAGCCTGTGCGCGAGGGTACCCGATATGATGGGTATTGACAGCAGCCTATCTTATAAATAGTACACCCTCTAGAGTTATCAGTTGTGAAACTCCCTTGGAAAGATTATTTGGTCGTTCACCTAATTATGCGCAGCTTAAAACCTTTGGTTGTGCATGTTAGCCTAATCTCTGTGCATATAATACACACAAACTTTCTTTTAGATCCAAACAGTGTGTATTCATATGTTATATCCCAATCCACAAAGGTTATAAATGTCTAGATGTTCCTAGTGGGAGAGTTTATATTTCAAGGGATGTTGTATTTGATGAGATGGTCTTTCCATTCAAAGACTTGTTTCTAAATGCAGGAGCATGGCTAAGATCTGAAATTCTTCCCCTTCATCCAACGTTGATCAATTCCATGGGGAGTGCTGTAGAAAATAGCCTTCAAATAGTGCTCATAACCTGGCTGATTCTATGCACGTTACTGACTTGGATGGAGAAAATAGTGTTGATTCGTTTCAGGCAACAGGTGAGTCCGGAGCAGCAGATCCTGGCGCAAAGAACGGAGAAGATATGTTTGCCAGTGTGGAAAATCGAGGAGCCAATGATTGGGGTTAGGCCTCGGGTGCAGGCGTGCTGGATTTCTCGATTGAATATGGCCTAGAGGGGGGTAAATAGGATTTAAAAACTTTTCCTGCAACACTTAACAAATACGTTAAATACCAAGAGACCGGACTTGTCTGGTGTGAAGAACGGACTAGTCCGGTTATCCAATTACTACGAAAGGTCTAAGTGTTTAGGCATAACTTTCAAATGAAATTGCAGCAGAATATAATTACTATTCTTACAACTTGAACAAGAGATATGATTGCTTAATTTTTATGTAACACAAATTACTAGATTGATCAATTCTAATGCCCAAGATGATGAAACTTGCAAAAGTAAAAGAACGGAACATGCGAGACACATATTTTTACCGAGGTTTGATCTACTCCTCGTTGAGGACACCCACATAGAGCCGGGTCTCTTCAAACCCTTTCCCTCGTCAAGTCACCACACAAGGCTGACTTGAGTTCTACTATCACGGGGTAATCACCAAGTTGGTGGGGCAACCTCACACATTGAGGGCTCCCACAAAATTACCGCAAGATAGATACTCGAATACACTTAAAAAGATTACAAGTAATGCACGAGTGTATAAGAGATCAAACCCCAAGAGCTCAATCATGCATAGACGGCGATCTCCCTATCCCAAATCTGGATACCTAAAAGATTTTACTCTTTAGGCCTTTAGATGTGTGGGGAGATGTGTTTTTGTGCTCTTGGGCTGAGTGGTGGCGCTAGGGTTTATGTTTCTGACAGTTGTGTACGGTACTTGTGGTTGTGGAGTCGTGGATGAACTATTTATAGTGTTTCCAAAAATATTACCGTTAGGGATCCCGACGGCAAGACTAGTCCGCTCCGTTCAACGGAGTTGTCTGGTGTGCTGTGTAAAATTTCACGTGGAATGTGCAGCACACTAAAAACCCTAATTTGTGTGAGGTATACTGGACTTGTCCGTATTGGAACAGAGAGTTCATCGGACTTGTCTGTTGTGATGACAAAAAGTTGGTCGGACTAGTCCGCAATATGACAGACTTGTCCAGTGCAATGTGAATTCTGCTTTTCCAACTTGTCTGAGTGAAACATCAAAAAGTTGAACGGACTTGTCCGGTCTATGTACGAACTTGTCCGGTGCAAGGTGAATTGAAACATCAGAGAGTTTAATGGACTTGTCCGGTGCGTGTCCGGACTTGTCCGGTGCTCAATGAACTGGGACATTAGAAAGTTAACCGGACTAGTCAGGTTGGTGTCCGGACTAGTCCGATGCTCAGTGAATTGTTTAGATTGATTTTATCCCTTACCCTCTATGCAAAGACATGAGCTCTTGGGATGTGTCTCTCACACACATCCTATACAATTATGTCTACTTTGCGCTTCCATTGAACATTTGGACTTCTTCCTTTCTCACTTCTCATTTTTGACCTTTTTGGTTGCACCATAATCTCTAATCTTTGTTGACCTGCATTCATCTCAATGGATTCATTAGGATCTCATTTGTTTGTCATCAATCGTCCAAAACCCACAAGGGAATGCCTAGATGCACTTTTAATCTCCCCCTATTGGTGATTGATGACAACCAATTGAGATTTCACAATTAAGAGTAAAAATTGATTTTCATAAAGTGGTCATATATGAGAATGACAAATGAGCAAAAAAAAACTTCTCACATATATGCACTGTTTATGGTGGAGTGCCTATAACGAGTGTGTGATCAATTAATGTGATGAGAAAAATTAAGAACATAGCAATTATAACATCAACCATCACAGTAATATTAAACTAAGCATCACACATTTACATTAAAAAAAGGCACATCCAAAAGAGATTACAATAATTTGAAATTTAAGATACATGTCCATAATCAATAAAATAGGCACATCCAAAAGAGATTACAATAATTTGAAATTTAAGATACAGGTCCATGATCACTAGTCCTTAAGGCTTACAAATAAATAATACTAGTCTCAATCTCCCCCCCCCCTTTAGCATCAAGGCACCAAAAAGTGAAAAAATGAGGGTAATCACTCATCGCCACTCCCTCCCTCACTCTCAGTGCTATCTTCATCTTCATGTGCATGCTGAGGAGGAGGAGCGGAGACACATGCTAGTCCAAAGGATGCCAATTCTTGCTCCATGATGGATGCAATCTCTGTGATGTTGTCTTCTGAATCCTCTAGGATTTGAGGTGATCCCACTGGCTCAATATCTAGCTTCTCACATATTGCTTTGATGTTTGCCTTCATATACCTTTGTTGTCTCTTTCTAGCTAGACTTTCTTTGTGCTGCTTAATTTCCACTTTGGGGTAGGATGCAAAGATCGAGGAGAGCATTTTCATCACACCACTGGAGGACTCTTTGGAGGATGGAGGAGCAGAGGTAGCAGCTGGAGTCCTTGTGCCTTCATGAGAAAGCTTAGATCTCTGTTCCACTACAGGTGAGGCAGGAGCAGAGGGAACAGTGTAGACTGTTGGCTTCTCGGGCTTGAGGCTGGTATGCTCAACATCCTTAACAAATTCAAGGTCGGTGACCTTCTCAATCATGATCTTGATGTAAGGTGCATAATCACAAAACCTATTGGGAGTGATTGAGATGTTCACGACGTCATTCTAGATATATTCAAAGACAATTAAGGTCATTTTCTTGCTTATTACTTTCATCAATGTCCTTAGAGTTCCTTGAATTGTCCCTGCATATCCATCCTTTGGAGCAATAGTCTTCCTCAAAATTTTGTTAAGCATGGCAAAGAATGGCTTCAATTACTTGGTGGTAGGAGGCTTGTATGGCATTCTTGTATCATAGAGGAATTCTTGCTCATCTTTCTAAAAAGGATGAATAATGAGCTCATTTTCCAAGGTATCTTCAAGGTGAAGTAACCTGACAAATTCCTCATAAGTGACACTATACTTGGATCCATGTGTCGATCCAAATCATCTTATCCCCATCATCACGGGAAAAGTAGAGAGTAGAGTAAAATTGGGTGATGACTTCATGTTCCAATTGTATTGAAAGGATAGAAGATCCTTCAAACCATGCCTCTCCAATCCATCCAAGACTTCATGATATGCTTGATAGTTCTTGGATTGTAAATAAGTCATATGCACCTATTGACTAGCAACCATCAGATTTCGCATCTTCATGTACACATGCTCATAGTAGTCAGCATTGAAGTGGCTTCAAAATCTTGGATCAACAGATTGCTTTGGCTGCTCATAAACTTGTCAGCCAACTCGTTTCCTTTCCCCATGAAGTCATTTTCTCATGGTTGCCTATTGCGCTGCATAGGTGACTTCATCTTGAGCGGACCAATGGGACCACTAGCAAGTCCTTTCCCCTTGTTGGCGCTCCTTCTAGGTACGGTTGAGCTGGCACCAACACCATCCTTGCTCAATGCTTTCTTTACTACCACTTTCCTCTTTTTCAAAAGAGCATCATCTGGAGGAGAGGAGTGGGCATTGAAGTCATGACTCTTCTTGCTTACCCTTTCTTTTGCCCTTACAACTCTTCCACGTTCACGCTCGGCTTCATAGTCAAACATGCTATCATTTGAAGCGAACGACATTGTGCCTGACACAGAGAATACAAGGAGCGGTACGGATGATATGTAGAATTTGTGTAGATAAGAATTTAGTGGTTCAAACTATTGGGTTATCGGACTTGTCCATTTATAGAGTGCGGACTTGTCCGGAGCATCGGACTTGTCAGCACCAAGTACCGGAATAGTCCGATCTAAATATGAACCCTAGTTTCCTGTTCCAGCAAATCTGACAAAGGTTGATGCTACAAGGATAGGAATATAGTAGTAATACATACAACAATGTAATGTATGCCCTAGGAATCAAGAAAAATCAAAAAGTTTTAAGGAAAGAGGAGAACTATGGTTAAGTGAGATTTTTACCAAAAAATCGAAGATTTGAGGTTGGAGGAGCGGAGCAGAGTCTGGATTAGTCCGGAGAGGGATGCTTCGCGTTGAGGAAAAGAGTTCTCGTGGAGGAACCTCCGATTTTGGTGGGCAAAAGTAAAAATCGCCTTGGAGCTACGGTTTGAGAAGAGAGACTGTTAGGATGATTGTGAGAGGAAGAAGAGGGTGTCCTGGTGGCGGGCTAGGGTTTAAGCCTGATAAATATGGACTAGTCCGCACAGGGACGGACTAGTTTGGTATGCCGAACCAGGGCCGGACTAGTCGGCCGCAACGGACTAGTCCAATGCTGACCACGGACTAGTCCGGGTCAGCTGGACAGATAAGAATTAGAAACAGTAATTTTTGGGAGTTTGATCTAATTGTGATCTCAAGGACATCAATTCACAAACAATCTTGATGAACATGACCAGTAGAAAATCAACAATCATACAATAGCCATAATTCACCAAGATTCAATAACTGAAATAGTTTTCGAGAGAAAATTGAGATAAGGGATAATTTTTTGCAAAAAATGGTAAACTTTGAAGAATCAATCTGGTATGCACTGTTTCAAGCCACATTTCGAGAGTCGGGTATATTTAATTCATTCCCGAGCTCACAAAATATCTTTTCATCAAGTGACTTTGTGAATATATCTACTAGTTATTTTTCAGTTCTAACATGTGAAATTTCTATGTCACCTTTTAGTGAATGATCTCTCAGAAAATGATGATGAATGTCTATGTTCTTAGTTCTTGAGTGCTCTACTGGATTGTGTGCAATTTTTATGGCACTTTCATTATCACATAGGAGTGGAATATGGCTTAGATGGTAACCATAATCCCTTAGAGTTTGTCGCATCCAAAGTAGTTGTGAACAACAACTACCGGCTGCAACATACTCCGCTTCGGCTGTTGAAAGAGCAATGGAGTTTTGCTTTATATATGACCAAGAAACTAAGGATCTGTCAAGAAATTGGCAAGTTCCTGATGTGCTCTTTCTATCGACTTTGCAACCTGCATAGTCGGCATTGGAATATCCTATAAGGTTAAACTTGGATCCTTTAGGATACCAAAGGCCCAAGTTAGGTGTGTGCATGTAAGACCTATGTGTGCTGAATACATTTGCTTGTAGTGAATACACTTTCTTTGACGATAAAAGTTTTAAATATCACCAAAACACCTTTTTATTAAGGTCCGACTAGTTTTGGTTAGCTCCGGTGAGTTTTGTCTTTAGCTCCGGCGTGTTTTTGCTAAGCTCCAAGTTGATTTTTCTAGCTCCGACTTTTGGGTTTACTAGTTCCGACTAGTTTTGGTAAGTTCCGGCGCTAAGTTCTACTAGCTTTTGTTAGCTCTGGCTCAAGGTCCGGGTTGCTCTGGCAAGGTCCAAAACTTGACCGCAATGCTTCTGTTTTTCATTTGCAATGTTTCGTACTTGCTTTACATCTCTGGAAAGATTGCTTAGTATTCATTTGCTAAGTCTTTGGTGTGTTTTTGGTTGACAAGGATGATATCGTGTTACGGTGGTTTTACAACATGCTTATGTGAGGTTCTCACGTAAGGTGTTGTGTTCGGAACTAACTTGAGTCAAGTCGAGGACTTGGGCTCGTATGGATTGGTTGTTTATTCATGTGCAGGTGTTGCTTGAGTTCAAGACATGGCTGGTGATGGGATACATTGGACTAGTCTCAGGGAGGAGATGAGGTTCCAACCACCAAATTTAGGAGGAATTGTGGTTGAGCTGATCAGGAGGTTGCGCAGCATGATTGAATCAAGAACAATGCATGTGAAGGTATTGTGGACGTCATTGGAAGATGTTTGCACGTGTTCAAGAAGTGCATGGACGTGGCTACATGGTTCCGAGACGTTATGAAGAGATGTGGACGTAAAGAGTTGGTCGGAAAGGTCCAACCGACTAGGTTATGGACTTAGGCTACGGCTGAGTCGGGTTTGACTCAAATATGGAAAGATTTGAGTTGGTTATGATAGGATTTCGTGTGGGTCACGAATTTGAGTTGTTTAGGAATGTGGGATATGTTCCTAAGGTGTTTGGAAGTCTTAAGATTGCTTCTATCTGCGTATAGAAGAATCCTAAGCAGTTATGGAAAGTTACGATTCGTGAACAGAGTAGGATTAGGTTCCTGATTTGAGTTGAGTTGGCTTTCGAGCTGGTTATATAAGCAAGGGAGCCAAGAGCTCGTGGTGCACGACTTTGGGGCTGTTTCTCTTGTGTTCTATTGAATAAAATTCGTAGTTTGAATGAACTTTTGTGCCTTGTTCGTCCGACTTGTTCTAGACAAGTTTTACTCGTCGAGTTTCTGGACAGGACTACCTTTCGTTGGTGAATTTATCATAACTCGAGTTTTACAGATCCAATTGACGTGATTCTTTTTTATTTGTCTTCACAACTTGATTATCTAACATCTGTCAAAATTTCACGGTCATTGGATGTGTGGTCTATGATCTACACGAGTTTCTTTGGAGCGTTCCAAAACTGTTTTTTTCTCGGGTAGGGCAGACTGACCTTTGTTTGATCTTTCGATCATAACTTGAGTTTTTCTCGACGGATTTGAGTGATTGTTGTTGTGTTGTCTTCTTGACTTGATTCTCTCTGATATCTATCACTTTTTTCATGGTGAAACACGTTTATATTAGTCTCACATACGATTTCTTTAACAGATCATTTTCTACCGAAGGGATTGGGGTTTAATTGTTTCCGCTGCGTAAGATTTTAAATCTACCATTCACCCCCCCCCCCCCCTATGGTAGCTTTTCACGTGCTCTTCGATCCTACAATTGGTATCAGAGCCACGATGCTCTAATCTTTGTGATTTGCACGTGTTTTTGACTAATCATCATGGAGAAGTACTCCGCCAAACCTTGTGTGTTTGCTGGTATTGATTTTCAGGTTTGGAAGGCACGCATGGAGGCTTTCATCCAGGCACAAGGCCTTGCAATATGGGAGAAGGTATACAAGCCTTACAAAGTGCCATCAAACAATCAAGTTACATCTACAAATCTGGGAGATGTCGACAGCAACAACAAGGCTCGGAACTTGATCATACAAGGATTAACACAAAGCGACTTCGACCGTGTTGCACACCTCCGATCTGCATACGATGTGTGGAAAGCACTTCGTGACTATCATGAAGGATCCAACACGATCAAAGAGGTAAGGCAAGACATGTTCAAAAAAGAATACATGCGCTTCGAGATGCAACCCGGTGAGTCTGTTGATGACCTTTTTGCTCGCTTTAATAAGATTCTCAGCAACTTGCATAGTGTCAATGTTAATTTTTCAGATGCTGAAAATGCTAGACAATTGCTAAGTGCACTAGATATGTCAATTTGGGATATGAAAGTCACATCTATTCATGAATCTACTGTCATGAGTTCACTTAATTTAGATGTGCTATATTCCAAGTTAAAAACTCATGAAATTGACATAATCTCACGTAAGAACCCCAACAAGTCTATTGCTTTTGTTTCTCAACGTGACATGCCTACTTCCGGTCAAACATCATCTTGTGGTACACTTGCTTTGCTATCCTCTCTAACCCTTGAACAGATTGAGGAGTTTCCAGAGGAGGAGCTAGCGCTCATCTCTACCCGGTTCTCAAAAGCATTGCAAAATGTGAGAACTAGAAGGAGAGGAAGCTCCGGACCTCAACGATGCTTTGAATGTGGTAAGACATGACATTTTCGTTCAGATTGCCCTAACCTTTCTATTCCTACTTCCCGGGATGAAAAGAAAACAAGAACGAAGCACTCCTCTTCAAAAGATACGAAGAAAAAGAAGGGTTTTACATGACGTCAATTGGTGAGTAGTTTTATCTCAGCACTCCAGGAACTTGGCGCAAGCGACGTGGACATTGGAAGTGATGAAGATGAAGATGATTTGGCAAATTTGTGCTTCATGGCGGGCAAGTCAAGATCAAGTATGGAGGATGCAGAACACAACAGCGACAATGAAGAGGTATGTCCTACTTGCGAAGAAATGTGTGATGCTATTTCTCGTGCCACTGTTGTTGTTAAGAAAAAGGACAAAAACCTTAGAGACAATGCTGTTAAAATTGAGTCACTAGAATATGAAATTAATCATTCGAAATCCTTGATTCCTAGTGATGATTCTTGTTCCTCATGTGACTTAATATATGAACAATTGTCCTCCTTAAGAAGTGCACATACCTCCACACTTGATAAACTTGAACTTGAAATTGAAAAAAACAAAAAGCTTGCTGCACTTAATATTGGAAACTTAAAAGATGCTTCTTGTTCTACAATTGATTTGCATTGTTCTAGTTGTGATGATCTTGAAAGGAAACTAAAAGATGCTATGAATGAAATTTCAATATTGAATAATGCTTTACGTTCTCATGAAGTTATATATTGTTCCAATTGCAAATCAAAAGGAAAAACTTCATGTGAAAATTGCCTTGATCTGTCCAATAAACTTGATAACATGCATAACACATTTGATCGGTTTTGTAATGGGAACAAGAACCTAAACTTGCTGCTGAATTCATCCAAGTCTTGCAATGATAAAATTGGTTTAGGTTTTGATTATCATGCTCATGCTAAGGCACATCCACCTAAAAGTGTAAAGTCATTAGGAAGTGGTTTGATTCAAACAGTTCCTAAACAAAAATAAGTGGTTTTCAAATCTGCAGAAGTATTGTCTCATTCGATTTCAAATAAAAATGTTGTTTGCTCATCTAGACATGAACACAAAGTTAAATTTCATTATACCTACTGTGGTAGAGATGGTCATGTCATAGATTTTTGTGATAGACTAGCTAAACAACAGAAAAGGGAAAGAATGGTTGCTAGATCTCATAACTTTCATGCAAAATTTGCTGCACATATTGAACCGAATGTACAACCTGCTGTTTTGAGTCAAAAACATTCAAAGTTTACCTCCGGACCTTCTGTTTTTTGCCTCCAGAGCTACTGATTTTTGTGCTACACAAGTGACACCTTATAGGTCAGTAGTTAAGAATAAAAAATCTCAAACTTTGACTCATAAACCTGCTGTTTTGTCTCAGATTTCGCGTGTTTTTCCTGCTGCACGTCGCGTGACTTAGTACTGGATTCCTAAATGCCTTTTGACTAACCCAAGTATTGAGTCATCGACGTATTGTGCTTCTATGTAGGTTACACGTTTGAGGAAGGAGAACATTTAGATTGTGGATTCAGGTTGCTCACACCACATGACCGGTAACAAAGATTGGTTTCCTCCCTCTCTTTTGTGTCACGTGTAGAGAATGTTACTTTTGCCGATAATTCTTCAACTCCTATAATTGCTAAGGGTTCGGTTAGAGTAAATGATCACTACACTTTGAAGGATGTGGCACTTGTCAAAAATTTGAAATACAACTTGCTTTCTGTTTCACAATTGCTAGATGAAAATCTGGAAATTATTTTCAATAAAAACTGCTGCAAAGTTGTAAGTTCAAATAGTGAGCTTATTTTTAACATGTCTCGGTTTGGAAGAGTTTTTAAAGCTGATTTTGATATGTCCTCCTCTAAGCATAGGTGTCTAGTTGCTAATGATTCAAAGGACCTATATTTTTGGCATCATAGACTTGGTCACGTAGGCTTTGATCACCTAACGCGTGTTAGTGCTCTTGATCGCATACGTGGGCTGCCTAAGCTTAAAGGGGATACAGAAATTATGTGCTCTTCTTGTAGACATGCTAAGATGGTTGCAGGTTCACATACTCCTCTCACAATGATCATGACAACTGAACCGTGTCAACTTTTGCACCTTGACACCGTAGGACCTTCACGTGTTCAATCCTTCGGAGGTAAATGGTATGTACTTGTGATTGTTGATGATTATTCTAGATACTCTTGGGTTTACTTTATGGCATCTAAGAATGAAGTTTTTAGTCACTTTAGAACTTTATTTCTTAGATTATCAATTGATTACCCAGGATCTTTAAAAGCAATTAGAAGTGATAATGGAACTGAATTTAAAAATCAATCTTTTGATCACTTTTGTGCTGAAAATAGAATAGATCATCAATTTTCTTCACCATATGTACCTCAACAAAACGGTGTTGTAGAAAGAAAGAACAGAACCTTAGTTGAGATGTCTAGGACTATGCTTGATGAATATCAAACTCCTAGGAAATTTTGGGCTGATGCGATTGCAATTGCTTGTTATGTTACAAATCGTGTTTTCTTGCGTTCTAAGCTAGGTAAAACACCATATGAGCTCCGGTTTGGACATAGGCCTAGTGTTACACACTTTTGGGTCTTTGGTTGCAAATGCTTTGTTAAGAAATATGGTAATCTTGATAAATTTGAACCTAGATCCATTGATGGCATGTTTCTTGGTTATCCATCTCATACTAGAGGCTACCGTGTGCTTTTACTTGACACTAACAAAATTGTGGAGACTTGTGAAGTGTCTTCTGATGAATCTAGCCCAGGTACTAGCTCAAACATTGCAGGTCCAGATCCATATCCGCACTGGGGAGCATTTTCGTTGAAGATGAGGAAGAATTTGAGCTGCTGCCCAAAAATTCAGCAGCTGAAGACTTTGGTTCAGCTCCGGGTGTTAATTCTCAACCAGCACCGACAACCATGAATGTTGATTCAAATCATCCTCAAGTCACAAGATCATCGATTTGTGATGAACATGAAGAAGAAGAAGCTTGTGAGACATCTGTTCCCCTACGGTTTTACAAAGATCATCCCCCACAACAGATGATTGGAAGCTTGCACGAACGAGTCACACGGTCCAGGTTTTGCGATCCAAAATCTTATGCTCATTCTGCTTTTGTTGCTTCTTTTGAACCCAGAGATATATCACACGCACTCACTAATGAATCTTGGATTATTGCCATGCAAGAAGAGTTAGAAAATTTTGAAAGAAATAATGTTTGGAAACTTGTACCTCCACCTCAAGGTCACACTTTAATTGGAACTAAATGGGTATATAAAAATAAACAAAGTGAGGATGGGGTTGTGGTTAGGAATAAGGCTAGGTTGGTTGCTCAAGGTTTCACTCAAGTTGAAGGTCTAGATTTTGATGAAACTTTTGCTCCTGTTGCTAGATTAGAAGCCATAAGAATTTTGTTAGCTTTTGCTGCATCTATTGGTTTTAAGCTATATCAAATGGATGTTAAAAGTGCTTTTCTTAATGGCTACATAGATGAGGAGGTTTATGTGAAACAACCACCGGGTTTTGAAAATCAAGATTTTCCTAATCATGTTTACAAACTGTCCAAAGCCTTGTACGGTCTCAAACAATCCCCTAGAGCATGGTATGATAGGTTAAAAACATTCTTACATGAAAAAGGGTTTACCATGGGCAAGGTTGATAAAACTCCTTTTGTGCTTAAACATGGCAATGACTCATTATTCGTTCAAGTGTATGTGGATGATATTATCTTTGGTTGTGTTTCTCATGATCTTGTGTCCAAATTTTCAACAATAATGAGTTCCGAATTTGAAATGAGTATGATGGGTGAAATCATGTACTTTTTGGGGCTGTAAATCAAGCAAACAAAGGAGGGTACCTTTGTGCATCAAACAAAGTATACAAAAGATCTCCTAAGGCGCTTCAACATGGACAAAAGCAAGCCTCTTCAGACACGATTGGGAACAGCAACAACACTTGGACTTGATGAAGATGGTGAACCCGTGGATTAAAAAGAATATAGAAGCATGGTCGGATCACTTTTGTACCTCACGACATCAAGACCAGACATACAATTCAGCGTATGTCTTTGTGCACGGTTTCAAGCCTCCCCACGTGCTTCACATCGTCAAGCCGTCAAAAGGATTCTCAGGTACTTGCATGGAACTCAAGAATTTGGAATTTTTCTTCCTTCTTCCTCAACCTTTACTTTGAAATCTTTTTCGGATGCTGATTTTGGGGGTTGTAGGATTGATAGGAAAAGTACTTCCGGTGCTTGTCATTTTCTTGGTAATTCTCTTGTTGCTTGGTCCTCTAGAAAACAAAATTCAGTTGCACAATCCATAGCCGAATCTGAATATGTAGCTGCTGCTATTGCTTGCTCACAAATTCTTTGGATTGTTCAAACACTTAAGGACTATGGGGTTGATCTAGATAGTGTTCCACTGTTCTGCGATAACACTAGTGCCATTTGCATTGCTAAAAACCCCGTGCAACATTCTAGAACTAAGCACATTGACATTAGGTATCACTTTCTCCGAGATAATGTTGAAAAAAGAAACATTGTGCTTCACCATGTAGATACCGAACAACAATTGGTTGACATTTTTACAAAACCTTTGGATTTCACTCGTTTTTGTTACATTCATAGTGAAATAGGGGTTATGCATCCTCATGGCTTAAATTGAGGGGGAGTTTTGAAACTTGGGAAGTCTATGTGTGAATCTGAAACTAAAATAATATGAGCATAGTATTTCATACATATATGACTTTGTGATTCCTTTTACATGCTGAAAGTTCTTACTACATTACTCGTGTTATACATTTTGTAGTTTTTGCCATGTCTAGTAATTGGAATAATTACTTACACTAAAACTGGTCATGGTCGAACTTTCTTGCTGTTTTGAACTTGTTACATGTTCACAAGTGCTTTTAATCATTAAGAGTTAATCAAGTAATCAACTCACATGTTGAGTTTTTATGAACAAATATAAATTGAGAAAAGATCAAGAGAATATGCATGCATCACACTTCTTTTTTTTGAGATGGCTTATCATTGCGCTTAGATATGAACTTGGAAGAAGTTGTGTATGACTAAAACCATGTCCTTAAGCTTCTGATTGTCAAATGACATAGGCTTGGCTTGGTTGGTTAGAATAAGGCAGATGCGCATATAATTTCTTGCAAATATCATATGATCTAAATCTGTGCATTGAAAAATAATAAATGCAGCAACAAGTGTCATGGTTTCAGGTTTTGAAATAGTTAAGTTTGTGAGATCATGACCTGCTAAAATTGAAAACTACACTTGATCTCTATGTATCTCATTGATGTGATAGTGTAAGGTACCTGATAGTATGACTTGGATGAGCTTTGTTTATATGTATATGTTATAATATGCTCATAACAACTAAAGTTAGATATAATTTGTTTATATGCTCATGACTTGCTGAATACATTGTCAAAGGGGGAGAAATAAGCATGAAGAGAAAGAGAATATGTGCATAAGGAGAGATAATATGGGATAATTTTTGGATTTTCTTCTCATTTTACTTTTGATTTACAAAGGGGGAGAAATTGCCTTCAAAACTTTTATGTGAATAAGCCAATATTCCGATTTTAAATGGTGTTGCTAATGAATTCATCAAGGGGGAGATTGTAAGAACTATGTGTGCTGAATACATTGGCTTGTAGTGAATACACTTGCTTTCACGATAAAAGTTTTGAATATCACCAAAACACCTTTTTATTAAGATCCGACTAGTTTTGGTTAGCTTCGGTGAGTATTGTCTTTAGCTCCAGCGTGTTTTTGCTAAGCTCCAAGTTGATTTTTCTAGCTCCAGCTTTTGGGTTTACTAGTTCCGACTAGTTTTGGTAAGTTCCGGCACTAGGTTCTACTAGCTTTTGTTAGCTCCGGCTCAAGGTCCCGGTTGCTCTGGCAAGGTCCGAAACTTGACCGCAATGCTTCTGTTTTTCATTTGCAATGTTTCATACTTGCTTTACATCTCTAAAAAGATTGCTTAGTATTCATTTGCTAAGTCTTTGGTGCATTTTTGGTTGACAAGGATAATATCGTGTTACTGTGGTTTTACAACATGCTTATGTGAGGTTCTCACGTAAGGTGTTGTGTTCAGAACTAACTTGAGTAAAGTCGAGGACTTGGGCTCGTATGGATTGGTTGTTTAATCATGTGCAGGTGTTGCTTGAGTTCAAGACATGGCTGGTGATGGGATCCATTGGACTAGTCTCAGGGAGGAGATGAGGTTCCAACAACCAAATTTAGGAGGAATTGTGGTTGAGCTGATCAGGAGGTTGCGCAGCATGATTGAATCAAAAACAATGCATGTGAAGGTATCGTGGACGTCATTGGAAGATGTTTGCACGTGTGCAAGAAGTGCATGGACGTGTCTACATGGTTCCGAGGCGTGATGAAGAGATGTGGACGTAAAGAGTTGGTCGGAAAGGTCCAACCGACTAGGTTATGGACTTAGGCTACGGCTGAGTCGGGTTTGACTCAAATATGGAAAGATTTGAGTGGGTTATGATAGGATTTCATGTGGGTCACGAATTTGAGTTGTTTAGGAATGTGGGATATGTTCCTAAGGTGTTTGGAAGTCTTAAGATCGCTTCTATCTGCGTATAGAAGAATCCTAAGCAGTTATGAAAAGTTACGATTCGTGAACAGAGTAGGATTAGGTTCCTCATTTGAGTTGAGTTGGCTTTCGAGCTGGTTATATAAGCAAGGGAGCCCAGAGCTCGTGGTGCACGACTTTGGGGCTGTTCCTCTTGTGTTCTATTGAATAAAATTCGTAGTTTGAAGGAACTTTTGTGCCTTGTTCGTCTGACTTGTTCTAGACAAGTTTTACTCGTCGAGTTTCTGGACAGCACTACCTTTCATCGGTGGTTTTATCATAACTCGAGTTTTACAGATCCAATTGATGTGATTCTCTTTGAGTTGTCTTCACAACTTGATTATCTAGCATCTGTTAAAATTTCACGGTCATTGGATTTGTGGTCTATGATCTACACGAGTTTCTTTGCAGCGTTCCAGAACTGTTTTTTTCTCGGGTAGGGCAGATTGACCTTTGTTTGATCTTTCGATCATAACTTGAGTTTTTCTCGACGGATTTGAGTGATTCTTGTTGTGTTGTCTTCGTGACTTGATTCTCTATGATATCTATCACTTTTGTCACGGTGAAACACGTTTAGATTAGTCTCACACACGATTTCTTTAACAGATCGTTTTCTACCGAAGGGATTGGGGTTTAATTGTTTCCGCTGCATAAGATTTTTAAATCTACCATTCACCCCCCCTCTGGTAGCTTTTCACGTGCTCTTCGATCCTACAATTGGTATCAGAGCCACGGTTCTCTAATCTTTATGATTTGCACGTGTTTTTGACTAATCATCATGGAGAAGTACTCCGCCAAACCTTATGTGTTTGCTGGTATTGATTTTCAGGTTTGGAAGGCACGCATGGAGGCTTTCATCCAGGCACAAGGCTTTGCAATATGGGAGAAGGTATACAAGCCTTACGAAGTGCCATCAAACAATCAAGTTACAGCTACAAATCTGAGAGATGTCGACAACAACAACAAGGCTCAGAACTTGATCATACAAGGATTAACACAAAGCGACTTCGATCGTGTTGCACACCTTCGATCTGCATACGATGTGTGGAAAGCAATTTGTGACTACCATGAAGGATCCAACACGCTCAAAGAGGTAAGGCAATACATGTTCAAGAAAGAATACATGCGCTTCGAGATGCAACCCGGTGAGTCTATTGATGACCTTTTTGCTCGCTTTAATAAGATTCTCAGCAACTTGCGTAGTGTCAATGTTAATTTTTCAGATGCTGAAAATGCTAGGCAATTGCTAAGTGCATTAGATATGTCAATTTGGGAGATGAAAGTAACATCTATTCGTGAATCTACTGTCATGAGTTCACTTACTTTAGATGTGCTATATTCCAAGTTAAAAACTCACGAAATTGATATAATATCACGTAAGAACCCTAACAAGTCTATTATTTTTGTTTCTCAATGTGACACGCCTAGTTCCGGTCAAACATCATCTTGTGGTACACTTGCTTTGTTGTCCTCTCTAACCCTTGAACAGATTGAGGAGTTTCCAGAGGAGGAGCTAGCGCTCATCTCTAGCCGGTTCTCAAAAGCATTGCAAAATGTGAGAACTAGAGGGAGAGGAAGCTCCGGACCTCAACGATGCTTTGAATGTGGTAAGACAGGACATTTTCGTTCAGATTGCCCTAACCTTTTAGGTCCTACTTCCCGGGATGAAAATAAAAAACAAGAATGAAGCACTCCTCTGCAAAATATACGAAGAAAAAGAAGGGTTTTACAGGACATCAATTGGTGAGCAGTTTTATCTCAGCACTCCAGGAACTTGGTATAAGCGACGTGGACATTGGAAGTGATGAAGATAAAGATGATTTGGCAAACTTGTTCTTCATGGCGGGCAAGTCAAGATCAAGTATGGAGGATGCAGAACACAACAGCGACAATGAAGAGGTATGTCCTACTTGCGAAGAAATGTGTGATGCTATTTCTCGTGCCACTGTTATTGTTAAGAAAAAGGACAAAAACCTTAGGGACAATGCTGTTAAAATTGAGTCACTAGAATATGAAATTAATCATTCGAAATCCTTGATTCCTAGTGATGATTCTTGTTCCTCATGTGACTTAATATATGAACAATTGTCCTCCCTAAGAAGTGCACATACCTCCACACTTGATAAACTTGAACTTGAAATTGAAAAGAACAAAAAGCTTGCTGCACTTAATATTGGAAACTTAAAAGATGCTTCTTGTTCTACAATTGATTTGCATTGTTCTAGTTGTGATGATCTTGAAAGGAAACTAAAAGATGCTATGAATGAAATTTCAATATTGAATAATTCTTTACGTTCTTATGAAGTTAAATATTGTTCCAATTGCAAATCAAAAGGAAAAAATTCATGTGAAAATTGCCTTGATCTGTCCAATAAACTTGATAACATGCATAACACATTTGATCGGTTTTGTAATGGGAACTAGAATCTAAACTTGCTGCTGAATTCATCCAAGTCTTGCAATGATAAAACTGGTTTAGGTTTTGATTCACATGCTCATGCTAAGGCACATCCACCTAAAAGTGTAAAGTCATTAGGAAGTGGTTTGATTCAAACATTTCCTAAACAAAAAGAAGTGGTTTTCAAATCTGCAGAAGTATTGTCTCATTCGGTTTCAAATAAAAATGTTGTTTGCTCATCTAGACATGAACACAAAGTTAAATTTCATTATACCTATTGTGGTAGAGATGGTCATGTCATAGATTTTTGTTATAGACTAGCTAAACAACAGAAAAGGGAAAGAATGGTTGCTAGATCTCATAACTTCATGCAAAATTTGTTGCACATATTGAACCGAATGTACAACCTGCCATTTTGAGTCAAAAACATTCAAAGTTTACCTCCAGACCTTCTGTTTTTGCCTCCGGGGCTACTGATTTTTGTGATACACAAGTGACACCTTATAGGTCAGTAGTTAAGAATAAAAAATCTCAAACTTTGACTCATAAACCTGCTAATTTGTCTAAGATTTCGCGTGTTTTTCCTGCTGCACGTCGCGTGACTCAGTACTGGATTCCTAAATGCCTTTTGACTAACCCCAGTATTGAGTCATCGATGTATTGTGCTTCTATGTAGGTTACACGTTTGTGGAAGGAGAACATTTGGATTGTGGATTCAGGTTGCTCACGCCACATGACCGGTAACAAAGATTGGTTCTCCTCTCCCTCTTTTGTGTCACGTGTAGAGAATGTTACTTTTGGCGATAATTCTTCAACTCCTATAATTACTAAGGGTTCGGTTAGAGTATATGATCACTACACTTTGAAGGATGTGGCACTTGTGAAAAAATTGAAATACAACTTGCTTTCTGTTTCACAATTGCTAGATGAAAATCTGGAAATTATTTTCAATAAAAACTGCTGCAAAGTTGTAAGTTCAAATAGTGAGCTTATTTTTAACATGTCTCGTTTTGGAAGATTTTTAAAGCTGATTTTGATATGTCCTCCTCTAAGCATAGGTGTCTAGTTGCTAATGATTCAAAGGACCTATATTTTTGGCATCGTAGACTTGGTCACGTAGGCTTTGATCACCTAACGCGTGTTAGTGCTCTTGATCGCATACGTGGGCTGCCTAAGCTTAAAGGGGATAAAGAAATTGTGTGCTCTTCTTGTAGACATGCTAAGATGGTTGCAGGTTCACATACTCCTCTCACAATGATCATGACAATTGAACCGTGTCAACTTTTGCACCTTGACAACGTAGGACCTTCACGTGTTCAATCCTTCGGAGGTAAATGGTATGTACTTGTGATTGTTGATGATTATTCTAGATACTCTTGGGTTCACTTTATGGCATCTAAGAATGAAGTTTTTAGTCACTTTAGAACTTTATTTCTTAGATTATCAATTGATTACCCAGGATCTTTAAAAGCAATTAGAAGTGATAATGGAACTGAATTTAAAAATCAATCTTTTGATCACTTTTGTGCTGAAAATAGAATAGATCATCAATTTTCTTCACCATATGTACCTCAACAAAATGGTGTTGTAGAAAGAAAGAACAGAACCCTAGTTGAGATGGCTAGGACTATGCTTGATAAATATCAAACTCCTAGGAAATTTTGGGCTGATGCGATTGCAACCGCTTGTTATGTCTCAAATTGTGTTTTCTTGCGTGCTAAGCTAGGTAAAACACCATATGAGCTCCGGTTTGGACATAGGCCTAGTGTTACACACTTTTGGGTCTTTGGTTGCAAATGCTTTGTTAAGAAACATGGTAATCTTGATAAATTTGAACCTAGATCCATTGATGGCATGTTTCTTGGTTATCCATCTCATACTAGAGGCTACCGTGTGCTTTTACTTGACACTAACAAAATTGTGGAGACTTGTGAAGTGTCTTCTGATGAAGATAGCCCAGGTACTAGCTCAAACATTGCAGGTCCAGATCCATATTCGCAGGGGCGAGCATTTTCGTTGAAGACGAGGAAGAATTTGAGCTGCTGCCCGAAAATTCAGCAGCTAAAGACTTTGGTTTAGCTCCGGATGTTAATTCTCAACCAGCACCGACAACCATCAATGCTGATTCAAATCATCCTCAAGTCACAAGCTCATTGATTTGTGATGAACATGAAGAAGAAGAAGCTTGTGAGACATCTGTTCCCCTACGGTTTTACAAACAGCATCCCCCACAACAGATGATTGGAAGCTTGCACGAACGAGTCACACGGTCCAGGTTTTGTGATCCAAACTCTTATGCTCATTCTTCTTTTGTTGCTTCTTTTGAACCCAAAGATATATCACACGCACTCACTAATGAATCTTGGATTATTGCCATGCAAGAAGAGTTAGAAAATTTTGAAAGAAATAATGTTTGGAAACTTGTACCTCCACCTCAAGGTCACACTTTAATTGGAAATAAATGGGTATATAAAAATAAACAAAGTGGGGATGGGGTTGTGGTTAGGAATAAGTCTAGGTTGGTTGCTCAAGGTTTCACTCAAGTTGAAGGTCTAGATTTTGATGAAACTTTTGCTCCTGTTGCTAGATTAGAAGCCATAAGAATTTTGTTAGCTTTTGCTGCATCTATTGGTTTTAAGCTATATCAAATGGATGTTAAAAGTTCTTTTCTTAATGGCTACATAGATGAGGAGGTTTATGTGAAACAACCACCGGGTTTTGAAAATCCAGATTTTCCTAATCATGTTTACAAACTGTCCAAAGCCTTGTACGGTCTCAAACAAGCCCCTAGAGCATGGTATGATAGGTTAAAAACATTCTTACTTGAAAAATGGTTTACCATGGGCAAGGTTGATAAAACTCTTTTTGTGCTTAAACATGGCAATGACTCATTATTCGTTCAAGTGTATGTGGATGATATTATCTTTGGTTGTGTTTCTCATGATCTTGTGTCCAAGTTTTCAGCAATAATGAGTTCCGAATTTGAAATGAGTATGATGGGTGAAATCACTTACTTTTTGGGGCTGTAAATCAAGCAAACAAAGGAGGGTACCTTTGTGCATCAAATGAAGTATACAAAAGATCTCCTAAGGCGCTTCAACATGGACAAAAGCAAGCCTCTTCGGACACCAATGGGAACAGCAACAACACTTGGACTTGATGAAGATGGTGAACCCGTGGATCAAAAAGAATATAGAAGCATGGTCGGATCACTTTTGTACCTCACGGCATCAAGACCAGACATACAATTTAGCGTATGTCTTTGTGCACGGTTTCAAGCCTCCCCACGTGCTTCACATCGTCAAGCCGTCAAAAGGATTCTCAGGTACTTACATGGAACTCAAGAATTTGGAATTTTTCTTACTTCTTCCTCAACCGTTACTTTGAAAGCTTTTTCGGATGCTGATTTTGGGGGTTGTAGGATTGATAGGAAAAGTACTTCCGGTGCTTGTCATTTTCTTGGTAATTCTCTTGTTGCTTGGTCCTCTAGAAAACAAAATTCAGTTGCACAATCCATAGCCGAATCTGAATATGTAGCTGCTGCTAGTGCTTGCTCACAAATTCTTTGGATTGTTCAAACACTTAAGGACTATGGGGTTGATCTAGATAGTGTTCCACTGTTCTGCGATAACACTAGTGCCATTTGCATTGCTAAAAACCCCGTGCAACATTCTAGAACTAAGCACATTAACATTAGGTATCACTTTCTCCGAGATAATGTTGAAAAAAGAAACATTGTGCTTCACCATGTAGATACCGAACAACAATTGGCTGACATTTTTACAAAACCTTTGGATTTCACTCGTTTTTGTTACATTCATAGTGAAATAGGGGTTATGAATCCTCATGGCTTAAATTGAGGGGGCTTTTGAAACTTGGGAAGTCTATGTGTGAATCTGAAACTAAAATAATATGAGCATAGTATTTCATACATATATGACTTTGTGATTCCTTTTACATGCTGAAAGTTCTTACTACATTACTCGTGTTATACATTTTGTAGTTTTTGCCATGTCTAGTAATTGGAATAATTACTTACACTAAAACTGGTCATGGTCGAACTTTCTTGCTGTTTTGAACTTGTTACATGTTCACAAGTGCTTTTAATCATTAAGAGTTAATCAAGTAATCAACTCACATGTTGAGTTTTTATGAACAAATATAAATTGAGAAAAGATCAAGAGAATATGCATGCATCGCACTTCTTTTTTTGAGATGGCTTATCATTGCACTTAGATATGAACTTGGAAGAAGTTGTGTATGACTAAAATCATGTCTTTAAGCTTCTGATTGTCAAATGACATAGGCTTGGCTTGGATGGTTAGAATAAGGCAGATATGCATATAATCTCTTGCAAATATCATATGATCTAAATTTGTGCTTTGAAAAATAATAAAATGCAGCAACTATTGTCATGCTTTCAGGTTTTGAAATAGTTAATTTTGTGAGATCATGACCTGCTAAAATTGAAAGTTACACTTGATCTCTAGCATGGCTTACACTACTTTATGTATCTCATTGATGTGATAGTGTAAGGTACCTGATAGTATGACTTGGATGAGCTTTGTTTATATGTATATGTTATAATATGCTCATAACAACTAAAGTTAGAGATAATGTGTTTATATACTCATGACTTGTTGAATACATTGTCAAAGGGGGAGAAATAAGCATGAAGAGAAAGAGAATATGTGCATAGGGAGAGATAATATGGGATAATTTTTGGATTTTCTTCTCATTTTACTTTTGATTTACAAAGGGGGAGAAATTGCCTTCAAAACTTTTATGTGAATAAGCCAATATTCCGATTTTAAATTGTGTTGCCAATGCATTCATCAAGGGGGAGATTGTAAGACCTATGTGTGCTGAATACATTGGCTTGTAGTGAATACACTTGCTTTGACGATAAAAGTTTTGAATATCACTAAAACACCTTTTTATTAAGGTCCGACTAGTTTTAGTTAGCTCCGGTGAGTTTTGTCTTTAGCTCCGGCGTGTTTTTGCTAAGCTCCAAGTTGATTTTTCTAGCTCCAGCTTTTGGGTTTACTAGTTCCGACTAGTTTTGGTAAGTTCCGGCGCTAGGTTCTACTAGCTTTTGTTAGCTCCGGCTCAAGGTCCCGGTTGCTCTGGCAAGGTCCGAAACTTGACCGCAATGCTTCTGTTTTTCATTTGCAATGTTTCATACTTGCTTTACATCTCTAGAAAGATTGCTTAGTATTCATTTGCTAAGTCTTTGGTGCATTTTTGGTTGACAAGGATGATATCGTGTTGCTGTGGTTTTACAACATGCTTATGTGAGGTTCTCACGTAAGGTGTTGTGTTCAGAACTAACTTGAGTAAAGTCGAGGACTTGGGCTCGTATGGATTGGTTGTTTATTCATGTGCAGGTGTTGCTTGAGTTCAAGACATGGCTGGTGATGGGATCCATTGGACTAGTCTCAGGGAGGAGATGAGGTTCCAACAACCAAATTTAGGAGGAATTGTGGTTGAGCTGATCAGGAGGTTGCGCAGCATGATTGAATCAAGAACAATGCATGTGAAGGTATTGTGGACGTCATTGGAAGATGTTTGCACGTGTGCAAGAAGTGCATGGACGTGTCTACATGGTTCTGAGACATGATGAAGAGATGTGGACGTAAAGAGTTGGTCGGAAAGGTCCAACCGACTAGGTTATGGACTTAGGCTACGGCTGAGTCGGGTTTGACTCAAATATGGAAAGATTTGAGTTGGTTATGATAGGATTTCATGTGGGTCACGAATTTGAGTTGTTTAGGAATGTGGGATATGTTCTTAAGGTGTTTGGTAGTCTTAAGATTGCTTCTATCTGCGTATAGAAGAATCCTAACCAGTTATGGAAAGTTACGATTCGTGAACAGAGTAGGATTAGGTTCCTCATTTGAGTTGAGTTGGCTTTCGAGCTGGTTATATAAGCAAGGGAGCCCAGAGCTCGTGGTGCACGACTTTGGGGCTGTTCCTCTTGTGTTCTATTGAATAAAATTCGTAGTTTGAAGGAACTTTTGTGCCTTGTTCGTCCGACTTGTTCTAGACAAGTTTTACTCGTCGAGTTTCTGGACAGCACTACCTTTCGTCGGTGGTTTTATCATAACTCGAGTTTTACAGATCCATTTGACGTGATTACCTTTGATTTGTCTTCACAACTTGATTATCTATCGTCTGTCAAAATTTCACGGTCATTGGATTTGTGGTCTATGATCTACATGAGTTTCTTTGCAGCGTTCCAGAACTGTTTTTTTCTCGGGTAGGGCAGATTGACCTTTGTTTGATCTTTCGATCATAACTTGAGTTTTTCTCGACGGATTTGAGTGATTCTTGTTGTGTTGTCTTCGTGACTTGATTCTCTCTTATATCTATCACTTTTGTCACAGTGAAACACGTTTATATTAGTCTCACACACGATTTCTTTAACAGATCGTTTTCTACCGAAGGGGTTGGGGTTTAATTGTTTCTGCTGCGTAAGATTTTTAAGTCTACCATTCACCCCCCCCCCCTCTGGTAGCTTTTCACGTGCTCTTCGATCCTATAGTGCACAAGGTATCTTAAAATTCTTTTTAGTGCTGTTAAATGACACTCTTTACATGCAGCTTGAAACCTTGCAAATATGCAGACACTAAGCATAATATATGACCTAGATGCACATAAATAGAGCAGTGAACTAATCATAGACCGATATACCTTTTGATCCACATCTGGACCATCTTTGTTGATATCAAGATGTCCATTAGTTGCTATGGGAGTCTTGATGGGCTTGGCTTTGTCCATATTGAACTATTTAAGGATGTCAAGCGTGTGGTTTGCTAGATGAAAGTGCCTTCTCTCAATTGCTTCACTTGGAATCCCAAAAATAACTTAAATTCGCCCATCATAGACATCTCAAATCTGTCTGTCATAATTTTACTAAATTCTTCACAAAAGGATTTATTAGTAGAACCGAAAATGATGTCATCAACATAAATTTGACATACGAATAGATGACCATCAAAATGTTTTGTAAATACTGTATAATCATCTTTTCCTATTTTAAAACCATTTTGATTGATAAAATCCCTAAGGCACTCATACCAAGCTCGCGGAGCTTGTTTGAGGCCATAGAGAGCCTTACGCAGTTTGTACACATAGTTGGGGTACTCTTGGTCTTCTAATCCTGGTGGCTGCTCCACATATACTTCCTCCTTGATAGGACCATTGAGGAATGCGCTTTTCACGTCCATTTCATACAACTTAAAATTGTGGTGAGTAGCATAGGCTAATAAAATATGAATAGACTCAAGTCTAGCTACGGGAGCAAAGTTACGACGAAATCCAAACCTTCGACTTGTGAGTAACCTTTTGCCACAAGTCATGCCTTGTTTCTTGTTACAACTTGATTTTCATCTTGCTTGTTCCGAAAGACTCATTTGGTGCCTACAATGTTTGCCTTTGGTCTTTCCACCAGCTCCCATACCTCATTTCTCTTGAAGTTGTTCAACTCCTCTAGCATTGCAATCACCCAATCTAAATCTTTTAGTGCTTCGTCAACCCTGTATGGTTTCAAAAACGATACAAAAGAGTAATGTTAACAGAAACTAGCAATATGAGATCTAGTGGTTACTCCATTTGCAATATCTCTAATGATGTTGTCGACAGGATGATCTCTTTGTATACTCTGATGTACTCTTGGGTGAGGCAGTTGTGAGGTCACTTGTTCTTATTATCTTCATTGTCAGTGTCTCCACCTAGATCATTGCTTCCATAATAAAATTGACCTTCTTGATCCTACTGTTGTTGATCCTGTGCAGAGGCTCCCCCTTGATCGTTGCTATCCTGTTGAGGTATATATTGAGCATTTGGGTCTTGTGATTGCTCTTGTGGTCAAATATCACCAAGTGCCATCCTTCTCAACGCTTGACATGGGGCTTCTTCTTGACCTAGCACACACTTATCATCTTGCTCCACTTGGGAGCCATTAGTTTCATCGAACACTACGTCACGTGCTACTTCAATAATGTCAGAGACTTTGTTGAAGACACGTTAGGCGTAGGCGTTCGAATCATAACCAAGCAAGAACCCTTCATCAGATTTCAAAGCAAACTTCTAAGTTTTTAGTTTCTTGTTCAAGATAAAACATTTGCTTCCAAATACTTTGAAATATAAAATATTGGGTTTGTTACCAGTGAGGAGCTCATATGGCATTTTCTTCAGAAGTCGGTGAAGATATAACCAGTTTATGGTGTGACAAGCGGTGTTTATCGCTTCAGCCCAAAACCGGTCTGAAGTCTTGTATTCATCCAGCATTATCCTCGCCGCCTCGATGAGCGTCCTATTCTTCCTTTCGGCCACCCCATTTTGTTGAGGGGAGTAGGGTGCCAAAAACTCATGTTTTATTCCTTCATCTAGGTACTCCTCAACTTGAGTATTCTTGAACTGTCCCGTTGTAACTTATAATGTTCTTGGCGGTTGAGGAGAATTCATTTTGCGCTTCAAGAATTTCTTAAGGATCCCCTAGGTTTCTGATTATCATACAAGAAAAACACCCAAGTAAATCTAGAAAAATTATCAACAATTACTAATCCATAGTTGTTACCGCCGATGCTTATATAAGCAATTAGACTGAAGAGGTCCATGTGAAGAAGTTCCAGCGGTCTTGATGTGGTCATCACGTTCTTGACAGGATGTGGTGCTCCAACTTGTTTTCCCGCTTGGCATGCACTGCACGGCTTGCCTTTTTCAAACACAACATCTTTTAAACCTCGGATGTGACCACCTTTTAGAAGTTTCTGCACATTCCTCATCCCAACATGGGCTAGCCGTCTATGCCACAGCCATCCCATGTTAGTTTTCGCAACCAAGCATGTGTTGAGTTGAGTTTTATTTTTGTTAAAGTCAACAAGATAAAGCTTTCCCTTCAACATTCCTTGAATGCAATTGAGTTATCGCTTCTTCTAAAAACTGTCACACCCTCATTAGTGAATAAACAGTTGTATCCTTTGTCACATAGTTGAGATTGTGACAAAAGATTGTAATCTAAAGAATCAACATGTAAAACATTTGAAAGAGTGTGTTGAGAAGAAATTTCAATTTTACCGCTGCCAAGGAATTTTCCCCCGTTGTTATCTCCAAAATACATTCCTTCAATTGGATTCGTGTTTCGCTAATATTCTACAAACATACTCCTCTCTTCGGTCATGTGATTGGTGCATCCACTGTCCAGCACCCATTTGGATCCTCCGGAGGAGTAGGCTTGCAAAACAAAGATTATTTCTTGTTTCTAGGTACCCAAGCTTGCTTGGGTCCTCGGATGTTAGTCACAATAGTCTTAGGCACCCACACACAAGTCTTTGAGTTCTTGTGGCGTGGCCCTGCATATTTATTAAAAACATGTCCAAATTTATCTCTCATAAGAACGAAAGAGGCATTAAAAGTATGAAACAATGTTTGCATTTCAGATTCATACGATTTTTCTTTAAAGAACAAAATATGATTCTTATTATGAACATTAGCAAGCATCTTTTTATTTTTTGTTTACCCAAAACCATCTTTGACGTTAGGAGGTCTTGTGACCATATATGCACTACGTGCATATTTAATCTTTTCCTTGTCAAATATGCCACTTTGGGATGGATGTTTAGTATATGAAATAGAGGAATCATCTTTAACAATCTTCTTCTTACTAGAGCATGTGCAAGTTTTAGTTATTGTCGAATTTACACCTTGGGAAGGTGAGCTCTTGGAGGAGGAAATGCCACTTTGCTTGAGCGACCAACTTGCACTTCAAGGGTTTTGTTAACTTTTGACAAGTTAGCAAGTTCATCCTTGATTGCAATGTGTGAGTCTTCTAGTTTTGAGTAAGGTTCCTTACTCAAGGCTAGCTCATGCTCAAGTGTCCTACTCTTCTCCTTCTCAAGCTCAATAAGCTTCTCAACCTCTTGATATCTCTTCCTTTCACGGAGATCATATCTTCTTGGCGGTTGACAAGCTCCTCCTTCTCAAAAATTTCATCCAGCAATATTTTCATTTTCCTTAATGTAGTTTTACTCAGATCTTTAAGCATTTCCTCATTTTCACTAGAGCTATCAAAATAATCAATAGAGGAATTAAGCGAGGGAGGTGTAAGTTGAACCTTTTTCTTGACTTCTTTAGCCACGAGGCAAGTATGATTATAAGTCTTCCGTCCTCCTATGTTCGGGAAGAGTGTAGACTTCTTGGTAGGCTTCTTGATGGCAATGGTAGCCATCTCCACTTCTTCATCGGAGGAGGACTCGTCGTTTGAGTCTCATTCCTTGCCAATGTGCGCTTGCTGAGCTTGCCTCCTTTTCTTGAAGGTCTTCTTCTCTTGTGGCTTCCCTTCCTTCTTCTTCTTCTTAATTTCTTCATATGTACAGTCAACCATAAAGTGATCGTACTCACCACAGTTGTAGCAGGTACGTCGTCTTTGGATTTTCCTTTCTCTTTGCTCTTCCCATAACTTGACTTGTTGCCCTTCATTCTTCTCATCATGCGCTTGAATTTCTTGATGAAGAGCACCACCTCTTCATCATCCAAATCGGTGCTTACATCACTTGTGTCTTATTCCTTTAGGCTTGCAAGTTGCTTTGAGAGCAACTTCCTTCTTCTTGGAGGAGGTAAGTTCAGCTAAGTCTTTGACATATTGGGCCTCCTTCTCCATCATCTCATGATTGATAATCTTGTCCAACAGTTCATCCGAAGTCATTTCATGAAACCCCAGGCTTTCTCGGATCATAGAGCACAAGGTGACATTTCTTGGCATAAATGCTCTAATCATCCTTTTGACCACCTCATGGTCAGTCCACTTCTTGCTTCCATAGGCACGAATCTTGTTGATGAGTGCCCTCATTCGGTTGTACATCTCTTGAGGTGATTTGCCCTCCTCAATGGCAAACCTCCCCAATTCTCCTTCAAGCATTTCAATTTTTGCTTCACGAACTGAGCAATTTTCCTCATGTGCAGTCTTGAGTGTATCTCATATTTCCTTGACACTTTCCAGTCCATCAATCTTGGTAAACTCTTCTTAGCTCAAGGAAGAAGTGATCATTGCAACAGCTTGTGCATTGCGGTGAATTTCTTGCTCTTGCTCCGGAGTGAGTTCATCATCGGTATCTAGGATATCTATACCTATACACACAACATGCCAAAGACTGGGGTTTAAGGATATAAGATGCATTTTCATATTATACTTCCATGTTGTATAGTCATTTCATTCGAAATGAGGAGGTTTTCTCATAGAAGTTGAAAGATAATGATTGTTAGAATTAATACAATCATAATTATAAGGATATTGGGAGTAGTCATGATGACCACTCCCCGTCGTCTTCTCGTCTTCTTCCTTGCCCTTTTTACTTAGTAGTTTCTTTCTTAGAAGCACCTTGATTTGATGCAATTCTTCATCATCGTGTTTGTTTTCCTTGAGTATATCAAAAGCCTTGGTGTCATGTTCATCTTCGGTGTTGGGCACCTTCGGGTTCTCATTGTTCTTGTGAGAGTCCATTGATCGCTTCGAGCGGTGAGTCTTGTAAATGGAGAACCTGCTCTGATACCAATTGAATGTGGCCTAGAGGGGGGTGAATAGGCTTTAAAAACTTTTCCTGCAACACTTAACAAATACGTTAAATATTGAGGGACCGAACTTGTCCGGTGTGAAGAATGGACTAGGACGATTATCCAATTACTACGAAAGGATTAAGTTTTTAGGTAGAACATTCAAATGAAATGGCAGCGGAATGTAATTACTATTCTTACAACTTGAACAAGAGATATGATTGCTTAATTTTCACGTGGAACACAAATTACTTGATTGATCAATTCTAATGCCCTAGATGATGAAACTTGCAAAAGTAAAATAATGGAACACGTGAGACACGGATTTTTACTGAGGTTCGATCTCACCAAAGAGATCTACTCCTCGTTGAGGAACCCCACACGGAGCCATGTCTCTTCAAACCCTTTCCCTCATCAAGTCAACACACAAGGCCGACTTGAGTTCCACTATCACGGGGTAATCACCAAGTTTGTGGGGCAACCTCACACGTTGAGGGCTCCCACAAAATTACAGCCAAAAAGATGATCGAATACACTCAAAAAGATTACAAGTAATGCACGAGTGTATAAGATATCAAACCCCAAGATTTCAACGATGCGTAGACGACGATCTCCCTATCCCAAATCTGGATACCTAAAAGATTTGACTCTTTAGGCCTTTAGATGTGTGGGGAGATGTGTTTTTGTGCTCTTGGGACAAGTGATAATGCTAGCATTTATGTTTTTGATAGTTGTGTACAGTACTTGCAGTTGTGGGGTTGTGGATCAACTATTTATAGTATTTCCAAAAATATTACCGTTAGGGATCCTGACGGCCGGACTAGTCCGCTCCATTGGACTTGTCCGGTGTGCTGTGTAAAATTTGCGTGGAATGTGCAGCACACTAAAAACCCTAATTTTAGTGAGGTATAATGGAATTGTCCTATTGGAACAGAGAGTTCATCAGACTAGTCCATTGTGATTACAAAAAATTGATTGGACTAGTCCGCAACATGACAGACTTGTTCGGTGCAATGTGAATTGTGCTTTTCCAACTTGTCTGAGTGAAACATCAGAAAGTTGAACGGACTTGTCCGGTCTATGCCCGGACTTGTCTGGTGCAAGGTGAATTGAAACATCAAAGAATTTAACGGACTTGTCCTATGCATATTCGGACTTGTTCGGTACTCAATGAACTGTGATGTCAGAAAGTTAATCAGACTAGTTAGGTTGGTGTCTGGACTACTCCGGTGCTTAGTGAATTGCTTAGATTGATTTTAGCCCTTACCCTCTACGCAAAGACACAACCTCTTGGGATGTGTCTCTCACACACATCCTATACAATTATGTCTACTTTGCGCTTCCATTGAATATTTGGGCTTCTTCCTTTCTCACTTCTCATTTTTGACCTTTTTGGTCCATAATATCTAATCTTTGTTGATCTGCATTCATCTCAATGAATTCATTAGGATCTCATTTGTTTGTCATCAATCGTCCAAAACCCACAAGGGAATGCCTAGATGCACTTTCACTCGCCCCGGATCATGTGCGCGAGCTGGCAGAAAACGCGAGCCATCAATGCGAGGACACGCGGCGGCTAGAAACTCGGTTGGAGCCCGAGCCCGCTTCTGCGCGTGACGCAGTGACGGGACACGTATGATGACAGAAGTTTAATGCTCCTCCGAGTGTGTGTGACAGGCGGACAGACAACCCACTTCTGCGCGCGCGCGACGAGCGGGTAGGCGCGGATCCCGAGCCTAAGCCCGACTTAGCAGCAGATCAAAATCAATCTCAGGACATTCAATTGGCTGGTGAAGGTGACAGGCACGCTTACAACAACTCATAAAATACAACAGCAAACTCCCGTCCAAATACAAGGTCAAAAAATAATATCTTTAAACCAAAATCTTTTTGGTGATGATTTTGTGTGCCTTCTTACTACTATAGGGGAGCCAGAGAGCCTGCAACAGGCCCTAAATGATGAAAATTGAAGAAAAGCGATGGATGTGGAATTTGATGCCTTGGAGAAAAATAAGGCTTGGAAGCTTGTACCGAACAAGGGGGTAAGCTATATAATTGACTCAAAATGGGTGTATAAAATTAAGAGGCATGCATATGGATCTATTGACATGTACAAAGCTCGTTTAGTTGCGAAAGGATTTAAGCAAAGGTATGGGATTGATTATGAGGATACTTTTAGTTCGGTTGTTAAAGCAGCTACAATACGAATTGTTCTTTCTGTCGCTATTTCACAAGGTTGGTATTTGCAACTTGACGTACAAAATGCTTTTCTCCATGGTGATTTGAAAGAAGAGGTATACATAAAGCAGCCACCAGGGTATAAAATCCTCATCTCCCAAATCATGTTTGCAAATTAGAAAAGCTTTGTATGGATTAAAACAAGTACCACGTGCTTGGTACTCGAAATTAAGTGCAAAACTGCTGCAGCTTGGTTTTGTAATGTCAAAAGGGGATACTTCTCTCTTCATTTACAAGAAAAATTAATGTTATAATGTACTTGTTGATTTATGTTGATGATATTGTAGTAGCCAGCTCTTCTAATGCAGTCGTACATGCATTGCTCATGGATTTAAAAAGGCAATTCATTCTCAAAGATCTAGGAGACCTCCATTATTTCTTGGGCACAGAGGTAAAGAGAATAAAGGAGGGAATTCTCCTGAACCAGGGAAAATATGCGATGGACATTATGAAAAGAGCAGGTATGGTTAATTGCAAAACAGTCAGTACTCCTTTGGCTGTTACTGAAAAGATGTCAGTACATGTTGGAGAATTATTGGATGTCTAACAAGCTACAAAATATCACAGCCTTGTAGGAGCATTGCAATACCTCACCTTGACAAGACCAGATCTAGCATTTGCAGTTAATAAGGCTCGTCAATTCCTCCATGCGCCTACCACCGCTCATATGACAACAGTCAAGAGAATCTTAAGGTACGTACAAGGTACAAGTGGATATGGGATAAAATTTATCAAGGGAAGCTATTTACAAATTAATGCATTTTCTGATGCTAACTGGGCTGGTTGTCTAGATGACAGAAAGTTAACAGGGGGATTTTCTATATTTTTGGATTCTAACCTAATTTCTTGGAGTGCTAGAAAACAGGCCACAGTCTCTAGATTTAGTACTGAGGCAGAATATAAATTTCTTGCTAATGCTACTGTTGAAGTGATCTAGGTGCAAACAATTTTAAAAGAGCTTGGAGTTTCTCAAGAAGAAACAGCATGTCTCTGGTGTGATAATCTGGGAGCAACATATATGAAGCTAATCCAGTCTTTCATGCTAGCACTAAGCATATAGAAATAGACTATCATTTTGTTAGAGAAAGAGTGGCTAATAAATTACTTCACATCAAGTTTATATCATCAAAGGATCAAGTTGCAGATGGATTCACAAACCCTCTGTCAACTGGAAGATTCATGGATTTTCAATAAAATCTCAACTTGGGAAGTTGAGATTGAGGGGGGTGTTGAAATTACACAAGCTACGGTGCAGTATATGAAGGACTCGTGTCAAGCAAGGATGCGTGAAGGTCAAGGAAAGAAGAGATAAGAAGAGATTGGCACCCACAACAGAAGATAGATAAAATCATAGAGATTAGCTGAAGATCTATTTATGTAAAACAATCAGATAAGATTGGCATGGGATCGGTTCTCTTAGGAATGAAATTATCTATTACCAAAGATTGTATTCGGTAGTTGGAAAACCAGCATTAGATGAGAACCGAATCACAGGCCAAGATTATCTTGTGTATTCTGTTTTTCCTATATAAACACGGAGGATGTCTGGCTAGGCCCTCAAGGCAGTTTACCCCCACAAAGTTTTTTCAGCATGTTCATGCATGGATCTCAAAAATATTTGCAGATGCTCTGTGCTCTCACGTTGCTTCCTTTATTTTTCGAATTAGAACTCTGTTACTGCAGCCATGTCTCAACCCGACACATAAGATCTCGTCGGCCCAATTTTGAAGAGTCAGCTAATGCTAACACAAACCAAATTTTTACATCTTAACCATTTTCCCCAGTTGCAAACCTGTAATACCTCTCAAATATTATAAACTTGCACTTCATTATACTTCTATTCTGGAAAAAGAATCAATCATCAAGAAAACCACCAAAGTCACATCTGGAGTCGCTCTGCTGAGGGTTATTTGGAGGGCTCTCCAAACCCTAGCCGCCGCCGCAATCTCAGTTGCCGCACTGTGCCGCCACAGAGCTGCACGTGCCCGCATCGCTAGCAAGGAAGGCGGCGGCGGGACCTTCCCAGGTTGCAGGCATGGTAGGATGAAGGGCGAGACCGACAGTTGGAGTTGTGCGGTGACCGGTGGCGGGATGGGTGAAGCTCGAAGGGAACCAGACAAGGTGAGCTCCGAACGAGGCGGCGGTTGCGCGACTGCCACAGTGCAGCGCAAGTTCGGGGTCGAATCCAGCGCATCTGGCGCTCGCGGCGCTAGCTTAGTGGAGGGCGCAGCTCAGTGAATAAAATATTTTTTTTATTCAGTGAAAAGATGAGGTTGTGGACAAGGTGACCAAACGTTCCGCAACTCACATAGCACACTCAAACAAGCAAACATTAATAAATCATTACAACTAAAAAATACATAATGTGTCTCTATGTGTCTTATAACATATTTGAGAAATGACTATTCTTGAGTCGTAGGGTGAAGTTTTGTCTATTCTCTCTCTCCTCTAGCTTGTTGGCTCTAGGCTTGTTTTTGGGTAGTGCCTCTGCCTCTGCGGTTCAATGAGTTAGGTGTCCATGTCCTTGTGCGTGAATCATAGCCATAAGGGTCCTCATATGTGATTCTCTATACTTCCAAATGATGGCGCCTTGGTGCTTTACAAGATCACATAGGTCTTGGACCTCCTGCTGATAATGCTGGAGACAGTTGCTGAGTTTTACTCCATCGCCGATGCTCCTCTCCAGTTGCCAGTGTGTTAACTGCTGCTGTAGTGGCGCACATGTGAAGTTTGTGGTGCCACTCGGGCGTTGAGGCATGTAGACGTGGGTGGTGTCTTCGAGCCTCTAGTCGTGGTTATAGCATTGACCAGTGACGGCCATCCATGTTGCATCCTTCTCCGCATCCTCTCAAGTGGCCCTCCAAGCTACGACGTAGTGAGTCTTGAGCAGACAATGGTCATACTAGATCAGGAGCTCGCTCATCCACTCTTAACAGTTGGGACGCTGAATTTTGGCCGCGTGGTGGTGAAAGTAGAGCTTGTAGACGTCGTATACGGTGGTGATTAGGATCGCTCGAAGATGATGAGCCATTACCCCAGTGGAATCTCTGGTGGAGTTGTACGTCACCGGGTCTCTCAGGTCGTGCGGTGGAGATCTTGGAACTGGGGTTGGGGCACATGAGGCAAGCTGGTCCCCCGGTGCAGTCTGACGAGTGTTGACCATTAGTTGAAGAAGAAGTGTTAGAAGTCAAAAAAAATTAATCAGCAAGGATAAACAAGATCAGATAGCAAAGCAAGGTAAAAAATACAAAGAAATATAGCAAACTACTTTTTAGGAAAATAATTTAGCATGAATAAGAGTGTTAGAAAATTACAATAGTTTTAAAAGTGTAAGATAGGCAAGGCTTGGTAGCAAAACAAGGTAGAAGATACAATGAGACAAGATAAACTCTGTTATATGAACATAAAGAACTCTTTAATTCGTCCATTTATGTCTAGACTCGCGTCCTACGGACAACACAGCTCTAATACCATTATGTCACACCTGATCCCAACAAGACATCCAGATGCATTCCACGTGTATAACATAATCAATTTGCATCATACATGTGTAGATGAAAGCATGGTATCATTTATTACAAGTCATGTTTGAACCATAAATGTCTTACAATAATGTCTCACAAATCTAAAAGAAGTACAAGCAAAGCAGCAAAACTAGTCTAGTGGAGCTCCATGCACAGGTAGTTGCTCAGAGGCACACCATCCTAGAACATCTCCGGATCGGTGTAGAAGTTATGGTTCTCCACTTTTTCATATGCTGGAGGGGAACGTAAGCGCATGAGTACATAGAGTACTCAGCAAGTTGGGGAAAGGAAATGACATGCAAGCTTTAATAAGGAAGTACAGATCTGGGTTTTAAGCACTAAAGAATTACATCACATCCCTACCATCCATATCCCAAGTGTGAACCAAAACCAGGACCATACCAAATCCAAGTCCATACCAACCAACCATCAATTAATTATGAACTTAGCACCAAGCCATATTTTTTCATGAGCACGGCTGTCTAGATAGTTTAAAACTCTACAGATTGTGTACCATTTACCCATAAGTAGTGACTTCATCCCCCATTGCTAGGTGGACTAAGTGAACCACCCCGTAGGTGTGTGGCCAGAAGATCACTACGAGATCTTTACAAAGGTTCTCCTGACGCGTACTAGTCCTCTGAGGTTTTACAGCTCTGGCACCTAGAGTTTATTTTTCTCCGCCACGACATGGCCCCTCTTGAGCCATACAGTTCTCAAGCGATTACCAAACCCCCATTCCCTACCCTATACATTCACCAATACTACGTCAGGAGGGACCTAATTATTTGACCAAGATGTCACATTCTCGGTCTTGTGATGGTATAATAAATCTTAGTGAATTCCTCCATAAATTGGTCCTTATAATCCAATATTGTCATTCCCCAAACTAGGGTCTAGTGCACGCATGCATCATGCCAGCAAAACCAACCACCATATTTCTAAACATTACTCCATCATTTGTCAACATCACAAAAACAAAGCATAAAATATAATTCATAATTTAATATTTATTAAAGTTCTCTCCCATTTACTAAGCATGGCTAAGCATGAAAATAATACCCAAAAACAACATGATCCAACCCAGACGATAAGGAATAACAAAACATAGGATTCCAATTTCATTAAAACATGCAACTAAACTTAACTCCTAGAATAGGTGCAAAATGGAAGAGGGCGCTTGCTTTTTTCTTATATAGTTGTCTATCATTCTTGATGGAACTTTTTAATCTTGATCATGACATGAACATGTATAAACTACGATCAAAGGAAAATGTCAACAATCATGAACAGTGCACTGCACATACAAAATAAAAGGTAAAATACTAAGGTTGGACCAGGTTATGATGAAACGAAGGTTTAACAACATGAATGGTTTAAATCAAAGTTATGAGTGATTCATAATGTTATACCAAAGTTACTGGTTTAGTAGAGTAATTTATGCTAGTAATTTAAGTGAGTAAATAAAATACAGTATTCAAATCATGATTTTATCAGAAATATATTTCTATAAGTTTATATTCTTTTTGTTTTATTTTGAAGGATTTACATTGTTTTTAATATGATTGTGAATGTTAAATATATTTAATATACATTTAATATACTAAATTATTATGCAAAGTAAATAATTTTCTAGTGACATATGTAGTTTTGTAGATAAACTATTGGGTATTGAATGTAATTTAGACAATTGCATGTGCTTGGATTTGATCTATATTGATTTCAAAATTACTTAAGTAAGTTTGGATTGATTAGAAATTAAAGTAATTAATTTTAGTTTGGGATTACATATAAAATATTTAATATTAACTCCATATAATTTGTTCTGAACTATTTTGAATTTTCCAAAATTGATTTACTATTTTATAAGTTAATTTGGACATTTATTCTATTTATTAAGTGACGAAAATAATAATTAAAGAATAATCTAAGTCCTAAAATATTATTTTCTCATTTACAGGTTATTCTGTAAATATTAAAATAATTTAGAGTGTAAAAATATTATTTACAATAATTACAGAGGCTTAATTACCTTTACAGAAGTAAAATCATGATTAATATAAAAGTCAGGGTCTGACCAGTAAAATTTTGGTGCTAAATATATTCATTTTAGTGCCCAGAGTTGATTTTATAAATCACATGGCTTTTTTTCAGTTTTTACAAAAAGGTCAGGGGCAAACTAAGGAAGGGCTAAGGGGTATGGGTGACTTGTCGGACCCTAAGGCTCGGACATGTCCGACGTGGGTTTTATATCGAGATTCAGTTGATTTTCGGATGTGTCCTACACAGCTTCAGACTTGTCTGAAGGGGGTTTTGTTTGACTCCCTTTTCACAAGTACGACAATTCCTTTTTCTCATCCCCATTTTGTTTCACTCCAATCCACATTTCCATCAAACCTCCAATCGTTAGCGACCTTTTTGATCCCTTGAGCGATCCTTGAAGGATCCATTTGGGGAATACCCTTTCCAAGCTGGAGGATCAAGCCTTCTTGGTTGCCTCCTTTTATGATCGACTTTTCCCCAAGTTTTTCTTCTTCTCAAGGTATTTTTGATCTTTTCTCATTTTCTTTAGATCTAGCGACAAGTTTCTACATGCATCCATAGAATCACTTTAGAGACTAGCATTCATCTTATTCCAAAGTATCATGTCAATCAAAATTGGTTTGGGTGATTTTTGTCAAAGTTAGGGTTAGAACTGTAGTATATCGAACATGTCTGACATGTGGGTCGGACAAGTCCGGATCGCGTCAGACAAGTCTGAAGTTCTTCTTCAGATATTCTGACTTGCTTCAGACATATCCCGCAGGTACTTCACACATATCCTACTTTGCACAGATTCTAACTCCGATTTTTCAAAATCCTCAACCTTTTGTCTCAATCACCTTATAATGTATTCTCGGTCTCTCTCATTTATCTTAGACTCATGGATGGCGACTCGCGGCCTGAGAGGAGATACAAGAAGCACAATGAACGTAGCGAGCCCGTTCAAAACCCTCAACCATCAAAGAGGAGTGGTCGAAGTGGTGCTCCTATCATAAAGGAACTAACACAAAGACAAGGTAGTGGTTCAGGGGGAGTAGCCCCAATGCTAATATTGGACCTCTTGTGGTCAGCGCTCCCACTGGTGAAACAAGGAGGGGCAATCATATACTGGACTACCAGTAGAACATCAAAGAGTCTGGAGAGCAGCGAGACTAACCCTGCTACACCTCGGACAAGGTCGTCAGAGACCCCAGATTTTGGAGCTACTTCCACATGGAATATTTCCGGTCCGTGTTGATGGAAAAGAAGAACCCAATCCTGGAAATGTAGTGGATTTACTGGGAGGCCATGAAGCAGAAGTCAAGCTCGCTTTTCACGAAGTCATTGAATCTTGTGAGTATCACAATGTACTGAAATTCATGGGCATGCAATACCCGTGGAACGTGGAGGACATTCTCCAATTCTACGTGACGGTGTTCTACAATGCCGACAAGAGCATCACATGGATGACATACGAAGAGAGGTACTCCGTTTCTTATAAGTACTTTGCCCGGATTTTGGGCCTCCACTAGACCCTACGGTATGAGAAGATCCATGACGAGGTTGTGCCCGTGGATGAGCTCAATGTCGTCTATGACACAAGCCTTGCCATCAATCCCCATTCACACACGGCCTCCTCCCTTTCTACCAAGTCCTAAACCGAATCACAAGGAAGACACTGGCACCGAAGGATCAGGAAGCAAATCGGTTGAACTCCAAATTGAGGAACTTGCTCAAGTAGCTCAGGGGAGATACCAAGTTCAATGTTTATGACTATGTTTATGAGAAGATTTACCTAGCCTCAGAGAATTCTGCTAGGTCATGTTGCTATGCCCCTTACATCATGAAGAGGATCGAGCACGTTTCCCAAAAAAAGTTTGTGAAGGATGTGCCTCACAAGAAGTTTGTACCCCATATGCCTTTAGCAGCTCTTTGCCCAGTGAGGAGCTCACAACCCGGTCCTTCAAAGGCACTTCCAGCTCAGTCTGCCTTCACGAGCCGCATCCATGGCTCTTTACCTCCTCCACCGGCTCCTTAGCAGCCTTCTTGCACCTCTGGCCTCTTCAAGATTTTGAAGGTCGTGTTCACTGCTTGTCGATATTCTCATATCAACTTGCATAATGCAATGAGATCTCAAAGAGGAACCAGCAGGACTTGGCCGCTATCTGAGAGCAGTTGCAGCTCCCCCCTTGGGGTGCTCCTATCTCAGACGACAACAATGACGAGCCTCCTATCGAGTTCTCTGAGCACTCGAAGCCCGAGCTCGCATTCTTCTCCACCGTCGATGCTTCCTCAAGCGCTCCACCTCCAACAGATGCCACTTCTTCTTCCAACGGCGACATCGACTACGAGAATGAGCGTAGTGACGACGATGACGGCGGCGGCAATGAGGATGACAAGGAGTTACTTTAGTGTGCTTTTCTCCTTTTTGATGCCCTGATGCCAAAGGGGGGGGGGGGGAGTCAGTCTTTTTGTGTCGTGTGTGTGTCTTATGTCTTAAAGAGTGTGGACCTATTATGGTATTGTGGACATGTATTTGTTATTATCGTTTAATTATCTCTTACTTGTAATGCACTATGTTGGTACTATGTTATTTGGGTTTAGTGCATTATGTTTTATGATGTTGCCTATTCTGCCTTGTTATGCCATGAATTGATTCACTTGTGAACTTTGAGCAACTTTAATTGAGAATCATGTCATAAGTGCATCACATTTGAATCACTCGTACACTTTGCATATAGACACCCCACAAGTGTTGAGTGAGTATGAGATTGTCTCTACTTTTTTATTCGTATACTCATACTCACTCAACACTTAAAACATTATTTTATCTCAAAATTAAAAACTTTAATTGGTTATCATCAATCATCAAAAAGGGAGATATTGAAAGTGTATCTAGGTCTCTTGTGGGGTTTGGATGATTAATGATAAGCAATTAAAGAACTAATAAATTTGGTTGAGTTCTCACAGAAATTAAGTACGGAATGAATTTATTGCAAATACCTTGAAAAGGAGAAAACTCGCGAAAGGACTCATAGAATTAGGGTTTTATTTTTCTTGAGTCATAGGAAATACAGTACTATCAAGAGGGACATGACTCTTGTAAACTTAGTGAATCAAATGGGACCTCAATCCATTGGGGTAGGTTTTAGGAGAGTAATTAAGTGAAAGTCCGGACTTGTCCGAGCCATGGGTTTGGATATGTCCAAAAACCCTCTAAAAGGTTTCGGACTTGTCTGAAGTAGATCGGACATGTTCGACCTACCAAGACTTAAAAAAATTCTCAAGTCTGTCTAGCCCCCAGAAATGTCCAAAATAGGCCAGACATGTCTGAAAACCCTTTGTACAGTTTCGGACTTGTCCGACCTTACTAGGACTTAGAAAATTTTCTAAGTCCCACTGGACACTTGAAATGTCCGAGTTTGGCCAGACATGTACGAGTTGTCTTTGTAGAGTTCCGAACATGTTCGAGGTATTTCGAACTTGTCCGAGGGGTGTAAAGCTAGAAAAGTCTGATAAAACCCACCACCTTGGCAATTCGAACTTGTCCGATGCATGTCGGACATGTCCGAAGCGGCTTTTGCACACTAACTCAAAATCAAACACCTAGTCGTACTGTCAGTGGGTCCATTAGCTCGGACATGTCTGAAACACTTTCGGACTTGTTCGAAGTGGGCTGTCATCAATGGTCAAAATTGCCTTTTTGGCTATAAATAGGGGAGCAAATCCCCTCTTAGCCTTACCCTAACCATTCAAACGTTCATCTGCTCCCTGCAAACCCTCAAGAGCCCTTCAACACCTAGCCTTTACCTTCTAGAACCAAAATCGTTGATTTTTTGGAAGAGTGAAGGAGTGATCACAAGATTTGAAAAAAATGGGCTTTGGGTTTGAGCTTTGATTCGATTCCTGAGTTTGTTTGAGTTTTTTTTGTATTTGTTACTCTTAGGTGCATACCATATACTGTTAGGTGTTGCCCGGTGATTTCTTTTGTGATTTCATTATCCAGAAAGTTTGTATTCACCCTTGTTGAGATAGTGGAAGACCACATAGTGACCTTCGTTGTCTTTTAGTGAGGGAAAGGGGTAGAGAAGGCCCGGTCCTGTGTGGACTCCTCAAAAGGGACATAGATTTTTTTGTGGAACTGAACTTTGGTGAAAAATCCCATGTTCATTGTCTCACTTTTTCATTTCTGCAACGTTTTATCTTTCTAGTGATCATCTAGGCATATTATTGTCATCTACTCGTTTGAGTACGTTGAAGTTTGCATTCTATCATCTATATTGCTTTTAGAACTGCTAGGTTGCTATTTACATCATCTAAGTAAAGAAAAAACCCACCTTTGGCTTGACTTACGTAGAAAGTCAGACTTGTCCGAACACCTTGGACAAGTCTAACCCCATCTCGATCATATCCGAGTTTTAGGATCAGGACATATTTTAATTAAGTTCATTTTCATTTTAATTGTCTATTCACCCTCATTTAGACTACTTTCACTTAACGAACAAGGACGACCCGTTCCGATCGATCCAAACGAACATCCTATTGAACTTCCTGACTTACTCACCCCTCCGAGCTACGAACGACTCGCCGGCGGGGCACAAAATGAATTTGCGAACAAAGTAACCCAACCTTGCGAGAGGATCGAGGTCCGCCACGTGATCCGAGGCAACAACGATCGGGCCCTGCGTATTGTCGAAATTAACTCGGGCCACCAGAGGTCAGGCGTATGTGACGAACTGATACTAACACGTCTCATCGAACTCTTATTTTTCAGGGTCCCCAATACGAACACGAAATATGCCTTTCGACCAACTCAACTAAAGTTCGATCAAAGGCTCGGGGGGCTACTAATAGGGTTTTGTACCCGAATACCTGAAGTATTAGACCCGATGATGATACGCGACAATTATATGGTGAGGAAACTTCATCCACCCTCCAGTGCAAGGAGGGACCAGCCACCAACGCCCTGACCTACCATGGTCTGGTTACCTAGCCTACCCGATTCTCGACCTCTGAGGTTGGGCAGACGATTCCTATCGGGCTGGAGCCTAAGAGAGGCAGACAGTTGGGTATTTAAGATGGACGGTGGGTGTCATTACTTCGTCAGAGAGGATAACACGCAATATGACCATTTACAGAATAACCTAACACCCGTCCCGTACAGTTCCATCCGTCGTAAAGGAATGAGTACACCACACGTGCGGTACAGAGTGGGAGACAAGACGGAAGTTAAGACGAATAAGAACTTTTGTAGCACACGGTAGCCCGACACAGGAGATAGGCTCCCCTCGAGCCTCTATAGAAAGAGCGACAAGGCCACCTTCGAGAGGGACGAGTTCACGACGTACTAGATTTACATATGCATTAGATATTTTAGAGATCGCGTGAGCGAGGCTCGCTTGTAGCCTGTTTCCTCTACGCTTTTAGAGCTAACAAAGATCTCGAACGACGTGCGATGGACGTAAGATCTTTCGTTTGAATTAGAATAAATCAATTGTCTTTGTAGCTCAACCGTCCTGGGACCAACACGTAACAAAATGATTACTAGTCGGTACTTAAAATGCCTATAAATAATATTTAAGAAACTGTGCGAAGAGCATGTTCCTGGTTGAGAAGGGCCAGACATCCATGAAAAGGGTGGAGCAGAACTCCACGGGGCACATCCCATAACGCTATTCGTACCAGCGTAGTCTAAAACATACTCTATACTTGTTCTCCTTCTACTTTTATAGTACGTACTCTAAATTGCACTGCTAAACAGTATGTGTACAGTATGCTTTATAGTGCGTCACTGCGGACGGTCTAAGACAACGGACCATTGCGCTGGCGCCCGCCGTTGGCGTTCCTGGTCAGCAAAGCCGTGAAGTGGGTGAACGGCCGGGTCATCAGGTCAATAGCGGCATCACCTAAAAAGCGGGCTGAGCCCTGAGCTCTCCATGGTTTCGTTAAGGCTATTGTGTTTATATCTCTAGACTGAAATCCAATTACTATTTGACCTAATATGGTTTGTAATTTTACCCTCTACTTTTCTAAAAACGAAAGAGAAGTGTATATCTACTTGGTTATAGGCTATTAACAGTATAAATATAATAAAAGAACACATAGATGTCCTTATGATTTTATCCCTATTTTAAAATGTCTGATTTAAGGCCCCGCTTCCATACAAGAACACATAGAGGTCTTTTTCCTATTTGCCAATAATTTATTTTATTATTTAAAATCGTTTAATCCTTGGTGTTGGAAAAGAAGAGTAAAAGATGACTTCGTTATAAAAAACAGAAATTAAATCACAAACTTTAATTTTTAAGGGTAAAACGGTCATTGGGTTTCAATCCAGAGGTATAAACACAATAACCCATGGTTGGTTTGGTGTTTGCCGCCAGGCTTTTCCTGTCATCCAGTGATTCTAAGCCGACTGTACGAGTGGAGAGAGACGGATTATGTACTTGTGATGTGCTAATGCTGTCATATTCAAGATGTTTGTTCTAGTCTGATTTGGTACCACGTTATAACATATTCAGCACAGTGCCATGTATTCTTCGAGCGTAAAAAAAAAGTGTATATCCAGTTAGTAAAAATATTGATGGCTCTAAAGAGAATATCAGAATTGTGCTATTTTTTTATGGGGCAAACTCCAGAAACAACGGAGTCATCGGTAAACAATCAAGAAGTTACCGACGCCTGTTGCCATCATCCGCGCCTTCATCGAACGCACCAGATGAGCCCACACGGAAGTCGAGCTGCTTCTGATGTTTCTGCCGCCGGCGCTCATCAAACTCCTCCCATCCCTCCACCTATTTCGAACAAGTAAATTTACACTACAGTTTTGAAAAGAGAATGCCTCAAACAGAACAAAGACCTAAACAACTGTAGATCATTCATCACCTATGGACCAATTGCGCATGACTACAGTAGAATTAGCAAATGGTTGGGTACTTGTCAAAGTGGATTAAATATGTAGGACTTCAGTATCCCAAAGTGCAACAGGCAAAATGCTAGATACAAAGATAAAAAAGTAGACTTGCTACAAGATGGTGGTACCAATCACCATGCTTGAACGTAACCATGTTGAGCGCAACAGTAGTGATGGTAATAAAGTAAACGTGAATGAAGTATTAAGGTAAAACATGCAGCGATTGAGCATACATGCACACTTTAGGGAAATGAATACCTGCCGAAGAACATCATTTGTGATTTCTGTACCATGGAGATCCAGTGCAGTAAGCTGTGAGCACTCCTTGAATAAATTTGCAGGCAGGGATTTAAGGCCATTGTTCCTTATATGCAAAGCCTGTTGCAAGAAAGCTAACTCATATAAGGGCTGCTATCCTCAGTTTAACTGCACCAAATAGTCAGCCATCATGCAAACCAAATAAAAATAAAAAATAAATATCTAGCCAGGAGTTAGGGCACAAATGATCACCCTCAACCTAGATACATATATCACAAGATCCAAAAGCAGATGGGCTGCAGAACGGATATGTCCCATCTCAGCCAAGTAAAATATTAAATCAGTGCAATGAAAAACATGCAAATTTCATACCCTTTTGGATTAACCAAGTCATAAACCCAAGTTTCATCCATGGTAAACTGGTAAAAAAAGGAAATGAAGGTTCAAACCTCACCCAGTATTAGGTCAAAATTGCATGAAAGAAAGTTCTGCAATATTAAAATCTATCTTATGGTGTTGTTGCGATGGTCTAGAAATAAAATTGATAAATTATTGTTCATTTATGCACTTGTAATGAAACATCATTGCAATAAGATAATGAGTGTATATTAAATAATTCAATAAGGTAGTGAACAAGTACATAAGACGGGAGGCTAGAGTGGTTGGGGGAGGATAAAAATCAGTCACTCTTGAGTCAAGAGGGGACGAGATTTACAATGTGTGTTTTGTGGTACCATGTACAATCATGATTCATAAGAAATTATATATAATCCAATTTAAGATATCATATACCACACTAAGCTATGCCCACCACTTTATTTGATGTCATTGACATAGTAGCATATATACTAGAAAGATTTTTTATTACATATTTCATATAGGTAAAGGCACACACACCTTGAGATTGTGAAGGTTCGCAAAGGCCTCTGGTAGTTCGGCTAAGAGATTTGACGACAGGTCAATCTGACATTCAAATTTGAGGTGAAACGAATTGCTAGTGCAAGCTCAAAACAGTTATATTCAATATTTAGTGCACTAGAAGAATTTATGAAACAGGGTCACACAAGAGCGAGAACACACCTCAATAAGAGATTCACAATCTCCAAGTGATGAAGGCAATGAAGTTATCCTGCCAGCATATGTAAACATGTCCAGAGTGAGATTTGTCATACCATTTTAAGTTTTAGTTCTGCCATAAAGTACCGCTAGTGTCATTCCCTTCTTTAGATTCTTTATAGAAGTACCATTTCTTTTGGGACAGAAAGGACTATTCTCTTCCTTCTTTACGAATTTTTCCTATGATTGAACCAGTCACATGCTACCCGTAAGTGAATATAAGCAGTTGTAGTAAAAGAAATATGACTAGTGTTTTTTTCCAGCTTAATGTTTTCAAATTTATCATAAATACTTTCAAATGGTACAAAAATGAATTGGAATTTGTAAATTACAAATATCAAGAGTCAAGGTCAGCCGGTTAAGTTACCAACTCTATCTTTAGCATCATATCACTACAGCCAACTCGTCCCCCCCCCCCCCCCCCCCCCCCACAATCGGATCTGGGTGGTGGGCGACCGCCCTGGTCGCACAGGCCCTCTCCCTGGTCGCTGCCTCTCCGCCCCCTTCCTTTCGCCCACAGGTGGTCGCTGAAGCCTTCCACTTTGGTCTCCGTTCCGACATTGCCTCGTCCTGCTCCTCGGTTGTGGGTGTCAGCCTGGGTGTGGCGCGGCGGCGCCCTCCTCTCCGACCAGATCTTGCGGAGGGTGACTGCACCACTGCTGGTGGCCGCCGTCCTGGTCACCATTTTGCTGCCTCACCGCCTCGTTGTTTCTGCTAAGCTGCTCCTTCCAGTCATCGCCTTGGCTGTGTTGGAATTCCGGTGTCCTAGACACCTCAGATCAGATCTGTTCTGATTGGAACAGACCTGCCACAGGTGTTCAGCAACTTGTTCTTGCTCTGTCCTTATACGCAGAGAGCTCCTGGGTGCTGATCAGGTGTTGATCAACCCAGCCAAGGCTTCTGTACAGAACAGAAAAGAGAGGAGAGGCTATGCCGTGCAACAGTGAGGCGAGATGATCTGAGTTGGTGTTCTGGTCCTGCCGGACAGAACAGGGTGAATCAGAGAGGTTGGCGCCTCCTGCAGGATAGAACTCGACGAGTTCTTTTGAGCCACAAGGTTTTTGGCGACTTGATCCCTTGGGGCACACTTCTTACAGTGGATATGACCTATTCTCTGATGGTTTACTAGGCCCGGGGAGCGGCACGCTTCATTGTATAGAGCCCCCTTACAAGTGTCCTGACTCTATTACATGTGACCATCTGCAACAGACTCAACTCCTAATTCTATCTATTTGGAAACTATCATCTCTAAAGAACAAATCCTGAACTCTATTGCAGTTTGGCCGGCGCCCTGGGCAGAGTCCTACCTGGACTCTGGTCACCTGCCTCACCTCCCTGACTGCCCCTGTGCGCACCCCAGGGGGGAGTCCAACTCAGACTCCAGTTCGAATCCTACTCGGACTCACCCCCCTGGCCGCACCAGGGGCCTGCGGCAGAATCACACCAACCGGCTGCCTCTCTCTGTTCCAAGTCGGGAAAGGAGAGGTTGGTTGGTTGCTTGGCCGAAGGCAGAGCGAGGAGGATCGTCGCCGGTGGGTGCCATCCTGCTGGAGCCTCCCCCTCTAGTTGCCACCAAGTCAGTTGTTCAGCCGGCTGTCCCGACATCGTCTTCCCCTCTGGTTGTTTTCCCTTCCGTGGATGTTCAATCAGTAGCCGCTACTTTGGCCTCCTCCCCTTCGTCATTACCCTTTGTCTCCCGCTCCTCTTCTCCCTTGCAGGGAGGGCGGGAGCCGCCTTCTCCAGTTGCCTCATCGGAGCCCTCTTACCCTCTGTCCTCCTTGTCGCCCTTCCTTTCTTCCCCCACCACTTCCCATGTTGCTGCTGTTCCGTTTCGTCCGGACTCCCTTCCAGCATCCCCCATCTCACTTGGCTTCCCTATCTACAACCTAGTAGACTCCTCCCCATCCTTCCCTTTCCTCCAACTTTGGTTCTTACATCCGGTTCACCCCCTTGTCGCCCCCTCCCCCCCCCCCCCCCCCCCCCTCTGCATCGTCTTCTTTTAGTAGGCATGTTGGAATTCCGGTGCTACTAATCACCACAGGTCTGTTCCTGTTGGAACAGTTCTGTTCAGATGAACAGCACCTTAGAGAAGCTTCAATGGTGGGCACAGAATAACTCCATTCCGGGTGCAGAGGGGACAGGAGATCAGTTCTGGTCAGGGGAGCCACCCTGGAGGCAGAACAGGGAGAGGGAAGATCTGTTCGGGTTCTAGTTCTGCTCTGTGCAGAACAGAACTAGGCAAGTTGCCTTTTTTTTGAAGGGTAAAACAGCAGGGGAAGCCCCTCCTGTGCATTTATATATTAAGCAACAGCCACCGAGCGGGTACAAGATAATATTACACTTAAGTACATGCTTTCCGAGATGGAAAGGGAGAACTAAAGGACCATAGCCCGGTATAAAAACAACTCTCTAATTGATGTTTTGAATCTAATACTTTGAGTTCTCAACGTACTAGAAAAATGGCTCTTCCAACTTGCTACAGAGGGGGACTGTCCTCTAAAGATCTTTGCATTTCTGAGTAACCAAATCTCCCATGTCGCAATAGAAAATTTTTCCATGATTTTTTTCATGCTGACTAGATGCCAACATTCTTCACTGAATGGACGCTGAAAAAATAAATGGTAAGTGAATTCTTCAATGCCCTGATCGCACATGATGCATGTGTAATCTTCATCTTCAATATGGAAGTTTTTCCTTTTAAGGATATTCCCGGAGTTAAGACGATCTTTGAAGAGGAGCCAAGTGAACACTTTGAGCTTCTTGGTAACTTTGGACTTCCATATCCATACAAAAGGCCTTGGCGGGGTGATGTGTCGGAATTGGTAGTTATAACTATACTGAGAGGAAAAGAGCACATTATTCTCTTTTTGTGACCAAGTATCTTGTGCGAGGTTTCTCTGTCTTATTTGCTCAAGTGTCAAATGTAGAATTTGCAATTCATGCATAGCTTCTATAGAGAGAGGTGTATGAAAGTTGTGCTGAGTATTTGGGTTGTCCATGAATTGTGCCACTGAAACATTTTGTTTCTGTTGGACTGTGCATAGTCATTAATGTTAGCATGTGAATTTGTATAGTGTGAAAGGGTTTATCTTTGGTTTCACACTAGTGTAGTGTGAAAGGGTTTAACTTTGGTTTCAGACTACACTATCTAGCCTATATAAGGTATACCCATTTATATTGCATGTGTTGAATACAATCCAGTCATTCTCCTCTGATATGGTATCATTAGCCACTCTAAACCTAGCCCTCCACCTCCCCAGCCGCCGCCATATGGCGAGCCCCCACCGTAGCCGCCGGCGGCCGCGCCTCCAGTCGCCGGCACCCCTCTCCTGGCCGGTGTGACGCCCCTGGCCGCCGCGCACCCTCTGGCTGGTGTGCGGGCGCTGCTGCTGCCGTTGGCCGCCGCTCCTTCCTAGGCCGGCGCCACCCCTCTGGCTGGCGCGGCTCCTCTTGCCGGCGCGCGTCCCCTGGCCGGGGTGCAGCCACCACTGGCCGGCGTGCACATCCTCGCCGGCGGGCCTCATCTGCCCAGCGCGCCTTCCTTATCCAGCACTGTCTGCGAGGGCATGCCTACGACTGGTCCGGCAGCAGGCGTGCCCCTCATCGCCATGACTCGGCACGCGTACGGTGCAGCGACCGGTCCGGCAGTCGGCGTCCCACTTGCCAACCCCACTACTGTCGCCTTTGTGACGGGCTCTGGGCCAGGTGGACCCGCTGCCGCCTCCCCTCGCCGGCGCGCCTGCCACTGGTCCGGCAACAGGTGCGCCCCTCGTCGCCACGACTCGACACGCGTACGGTGCAGCGAGCGTTTCGGCAGCCGACGGCCCACTTGTCGGCCCCACTGTCGTTGCCTTCTTGACGGGCTCTGGGCCAGGCAGACCTGCTGCCACTACTGCTGGACTCACGCAGTCGACGCCTCCGTTCATCGCCAGACTCGAGCCCCTATTGGACGTGAACACCACTACCAATTATGAACACCACTACCAATTAGAGGGGGAAAGATAATTTCATTAATCAGCCAAGAGGTACATATATATGGGTGCAAAACTTAAGAGCCAAGGAACCCTAACTTGGGAGGCCAAGGAGCCTAATACAAAAGGACTAAACTGCCCCTATAGTACCCTAATACAAGTGCAGTCTAACACCCTCCCGCAGTCCCAACATCTAGCCACGGCAGATGTTGAGACTGGACCGAAACTCGGTGAACAACGTCGAAGGAAGTCCCTTTGTGAAGATGTCGGCGAACTGCGACGACGTCGGAACGTGCAGGACGCGCACCTCCCCGAGAGCCACCCGCTCACGAACAAAGTGAAGATCGATCTCCACGTGCTTCGTGCGCTGATGCTGAACCGGGTTGGTGGAGAGGTAGACGGTGCTGACGTTGTCGCAGTAGACCAACGTACTCTGGGCAAGGGGGGAGTGAAGCTCTTGAAACAGCTGCTGAAGCCGGGAGGACACGGCCACGCCGTTGGCCACGGCGCGGTACTCCGCCTGGGCACTCGAGCGGGACACCATGGGTTGCCGCTTCGAGGACCAGGAGATGAGGTTGCCGCCCAAGAAGACGGCGTAGCCAGAGGTGGACCGGTGGGTGTCTGGGCAACCCGCCCAGTCAGCGTTGGTGTAGACGACCAGCTCAGAGGCAGAGTCGCGCCGCAGAAGAAGATCATAGTCGTGGGTGCCACGCAGGTACCGAAGGATCCGCTTCACCGCCGTGAGATGCGACTCCCTTGGATCATGCATGTGGAGACACACCTGTTGAACCACGTAGGAGATGTCCGGCCTAGTGAAGGTGAGGTACTGCAAGGCACCTGCTAGACTCCTGTAAGAGGTGGGGTCGGTGACCGGGACGCTGTCGGCCGAAGACACCTTCGTCTGGGTGTCCACGGGAGTGGAGCACGGCTTGCAATCAGCCATGCTCGCTCGCTCGAGGATATCCAGGCAGTACTGGGGCTGGTGGAGGAACAGAACACCCGGGCAGTGCTCGACCGCAATGCCCAGGAAGTGGTGGAGCTGACCGAGATCCTTCATCGCGAACTCGCGTTGTAGAGCGGAGATCGTGCGCTGAAGAAGAGTCGGGCTGGACGTCGTGAGGACAATATCGTCCACGTACAGGAGGAGGTAGACAGTGTCATCCTCACGCCTGTAGACGAAGAGCGATGTGTCCGACTTAGCCTCAACGAAGTCGAGCGAGACCAGGAAGGAGCCGAGCGAGATCTTTGTGGGCAGGTTTCTCTTAGCATCTTGATTGCTTTTAGGACAGCAGCATGTTGACTGCTTTTAGGACAGCAGTTAGCATCTTTAGGACAGCAGCATCTCGATTGCTTATAGGACAGAAGCTAGCATCTTTAGGACAACAGCATCTTGACTGCTTTTAGGACAACAATTAGCATATTTAGGACAGCAGCATCTTGTTATTCTTGACTGGCTAGCACCTATAACAATGTATCCCCAACCCCATGGAGGGTATGGCATTTGTGTGAGAAATAGACAAGAAAAATTGCCCTAACTCTCTAGTGTCATCCTCTCTTCAATGAGAGTAAGAATTCAGCTACTAACATATGACACCTCGAGCTCTAGTAAGCTCGACGGTGATTGCTCTGGTTGCCCTCTTTCTTTGGCAGTAGCTATCTTGAATGCTTCTTCCCACTCCTCGTCGCCGGTTCAAGTGTGTCGGGCCGTCATTCGTTTTGATAGGGACCCTAGCCCCAAGTCATCCACGAGGTCTTCAGGCAGAAGACAAATGGGTCAGTAGCCTTGCCTAGATCTTCCTGTTTCACATATGATGTTTCCCATGGTGCCTAACCATCTGGTCAATAGGTGGGATCCCATGATCATTGAAGCTTCCCTGGCACGTTTGTCACCTTCGCCTGTGGTTTCTGGATTGGTTGCTGAGAATCTTTGACTTTGTGGTGACACATACCGTGTGGTGCCTTATTAGGTCGCAGGTTTGGTCTTGGTCTTTTGTTGTCTTGTGAGATTGAGTTGGTTGTTGCTGATCATATGTGTGTTGGTGTGCTCGTGTTGGTTTGGTCATGTAAGGTCGTGTTGGTCGTTGTATCTGGCTATCTCAGCCACCACTTTTATTAATATTATCACGGTAGGGGTTCCCCTGCTGTTTGTTTCCAAAGAAGGTCAGCCGCTTAAGACACTCATTGACCCCAGTTCCCACCATCAAGACATGGTTCTATCAAATTATTAATCATAAACATGGTGGACAGACATTCCCACGGTTTCAAGGATGATCATGCATCTCAAGAAAATATCATAAGCGACTCAAAAAATACATCAGAAGTTTCCAAATATTCAAATAATTCACACAGGTAAACGAGGTTATCTCACACAAGAAAGATAAAGTTAATGATCCAATTCGACTTTGTTTAGTATATGAATTTGAGAAGCACGACATCCAGAGCAACTCGAGTTTAATATAGAATTTTTGCAGGTGTATGTGAGAACTGCTTACTCAACGTGCGAAAAAAGAAAAGAATTTTTCAACATCTAGATATGTTTTTGGAAGAGGTTTTAACATTTATACAGGAGTGCATTTGCACTGAATATGTTCCTATGCATTTTAGTAATCTGTTCACTTATCAATCAAAGCATTTGCTTAGGTAGAAAAAACATAAGTACAAAATGTAGATTCTGCTGTAAACATGTAACAATATAAGATAATATACTGAGGTGTATGAAGTCCAAAAAAACTGGAGTGTTCTATCACAAACCTATTATTACTTGCTAGCAGAATCTGGAGATGCTTCAGTGATCCTATTTCCGTAGGTAAGCTCTCAAGCTTGTTATTTGCAAAACGAAGCTCACGTAGAGAAGTCAATGAGCCCAAAGTTGAAGGCAAATTAACCAGTCTGCAAGATAGGAAAACAAATTACCATATATACCAAAAATATTATAGTCAGACATCATGATTGATAAAACTAAAATAGTTCATCCAATCTAGTTCTGCCACAAAAAGAAAGTAGAGCAGAAATTGAGTGAAACGACAAAAGATATGCTTATGTAACTGTTTGCATGCCTCTTGGTGGCAGGCGCAGAGCCAAGTACTTGAATAACAACTAACAAAAGATGTTGGCAGAGACATAAGAAAAAATGAGTGTGATAGCTAGTTGTTCAACAAGAAAATTCAAAATAGTGAGTTAGTGACAGTGCAGGAGAACAGCATCAGGCTGTGGAGCTTCCAACCAGGGCTCAAACCCTGGTTCTCACGAAAAAAAAGTCCCTTTTTTGTGCCTTTTGTCGCAGGCTCAGCAACAGCCTGAGGTAACGGGTCTGGTCCTCCCAGAGTGGTTGAGTGACTATGACACCGGCCCAGGTAACGATGCGGCCATGTCAGTGGCTAGGCTTTGGGTGTCTTCTCGATCAGGGTCCGGATTAGGATAATGCCATGGGGGCAGTCTTACCCTTACTGGTCGAGTTTTTTTTGTGGCAGGCGCGGAGCCAAATACTTGAATAATGAGGAATGAAAGATTTTGGCAAAGACATAGGAGAAAAAGAGTGTGATTTCTAGTTGTTCAATGAGAACTCAGAATAGTAGTCCTTGATTTGCCCGTTATCCCTTTCAACCTAGAAGTTTCATGAGATTTAACTTGCAGTTTCTATTCTTTATCAACATACGAAGTGTTTCAGCTTTCAGGTGGCCATTGGTTAATTCTTTGGACTGATCTTGCTCAGTTGCTCATAGTGGATGAGAAAAAAAAAAACAGAAGTGTGGGAATCAATATCAGAACTATATGTTAACGGATTGGAGTCGTTAGGCTGAGCCCAATGGATGACCCATCGAGCTACCAATACTCGAAATATGTGGCGAGGTGCACCGGACAGGTCTCCAACGGATGACTGAAACGCGAAACGAATTTTTCGTAGCGAGTGACCGGCTACTCAAACATCGGTCTTTCCAAACGGCTACCAATCCGTCCGAGCGAGCGAGCTGGCACGCTTTCAGAGCGCAGCAGGTGCGCGCGCTCGTTTTTCGGGAGCAGCCGTGAGCGGGCAAACGCGGGAACTTTTGGTGGGAGTGCACGTGCGGGAGTTTTTCGCGTGGAGGGCAGCTGGTTCCGATGATTTTCGTCCTCCGTTGGATATGCTTGTTTTTACATCCTGCGTCAGAGTTTGCAGGGAGACCAATATCACCGTATCGGTAGCGCCATACTGGTATTGTTGTTGGAGTCAGCCTTATTGAAGATGCAGCTTAATTGTACTAGATAAATGAGAAAACTATTCCTTAAGGAAAACATAAAAGTACTTCAAATTTACAGGCAACATAATATAGTTCATAGTTTTAGTATAAAAGAATAGGACCTACCTGTTCTGACTTAAAGATAAACTGAAAAGTGCCGGAAGACATGATAGACCTTCCCAGCAGATGTTCTCGTCAGCTATATCATTGGCAGTTAGGAGCAATTTCTACAATATAAAATGTCACTTTCAACCATAGTTTATTATGGAAGAACAAAATAAAACGCAATTTACACAGTGAGATAGAATAATTACACTTAGGGATTTAAGAGCAGCAATTTTATGTGGAATTTCTTTGATACAATTGTTACTGGCATCTAGTATCCGTACCGAGGGGGCACAGCCCCAGACCTCTTCAGGAACTTCCTATTCAGAAGGAATGTATAGGGGAAAAAATAATTCAATTTACAATTAAGAGGGAAATAAATGTAAAAAATAAAAAAAATGATAAAAACAATAACTTTAAATTTCATGATACTGGAAGTATGAATGTTGAATGATTAAGAGAACAGTCGCATCGGTAGACAAATGATTAGGCAAACATCCGAATGCAGTGCAGAAATTAATTCAGTAGTTAGTAAGTAGACGAATACATAACAAGTCAGTCCGCCATTCGTGATCATAGTTTGCATAAGGATTCTTGGAAAACTATGTTTGACCTTTTACTTGAGAGTTCCTTCTCTAATCTCTACAAAGGTAGTAACGAAGCATATGTTGTATCTCTTCATAACCAATGCATAGATGAACTGCCATTAATTATATATATATATATATATATATATATATATATATATATATATATATATATATATATATATATATATATTCAGAAGTTCAGAACTAAACTACACCACCGTGCAATCTCAGGGACTTCATAAAAGTGATGCAAACAAGTCGGAATAGGATACCTTCAAATTGCAATCATGTAGTGCAATAACACCCGTTCGTTTCCAAATATCAGATCGGCTTTTGCTGACAACAGCCTCCGGTTTTTGTGTTTGACTTTCCTTAACATTTGAAGTTTTTCTCGCACGTGTTGCAGAACTGCTGCTGCTAGTCTTTGTGATAGGGCCATCCTGTTTGGGAGTAGCCAGAGAAAAATTGGTGTTAGCAAAATAAGTGGCTTCCTCAAAGTACTTCCATTTTACTTCCTTTTCCAGCATTGCAATAAGTTCATAACAGAAAATGAAACTTTGCAATCATTCTACATCCCAAGACATTCGCAATACTGGCATCCCAAATCAATCCTGTGGTCTATGACACATCTAAAATTAACAAGTAAAACTCTAGTTCCAATTCCTGCAACCAGCCGAGCACAACCTACCCAATCCATCCTTAGGCATGATCAGCAACTGAATTCTATTCCAACCAATTCGATGGTGAAAACCTGAAAGGACAATAAAAAAACCGTAGCAAAACAGCAATCGGAGTAGGATAGATAGAGTTGAATGATGTCGTACCCCCTGATGAAGGCCCTGCGAAGCGATGAGCATAACCTTGGATCCGTCCACCACCTTCATCGAGTTCAGGCATGCGGAGTCCTCGAGGACTTTGCCTGCAATTCACAGAAGAGAACAGGTAACTATAGGAGCGAATCGGCACGCTCGGGAAGCGAAGGTTTGGGATTTGGTGTGCCTTTGCAGATAAGCCTCTGGCCGCGGGGGAGGACGTTCGTGAGAGGCTGGAGCAGGCGCTTCAGCTCCGCGGTAGTGGTGGCGGCCGGCACCTCCACCGGGATGGTCCGCCCGGCGAACTTGACCTGGACGGTGATGGTGGGCAGCGAGCTCCCCTGACTGTCCATGGCTTCGTCCGCTCCCCCTCTCCGTTCGATCCAATACAGAATGGAGGGGCAGGTAGCCAACTGCGCCGCCGCTCTCTTCCACGGACAGGGATCCCCTCTGCATGACATGGTCACTGACATGTCAATGACCGCTGATTAAGTCAGAGGATCTTCATCCCTCTTCCACACAATTGCTATTTTAGAGGATATAGCATTTATACTGTAGACTTCGATAAAATAATCGATAAAATAATCTTTTTAATGTTGACGTATTGTTAAAATAGCATTATAAAACATTTTAACTTTTTTATTTTTTATTCTCTTTTCTTTTTTATATGACCTAAACTGACCAAAATAGCCTTAGTTGTACTTTCCTTCTCCTAATAGTTTTATTACATGTCATGTTGGTGCATCGACAATCGCACTTCTTGCGCTCGGAAGATCATCAGATGAAAATGCATCTAGGCACGTCTTTGTAGATTTTGGACGATTGATGACAAACAAGCGACATCTTAATGACATTTGTTAGATGAAAGCAAGTCTTCGGAGAATGAAAACAACAGTGCACAAAAAGGTGAAAAATAAGAAATGAGAAGGAAAGAGTCCAAATGAAGAATAGAAGCACAAAGTAGTTATAAATGTATAAAATGTGTGTAAGAGAACATCTTAAAAGTTCATGTCTTTGCGTAGAGAGTAAGAGTCAAGCATTAATTTGAAACACACACTGGAGCACCGGACAAGTGTCTTAATTAGTGGACTAGTCCAATTTCCTTTCTATTACAAGAACAGACAAGTCCGAACATGGGCGGATTAGTCTGGTAACCTTACTGTTGTTCATATAGACAAGTCTCAAATTGCGGACTAGTCCGTCAACACTTCACAAACCTCACCTTGCACCGGACAAGTCCGTTCATTATGGACAAGTCCGATTTTATTACTGGACTCACATCGAACTAGTCCGGTCCAATACGGACTAGTCCGATACGCTCACAAATAATTATGATTTCAGGTGTGCTGCATTACTTCACGCACAATTCCCTCAGCACACCGAACTAGTCGGTTCCAAGAGTGGATTAGTCTGGCTATTGGAATCTTTAACGGTAACTTTTTCTAATGACTACAAATAAGTGAACCACGACTCTAAACATATAACTAAGAACCCTAGCGCCGTCGCACGTCCCTAGAGCACAAAAACACTCCTCTCCACACATCTAAAACCCTAAAAAGTTCAATCTTTTGAGAATCAAGATTTGGGAAAGGGAGAGCAACGTCGACACATTGTTGAGTTCTTGGGGTTTGATCTCTCATACACTCTTGTAATTTTAGTAAATATTTTGAGTGCATTCGATTTGTTTTCTTGTCGTAATCTTGTAGGAGCCCTCAACTTGTAAGGTTGTCCCATCGATTCAGTGATTACCCCCGTGATAGTGGAACTCAAATTGGCCTTTGTGGTGATTTGACAAGGTAAAGGGTTGGTTCAGACTCAACTCTGTGTGAACTTCTCAACGAGGACGTAGATCTCTTTCGTGAGATCGAACATCGATAAAATCATTCGTCTTGCGTGTTTTGTCTAGGGCAAGCCTTGATTATTCTCATACTTGTTATTAACTTTGTGATTCTCAAGGAACTTAATTTTTATCTTCACCTAGTAATCACCCTAAAGTTAATCTACTATTATGTTGCTTTAACGCTCGAAGAAAACATCAAAACAATTAAACTTGTTGTAGGTGTAACGTGCACACCGGACTAGTCCGACCTTCCTGGTATTTGACGATTCTGTTAAGTGTTGTAGAAAAAAGTTTTAACGCCTATTCGCCCCTCCCTTCTAGGCCACATTCAATTGGTATCAGAGCAAGACTCTCCATCAAGAGACTCACCGCTCGTAGAGACAAATGATTGATAACAAGACCAACGAGATCTCAGAAATGCCTGCATTGGAGACGAACAAGACACCAAGATGTTTGATGCGCCAGCTGAAAGCACTCTAGAGAAAGAAGCTTCTGAGCCATATGGGCAAGAACGAAGATGAAAAGCCAAAAGGGGTAGTCATCAAGACTACTCCCGGTATCCTTTTAATTATGAGAAGCTTAATAACAATAACCATTATCTCTCTATTCCATTGGGAAAGTCTCCTCATTTGGATGGAACTGACTATATTACGTGGAAATACAATATGAAGATGCATCTTTATAAGTGCATCTAAGACCCTTGTGGATTTTGGATAATTAATGACAAGCAATTAAAGAACTAATGAAATTGTTGAGATTTCGCAGAAAATAAATATGAGGAAATGCCTTTATTGAAAATAGTTGAAAAAGAAGAAAAGGCATGTAAAAAGCGAGGACTTGTAGAATTAGGGTTTTCAATTTTTATGAGTCGTAGGAAAAAACGTACTATCAAGAGGGACATGACTCTTGTAAATTTAGAGAATCAATGAATGCTCAACTCTTGGAAAATAATTAAAATCAACAAACACTAAGTCCGGACTTGTTCGAGCCAAAAGCCCAAACATATCTGAATTCTCACTGCACCACTCTGAACTTCTCTGAACCTAGGTCAGACATGTCCGAGTTGTCACTGTGTAGCCAGGACTTAAAAAATTTCCAAGTCCTCTAGCCCCTCGGACTTGTCCGAGGCGGGTTAGACATATCTGAATCCTCGCTGCATAGATCCAAAGTTGTCTGACCCAGGTCAGATATGTCCGAGTCTTCACTGCACAGCCTTGACTTAAAAAAATTCTAAGTCTTTTGGCCACTCGGACTTGTCCGAGTTTGGCCGACCATATCCGAGTTCGCTCTGTAGAACTCTGGACATATTAAAGGTGGCCGGACATATCCGAAGTGTCTTGTGTGAGGTGTTCAGCTTCGGACAAGTCTGTCAAAAACCCCACCTTGAAATCCCGAATTTGTCAGGTCCATGTCAGACATGTCCGAAGCGACTTTATGCCCTGATTCAAAATCAAATCTTAGTCGTACCATCACTAGGCCCCTAAGCTCGGACATGTTCGAGATATTTTCAAACTTGTTCGACGTGGGCAACCTAACAACAGTCATAATCACTTTTTGGCTATAAATAGGGGACCCTGACCCCTCTCAGCAATATCCTAACCACTCATTTGCACTCCTGCACCAAGGACTCCCTCAAGAGCACTTCTCCGCCTAGTTTTCACCTCCAAGAGCCAAATCTTGATATTTTTGGGGAGAGTAAAAGAGTTGTTGTGAAATTGAAGAAGTGGCTTTGGAGTTTGTTGACGGTCCTTAAGTGCCATATTTAGACTGTCAATTCACCTCATAATGTGCATAAAAGAGAAACACAACATAGTGGTAGCGTTAAAAACTAACTAATTCCACAAGTGTTAGTGTTTATTTGTATGCACGTGAATTTAGACCCAAAATACCAAGACTTGCAGGGAGTAATGCATTCAATTGGATTTCGATGAATCTGGTGATGCCACGTGTCATCACATTAATGAAATGGCCCACAAACAGAAGTATCCGAGGCCATCCAATGGTGTAGCACACATATCAAGGGATGGGACCCACCTGGCAGAGACCTGGGAAAAGCACAGCTCCAACAGAGCTATGACCAGGTCGGTCGACCTCCCTAGTCGGCCGACTAGGAAGTGGGGTCAAACCTGTTCAAATGCCATGTGTTGGCTCCTCCCGGCTTGAAGAAGTCTATGGTGACTGATTTGCGCGCATTTGGTGGCGGGAACCAACCCTTCTCCACCTATAAATAGCACTCCACACATCACTTCACACACACACACACACACCGAAAGTTGAGAATAGAATACCACTCCTAAGATTTAGAGTAGTCCTAGAAGCTGCCAAGTAGAAGGAGAGTGTGGTGAAGAGTCTAGGAGAAGGAGGCTTGGGCTTGTCAAGTCCCTCTTCTACACTTGTACCTCTACAAAAGTTTGATTCAAAATCAAGTAAGCCTTTGTGAATTCATTTCAAGTTTGATTTCCAATTCAAGGTAGTTTGCACAAGTAGTTACTTGTGGGTTCATTACTTTAATTCATTAGAGGCTCTAATTGTAGCTTTGTGTTTGAAATAACTATAGTAGCGATTTTGAATATAAGCGTGATGCTTAGGTTAGAAATCACTAGTGAATATCTCGTAGACCCACGGATTGAAGAGGTAAGCAGTAGGTGGTGACAGCCCTATCTGTCCTTAGTAATCCTCTATGTTTGGCTATGCCATAGGCTCTTGGCTGGAGTCGTCCTAGTGTTTCTAGTGGTAAACCCGCACCTGAAGCAAGTGACTACACCAAATTCCTTTGAATTAGAATTAATAATTTGAATTTATCTCTCTTCCTTGTCTACCAAACAACTTTGTATCCTTGGGGTGAATTCTTTGGATTTGATACCCTTGAGAATACTATTTAAGGGGAAGTGTTACACAACAATTTTTGTGCGCTTGCAGATTTATATCTATGACATAATGAAAATGCGTCTAGGCATTCTCTTGTGGGTTTTGGACGATTGATGAATGTTGAAGGGTCAATGCGACACTTTCCCCGGATCTGCTAAGGAGCAGCACGTGGAGGTTCTTTGTTCGGCGGAGCTTAGGCCTCAAACTAGTGTTCTAGCTGAAGAGTATGATACAGTTGTTTTTACGTGGTTCGACCCACAAGGAGCGTAACACCCTACTCCATGGTGGATTGTATTGCTTGGTGAATGTGTATGCGTATGTGTGTGTATCGGGGATTCTCAGTCTTGTTCTTGTAGTGATGGCGGTCCGAGCCTTTTATAGTCAAGGTCGGACGCCTTACAAGTGGGGTCCCGGGGCCCGACAGGTGGTCCCGGGGTGATCTTATCCTAAGAGATCTAAGGCTTCTTCTGTAAGCTTGCTCTGACCGCGGACATGAGGACTCACTGTTTTGCCACCCGGGTTGTCAGTAGCCCACGCGCCGTTGCTGATGTTGACAGGGAATGTCCCATCCAACTGTCTCTAGCACCGTAAGCTACCCACTTGGCGGAGGGGGATAGGCCTGCGGCGCCTTCACTGTGATGCGATTAGTCGTAGCGGTACCTGATATTAGGCGTGCGCCGCGCCATGCGCCTGGGAAAGCCGCGGATCTCCAAGGCTTGATAGAGGCGAGGCGCACCGCCCTCTTAACTTCCCCACTATCTACACAGGGCAAGTGGACTAACGAGACAGCCGCTGGAGAGCTCTCTACCATGGTGGAGGCCACACTCGTCTTGTTGGCCATGTGGCAGCTCGAGAGCTCACCTCTGTGGGGGAGGCTAGGTCTCACCACGCGGGCCATGTGGTAGCTCGGGGTGCCCGCCTTCGCTGGGGAGATCAGTTCTCGACTTCGTGGGCCACGTGGCAGCTTGGGAGCTTACCTCCGTGGGGGAGGCCAGGTCCCGCCCCATGGGCCACGTGGCAGCTCGGGTGCTCGCCTCCGCTGGGAAGATCAGGTCTCGTCTTCATGGGCCACGTGGAAGCTTGGGAGCTCACCTCTGCGGAGGAGGTAGGGTCCCGTCCTCCTAGACACGTGGCTTCCTGGGAGCTTGTTGTCAAGGTGGAGTTGGGCTCCCCCTTTTGGATGTCTCGTGGGCACCCGGACTTCCCATCAGAAGCCGACGGGTCTAGGTTTCTTTGAACACATGGCGCCCTCGGAACCTGTCCCTGTTGGGAGGCGAGGTACCTAGGCAGCTCTAGCTTGTGCGCGAGGGTACCCGGTATGTTGGGTACTGACAGTGGCCACTGTGTCCACCTTGGGGTGAGGCAACGAGCCCGAGGGTGGGGCCTTATCCTGTTTTCCCACGCGGTCTTTTAATTTTTATCTTGATCAGTCGAAGCGGTGCGCTCTTCTACTGCTGTTACCACGCGTCCCTCTGTAGTTGAGGGGTCGTGGCGGCGGGATCTTTGCTTGCTACGATGTTATCACGATGGTTCCCAAGGCGACTGCTGCACTTCTGCTGCTTCCACTTCCGTCTTTATGAGAACCGTTGGGTTGCCTTCTCTAGCTGGGAACTGCTTGGGTCGGTTTTTCTGACAGGGGACGTAGGCCTGACCATCATGGATGCTGTGTTACGAGCCATTGATTTGGAGTCCACTCAGATTTTCACGATGCGCCCAAACGCCACTAGGGTACTTTAGGAAGGTACCTTTGTGGGCAATGGAGTTTCCTTTCTTTCGCACGTCCCAAGCATTCGAGCCTTCGACTCCCTCCTTGTGTGTATGCCCATCCTTGAGGTTCTCAACCCCCTGCTCTAATGGACCCAGCTTTGCCTCCTTCTCGGATGGAGGATGTCTCACCCGTGATGTGACTTTTCGGCTGGGAGGACAAGGAACGACAGGATCTAATCTGCCCTGCCTCCTTGCCACCAGAGTTGGGGGAGAAGGAGATCGTCTTCTTGTAGGTGTACACATACTCTGGGTTCGTCCCTCCTGTTTCCTCCTTCCTGGTGACACTTATGGAAGTACTTGGGCTCCAGCTCCATCACCTGTCGCCAAACTCTCTGGTGGTAGCGGCGATGTTCTTGCACTTCTGCGAGATGTTCATCGGGGTGTGCCCATGCATGCCGGTGTTCCGGCAGTTCTTCGTGTTGAGGCAGACCAGGAAGAAGAACAAAGCCAACTTCCTCGCCGGTTTCTGCTTCCAGCATCGGGTCAACAACCCCTTTAAGTACATTACTCCACTCTCCTCGACGAAGTGGCCCGGCTGGAGGAGCGACTGGGTGGTCGTACATGCCGACGCCCACGATCGCATGGTCCTGCCCACCGGCTGGGCGGCGATTAGGAAGGCCGTCTGGGAGGAACGCGCAAAGCTTGAGGCGGCGTAAACAATGGTGATGGAGAGGATCCGATTCCTTGCGGACCACGACCTGTCGGAGCTGTCGGTGATGGCCGACTTCGTTCGCTGCCGTCTGGCCCCTCTCCAGCACCGTTGCCGCCCTGCATGGCTCTACTTCGGGCTCCAATATGGTACCAGGTTGCTGAGAGGTCGCAACATGGATACGACCCCGCAGAAGGTGTTTGAAGCAATGTCCAAGGCGTGCGACGACCTGCTGTCGGACGACATCTTCAACCTTCCACAGGCTTGCCCACCGCTTTGCATGGATTGGGACCTTCTGACGAAGGTTCTGAAGGATATGCCAAACTTGGATGTGATTGGTCTTGCGCCGTGGCAGGTTTGTCATGAGAGTCGGGGTCTGGCCATCGTCGACTCTTCGGAGGAGTCCGCACCTTCTTCAGGCTCCGAAGCCTCCAGGGCGGAGGAGATGCCCGCTGCTGTGGGAAAGGCAAGGCACTGGTCCTTGACGTAGGTAAGGGGAAGGCACCGGTCCTCGACGTAGGCAAAGGGAAGGCCCTGGTGGTCGAGGTCATGAAGGAGAAACGCCCTCGGTCGCCACCGAGGGTGCCACCACAGGTGGCCTTCGCTCCAAGTTAGGGTCCACCGACGTGCCCCTCTTCAGTACCTAGCATCGGCGGTTCTTTGGGGGTAGGTTCGGTCCGTCAAGCGGCGGCTCCATCATCATCGGCGGTCGACACGTCATCCAACATCCCCGTCACCTGCGCGGTCCAGGGTGCCATAGGGGACTCTGGCAGCATCACACCAATGGAGTCTCAGGCAAAAAGGCCTCAAGCAGACGTTGTCGGCGTCTTGGGTGGTGGCTCTGTCGGGGTTGGTGGAAGCATACCGGCACAGTGCGACGGCACTGCTGGTGGTTTTGGTAGAGGCCCCGTCGGGATGGCATCGCCTGTTACGCCATCGCCAGAGCCCGCAGCTTCAGGGTCACCGAAAGTGGAGGCTCGTTGGAGCTTCTAGGGACATCAGTAAAGCATTCTTGCCAACGCTTGCTCTACTATCTCGCCTGCCTATGTTGATTGGTCAGGGCTTGATCTTGATTTCCATGGTTACATCAGCTGTTGTGAGGCCCCTACCGTCGGGGTAGTGCCCGGAAGTGCTTTGAAGGCGGTCGAGGATGCTACGGTTGTGCTGGCGGGGCAGCCTGCCAAGCTTGTTCAGGGGAGCGCTACTCCGGCGTTTGTGCCCGACGTTGGTAGTGAAGCATCTCCGATTGCATCTCCAGCTGTCACGCCAGAGGCACCTCTGGTCGTCGTGGTAGAGGCACCTCCAGCCGTCGTGGCAGAGGCCATGTCGGAGCCTACTTTGGGGGTTGGGGGTCCGACTTCCACTGCTGCAGATTCGGCGGACGGCTCTTTGAGCGATGGTGGCCCTACTATGTTAGGTGGCACCACAACTCCTGCTCAGGCTTCGGGGGCAAGATCCCCAGTGTTGGTGGCCTCGCCTTCACCACTACGGGAGGAAGGTGTCCCCGAGATGATCACCTGACGACCTTCCCTGACTTCAGTGCAGCCAGAGCGGCTTTCCGACGTCATGGACTTGACGCAATCCAGCATCCTTCAGGTGCAATCCAACCTCCGTCGGGTGCAGGAGGTTCTTGCCGCAGAGTGGGAGAAGTTGCGTGCTGGGGGCGAGCGCCTCCGAGGCTGGGAGGGTCTCTTGTGCTCCAGGATCACCGAGGCGAAGGCGAAGTACCAAAAGGAGAGCAAGGAACTAGAGGTGAGGCACCGCTTGGTGAGGGCCTCACACGCCTTGACCTAGAAGATTCTGGCCGATGCCAAGGGAGCCAACGGCGTTGCTGACGCCTACCTGCACGCTCTTGCTGTCGGTCGAGAGGCCCTGATTCTCCAAGAAGCCGCCGTTGCTAAGAGGGAGGCTGCTCTCGCCGAATAGAAGGTGGCAGCGCAGGCGATGACGGCCCGGGCTGAGGCCGATCGGGACAGACTGCAGTCCTACCTCGAAGACCTTGAGCTCCGAGAGAGCAATTTGGCGCGGGATCAGGCACAACACCTAGCTGAGCGTCAGGAACTCCTCCTGCACGATCTTGATGTTCAAGCCCGGGAGCAGGCAGCAGAGCGCTACGACCGGGAGCCTGATCTGCGGGAGCATCAGCTGGCTCGGCGTTTGGAAGCCGAGGGTAGGGCGGCGGCGGAGACGGTGGCGTACCATGTCTTGGTGTGCTACCAGAGCCGATATCCTGATCTGCCACTGGAGCCAGTTTTTGAAGGCCCTGTTGAGGAACGCGAGGTGACTGCAGCAGTGGAGGTTAAGGAAGCCGCCAAACATGTCGTAGCGCAGTTCAGTCGGGGTTGAGGCTGGTAGCTTGTTTTTTGTATTCGGGGTTCATCCTTCCTTGTAAAGAATTCCTTAATGAACTCGAATTTGTGTTTTGCTTCTTGCCTTCTCTCTGTTCTTCTCAATTGTTGCTCTGAGTCTTTATCTACGTAAGGATTTGTAGAACCATTGTTGAGCTTGTTGGCTTCTCAGAACCAACAATTTGCACAATTGACATGGCCTAAGTGTCACCCGTTGATTTTCTGCATGTGGATCCCCTTAGAGGACCCTTGGTAGATGTGGTTAGGTTGCTGAGCACATCTACCACTTGATCGCAGAATTTCTTGAACTGGACCCCAGTGGAGTGGGGGTGTTTGGAGTGTCATAGCGCCACCGTTTGTCGAAGCTGGATTCTCCAGCGTCGTCCACCATCATCGCGGAGTCGTCGATGGTAGGCTCCTTGGGAGGCATCAGAGCTGGATGCTCTGGGGTTGTCCACCATCGTTGTGGAGTCGTCGAAGGCAGGCCCCTTGGGAGGTGCTGGAGCTGGATACTCCGGTGTCGTCCACAATCGTCGTAGAGATGTCAATGGTAGACCCCTGGTTTACATGCTATCGCAAGAGAACCCTGTTAGCAACAAGAGTGGGGCATGAGAGTTTACTCACTTATTCGCGCTTGGTGCTATCGTTGACGTTCCTGGACGTCGACGGCAGGCCCCTTGTGAGGTGTCGGAGCTGCATGCTCCGGCATCGTCCACCATCTCCGTGTAGACGTCGACAGTAGGCCCCTGGTTTACAGGCTATCGCAAGGGAACCTTGTTAGCAACAAGAGCGGGGCAGGAGAGTTTACTCACTTATCCGTGCTTGGTGCTGTCGTTGACATTCCTGGACATCGACGGCAGGCCCCTTGTGAGGTGCCAGAGCTAGATGCTCCGGCGCGTACACCATCTCCATGTAGATGTTGACGGCAGGTCCCTTGGGAGGTGCCGGAGCTGGATGCTCCAGCGCGAGCTGTTCTGCACATATGATAGAAACAAGGTGGACTAGTTTGCTTGTTGATTTACCTATAGCTCTCCCTTAGCTCTGTCATGCATTACTGTCCTGGGCTGATTTGCGGGGCCAGGGTAATTCAGTGCATTGGTGCTTCGGGGCCCGGCTCCTGTCGTTCTCAGGGTGTGAGCTTTCTGGCTCTCAGTACTTGGCTGTAGCGCTGGGAGGCAGGGTGTGTACGCTTAGGGTACAGGACCAGGCTAAGCAGTTTACACCCCCTGGACCTCCTGCTCGGCACAGGCCTTTCTTGGGGAACCTTCTGGCGTCACAGGTCCCTAATGACGAGAGGGGCCAGAAGAACCCCTCATACACCGCAGGTACCTCAAGCAGACCTGCCTTCATTAGGACTACATTACTCCTGCATGGGTGAGTTATAGACTGTACAATTGCGCATATAAACTAATACACAATAAACGATTCTTAGTGTGGCATGTTCATAAACTTAATGCATAATTAAATGGACAAAGTTTTTAAGAAGCCTTTAAGTAAAACAATGATTTTTTGATAGGAGTTCATGGGGGGGGAGGTAGGGTGCACAGGCTTAGAGTTCAAAACCAAGCTAAGCTGGCTGCACACTCTGGGCCTGACCCCCCACGGTGCTTGGTTGTACTTAGTCCTGCTCCTAAGCCCTACAAAATCCTTTACACTGTTCTACTAAGACTAGTATTTACAATAGGGGTGCCCACAGATCCATGAGTAGCTACGATGGTTGGCGGGCAACCTTGCTGTCAACAGCTACTTAGAGGGGCGACGAGCGAGCATCCCTATTTCCTGCCTTGACCGCCCGTCTTGCGAGTGGTCTGAGTAGAGCCAGGACTGGGCTTGGTAGCTTTGGCAGAGGTGTCGATGCTGCCAGAGGGCTGCAACTGAGGTGCAGCGGGTGCTCTGCATTTTCGTGAGCTTTGCGGAGGTCGACTTGATCCAGCGCCGGTCGAGACTGGTGCTGGCTCCTCGTGAGTGCTTGGAGCTACTCCAAGGCTAACACTGCAGCGGTGCGATCTCCACGGATCTTGAGGATGCCGGAGGGGTTGGCATTATTAGGACGAGGTAGCCGTAGTGGGCTAGAGCCATGAACTGGTACAGGGCAGGCCTGCCAATGATGGTGTTGAAGGGGAGGCTGACATCATCGACGTCAAAGAGGATGCTCTCTGTCCTGTAGTTGTCAGGTGTCCCGAAGGTTACCCGCAGGTGGATGTTGCCATATGGGATGATGCACCCAGGTACCACCCCCAAAAATGGGCTCGAGGGGGCCATCTTGGACACTGGGATCTGCAGCTGCTCGAAGGCTGCACGACTGAGTAGGTTGAGGCCGGCCTCGCCATCTATCAAGACATAGTGGAGCTTGACATTAGCTATGGTGGGGGATACTAGGAGAGGTAGGACCCCTGCCCCGACCATTTTCTTGGGACAGTTAGAGGCATCAAATATGATCGGCGTCTCGTTCCAGTGGTGGTGCTACGCTGGAGTGGGTACAGGGTCTATCGAAGCCACCGCACGATGAAAGGTCTTGATCGCGATCTAGGACGCGGGATCCCAAGACCCTCCGTGGAGGGTCTTGCGATGCTCGTTGTCACTGCTGGCGTCGGAGTCCTCATCTTGGTGGACCACTTTGATGGCCCGCTCTTGCTTCTAGTACTCCAGCTCCTCGTCATTGTCGACCTTGGGTTCGACCTTCTGCTTGCCCTCCCGTTGGCGGAAGGGGGCGCTGTCCGGACGCTGCTGCGCCCGCTCTTGGTAGCGTTCGGCGCACCTTTTTATCTCCCGTCACTTGCTCGTGGTGTGTTCGCGAGTCTTGTGCATCGGGCAGGGCTTGACGTCTTCATCAGTATCAGGTGGCTGACGAGGGCATTTCTCTGGGCGTGGGGGCTTGCCTCCTCCGGTTGCGGCTGCTGCCGCGACAGTGGATCCATACAGCGGCTTGTTCTGGCCGCCACCCTGGTTCCTGTTCTTCTTTTTGCAACTACCAGGGGTAGCGGCTCCTTCTCCAGTCTGGCCTGCCCCGCCTGCTCTGGGGGTGGGCTGAGTGTGCCAGTCGTGGCCTTCTGCCGCCCTGGCACACCGATCGGCGATGGAGAAGAGCTCGGAGACATCTTGTACGTTGTGCGTAGCTAACTTCTCGAGCATCTTGCGGTCACGCACCCCCTGGCAAAATGCCACTATGACAGAGGCATTTGGGATGTTGGGAATGGAGTTGCGTACCTGGGAGAAACGCTAGATGAATGATTGCAGTGTCTCCTTAGGTTGCTCTCGCACGGCGTGGAGGTCAAGCTCGCTGTCGGGGCACGTGTAGCAGTTGCCAAAGTTTGCCGTGAACTGGCGGCACAACTCATCCCAAGAGGTTATAGACCCCTCGGGAAGGTTCATCAGCCATGATCGGGCTGATCCAGTCAGGGCGACTGGGAAGTAGTTTGCCAGGGTGGTCTAATCTGCTCCTGTAGCAAGGAGCATCGTAGTGTAGATTTGCAGGAACTCCACCGGGTTGATGCTTCCGTGGAATCTCTCCAGGATATGTGGCCGGAACTTGCGTGACCACATTGCAAAGCGGAGGTGCAGAGCCAACGCCGAGCAGCCTCCCACGGGCCTCGTCAGAGGAGCAGATGGGACAACATACCCCAAGGGGGTCCATTGCACGACGTGCGTCACTTGTTGGACTTGCGGTTGTGACACTGGTTGTGCCATGCGTTGCTGCAATGGTACTGGCTGCGTCAAGTACTGCTGCTGCACATCCTACTGCATCGAGTACTGCAGGGGAGCTGTCGAGCCGACATACTCCTGGTCAGGTGGCAGAGGGGTTACCTGTGGCGCACCTTGGACGGAGGACACATTGTGAACAGGGCATTGAGGGCCATATTTGTTGTCGAGGTTGCGCCGCCTCTCTCGCTGCCGCTCAATGATGATACGACCATCCATGTGAGCTTGACGATGGTCAAGCTCAGCCCTGAGATCCTCCATTAGGAGGCGGCCAATGCTCGTAGGCTTCGAGGAGCGGGAGTTGGCGGAGTGACAGTCGATGTACGGCGTGCGTGACAGCGACATGAGGCGCCTTCCCCTATTGGGGGAGTTGATGGCTGTGACGACGAGGTGGTCGATGTCTTGGACCCACTATTGAGCCGCCCCCTGAGAGGCGTTCAGCGACGGTGGGTGGTGGAGGAGAGCTCTAGCCGCCGCCAAAGCGCTCTTCGGGCTCGCCGTTGTGGGTGTTGGTGGAGCCGACTGGGCTGGGGCGTGTCCTGACGTGCCATTTTGGCCACCTGTACCTGCACGGGGTCGAGGCGGATCGGAGAGCGTCGCTCGATTGACGGACGTGGTCACTGGACGACGCCCATGAAAATTGCCTTCTACGGGCCTGATGAACACCATGATGGTGAAAGCGCTACCACTTTTTTGAGAGAAAAAGCCCCTACCTGGTGTGCCAAATGTCGAAGGGTCAATGCAACACTTTTCGCAGAGGTTCTTTGTTCGGCGGGGCTTAGGCCTCAGACTAGTGTTCTAGCGGAAGAGTATGAGACAGTTGTTTTTACGTGGTTCGGGCCACAAGGAGTATAACACCCTACTCTATGGTTGATTGTATTGCTTGGTGACTGTGTATGCGTATGTGTGTGTATTGGGGATTCTGAGTCTTGTTCTTGTAGCGATGGCGGTCTGGGCCTTTTATAGTCAAGGTCGGACGTCTTACAAGTGGGGTCTCGGGGCCCAACAGGTGGTTCTGGGGCGATCTTATCCTAAGAGATCTAAGGCTTCTTCTGTAAGCTTGCTCTGACCGCGGACGTGAGGACTCGCCGTCTTGCCGCCTGGGCTATCAGTAGCCCACGCGTCGTTGCTGATGCTTGCAGGGAATGTCCCATCCAACTCTCTCTAGCGCCTTAAGCTACCCACTTGGCGGAGGGGGATAGACCTGCAACGCCTTCACTGTGATGCAATTAGTTGTAGCGGTACTTGACATTAGGTGTGCGCCGCACCATGCGCCTGAGGAAGCCGCCGATCTTCAAGGCTTGATGGAGACAAGGCGCACTGCCCTCATAACTTCCCCACTATCTGCTCAGGGCAAGTGGAGACCAGACAACTACTGGGGAGCTCTCCGCCATGGTGGAGGCCACACCCGTCTTGTGGGCCACGTGGCAGCTCAGGAGCTCACCTCCGTGGGGGAGGCCAGGTCTCACCCCGTGGGCCACGTGGTAGCTCGGGGTGCCCGCCTTCGCTAGGGAGATCGGGTTTTGACTTCGTGGGCCACGTGGGAGCTTGGGAGCTTACCTCTGTGTGGGAGGCCATGTCTCGCCCCGCGGGCCACATGGCAGCTCGGGTGCTCGCCTCCGCTCGGGAGATCAGGTCTCGCCTTCATGGGCCACGTGGCAGCTTGGGAGCTCACCTCTGGGGAGGAGGTCGGGTCCTGTCCTGCTGGACACGTGGCTGCCTGGGAGCTTGTCGTCAAGGTGGAGTTGGGCTTCCCCTTTTGGATGTCTCGTGGGCACCCGAACTTCCCATCAGAAGCCGGCGGGTCCAGGTTTCTTTAAACACGTGGCGCCCTCAGAACCTGTCCCTGTTGGGCAGCGAGGTACCTAGGCGGCTCTAGCTTGTGTGCGAGGGTACCCGGTATGCTGGGTACCGACAATGACAAACAAATGAGATCCTAATGAATTCATTGAAATGAATGCCGGTCAACAAAGATTGGATATTATGGTGCAACCAAAAAGGTGAAAAATGAGAAGTGAGAAAGGAAGAAGCCCAAATTATCAATGGAAGCGCAAAGTAGACATAATTGCATAGGATGTGTGTGAGAGACACATCCCAAGAGCTCATGTCTTTGCATAGAGGGTAAAGGCTAAAATCAATCTAAGTAATTCACTGAGCACCACACAAGTCCGTTCACTGAGCAGACTAGTTCGTTTAACTTTCTGATGTCACAATTCACTAAGCACCGGACAAGTCCGTTCACTAAGCAAACTAGTCCGTTTAACTTTTTGATATCACAATTCATCGTACAACGGACAAGTCCGAACACGGACCGGACAAGTCTGTTCAACTTTCTAATGTTTCACTCAGACAAGTTGGAAAAACACAATTCACATTGGACCGGACAAGTCCGTCATATGCGGACTAGTCAGATTAACTTTCTGTAATGACCACGGACTAGTCCGGTGAACTCTATGTTCCAATACGAACAAGTCCGGTATACCTCACACAAATTAGGATTTTTAGTGTGCTACACATTCCATGCAAATTTTACACAGCACACCGAACAAGTCCGGTCACAGGAGCAGACTAGTCCGGCCGTCGGGATCCCTAAGGGTAATATTTTTGGAAACACTATAAACAGGTGATCCATGACCCCACGAACACAAGAACCGTACTCTATTGTCAAGAACATAAACCCTAGCACCGCCACTCATCCCAAGAGAACAAAAACACATCTCTCCACACATCTAAAGGCCTAAAGAGTTAAATCTTTTGGGTATCCAGATTTGGGATAGGGAGATCGTCATCTACGCATTGTTGAGCTCTTGGGGTTTGATCTCTTATACACTCGTGTTTTACTTGTAATCTTTTTGAGTGTATTAGATCATCTTTTCTCGTTGTAATTTTGTGGGAGCCCTCAGCGTGTGAGTTTGCCCCACCAACTTGGTGATTACTCCATGATATGGAACTCAAGTCGGTCTTGTGTAGTGACTTGACGAGAGAAAAAGGTTTTAAGAGACTTGGCTATGTTTGGGCTTCCTCAACAAGGAGTAGATTGAGATTGAACCTCGGTAAATTCCTTGTCTCGCGTGTTTGAAATTGCATCTAGGCATCCCTTGTGCGTTTTGGTTGATTTATGACAAACAAATGAGATCCTAACAAAATTGTTGAGATGAGCACATGCTTTAAAGAAATTAGGAAGAAAGCACAAAAAAGAAAGAGAATGAGGATATAAAGAGAAAAGAGCTCAAGAGCTGAAAAGATTAGATCATTGTGTATGGAGTCTGTTAGAGAAACACACCCCAAGAGCTCAAGTTAACAAACAATTTACTCACTACTTAATTCATAGGAAAACCGGACTAGTCCAATATACACTGGACTAGTCCGATATCTCTCTGACTAAGATCGGACTAGTCCCCCCCTTGTGCAGACCAGTCCTCAACACTTCACTCTTGCACAACAAACGAGCAAGTCCGACATCCATCTGACATGTCCGATATCCATCGGACTAGTCCGATAATCTACTGTCTAAAATCGGACAAGTCCTCCAAGTCCAGACTTGTCCTTAGCCGCACATTTTTCACGACACCAGACAAGTCTGATATCCATCGGACTAGTTCGAAAGCTCTCTGACTAAAATCGGACAAGTCCTCCAAGTGCGGACTTGTCCTCAATTATACACGAGGTTCACCACACCGGACTAGGCCGATATGTGTCGAACTAGTCTGAACACTTCCAGTGCCCAGATCGGACTAGTCAGCACATTTACGGACAAGTTCGATATCTCTGAGCACTTAGGGTTTTCCACAAGACGCACACCGGACTAGTCCGGAGTCCACCACAAACTAGTCCGGACATTGCAAACCCTAACGGTAACTTTTGGAAAGACTAGTATAAAAAGAGGTGTACGGCCCTACAATAACATCTCTCGACCCCTACGTCGTCACACCTTCCAAGAGCCAAAAAGACACATCTCTTCACACATTCTAACCCTAGAAAGATCAAATCTTTGAGGATTAGCATTGATCAAAAGGAGAGACTTGTTCCACACGATCTTGAACTTTTGGGTTTGAATCTCTCGCACACTCTTATTGTCTATTGCATATTTTTGGAGTGTGTTTGGTGGTGTTCTTCATTGTAATTTTTGGGGAGCCCTCAACTTGTGAGAAGGCCTTCGTGGTGATTAGTGAAAGAGAATCGGCCTCCGTGGCGATTCGACGAGGGTAGGGTTGGTGAAGACCCGATCCTCCATGGACTCCTCAACGTGGATGTAGGTTTCCTTCGTGGGAATCGAACCACAGGATAAAATTGTATCTTGTGCACTTTTGTTTCATTGTTCATCACATTCTAGGGTTTACTTAATCTTGTGAAACTTACATTAAAAACATTGGAATTAAAGTTGATCCTTGTCATACACTATTTCACTGTTCTAATACATCCAAGTTGCTATTTACTTTCCGCTGCATAGGGTACTAGAAGTGAAATTATCGATTAAACTTGGTCTTTCTAGTCCGCGAATACCGGACTAGTCCGCACAGTACCAGACTAGTCTGATCTGTCTGTATTTGATCAGTTTGCTAAGTGTTTCAGGGTCCGAAAAAAGTTCAAAAAGCCTATTGACCCCCCTCTAGGCTACATTCAATTGGTATCAGAGCAAGGTTCTTCAAAAGAGACTTACTTCTCGAAGAGAAGATCGAGGACGAAAAGAAGAAGGGGAGTAGTCACACTGACTACTCCCGATATCCTTTTAACTATGATCGGTTAAATTCTAACAATAATCATTACTTGTAAATTCCTCTTGGGAAAGCACCTTTCTTTGATGGCAATGATTATTCTATGTGGAGACAAAACATGAAAATGCATCTCATATCTCTTAACCCCAGTTTGTGGAATATAGTGTGTACAAGGATAGATATCCCGGATGATGATGAAGAGCTAAATCCAAGTCAAGAACAAGCTATTCATCGGAACGCTAAAGCTGCAGTTGTTATTACCTCGTCACTAAGCCGAGACGAGTTCACCAAGGTGGATGGACTCAAAACTGCCAAGGAGATATGGGATACTCTATAAACCGCACATGAAGGTGATCGTCATGTACACAAAGCCAAGATTGAAATGATTGAAGGCAAATTGGGAAGATTTTCCATTGAAGAAGATGAGTCACCACAAGATATGTAAAATCGATTGAAGAATCTTATCAACAAAGTCCGAGCATATGGCAACAAGAAGTGGAATGATCACGAGGTCGTAAAGCTAATTCTTAGAACATTCGCCTTGCAATGTGACTCTTTCCTCGATGATTAGACAAAGCCCCCGGTATCGGAAGATGACCCCGGACAAAATTCTTGGCAAGATCATCAACTTTGAAATGATGGAGAAGCAATCCAAGCATGTCAAAGAAATTGCCGATCTTACCTCGACAAAGAATAAAGGAGTTGCTTTGAAGCTAACTTGCAAACCCTAATCAAAAGAAGCTCGAGAAGCTCATGGAGAAGACGACAGTGATGATGAAAGCAGTGACATTGATGAAGAAGACATGATCTTGTTCATGAAGAAGACAAGAAAATGATGAGAAGACGACAAGGTAGTAGCTCGAAGGAAGGAAAACAAAGGGACAAACAAAGACCCAAGATGAGGCGTGCTTGCTATAACTGTGGAGAGTATGACCATTTCATAGTGGACTGTCCACATGAAGAAAATAAGAAGAAGACTAAGGACAACAAGCCTCGGCCAAAGAAAATGTTCAAGAAGAAGAAGAAATTTGGCCAAGCGCACTTAGGGAAGGACAAGGACTCCAATGATGAGTCCTCATCTGAAGGAGAAGAAGAAGAGATGGCCACCATAGCCATCAAGAAGACTTCCAAGAAATCCACTCTCTTCCCAACCATGGGCGCATGGAAAGACACCAACAACACCTGTCTAATGGCAAATGAAGGTAAAAGAAAGTTAACAACTAAATGTTCCTCTTCGCATTATTTTATTAGTGATAGTGATAATTCTAGTGATGATGAAGACATGCTTAGAGGTTTAGACAAGAAAACTGCTGCTAAGATGAAATTTCTAATGGATAAGCTTATTGATAAGGAGGAGCTAATTAATCGTCAAGAACATATGATCATCCTCCGAAAGGAGGAATATCTTAAGATCAAAAAGCTCCTTGAACTTGAAAAGGAGCGAAGCAAAACAGTAGAACTTGAGTTAGCTTCAAGCAAGGAAGCTTGCTTGAAGTTAAACGACTCAACTGCCACCATCAAGAATGAACTTGCCAACTTGACCAAAGTTAACAATATTCTTGAGGTATGTTGGTATTTCTTAAAACCACAGAGTTATCCGCAAGCGCACAGAAATACAGTTGTAGCACTTCCCCTTATAGAGTATTCCCAAGGATATCGAATCCAAAGAACGTGTGTGCTAATCTTTCGAACTAGCTCACCCAAGGACACAAAGTTGTTTGGTAGGCAAGGATCAGAGAGGAATTCAAAGTATTGATCCTAATTCAAGGTAGTTTGCAATAAATGCTTGCTTCGGGCATGGGCTTACTCCTAGCATACTAGGACGACTCCCGCCAAGAGCTTATGGCATAGCCAAACGTGGAGGATTACAAAGGACAGATAGGGCTGTCACCACCTATTGCCTACCTCTTCAATCTGTGGGTCTACGAGATATCCACTGATGATTTATAACCTAAGCACCACGCTTACGTTCTAAATCACTACTCTAGTTGTTTTGAACACAAAGCTACAACTAAAGCCTCTAATGAATTAAAACAGTGAACCCACAAGTAACTACTTCTGCAAACTACTAAGAATAAAAGATCAAACTTGTATTGAATTCACAAAGGCTTACTTGATTGAGTAAAACCTTTGTAGGGGCACAAGTGTAGAAGAGGGACTTGACAAGCCCAAGCCTCCTTCTCCTAGACTCTTCACCACACTCTCCTGCTACTTTGGTAGCCTCTAGGACTACTCTAAACCTTTGGAGTGTAGCACTATTCTCAAATTTTGGTGTGTGTGAGAAGTGAGGTGAGGGGGTCTATTTATAGGTGGCGAAGGGTCAGTTCCCACCACAATTAACACGCAAATCAGTCACCATTGACTCCAGGGAGTCGGGAGGAGCCAACACGTGTCATTTGACCGAGTTTAGCGCCAGGAAGAGGTCGGCCGAACCAGCTCCCCTCGGGGAGTGCTTCCTCCAGGTGGCTTCCAGGTGGGCCCCCTTGATATATATTGGTGCAACACCGTTGGATCTCCTCGTATTCTTCTGTTTGTGGGCCATTTGCTCCATGTGTTGCCATGTGTCATCGCCTGATTCGTTGAAATCCATTTTCATGGATTCATCCATGCATGTTTTGGTATTTTGGGTAATAATTCACCTGCATACAAATAAACACCAACACTTGTGGAATTGGGTTAGTGTATAACCCTACCACTATGTTTTGTGTTTCTTTTATGCACATTATGAGGTGAATTGACGGTCAAAATGTGGTACTTAAGGACCATCAACAAACTCCCCCACACTTAGTTCTTTGCCCTTCCTTGAGTAAAGGCAAGAAGAACTAGAGTGTTGTCATGAATTTGCTATAAGGTAGGAAATAACAATACTAGATATTTCAACTTATACCTAAATTCATGGATCCCCTTTGTGTATGTGGCTACCACATCAAACTTGGGTGTTTGAAAAGTGGAACGGTTAGAATGAAGTTCCCTTAGATCATTCTCTGCTGAAATGATTTGGCAATTGCTATATTTGAAAGTCATAGGAACTTTTGCCCTTCCCTTCTAGATTGGAATCTCTCAAATATCTCAAAGTGTTTGAGTCCTCACCATGGCATGTTTTGCCAATTCTTGTCCCTATAATAAAAGTGGCTATATCTGGAGCTTGGTAGGGGTGAATGTGGCACACATTTGCAATTCATATGTTACTAAGTCAAAAACTTGATCCTATGAGAGACTTATGCAATGAACAAAGTGAAGGGAAAATTCTTGTGCACATGAATGGAATGGAGGGGCGAGGTGATAACTCCCATGAATTTGCTCTCTCTTAAGGATGAAACATGGCTACTTTTTTTTGAGCACTCTTACTCTTTTTCAAGAGTGGAAGCTTTTTCTTTTTCTTGTAGCCATGTCTTCTACTCCTTTTTATTTTTTTAGAGAGGTTTTCATTTGTATTGTATGGAGTTTCTTTTTGGCGGATGGGTAATCGATGGATGCAAACTCTCAATGTGAGAATTTTTGCATGAATGGAGTGCACAAGAGTTTTCAATTCAAAAAGTTCATGCATGTCACTCAATTGGGTCACGGGTTTGACAAAGTTCAATGAAAAGCAAAGTGGCATATGCTTGTGGTTTTCAATGAATGTATCATATGGCCTTGGTGGGTATATAAATTTCCAATGAGAGATTTAGGCAAAGTTCAAGACTTCAAATAGTTACAAATGTCAAAAAGTCAATTTCAAGCAAAAGGATGATTTCTAAAAAACTCATTTACCATATCACACTAGTCAAATACCTAGATGATGTGTTTTTTCTATTGAATTATGGGAATTATAAACAAGGTAATGAATTGAAATATAAAGTATTCAAATTTTCATCTTAAGCAAATCCTTCACTACAAATTTTATTTCAATTTGTTGAGTTGATTAATTTTAGATATGCAATGAAAAATATGAAATCAACTCAAACAACAGGGCAACACGCAACGCATAAAAGTTGGGATAGGAAATCCAAACCGATTTTCTGGAGCGAAACGGAGTCGTATGGAGCAGAAAACAGGTCAGCCGACCACGGGGTTCGGCTGACCTCCTGTTGGCTCTTCTGTGGCTCTGTTTCATCAGGTCGTTTTGCTCATTCGGTCGCGACGTGTTTTGATATGCAACATTAATTTTTCATGTCGGTATTTCGTGACTTGGGGACATGTTTCCCCCACACTTGTTTCCTGAATTCTTTATTCAACAAAATAAACTAAAGGGGGAACTTTACTGGTGTTAGATGAACCGGTAAGTTCACCTAATTGAAATCAAAATATGGGGATGCTTACATTATTTAACCTAGCTTTAGAAAACAAATGTTTTTAAAAAAATTAAAATCCTAAGTAGTAAGCATCCTATGCTGCCGTCGGGTCAATTAAATGGGCCTCATAGATGAAGATTTGGATGGGCCCATTAGTTGGACGTGGAGAACTTAAACAGAATTGAAAGAAATGGCATGGAAATCGATTAGATTTATCATGTCAAATTCTTTTTCTGTATCCTTTTGGGAATCGAGAAATAATTTGAGTCGGTGCCCATTCACTTTGAATAGTTGACCATCATCACCTTGGAGTGTGATTGCTCCATGGGATGAAGTCTCTACTACAGTGAAGGGTCCTTACCATTTACTTCTAAGCTTCTCATGTCCAAAGAGTTTAACCCTAGAGTTAAAGAGTAAAACTTTATCTCCAGGTTTGAACTCTTTCGGCGTAATCCTCTTACCATGCCATCTTTTGGTTCTCTCTTTATAAATTCTGGCACTGTGGTACGCCTTATTTCTCTATTCCTCCAACTCAGAGATTTGCTTCAATCAGTGATTTCCAGCTTCGTTAAGATTCATGTTCCACCGCTTGACGGCCCAATACGCTCTATGTTCCAATTCTACGGGAAGATGGCAAGTCTTCCCATAGATAAGTTGGAAAGGAGACATGCCGATAGGTGTCTTGTAGGCAGTACGATATGCCCACAATGCGTCGGGTAGCTTTTGTTTCCATCTAGTTCCCATTTCCAAGACAGTCTTTTGCAGAATATTCTTAATTTGCTTATTAGATGTTTCTGCTTGACCACTTGTCTGTGGGTGGTATGGGGTAGCAATGTTATGCTGGACTCCAAGTTCCCTTAAAAAGTTCCGGAAGGTCATATCTATGAAATGATACCCTCCATCACTTATGACCATATGGGGAGTTCCAAAGCGTGGGAAAATGATCTCATGGATCATTTTCCTTGCTTGCTTGGAATCAACATTTTTGCATGGCAATGCTTCTACCCATTTTGACACATAATCGACAACAACCAGAATATACTTGCAATCATAAGACCTAGGAAAAGGTTCCATGAAATCAATACCCCATACATCAAATAATTCCACTTGGAGATTGTATGTTAGGGGCATCGCATCGCGAGTAGAGATTCCTCCATGCATCTGGAATTTCCAACATCTGCGAATGAATTCCTTGGTATCTTCATACATTGAAGGCCAATAGAATCCACTCTGCCAGATCTTTGCCTGAGTACGGTAAACACCGTGACCACCGTAGGGGCCAACATGGCATTTCTCTATAATTTTGGTGCCTTCGATTAATGGGACGCACCTTCTAAGAAGGCCATTAGCACATACTCTATAGAGGTAAGGGTCATCCCAAAGGTGTCTACGACTCTCATAAATGAGTTTCTTTTTGTTCTCCTCTGGTGGTACGTATCCCGTGACCATAAGGTTCACGATATCCGCATACCAAGGGTGAGAGTCTGTCACCTTGAGGAGCATATCATCTCGTAGGAAGTCATTGATAGGTATGTCCATGGTGTGTGTGACTTCCATACGTGAAAGATGATCTGCTACTGAATTCTCTACTCCTTTCTTATCTCTTATTTCCAGATCGAATTCTCGGAGTAGAAGAATCCATCGAATTAGCCTGGGTTTAGCATCCTTTTTTGTAAACAGATATTTCAAAGCAGCATGGTCTGTGTAGACTATGACCTTTGTTCCAACCAAATAGGATCTAAACTTGTCGATAGCAAAAACTACTGCTAGGAGCTCTTTCTCAGTTGTGGCATAATTGAGTTGGGCTCCTGTCAGAGTTTTGCTAGCGTAGGCTATTGTGTGATGCTTTTTATCTTTGGTTTGGCCTAAGACCGCACCAACAGCAAAGTCACTGGCATCACACATGATTTCAAATGGCAGCGTCCAATCAGGAGGTTGGATAATTGGAGCTGAGATGAGTGCCTTTTTGAGTATATCAAATGATTTAAGGCATTCATAATCGAAATCAAAGGGAGCTTCTTTAGCTAATAGGTTGGTGAGGGGTCTAGTTATTTTGGAAAAATCCTTGATAAATCGTCGGTAGAACCCCGCATGACCTAAAAAGCTCCGGATTCCCTTAACATTGATAGGAGGTGGAAGTTTTTCAATAACTTCAATTTTAGCTTTGTCCACCTCTATCCCTCTCTTGGACACCAAGTGTCCAAGAATGATGCCTTCCTGGACCATGAAATGGCACTTTTCCCAATTAAGCACAAGGTCCTTCTCCTGGCATCTTTGTAAGACCCTATCTAAATTTTCTAGATAATGATCAAAAGTTTTTCCATAGATAGAGAAATCGTCCATGAAAACTTCCATGATATCCTCGATCATGTCTGAAAATATAGACATCATGCATCTCTGGAAAGAGGCAGGAGCATTACACAGTCCAAAGGACATACGCCGGTAGGCATAGGTCTTGTAAGGACATGTGAACGTGGTCTTACTTTGATCATCAGAATGGATAGGAATTTGATGATATCTCGAATACCCATCAAGGAAACAGAAGTAGGAGTGTTTTGCCAATCGCTCTAACATCTCATCGATGAAGGGCAATGGAAAATGGTCTTTCCTTGTTGCCTTGTTATGTTTTCAGTAGTCAATGCACATCCTCCATCCCATGATGGTCTGTTGAGGAATTAATTCATTCCTCTCGTTTTGAACGACCGTCATGCCTCCCTTCTTAGGCACTACTTGAACTGGACTTACCCATTCACTATGAGGAACATGGTAAATAATCCGGGCATGTAAAAGTTTCAAGACTTCTTTCTTGACAACTTTCTGCATCGCATTATTCAATCGCCTTTGAGGTTCCCTTGAGGGGACACTCTCAGGGCAAATAGGAATACAATGGGTGCATAACGTTGGACTAATTCCCTTGAGATCCTGAAGTGAATATCCAAAAATAGCTCTATGCCTTTCTAACATGGCTATGAGTTTGAGCGTTTCATCATCTAAAAGCTTGTCACTTATGATGACAGGGGCTTCCAAATCGCCATTTAGAAAGGCATAACGTAGGTCTGGAGGTAGAATCTTGAGCTCAACAGAAGGTTTTGGAGAGGGCTCTTCTTTTGGCAATTCAATTTCCTCCTGAAATTCATCCTCCTCTTGGATGAAGTCTTCTTATCCTTCAATTTCAGGGGGTTCTAAAAATTGAAGAGGCCTAACCTCCTCCATTGGCTCATCTTGGATGGGAGATTCTGCAGATGTGTTCTTTGAACGCAGCATAGGTATGAAGAAATTTCTCCCTCCAAGATTGATATTGAGGCTTCCTTCCAAAGGAACTTCCATGAGAAATTTCTCTATGGGAATCCCTATCATGATGTCGAAATCTTGGATTTCGAACACGTGAAAACCTAGGAGAGCCTCAACATCTTTGTGTCTAATAGACACTTGTTGCAGAACCCCACATCCTTCAAGAATGGTTCCGAATGAATCTCGGAAGGATTTGTGTGTTGGTGCCAATGGCACATTGCCAATAATAGCGAGATCACAAGAATCGGAAATGAGATTTGCTCCAACAGTAGGGTTGTATAGGATTATCATTGGTGTCCATCTAATAGAACATAAAATGGTAGCCAAATGTGAGGTCATTCGAAGAATTTCGGGTGAATTCTCAACTTCAGCTGTCCACTCTCTGCTTAGGATAGAGGTCAACTTCTTGACTGTCTGACGGACGAACACCCTGTCAGGTGGTTTAGGTGGAGTTGGTGGCAATGAAGGTTTCCTATAGCAACAATCCTTCGAGGTATTTTCATAATCTTCAGAAAGCTCTTCCTCGAAGTAAAATGGAAACTGTGAGGGTTGAATTTCTTCTACCTTCGTAGTCTCAGGTTCGGGAGCGGATTTCTCTAGCAAGGCTTGGGGTAAACAAGAAATGGGTTCATCCTTGTCTAAGAGTGTATCCTCCGTTCTTGACACGACTTCCTCTTGGGGAGGCTCATTAAGACCCATAATGAAGGAAGAATTTTCTAGAATTCTATCCAGAAGATCCTTGCCTTCTTCCGGAGTCTTATGGAGGAAAGATCCTCGAGACGTAATGTCAAGATATAAGGCATACTCTTTGTTCAATCCCATGAAGAAATGTTGCAAAAGCATTAGATCAGGGATTAACAAATCTGGGCTAGAATTTTTCAAAAGAGAAAATCTGTCCCAAGCTGCACCTATGGATTCCACTCCATCTGCTGGAAGCATAGTACTCCCTTTCGTAAGGAAACAATTCGGGCAATGGGAAAGTAAGCAGGAAGAAATTTGTCTCGTAATTCACTCCAATCACCGTTTGTCTTCCCAACATAGTCGTTGTACTATTGTTTGGCTTTTTCCTTGAGGGAAAAAGGAAACAACTTCCATTTGAGAGTTCCCTGTGTCATACCTTTGATTATAAGGCATGAACACAGTTGTTCGAACTCTCGTAGATGGTGGTAAGGGTTTTCACAATCTGTTCCTGAGAAGGATTGTTTCCGAACCATGGCTATAAAGTCAGGGCGAACTTCATAGATGGTTGAACAAATAGGTTCCGCCGAAGGCGGTGGCTCACAGAAATTGCCCTTCGGAGCAGAGTAAGAAAGAATGGTTGGTTGCTCCATTTATATGGTGGTGGTAAGGTAAGAATAAGAAAGGTAAGATGATAGATAAGGGGGGTATGATACGAGGGTGATCTTGGTTCGAAGATTAACAACAACCATTCCCCGGCAACGACGCCAGAAATGCTTGTTGGTATTTCTTAACACCACAGAGTTATCCGCAAGCGCACGGAAATACCGTTGTAGCACTTCCCCTTAAAGAGTATTCCCAAGGGTATCGAATTCAAAGAACGTGTGTGCTAATCTTTCGAACTAGCTCACCCAAGGACACAAATTTGTTTGGTAGGCAAGGATCAGAGAGGAATTCAAAGTATTGATCCTAATTCAAGGTAGTTTGTAGTAGATGCTTGCTTCGGGCACGAGCTTACTCCTAGCAATACTAGGACGACTCCCGCCAAGAGCATATGGCATAGCCGAACGTGGAGGATTACGAAGGACAGATAGGGCTGTCACCACCTACTGCCTACCTCTTCAATCCGTGGGTCTACGAGATATCCACTGATGATTTATAACCTAAGCACTACGCTTACGTTCTAAATCACTACTCTAGTTGTTTCGAACACAAAGCTACAACTAGAGCCTCTAATGAATTAAAGCAGTGAACCCACAAGTAACTACTTGTGCAAACTACTAAGAATAAAAGATCAAACTTGTATTGAATTCACAAAGGCTTACTTGATTGAGTAAAACTTTTGTAGGGGTACAAGTGTAGAAGAGGGACTTGACAAGCCCAAGCCTCCTTCTCCTAGACTCTTCACCACACTCTCCATCTACTTTGGTAGCCTCTAGGACTACTCTAAACCTTTTGAGTGTAGCACTATTCTCAACTTTTGGTGTGTGTGAGAAGTGAGGTGAGGGGGTCTATTTATAGGTGGATAAGGGTCGGTTCCCACCACAATTAACGCGCGAATCAGTCACCATTGACTCCAGATAGTTGGGAGGATCCAACACGTGTCATTTGACCGAGTTTGGCGCCAGGAAGAGGTCGGTCGAACCCCTGGTTCGGCCGACCTGGTCAAGGCTCCCCTCGGGGAGTGCTTCCTCCAGGTGGCTTCCAGGTGGGCCCTCTTGATATATATGGGTGCAACACCGTTGGATCTCCTCGTATTCTTTTATTTGTGGGCCATTTGATCCATGTGGTGCCACATGTCATCGCCTGAATCGTTGAAATCCATTTTCATGGATTCATCCCTGCATGTTTTGGTATTTTGGGTAATAATTCACCTGCATACAAATAAACACCAACACTTGTGGAATTGGGTTAGTGTATAACCCTACCACTATGTTTTGTGTTTCTTTTATGCACATTATGAGGTGAATTGACGGTCAAAATGTGGTACTTAAGGACCGTCAACAAGGTACAAGTTGAGTCACTCAAGCGAAGTGGCTCTTCATCCTCTTCAAGCTCACCTGCTCAACATATAAAATATAAAACAGTTATTGCTTGCACATGTACTAAAAATGACACTAACTTGAAGGAAAAGCCAACATTGACAAAGGAGAAGCAACCTTCCCACAGTGGCGTATTTGACAAGGAGAAGGCCAAGTATGCACGTAGTGCATACTCGGTCACAATACCTCCTAATGTCAAATATGACATTGGGTATTCTTATGGTGAAAAGAAAAATGCTAGAAGCCACAAGAATACCAAGGAATGCATAGCCTTTGTCAAGGAAAACACCTCTCAAGGTAGAAAACTTAATAATGTTGATAAGTTTAACATTGTGAACTCATATGAACAACAAGTTTTATTTAGAACATTTGATGCTTCATATGTACTTATGAAAAGTAGTATTGGTAGATTTTATGCTAAATATGTTGCACCACGCCATGGGAACACCAAGTCTCATGTGCGGGTGCCCAAATCACTTGTGACTAACCTCGAAGGACCCAAGCAAGCTTGAGTACCTAAGACCAAGGCATAATTTGTCTTTTGCAGACATATTCATCTGGTGGAGCTAAATGTGTGCTATATAGTGGATGCACCAATCACATGACCGAAGAAAGAAGAATGTTCGTGGAATATGAAGAAAATGAAGATTCAAGTGAAGGCATTTACTTTGATGATAATAGTCAAGGAAGAGTGATTGGTACCGGTAAAATTGCAATTTCATCAAAACATACTCTTTCTCATGTTTTACACATTGACTCCTTGGATTATAACCTTTTGTCCATATCTCAGTTATGTGACAAAGATTATAATTGTTTATTCACTAATGAGGGTGTGACCGTCTCTAGAAGGAGTGATAACTCAGTTGCATTCAAGGGCGTGTCAAAGGGAAAACTTTATCTAGTTGACTTCAACAAAGATAAAGCCAAACTTGACACATGCTTGACTGCAAAGACCAACATGGGTTGGTTGTGGCATAGACGGCTAGCACATGTTGGTATGAGGAATCCTCAAAAACTCCTTAAAGGCGATCACATCCGAGGTTTAAAGGATGTTATTTTTGAGAAAGACAGGTCTTGTAGCGCGCGCCAAGCCGGGAAGCAAGTAGGAGCACCCCATCCCGCGAAGAATGTCATGACTACAACAAGACCGCTCGAGCTCCTTCACATGGACCTATTTAGTACAATTGCTTACATAAGCATCGGCAGTAACAAATACGGTTTAGTCATTGTTGATGGTTTTTCTCGCTTCACGTGGGTTTTCTTTTTGCATGATAAGACATATACTCAAGGAATCATCAAAAAAGTTCATCAAACATGCTCAAAATGAATTCTCATTGAAGATCAAGAACATACGAAGTGACAATGGAACGGAGTTCAAGAATACCCAAGTTGAGGAGTATCTAGACGAAGAAGGGGTAGATCACGAGTTTTTAGCACCATATTCTCCTCAACAAAATGGAGTAGCCAAAAGGAAGAACCGAACCCTCATTGAGATGACGAGGACAATGGTCAATGAATACAATACTTCAGACCGATTTTGGGCCGAAGCAATTAGCACTGCTTGTCACGCCATAAACCGACTCTATCTTCATTAGTTGCTCAAGAAAACTTCATATGAACTACTCACGGGTAACAGGCCAAATATTTCATATTTTCGAGTCTTTCGTTCTAAAGGTTATATTTTGAGCAAGAAGCCTAGGACTTCAAAGTTCACTTCGAAGTCCGATGAAGATTTCTCACTTGGCTATGATTCGAACTCCTACAACTATCGTGTATTCAACAAGGCCTCCGAACATGTTGAAGTAGCACGTGACGTGGTGTTCGATGAAACTAACGACTCTCAAGAAGAGCAAGTTGATCAATGTGTGCTATATCAAGAAGAAGCTCCATGTCAAGCATTGAGAATAATGGCATTGGGCAATGTTCGACCACAAGTGCCACCTCCAAATGCAAATGCAGAAGATGAACCACAAGTGGAGGAAAATGATCAAGGGGGAGTTTTCACACAAGATCAACCTCAAGAAGACCAAGGTGATCAACACATCAATGAAAGCAACCATCCAAGGGGAGAAAAAGATGGTGACCATGAATATTCAAGATCACAAGTGCCCCATCCAAGAGTACATCAATGCATCCAAAGAGATCACCCTGTCAACAACATAATCGGTGACATCCAAAAGGGAGTAACAACACGATCTCGTATAGCTAATTGCTGTGAACATTACTCTTTTGTATCCTCTTTGGAACCACACAGGGTTGAAGATGCATTAAAGGATCCGTATTGGGTGGTGGCGATGCAAGAAGAATTGAACAACTTCAAAAAGGAACGATGTGTGGGAACTTGTTGAAAGACCCATGTTCAATGTCGTTGGCACTAAATGGGTCTTCCGCAACAAGCAAGACGAACACGGGGTGGTGACAAGGAACAAAGGACGAGTTGTGGCCAAAGGGTATTCACAAGTTGAAGGTTTGGATTTCGACGAGACTTTTGCTCCAGTAGCTAGGCTTGAATCGATTCGTATATTACTTGCATATGCTACTCACCATGATTTCAAGCTTTATCTATAACACCCTCATTTTCATGCATCATGCCTTGCATACATTCATATACATGTTTAACATTAACCCACATAAAGAGGAACGAGGTTAAACTTGATTTGGAGCAAAACCGCACTTAAATGCAGGAAAGTGCAAACTAGTCCGATTTTACTGAGGACTAGTCCGCTTTCTCTCTAACTAAAAACGGACTTGTCCATTTTTGCTGCGGACTAGTCCGATTTTGCCTCTGGAAACTTTCAGACTTGTCCGAATTTGTGCGGACTAGTCCGATATTCCAAGAATCCTTGAAAATTTGCTAAGTCCCTGGACTTTTCCGGACTAGTCCGGTGTTCCAGCGGACTTGTCCGTTTTCCTCTCTGATTAAAGTCGGACTTGCCCGATTTTTTGCCAGACTTGTCCGATTTTCTCTCTGAACAACTTCGGACTAGTCCGGTCCTTTTCGGACTTGTCCGATATTTCGCGACCCCAAATTGATCTTTTGTTTTACGACTTGTTTCTTGGGTTTCACGTTAAGTGGACCTAGGGACATCGTGCCTAACTCTTTTAGAGCCCATGTGGGACTCTAAACCGGCCTCTACTCCTCTCAAACTCAAAATCCATCTAACCCTATCCTCCACCTCTATATAAACAACCCCACCCCTTGGCTTGACATCTATTTGCCACTTTTCCACCCCACCCAAACCCTATTTCGTGGAGAGCCACCATCAAGGAGGGAGGAGGAGATCCCAAGCAAGAAGAACAGGTGGAAACGAAAGAGGATCAAGATCTCCACCAAGTTTCGTCCTTCATCACCAATTCACCTCCAAGTTCATCACCAACCCTAGATCATCAAGATCCAAGTGTTACCTCCAAGTTTCTTGATTCATTGGAGTTCTAAACACCTGGTATACCTTCTATTCTCTTTTCCTTTCGTGAATTCAACCCCTAATCTCCAAATTTACGTCGATCTAGAAAACCCTAGTTCGCTAGTTCTACGAAGTGCGGACTAGTCTGACCTTCTGCGGACTAGTCCGATTCTGCTGACTAAATTGTGTCGAATTGATTCTAAAAGTAGACCTAATCAAATCCAAACCTGTATCAACTTATTAAAATCTATTAGAACTAGATAGTGATCATTGAAAGCAATCTATTAACAAGTTCTACCTTGCATTTACATCAATCATGCATGTCATGTCATATTGAGTAATATTTGTGCACTCTTTGATTGTGTTTCTTGTCTTGTATGTTTATTGTGTGGATTAGACGGATTTGCGCTAGAGAGTGCCGCGGAGGATCTACAACACCAAGAGTTTGAAGGCTTTGACCCTAATCAACCGCAAGAGCAAGGCAAGTGTCCTTGAAGCATATTGATCCTGTTTTAAAATAAATGTTTTGTTTGCAAAACTGCATGCTGTGTCAATTTGATGGGAAATCCTATGGTAGGAAGTTTACTAGATTTGTTTGACCACCCTTGTCACCTGGAATTATGGTAGAGAGTCGGGATGGACTTTTTACCTTTTTGCTTCGCTTAATTAATTAGGATGGGAAACCAATACTACACATTAATGATGCATTTATGAGATTATGATTAACATGAACTGGTTAATGTAATGTGGTAATGGGTGATCTAAGCAAGCCTGGTATGTGGATGGGTTGGATGATATGGTGGTTGCTTGCTTTAGATCTAAGGACCAGTTCATGCAAGAATAAGCCAGGACTACAGTGCCACTACGATGCCAATTATGGGGGCGGCATATCTGATTAATCAGGGCTTTGCCAGTGCTATTTGGACCATTATGGATGCTCGGGGAAGGTTTAGTCGGATTGGGTTTGTTGATGATTGGTGGGACTACCCTGGGATCCGAATGGCTCAAGAGGGGGCCCTTGGTTGAAGATGTGCTCTGTGGGAGACATCGCCACCGATGAAACCTCAGTGGGGTCTAAATAGGCTAGTAATCCCTTTGTAAAGGCTATTTTGTGATCTCTTGGCCATACACCAAAGGAAGTGTAATTGGCATAAGGGATGTTCTTTAGTCGCCGACGGGTGATGAAATCACAAACACGTGGGTAAAGCATTACAAACTCTGCAGAGTCAAATAAAACTATCATGATAGCCGTGCTCCCGGTTATGAGCACCTGGACAACTTCCATGATTAGAGGGAAATTGGGATGATATTTGGGATGGTTATGGTTGGTATTATGGTTATGGATGGTTATGAATTGAATTCTGGTATTGAATATGGATATTGGTATATGGATGATGGATATGGAATATGGACTGGTATTATGATTATTATATGGCTTATGATGGGTTTATTTCACATACATATAATATATTGCTTTTCAAATGTTTTAATGTACTTTTCAGCACTTAACCATTATTATTGTCATCATTTGAATCAGCCACATGTCATACTTTCCACACTTGCTGAGTACGACATGTACTCACTCTTGCAATCCCCCCCAATAGTTGCAGGTCAGGATTGGGAGTTTAATGGCGATAATGCGGAGTTCTAGGCCGTGTCTACCGTCAGCTTTGCCTGTGGTGTTGCATGGAGCAGCACTACCCTATCGCTTATGTTGCCTAGCTGTTTAGTTTGCTTATTTAGTTTATTTCCTCTGCATTAGTTGAACTTGTCATTAATATTCATTAGAGCTTGTACTCGAGGATATTATGGTTTGTTTAATAAAATTTGGTTAATTAATCTTGTTCTGTGGTAATTTTCTGTGTACTCTTTTGTGAATGCACTCGTGTATGTGTGTTCAACATCGTGGGCACATATACGCGTTCACTTGGTTCATTTTTGGAACCGGGTGTCACATTGTCAAATGGATGTGAAAAGCGCATTCCTCAATGGACCGATCAAGGAGGAGGTGTACGTGGAGCAACCCCCCGAGTTTGAAGATCAAAAGTTCCCCGACCATGTATACAAACTGCGTAAGGCTCTCTATGGCCTCGAACAAGCTCCTAGAGCTTGGTATGAGTGCCTTAGAGATTTTTTTATTGAAAATGGTTTTAGGATTGTAAAGATGATTACACCTTGTTTACTAAGCATTTTGATAATGATATATTCATTTGCCAAATCTATGTTGATGATATTATATTTGGTTCAACTAACAAATATTTTTGTCAAGAGTTTAGTAAGATTATGACAGATAGATTTGAGATGTCCATGATGGGAGAGTTGAGATACTTTTTGGGATTTCAAGTGAAGAAACAAAAGGAAGGGACGTTCATAAGCCAAACAAAGTACACTCAAGACATTCTCAAGAAATTTGGCATGTACAAAGCAAAGCCCATAAAGACTTCCATGGCGACAAATGGACACTTAGATATCAATGAAGACAAACCAAACATGGATCAAAAGGTATATCGCTCCATGATTGGCTCCTTACTTTATTTATGTGCATCTAGGCCTGATATCATGTTGAGTGTATCTTTGTGTGCAAGATTTCAAGCCAATCCTAAGAAATATCATTTGGCAGCCGTAAAAAAGATCTTACGATATTTAGTTCATACACCCAACCTAGGCCTTTGGTATCCTAAAGGTTCAAAATTCAATCTCATTGGATACTCCGATGCTGATTATGCCGGATGCAAGGTAGATAGAAAAAGTACCTCGGTACTTGCCAATTCTTAGGTAGATCTCTAGTTTCTTGGTCCTCCAAGAAACAAAATTCCATTGCCTTATCCACGATCGAAGCGAAGTATGTTGTAGCCGGGAGTTGTTGTGCACAACTCCTTTGGATGCGACAAACTCTAAGGGATTACAATTACAATATGAGTTGTATTCCACTCCTTTGTGTCAATGAGAGTGCCATTAAAATTGCCCAAAATCCTGTTGAGCACTCTAGAACCAAACACTTAGACATCCGACATAATTTTTTGAGAGATCACTCAATAAAAGGAGACATAGCCATTTCCCATGTCAACACTGAAAAACAACTAGCCGATACCAAGCCACTTGATGAAAAATGCTTTTGTGAGCTCTAAAATGAACTAAATATCCTTGATGCTCGGAACATGGCTTGAAAACTTGCATACCTGTATCCATCTTCAAAATCATGATGATTGTGTTGAAAAATCATCTCTCTCTATTTTTTCCTGAAAAACTATGTTAACTACTTGATCTTGGTGAATTATGGTCATAGCTTAATTGTTGTATGATTACTGATCATATTCATCAACAATATTTGTGTGTTTTTGCCCCTATTTTCTTTTTAAGCACCTTCGAATATATACGAAGGGTCTATAGTATTCTGTCCAGGTGACCACAAATTAGTTCGTGGTTACCCCTGACTAGTCCGCACATTGCAGACTAGTCCGCAGAGTGTCCGCTAGACCGGACTAGTCCGGTCAGACCACATACTAGTCCAATTTTTCGACTCCATAACCCTAGGGCCGGCACAACCCTAACCTCCTTCCTCCTCACAACTCCTCTCACGTTCTCTCTCCTCACTCAAGTGCTCCAAAGGCGATTTGGCATGTTCTCCATCAAATCCACTCAAGTTTTGATGGGATTTGATCTCCATTACAAGGGGATCAAAGACCACGAACTTATCCGCATCAAAACTCCTTCAACGCCGCAAAACGAAAGATTTGGTAAAATTTTTCTTCAAACCCAGAACCTTTGATTTTCCTTGTTTTCGTTCAAATAGCCTAGTTCTTCCTGTCAATACATGCTCCCTTGTAGTAGTACAACTACATTGCTCCGTTTTTGAATTGAGAAACTCCATTATCCTGTTAGTTAGGGTTCAAGAAGCTGAATATCGGACTAGTCCATTATCGGTGCGGACAAGTCCGATACCCCGGACTAGTCTGCACTGAGCAACGGACAAGTCTGATGTTAGCTGAACAAAACCTTAATCTTCTTCAACTCAGTGACTTTTCTTGCTACCAATCCTTATCTATGTCATGTATAACCTTCTTGTCAGGACAATGTCGTTCTCAAATGATGATATCTCCGACTTTGAGGCCGAATTGGATCAAGAAGTGTTGCCTCGAATGTCGGATTCTCGCTCCAACAAAAGACAAGAGCGTGCTGCCGAGCCTTCATCCACCCCACCTAGGGTGCGGCGAAAGGTTCTGGCCAAGAAGCCAGCTTCAAAAGCGAAGGATGTGGTTGGCCCTAGTTCAGCGGCTCCACGCCAAACTAAGGGAAAAGGCAAAGGAATTGCCTCTGACCCGATTGGCCCCTCGAGATGACTGCTCCAAGACAGGGAAATAGGGACCCCTCGGAAGAAAAGTTCAATGGCAAAGGGAGTGATGTGGCTTGGAAACTGAGGAAGATTGATGCCTATAGCAATGGAAACAAGGCAGTTGATCCTAGATTCTGGAGCAACATCCACGCGGACTACTACAGTACCATGTACCTTCAGATGAAGACTCCAGTGGTTTGCATCCAATGGATTGACTGGACACACTTTGAGAGAAAGAGCTGTCAAGCCTTTGATCAAGTGATAGAGGTTGTGGAGAGACATGGCCTCAAGGACTTGTTTGCTTTTCGATATAACTGAAATGATGAGGTCATAGCACAGTTCTTTGCAACCTGCTACTTTGCCAGTGATGAAGAAGAGAGAGTGACTTGGATGACACATGGATCCAAGTACACTGTTACTTATGATGAGTTTGCTAGGCTGCTGCATCTTAAGGACACCGACATCAATGAAGTAATTATTCACAATATTGGTGTTTTGGAGAAGGACAAGATGTACTTTATCTATGATACTCGCCTCAAGTACAATCCTCCCTCAACCAAGAATATGAAGCCTTTATTCCTGGTTCTCAATAGAGTGCTCCGGAAGACAATTGCTCCAAAGGATGGAGATGCCGGCAGTGTCCAAGGTTACTTAAGAACCTTGATGAAAGTGATTAGCAAGAAGAGAAAGTTTGACATCTTTGACTACATCTGGAATGATATGGTGAACATCTCCTGCACCCCCAACCGTTCCTGTGGTTATGCACCGTACATCATGTTCATGATAGAGAAGGTCACGCGAATTGAGTTTGTGAAAGATGTCGAGCATAACGCTCTAAGGCCTCCGAAGCCTCCTCAACCCACTCTCCCAACTGCTACCTCACCTGCATCATCTGAAGAACATCTAGAGAGAGCTCAAGGAGAGGCCAGAACTCCATCAAGCTCAAGGGCCCCTCCTTCTAACAAAGGATCAGCCAGTGGGATCATGAAGTACCTAGCTTCTATTTTTGGCTCTTGCCGGAAAGCTGATGCGAAGCTCTACAAGTTGAACAAGGCAAGGAAAGAGGACATGAGGTACATGAAGGAAAATGTCAAAGCCATATGTCAAAAGCTGGAGATTGAGCCTGTGTAACACCCTCATTTTCATGCATCATGCCCTACATGCACTCATATACATGTTTAACATTAGCCCACAACAAGAGGAATGAGTTTAAAATCGATTCGGAGCATTTAAAATTGATTTGGAGCAAAACCGCACTTAAAACGCAGGAAAGTGCGGACTAGTCCGATTTTACTGAGGACTAGTCCGATTTCTCTCTGACTAAAAACGGACTTGTCCGTTTTTGCTGCGGACTAGTCCGATTTTGGCTCTGGAAACTTTCGGACTTGTCCGATTTTGTGCGGACTAGTCCGATATTCCATGAATACTTGAAAATTTGCTAAGTCCCTGGACTTTTACGGACTAGTCCGGTGTTCCAGCGGACTTGTCCGTTTTCCTTTCTGACTAAGATCGTACTTGTCCGATTTTTGGCCAGACTTGTCCGATTTTCTCTCTGGACGACTTCGGACTAGTCCGGTCCTGTTCGGACTTGTCCGATATTTCGTGACTCCGAGATTGACCTTTTGTTTTACGACTTGTTTCTTGGGTTTCACGTAAAGTGGGCCTAGGGACGTCGTGCCCAACTCTTTTAGAGCCCATGTGGGACTCTAAACCGTCCTCTACTCATCCCAAAACTCGAGATCCATCTAACCCTAGCCTCCACCTCTATATAAACAACCCCACCCCTTGGTTTGACATCTATTTGCCACTTTTCCACCCACCCAAACCCTAGTTCGTGGGGAGCCACCATCAAGGAGGGAGGAGAAGATCCCAAACAAGAAGAAGAAGAGGAGGAAACGAAGGAGGATCAAGATCTCCACCAAGTTTCGTCCTTCACCACCAATTCTTCTCCAAGTTCATCACCAACCCTAGATCATCAAGATCCAAGTGTTACCTCCAAGTTTCTTGGTTCATTGGAGTTCTAAACACCTGGTATACCTTCTATTCTCTTTTCCTTACATGAATTCAACCCCTAATCTCTAAATTCACGTCGATCTAGAAAACCCTAATCCGCTGATCTCGCAGAGTGCGGACTTGTCCGGTCCCAAGCGGACTAGTCCGATCTTTCTGGTTAAATTGTGTTGAGTTAATTCTAAAATTTTATCTAATCAACTCCAAACCTGTATAAACTGGTTAAAATCTATCAGAGCTAGTTAGTGATCATTAAAAGCAATCTAGTAACGAGTTCTACCTTGCATTTGCATTAATCATGCATGTCATGTCATATTGAGTAATATTTGTGCACTCTTTGATTGTGTTTCTTGTCTTGTATGTTTATTGTGTGGATTAGACGGATTTGCGCTAGAAAGTGCCGCAGAGGATCTACAACATCAGGAGTTTGAAGGCTTTGACCCTAATCAACAGCAAGAGCAAGGCAAGTGTCCTTGAAGCATATTGATCCTGTTTTTAAAATAAATGTTTTGTTTGCAAAACTGCATGCTGTGTCAATTTGATGGGAATCCTATGGTAGGAAGTTTACTAGACTTGCTAAACTACCCTTGTCACCTGGAATTTATGGTAGAGAGAGTCGGGAAGGGTTTTTACCTTTTTGCTTCGCTTAATCAACTGGGATGGGAAACAACTATATCACTCAATTTAATTATGCGTGGATGAGACTATGATTAACATGAACTGGTTAAACATGGTATGGTAATGGATGATCTAAGCAAGCCTGGTATGTGGATGGGTTGGATGTTATGGTGGTTTGCTTGCTTTAGATCTAAGGACCGGTTCATGCGAGAATAAGCCAGGACTACAGTGCCACCACGAGGCCAAGTATGGGTGCGGCGTAGCTAATTAATTAGGGCTTTGCTAGTGCTGTTTGGACCATTGTGGATGCTCGGGGAAGGGGTAGTCGGATTGGGTTTGTTGATGATTGGTGGGACTACCCTGGGATCCGAATGGCTCAAGAGGGGGCCCTTGGTTGAAGATGTGCTCTGCGGGAGACATCGCCACCGGTGAAACCTCAGTGGGGTCTAAATAGGCTAGTAATCCCTTTGTAAAGGCTATTTTGTGATCTCTTGGCCACACACCAACGGAAGTGTGTAATGTGACCGACGGGTCATGGGCATAAGGGAGGTTCTTAGTCGCCAAAGGGTGATGAAATCACAAACACGTGGGTAAAGAGGTACAAACTCTGCAGAGTTAACTAAAACTATCATGATAGCCGTGCTCCCGGTTATGAGCACCTGGACAACTTCCATGATTAGAGGCAATTTGGGATTTGGGATGGTTATGGTTTCATAATGGTTATGGTTTGGTAATGGTTATGGATTAATCTCTGGTAATGAATATGGTTATTGACAATGGTGAAATCTGGAATTATTGATGATGGTAATGAATTCAGTTTGGTATTATGGTATTATTCGTGATTATGATGGGATTACTTCACATACATATAATATATTGCTTTTCAAATGTTTTAATGTACTTTTCAGCACTTTACCATTATTATTGTCGTCATTTGAATCAGCCACATGTCATACTTTCCACACTTGCTGAGTACGACATGTACTCACTCTTGCAATCCCCCACCCCAACAGTTGCAGGTCAGGACTGGGATTTTAATGGCGATAATGCGGAGTTCTAGGCCGTGTCTACCGTCAGCTTTGCCTGTGGTGTTGATTGGTGTTGCGCATACATACCCTGTCGCTTATGCTGCATAGTTGCTTAGTTTGCTTAGTTGTTTAATTAGTTTATTTCCGCTGCATTAGTTGAACTTGTCATTAATATTCATTAGAGCTTGTATTCGAGGATTTAATGAATTGTGTAATAAGAGTACTTATTTAATAATTTGAGCTGTGGTAATTTTCTGTATACTCTTTTGTGATTGCACTCGTGTATGTGTGATGAACATCCTGGGCACACATATGCGTTAGCTTGGTTCATTTTCGGAACCGGGCGTCACAGATTGGTATCAGAGCCACAGGTTGACCGTAGGATGCAGCCTAGATAGAATGGACACTTTAGAGCACATAGGAGCACTCAGGAATCGATGTGTTTTTGCTTGGAGTGCTGCTTGCTATATATATTGGTTGCTTGTGTGCTTAATAGAGGATTTTGGGATGCTTTAGCATTGCCATGTCCACATAGGCTAGTGTAGCTAGCTGTTTAGTTTCATATCCCTTGATGCATATAGTTGGGGCGTTTTCTAATTCTTACCTACTGCTTTTCTTCAGATGGTGAGGACTCGCAACCAGAGGGATGGCAATGTTGAAGAGGAGAACAATGGAGTACCTCAGAATAACAATGGGCAAGGATCTACTCAGGGAGCTATCAACATCGAGCAGCTTTTGGCCATGCAAAACCAGCTCATGCAGACCATGATACAGACTATGGGACAGCTGCAGGCTGGCAATATTAACAATCAGCCCCACATGCCTCCACCGCCACCCCCACCTCCTCATAACCGATTGGGAAAGTTTATGAGGACTAGGCCGCCAACCTTTGCTCAAGCCGCAGACCCTATGGATGCTGATGATTGGCTCAAGTCCGTGGAGAAGAAGCTAGCCATTGTCCAATGCAGTGACCGGGAGAAGGTGCTATTTGCTTCTCATCAACTCGTTGGAGCAGCTGCAGATTGGTGGGATTCTTATTGCAGTACTCATGAGAATCAAGAGAGAATTACTTGGGCCGAATTCAAGGAAAATTTTCGTTCTCATTATGTGCCGGAAGGTGTTATGCTCTTGAAGAGGCAAGAATTTGAGAACTTGAGACAAGGAAAAACAAGCGTGAGTGAATATCTCAATAAGTTCACTCAACTCTCAAGATATGCGCCTGAGGATGTTAGTCGGGACAGCCGGAAGCAATACTTGTTCATGAGGGGATTGAACAATACGATCCAAGTACAATTGCTCAACTGTGATTATGTCAATTTCCAGAAGCTTGTGGACAAAGCAATTGTGGTTGAGAACAAGATCCGTGAGATGGAGCAAGAAATCAAGAGGAAGGCGCCATATCAAGGACAGCAACAAGGAAGTAATGTGCGCCCTCGCTTTGCGCCGCCCAATGCGCCTCATTACAGCTCCTCTATTCCTGCTCAGCGCCCTGGTTATGCACCGCGCCCAACTCAGTTTGTGCAGCAGCGCCCTGTTATGCAAGCACCTAGGCCTCCGACGCCTTATGCACCTCGTGCAGATTTTCCTGGAGCCAATGTTCAAAACCAAGCTCGTCCCAATAATTCTGGTGGAGTTAAGAAGTGTTATACTTGTGGAGAAGCTGGACACTTTGCGAATCAATGTCCCAAGTCGGGCCTTGGTCAAGGAAGCAATGCATCGAGGCAAAACCCAAGACCTAATGGAGGACAGCCACAAGGAAGCCGTGGACAGCAGAACTTTGCTCGTGGCAACGTGAACCATGTCTCTACGGAGGATGCTCAACAAGCGGATGACGTGGTCATTGGTATGTTTCTCGCCAACTCCAACCCCGCGACTATGTTATTTGATTCTGGAGCATCGCATTCATTCATTGCATCGAAGTATGTTGCCAAGTATAGTTTGCCTATCTCTCATATGAAGTTTACTCTGTTGGTTAAGTCTCCTGGAGGAGAGATGAGGACAAATATAGTATGTCCAAAAGTAAGCCTTAGAATAAGGGGGGTAGACTTCTCCGCCAACCTCATTGTTTTAGATTCTCAAGGGTTGGATATTATACTTGGTATGGACTGGTTGAGGAAGCACAATGGAGTTATTGAATGTGCCACAAAGACGGTGAAGTTGACTAATGAAGAAGGGATCACCGTAGAATTTGAAGCAACCCAACATGCACCGAAGCAATTAGAGCTGAATCATATGGACGGTGTCGCAATTGAGGAGATTCCGGTGGTGTGTGAATTTTTGGATGTGTTTCCGGATGAGTTGCCAGGTATGCCACCCGATCGAGACATTGAGTTTGTTATTGATTTAATACCTGGAACTGCACCTATAGCTAAGAGGCCGTATAGGATGCCTCCTATGGAATTAGCGGAGCTCAAGAAACAAATTCAAGAGCAATTAGAGAAGGGTTTTATTCGCCCTAGCTCTTCACCTTGGGGAGCGCCCGTTCTATTCATGGACAAGAAGGACGGATCCCAAAGGATGTGCGTGGATTACCGAGCTCTCAACGAGGTAACAATCAAGAACAAGTACACCTTGCCCCGTATAGAGGATTTGTTTGATCAGATGAAAGGTGCCTGTGTGTTTTCCAAGGTTGATTTAAGGTCAGGTTACTTTCAAATGAAGATTAGACCATCGGACATACCCAAGACAGCTTTTAGGACACGGTATGGATCTTATGAGTACACCGTGATGTCTTTTGGATTGACAAATGCGCCTGCTTACTTTATGTACCTCATGAATAAGGTCTTCATGGAGTACTTAGATAAGTTCGTTGTGGTGTTTATTGATGATATCATGATCTACTCGAAGGATGAGAAGGAACATGAGGAACACTTGAGGCTTACGTTGCAGAAATTGAGGGAGCATCAATTGTATGCCAAGTTCAGTAAATGTCAATTCTGGTTACGGGAAGTTTCCTTCTTAGGCCATATAATTTCCGGAGGAGGAGTATCGGTCGACCCCGGTAAAGTGAGGGATGTGTTGAAGTGGGAACCACCGCAAAACGTCAAGGAAATAAGGAGTTTTCTTGGTATGGCTGGATATTACCGTCGGTTTATCAAGGATTTTTCCAAGATAGCCAAGCCTATGACGGAGTTGCTAATGAAGGGAAAGGCATTCCAATGGACTCAAGCTTGTCAAGAGAGCTTTGAGGAGTTGAAGAAGCGGTTGACAACAGCCCCAGTTTTGGTATTGCCGGATGTAAGCAAGAGTTTTGACATTTATTGCGATGCATCAAGACAAGGGCTTGGATGTGTATTGATGCAAGAAGGTCAAGTGGTCGCCTATGCGTCAAGGCAATTGAAGAAACATGAGCAGAATTACCCAACACATGATTTAGAACTTGCAGCCGTGGTACATGCATTGAAGATTTGGAGACACTATATTCTTGGACATAGGTGTGAAATTTACACGGATCACAAGAGTTTGAAGTATATTTTCACACAAACGGATCTGAACTTGAGGCAACGAAGATGGTTGGAGCTCATCAAAGATTATGATTTGGGGATCAACTATCATTCGGGAAAAGCCAATGTAGTGGCCGATGCTTTGAGTAGAAAGGGAGTAAGCCATCAACTTACAGTTCGAGAGTTACCGTCCGAGTTATGCAAGGAGTTTGAGCGGTTGAACCTTGGGTTTGTAAATGAGATGGAGATGATGGAGTTAAACCCAACCTTGGAGCAAGAAATTCGAGAAGCACAAACCACGGATGAGGAGATCAAGGAAATCAAGGAAAGAATCAAAGAAGGAAGAGAATTCAGATTTGATGAAGACGAACATGGTACCTTATGGCTTGGAAAGAGAATCGTTGTGCCTAATGTAAAGCATATTCGGGAGACTATATTAAAGGAGGCACATGACTCGCCTTACTCGATTCACCCCGGTTGTACGAAGATGTACAAAGACTTGAAGACTTGCTATTGGTGGAATAGCATGAAGAAGGACATAGCTGAATACGTAGCACTGTGTGATGTGTGCCAACGAGTCAAGGCGGAACATCAAAGGCCAGCCGGATTATTGCAACCGTTGAAGATTCCAGAATGGAAGTGGGAAGAAATTGGTATGGACTTCATAGTTGGGTTACCCCGTACTCAGTCCGGGTATGACTCAATTTGGGTAATTGTGGATCGTTTAACCAAGTCAGCTCATTTTGTCCCTGTGAAGACCAAGTATACAGCTGCACGATTGGCCGAAATATACATGGAGCATATTGTGTGTCGACATGGAGTCCCTAAGAAGATAGTCTCGGATAGAGGTTCTCAATTTACCTCCAGATTTTGGCAAAAATTGCATGAAGCTTTGGGAACGAGGTTGAATTTTAGTTCAGCATATCATCCTCAAACGGATGGACAAACCGAGAGGACCAATCAGATTTTGGAGGACATGTTAAGAGCTTGTGCTTTAAAGCATGGGAAAAGTTGGGACAAAAGCTTGCCATACGCGGAATTTTCATACAACAATAGTTACCAAGCAAGCTTGAAAATGTCGCCATATGAAGCGCTTTATGGGAGGAAGTGTAGGACACCTTTATTCTGGAATGAGGCAGGAGAAACTCAAGTATTTGGTCCGGACGTGTTGCAAGAAGCCGAAAAGCAAGTCCAAATAATTCGTGGAAACTTGAGGGCTGCCCAATCAAGGCAAAAAGGCTATGCGGATAATAGGAGAAGGAAATTAGCCTTTGAAATAGGAGATTTTGTTTACCTCAAGGTGTCACCAATGAGAGGTCATAAGAGGTTTAACATAAGGGGTAAGCTCGCACCTCGTTATATTGGACCATTCAAGATTTTGGACAAAAGAGGAGAAGTAGCGTATAAGTTGGAGATGCCAGCTCATCTTTCAGACGTACATGATGTGTTTCATGTTTCCCAACTCAAGAAGTGTCTCAGGGTACCAGAAGATCAAGTGCCAATGGAAGAATTGGAACTAGAGGAAGATTTGACGTATGCCGAGCAACCGGTCAAAATCTTGGAAACCAAGGAGAGAGTCACAAGGAACAAGGTGATTCGATGGTGTAAAGTCCAATGGAAGCACCATACCGAAAAAGAAGCAACTTGGGAGCTAGAAGACGATCTCAAGAAGGAATTTCCCCATCTCTTCTCTTCCGCGTCGAATCTCGAGGGCGAGATTCATTTTAAGGGGGGTAGGTTTGTAACACCCTCATTTTCATGCATCATGCCCTACATGCACTCATATACATGTTTAACATTAGCCCACAACAAGAGGAATGAGTTTAAAATCGATTCGGAGCATTTAAAATTGATTTGGAGCAAAACCGCACTTAAAACGCAGGAAAGTGCGGACTAGTCCGATTTTACTGAGGACTAGTCCGATTTCTCTCTGACTAAAAACGGACTTGTCCGTTTTTGCTGCGGACTAGTCCGATTTTGGCTCTGGAAACTTTCGGACTTGTCCGATTTTGTGCGGACTAGTCCGATATTCCATGAATCCTTGAAAATTTGCTAAGTCCCTGGACTTTTACGGACTAGTCCGGTGTTCCAGCGGACTTGTCCGTTTTCCTTTCTGACTAAGATCGTACTTGTCCGATTTTTGGCCAGACTTGTCCGATTTTCTCTCTGGACGACTTCGGACTAGTCCGGTCCTGTTCGGACTTGTCCGATATTTCGTGACTCCGAGATTGACCTTTTGTTTTACGACTTGTTTCTTGGGTTTCACGTCAAGTGGGCCTAGGGACGTCGTGCCCAACTCTTTTAGAGCCCATGTGGGACTCTAAACCGTCCTCTACTCATCCCAAAACTCGAGATCCATCTAACCCTAGCCTCCACCTCTATATAAACAACCCCACCCCTTGGTTTGACATCTATTTGCCACTTTTCCACCCACCCAAACCCTAGTTCGTGGGGAGCCACCATCAAGGAGGGAGGAGAAGATCCCAAACAAGAAGAAGAAGAGGAGGAAACGAAGGAGGATCAAGATCTCCACCAAGTTTCGTCCTTCACCACCAATTCTTCTCCAAGTTCATCACCAACCCTAGATCATCAAGATCCAAGTGTTACCTCCAAGTTTCTTGGTTCATTGGAGTTCTAAACACCTGGTATACCTTCTATTCTCTTTTCCTTACATGAATTCAACCCCTAATCTCTAAATTCACGTCGATCTAGAAAACCCTAATCCGCTGATCTCGCAGAGTGCGGACTTGTCCGGTCCCAAGCGGACTAGTCCGATCTTTCTGGTTAAATTGTGTTGAGTTAATTCTAAAATTTGATATAATCAACTCCAAACCTGTATAAACTGGTTAAAATCTATCAGAGCTAGTTAGTGATCATTAAAAGCAATCTAGTAACGAGTTCTACCTTGCATTTGCATTAATCATGCATGTCATGTCATATTGAGTAATATTTGTGCACTCTTTGATTGTGTTTCTTGTCTTGTATGTTTATTGTGTGGATTAGACGGATTTGCGCTAGAAAGTGCCGCAGAGGATCTACAACATCAGGAGTTTGAAGGCTTTGACCCTAATCAACAGCAAGAGCAAGGCAAGTGTCCTTGAAGCATATTGATCCTGTTTTTAAAATAAATGTTTTGTTTGCAAAACTGCATGCTGTGTCAATTTGATGGGAATCCTATGGTAGGAAGTTTACTAGACTTGCTAAACTACCCTTGTCACCTGGAATTTATGGTAGAGAGAGTCGGGAAGGGTTTTTACCTTTTTGCTTCGCTTAATCAACTGGGATGGGAAACAACTATATCACTCAATTTAATTATGCGTGGATGAGACTATGATTAACATGAACTGGTTAAACATGGTATGGTAATGGATGATCTAAGCAAGCCTGGTATGTGGATGGGTTGGATGTTATGGTGGTTTGCTTGCTTTAGATCTAAGGACCGGTTCATGCGAGAATAAGCCAGGACTACAGTGCCACCACGAGGCCAAGTATGGGTGCGGCGTAGCTAATTAATTAGGGCTTTGCTAGTGCTGTTTGGACCATTGTGGATGCTCGGGGAAGGGGTAGTCGGATTGGGTTTGTTGATGATTGGTGGGACTACCCTGGGATCCGAATGGCTCAAGAGGGGGCCCTTGGTTGAAGATGTGCTCTGCGGGAGACATCGCCACCGGTGAAACCTCAGTGGGGTCTAAATAGGCTAGTAATCCCTTTGTAAAGGCTATTTTGTGATCTCTTGGCCACACACCAACGGAAGTGTGTAATGTGACCGACGGGTCATGGGCATAAGGGAGGTTCTTAGTCGCCAAAGGGTGATGAAATCACAAACACGTGGGTAAAGAGGTACAAACTCTGCAGAGTTAACTAAAACTATCATGATAGCCGTGCTCCCGGTTATGAGCACCTGGACAACTTCCATGATTAGAGGCAATTTGGGATTTGGGATGGTTATGGTTTCATAATGGTTATGGTTTGGTAATGGTTATGTATTAATCTCTGGTAATGAATATGGTTATTGACAATGGTGAAATCTGGAATTATTGATGATGGTAATGAATTCAGTTTGGTATTATGGTATTATTCGTGATTATGATGGGATTACTTCACATACATATAATATATTGCTTTTCAAATGTTTTAATGTACTTTTCAGCACTTTACCATTATTATTGTCGTCATTTGAATCAGCCACATGTCATACTTTCCACACTTGCTGAGTACGACATGTACTCACTCTTGCAATCCCCCACCCCAACAGTTGCAGGTCAGGACTGGGATTTTAATGGCGATAATGCGGAGTTCTAGGCCGTGTCTACCGTCAGCTTTGCCTGTGGTGTTGATTGGTGTTGCGCATACATACCCTGTCGCTTATGCTGCATAGTTGCTTAGTTTGCTTAGTTGTTTAATTAGTTTATTTCCGCTGCATTAGTTGAACTTGTCATTAATATTCATTAGAGCTTGTATTCGAGGATTTAATGAATTGTGTAATAAGAGTACTTATTTAATAATTTGAGCTGTGGTAATTTTCTGTATACTCTTTTGTGATTGCACTCGTGTATGTGTGATGAACATCCTGGGCACACATATGCGTTAGCTTGGTTCATTTTCGGAACCGGGCGTCACAGCCTGTTGGGTCTCCAGTCATCTCAGGGGACTCCACCTCAGACTTCTCGGAGCTTCCACCTATTTCTCCTTCTGAACTTGCATACTTTGGCATTGGGGGCACGACGAGTGACTCTCACCTTCATCCTTCTCAGCCTGATGATGAAGACAACAAAAGGATCGACAACGCGGAGTGAGCCTACGACGACGAGTAGATCCCTCCTCTCCTTCTTTTTGGTGCCTTGATGCCAAAGGGGGAGAGATTGAGGGGAAGTCTTAGGTCCTAGCAGTAGGTTGAGAGATGAGAGCTCTTTTTGTGTTTCTTTTGGTGTTGTAAGACTTTTGGTGCTATAAGACTTTGATTATGCTCTATTATGCTTTTGGACATGTGTTGTGAAACGATGACTATGTTATGCTTATGATCTATGTTTTATGCTCTGAATTTGATATTCATGCCTGATAATCTTGATGTTGTTATGATTATGGTTTTATATTATTCACATCAAGATTATTGCTCACACACACGTAGTTTCACACCCTACCATAAAGAGTGCACATATGTCTTATGTCTGCATTGCTATTTTGCTTAAAGCTCATATGTGCACACTTTATGAAAATCTGAATTTTTATCATATTTGTGTAAACCTCAATTGGTTGTCATCAATCACCAAAAAGGGGGAGATTGAAAGTGCATCTAGGCATCCATTGTGGGTTTTGGTTGATCTATGACAAACGAATGAGATCCTAACAAAATTTTTGAGATGAGCACAGGCTTTAAAGAAATTAGGAAGAAAGCGCAAAAAGGAAGGAGAATGAGGATCTAAAGAGAAAATAGCTCAAGACCTGAAAATATTAGATCATTGTGTATGGAGTGTGTTGGAGAAACACACCCAAGAGCTCAAGTTAACAAACAATTTAACTCACTAAACAATTCACAAGAAAAACTGGACTAGTCCGATATACACTGGATTAGTCCGATATCTCTCTGACTAAGATCGGACTAGTCCCCCCTTGTGCAGACTAGTCCTCATCACTTCACTCTTGCACAACAAACGAACAAGTCCGATATCCATCGAACTAGTCTGATAATCTTCTGTCTAAAATCGTACAAGTCCTCCAAGTCCGGACTTGTCCTCAGTCCCACATTTTTCACGACACCGAACAAGTCCGATATCCATCGGACGAGTCCGAAAACTCTCTGACTAAAATCGGACAAGTCCTCCAAGTGCAGACTTGTCCTCAATTCTACACGAGGTTCACCACACCAGACTAGGCTGATATGTGCCAGACTAGTCCGAACACTTCCAGTGCCCAGATCGGACAAGTCCGCACATTTACGGACAAGTCCGATATCTCTAAACACTTAAGGTTTTCTGTAAGGACCGAATGCCCAAGAGGGGGGGGGGGGTGAATTGGGCTTTCTTCGAAAAATTCTAAGCAATTGAAACTTAATTTCTAAAGCCCAATTCCCTACGCGACTATCTATGCATTCTAGTAGATAGAAACTTTGCGGAATATAAAATGCATAAAAGTAAAGGAAGGAGAGGGATGCAAACTCCCGAGGAGACAAGGATTTATCCCGTGGTTCGGCAAGATTGTTAAGATCTTCCTACATCCATGTTGTGGCACCCACCAAAGGGTTTTGCCACACCCAAGTCACCGAGATGAGGGGTCTTCACTATTCCTCTCCGTTCGCCTCCTTGGCAAGGTGGAGCTCAAGCCTTGTACAACTTCGACCTTCCGGGCTTCCACACACGCCTTGGCAAGCTCCGGAAGTCTCTTCACGATTACAACACCAAGGGCACTCCCTTGAGGCTCTCACACTGTCCTAGAGAGTCCACTCACACAGAATGGTGGCACACAAGCTCTCTCTCTAGCTAGTTCTAGCCTAAACCTTGGTGTAGAGATGATCAAAATGGTGTGGAAGTGATTGCTCTTGGCCTTGAACACTTGTGGATGTGTTGGTAGCTTCTAGTGATCAAGACTTAAAGAAATGACAGGGTTAGGGGGTATTTATAGCCAGCCTTCCCGAAATAGCCATTGGAAAAGTAGGCTGACAGAACTTTACTGTGAACACCGGATGATCCGATGTCTCCCCTTTAGTTATCATCGGTCTAATTACTTTGGCTGACGTCATTGTGTCAGATATGACCGTTGTTAGGCCGATGTTGCTCCTGTCTTCTCATCGGATGATCCGGTGGCTCTTCCTCCGGAATTTGCTTAATCTTGATGCTTACTGGAGTGATTGACCGATGTGTGTAAGTCTGCACATCGGATGATCCGGTGCTACACTTGGTCCAATGGTATTGCAAACTGTACTGATGGACCAATGTCACTGAGCCATTCACATCGGATGATCCGGTGAGTACATTGTTCTGAGGTCTTCTTCTTCAGTTGAACCAATTCGACCGATGTGTACATTTCTGAAATCATCGGTTGATCCGGTGAGTTGATTTTGTTTGCTTCGAGTTGTTTTTGAGTGAATCTTTTGTGTTTTGCTCAGATGACCTCTTAGACATTTGTTTCACAAGGCTCTCTGATGATCTTCAAGCATTGTATGTTGTCAACTTATGGTTGAGTGACTTAGACATAAGAGCTTTCACTTCTTGTCTTTATCTCATTGATTTGATCTCAAAAGTTGATTGTATATGGGTCTCCAATGACATATTCATTTCATTTTATTTGAGTGATTATGGGGACCTTGCATTCACAAATTCATTAGTAAAGTTCAATGGTTGTCATTAATCACCGAAACCGTACTTCATGGGGGGCCTAGATGCTTTCAATCTCCCCCTTTTTGGTGATTGATGACAACACAATAATCAAAACGCAATAGTAATGAATTTGATAGAATGAAACTTAAAAGAATATGCAATGAATACAGAATGTCACACTTGAAGCTTAAGCATCAATTAATAACTCAAGTGAGAATAATAAGTGATCATAAACATAGATAAACACCAAATGAGCCCAATCGATTAATAACTTATGGAAATAAGTTCATTAGAGCTCAAAAAGTAGTAAATGAGAAGCAAACACACCAAATTACAAGAATGATAAACGATAAAAGAGACAAGAAACTCCCCCTGACACTAAGACGCTCCCTAAGACGCTCCCCCTGACTCCTCTAACTCTTCTCCCCCTTTGGCATCAAGACACCAAAAAGGGATCCGAGCGCCTAAGGACCCTGAGTACTGGGCGCGATGACGAACTGGTCAACGTCGCTGTCGTCGGAGCTGCTGGCTGGAGTAGCAGTGGACAGAGCTGCCGGAGCCGAAGGAGCCACCGTTGGTGCCTGCTGTGGAGGAGCTGCTGGAGCAGGGGCACTGACGACGGAGGCCGGCGACTGCTGGAACAGAGTCATGGCCGGCAGCGAGGAGTGAAGCGGAGCACTAGGAGTCAGAAGAGGAGACATGCTGAAGGAGGGAATCGGCGTAGAAGGTACTGGGGCCACTGGAGCGGCAGCTGGAGCCAAGACTGGAGGTGGTGGAGCGACTCCTGGCAGCTGCGACGGGAGGGCAATCCCGGTCTGGGTGTAGAGGTTGGTGATCAACCCCAAGATGGCCATCATCGCCTGCTGCATCTGCTGCTGCTGGTCGAGGGTGCACTGGTGCATCTGGTCGATGAGCCCCATCAGTCTGTCAGTGTCTTCACGCCTCTCACGGGCGATCTGGCGCTGCATCTCCTGCTGCTGCTGCTGGAGCTCAAGGAGACGGGCAGCCTGCTCCGCTCGGGCCTGCTCGGCTGCCAGCCTATCCAGCGCTGCTGCTCAACCATCTGCTGGAGGAGCGACGTCAGCTCTGACGGCTGCGTGGCCTGCGCCTCAGTGACGGGAGGTGGAGTAGGTGGTGGCACTGTAGAGCCTCCAGCCTCCGCGTCGTGCTGCCTGGGTGAGGGCGGAGGAGGGAATTACTCCTCGACACTGTCGTCGGTGTCGCTCTCAGACCAGATATGCTGCAAGTCCTCCCCCTGTGCCTCAGCCTCGGCAAGCCTCTCATCCTCCTTCTCCAAGTCAGACCAGTCCTCCTCAGAAAGGCGAGCCCTGACCTGACGCTTGACTGGACGGCGAAGGCGGCGATATCCAGGAGCTGGGGCACGGTAGTGACCGAACCGTGTCACACTCTCGTCAGTGAGTCGGTCGTGCATGGCGGACCCCTCAAGAACCATCATAGTAAGCAGGTAGCTGATCTAGTGCCCGTATACGAGCTGTCTCATCATCCCCACTCCATCTGTGATCACATCCTCCATCTCGCATATGAGGACGTCCACGATGTCGAACTCCATCCCGTTCATGATGTAGAACAGGAGAGTCTGCTGTAAGCGGGTGAACCCCTCCAAGTAGCCAGATCTCGGCAGGAGCGTGCGGCGCAAGGCAAGGTGCACTGTGCGCGCAGCTGGAGTCAACAAGGCTGGTACTCTCGGCTGGTCAGGAGAGAAGGTGGGACCAAACAGGGAACGAATCTCCTCCAGCGGTGGTGCCACTCCTCCAGTGAGCGGCCTCCTCGGTGGATCTGCCTGACCGTAGACCCTCTCATGCACGCAGGTGTCGTGCAAGTCCACTCCAAGCAACTGTCCCAGCGTCTGCCTCGTCAAGTGGTAGTGCTGGCCCATAAACATGAAGTCAATTGATCTTCTGCCCTCAGAGACATAGAGGGTGGCGTAGAAGACGCGGACCCAATCTTCCACATAGGCACTCCGCTCATATGCCATCAGCTGCACCAAACCTCAGTACCTCTCAAAATAAGTACAGATCTCCATCTCTACTGCCAAAGCTAGCTGTCCCCAATCCAGATAGTTGTGTTGAAACAGCTTGTGCTCTCGACGCCTGTAGGTCTCGTAGAGTGATGCCTGGGTGACAGTCCAGAAGCGACTATCCACCAGAGCCTCTCTGGGCTGTGGGTACCACTCCTCAAGCAGTACATTCCACCTGAGCTTGCGAAGCTGCTTGGCCTTCATCTTCCGGTAGTCGGTCAACCGGACTCCTTCGGCGACATGGACAGTGGTGTCCATCTCGTAGATCGCTCGCTGGGCCTCCCTGTCCTCACGACGGTCGGCAGCCGTCGGTCTCAGACGTGGAGCAGCCGCGGTGTGACCCCCACGGGTCCGGGCTGAGCGCCAGCGGACGAGAGGCTCAACCGGCTCTTCTTCAGCCTCGGAGTCGTCGATCACTAGAGGCTGCCTCGGACGAGCCTCGCGGATCCTCAGCGACCCTCCTCGGCCACGCTCACGCTCTTCGGCGGCGCGAGCGGCCATCAGGGCCTTCTTCTCCTCCTTCGACAGTTTTTGATTCTTCGCGATCGGCTCCGCGATGGCCTTGCCCTTGTTCTTCTTGTCGCGAGCCATTGCAATGCGCGAGAGTGAGGTTGACGAAGTTACGTGCGCCGAGCGACGAAAGAGGCGGTCGGAAACCCTAACGGCGGGGTGGTGACCGTAGAGGGAAGAGATGGCAGCGTCGCTTGAGTGAAGGCGCGGTGGTGGCTGGGTGAAGCGGCGGCGGCGGCGCCGGCTGCGGTGGAGCGGCAGCGATGGCTTGGTGGAGGCGAGCGGCAGCGGCGCTGCGGTGGAGGTGAGTGGCGGCAGCGCTGGTGTGCGGCACGTGGATGGAGGCGGCGGCGCGGTGGGAGCACGGCGGCGGCGCTGTGGTGATGGCGGCGGCCGGAGACGGCGGCGGCGGCCTGAGGGCGGCGGCGGCGTCCGGCGGCGGTGGAGGTGGCGCAGCGAGAGGAAGGCGGTGGCGGCGTCGGGATCGGGAGAGAGAAAAAGGGAAGGGTACGACCAGTTTAAATAGTGGGTCCCAAACCCTAGGCGTATTTTTAACACCGGATGGACCGATGTTAGATGGGATATACATCGGTCGAACGCCACAGTAAGGATATTCAAAATGTTGCTGTTGACATCGGATGGACCGACGTTTAGGGTTTGGATCATCGGTCGAATGGCACAGTAAGGGTGTTCAAAAGAGGAATGTTGACATCGGATGGTCCGACGATGGAGGAGGTAGCATCGGTGGAATTGAACATAGTTCCAGAATTGTAAACACCGGATGGACCGATGTTTTTCAGAATGAACACGTCAGTTGAATTGAGATACTGACTGAACTGGCCCTTGGAGATTGAACACCTATTGGTCCGATGAGGGATTGACCTAGGCATCGGATAATACGATGACTGCAGAACAATAACATCCCATATATGTCCTTTGACCAAACAAACAAGCAAAGAGAAACACATGTCTTAGGACTTTTTGGGCAACCCCTTACCCCTCAAAGATACTAATATGCCAATAGCTTGGCTAGGCCTTAAAGCAAATGGAACACCGAGAAAAATAGGAGGAAAATTATCCAAATAAAATGTAAGGCCCATGCTTTGTGAGGTAGAGTATGAAGACTTCTATCTCTTTGAAGCATGTTCCTCTAGGCATTAACGCACCTAACATTTTGTTCTTTCCACCTTATATGAGTTGAGATATTGAATTTCAAACAAGTCTCTTTCTCATGAAGTGGGTTCCCCTTTGTGACAATCTACCGTATGCAATGCCAAACATTTTATAATGCAAGAAATTGTAAATCTATATGGCAGGCATCATGCGAGGCATAAAATAAATCTATCTTGCCAAGTTTGAACCTTTCAAAGGCTTCCTCAGGGAGAACCACTCTCCAAACCTTGGGAAACCCAAAAGAACCACCATCCCAAGCTAACCCTTGCTCACCCCTATCCTTTGAGAGTTAGGCAAGACCTATATGATATGCATTCTTACATGACGTTCGTTGCATCTAGCACATTTAATTCACTTCTTAGCCTAGAAAAAGTTTTCTCATCAAGTGGTTTAGTGAAGATATCCGCCAACTGTTCTTCGGACTTAACACCTCGCAATGAGATGTCTCCCTTAGCTTCATGGTCCCTTAAGAAATGATGGCGAATATCGATGTGCTTAGTGCGGGAGTGTTGAACGGGGTTTTTAGCTATCTTAACCACACTTTCATTGTCACAAAGGAGAAGCACAAAACCAAGTTAAATACCAAAGTCCAAAAGGGTTTGCTTCATATAAAGAATTTGGGCACAACATGCATCGGCCGCAATGTATTCCGCTTCCGCCGTGGACAAGGCGACGAAATTTTGCTTCTTGCTTGACCAAGAAACTAGGGAACGCCCAAGCAAGTGGCACCCACCGGAGGTACTCTTGCGATCCACGTGGCATCCGACAAAGTCCGAATCCGAGTATCCCACAAGATGGAATTTTGCACCTTTAGGGTACCACAAGCCCACACTAGGGGTATGCTTAAGATACCTAAGTATCCTAAAGACCGCCTTCCTATGTGATTCTTTAGGTGCCGCTTGAAAGCGAGCACACAAGCATACACTAAACATGATATCGGGCCTAGATGCGGTAAGGTAAAGCAATGAACCAATCATAGAACGGTAGTTGGATTGATCAATAGGTTTACCGTCCTTATCCGCGTCGAGATGACAATTGGTTGCCATTAGAGTGCTTCTTGTGCTACAATCTCCCATCTCAAATTTCTTCAAGAGGTCCTTGGTGTACTTCTCTTGATAGACGAAGGTCCCCTCTTGAAGTTGCTTGATTTGAAATCCAAGGAAGAAGTTGAGCTCTCCAATCATTGACATCTCGAATTCCCTAGACATCATTTTGCCAAACTCATGGCTAAAAGCTTTGTTAGTTGAACAAAAAATAATATCATCAACATAAATTTGACAAATGAACAAATCTCCGTTGATGTCCTTGGTGAAGAGTGTGCTGTCCACCCTCCCAATCTTGAATCCTTGCATGATGAGGAAATCCCGTAGTCGTTCGTACCACGCCCTAGGTGCTTGCTTGAGCCCGTAGAGCGCCTTGTGCAACCTATACACATGATTAGGATTCCTCGGATCTTCAAACCCGGGAGGTTTTTCAACATAAACAAGCTCGTTAATGTAACCATTAAGAAAGGCACTTTTCACATCCATTTGATAAAGTCTAATACTATGATGTGATGCAAAGGCAAGAAGTATACGGATGGCTTCTAGCCGGGCGACCGGGGCAAATGTCTCCCCAAAATCTAGTCCTTCAACTTGTGAGAACCCTTTGGCCACAAGTCTTGCCTTGTTGCGGACCACAACACCATTCTCGTCTTGTTTGTTGCGGTACACCCACTTTGTTCCGATGATGTTCTTGTCCTTGGGTCGCTCCTCCAACACCCAAACTTCATTGCGGATGAAGTTGTTGAGTTCTTCTTGCATGGCCATCACCCAATTTGGGTCTTGGAGCGCTTCCTCAATGTGAGTGGGTTCTACACATGAAACAAAAGAGTAGTGCTCACAAAACGAAGCAACGTGGCAAGAACGTGTACTTACACCCCTTGACGGACTTCCAATGATTTGATCCATTGGATGCGCCTTGGAGATGCGTCCATGCCTCATAAGCGGTTGTGAAGCACTTGGCGAAGGTGATGCGTGTTGTTCCTCTTGTGGTTGGACTTGATCATGGACTTCTTCTTCTTCTTCTTGATGTTGTTGTGCTTGTGAGTCTTGAGTCAGCAATGGATCATCCTTCTCTTCTCCGTCAACTTGAGGCGCCATAGAGTTGTTGTTGGAACTTGAAGCTTCCTCTTGATCATGGCTCTCCTCAACTTCCGGCTTGATGTCTCCAATGGTCATGTTCTTCATGGCTTCTCGTAGAGGCTCATCATCTATTTCATCATGACCAAAACTCTCCTCTTGGGAGCCATTAGATTCATCAAACTCAACATCACAACTTTCTTCAACTAAACCGGAGGTTTGGTTGAATACTCGATATGCTTTTGAGTTTGATGCATAACCAAGAAATATACCAACATCACATCTTCTTTCAAACTTACCGAGCCTTTTCTTGTGGTAGATGTAGCACTTGCATCCAAAGACTCAAAAGTAGGAGATGTTGAGCTTTCTCCCAATGAGAAGCTCGTACGGGGTCTTTTGAAGTAGGCGATGTAGGTAGACCCTATTTGCGGCATGGCACGCCGTGTTGATCGCTTCGGCCCAAAACTTCTCCGACGTGCCGTAGTCATCAAGCATTGCTCTTGCAAGAGTGATGAGTGTCTTGTTCTTCCTTTCAACGACACCGTTTTGTTGAGGGGTGTATGTGGCCGAAAACTCATGTTTTACTCCTTCACAGTCACACCACTCCCCAATGTTGTAGTTCTTGAATTCGGTGCCGTTGTCACTCCGAACCTTGATGATGGGAAGTTGAAATTCCCTTTGAGCGCGGTTGGCGAATTTCTTGAACACTTCCGGAGTTTCACTCTTGTCACCTAGAAATAGAGTCCAAGCATAGCGAGAATAGTCATCAACAATAATGAGACAATAGAGGTTACTGCCAAGGCTTTGATATGCGGACGGTCCGAAGAGGTCCATGTGGAGTAGTTCAAGTGGCTTGAAGGTTGACACCATTGTCTTCATTGGGTGGTGTGAAGCAACTTGCTTCCCGGCTTGACAAGTGCTACAAAGCTTGTTCTTCTCAAATGTGACATCCTTCACGCCGGTCACCATCCCAAGCTTGAATGACTTCTTCAGTTTGCTCATTCCAATGTGCGCTATGCGTTGGTGCCATAGCCATCCCAAGCTTGTCTTAGTGAAAAGACAAGTGGTCAAGCTAGCATTCTTGTTGGCGAAGTCCACTAGGTAGAGATGTCCATGCCGGAATCCTTTGAAGACTATGTCTTGGCTTGTTTCACTACTCACAACAACATCATTTTTGCTAAATGTGCACGTTAGTCCAAGATCACATAGTTGTGCAATAGAAAGTAAATTGAAACTAAGTGACTTAACATACAAAACATTAGAAATGGACAAGTCATTTGAAATAGCAATTTTACCTAACCCAATTACCTTTCCCTTAGAGTTATCACCAAAGGTGACTTGTTCATGATTGCCGGGGTTTTCTATGGTGGTGAACATACCATCATTGCCGGTCATATGTTGAGTGCACCCGCTATCGAGTACCCAATGCTTTCCTCCAGCTTTGTAGTTCACCTACACACATGAATTCAATTTTTTGCTTTAGGAACCCAAGCCAACTTAGGTCCTTGTATGTGTGATACAAGTGTTTTTGGGACCCAAAGTTGCTTGGGGAGCTTCCCCTTCATGCCCTTCATGTCTTTGCCAATGAACCTTGTCTTCACCTTGCCATGTACTTTACTCAAGAGATAATAATGATCATTGAAAGTAGATTTATAGTTAGTAGGCAATTTAGGAGAAGGTCGGTTAGGAAGAGGACACTCCCTTGTGTGGTGACCGGTGACCTCACAATGTTGGCAATAAGAACCAACTTCCTTGATGAAGCTTGTTCTTAGCTCCGGTGAGGGCACCTTTCCTTTGTTAGGCACCGGGAAGGATCCAAGTCCTCTCTTGTTGAAGGCCTTTGCTTGTTGGAAGAGGATTTCCTTGTGCTTGACTTCTCCTTTTGAAAGTCTAGCCACACTAGTGCGGAGACTCTCAATTTCTTCCAACAAGTCCTTCTCCCTAGCATTAGCTTTCAAAGGCAAAGACTTGTGCAAAGCATTAGTGGCATGAGAAGTAATGGATATCTTATCATTAAGAGTTTGCTTCTTCATATTTTTCAACTCTTGATCAAGCATGTCATGAGCAAGGTTAAGTGTTTGAAGTTCTTGTATTAACTTGTTGTGCTTTTCCAAGAGTGTTTGGTGTGCTAATTCAAGTTCATGATTATCTATCTTGATTTTAGCCTTTTCTTCCTCAATTTGCTTGACATGGGATTTGAGCGTGTCATGCTCTTTAAGTATGCTTTCATACTTGTCAAGCAAATCAAGGTTAGCACTCTCAAGTTTAGCATGAGTTTCTTCAAGCACTTTAACCTTACTCTTTTCCCTCTTAATGATAACATGATATTCATTTATCAAAGAAGTTAAATCATCGGGGGAAAGCTCATCATCGCTAGAGTCATCACATACCTTGGTGTTACCTTTCGCCATGAGGCACATGGGCGGTGGATGAAGAGGTGCATCATCATTGTTGGCGATGGCGAGGCCGGCCAAGCTTTCTTCTTCCTCTTCACTCTCTTCATCACTTGTTTCTTCATCGGTGACCCATTCATTTGCCTCACACATGAACACCTTTTGTGGGCCATTTCTCTTCTTTGGGAAGAGCCTTGCCTTCTTGCCCTTGTCATGTTTCTTCTTCCCAAATGATCTTGGCTTTGGTTTGGCTTCTTCTTCATCATCATCGCTTCCTTCAAGCTTGCGATGCTTGCCTTTGTAGTTCTCTCTTCTTTTGTCCGGTTTTGGACAATCATAGGAGATGTGGCCTTGATCACCACAATTGTAGCAAGTCTTGCGATCATCTCTCCTTGGTAGAAACGCTTTCTTCTTGGGATCAAAGGTGTACCCCTTCTTGGTAATCTTGGAGTTCAAGCGTGAGAACTTTCTCATCATTAATGCAAGCTCATCATCATCATTTTCACTTGATGCTTGTTCTTCTTCACTTGAGCTAGGCTCAACCACCTTCTTCTTCTTGAGGCTTGTTTTCTTGGTGGAGGCCTTTAGAGCAATTGTCTTTGATGATGATTGCTCCATCATCCCAGGTACACTCATCTCATGAGCGTGTATTTCTCCAATGAGCTCCGAAACTTCAATGTGGTCAAGTGACTCTTTTTGGAGCATGGAGTTGATGACGTTGTACTTTGGCTTGGGAAGGAGCATGAGGATCTTGCGGTTGATGAGTCCCTTGCCAAGAGAAGCAATGTCAAGAGCATTTATTTCTTCAATAAGCACATTTAAGCGAGAGAACATCTCATTGACATTTTCATGAGGAAGCATTTTAAATTCATCATACTTGGCTTTAAGCATATGATATTTTAGTTCTTTGACACGAGAAGAGCCCTCATGAATCTCAATTAAGCAAGCCCAAATTTCACAAGCCTTTTCCTTGCTAGCAATCCTAGAAAACACATCTTGACTAATATATTCATAGATTGCATTCCTAGCTTTAGCATCCCATTTAAGTTGATCACCAACATAATTATGTTCTCCAAACCCCGCGTGGGTCGCTTCCCATACTTCGGGGGCAATAGCCTCAAGGTAAGCGCGCATGCGTGCTTTCCAATAGGCAAAGTTCTTGCCCTCGAAGATAGGAACCGAACCCCTAACCTTGGCCATTTTAGCTCTCTAGCGGTGAAGCTAGAATGATCCTATGAGCAACCTTGCTCTGATACCAATTGTAAGGACCGAATGCCCAAGAGGGGGGGGGGTGAATTGGGCTTTCTTCGAAAAATTCTAAGCAATTGAAACTTAATTTCTAAAGCCCAATTCCCTACGCGACTATCTATGCATTCTAGTAGATAGAAACTTTGCGGAATATAAAATGCATAAAAGTAAAGGAAGGAGAGGGATGCAAACTCCCGAGGAGACAAGGATTTATCCCGTGGTTCGACAAGATCGTTAAGATCTTCCTACATCCACGTTGTGGCACCCACCAAAGGGTTTTGCCACACCCAAGTCACCGAGACGAGGGGTCTTCACTATTCCTCTCCGTTCGCCTCCTTGGCAAGGTGGAGCTCAAGCCTTGTACAACTTCGACCTTCCGGGCTTCCACACACGCCTTGGCAAGCTCCGGAAGTCTCTTCATGGTTACAACACCAAGGGCACTCCCTTGAGGCTCTCACACTATCCTAGAGAGTCCACTCACACAGAATGGTGGCACACAAGCTCTCTCTCTAGCTAGTTCTAGCCTAAACCTTGGTGTAGAGATGATCGAAATGGTGTGGAAGTGATTGCTCTTGGCCTTGAACACTTGTGGATGTGTTGGTAGCTTCTGGTGATCAAGACTTAATGAAATGACAGGGTTAGGGGGTATTTATAGCCAGCCTTCCCGAAATAGCCGTTGGAAAAGTAGGCTGATAGAACTTTACTATAAACACCGGATGATCCGATGTCTCCCCTTTAGTTATCACCGGTCTAATTACTTTGGCTGATGTCATTGTGTCAGATATGACCGTTGTTAGACCGATGTTGCTCCTGTCTTCTCATCGGATGATCCGGTGGCTCTTCCTCCAGAATTTGCTTAATCTTGATGCTTATTGGAGTGATTGACCGATGTGTGTATGTCTGCACATCGGATGATCCGGTGCTACACTTGGTCCAATGGTATTGCAAACTGTACTAATGGACCGATGTCACTAAGCCATTCACATCGGATGATCCGGTGAGTACATTGTTCTGAGGTCTTCTTCTTCAGTTGAACCAACTCGACCGATGTGTACATTTCTGAAATCATCGGTTGATCCGGTGAGTTGATTTTGTTTGCTTCGAGTTGTTTTTGAGTGAATCTTTTGTGTTTTGCTCAGATGACCTCTTAGACATTTGTTTCACAAGGCTCTCTGATGATCTTCAAGCATTGTATGTTGTCAACTTATGGTTGAGTGACTTAGACATAAGAGCTTTCACTTCTTGTCTTTATCTCATTGATTTGATCTCAAAAGTTGATTGTATATGGGTCTCCAATGACATATTCATTTCATTTTATTTGAGTGATTATGGGGACCTTGCATTCACAAATTCATTAAGTTCAATGGTTGTCATTAATCACCGAAACCATACTTCATGGGGGGCCTAGATGCTTTCATTTTCCACACGCCGCACACCGGACTAGTCCAGAGTCCACCACGGACTAGTCCAGACATCGCAAACCCTAACAGTAACTTTTGGAAACCCTAGTATAAATAGAGGTGTACGGCTCTACAACCACATCTCTCGACCTCCTGCGCCGTCACACCTTCGAAGAGCCCAAAATACACATCTCTCCATACATTCTAACCCTAGAAAGATCAAATCTTCGAGGATTAGCATTGATCAAAAGGAGAGACTTGTTCCACACGACCTTGAGCTCTTGGGTTTGAATCTCTGGCACACTCTTGTTGTTTATTGCATATTTTTGGAGTTTTTTTGGTGGTGTTCTTAATTGTAATTCTTGGGGAGCCCACAACTTGTGAGAAGGCGCCTTGAACACATTATTTGCCATTTGTGACTAGATGAAGAGAATCAGCCTCCGTGGTGATTCAATGAGGGTAGGGTTGGTGAAGACCCGGTCCTCCATGGACTCCTTAACGTGGATGTAGGTTTCCTTCATGGGAATCGAACCACGGGATAAAATCGTGTCTTGTGCACTTTTGTTTCATTGTTCATCACATTCTAGGGTTTACTTAATCTTGTGTAACTCACGTAAAACATTGGAATTAAAGTTGATCCTTGTCATACACTATTTCACTATTCTAATACATCTAAGTTGCTATTTACTTTCCAGTGCATAGGGTACTAGAAGTGAAATTATCGATTAAACTTGATCTTTCTAGTCCGCGAATACCGTACTAGTCTGCACAGTACCGGACTTGTCTGGCCTGTCTGTATTTGATCAGTTTGTTAAGCGTTTTAGAGTTCGACAAAAGTTCAAAAAGCCTATTCACCCCCTCTAGTCTACATTCAGTGTTCCATTCTTTTACTTGTGCAATTACCATCATCTAGGGTATAAAGTTGATGAATCTTATAATTCGTATTTCACGTCCAATTCTTCTATCCTATTTGCCCACTCAAGTTGTTAAGGTAGTTGATTACATTCCACTGCTGCAATGTTTGTAATATCTCTATAAATATTTAATATTTTCATAGCACATCAAGCACACTAGACTAGTCCGTATACCACACCAGACAAGTTCGGTCCATCGTGTATTTGACAATTTGATTAAGTGTTGCAGGAAAAGTTTTTCAAAGCCTATTCACCCCCTTTAGGCCACATTCAATTGGTATCAGAGCAAGACTCTCCATTTACGAGACTCACCGCTCGGAGAGACCAATGGCCTATGACAAGAACAACGAGATCCCGGTGTAGGATGAAAGAGCACGTGAAAAGCTACCAGAGGGGGGGTGAATGGTAGATTTAAAAATCTTACACAGCGGAAACAATTAAACCCCAAACCCTTTCAACAGAAAATGATCTGTTAAAGAAATCGTGTGTGAGACTAATCTAAACGTGTTCCACCGTTACAAAAGTGATAGATATCAGAGAGAATCAAGTCACGAAGACAACGCAAAAAGAATCACTCAAATCCGTCGAGAAAAACTCAAGTTATGATCGAAAGATCAAACAATGGTCAATCTGCCCTACCCGAGAAAAAACAGTTCTGGAACGCTGCAAAGAAACTCGTGTAGATCATAGACCATAAATCCAATGACCGTGAAATTTTTAAAGATGATAGACAATCAAGTTGTGAAGACAACCAAAAAAGAATCACGTCAATTGGATAAGTAAAACTCGAGTTATGATAAAACCACTGACGAAAGATAGTGCTGTCCAGAAACTCAACGAGTAAAACTTGTCTGGAACAAGTTGGACGAACAAGGCACAAAAGTTCCTTCAAACTACGAATTTTATTCAATAGAATACAAGAGGAACAGCCCCAAAGTCATGAACCACGAGCTCTGGCCTCCCTTGCTTATATAACCAGCCCTTAGGCCAACCCAATCTCAACTAGGACTCCAATCCTACTCAGATCACGAATCGTAACTTTCCATAACTGCTCAAGATTCTTCTATACGCAGATAGAAGCAATCTTAAGACTTCCAAACACCTTAGGATTGTATCCCACATTCCTAAACTACTAAAATTCGTGACCCACACGAAATCCCATCATAACCAACTCGATACTTTCCATACCGAGCCATAACCGACTCCGCCGCAACCAAAGTCATCAACCGGTACGATCCGATCCTTCCAACCAGATCTTTCCTTCCTTATCCCATCTTCGGAACCATGTTGCCATGTCATGCACCGCATGCATATGTGTGAACACTTTCCTTCGACGTTCAGTAATCTTCATATGCACTACCCTTGATTCAAACATCCTGCGCGACCTCCTGATCAGCTCAACCACAGTTCCTCCCGAACTTGGTTGTTGGAACCTCATCTCCTCCCTGAGACTAGTCCAATGGATCCCGTCACCAGCCATGACTTGAACTCAAGCAACACCTGCACATGAATAAACAACCAATCCATACGAGCCCAAGTCCTTGACTTGACTCCAGTTAGTTCCGAACACAACACCTTACGTGAGAGCCTCACATAAGCATGTTGCAAAACCATAGTAACACGATATCATCCATATCATCCAAAATGCACCAAAAACTTAGAAAATGAATACTAAGCAAACTTTCCAACAATGTAAAGCAAGTACGAAACATTGCAAATGAAAAGCAGAAGCACTGCAGTCAAGTTCCGGACCTTGCCAGAGCAACCCGGAGCTTGAGCCGGAGCTAACAAAAGCTAGTACAATGAAGCACCTGCCGGAGCTTACCAAAACTAGTAGATCCTAGCACCGGAGCTTACCAAAAACTAGTCAAAACTAGTCAACCCAAAACCGGAGCTAGACAAAGTATGTCGGAGCTTAGCAAAAGCATTCCGGAGCTATCAAATATATGCCGGAGCTATCAAATACATGCCGGAGCTAATAAAGACATGCCGGAGCTAAAGATAAAGCTCACCGGAGCTGACCAAAGCTAGAAGGACCTAGCATCGAACGTAACCGGAGCTACCCAAACCAAGCCGGACCTACCGTCGAACCTTGCTGTAGCTCGGAGCTAGAGTCGGACCTTGATAAAAAGGTGTTTTGGTGATATTCGAAACTTTTATCATCAAAGCCAAGTGTATTCACTACAAGCCAATGTATTCAGCACACATAGGTCTTACAATCTCCCCCTTGATGAATGCATTGGCAACACCATTTAAAATCCGAACATTGGCTTATTCACATAAAAGTTTTGAAGGCAATTTCTCCCCCTTTGTAAATCAAAAGTAAAATGAGAAGAAAAGTTATCCCATATTATCTCTCCCCCTTATTATCTCTCCTTATGCACATATTCTCTTTCTCTTCATGCTTATCTCTCCCCCTTAGACAATGTATTCAGCAAGTCATATCCTCTCTCCAACTTTAGTTGTTATGAGCAAATTATAACATATACATATAAACAAAGCTCATCCAAGTCATACTATCAAGTAACTTACACTATCACATCAATGAGATACATAAAGTAGTGTAAGCCATGCTAGAGATCAAATGTAATTTTCAATTTAGGCAAGTCATGATCTCACAAACTTAACTATTTCAAAACCTGAAAGCATGACACTAGTTGCTGCATTTTAGTATTTTTCAAAGCATAAATTTAGATCATATGATATTTGCAAGAGATTATATGCGCATCTGCCTTATTCTAACAAACCAAGCCAAGCCTATGTCATTTGACAATCAGAAGCTTAAGGACATGGTTTTAGTCATACACAACTTCTTCCAAGTTCATATCTAAGTGCACTGACAAGCCATCTCAAAAGAAGAACTGCGATGCATGCATATTCTCTTGATCTTTTCTCAATTTATATTTTTTCATAAAAACTCAACATGTGAGTTGATTACTTGATTAATTCTTTATGATTAAAAGCACTTGTGAACATGTAACAAGTTCAAAACAGCAAGAAAGTTCGACCACGACCAGTTTTAGTGTAAGTAATTATTCCAATTACTAGACATGGCAAAACCTACAAAATGTATAACACGAGTAATGTAGTAAGAACTTTCAGCATGTAAAAGGAATCACAAAATCATATATGTATGAAATACTATGCTCATATTATTTTAATTTCACATTCACACATAGACTTCCCAAGTTTCAAAAACTCCCCCTCAATTTAAGCCATGAGGATGCATAACCCCTATTTCACTACGAATGAAACAAAAACGAGTGAAATCCAAAGGTTTTGTAAAAATGTCAGCCAATTGTTGTTCGGTATCTACATGGTGAAGCACAATGTTTCCTTTTTCAATGTTATCTCGGAGAAAGTGATACCTAATGTCAATGTGCTTAGTTCTAGAATGTTGCACGGGGTTATTGGCAATGCAAATAGCACTAGTGTTATCACAAAACAGTGGAACACTATCTAGATCAACCCCATAGTCCTTAAGTGTTTGAACAATCCAAAGAATTTGTGAGCAAGCACTAGCAGCAGCTACATATTCAGATTCGGCTGTGGATTGTGCAACTGAATTTTGTTTTCTAGAGGACCAAGCAACAAGAGAATTACCAAGAAAATGACAAGCACTAGAAGTACTTTTACTATCAATCCTACAACCCCCAAAATCAGCATCCGAAAAAGCTTTCAAAGTAACGGTTGAGGAAGAAGGAAGAAAAATGCCAAATTCTTGAGTTCCATGTATGTACCTGAGAATCCTTTTGACGGCTTGACGATGTGGAACACGTGGGGAAGCTTGAAACCGTGCACAAAGACATACGCTGAATTGTATGTCCGGTCTTGATGCCGTGAGGTACAAAAGTGATCCGATCATGCTTCTATATTCCTTTTGATCCACGGGTTCACCATCTTCATCAAGTTCAAGTGTTGTTGCTGTTCCCATTGGTGTCTGAAGAGGCTTGCTTTTGTCCATGTTGAAACGCCTTAGGAGGACTTTGGTATACTTTGTTTGATGCACAAAGGTACCCTCCTTGGTTTGCTTGATTTGCAGCCCCAAAAAGTAAGTGAGTTCACCCATCATACTCATTTCAAATTCGGAACTCATCATTGCTGAAAACTTGGACACAAGATCATGAGAAGCACAACCAAAGATAATATCATCCACATACACTTGAACGAATAATGAGTCATTGCCATGTTTAAGCACAAAAAGATTTTTATCAACCTTGCCCATGGTAAACCCCTTTTCAAGTAAGAATGTTTTTAACCTACCATACCATGCTCTAGGGGCTTGTTTGAGACCGTATAAGGCTTTGGACAGTTTGTAAACATGATTAGGAAAATCTGAATTTTCAAAACCAGGTGGTTGTTTGACATAAACCTCCTCATCTATGTAGCCATTAAGAAAAGCACTTTTAACATCCATTTGATATAGCTTAAAACCTTTAGATGCTGCAAAAGCTAACAAAATTCTTATGGCTTCCAATCTAGCGACAGGAGCAAAAGTTTCATCAAAATCTAGACCTTCAACTTGATTGAAACCTTGAGCAACCAACCTAGCCTTATTCCTAACCACAACCCCATCCTCACTTTGTTTATTTTTAAATACCCATTTAGTTCCAATTAAAGTGTGACCTTGAGGTGGAGGTACAAGTTTCCAAACATTATTTCTTTCAAAATTTTCTAACTCTTCTTGCATGGCAATAATCCAAGATTCATTAGTGAGTGCTTGTGATATATCTTTGGGTTCAAAAGAAGCAACAAAAGCAGAATGAGCATAAGAGTTTGGATCGCAAAACCTGGACCGTGTGACTTGTTCGTGCAAGCTTCCAATCATCTGTTGTGGGGGATGATCTTTATAAAAACGTAGGGGAACATATGTCTCACAAGCTTCTTCTTCATTAGGTTCATCGTAGATTGATGAGCTTGTGACTTGTGGATGATCAGGACCAGCATAGGTGATAGCCGGAGCTTGTTCAATGTCCGGAGCTGGACACGTGTCAGCTTCGGAACTACCAGGCAGTATCACCGGCTCTTCTTCATCTTCGAAAATACCCTCCTCCTGAGGATACGGATCTGGTCCTGCAACACCAGAGCTAGTACCTGGGCTAGCTTCATCAAAAGACACTTCACAAGTCTCCACAATTTTGTTAGTGTCAAGTAAAAGCACACGATAGCCTCTAGTATGAGATGGATAACCAAGAAACATGCCATCAATGGATCGAGGTTCAAACTTATCAAGATTACCATGTTTCTTAACAAAGCATTTGCAACCAAAGACCCGAAAGTGTGTAACACTAGGCCTATGTCCAAACCGGAGTTCATATGGTGTTTTACCTAGCTTAGCACGCAAGAAAACACGATTTGAAACATAACAAGCGGTTGCTAACGCATCAGCCCAAAATTTCCTAGGAGTTTGATATTCATCAAGCATAGTCCTAGCCATCTCAACTAAGGTTCTGTTCTTTCTTTCTACAACACTGTTTTGTTGAGGTACATATGGTGAAGAGAATTGATGATCTATTCTATTTTCAGCACAAAAGCGATCTAAAGATTGATTTTTAAATTCAGTTCCATTATCACTTCTAATTGCTTTTAATGATCATGGGTGATCAATTGATAATCTAAGAAATAAAGTTCTAAAGTGACTAAAAACTTCATTCTTAGACGCCATAAAGTAAACCCAAGAGTATCTAGAATAATCATCAACGATAACAAGAACATACCATTTACCTCCAAAGGATTGAACACGTGAAGGTCCTACATTGTCAAGATGCAAAAGTTGACATGGTTCAGTTGTCATGATCATTGTGAGAGGAGTATGTAAACCTGCAACCATCTTAGCATGTCTACAAGAAGAGCACACAATTTCTTTGTCTCCTTTAAGCTTAGGCAGCCCACGTATGCGATCAAGAGCACTAACACGCGTTAGGTGATCAAAGCCTACGTGACCAAGTCTACGATGCCAAAAATATAAGTCCTTTGAATCATTAGAAACTAGACACCTATGCTTAGAGGAAGACATATCAAAATCAGCTTTAAAAACTCTTCCAAACCAACACATGTTAAAAATAAGCTCACTATTTGAACCTACAACTTTGCATTTATTGAAAATAATTTTCAGATTTTCATCTAGCAATTGAGCAACAGAAAGCAAGTTGTATTTCAAATTTTTGACAAGTGCCACATCCTTCAAAGTGTAGTGATCATTTACTCTAACCGAACCCTTAGCAATTATAGGAGTTGAGGAATTATCGGCAAAAGTAACATTCTCTACACGTGACATAAAAGAGAGGGAGAACCAATCTTTGTTACCGGTCATGTGGCGTGAGCAACCTGAATCCACAATCCAAATGTTCTCCTTCCTCAAACGTGTAACCTACATAAAAGCACAATACGTCGATGACTCAACACTGGGGTTAGTCAAAAGGCATTTAGGAATCCAGTACCGAGTCACGCGACGTGCAGCAGGAAAAACACGCGAAAGCTGAGATAAAACAACAGGTTTATGAGTCAAAGATTGAGGTTTTCTGTTCTTAACAATTGATTTAGAAGTTGTTACTTGTTTAGAGTGAAAACCAGTAGCTCCGGAGGTAAAAGAAGAAGGTATGGAGGCAAAAACTAAAGCTTTGGAGGGAACAACAGAAGATCCGGGAACTCTCGGAGCTATCAGAACTACCGGAGCTGCCTTTGTAGATTTCTTGCCAAAAGTTCCGGAAGCTACCTTTTCAAATTTCTAACTTATTAAAGCAGGTTGTGTTTTTCTAATTGCATGAAAGTTATAAGATCTAGCAACCATTCTTTCCCTTTTCCGTTGTTTAGCTAGTCTATAACAAAAATCTATGAAATGCCCATCTCTACCACAGAAGGTACAATGAAATTTAACTTTGTGTTCATGTCTAGATGAGCCATCAATATTTTTATTTGAAACCGAATGAGACAACACTCCTGCAGATTTGGGAACCACTCCTTTTTGTTTAGGAACTGTTCGAATCAAACCACTTCCTAATGACTTTACAATTTTAGGTGGATGTGCCTTAGCATGAGCATGAAAATCAAAACCTAAACCAGTTTTATCATTGCAAGACTTGGAAGAATTCAACAGCAAGTTTAGGTTCTTATTCCCATTACAAAACCGATCTAATGTCCTATGCATGTCATCAAGTTTATTGGACAGATCAAGGCAATTTTCACATGAAGTTTTTCCTTTTAGTTTGCAATTGGAACAAAATTTAACTTCATGAGAACGTAAAGCATTGTTCAATATAGAAGTTTCATTCATAGCATCCTGTAGTTTCTTATCAAGATCATCACAAGTAGAACAATGCAAATCAATTGTAGAACATCTAGCATCTTTCAAGTTTTTATCATTAAGTACAGCAAGCTCTCTGTTCTTTTCAATTTCTTCATCAAGTCTATCTAGAGTGGAGGAGTGTGCACTTCTTAATGTGGACAATTGTTCATAGATTAAGTCACATGAGGGACATGCATCATCACTAGGAATCAAAGTTTTTAAACGGTTAATTTCAGATTCTAGTGATTCAATTTTAGCAGCATTATCCCTAAGCTTTTTGTCCTTTTTCTTGACAATAACAGTTGCACGAGAAATAGCATCACACATTTCATTGCAGGTAGAACATACCTCATCGTCTTCACTGTTGTGTCCTGCATCCTCTGACTTGATCTTGATCTTGTTTTGCCCGCCATGAAGCATAAGTTGGCTAGATCGTCATCATCTTCATCACTTTCAAAGTCTACATCACTTGAACTAAGTTCTTGAAGTGCGGTGATGAAGCTGTTAATCATCTTGCGTCCTATGATACCCTTCTTTTTCTTCGTATCTTTTGCGAAGGAGTGCTTCGTTCTTGTTTTCTTTTCATCCCGGGAAGTAGGACCTGAAAGATTAGGGCAATCTGAATGAAAATGTCCTGTCTTACCGCATTCGAAGCACCGTTGAGGTTCGGAGCTTCCTCTCCTTCTAGTTCTCACATTTTGCAATGCTTTTGAGAACCTCGTAGAGAGAAGTGCTAGCTCCTCCTCTGGAAACTCCTCAATCTGTTCAAGGGTTAGAGAGGACAACAAAGCAAGTGTACTACAAGATGAAGATTGGCTGGAGCTAGGCATATCACGTTGAGAAACAAAAGCAATAGACTTGTTGGGGTTCTTACGTGATATTATATCAATTTCATGAGTTTTTAGCTTGGAATATAGCACATCTAAAGTAAGTGTACTCATGACAGTAGATTCACAAATAGATGTAACTTTCATCTCCCAAATTGACATGTCTAATGCACTTAATAATTGCCTAGCATTTTCAGCATCAGAAAAATTAACATTGACACTACGTAAGTTGCTGAGAATTTTATTGAAACGAGCAAAGAGGTCATCGATAGACTCACCTGGTTGCATCTCAAAACGCATATATTCCTTTTTGAACATATCTTGTTTTACCTCCTTGATTGTGTTGGAGCCTTCATGATAATCACAGAGAGCTCTCCAAACATCGTATGCTGACCGGAGGTGCGCGACACGATCAAAGTCGCTTTGAGTGAGTCCTTGGATGATCAAGTTTCGGGCTTTGTTATTGTTGTCGACGTCCCGTAGGTTTGTGGCCGTGACTTGATCATTAGGTGGCACTTCATAAGGCTTATACACCTTCTCCCATATTGCAAAGCCTTGTGCCTGGATAAAAGCCTCCATGCGTGCCTTCCAAACCTGAAAATCAGTACCAGCAAACACACAAGGTTTGGCAGAGTACTTCTCCATGATGATTAGTCAAAAACACGTGCAAATCACAAAGATTAGAGCACCGTGGCTCTGATACCAATTGTAGGATTGAAGAGCACGTGAAAAGCTACCAGAGGGGGGGTGAATGGTAGATTTAAAAATCTTACACAGCGGAAACAATTAAACCCCAAACCCTTTCGGCAGAAAACGATCTGTTAAAAAAATCGTGTGTGAGACTAATATAAACGTGTTTCACCGTGACAAAAGTGAAAGATATCATAGAGAATCAAGTCACGAAGACAAAACAAAAAGAATCACTCAAATCCGTCGAGAAAAACTCAAGTTATGATCGAAAGATCAAACAATGGTCAATCTGCCCTACCCGAGAAAAAAACAGTTCTGGAACGCTGCAAAGAAACTCGTGTAGATCATAGACCACAAATCCAATGACCGTGAAATTTTGACAGATGATAGAAAATCAAGTTGTGAAGACAACCCAAAAATAATCACGTCAATTGGATTAGTAAAACTCGAGTTATGATAAAACCACCGACGAAAGGTAGTGCTGTCCAGAAACTCGACGAGTAAAACTTGTCTGGAACAAGTTGGACGAACAAGGCACAAAAGTTCCTTCAAACTACGAATTTTATTCAATAGAACACAAGAGGAACAGCCCCAAAGTCATGCACCACGAGATCTGGCCTCCCTTGCTTATATAACCAGCCCTTAGGCCAACCCAATCTCAACTAGGACTCCAATCCTACACAGATCACGAATCGTAACTTTCCATAACTGCTCAAGATTCTTCTATACGCAGATAGAAGCAATATTAAGACTTCCAAACACCTTAGGAACGTATCCCACATTCCTAAACAACTAAAATTCGTGACCCACACGAAATCCCATCATAACCAACTCGATACTTTCCATACCGAGCCATAACCGACTCCGCCGCAGCCAAAGTCACCAACCGGTACGATCCGATCCTTCCAACCAGATCTTTCCTTCCTTATCCCATCTTCGGAACCATGTTGCAACGTCATGCACCGCATGCATACGTGCGAACACCTTCCTTCGACGTTCATTAACCTTCATATGCACTTCCCTTGATTCAAACATCCTGCGCGACCTCCTGATCAGCTCAACCACAGTTCCTCCCGAACTTGGTTGTTGGAACCTCATCTCCTCCCCGAGACTAGTCCAATGGATCCCGTCACCAGCCATGACTTGAACTCAAGCAACACCTGCACATGAATAAACAACCAATCCATACGAGCCCAAGTCCTTGACTTGACTCAAGTTAGTTCCAAACACAACACCTTACGTGAGAGCCTCACATAAGCATGTTGCAAAACCATAGTAACACGATATCATCCATATCATACAAAACACACCAAAAACTTAGCAAATGAATACTAAGCAATCTTTCCAACAATGTAAAGCAAGTACGAAACATTGCAAATGAAAAGCAGAAGCACTGCGGTCAAGTTCCGGACCTTGCCAGAGCAACCCGGAGCTTGAGCCAGAGCTAACAAAAGCTAGTACAATGAAGCACCTGTCAGAGCTTACCAAAACTAGTAGATCCTAGCACCGGAGCTTACCAAAAACTAGTCAAAACTAGTCAACCCAAAACCAGAGCTAGACAAAGTACGTCGGAGCTTAGCAAAAGCATTCCGGAGCTATCAAATATATGCCGGAGCTATCAAAGACATGCTGGAGCTAATAAAGACATGCCGGAGCTAAAGATAAAGCTCACCGGAGCTGACCAAAGCTAGTCGGACCTAGCATCGAACGTAACCGGAGCTACCCAAACCAAGCCAGACCTACCGTCGGACCTTGCTGTAGCTCGGAGCTAGAGTCGGACCTTGATAAAAAGGTGTTTTGGTGATATTCGAAACTTTTATCATCAAAGCCAAGTGTATTCACTACAAGCCAATGTATTCAGCACACATAGGTCTTACACCCGGAGATGCCCATCATTGGAGACGAACAAGACTCCAAGGCGTTCGATGTACTCAAGGAGCATGAACACGATGATGAAGAAGTGTGTGAACTCAAGCCACTTCTCAGGCAGAAGCTCCTAAGCCAGAAGGGCAAGAAGGAGGATGAAAAGCCAAAATGGGGTACTCATCAAGTCTACTCCTGGTATCCTTTTAATTATGAGAAGCTCAACAATTACAATCATTATCTTTCTATTCCCATGGGAAGACCTCCACAGTTTGATGGCAATGATTATTCAATATGGAAATATAATATGAAGATGCATCTAATCTCACTTAATCCTAGTCTTTGGCATATAGTGTTTACAGGTATAGATGTCCCAGACACTGACGATGAACTCACCCCAGAGCAAGAACAAGCAATTCACCGGAATGCACAAGCCATTGCGGTGATCACTTCATCCATGAGTCAAGAAGAGTTCACCAAGATGGATGGACTTGAAGTTGCCAAAGACATTTGGGATACTCTCAAGACTGCTCATGAACGAAATCGCTCCGTCCTCAAAGCAAAAATTGAGATGCTTGAGGGAGAATTGGGGAGATTTGCCATAGAAGATGGTGAATCCCTCAAGAGATATACAACCGCTTGAATACACTGATCAACAAGATCCGTGCTTATGGAAGCAAGAAGTAGACTGATCATGAGGTTGTTAAGAGAATGATAAGAGCCTTTATGCCTCGGAATGTCACCTTGCGTTCCATGACAAGAGAAAGCCCGGGGTTTCACAAAATGACCCCCGATGAAGTCTTGGAAAAATTATCAATCACGAAATGATGAAGGAAGAAGACAAATATGTCAAAGACTTAGCTTAACTTACCTCATCCAAGAAGAAGGAGGTCGCCCTCAAGGCAACCTGCAAGCCCAAAGGGAAGGAGACTCGAGAGACTCACGATGAAGAAGAAACTGATGATGTAAGCACAAATATGGATGATGAAGAGATGGTACTCTTCATGAAAAGATTCAAGCGCACGATGAGAAGAAGAAGAGGAAGCAACTCTAGTGAAGGAAAGAACAAGGAAAAATGAAAATTCAAGGCTCGATGTACTTGCTACAACTGCATTGAATATGGACACTTTATGGTTGCCTGTACATATGATGAAAATAACAGGAAGAAAAAAGTGAAGTCGCAAGAGAAGAAAGCTTTCAAGAAAAAAAAGCAGGTACATCAAGCGCACATCCGCAAGGAGTGGGACTCAAATGATGAGTCCTCCTGAGATGATGAAGATGAGATGGCACAATTGCCATCAAGAAGCCCTCCATGCAGTCTTCCCAAACATGGGAGGAAGGGAGAACCACAACCACACTTGCGTCATGGCTAAGGAAGGCAAGTAAAAGGTTCGACTTACATGCTCTTCCTTACATTCCTCTAATGATGATTTTGATAGTTCTAGTGAAAATGAGGAAATGTTTAAAGGATTGAGCAAAACTGCACTAAGAAAAATGAAAATGTCGTCGGATGAAATCTTTGAGAAGGAGGAGCTTATCAACCTCTAAGAAGATATGCTCATCCATGAAAGGAAGATATATCAAGAGGTTGAAAAGCTTCTTGAGCTTGAAAAGAAGAAAAGCAAGGCACTTGAGCTTGAGCTAGCTTTGAGTAAGAAAACTTACTCAAAACTAGAAGACTCACACACTGCAGTCAAGGACGAACTTGCTAACTTGACAAAAGTTAACAAAATCCTTGAAGTGCAAGTTGAGTCACTCAAGCAAAGTGACACTTCCTCCTCAAAAAGCTCACCTTCTCAAGATGTCAAATTGACAACAACTAAAACTTGCACATGCTCTAATAAGAAGGATATTGTAAAAGATGAATCCACTGTTTCATATGTTAAAGGTCCATCCCAAAGTGGCATCTTTGACAAGGAAAAGATTAAAGATGCATGGAGTGCATATATGGTCACAAGACCTCCTAATGTCAAAGATGGTCTTGGTACACAAAAAATAAAAAGCTGCCTAACCATGTTCAAATTAAGGATCATATTACATTTGTTAAAGAAAAATCATATGAATCTGAATTGCAAACATTGTTTCATACCTTTGATGCTTCTTATGTACTTATGAGAAATAAAACTGGACATGTTTATGCGAAATATGTAGGGCCACGCCACAAGAACCCAAAGACTTGTGTGTGAGTGCCCAAGACGCTTGTGACTAACCTCTGAGGATCCAATCAAGCTTGGGTATCTAAAACAAAGAAATAATTCTGTTTTGCAGGCCTACTCCTCCGGAGGATCCAAATGGGTGCTCGACACTGGATGCACCAACCACATGACCAGAGAGAGGAGTATGTTCGTAGAATATGAGCGAAATGCAAATCCAAGTGATGAAATTATTTTGGAGACAACAGCCAAGGAAAGCTCCTTGGCAGCGGTAAAATTGAAATTTCCTTTCAACACACTCTTTCAAATGTTTTACATGTTGAATCTTTGGATTACAATCTTTTGTACATATATCAACTATGTGACAAAGGATACAACTGTTTATTCACTAATGAGGGTGTGACAATTTTTAGAAGAAGCGATAACTCAATTGCATTCAAGGGAATGTTGAAGGGAAATCTTTATCTTGTTGACTTCAACAAAGATAAAACTAAACTCAACACTTGCTTGTTTGCAAAAACTAACATGGGATGGCTGTGGAATAGACGGCTAGCCCATGTTGGGATGAGGAATCTGCAGAAACTTCTAATGGGTGGTCACATCTGAGGTTTAAAAGATGTTGTATTTGAGAAAGACAAGCCGTGCAACACATGCCAGGCATAAAAACAAGTTAGAGCACCACACCCTGCCAAGAACGTGATGACCACATCAAGATCTGAAAGTGCATCTAGGCATCCTCGTGGGTTTTGGATGATTGATGATGACAATTAAGAGACTAATGAGCTGAGTTGATCTTAAGCACATGTGTGATGGATGAAAAGAGATTAAATCCCTCAAAAAGGAAAAGGATAAAACGAGCGTCAAAGACTCAAGCGTAGAAATTAGGGTTTCTATGGTATTGAGCTTAAGTGAGCCGTATCATGTGTGAGGGTGGATATATCATGTGCATTGAGATCATTCTAGAGGGATCAAAGTGGTGGTTGAGAGTAAAACCTAAGTGAGAAGCCAAAATGAGGAAAAACCCTAGGAGGCCGGACTAGTCTGGCCAGCCAGAGAAGTCCGCTTTGGGGCGGACCAAATGTCTCTGGATGAGTTCGGACTTGTCCGTATGGGTACGGACTAGTCCATTCAACCCTTAATAAAGTTGGAGCTATGTCCCTGAGGACCGGACTTGTCCGTTTTAGAACGGACCAAAGCTCTCTGGAAAAGTTCGAACTTGTCCATTGTGGTGCGAACTAGTCCGTTTGAGACTTAGCGAGATAAACCGAGAAGAAAACCCTAGAGGGACAAACTAGTCCACCCCTGTGCCCGGACAAGTCCGGGCATACCCAGTTGTGTTCGTTTTGGGACGGACCAAAGCTCTCTGTCCTAATTTGGACTAGTCCGTAGTGAACCAGACTAATCTGTATTGTCAGTGGTCATTTGAAATTCAAACGTTGGTGCGCACGTCATCTGTTTTGTCAATGATGACGTTAAGTTGTCGGTGGTCCCAGAAGGCCGAACTATTCCGTGGCACAGGGCTGGACTAGTCTGGATTTTCCCTGATGGCAACGGTTAGTTGCTGGGACCCCTATAAAAAGGGGATCCCCGACACCTATTTGACAACTCTTGAACCCTAGCGCCGCCACAAGTGACCTAGAGCCTTCCAAAGCCCTCCACTTGTCCTACTAGCCCTCTAAGACCTAATCTTGAAGAGATTAGGGTTTGGGGAGGAAAGTGAAGGAAGATTATCGTGCTTTGGCTCTCGGTTTAATCTCTTTGCACATCGTGTTGTGTTGTGTGGCTTGTGTGAGTTGAGATTCGTGTGCTCCTCATTGTATTGATTTGTGGGAGCCTCAACTTGTGAGCAACCCCAATCAAACTTGGTGATTAACCATTGATATAGTGGAAACCAAGCTGGCCATTGTGGTGGCTTGGTGAGAGAAGGGTCAAGTGAGACTCGATCCTTGTGTGGACTTCTCAACGTGGATGTAGGCTTCTTCGTGGAGCTGAACTATGGGATAAATCTTGTCTCACTTGTCATTTTACATTTCATAATCACTAGCATTGCTATTAGGGTTCTTATTGTTCATATTGCTCGTCACTTTGATCTTTGTTGAAATCTTGTGACCAAACTGCTTTAACTTCACAATCTAAGTTGTACTAGGTTACCACACATTGCTTACATCTTGGGTGAACTTAAATTCCGCAAATAACTTGTAGAAACCAAGTTTTTAGGTTTTCACCCTGTGCAGAGCGGACTAGTCCGGCCTCAGGAGTTTAATCTCATTTGATTAAGTCATTTCAGGTCTTATTGCCTATTCACCCCCCTCTAGGCGACTTTCAAGATCGCTGTAACTTCTTCACATGAACTAGTAATTGTTGATGATTTTTCTAGATTTACCTGGGTATTTTTCTTGTATGATAAATCAGAAACTGTGACGCCCGGTTCTGAAAAATGAACCAAGCTAACGCATATGTGTGCCCAGGATGTTCAACACACATACACGAGTGCAATCACAAAAGAGTATACAGAAAATTACCACAGAACAAGATTAATTAACCAAGTTTTATTACACAAACCATATTATCCTCGAATACAGACTCTAATGAATACTTATGACAAGTTCAACTAATGCAGCAGAAATAAACTAATTAAGCAAAGTAAACAGCTAGGCAGCATAAGCAATAGGGTATAGCGTAGCTCCAATAACACCACAAGCAAAGCTGACGGTAGACACGGCCTAGAACTCCGCATTATCACCATTAAACTCCCAATCCTGACCTGCAACTGTTGGGGGGGGGGGATTGCAAGAGTGAGTACATCTCGTACTCAGCAAGTGTGGAAAGTATGACATGTGGCTGATTCAAATGATGACAATAATAATGGCAAAGTGCTAAAAAGTACATCAAAACATTTGAAAAGCAATACATTATATGTATGTGAAGTAAACCCATCATAATCATAAGTAATACCATAATACCAGTCCACAATTCACCATCCTCATCAATAATTCCAGATTTCACCATTTGCCAATAACCATATTAGATACCAGAAATTAATCCATAACCATAATACTGACCATAACCATCCCAAATACCATATCAATACCAAATTCCCTCTAATCATGGAAGTTGTCCAGGTGCTCATAACCGGGAGCACGGCTATCATGATAGTTTTAATTAACTCTGCAGAGTTTGTACCTCTTTACCCACGTGTTCATGATTTCATCACCTTTCGATGACTAGAACCTCTATTATGCCGTCTCACACTTCCATCGGTGTGTGGCCAAGAGATCACAAAATAGCCTTTACAAAGGGATTACTAGCCTATTTAGACCCCACTGAGGTTTCACCGGTGGCGATGTCTCCAACTGAGCACATCTTCAACCAAGGGCCCCCTCTTGAGCCATTCGGATCCCAGGGTAGTCCCACCAATCAACAACAAACCCAATCCGACTACCCCTTCCCCGAGCATCCACAATGGTCCAAACAGCACCAGCAAAGCCCTAATTAATCAGCTACGCCGCACCCATACTTGGCCTCGTGGTGGCACTGTAGTCCTGGCTTATTCTCGCATGAACCGGTCCTTAGATCTAAAGCAAGCAACCCACCATAACATCCAACCCATCCACATACCAGGCTTGCTTAGATCACCCATTACCATACCGTATTGACCAGTTCACATTAACTAGAATATCATTAACGCATAATTAAATTGAGTGATGTAGTCGTTTTCCCATCCCAGTTAATTAAGCAAAGCAAAAGGGTAAAAAGCCCTTCCCGAATCTCTACCATATTTTCCAGTTGACAAGGGTGGTTTAGCAAATCTAGTAAACTTCCTATCATAGGGTTCCCATCAAATTGACACAAGCATGCAATTTTGCAAACAAAACATTTATTTTAAAATAGGATCAATATGCTTCAAGACACTTTCCTTGCTCTTGCTGTTGATTAGGGTCAAAGGCTTCAAACTCTTGGTGCTGTAGATCCTCCGCGGCACTTTCTAGCGCAAATCCGTCTAATCCACACAATAAACATACAAGACAAAAAACACAATCAAAGAGTGCACAAATATTACTCAATATGTCATGACATGCATGATTGATGCAAATGCAAGGTAGAACTTGCTACTAGATTACTTTTCATGATCAATAACTAGTCCTAATAGCTTTTAACAAGTTTATACAGGTCTGGATTCGATTAGATCAAATTTTAGAATTAATTCAACACAATTTAACCAGAAAGATCGAACTAGTCCGCTAGGGACCGGACAAGTCCGCCCTCTGCGAGATCAGCAGATTAGGGTTTTCTAGATCGACGTGAATTTGGAGATTAGGTGTGGAATTCACGTAAGGAAAATATAATAGAAGGTATACCAGGTGTTTAGAACTCCAATGAATCAAGAAACTTGGAGGTAGCACTTGGATCTTGATGATCTAGGGTTGGTGATGAACTTGGGGATGAAATGATGGTGAAGAACGAAACTTGGTGGAGATCTTGATCCTCTTTCGTTTCCTCCTCTTCTTCTTCTTGCTTGGGATCTTCTCCTCCCTCCTTGATGGTGGCTCCCCACGAACTAGGGTTTGGGTGGGTGGAAAAGTGACAAATAGATGTCAATCCAAGCGGTCGGGCTGTTTATATAGAGGTGGAGGCTAGGGTTAGATGGATTTCGAGTTTTGGGATGAGTAGAGGCCGGTTTAGAGTCCCACATGGGATCTAAAAGAGTTAGGCACGACGTCCCTAGGCCCACTTAACGTGAAACCCAGGAGACAAGTCGTAAAACAAAAGATCAACTCGGAGTCGCAAAATATTGGACAAGTCCAGAAAGGACCGGATTAGTCCGAAGTCGTCCAGAGAGAAAATCGGACAAGTCTGGCCAAACATCGGACAAGTCCGACTTTAAACAGAGAGGAAAATGGACAAGTCCGTTGGAACACCGGACTAGTCCGGAAAAGTCCAAGGACTTAGCAATTTTTCAAGGATTCATGGAATAACGGACTAGTCCGCACAAAATCAGACAAGTCCGAAAGTTTCCAGGGGCCAAAATCGGACTAATCCGCAACAAAAACGCACAAATCCATTTTTAGTCAGAGAGAAATCGGACTAGTCCTCAGCAAAATCGGACTAGTCCGCACTTTCCGGCGTTCTAAGTGCGGTTTTGCTCCAAATCAAATTTTAAACTCATTCCTCTTGTTGTGGGTTAATGTTAAACATGTATATGAATGTATGTAGGACATGATGCATGAAAATGAGGGTGTTACAAACCTACCCCCCCTAAAATGAATCTTGCCCTCGAGATTCGACGCAGAAATGAAGAGATAGGGAAATTCCTTCTTGAGATCATCCTCCAATTCCCACGTCGCTTCTTTTTCTGTGTGGTGCTTCCATTGAACTTTACACCATCTAATAACCTTGTTCCTTGTGACTCTCTCCTTGGTTTCCAAGATTTTGATCGGTTGCTCGGCATAAGTCAAATCTTCCTCTAGCTCAAATCCTTCCATTGGCACTTGTTCTTCCGGTACTCTCAAGCACTTCTTGAGCTGGGAAACGTGAAAGACATCATGTACGTCTGAAAGATGCGCTGTCATCTCCAACTTATATGCTACTTCTCCTCTTTTGTCCAAAATCTTGAATGGTCCAATATAACGAGGTGCTAGCTTTCCTCTTATGTTAAACCTCTTATGACCCCTCATTGGTGACACCTTGAGGTAAACAAAATCTCCCACTTCAAAGGCTAGTTTCCTTCTCCTATTGTCCGTATAGCCTTTTTGCCTTGATTGGGCAGCCCTCAAGTTTTCACGAATTATTCGGACTTGCTTTTCGGCTTCTTGCAACACATCCGGTCCAAATACTTGAGTTTCTCCTGCCTCATTCCAGAATAAAGGTGTCCTACACTTCCTCCCATAAAGTGCTTCATATGGTGACATCTTCACACTTGCTTGGTAACTATTGTTGTATGAAAATTCTGCGTATGGCAAGCTTTTGTCCCAACTTTTCCCATGCTTTAAAGCACAAGCTCTTAACATGTCCTCTAAAATCTGATTGGTCCTCTCGGTTTGTCCATCCGTTTGAGGATGATATGCTGAACTAAAATTCAACCTCGTTCCCAAGGCTTCATGCAATTTTGCCCAAAATCTGGAGGTAAATTGAGAACCTCTATCCGAGACTATCTTCTTCGGGACTCCATGTCGACACACAATATGCTCCATGTATACTTCGGCCAATCGTGCAGCTGTATATTTGGTCTTCACAGGGACAAAATGAGCTGACTTGGTTAAGCGATCGACAATTACCCAAATTGAGTCATACCTGGACTGAGTACGTGGTAACCCAACTATGAAGTCCATTCCAATTTCTTCTCACTTCCATTCCGGAATCTTCAACGGTTGCAATAATCCGGCTGGCCTTTGTTGTTCTGCCTTGACTCGTTGGCACATATCACACAATGCTACGTATTCAGCTATGTCCTTCTTCATGCTATCCCACCAATAGCAAGTCTTCAAGTCTTTGTACATCTTTGTACAACCGGCGTGAATTGAGTAAGGCGAGTCATGTGCCTCCTTTAATATGGTATCCCAAATATACTTTACATTAGGCACAACGATCCTCTTTCCAAGCCATAAGGTACCATGTTCGTCTTCATCAAATCTGAATTCTCTCCCTTCCTCGATCCTTTCCTTGATTTCCTTGATCTCCTCATCTGCGGTTTGTGCCTCTCGAATTTCTTGCTCCAAGGTTGGGTTTAACTCCATCATGTCCATCTCATTTACAAACCCGAGGTTCAACCGTTCAAACTCCTTGCATAACTCGGATGGTAATTCTCGAACTGTGAGTTGGTGACTTACTCCTTTTCTACTCAAAGCATCGGCCACTACATTGGCCTTTCCCGGATGATAGTTGATCCCCAAATCATAATCTTTGATGAGCTCCAACCATCTTTGTTGCCTCAAGTTCAGATCTTTTTGTGTGAAAATATACTTTAAAATCTTATGATCCGTATAAATTTCACACCTATGTCCAAGGATATAGTGTCTCCAAATCTTCAATGCATGTACCACGGCCGTGAGTTCCAAATTGTGCGTGGGGTAATTCTGCTCATGTTTCTTTAGTTGTCTTGATGCGTAGGCGACCACTTGACCTTCTTGCATCAATACACATCCAAGTCCTTGTCTCGATGCATCGCAATAAATATCAAAACTCTTACTTACATCTGGCAATACCAAAACTGGGGCTGTTGTCAACCTCTTCTTTAACTCCTCAAAACTATTCTGACAAGCTTCAGTCCATTGGAACGCCTTTCCCTTCATTAGCAACTCCGTCATAGGCTTGGCTATCTTGGAAAAGTCCTTGATGAATCTAAGGTAATATCCAACCATCCCAAGAAAACTCCTTATTTCCTTGACATTTTGCGGCGGTTCCACTTCAACACGTCTCTCACTTTTCCGGGGTCAACCGATACTCCTCCTCCTGAGATTATATGACCCAAAAACGACACCTCTCTCAACCAAAACTGACACTTGTTGAACTTGGCATACAATCGATACTCCCTCAATTTCTATAGCATAAGCCTCAAGTGTTCCTCATGTTACTTCTCATCCTTCGAGTAGATCATAATGTCATCAATAAACACCACAACGAATCTATCCAAGTACTCCATGAAGACCTTATTCATGAGATACATAAAGTAGGCAGGCGCATTTGTCAATCCAAAGGACATCACGGTGTACTCATAAGATCCATACCATGTTCTAAAAGCTGTCTTGGGTATGTCCGATGGTCTAATCTTCATTTGAAAATATCCCGACCTCAAGTCAATCTTAGAGAAGACACAAGCACCCTTCATCTAATCAAACAAGTCTTCTATGCGCGGCAAGGTGTACTTATTCTTGATTGTTACCTCGTTGAGAGCCCGGTAATCCACACACATCCTTTGGGATCCATCCTTCTTGTCCACAAACAGCACGGGCGCTCCCCAAGGTGAAGAGCTAGGGTGAATAAAACCCTTCTCTAGTTGCTCTTGAATTTGCTTCTTGAGCTCCGCTAATTCCAAAGGAGGCATCCTATACGGCCTCTTAGCTATAGGTGCAGTTCCAGGTATTAAATCAATAACAAACTCAATGTCTCGATCGGGTGGCATACCTGGCAACTCGTTCGGAAAAACATCCAAAAATTCACACACCACCGGAATCTCCTCAATGGTGGCACCATCCATATGATTCAGCTCCAATTGTTCCGATGCGGTTTGAGATGCTTCAAATTCTACGGTGATCCCTTCTTCATTGGTCAACTTCACCGTCTTCGTGGCACACTCAATAACTCCATTGTGCTTCCTCAACCAGTCCATACCAAGTATAATGTCCAATCCTTGGGAATCTAAAACAATGAGGTTGGCAGAGAAGTCCACCCCCCTTATTCTAAGGCTTACTTTTGGACATACTATATTTGTCCTCATCTCTCCTCCAGGAGACTTAACCAATAGAGTAAACTTCATATGATAGATATGCAAACTATACTTGGCAACATACTTTGATGCAATGAATGAATGCGATGCTCCAGAATCAAATAACATAGTCGCGGGGTTGGAGTTGGCGAGAAACATACCAATGACCACATCATCCGCTTGTTGAGTATCCTCCATAGAGACATGGTTCACGTTGCCATGAGCAAAATTCTGCTATACACGGCTTCCTTGTGGCACTCCTCCATTGGGTCTTGGGTTTTGCCTCGGCGCATTGCTTCCTTGACCAAGGCCTAACTTAGGACATTGATGCACAAAGTGTCCAGCTTCTCCACAAGTATAGCACTTCTTAACTCCACCAGAATTATTGGGACGAGCATGGTTCTGAACATTGGCACCAGGAAAATTAGCACGAGGTGCATAAGGCATTGAAGGCCTAGGTGCTTGCATAACAGGGCGCTGCTGCACAAACTGAGTTGGGCGTGGTGCATAACCAGGGTGTTGAGCAGGAATAGAGGAGCTGAAATAAGGCGCATTGGGCGGCGCAAAGCGAAGGCGCACATTACCGCACATTGTCCGTTTTTAGTCAGAGAGAAATCGGACTAGTCCTCAGCAAAATCGGACTAGTCCGCACTTTCCCGCATTTTAAGTGCGGTTTTGCTCCAAATCAAATTTTAAACTCGTTCCTCTTGTTGTGGGTTAATGCTAAACATGTATATGAGTGTATGTAGGGCATGATGCATGAAAATGAGGGTGTTACAGAAACCTAGGGGATACTCAAGAAATTTTTGAAGAGGGTGCATAATGCATTCTCCTCAACCGTCAAGAATATTAGAAGTGACAATAGAACAAAATTTAAAAATACTCAAGTTGAGGAGTACCTAGATGAAGAAGCGATAAACCATGAGTTTTCAGCACCCTACTCCCCTCAACAAAATGGGATGGTTGAACGAAGAACAGGACACTCATCGAGATGGCAAGAATAATGCTGGATGAATACAAGACTTCAGACAAGTTTTGGGCTGAAGCAGTAAATACCGCTTGTCACACCACAAACCGGCTATATCTTCATCGACTTCTGAAGAAAACGCCATATGAGCTCCTCACTGGAAACAAGCCAACCGTTTCATATTTCTGATTATTTGTAAGCACATGCTTATCTTGAATAAGAAATTGAGGACTTCAAAGTTCGCTTCGAAATATGATGAAGGGTTCTTTCTAGGTTATGATTCGAACGCCTACGCCTATCCTGTCTTCAACAAAGTCTCTGACATTGTTGAAATAGCACATGACGTAGTGTTCGATGAGACTGCTCCCAAGTGGAGCAAGTTGATAAGTGTGTGCTAGATCAAGAAGCGGCCCCGTGTCAAACGTTGAGGAGGATGACACTTGGTGATATTCGACCGCAAGAGCAATCACAAGACCCAAGTGCTCAATATGGACCTTGTAGAAGAGTGCCAACGACACTTCCCCCGGTACTACTAAGAAGTAATCTACGAAGGTTCGTATTTAGCTGGGGCGCTAATCAAGATTCAAGAGCAAGGGTGAACACAGAGAATCTTACGTGGTTCAGGCCGCCTGAGCATAATACCCTACTCCACGGGGTGTGTGTTACTTGTATGATAATGCGTAAGTCTGAGATGACTTGTGTGTGCTTAGCTTGAGTTCTACCGTGCAGCATAGACCTTTTATATACCAAGGACTGACTGTTACAGTATGCACTGTGCCCCAACAACTGGCTCCAGCTGTAATAACCGCCCTATACACAATCTGCGGGTGTTAAAGGGGGTTGATAGTGTGATAACATGCCTTAATGGAAGCATTACCGGTCTTGATAGTCCTCTGATCGTGCGTCATTAATATGACATTAATGACATGTTAACCAGGTCTTGTAACGGCCAATTGATAGCCCTTGAATGTCCACGTTGTTAGAGATCCCGATGTCTTCCCGTTGTAGACATAGGTGCGGACGTGTGACATGTGGTAGCTCCGGAGCTTCTCTCTACGGGGAGGCAGGTCCGGAGCTACTGGACATGTGGCAGTGCTGGAGCCACCCCGAGGAGGGAGGCAGGTCCGGTGTTGATGGCTCCTAAGATATACTGACAAATCATCCCCGGCAACGGCGCCAGAAATGCTTTTTGGTATTTCTTATGCACCATTAACTAAACATCTCCAACTGATGTGTTAGAAATGCTTGTTAACGGTTCTATTGGATCACAGAGTGAATTCCTCAAGCGCAAGGAGGTATCATTGTAGCATTTCCCCTTAAGAGTATTCCCAAGGGTGTCATTTATTTGATCCCAAAGGAAGGCAGGGAAGAGATATAACAATCATCAAGTGGAAAGGGTTGAAATGTCTAGGTAAGAATCTAGTAAAGATGGATAAAATAATAGTGGAGGTAGTGTGACATACACAAAAGCTTTCAAGGCTAAGGGGGATAAGAGGATCCTAGAGGTTAGTAAAGGTTGAGAGTTATGGAGGTACTCCTACTATGCTCTATTGTACATATACATAGTCTAAACTAACTATTCATAAGCTAGATCAATAGTGAATACTTATGCTATGTGGTTCAACACATCGAGCACGGGCTTACCCCTAGCAATAGTAGGGCGACTCCCGCCAAGAGCCTGTGGCATAGCCGAACGTGGAGGATTACAAATGACAGATAGGGCTGTCACCACCTACTGCCTACCTCTTCAATCTGTGGGTCTACGAGACATCCAATGCTACTTAGCTATCCTAGCACCATGCTAGCATATTAAATAATTACCTTAAGAGCCTAGGCACAATCCATTTTAAGGCAATGAATTGAATCATCATTGAACCAATGTTGATACACAACATAATTATCCATACTAACCTAGTTATGTTATAATTAACTAGACTATAGTGGGGGTATATAGGTTCTATGATAATGAGATATGTTCATGATGAAACAGTCATAAAAGCTATACCTTCTACATACATTGACTCCACAATCAAACAATAAATGCTTTGCCCAAATATATTTATAAGTAGAGACTAAGGATACTATCTTTATTATGCATAAAGTCACAATTAAAAGAAAGAATACATGAGCCATACCTTTCCCAATGTAGGATTGGAAAGAGAGAGACTCCTTACTCCTTTCCCAATTTGATCTTGGGACTAGAGCATCTCCTCTCTACAACCTAACTCCTCTAAAACTATGGATGATAGTGTATATAATAGAGATGAAGCTCAAGTGGTGTGTTCGTTGAACTGAGGGGTAGGGGCTCCTATTTATACTAGTGTTGAGGTCGGTTCCCGCCACCAAAAGCGCACGAATCAGTCACCATTGACTCCAGGGAGCCGGGAGGAGCCAACACGTGGAGGCTGACCGAGTTTGGTGCAAAGACCAGGTCGACCGACCCCCTGGTTCGGCCGACCTGGTCATTGCACCGTTTCTCGTGTCCTTTCTCCAGGTGGCTGCCAGGTGGGTCCCATTGATGTATATGGGTGATACACCATTGGATCTCCTCAGATACTTCTGTTTGTGGGCCATTTGATCCATGGGATGCCATGTGTCATCGCCTGATTGGCTGGGATGATATTTTATAGGATTGGTCCCTCTACATTTCCTCATTTCCTGCATAAAATGTTGCATACACATATTTCTCCAAGTCCAAGTGGAATTGGGTTAGGTAGAAAGGTGATGTGTGCAAGAAATGACAAATCCTTCACATAATTGAGTTAAATTGATGGATGAAATTGGTATATAACAGCCATCAACAAACTCCCCTAAGCTTATCCTTTGCTCGTCCCAAGCAAAGTCAAGACTTTAGGTTGATGATCAGGAGTTGCTACAATATCTTATTTTCAAAAGTATCTAATGCACAACAAGATACTCTACCTAGTATTGTAGAAATTCGCTATGATACTCTACCTTTCTTAAGTTATCATGGGGCTTATGCTTTTTCATATTCATGAGTAGTTGAAAGGTAGAATAGCAAATGGAGCAAACATAGCCTAGAAATCAAGTTCCACTTAAATCCCGGAGAATTCAATTTAGATATTAAATACCTCAATTTGATTCTCTCAATCACTCCTTTGTGGATAGTGGAAATATTTCCTCACCAAAGCATTTTGCCTCTACTATTCCTACTCATTGAATATGGCTTGTATGTGGAGCTTGGTAAGGAAAGTAAGTAGGCATATTTGCATCACATATATTGCTAAGTCAAAAGAGTAAGCCTTAGGAGAATTCAAATCAAAACTTTTTGATTCAAGACAAGTGCATGTGTGATGGAGTGAAAAGTGGATGTGGATACTTGAGACAACTCCTTTTTGGTATAATCTCTCTTTCTTTTGCAGGGATGAAACATGGCTATTTTTTTTCTCTTTTTTTTTCTCATGCTTATGATGTAAGCATGTTTTTTTTTTCATTTTCTTTTTGTAGCCATGTCTTCTACTCCTTTTTTTTTGCAATGAATTTTGAAGAGAGTGCTAAACATGAATAAAATGGAGTTTCTCTTTTTGTTGTGGTATGGTGGATATGATGGACGTTTTGCTTACTTCTAGTGTAGAAGTATAGCATGTGCAAGTGAAGTCTTGAATTCAAAAAGAGTTGAATGATTTTTCACATAGGTCTATACTAGTTTGACTAGGCTCAATGTGAAAGCAAATAGCATATGCATAGGTTTTGTCTATGTATGAACATCATATGGCTTTGGTAGGTATTTCCAATCAATTGAGGGAAACTTAAATCTTTTTAGAATTTCTCTGGAAATCTAAGTTTTACTTTCAAACTAGAACTAGCAGCCCTATTACTAATTCTAATCTTGCAACAACCTAGAATTAGATTAAGCTTTTGCTACCCACAACTTCCAAATTAAGGTAAAAGTATTTCAAACCAATGAAAGCAATATTCGGAGAGTAGCAAGTTGTAAACTAGAGACTTAGGAAAATAAAACAGAGCAACTGTTCATCATTTCATCTATGTGAATTCTAAATCATTCTTACCGCACATCTTTATTTGGTGAAAGCAAATCTAACCTATTTTATTATATATATATATATATATATATATATATATATATATATATATATATATATTAGATGCAAGGTGGATGGTGGATGGATGGAAAATAAATATGCAAGGAATGTGATACATGTTACCTCAAGTGGGGGTCCTCCCCCAAGCTTGTTCTTCAACTACCTCCGTGATAAGGGTTGAACCCTTGATGACAGAAGTACACTGCAAGATCGGCTTGTTGTTGTTGTAGCACCGTGTTGAAGTTGGTGAATTGAGCATCCATGTTGTTGCCAATCCTGGGTACCTTGAACATGCTCTTAGAGTGTGCTGTAGATGTCACCCGTTCTCACTTCAAGTTCTCCCATAAGTCTAGTGAGGTATGTCATTCCTTGGCTATAGTCATGATGACTTCTAGCCGAAAAGGAATGACGTCCTCTCAAGGACGTTAGGGGCAAGCTGCTAGAGCTTGAAGTGGATAAGGGTGGATCCCTTTGCCCTTCTTGCCAAGATGATCCCCCAGTCTCATACGTCGGAGGTTGAGTCCATCCGGGCACATAACCCGTTGGGTTCTCTTCCTCTTGGTATTCATGGACCGGAGAGATTATCGGTGGCATGCCTGTGGCTGCAGCACTCGCACGATTCCTTGTTACCCTGCCAGAGACATTACTTCTTCTTGCTTCCTCAAGGGGAAGAAGATTAATGGTTTTCCTCCGACATTTGTACAAATGAAAATCCGGGTTAACCGAATTTCATTGACAAAGTCGGGATAGAAAAATATCAAGGACCCATCTTGATCATGCTTAAGGTTATGTCCTTGCACTAAGTAGTCTTCATCAATTAATTCTCTTTCAGTTTCAATATATTCAAATGAAGAGTATTTAGTTGCTCCTACCCTATCAGCAATATGAGTAATTAATGAAGTGCATTCAATTGGTCCTGATTTTGAAATGTAATCTAACCATTGTGTCATCATGGCTTTGACTGGAGCAACTTTTATCTTTTTAGTCATGGCAAACAAAATTTTCAATTCATCATCTCGCACAACCCTAACATCTCCCCTAGGGAACATAGTCATAGCCACCCATCTATGCATGAAGCGTAAGGTAGGGTTTTGGATGTGGCTATTCCTAGGAGCCCTATAGTTAGCTTATGCCAAAAACTTTGTTTGTTAAACTTAGGCAAATTGTCCAAATCTAGCAAACATCGTTTATGGAAGCCTAGGATGCTACATAATTCTTTCCATAGGATGTTGTATTCTTTTTGAAATAATCTAAAAGTAATACCATCAAATCCTATTCTTAGCGTGCAAAGGAATTGGATAGTGAGAAGGTGTGAACCTCATTAAATCCAATTGCATGCCAAATGGAAAGAAATTCGGAGTCCATACCTATTTTGGAGATCAAATGTGGATCATAAGCCTTGTTGTGGCGAAACTCACGATCTTGGAGAAGCCTGCGTGCTTGATCTTCAACTTCGCTTTGTATGTCGAGGTAGTTGTCATGAAGAAGTTGGTGTGGGTTGCTTCTCTCTTCCATGGGAGTGTCCTCACACACACTTCTCCTCCTTGGGCTTGTACCCATGGAAGAGAGGCGTGCACTAGAACCTTCACCATGGCTTGAGCTTGCAGCCTCCTTCCTTTTTCCAAACAACCTCTTCATGTCTTTTTGAGTTCAACAAGCAAAAACAAAACAAGGCGAGAAAAATCCGAAAAGAAGCGATGTTTGGAAAACAAAACTCTCAACGAATTTTCTCCTCTTGAAAGCTTGAGTGTAAAAATGCAAATGCAAACAAAAGAAAATCTTTTTGGGATGGATTTGAGCAAGAGTGTTGCAATGAAGAGCAAGAAAAACAAGGTGAGCTAGAGAGTGACTTGGGGAGGTGTAAAATGATGTTGTGTGTGAAGAGAGGTGCTCCTCACGGCCACAATTTATAGGGTGCACCCTCCAAAGGTCACTTGGGGTTCAAAATATAGCCGTTGGAGGAAGGGGAGCCAATTTGGCTCCAGTCCCTGTTCGGCCGACCTGACAAGTGGCCCCCCTGTTTCCCCTTTTGGCAAGTGGCTCCCCAACGGCTATAAAGTTAGCACGTTGGTGAAATGTCACATGTGCTGCTCAGAAAAAAATTGTTTTTCAAATAAAAACTTTTTTTCAAATCCAATAAAATTTTTCTTTTGAAAAGAAAGAAAGAAAAATGATAGTTGAGAATATAAGATTCTCAACTTGCTAGGGAAAATCAAACATGCAATGGGAAAAATCCAAATGGGGTGGAAAAAGAAAGAAAGAAAAATAGAGTGGGATAACTACCAATTTAACCTATTGACGTAGGTCTCACCACCATCCGATGAGATGGACATTCCTCCGTCTTCATTTCACATCCGGGCCCAGAGGGATGGGCTCGGACGGCTTGTCTTTCTACTTCCGCCATTCCTTCTTTGGCGGCTTGGTGGACTTGGGCCTTAGGGAAGGTCCAGATGATTCCGTCGCCTTTGGATATCGGTGTGGTCGAAATGACGGATTCTCCTCGTAGATTAATCTTCTCATGAATGCAATGAGTGAGTCCACCTTAGACCTCTCTCATGTGTTTATCATTCAGCCCATACCTAATTCGAATCATGGAGCATTGTTCTAATTTTGGCCGAAAGTTAAACCTTTCCTCCTTGCCATTGATATGGAAGTGGATTTCTCCAGCTCCCACATCTATGCGCGCTTTTGCAGTGCTGAGGAATGGGTGCCCAAGAATGAGTGGTGTATCCTTCTCGGTGTCCATGTCTAGCACCACAAAATCCACAGGTATGAAGCAGTTCCGGATCTTCACCGGGACGTCTTCAGCAATACCCGCTGGATAACAGACTGAGGAGTCAGCCAGTTGTAGCTGCATTGGTGTTGGAGTCAGCTCTGTGAAGTTCAGCTGGTCGAACACAACCTTGGGCATCACACTGACACTTGCTCCCAGATCACAAAGTGCCTTGTCAAAGTGGTGAGCCCCAATTGAGCATGAAATGGTAGGACATCCAGGGTCCTTCTGCCAGTTGTTCTCTCGTACGGAAATCATGTTGACATTTTCTATCGGAGGTTCTGGCTGGCCTGACATCTTTTCATTCTCCATGAGAGGAATAGCAGTTGCGAGCTGAGCCAACTGAGTCTCGAGCATCTTGTTGAAGCTTAGTTGATTCTTGAAGGCTGAGGATAGTCCTTCCATCTTTGCATTGATATTCTCTAGGGTCTTGTCATTAGCTGATAGCTTCTTGGATAGGGCATCGTTGATCTTGAGCTGGCTAATGGCAAGTTCTCTCAAGTTAGGCTGATTTCTAGGGTTGCCATTGTTGTTGTACCCTCCTTGAAAGAATGGGCGTTGTTGACCCCACCCTTGACCCCCTGGACGATAGCCATTGTTGTTATTGAAATTTCCTTTGTGGGCGAGGTATAGGGCATCCTCATGAGTTTCTAGAGAATCATTGCCCATATGACCCGTGTTGCCACATACTTCACACGTGATGTGAGAATCTAGGGCATAGGCATTGCCAGACACTTCACCACTGGCTTGTCCATCTATTTTCTTCATTAGGAGGTCCAATTTTGCAGTGGTCATGTCCAACCCCTTCAAGGTGTGCATGCCTCGCTGTCGGGTATGGCGACGCTCATCGTTCCATCCCATGTTGGACACCATCTTCTCAATAAGATCTTTAGCTTTTGGCACCGTCAATGAGAAGAAGGCTCCTCCAGCAGCAGCATCCAAATGGTCACGAGCTGATGGGATCAACTCATTATAGAAATTTTGAATAAGGAGCCAGTCATGCATCCCATGATGGGACAGGCTAGGATGTACTCCTGAAGCCTTTCCCATGCCTCGGGAATAGATTCCTTGGGCTCTTGCTGAAAGCTGGAAATCCTTCCACGTAGGGCATTGGTTTTGCCCAACGGGAAGAATTTGACGAGGAATGCCATAGAACACTTCTCCCAAGTGTCTACAACACTTCGGTTCATGTAGAACCACTGTTTCTCTCTCCCAAGGAGAGAGAACGGGAACAATCTCAGACGAACTGTATCCGAAGACACGTCCTTGATTTTAAAAGTGCTACATATCTTGAGGAATTGTTGCAGGTGAGCACTTGCATCCTCGTTAGCCTTCCCATAGAATGGGTTGGCTTGCACCATAGTGATAAGGCCAATTTTGATCTCGAAGTTCACATCTCCCGTGTTAACAGTGGGCCCAATAGGCACATTGTTAGCAGAGGGAGCTGAGAACTCACGAAGGGTCTTCTGGGCCATTGGCATTTGGATTATTGGTGCAAAAATGTTGGCTTGCTTTGCCGCTCAAATCTTCCGAGGAGTAAAGACACGGGGTCGGTCTCTCAGAAGAGATTCGGGATTTTCAACAAAGTTTTCCGGCAGGCAGAAGCCAGACATACACTACCCTGTTTTCACATTTAAAATGTGAAAACAAAGAATGGTCATCCTACTACTGTCCTACCTAGGGGTCTATCCTATTCACTTGGTTATGTTATATATCTATTTGCCTTCCCCGGCAACGAAGCCAGAAATGCTTGTTGACGGATCCTAAGATATACTAACAAATCATCCCCAGCAACGGTGCCAGAAATGCTTGTTGGTATTTCTTATGCACCATTAACTAAACATCTCCAACTGATGTGTCAGAAATGCTTGTTAACAGTTCTATTGGATCACAGAGTGAATTCCTCAAGCGCACGGAGGTATCATTGTAGCATTTCCCCTTAAGAGTATTCCCAAGGGTGTCATTTATTTGATCCCAAAGGAAGGCAAGGAAGAGATATAACAATCATCAAGTGGAAATGGTAGAAAGGTCTAGGTAAGAATCTAGTAAGGATGGATAAAATAATAGTGGAGGTAGTGTGACACACACAAAAGCTTTCAAGTCTAAGGGGGATAAGAGGATCCTAGAGGTTAGTTAAGGTTGAGAGTTATGGAGGTACTCCTACTATGCTCTATTTTACATATACATAGTCTAAACTAATTATTCATAAGCTAGATCAATAGTGAATACTTATGCTATGTGGTTCAACACATCGGGCACGGGCTCACCCCTAGCAATACTAGGGCGACTCCCGCCAAGACCCTGTGGCATAGCCGAACGTGGAGGATTACAAAGGACAGATAGGGCTGTCACCACCTACTGCCTACCTCTTCAATCTGTGGGTCTACGAGACATCCAATGCTACTTAGCTATCCTAGCACCATGCTAGCATATTAAGTAATTACCTTAAGAGCCTAGGCACAATCCATCCTAAGGCAGTGAATTGAATCATCATTGAACCAATGTTGAAACACAACATAATTATCCATACTAACTTAGTTATGTTATAATTAACTAGACTATAGTGGGGGTCTATAGGTTCTATGATAATGAGATATGTTCATGATGAAATAGTCATAGAAGCTATACCTTCCACATACATGGACTCCACAATCAAACAAGAAACGCTTTGCCCAAGTATATGTATAAGTAGAGACTAAGGATACTATCTTTATTATGCATAAAGTCACAATTACAAGAAAGAATACATGAGCCATACCTTTCCTAATGTAGGATTGGGAAGAGAGAGACTCCTTACTCCTTTCCCAATTTGGACTTGGGACTAGAGAATCTCCTCTCTACAACCTAACTCCTCTAAGACTATGGATGATAGTGTATATAATAGAGATGAATCTCAAGTGGTGTGTGTTGAAGTGAGGGGTAGGGGTTCCTATTTATACTAGTGTTGAGGTCGGTTCCCGCCACCAAAAGCACGCAAATCAGTCACCATTGACTACAGGGAGCTGGGAGAAGCCAACACGTGGAGGCTGACCAAGTTTGGTGCAAAGACCAGGCCAGCCGACCCCCTGGTTCGGCCGACCTGGTCATTGCACCGTTTCTCGTGTGCTTTCTCCAGGTGGCTTCCAGGTGGGTCCCATTGATGTATATGGGTGATACACCGTTGGATCTCCTCGGATACTTCTGTTTGTGGCCATTTGATCCATGGGATGCCACGTGTCGTCGCCTGATTGGCTGGGATGATATTTTATAGGATTGGTCCCTCTACATTTCCTCATTTCCTGCATAAAATGCTGCATACACATATTTCTCCAAGTCCAAGTGGAATTGGGTTAGGTAGAAAGGTGATGTGTGCAAGAAATGACAAATCCTTCACATAATAGAGTTAAAGACGGACGAAATTGGTATATAACAACCGTCAACATCCGACACTGCGGAACACGTGGCAGAGCCAGAGCCAACCTAAGGAGGGAGGCAAGTTTGGCACTGCAGGACACGTGGCAGCACCGAAGGCACCCTAAGTAGGGAGGCAGGTCCGACAGTGCGGGACATGTAGTAGCATCGGAGCCACCCTAAGGAGGGAGGCAGGTCCGACACTGCGGGACACGTGTTGCCTTTGGAAGTCCACAATACTGGAAGGTGGAACTCGATGCATCTTCTTCTGGTACGAAGGGATACTTGGTATGCAGGGTATCAACAGTGGCCCCCGGGCCCACCTCTGGTGAGATTATGAGGTTTCAATGCCAGAGGTGGGGCCACTATCTCTTTCGCACTGCTGCTTCAGGCTTCCCTTTGGGACACGTGACCCTTCTTGATTTGGTAGGTGATATACATGACGTGCTAATCTCACAAAACTGAAGGACGCCGGTTCCAATACGATTTTTGTATCGGTTGCCAGCGTGTTCTTTGTAGTCCTGTCAGGCTGCCGTCCTCGGGCTTCCAACTTCTCATCATGACAACGGTTCACCTGGTATGACTTTTTAACGAAGTGGACCCAGGATCCTTATCATCTACGAGGTAACTTTGCAGAGTGTGATTATAGTCCAAATGTAGTTGCTATCCAAGCATTGCAGAGGCTTAATAAAGGAAGAGGTGCTGCAAGGTGAGAGAACTCCTATTCATCGATCTATTCTTGCCATAGAGTTCTCCACTTAAACCCTTGCGTCACGCTCCCACTTTTGCTCCACCTTGCAGCGATGGAACTCGGACTCCCCCCCCCCCCAGCAAGATTGTGAGTGATCATGCGCTGTTGAGAGTTCAGAAGCTCATGGGTTGGACAAGCGATTCCTTCAACAACGCTTTTCGCTGCGGCAAGCTCCCATTCAAGGAGTCCTCCGACGGCATAGTTTACTTCTCGGTGTACGCCATGGTTGGGCTGGTTCCACCAGTGTCCAACTTCTTGCTAATGCTAATGGAGTCGTACGGGCTCCAACTGCACCACCTCGGACCTCACTCCATCTTGCTGGTGGCGATCTTCGTCCACTTCAGCGAGATGTAGGTGGGAGTGCCGCCGTGCATCCCTATGTTCCGGACCTTCTTCACTCTTTGAGCGAGAGGCAAATGTAACTGTTTGTTGGGGTTCTACTACTTTGTAAAATGTAGGAATGCCCCATTCAAGTATATCAAGACCTTTCCTTCCGAAAAGTGGGAGACTTGGAAGACCGATTGGGTCGTGATCTTGGTGCACCCTCACGATCAGCTGGAGCTGCCAGAAGGGTTTCCGACGATAGAGTCTGACTCCTGGGAGGAGCTCCCGGAGCTATCCAAGAGGTACAACCCCATGCTGACAAGGATCCAGCACCTGGTGGATGAAGGATTAACGTCTCTGATGGTCCTCGGCAATTTCCTGACCAACTGCCGGGCACTGCTTAAGGAGCGAGAGTTTGCGACCTGGTCTTTATCTGGAGAAATGAATTTTCTCCAGGTTGAGGTTGTCCGGGGCACCAATATAGATGAGCACGCCTTGAATCTCCATCTATAGAAGCTGAATAGTGGAACTTTTACAAGGGATGACCTCGGACCTCAGGCTGAGTTCCTGCCTCTGAATGTAGTTCCAGAGGTCAGGAGAGAGCTGCAGAAGATGATGGCACTGCTTGACGACATAGGTCTTGCGGTGTGTCAAAGAAGCACTCCGCCAGCAGGGATGTAATCCCTAGAGCTTCGGCGCCCTGTCCACATGAAGGGTCCGACTCTGCGCCTGTCAACAGGAAGGGCAAGGTTGCTGCACATCGAAGCAAAAAAAAAGCCTCACTCAAGTCGAGGCAAAGTCAAAGATCCTATTGTCTCCTCTAGCCGGAAGAGGAAGCTGATGTGATGTGATGGCAGTTCAGTCAGATCAGCTCCGACGGAAGCAGCTCCTCTGCCTCGCCAAACTTTAAAGTCAGTGTTGGTTGTGCCTCTAGCAACGGCAAGCTCGGCTTTGATGGCCAAACCATCTTCGAATCTAGTTCCTACGGGGAGCACTAGGTCCGACAAGTCTACTTCGGTTCCAGTGCCAGCGACAGGCTCTGGTTCCAGAGTACCTTCTCAGACGACGAAGGTCCCAGTTGGGGTAGCACCGATGGTTGCCCTGACCCCCAAGATGATCTCTAGAGCTTCTGCCTCATCGACGATGGTGGGTTCTGACTCCGGTCGTCCAAGGAAGAAGCTCCGTGCCGACTGGAGCGACAACGTGCCCAGGTAATGATCGACTCTTAGACTTGTATTTTTTTTGCTTTTGCTTGAATTTTCTATCCTCTGTTTCTAAAGTATCGAGAAGAGGAGCTGCTACTCCAGCACCTGCCGCAGCCATAGAGACTGCATGGGCTGAAGCCCCCTCTGCTGATCTTTCTCCTCCTATGGTCGTGGCGGACGACACGGTAGCTCCGGCGCCGGCTGTTGTCGAGATGACTCCAGCGCCAACAGTCGAAGAACCTGTGGTTGCGCTGGACCACGAAGAAGAAATGTCGGAGCAAGCTCCAGCTGTTCTGGAGCCAGCCGTGGAGGTTTCGACATCAACGCCAGAATTTTTTGATGCTCTGACAGAAGTTCCAGCACCAGCTCCGGAGGTGACGACAGCTGGCGTCGCTATGCCGGAGGTGGGCATGCCTGAGCCAGCATAAGAAGATCTGGCTGCGGGGCCTTCCACATCTGCGCTGGAGGTTGATGAGCTTCCGGAACTCAGCGCCGCAGATGTCAAGTTGTTGGAGTCCATGCTTGTGCCATGGGTTCCTACGACTATTCCAGAAGACTTAGGGGTGCCAGAGGATGAACCTCCAGCAGGTCCTGAGCCAATCCCCCTGGCCATGTCAATCGACAATGCTTGCTCGAGCCTTCACCAAGTTCAGCTCGCCTTCGACTACGAGCGCAAGGCCCTATAGGAAGAGCGTGACACCCTCAGCGCTAGCGCAAGATTCTCTACTTCAAAACAAAGTTGATGCATTCTCGGGTAGCAGACCAAAGGGAATGGCTTGAGGCTGAGAAAGCTCAGTAAACACATTTGAATAATACGCTGGACGAATGAGAAGCTATTATAAAAGCCCTTGATAACAAGACCTAGGGAGATCTACAAGCATGCCAAGAAGGTCAATGAAGTGGCAGATAGTCACTCGGAGAGTCTCAATGCTATGATGGAACACCTCCTCAAGCGCTGGGATGATCTTGATAATAAGGAGGACGAGCTCGAAAAGAGATAAGATGAAATCTCTCAGAAGTTAGAACGTGGTGAGCATGACTTGGCTTACCGCGTCGATAAATTCAAGTCTTGGTGCAAAAAAAGCACCAAGTATGGCTGGCAGAAGAAGGAGTCAGGAAAAGAGAGAATGCTGTCTCTACCAGGGAGAACAAGGTGAAGACAAAGGAAAAGGATCTTGCTGAAAGGCGGGTCTGCTTGCACCTCCGAGAGAAGCAAATCACTGACCAAGAGAGGCTACTGGCTGAACGGATACAATAGCACACCAAAGAGGTCGAGTGATTCTCGAAGGAGGGTTCTGCAGAGCTTTCATCCATAGGGTCACTTGAGGAGCTCCGGAGCACAAGAGCAATTGAGTCCCAGTAGGTCTGGAACTTCCTTGGGCGAGCGGAAGATGCTTTGTTGCCTCTGGGTTTCAGCCTAGTCCAACCGACTGACCCAGAGCCACAGATGGATAAGGCCTTGGCGGCGCTCAACTCCGCTGGTGCTAAGCTGGATGCACTGGTAGATGTGGTTTCGGACCACCTCGAGACTAAAGGAAAGTCTCTGGCTAGGAACGTCGCAGAATATGTGCTGATGTGCTTCTGAAGCCGAGACAACTTGATGTCTTTAACTTTGGTGGTTGAAGGACCCATTGCTGAGGAAGAAGAAGCTGCTAAGGCTAGCATCCAACAAGCCACCCAGAAGGTTGCTTCATACTTCGTGTGGAACTCCAGTAGCTAGGACTTTTCCTTTTGTACCTTCATCTTGTAAATCTCCAAATTTTGAATCAATTAAATCCTTTCGAATTCCATTTTTGTCTTCAATGTTACACTGCCTTTATCCTGTTGGCCCCCAGGTAGATATTCTAAATTAATTGAGGACATCTACCATAAGGAAATTAGCAATGTCTTGAAAACTTGACTATCTTGAACTCATAGCTAGTTCGATAGCTCTGAGGTCCGAGTCATGCATCCAAAATCTCCAAGTACCCTTTGTTACATTGATGGTGGGGCCCCTGGGAGTTGTTGGAGCTTAGTTGCTTCAATGACGCCTACTATCAACGCATAAAACATCGATAGCGGGCCCCCTGGGTGTTGTCGGAGCTTGGTTGCTTCAATGACGCCCACTGTCAACGCATAAAACGTCGACGGCGGACACCCTAGGAGTTGTTGGAGCTTGGTTGCTTCGACGCCATCCACCGTCAATGCGTAAAACATCAACGGCGCCCCCCTGGGTGTTGTCAAAGCTTGGTTGCTTCGACAACGCCCACTATCAGTGCATAAAATGTTGATGGTGGACCCCCTGAGTGTTGTTGGAGCTTGGTTGCTTCAACAACGTCCACTATCAACGTAAAAAACGAAAACGACGGGCCTCTGGGAGATGCTGGAGCTAAGTGCTCTAGCAGGATCTACCATTGCCGTGTATATTGCCATCAATTATTCATTTTTCCTGCGCATGAGAGACAAGAAAAGCAATAAAATTCGTCCTCTTGTCTATAACTTATTTGCGTCTCATTACCCTTCTTTGGATTTTAGATACTAACAAACTCACTGTGACAATATAAGTATACTGATTGAACTTCATTAGGTCTGTATGCTTTCTGGACCCGCCTTATTGAGACCCATCCGAATAGGTAGAGTGGCGTACTTAGGGTGCATGACTAGGCTAAGTCGATAGCGCACTCCGTACCTATCATTGGCTTTGGTTTTCAGGCAAGTAGACCATCTAGCAATACTACGATCTAATAGAAGATTACCAATGAAACTTATATATCACATGAATCTCTAGGACTAAATTTCAAGTGGATTGCATAACATTGCTATTGACAGAAGGTAAAAGATGGTAAAATAATGAGCATGCGCAAAATTAATGCACGTAGAGTATGTTTGCATATAAATGTATTTCATTATAGGTCCGAATAACAGGAGAGACAAGGACACACTTAAAGTAGAGGACCAAGTTAAGTGTGCTATTCATCTTGTACTAACCCAGGGAAGGTAAATACACACCTAAAGTACAGGACCAAGTTAAGGCCCCCTTTGGCATGGCTCCACAAAGCTGATTCTTTGGATTCACTTCTGATTCTCTTGTGAAGTGATTTTGTAGCTGAAAATAATTCTCTATGATTCTCTAGAATAAACTCTTAGAATCAGTATAGAGAATCACTTCACGGAATTAGGAGAAGCTACTTTTTTCAGCTTCCAACACCTTATTTCATTTTATAGAATCACTTTATAGAATCAACCAAGAATCACTTCTTCTGATAAAACAGTGTTTGACACAGCTTCACCGATTCTGCCTGTGAATCAGCTCCGTGAAGCTCTACCAAAGGAGGCCTAAGTGTGCTTTTCATCTTGGACCAACCCGACCCTGTTCATAGACTCTATAAGATACACTTTTTACCAAATACAAACTCACCTCTGTGTAACTAAGTGTAGAACTTACGAAGGTGCTCAATATTCCAGGGGTTGGGAAGTGGTATTCCATCCTCTGTTGCCAAGCGAATGCATCTGAGATGGGAAACTTTGATGACTCAAAAGGGACCTTCCCATATGGGGGAAAGTTTGTTGATCCCTTCGCGAGTAAGTATTCACTGCAGCACCAGATTGCCTTCTTCCAACTGCCGGTTGCACACATACCTTTGATGATAGTGCCAGAGCGTCTGGCGGTATCGCGCATTTCCGACAGTTGCTTGGCACCTTGCCTCGTCGACGAGGTCTAGGTCTTCATGCTGGAGTTGGTCTTGCGTAGCTTTGTCATAGGTCCGGACCCAGAGAGACCCCATGGCAATTCCGGAGGAATGATAGCTTCAGCTCCGTATACCATGAAGAAGGGTGTCTCTCCTGTTGCTCGGCTAGGTGTTGTCCGGCTCGCGCCCAATGCAGACAGAAGCTCTTCTATCCAGGCTGTGCCATGCTTCTTCAAGCGCTCATAAGTGTGCTTCTTGACTCCCTTGAGTATTTCTATGTTTGCTCTCTCAGCTTGGCCATTGCTTGCCGGATTAGCTACTGATGTGTAGCTGACAGTTATGTTGAGGTCTTTGCAGTACACTTGGAAAGCTGCACTTGTGAATTGGGTTCCGTTGTTAGTGATGACTCTATTCGGAACACCAAATCTACAGACAATAGACTTCATGAACTTGATAGCAGATTGCTTGTTGATTGTCACAACTGGAGTAGCTTCCGACCACTTTGTGAACTTGTCAATGGCAACATATAAGAACCGGTACCCTTCGACGGCTTTTGGGAAAGGTCCCAAAATATCCACCCCCCACATAGCGAATGGGCATGAGGGAGGAATCATTTGCAGTGACTGCGTCGGTGTATGAATTTGCTTCGTGTGTAACTGACACACTTCACACTTCTTGATTAGCTTGACTGCATCCTGGAGTGCTGTAGGACAGTAAATACCATGCCGGAAGGCCTTACCGAGTAGAGTGCAGGATGACACATGGTTCCCACACTCGCCTCCATGGATCTCTACGAGGAGTTCACAACCTTCTTCCTGGGAAATGCACCACATTAGAATGCCGTTGGCACCACATGGATAGAGATCCCCTTCTACCAACGTGTATCTTTCAGCCAATCTGACAATTCGCTTAGCGGATGCACCATCTTCAGGAAGGATATTATCTTTCAAGTAGTCTCGAACCTTCGAGATCCATGCATCAGGACTGACTTGAGCTTCTGGATCTTGCGCGCTTGGTTGCTTGGAACTTCCTGTAGCGCCTACGATCCTTGGTGGATGCCATGGTAACAGGGTCACCGGAACCACCAGCTTTGGGGTGCTGGTCTCGCCCCCATCACATAGTTTGGCAGCCTAAGCGGCAAGTGCCGGTAATCTTCTAAAAAAAACTTCATCAGGTGCCTGAGTCCCGATTGAAGCCTTCGTTGAAAGATCATCAGCTTTAGTGTTGTTGAGATGCTGGACATGACAGAGGTCCAAGACGTGGAAGTCTTTCTGCAACTTCAAGACTTCAAGCAGATATGCAACAAGCTGGGGGTTATTGGAACTGCATTCACCTTTGACTTGTTTGATGATGATTTGTGAGTCACCCTTCATCAGCAGCTGCCGGACGCCATATGATAGTGCCACCTTGAGTCCGAAGATGAGAGCTTCATATTCTTCCATGTTGTTGGTCGCCTTGAAGTCAAGGCAAACCATGTAGTTGACTTTCTCCCCGGTCGGAGCTAGGAGAAGGATTCCAGCTCTAGTCCCCTACTTCTACACAAAGCCATCAAAGAAGAGAGTCTAGTGAGGCTCAATGAAGACTGGGACCTTAGGTCATAGCTTCTGCTCTTTGAGCCCCCCCCCCCCCCCCCCCCCCGAACTTGATGAAGAGGGTGTCCACTCCGCCATAAAGTCAGCCAGAGCCTAACTCTTGATTGCATGTCGAGGCAGGAATTCAAGATCGAAATCTATTGCTCCGCAACCCACTTGGCAATATTTCCCGTTGAATTGGGATTATGTAGAATAGCTCGCAGTGGATAAGAGGTTACCACTAATATCTTGTGGGCTTGGAAGTAACATCATAACTTCCTTGAGGCTATAAGTATTGCGTACAGCAGCTTATGCATCTCGATGTATCAAGTTTTGGCATCGTTAAGTACTTCACTGATGAAGTACACTAACCGCTGGAACGTTCGGACCCTCCCGGAGGGGTCCAAAGCTTCTTCTTCATCAGCCCGGACCCTTCCAGAGGAGTTTAGATCTTCTTATTGAGCAGTAGGTACTCTCTCGAATGAGAGAGGTTGATCCACAAGCATCTTGCCTTTAGGATCCATGTCTGTGATATGGGACCCAGACTCACCCTCAGGTAGCTCCGGACCCTCCCGGAAAGGTCTAATCTCCTGAGTTGAAGAAGTTTCTGGTCTTTCTGCAACCAGAACCATATTGACAACCTCTATAGTTGCAGCGATGTAAAGCAGAAGAGGCTCACCAGGTTCTGGAGCTACCATGATTGGTAGTGTGGTGAGGAGCTGCTTGAGCTCTTGGAATGCCTTCTTTGCTTCTTCAGAACAATGGAATGGTCTGAACTTCCTCAATAGCTTGAAGAAGGGAAGCGCCCGCTCTGCCAGCCTTGAGATGAACCGACTAAGCGAAGCTAAACATCTAGTGAGCTTCTGGACGTCCTTGACACAGGTTGGAAGCCGCATCGCTTCAATGACTTTGATCTTTGCGAGGTTTGCTTCAATTCATCGATGGGTCACAAAGAAACCAAGAAGCTTTCTAGAGTTAACTCCGAAGGCACACTTGTTAGGGTTGAGCTTCGTGCGCATCAGGCACAGCTTGTCGAAGATGGATTGAAGGTTGTCGAGGAGTAAGTCTTTGTTCTTCACCTGACAACAATGTCATCGACGTAGACTTCCACTAGGTCCCAAATGAGCTCCCCAAAGGTTTTGTGCATAGCTCGCACAAAGGTAGAGAGTGCATTTTTTAGACCATAAGGCATTTCTATGTAGCAGTAGAGACCATCTACTGTAATGAAAGCAGTATGCTCTTCATCTTCCTTAGACATTGGAATTTGATGAAATCCAGAATATGCATCTAAGAAACATAGAAGCTCACAGTCGGAGGTAGAATCCACTATATGATCTATTCTTGGCAGTGGAAAAGGGTCTTTTGGACATGCCTTATTCAAAATGGTGTAGTCGATGCACATCCGAAGCTTCCCTCCGGCCTTTGGTATGACGACAGGTTTGCCAACCATCGTGGATGATGAACCTCCTGGATGAATCCATCGTCAAGCAACTTTTTGACTTTGCATGGGATGAAGTTCTGCCACTCAACAGATTGCTTTCGGGGCTTATGTTGTATAGGTCGTGCGTCGGGGTAGATCTCCAGATGGTGCTTAATTACCTCCCTAGGATCCCAGGCATCTATGACGATTGCAATGCAAACACGTCGACATTCGCTCGGAGGAAAGTGACGAGCGTGAGTTCCTATTTGTCACCCAGACTTCCCGATATACAAGTGGTCTGAGTGGCATCGAAACCGATTTGGACGACTTTGACAGGAACATTTGGTGTCGCCGCTTGGCTGCACACGAGGTGCAGAAGTTGAGCCGTGTTGGCGCGAGATCGGTGGTTGCTGAGCAGATTGCTCCTTGCCAAATTCATCTTCTTGCGCTGTTGCAAGCGCATGAAGTTTTTCCAGCACAGTGACTCTAGTAATGTGATCCCGTCGGATCAGAAAGATGTCTGACGGAGTTGGAATCTTCAACACAAGGTAGCCATAGTGGGCCACCGCCATGAACCTATACAGGGCTGGCCTGCCTAGGATGGCATTGAAGGGAAGGTTGATGTGTGCCACATCAAACACCAGCTTCTCGGACCGGTAGTTCTCTGGTGTTCCGAAGGTCACCAGCAGAGTAACTAACCCAAGAGTTGTGATAGCTCTCAGACCCACTCCGCAGAATGGGCGTGAGGGTATGAGGTCAGAGAGGCTGAGTTGGAGCTTCACAAAGGCTGCAAAGCTAATGAGGTTGAGAGCCACGCCTCCATCCACCAAGACATGGAAGAGCTGGACATTGTTGATAGTTGGGGAGACCATCACGGGAAATTGTCCAGCTCCTGCCATGTTCTTCGGACAGTCCAAAGCGTTGAAGGTGATGAGAGTGTCCATCCACTTCCAATGAGGCTCCGCCTTGGTGGTGGGAGCAGCAGCGGACATCTCCCGACGCATAGTTTTCAGAATGAGTCGAGAGGTGATATCCGAGGACCCTCCATACATCTTATGGAGAGTCTTCCAACGTTCATTGTCAGAGTCATTGACAGTGTTGTAGACCGCCTTTAATGCCTTCTTGGCATCTTGGAAGCCTAGATTCTGATCACACGGAGCTTCATTGACTTTTTGTTTCCCTTCCCGCTGACGAAAAGGGGTCTCATCTTGGCACTTGCTGTTGCGTTCAGCAAGCCTCTTGACCTCGTGACAGTCTTCAAGATTATGACCCATGGATTTGTGGATCGAGCACCACATTTTGTCCCCATCCTAAGTGTGATACCCGATTCTAAAAAATGAACCAAGTGCAATGCATATGTGTGCCCAGGATGTTCAACACACATACACGAGAAACCACAAACGATATACATAAAATTACCACAACACAAACTAGTAAATAAGTATTTTTATTACAATATTAAAATATCTCTCGAATCACAAGTCTAATGATCATTATTATCAATACTACTAATACTGCAGTGGAAAAAAATCTAAACTAAGCAAACTAAGTATATGGGATACCGCGGCTCCAAGCATAACCACAGGCGAGTCGACGGCGGCACACAACTTAGTACTCCGCATTATCCTAATGGTACTTCCAAACATCACCTGAAACTGTTGCTGGGGGAATTGCAAGGGTGAGCACATGTCGTACTCAGTAAGTGTGGGAAAATAATGACATGTAGCTTAAACAAGGAATTGATAATAAATAATGGCTATTTCTTGAAAAGTACATTTAAAACATTTGAAAAGCATCCTACAAAGTCTATGTGAAATAATTCCATCATCCCAAGTAAACATAATAATTCATATCCATTATTCTCAATTACCATCACATTACATCCATCAATAATTCTCCATCCATATACCAGATTCTTACCATCATCATTAACCATGTCCATTTATCATAACCCAATCCATGACCCATAACCAAACCATCCCAAATCCCAAGTCCCATCTAATCATGTATGTCATCCAGGTGCTCTTAACCGGGAGCACGACTATCATCATACTTTTTAACACTCTAGAAAGGTTGTACCACTTTACCCACAAGTTTGTGATTTCGTCACCCGTCCGCGACTAAAGAAACCTCCCTTATGCCAAATACAGTACCTTAGGTGTATGGCCAAGAGATCACAAAATAGCCTTTATAAAGGGACTACCTGCATATTCAGACCCACTAAGGTTTCACCGGTGGTAATGCCTCCAACTGAGCACATCCAACCAAGGGCTCCCTCTTGTGCCATTCGGATCCCGGGGCAGTCCTGCCACTATTGCTAACCCAAATGACTCCCATTCCCCGCTCCTCCAGATGATCCAAACAATGCTGGCAATACACATAATTAATTGGCTAAGCCGCACCCATACTTGGCCTTGTGGTGGCACTGTTGTCCAGACTTATTCTTGCATGAACCGGTCCTTAGATCTAAAGCAAGCAAAACCACCATATCACCCAACCCAATACTCAAACCATGCTTGCTTAGATCTCCCAAGTCCCATATTACCCTTTGATCAATTCACATCATTCATATGGGCATTAATTCATAGTTAAGCCATTGGGTTGTTTTCCCATCCCAATTAATTAGAGCAAAGCAAAAAGGCAAAACTTACCTTCCCTGACTTTCTACAATATATTCCAAGCGACAAGGATGGTCAAACAAGTCTAGTAAAAACCTATTATGGGTTTCCCATGAATTCGACACAAGCATGCAGTTTTGCAAACAAACATTTAAAAATAGGATCAAAATGATCAAGGATACTTGCCTTGCTCCTGAGATTGGTTAGGATCAAAAGCTTCATAGTTCTGGTGCTGGAAGTCCTCGACAGCACCCCTAGAGCAAACCTTCTATTTCGCGAAACAACATACAAAACAACCATTACAATCAATAAATGCTCATATATTACTCAATATGCCATGATATGCATGTTTGATGCAATTATGTGGTAATGCATATTATCAAGTTGCCATCATTGCTTAATAACTAGTTACAATTAAGTTTTACATGTTTGAGCAAGTTCCAAGCAATTTTGGAGATTATTAAAGGGGTTCTAGGAATTTCCCAAACTGAAGGGTCGGACTAGTCCGCACCTGGGCCAGACATGTCCATTCTAGACCAGAAATAAAATCAGACTAGTCCACACAGGACCAGACAAGTCCGTTTAGGCTAGGGTTTTGGCAAATTTTCAACTAGAGCATAGTTAAAGTTAATATAGAACCATAATTTACGTAGAAAAGGTTGATCTAAGGTATTTGCCATGAATCCTAGGGTTCAAGGGTTGAGGATTCAACAAAACTCAAGATCTTGACGTATAGATCCAAAGAAGATGAAGAACTTGGTGGAGGGAAACATTGACGATGAAGTGTTGATGAGGATCACAACAGCGACGACGATCTTGGTTGATCCTCCTCCTCTTATCCTTGCGATGGAGGCTTCTTGATGGTGGCTCTCATGAATTAGGGTTGAGGGTTTCTTCTAATGTGACGAAGGGGTGAAAGGGTTTGTGTTGGGGTGTTTATATAGGGTCGAGGTGGTAGGGTTTGGGTGGAATTCGAGTATAAGACAGTGGAGTCCTTTGTGAGGTCCCACTTGGGCTCCACAAGGGTTGGGCACGACGTTCTTTGGCCCAATTAAAGCAAATACCCAACAACGTGTCGTGGGGAAAAACAGAATCCGAGTCGGGCACACGGACTAGTTCGAAGGGAGTCCGAACAAGTACGATAAGGAACAGAAGGTTGAACGGAGAGGTCTGGTGGAAGTCCGGACAAGTCAAATCAGTTCCAGAAAGCTTATGGGGCTGGACAACTTTGATTTTTTAGATTTTCAAAAATTGGACCAAAGTGGGAAGTTACCGAACAACGCCGAAGGGTTCCAGTAACAGAGATTGGACTAGTCTGTACAAGAGAACGGACAAGTCTGGACAACAACATAAGCATTTTCGGACTGATCCAGAGCCAAAAACGGATAAGTCCGGAAAACAACATAGAGTACATCAGACTTGTCCAGGGTCCAATTCGGACAAGTCCGCACTGACACAAGTTTTTAATTGCTGTTTTGATTCTAATTCATTTTAAACTTGTTCATTTTGTGTTGCTTAATATTAAACATGTATAAGAATGGATGAGATGCATGATGGATGAAAAATGAGGGTGTTACACTCAGACAATTGTCGAGGTCGCTTTTCGGGGCTGGGCCCCCGGCCACCAGGTGCTGCAGCAGCAGCAGCAGTAGGTGTGCCGCCAAGTGACTTCTTCTCGCCACTTGACTTCTTTTTCTTTTTGCCACTACTGTTGGTAGTAGCGTCGGCTTTGGAGGCAGATTGACCAGCCTCCACAGCTGGTTTGGAGTGCATCTCACGACCCTCCACAGCTCTAACACATTTGTCAGCCAGGATGAAGAGGTCTGTGATGCTGCTGGGATCCTTGGTTGCCAGCTTCTCCAGCATATTCTTATCTCGAACTCCCCGTCGAAATGCAACAACGACAGAAGTGTTGGAGATAGAAAGTATAGTGTTCCATACCTGAGAGAATCGATGGATGAATGATCGCAGTGACTCTCCTGTCTTCTGCCGTACGGTGAAGAGATCCAGCTCGGTGTCAGGCCGGGTGTTGGCTCCTGAAGTTGGCGGTGAATTGGCGACATAATTCCACCCAACTGTAGATAGAGTTATGGGGTAGGCTCATAAACCAGGACCTTGTAGTCTCGGTCAAAGCCACGGGGAAGTGGTTGGCCATGACAGCCTCATTCCCTCCAACCGCGTGGATGGCGGTGGAGTAGATTTGAAGAAACTTAACGGGGTTGACTATCCCATCGTATTTCTCCAGTAGATGAGGCCAGAACTTGGGTGGCCATTCAACCATGTGGAGATGCATGGCGAGAGCTGAATAGCTGCCTCCAACCCCAGAGGAGAAGGGTTTTCAAGAGAAAGTCGCCTTTCGTGAGTACGCTCGATGTTGACGCGACCATCCCGCCTCATGTACTGGCGGTCGAGCTCCGACCGAAGATCTTGAGTCGGGAGCCTAGATGTTGTATGACTATGACAAGCCCCAGAGGGCACATACATCGCGTGCTGAGAGGGCGCACGTCTCCTGGGCTGTGATGGTGGAGGACCAAGTCTTCCAAACAAAGTCCTGTCACGTGAAGGTGCCTGCCCTGCATGGGCCAGACCCTGGTTGTTAAGTGCAGTGGTTGCAACTGCAACCAAATGCTCAACATCAACGCACCACTGTTCCAGCGCGACTGGAGGAGCTCCCAGCACCAGAGGATGCTAAAAAGGGTCTGCGCTGCATTCAGCGTGTTCTTCGGGTTGTTTGTCAATTCCCGTGACTGACGTGAAGTCACCATCTTGCTGTCCAACATTGGCTGCTGTAGCAGATGGTGGTGCTGGTGGAACGACGTTCACCGGGACAATAATGTTGGCCGACTGCTGAGCATTGGAGGGATTTCCACCAACAGCTTGCGCAACTGGTCCGCTTGAAGCGGTGTTTGAGTTCACCATCTTGGAGATCTTGAAATCACCCCTTCCTAGTGCACCAAATGTCGAAGTGTGCCAACGACACTCCCCCTGGTACTAATAAGAAGTAGTCCATGGAGGTTCGTATTTACGCGGGGCGCTAATCAAGATCCAAGAGCAAGGGTGAACACAAAGGATTTTACGTGGTTCGGGCCGCCTGAGCGTAATACCCTACTCCACGATGTGTGTGTTACTTGTATGAGAATGCGTGAAGCTTGAGATGACTAGTGTGTGCTTATCTTGAGTTCTATGGTGCAGCACAACCCTTTTATATGCCAAGGGCTGGCTGCTACAGTATGTGCCGTGGCTCGACAAGTGGTTTCGATTGTAATAACCGCCCTATACACGATCTACGGGTGTTAAAGGGTGTTGATAGTATGATAACGTGCCTTAAAGGTAGTGTTACCGGTCTTGATAGTCCTCTGATCGTGCATCATTAATATGACATTAATGATGTGTTAACCAGGTCTTGTAACAACCAATTGATAGCCCTTGAATGTCCGCATCGTTAGAGATTGTAACACCCTCATTTTCATGCATCATTCCCTACATACATTCATATACGTGTTTAAGATTAACCCACATAAAGAGGAACAAGTTTAAAATTGATTTGGAACAAAACCGCACTTAAGATGCTGAAAAGTGCGGTCTAGTCCAATTTTAGTGAGGACTAGTCCGATTTCTCTCTGACTAAAATCGGACTTGTCCAATTTTGCTGCGGACTAGTCCGATTTTGCCTCTGGACACTTTCGGACTTGTCCGATTTTGTGCAGACTAGTCCGATATTCCAAGAATCCTTGAAAATTTGCTAAGTCCCTAACTATTCCGGACTAGTCCGGTGTTCCAGCGGACTTGTCCGTTTTCCTCTCTGACAAAAGTCAGACTTGTCCGATTTCTTTCTCAGTAACTTCAGACTAGTCCGGTCCTTTTCGGACTTGTCCGATATTTCGCGACTCCGAGTTGATCTTTTGTTTTATGACTTGTTTCTTGGGTTTCACGCTAAGTGGGCCTAGCGACGTCGTGCTTAACTCTTTTAGAGCCGATGTGAGACTCTAAATCGGCCTCTACTCCTCTCAAACTCAAAATCCATCTAACCCTAGCCTCCACCTCTATATAAACAACCCCACCCCTTGGCTTGACACCTATTTGCCACTTTTCCACCACACCCAAACCCTAGTTCGTGGAGAGCCACCATCAAGGAGGAAGGAGGAGATCCCAAGCAAGAAGAAGAAGAGGAGGAAACGAAAGAGGATCAAGATCTCCATCAATCTTCGTTCTTCATCAACAATCCACCATCAAGTTCTTCATCAACCCTAGATCGTCAAGATCCAAGTGTTGCCTCCAATTTTCTTGATTCATTGGAGTCCTAAACACCTGTTATACCTTCTATTCTATTTTCCTTACATGAATTCAACCCAAAATATCCAAATTCACGTCGATCTAGAAAACCCTAGTTCGCTAGTTCTGCGAAGTGCGGACTAGTCCGGCTAGTCTGATTTTCCTAGTTAAATTGTGTTGAATTGATTCTAAAAGTAGATCTAATAAAATCCAAACCTGTATAAACTTGTTAAAATCTATTAGAACTAGTTAGTGATCACTTAAAAGCAATCTATTAACAAGTTCAACCTTGCATTTGCATCAATCATGCATATCATGTCATATTGAGTAATATTTGTGCACTCTTTGATTGTGTTTCTTGTCTTGTATGTAAGAACAACTACACTACTTAATTTAATTATGCATTAATGAGATTGTGGTTGACATGAACTGGATAAATTTGATATGGTAATGGGTGATCTAAGCAAGCCTGGTACATGGATGGGTTGGATGTTATGGTGGTTTTGCTTACTTTAGATCTAAGGACCGGTTCGTGGAGCGACCATCCAGGATTTACAGTGCCACCACAAGGCCAAGTATGGGTGCAGCGTAGCTGATTAATTAGGGCTTTGCCAGTGCTATTTGGACCATTAAGGATGCTCGGGGAAGGGGTAGTCGGATTGGGTTTGTTGATGAATGGTGGGACTACCCTGGGATCCGAATGGCTCAAGAGGGGGCCACCGATGAAACCTCAGTGGGGTCTAAATAGGCTAGTAATCCCTTTGTAAAGGCTATTTTGTGATCTCTTGGCCATACACCAAAGGAAGTGTAATTGGCGTAAGGGAGGTTTCTCTAGTCGCCGACGGGTGATGAAATCACAAACACGTGGGTAAAGTGGTACAAACTCTGCAGAGTGTGTCTAAAACTATTATGATAGCCGTGCTCCCGGTTATGAGCAACCTGGACCCTCACATGATTAGAGAAAACTTGGTATTGGTGTGGTTTTTGGGATGGTTATGGTTTGGTATTGGCTTTGGGATGGTATTATGGTTATGGTTGGTATTATGGTTATGGATGGTTATGAATTGAATTCTGGTATTGAATATGGATATTGGTATATGATGATGGATATGGAATATGGACTGGTATTATGATAACTACATGGTTTATGATGTGTTTACTTCACATAAATAATACATATTGCTTTTGAAAATTTTTACTGTACTTTTCAGCACTTAGCCATTATTATATTCGTCATTTGAATCAGCCACATGTCATTCTTTCCACACTTGCTGAGTCCCCCCCCCCCCCAACAGTTGTAGGTCAGGATTGGGAGTTTAATGGCGTTAATGCAGAGTTCTAGGTCGTGTCTACCATCAGCTTTGCCTGTGGTGTTGATTGGAGTTGTACTATACCCTATCGCTTATGATGTCTAGGTGTTTAGTTGCTTAATTAGTTTATTTCCGCTGCATTAGTTGAACTTGTCATTAATATTCATTAGAACTTGTATTCGAGGGTAATATGGTTTGTGCAATACAATTTGGTTGATTAATCTTGTTCTGTGGTATTTTTCTGTATACCCTTTTGTGAATGCACTCGTGTATGTGTGTTGAATGTCCTGGGCACACATATGCGTTCACTTGGTTCATTTTCAGAACCGGGTGTCACAGAGATCCTGATGTCTTCTCATTGTAGACATAGGTCCGGACGTGTGACACTGATAGCTCTGGAGCTTCCCTCAGCGGGGAGGTAGGTCTGGAGCTAATGGACACGTGGCAGTGCCCGAGCCACCCCGAGGAGGGAGGCAGGTTCAGCACTGCGGAACATGTGGTAGATATGGAGCCAACCTAAGGAGGGAGGTAGGTCCGGCACTGTGGAACACATGGCAGCACCGGAGCCACCCTTGGTAGGGAGGTAGGTCCGGCACTGCAGGACACGTGGCAGCATCGGAGCCACCCTAACAAGGGAGGCATGTCTGGCACTGCGGGACACGTGTTGCCTTCGGAAGTCCACAATACTGGAAGGTGGAACTCAACGCGTCTTCTTCTAGTACGAAGGGATACCTTGTATGCAGGGTATCGACAGACCTCAACAAGAGAGCAATGATCAAGGGGGAGCTTCGACACAAGACCAAGATCAACAAAATCAAGAAGGTCAATATAATCATGAAAGCAATGATCTAGGGGGTGACATTGAAATTGATGATAATGAAGAACAAGTGACCTCACAAGTGCCTCACCCAAGAGTACGTCAGAGTATACAAAGAGATCATCCCGTTGACAACATCATTGGAGATATTGCAAAGGGAGTAACCGCTAGATTTTGTATTGCTAATTTTTGTGAACATTACTCTTTTGTCTCATTTCTAGAACCATACAAGGTTGATGAAGCACTAAAAGATCCAGATTCGGTGATTGCAATGCAAGAGGAGCTGAACAACTTCAAGAGAAATGAAGTATGGAAGCTAGTGGAAAGACCAAAGGCAAACATTGTATGCACCAAATGGGTCTCTCGGAACAAGCAAGATGAAAATGGAGTTGTAACAAGAAACAAGGCATGACTTGCGGCAAAAGGTTACTCACAAGTCGAAGGTTTGGATTTTGACGAAACTTTTGCTCTCGTAGCTAGACTTGAGTCCATTCGTATTTTATTAGCCTATGCTACTCACCACAATTTTAAGATGTATCAAATGGACGTCAAAAGCACATTCCTCAATGGTCCCATCAAGGAGAAAGTTTACGTGGAGCAATCACTAGGATTTGAAGATCAATAGCACCCCAACCATGTGTACAAACTGTGCAAGGCTCTCTATGGCCTCAAACAGGCTCCTCGAGCTTGGTATGAGTGCCTTAGGGATTTCTCACTCAAAATGGTTTTAAAATAGGAAAAGTTGATGATACATTGTTTACAAAACATTTTATGGTCATCTATTGTGTGTCAAATTTATGTCGATGACATCATCTTTGGTTCCACTAATGAATCTTTCTGTGAAGAATTTAGTAAAATCATGATAGACAGATTCAAGATGTCAATGATGGGTGAATTGAAGTTTTTTTATGGGATTCCAAGTAAAGCAATTGAGAGAAGGCACCTTCACCTGCTAAACCAAGTACACGCAGGACATCCTCAAAAAGTTCAATATGGACAAAGCCAAGCCCATCAAGATTCCCAGGCCAACTAATGGACATCTCGATCTCAACAAAGATGGTCCAGATGTGGATCAAAATGTATATCAGTCTATGATTGGTTCACTGCTCTATTTATGTGCATCTAGGCCAGATATCATGCTTAGTGTTTGTATGTGTGCAAGGTTTCAAGCCGCACCTAAAGAGTGCCATTTAATAGTTGTAAAAAGGATTTTAAGATACCTTGTGCACACACCTAACTTGGGCCTTTGGTATCCCAAAGGTCCAAGTTTAACATTATAGGATATTCCGATGCCGACTATGCAGGCTGCAAAGTCAGTAGAAAGAGCACATCAGGAACTTGCCAATTTCTTGGCAGATCCTTAGTTTCATGGTCATCTAAAAAGAAAAACTCCATTGCTCTTTCCATAGACAAAGCGCAATATGTTGCAGCCGGTAGTTGTTGCGCAAAACTACTTTAGATGCGACAAACTCTAAGGGAATATGGTTACAATCCGAACCATATTCAACTCCTATGTGATAATGAAACTGCCACAAAAATTGCACACAATCTAGTAGAGCACTCAAGAACTAAGCACATATACATTTGTCAACATTTTCTAAGAGATCATTCACTAAAAAGTGACATAGAAACTTCAGATTTTAGAACTGAAAACAACTAGCAGACATATTCACAAAGCCACTAGATGAAAAGAGATTTTGTGAGCTCAGGAATGAATTAAATATACTTGACTCTCAAAATGTGGCTTGAAACATTGCATACCTGATTGGTTCTTCAAAGTTTGCTTACTTTTGCGAAAGTTCATCCCTTATCTCAATTTTTCTTGAAAAATATTTCAGTTATTGAATCTTGGTGAATTATGGCCATTGTATGATTGTTGATTGCTTACTCGTCATGTTCATCAATATTATTTGTGAATTGATGTCATTTAGATCACTATTAGATCAAACTCCCAAAAATCACTTTTTTTCTATCTCTGATTTGTCCAACTGACCCAGACTAGTCCGTGGTCAGCACCAGACTAGTCCGTTTCTTCCAACTAGTCCGGCTCTGGTCTGCCGTACTGGACTAGTCCGGCCCAGTGCGGACTAGTACGTATTTATCAGGCTTAAACCCTAGCCATCCACTAGGACACCTTCTTCTTCCTCTGACAATCGTCTTGGCACTCTCTCCTCAAACCCTAGCTCCCAAGGCGATCTTCACTTTGGACCACCAAAACCGAAGGTTCCTCCACGGGAACTCTTTCCCTCGGTGCAAAGCATCCATCTTCGGACTATTCCGGACCCTGCTCCGCTCCTCCAACCTCAAATCTTCAATTTTTTGGTAAAAAATCTAACTTAACAGTAGTTCTCATCTTTCCTTAAATCTTGCTTATTTTTCTTGATTCCTAGGGCATAGACTACATTGTTGTATGTATTCCTACTATATTCCTATCCCTGTAGCATCATTCTTTGTTAGATTTACTGGAATAGGAAATTAGGATTCATACGTCAGACCGGACTAGTCCGGTGCTTGGTGCGGAGAAGTCCGCACTCTGAAAATGACAAGTCCAGTCCCCTAATAGTTTGATACACTAAATTCTTATTTCCATAAAGTCTACATATCATTCTTATCACTCCTTGTATTCTCCGTGTCAGGCACGATGTCATCCACTTCAGATGGCAGCATGTTTGACTATGAAGCCGAGCGTGAATGTGCAAGAGTTGAAATGGCAAAAGAAAGTGTAAGCAAGAAGAGACATGACTTCAATGCCCACTCCTCTTCTCCCGATTATGCTCTTTCGATAAAGAGGAAAGTGGTAGTAAAGAAAGCATTGAGCAAGGATGGTGCCGGTGCCAGATCAACCATATCTAGAAGGAGCACCAACAAGGGAAAATGACTTGCAAGTGGTCCCGTTGGTCCGCTTAAGATGAAGTCACCTGTGCAGTGCAACAAGCAGCCTTCAGAAAATTACTTCATGGGGAAAGGAAACGAGCTAGCAGACAAGTTCAGAAATATTGAAGTTTATGAGCAGCCAAAGCAATCCGCTGACCATGATTTTGGAGCCACTTCCATGGTGACTACTTTGAGCATGTGTACATGAAGATGAGAAATCCAGTGGTTGCTAGTCAATGGGTGGACATGACTTATCTACAATCCAGGAACCGTCAAGCATATCATGAAGTCTTGTAGGCATTGGATAGGCATGGCTTGAAGGATCTTCTATCCTTCCGATATAATTGGGAAAATGAAGTCATCAGTCAGTTTTACTCTACTCTCTACTTCACCCGTGATGATGGTGATGAGATGATTCGGATGACACATGGATCCAAGTATAGTGTCACCTATGAGGAATTTGCCAGGATACTTCACCTGTAAGATACCTTGGACAATGAGCTCATTATTCATAACTTGAAGCCTTTGGAGAAGGATGAGTTAGAATTCCTCTATGATACAAGAATGCCATACAAGTCTCCTACCACCAGGTACTTGAAGCCATTATTTGTCGTGGTTAACAGAATTCTGAGGAAGACTATTGCTCCAAAGGATGGAGGTGCAGGGACAATTCAAGGAACTCTAAGGACCTTGATGAAAGTGATAAGAAAGAAAAGAACCTTCAATGTCTTTGAATATATCTACAATGACATTTTCAACATCTCAATCACTCCAAATAGATCATGTGGCTATGCACCTTACATCATGTTCATGATTGAGAAGGTCACATACCTTGAGTTTGTTAAGGATGTTGAGCATGCCAGCCTTAAGCCCCAGAAGCCACCAGTCTACAATGTTCCCTCTGCTCCTGCCTCACCTGTAGTGGAACATAGATCTAAGCATGCTCATGAAGGCACAAGGACTCCAGCTGCTACCTCTGCTCCTCCACCCTCCAAAGAGTCCTCCAGTGGTGTGCTGAAAATGCTCTCCTCCATCTTTGCATCCTGCCGTAAAGTGGAAATTAAGCAACACAAGGAAAGCATGGCTAGAAAGTGGCATCAATGGTACATGAAGGCAAATATCAAAGCAATATGTGAGAAGATTGATATTGAGCCTGTGAGATCACTTCAAATCTCAGAAGATTCAGAAGAGAACATCACAAAGATGGCACCTCTCACGGAGCAAGAATTGGCATCCTTTAGACTAGCAGGCGTCTCCGCCTCTCCTCCTCCTCAGCATGCACATGAAGATGAAGATGAAGACATGACTGAGAGTGAGAGAGGGAGTGACGATGAGTGATTTCCCTCATTTTTTTCCTTTTTGTGCCTTGATGCCAAAGGGGGAGAGATTGAGACTAGTAATAGTTACTTGTAAGCCTTACGGACTAGTGATCATGGACATCTATCTTAAATTTCAAATTATTGTAGTCTCTTTTGGATGTGCCTATTTTATTTAATATGAATGTGTGATGCTTATTTTAATATTACTGTGATGGTTGCTGCTATAATTGCTATGCTCTTAATTTTGCGCATCACATTAATTGATCACACACACTTTATAGGCACATCACCATAAATACTGCATATATGTGAGAAGTTTTTATTGTTCATTTGTCATTCTCATATATGCCCACTTTATGAAAATCAATTTTTACTCTTAATTGTGAAATCTCAATTGGTTGTCATCAATGACCAAAAAGGGGGAAATTGAAAGTGCATCTAGGCATACCATTGTGGGTTTCGGATGATTGATGACAAACAAATGAGACCTTAATGAATTATTTGAGATGAATGGAGGTCAACAAAGATTAGATATTATGGTGCAACCAAAAAGGTGAAAACTGAGAAGTGAGAAAGAAAGAAGCCCAAATTATCAATGGAAGCGGAAAGTAGACATAATTGCATAGGATGTGTGTGGGAGACACATCCCAAGAGCTCATGACTTTGCGTAGAGGGTAAGGGATAAAATCAATCCAAGTAATTCACTGAGCACCAGACAAGTCCGTTCACTGAGTAGACTAGTCCATTTAACTTTCTGATGTCACAATTCACTGAGCACCAGACAAGTCCGTTCCTAAGCAGACTAGTCCGTTTAACTTTTTGATATCACAATTCACCGTGCACCGGTGCACCGGACAAGTTTGGACACGGACTGGATAAGTCCGTTCAACTTTCTGATGTTTCACTCAGACAAGTTGGAAAAACGCAAATCACATTGGACCAGACAAGTCTGTTATATCGCGGACTAGTACGATTAACTTTCTGTAATCACCAGGGACTAGTCCGATGAACTCTTTGTTCCAATACGGACAAGTTTGGTATACATCACACAAATTAGGGTTTTTAGTGTGCTGCATATTCCATGCAAATTTTACACAGCACATCGAACAAGTCCGGTCAGGAACGGACTAGTCCGACCGTTGAGATCCCTAACGGTAATATTTTTGGAAACACTATAAATAGGTGATCCACGACCCCACAAACACAAGAACCGTACTCTACTATCAATAACATAGACCCTAGCGCCGCCACTCGTCCCAAGAGCACAAAAACACATCTCCCCACACATCTAAAGGCCTAAAGAATTAAATCTTCTGGGTATCTAGATTTGGGTTAGTGAGATCGTCGTCTACGCATTGTTGAGCTCTTGGGGTTTGATCCCTTATACACTTGTTCTTTACATGTAAATCTTTTTGAGTGTATTAGATCATATTTTCTCGTTCTAATTTTGTGGGAGCCCTCAGCGTGTGAGGTTGCCCTACCAACTTGGTGATTACCCCATAATAGTGGAACTCAAGTCGTCCATGTGTGGTGACTTGATGAGTGAAAAGGGTTTGAAGAGACCCGGCTTTGTATGAGCTTCCTCAACGAGGAGTAGATCTCTTTGGTGAGATCAAACCTCAGTAAAAATCCTTGTCTCACGTGCTCCATTCTTTTACTTGTGCAATTACCATCATCTAGGGTATAAAGTTGATCAATCTTGTAATTCATGTTAAGTTTGTATTTCACGTGCAATTCTTCGATCCTAATTGCTCACTCAAGTTGTTAGTGTAGTTGATTACATTCCACTGCTGCAACGTTTGTGATATCTCCATAAACATTTAATATTTTCGTAGCACATCAAGCACACTGGACTAGTCCATATACCACACCGGACAAGTCCGGTCCATCCTGTATTTGATAGTTTGATTAAGTGTTACAGGAAAAGTTTTTCAAAGCCTATTCACCCCCCCTATAGCCCACATTCACGTAAGAAATGTCAATAAGCATTTTCGGCGCCGTTGCCGGGGAATGGTTGTTGTTAATCATCAAACCTTGTTTACCCTCGTATCTATCTTTTTATCTTATATTTCCTTTACTTACCACCACCACATATATGGAGCGACCCACCATTCTTTCATATTCTACCCCAAAGGGAAAGTTATGTGAGCCACTACCTTCAGTGGAACCCATTTGTTCTACTAGCTATGAATTTCGCCCTCGCTATATAGCCATGGTCCAGGAACAATCCTTCTTAGGAACGAATTGTGAAAACCCTTATCACCATCTACAAGAGTTCAAACAGCTGTGTTCATGCCTTCTAATCAAGGGAATGACACATGAAACTCTCAAATGGAAGTTGTTTCCTTTTTCTCTCAAGGAAAAAGCCAAACAATGGTACGACCACAATGTTGGGAAGACAAACGGAAATTGGAATGAATTATGAGACAAATTTTGTCTTGCTTTCTTTCCAATTGCTCGAATTGTTTCCTTACGAAAGGAAGTTCTATGCTTCCAATAGATGGAGAAGGAATCCATAGGTGCATCTTGGGATTGATTTTCTCTTTTGAGAAATTCCGGCTCAGATTTATCCATCCCTGATCCGTTGCTTTTGCAACACTTCTATATGGGATTGAACAAAGAATCTGCCCTACATCTTGACATTACGGCTGGAGGATCTTTCGTCCATAAGACGCCAGAAGAAGGCAAGGATCTTCTAGATAAAATTCTAGAAAATTCTTCCTTCATTATGGGTCTTAATGAGCCTCCTCAAGAGGAAGTTGTGTCAAGAACCAAGGATAAACCCATGGACAAGGATGAACCCACTTATTTCTTATCTCAACCCTTGTCAGAGGAATCCTCTCCCGAACCAGAAACTATGAAGGAAGAAGAAATTCAACCTTCGATGTTTCCCTTTTACATCGAGGAAGAAATATTTGAAGAGTTTGGAAATACCTCGAAGTACTGTTGCCATAGGAAACCATCATTACCACTGACTCCACCTGACCCACATGATGGAGTGTTCTTCCAAAAGGCACATCAAGGAGTTAACCTCTATTTTAAGCAGAGAATGGAATGTAGAAGTTGAGCAATCACCCGAAATCCTTCATATGACCTCACCTTTGGCAACCATTCTATGTTTCATTAGAGGGACACCAATGAGGGTCCTATACAACCCCACTATTGGAGAAAATCTCATTTCCGATTCTTGTGCTCTCACTATTCTGGGCGGTGTGCCGTTGGCACGAACATGTAAATTCTTCCAAGATTCTTTCGGAAACATCCTTGAAGGATTCAGGGTTTTGCAACAGGTGTTTGTAAGACATAAAGATATTGAGGCTATCCTAGACTTCTATGTGTTCAAAATCCAGGATTTCAACATTATGATTGGGATTCCCATTGAGAAATTTCTCATGGAAACTCCTTTGGAAGGAAACATCAATGTCAGACTTGGAGGGGGAAAATTCTCTATTCCTATTTTGCGTTCCAAGAACATATCCACAGAATCTCCCATCCAAGATGAACCAATAGAGTAGGTTAGAACCCTTCAATCCTTAGCACCTCCTGAAATTAAAGGAGAAGAAGATTTCATCGAAGAGGAGGATGAATTTCAGGGGGCAATTGACTTGCCAAAAGAAGAGTTCTTCCCAAAAGCTCCTGTTGAATTAAAATTCTACCTCCAAACCTATGTTATGCCTTTCTAAATGGTGTTTTGGAAGCCCCTTTCATCATAAGTGAGAAGCTTTCCAATGATGAGACACTCAAACTCATTGCCATGCTAGAAAAGAATAGAGCTATTTTTGGATATTCACTGGAGGATTTCAAGGGGATTAGTCCAGCGTTATGCACCCATTGCATTCCTATTGACCCTGAGAGTGTCCCCTACAGGGAACCTTAAAAGGTGATTGAATAATGTGATGCGGGAAGTTGGCAAGAAGGAAGTCTTGAAACTTCTGCATGCCAGGATTATCTACCCTGTCCCTCCTAGTGAATGGGTCAGCCAAGTTCAAGTAGTGCCTAAGAAGGGAGGTATGACGGTCATTTGGAATGAGAAGAATGAATTAATTCCTCAACGAACCGTCACGGGTTTGAGGATGTGCATGGATTACCGAAAACTTAACAAGGCTACAAGGAAGGATCATTTTCCATTGCCCTTCATCGATGAGATGTTAGAGCGATTGGCAAAACACTCCTACTTTTGTTTCCTTGATGGGTATTCAGGTTATCATCAAATCCGAATCCATCCCAACGATCAAAGTAAGACAACATTCACATGCCCTTATGGGACTTATGCCTACCGGCGTATGTCTTTTGGTCTGTCTATTGCTCCTGCCTCTTTTCAAAGATGCATGATTTCTATCATCTCTGACATGATTGAGGAGATCATGAAAGTTTTCATGGACAATTTCTCCATCTATGGAAAAAATTTTGATCATTGTCTGGAAAACTTAGACAAGGTCTTACAAAGATGCCAAAAGATGGACCTAGTACTTAATTGGGAAAAGTGCCATTTCATGGTCTGTGAAGGCATCATTCTTGGACACTTAGTGTATGAGAAAGGGATAGAGGTGGACAAAGCAAAGATTTAAGTCATTGAAAAAACTTCCACCTCCTTTAAACGTTAAGAGAATCTGCAACTTTTTAGGTCATGCGAGGTTCTATCGATGATACATCACAGATTTCTCAAAAGTCGATAGACCCCTTACTAACATATTAGCTAAGGAATCTCTCTTTGATTTCAATGATGAATGCCATAAATCATTTTATACGCTCAAAAAGGCACTCATCTCAGCTACAATCATGCAACCTCCCGATTGGACGTTGCCATTCGAAATCATGTGTGATGCTAGTGATTTTGCTGTTGGTGCGATCCTAGGCCAAATCAAAGATAAAAGGCATCATGCAATAGCCTACGCTAGCAAAACTATGACAGGAGCTGAACTCAAATATGCCACAACCAAAAAAGAGCTCTTGGCTGTAGTTTTTGCTATCGATAAGTTTAGGTCCTATTTGGTTGGAGCCAAGGTCATAATCTACACAGACCATGCTGCCTTGAAGTATTTGCTCACAAAAAGGATGCTAAACCAAGGCTAATCCGATGGATTATTCTACTCCAAGAGTTTGACTTAGAAATCAAGGATAAGAAGGGAGTAAAGAATATGTGGTAGATAATCTATCACGTATGGAAGTCACTCAAACCATGGAAATTCCATCAATGACTTCCTACGAGATGATATGCTTCTTAACCAATAGCATAAACAGAGTTCAACAGGTTGTCACCAACGGACTGCCCCCATGTATACTCCCACAATCCTTCACTGACTCTCACCCTTGGTATGCAAATATCGTGAACTTCATGGTCATGGGATACGTACCACCAGGGGAGAACAAAAAGAAACTCATCTCTGAGAGTCGTAGACACCTTTAGGATGACCCTTAACTCTATCAACTTGTGCCAATGGCCTTTGTAGAAGGTGTGTCCCATCAATTGAAGGCACCAAGATTATTGAGAAATGCCATGCTAGCCCCTATGGTGGCCATTACGGTGTTTACCGTACCCAGGGAAACATCTAGCATAGTGGATTCTATTGGCCTTCTATGTATGAAGATAAAAAATAATTCATTCTCAGATGTTGGAAATGCCAGAAGCATGGAGGAATTTCCGCTCGCAATGCGATGCCCCTAACATATAACCTCCAAGTAGAATTATTTGATGTGTGGGGTTTTGATTTCATGGGACCTTTCCCTAGGTCCTATGATTACGAGTATATCCTGGTGGCCGTAGATTGGCTTGAGCTAGCCAAGGATATGTGGGGATACACTCAAAATTGCTCATGAGCACAATCGGTCCGTACGAGAGGCCAAGATAGAGATGATTGAGGGGAGCTTGGTCGGTTCGCCATGGAAGACGGCAAAACACCACAAAAGTTGTACAATAGGATCAATAAACTCACCAACAAGAGTTTTTCCTATGGATGCACAATATGTACGGAGCATGAAGTGGTGAAAAGATTGATAAGAGCATTCATGCCAATGAATGTCCCACTTTGCACCCTAACCTGGTAGAGCTCCAATTTCCACAACATGACCCCGAATGAGGTGCTTGGTAAGATCATCAACTATGAGATGATGGAAAAGGAAGCCCAACATGTACAAGACCTTTCCAAGGTTACCTCTTCAAGTAAGAAAGGTGTTGCTCTCAAAGCTTCATCCAAGAGCAAGGGCAAAAAAAAAAATCCAAGAATCAAGTTAGGATGAAGGTAGTGAAGAAGAAGAGAGCACATACATGGATGATGAAGAGTTGGGTTTCTTCATCAAGAAGTTCAAAAGGATGATGAGAAGAAGTCCCAACCATGATGAAAAAGGCAAGGAAAGATGCAAGAGAAGAATAAAAAGGGCTTGCTACAATTGTAGAGAGTATGGGCATTTCATTGTAAATTCCCATACGAGAAGGGGGATGACAAGAGGAAGAAGAAGGAATAAAATAAGCCCCTAGACAAGAAGTTCTTCAAAAGAAGAAGACCCAAGGGCAAGCTCACATCGGCAAGGAATGGGACTCCAACAATGAGTCCTCTTCAGATGATGATGAGGAGATGGCAATTGTTGCCATCAAGAAGACAACCATGAAGAAGTCACTCTTGCCCAATGCGGGAGCTTGGAAGACCTCGTCCGACACCTTCCTCATGGCCAAGGAAGGCAAGAGAAAGGTCAAATCTAAAACTTCCTCCTTGCATTCATTTAAAGATCATGACTTTTATAGTGCCAGTGAAAATGAGTATATGTTTAAGGGCATGAACAAAAGTGTTATAGCTAGAATGAAAATGCTTTCCAATGAAATACTGGATAAGGAGGATCTTCCTGATGAACAAGAGGAATTTCATGTCAATGAGAGCCAAAAGAATCTTGATCTCGGGAAGCTCCTCGAACTTGAGAGGGAGAAGAACAAAGCACTTGAGCTTGCCAAGAGCAAGGAGACTACTTCAAGTCTCAAGAGTTTGAATGTTGTGCTTTAATATGAACTTGTGAACTTGAACAAGGTTCACAAGACTCTTGAAGCACAATTCAAAACTCTCAAGTCAAGTGTATCCTCTTCCGCCTCAATAAGTTCAAACTCATCCAATATGGAATCAAAGGCTAAGACTTGCAATTGTGCTAGTTTTGTTCAAAAGTTGAAGAATGAGCCTAAAGAGACAAAAGGCAAACGCACTCCAAGGAGTCGCATCTTTGACAAGTAGAAGATCAAATATGCACTACGTGCATATTTGATCTCGAGATCTCCTCTTGTCAAGGCTGGCCTTGGTTATTCAAAGGGAGGAAAGCAAATGCTATATTCCACAAGAATAACAAGGAGTTTGACTCTTTTTTCAAAGAAGGTTCATATCAACCAAGAACAACACCTATGCATCCACCTCACATGAAAATGCTAAAAACGTCAAAAGTACTAAAAATGGCAAAGATGCTAACTTGAATGTGTTCTATGAATTTGATGCATCTTATGTGCTTATGAAGAGCAAATTTGGACATGTGTATGCAAAATATGTAGGGCCGCACCGCAAGAGTCCCAAATCTTGTTTGTGGGTGCCAAAATGCCTTGTAACTAACATCAAAGGAACCAACCTAGTTTGGGTACCTAAAGCAAAAGCCTAACTTGTTTTGTAGGCATACTCCTCTGGTGGATCAAAATGGTTACTCAATAGTGGGTGCACCAACCACATGACCGGAGAGAGGAAGATGTTCATTGAGTATGAGGAGAATGAAGATCCAAGCGAGGGCATCTACTTTGGCGACAATAGCCAAGGTAGAGTCCTCGGTGTCGGTAAATTGCAATCTCTCCTCAACACTCTCTTTCACATGTTTTGCATGTTGACTCTCTTGATTATAACCTATTGTCCATATATCAATTGTGTTCAAAGGGTTATAATTGTTTATTCACTTATGAGGGTGTGACCATCACTGGAAGTAGCAACAACTCAATTGCCTTCAAGAGTGTGTTAAAGGACAAGCTTTATCTTGTGGATTTCACCACAAGTAAAGCCCAACATAACACATGCTTGATCGCAAAAACTAACATGGGGTGGCTTTGGAATAGAAGACTACCCTGTGTTGGTATGAGGAACTTGCAAAAGCTTCTAAAGGGCGATCACATCCGTGGATTAAAGAATGTCGTGTTTGAAAAAGATAGGCCACATAGTGCATGTCAAGTCGGGAAGCAAGTTGGACCCTCCCATCCCACCAAGAAAGTGATGACGACATCAACACTGCTAGAGATGCTTCACATGGACCTCTTCGGTCCCATTGCTTATATAAGCATTAGCGGTAACAAAGGCCTAGTCATTGTTGATGATTTTTCTCGCTTCACTTTGGTGTTTTTCTTGCATGACAAAGGTGAAACACAAGGTGTCCTCAAGAGATTCTCGAGGAGAGGTCAAATGAGTTCTCCTTGGTAGTCAATAAGATAAGAATTAACAATGGCATTGAATTCAAGAACACCCAAGTAGAAGAGTACTTGGACGAGGAGGGCATCAATCACGAGTTTTTGGCACCCTACTCCCCTGAACAAAATGGGGTGGCCGAAAGTAAGAACCATAGACCCATAGAGATATGAAGAACCATGCTTTATGAGTACAAGACTGCTGATAAGTTTTGGGCGAAAGAGGTCAACACCTCTTGCCATGCCACACACAGCCTCTACTGTGACGCCCGGTTCCGAAAATGAACCAAGCTAACGCATATGTGTGCCCAGGACGTTCATCACACATACACGAGTGCAATCACAAAAGGATATACAGAAAATTACCACAGCTCAAATTATTAAATAAGTACTCTTATTACACAATTCATTAAATCCTTGAATACAAGCTCTAATGAATATTAATGACAAGTTCAACTAATGCAGCGGAAATAAACTAATTAAACAACTAAGCAAACTAAGCAACTATGCAGCATAAGCGACGGGGTATGTATGCGCAGCACCCATCAACACCACAGGCAAAGCTGACGGTAGACACGGCCTAGAACTCCGCATTATCGCCATTAAAATCCCAGTCTTGACCTGCAACTGTTGGGGTGGGGGATTGCAAGAGTGAGTACATGTCGTACTCAGCAAGTGTGGAAAGTATGACATGTGGCTGATTCAAATGACGACAATAATAATGGCAAAGTGCTGAAAAGTACATTAAAACATTTGAAAAGCAATATATTATAATTATATAAATCAAAACCATCATAATCATAAGTAATACCATAATACCAAACTGAATTCATTACCATCATCAATAAGTCCAGATTTCACCATTGCCAATAACCATATTCAATACCAGAAATTAATCCATAACCATCCATACCATTACCAAACCATAACCATCCCAAATTCCAATTTCCCCCTAATCATGGAAGTTGTCCAGGTGCTCATAACCGGGAGCACGGCTATCATGATAGTTTTAATACTCTGCAGAGTTTGTACCACTTTACCCACGTGTTTGTGATTTCATCACCCGTCGGCGACTGAAGAACCTCCTTATTGCCAATTACACTTCCTTTGGTGTATGGCCAAGAGATCACAAAATAGCCTTTACAAAGGGATTACTAGCCTATTCAGACCCCACTGAGGTTTCACCGGTGGCGATGCCTCCAGCTGAGCACATCTTCAACCAAGGGCCCCCTCTTGAGCCATTCGGATCCCAGGGTAGTCCCACCAATCATCAACAAACCCAATCCGACTACCCCTTCCCCGAGCATCCACAATGGTCCAAACAGCACTAGCAAAGCCCTAATTAATCAGCTACGCCGCACCCATACTTGGCCTCGTGGTGGCACTGTAGTCCTGGCGTATTCTCGCATGAACCGGTCCTTAGATCTAAAGCAAGCAAACCACCATAACATCCAACCCATTCACATACCAAGCTTGCTTAGATCACCCATCACCATACCGTATCGACCAGTTCACATTGACCAGAACATCATTAATGCGTAATTAAATGTGTAGTGTTGTTTGCTATCCCAATTAATTAAGCGAAGCAAAAAGGTAAAAACCCTTCCCGACTCTCTAACATAAATTCCAGGTGACAAGGGTGGTCAAACAAAACTAGTAAACTTCCTACCATAGGATTCCCATCAATTTGACACAAGCATGCAAGTTCGCAAACAAAACATTTAATTTAAAATAGGATCAATATGCTTCAAGGACACTTGCCTTGCTCTTGCTGTTGATTAGGGTCAAAGCCTTCGAACTCTTGAGATTGTAGATCCTCCGTGGCACTCTCTAGCGCAAATCCGTCTAATCCACACAATAAACATACAAAACAAGAAACAAAATCAAAGAGTGTACAAATATTACTCAATATGTCATGACATGCATGATTGATGCAAATGCAAGGTAGAACTTGTCACTAGATTGCTTTTAATGATCACTAACTAGCTCTAATAGATTTTAACAAGTGTATAAAGGTTTGGGGTTGATTAGATCAAATTTTAGAATTAATTCAACACAATTTAACCAGAAAGATCGGACTAGTCCGCTTGGGACCGGACAAGTCCGCACTCTGCGAGATCAGCGGATTAGGGTTTCCTAGATCGACGTGAATTTGGAGATTAGGGGTTGAATTCTCGTAAGGAAAAGAGAATAGAAGGTATACCAGGTGTTTAGAACTCCAATGAACCAAGAAACTTGGAGGTAACACTTGGATCTTGATGATCTAGGGTTGGTGATGAACTTGGGGATGAATTGGTGGTGAAGGACGAAACTTGGTGGAGATCTTGATCCTCCTTCGTTTCCTCCTCTTCTTCTTCTTGTTTGGGATCTTCTCCTCCCTCCTTGATGGTGGCTCCCCACGAACTAGGGTTTGGGTGGGTGGAAAAGTGGCAAATAGATGTCAAACCAAGGGGTGGGGCTGTTTATATAGAAGTGGAGGCTAGGGTTAGATGGATCTCGAGTTTTGGGATGAGTAGAGGACGGTTTAGAGTCCCACATGGGCTCTAAAAGAGTTGGGCACGACGTCCCTAGGCCCACTTGACGTGAAATCCAAGAAACAAGTCGTAAAACAAAAGGTCAATCTCGGAGTCACGAAATATCGGACAAGTCCGGACAGGACCGGACTAGTCCGAAGTCGTCCAGAGAGAAAATCGGACAAGTCTGGCCAAAAATCGGACAAGTCCGATCTTAGTCAGAAAGGAAAACGGACAAGTCCGCTGGAACACCGGACTAGTCCGGAAAAGTCCAGGGACTTAGCAAATTTTCAAGGATTCATGGAATATCGGACTAGTCCGCACAAAATCGGACAAGTCCGAAAGTTTCCAGAGCCAAAATCGGACTAGTCCGCAGCAAAAACGGACAAGTCCGTTTTTAGTCAGAGAGAAATCGGACTAGTCCTCAGTAAAATCGGACTAGTCCACACTTTCCTGCGTTTTAAGTGCGGTTTTGCTCCAAATCAATTTTAAATGCTCCGAACCAATGTTAAACTCGTTCCTCTTTATGTGGGTTAATGTTAAACATGTATATGAGTGCATGTAGGGCATGATGCATGAAAATGAGGGTGTTACAAACCTACCCCCCTTAAAATGAATCTCGCCCTCGAGATTCGACGCGGAAGAGAAGAGATGGGGAAATTCCTTCTTGAGATCATCTTCTAACTCCCAAGTTGCTTCTTTTTCGGTATGGTGCTTCCATTGGACTTTACACCATCGAATCACCTTGTTCCTTGTGACTCTCTCCTTGGTTTCCAAGATTTTGACCGGTTGCTCAGCATACGTCAAATCTTCCTCTAGTTCCAATTCTTCCATTGGCACTTGTTCTTCCGGTACTCTCAAACACTTCTTGAGCTGGGAAACATGAAACACATCATGTACGTCTGAAAGATGAGCTGGCATCTCCAACTTATATGCTACTTCTCCTCTTTTGTCCAAAATCTTGAATGGTCCAATATAACGAGGTGCGAGCTTACCCCTTATGTTAAACCTCTTATGACCTCTCATTGGTGACACCTTGAGGTAAACAAAATCTCCTATTTCAAAGGCTAATTTCCTTCTCCTATTATCCGCATAGCCTTTTTGCCTTGATTGGGCAGCCCTCAAGTTTCCACGAATTATTTGGACTTGCTTTTCGGCTTCTTGCAACACGTCCGGACCAAATACTTGAGTTTCTCCTGCCTCATTCCAGAATAAAGGTGTTCTACACTTCCTCCCATAAAGCGCTTCATATGGCGACATTTTCAAGCTTGCTTGGTAACTATTGTTGTATGAAAATTCCGCGTATGGCAAGCTTTTGTCCCAACTTTTCCCATGCTTTAAAGCACAAGCTCTTAACATGTCCTCCAAAATCTGATTGGTCCTCTCGGTTTGTCCATCCGTTTGAGGATGATATGCTGAACTAAAATTCAACCTCGTTCCCAAAGCTTCATGCAATTTTTGCCAAAATCTGGAGGTAAATTGAGAACCTCTATCCGAGACTATCTTCTTAGGGACTCCATGTCGACACACAATATGCTCCATGTATATTTCGGCCAATCGTGCAGCTGTATACTTGGTCCTCACAGGGACAAAATGAGCTGACTTGGTTAAGCGATCCACAATTACCCAAATTGAGTCATACCCGGATTGAGTACGTGGTAACCCAACTATGAAGTCCATACCAACTTCTTCCCACTTCCATTCCGGAATCTTCAACGGTTGCAATAATCCGGCTGGCCTTTGATGTTCCGCCTTGACTCGTTGGCACACATCACATAATGCTACATATTCGGCTATGTCCTTTTTCATGCTATCCCACCAATAGCAAGTCTTCAAATCCTTGTACATCTTCGTACAACCAGGGTGAATTGAGTATGGCGAGTCATGTGCCTCCTTTAATATTGTTTCTCGAATATGCTTTACATTAGGCACAACAATTCTCTTTCCAATCCATAAGGTACCATGTTCGTCTTCATCAAATCTGAATTCTCTCCCTTCTTCGATTCTTTCCTTGATTTCCTTGATCTCCTCATCTATGGTCTGTGCTTCTCGAATTTCTTGCTCCAAGGTAGGATTTAACTCCATCATCTCCATCTCATTTACAAACCCGAGGTTCAACCGTTCAAACTCCTTACATAACTCGAATGGTAACTCTCGAACCGTGAGTTGATGACTTACTCCCTTTCTACTCAAAGCATCGGCCACTACATTGGATTTTCCCGGATGATAGTTGATCCCCAAATCATAATCTTTGATGAGCTCCAACCATCTTCGTTGCCTCAAATTCAGATCTGTCTGTGTGAAAATATACTTAAGACTCTTGTGATCTGTATAAATTTCACACCTATGTCCAAGAATATAGTGTCTCCAAATCTTCAATGCATGTACCACGGCTGCTAGTTCAAGATCATGTGTGGGGTAATTCTGCTCATGTTTCTTCAATTGTCTTGACGCATAGGCGACCACTTGACCTTCTTGCATCAATACACATCCAAGCCCTTGTCTTGATGCATCGCAATAAATGTCAAAACTCTTGCTTACATCCGGCAATACGAAAACTGGGGCTGTTGTCAACCGCTTCTTCAACTCCTCAAAACTCTCTTGACAAGCTTGAGTCCATTGGAATGCCTTTCCCTTCATTAGTAACTCCGTCATAGGCTTGGCTATCTTGGAAAAATCCTTGATAAACCGACGGTAATATCCAGCCATCCCAAGAAAACTCCTTATTTCCTTGACGTTTTGCGGTGGTTCCCACTTCAACACGTCTCTCACTTTTCCGGGGTCAACCGATACTCCTCCTCCTGAGATTATATGACCCAAAAATGGCACCTCTTTCAACCAAAACTGGCACTTGTTGAACTTGGCATACAATTGATGCTCCCTCAATTTCTGCAGCGTAAGCCTCAAGTGTTCCTCATGTTCCTTCTCATCCTTCGAGTAGATCATAATATCATCAATAAACACCACAACGAACTTATCTAAGTACTTCATGAAGACCTTATTCATGAGGTACATAAAGTAGGCAGGTGCATTTGTCAATCCAAAAGACATCACGGTGTACTCATAAGATCCATACCGTGTCCTAAAAGCTGTCTTGGGTATGTCCGATGGTCTAATCTTCATTTGAAAGTATCCCGACCTCAAGTCAATCTTAGAGAAGACACAAGCACCCTTCATCTGATCAAACAAGTCTTCTATGCGTGGCAAGGTGTACTTGTTCTTGATTGTTACCTCGTTGAGAGCTCGGTAATCCACGCACATCCTTTGGGATCCGTCCTTCTTGTCCACAAATAAAACGGGCGCTCCCCAGGGTGAAGAGCTAGGGCGAATAAAACCCTTCTCTAATTGCTCTTGAATTTGTTTCTTGAGCTCCGCTAATTCCATAGGAGGCATCCTATACGGCCTCTTAGCTATAGGTGCAGTTCCAGGTATTAAATCAATAACAAACTCAATGTCTCGATCGGGTGGCATACCTGGCAACTCATCCGGAAACACATCCAAAAATTCACATACAACCGGAATCTCCTCAATTGCGGCACCGTCTATATGATTCAATTCCAATTGCTTCGGTGCGGTTTGAGATGCTTCAAATTCTACGGTGATTCCTTCCTCATTAGTCAACTTCACCGTCTTTGTGGCACACTCAATAACTCCATTGTGCTTCCTCAACCAGTCCATACCAAGTATAATATCCAACCCTTGAGAATCTAAAACAATGAGGTTGGCGGAGAAGTCTACCCCCCTTATTCTAAGGCTTACTTTTGGACATACTATATTTGTCCTCATCTCTCCTCCAGGAGACTTAACCAACAGAGTAAACTTCATATGAGAGATAGGCAAACTATACTTGGCAACATACTTTGATGCAATGAATGAATGCGATGCTCCAGAATCAAATAACATAGTCGCGGGGTTGGAGTTGGCGAGAAACATACCAATGACCACGTCATCCGCTTGTTGAGCATCCTCCGTAGAGACATGGTTCACGTTACCACGAGCAAAATTTTGCTGTCCACGGCTTCCTTGTGGCTGTCCTCCATTAGGTCTTGGGTTTTGCTTCGATGCATTGCTTCCTTGACCAAGGCCCGACTTAGGACATTGATTCGCAAAGTGTCCAGCTTCTCCACAAGTATAACACTTCTTAACTCCACCAGAATTATTGGGACGAGCTTGGTTTTGAACATTGGCTCCAGGAAAATCAGCACGAGGTGCATAAGGCATCGGAGGCCTAGGTGCTTGTATGACAGGGCGCTGCTGCACAAACTGAGTTGGGCGCGGTGCATAACCAGGGCGCTGAGCAGGAATAGAGGAGCTGTAATGAGGCGCATTGGGCGGCGCAAAGCGAGGGCGCACATTACTTCCTTGTTGCTGTCCTTGATATGGCGCCTTCCTCTTGATTTCTTGCTCCATCTCACGGATCTTGTTCTCAACCACAATTGCTTTATCCACAAGCTTCTGAAAATTGACATAATCACAGTTGAGCAATTGCACTTGGATCGTATTGTTCAATCCCCTCATGAACAAGTATTGCTTCCGGCTGTCCCGGCTAACATCCTCAGGCGCATACCTTGAGAGTTGAGTGAATTTATTGAGATATTCACTCACGCTTGATCTTCCTTGCCTTAAATTCTCAAATTCTTGCCTCTTCAAGATCATAACACCCTCGGGCACATAATGAGAACGAAAATTCTCCTTGAATTCGGCCCAAGTGATTCTCTCTTGATTCTCATGAGCACTGCAATAAGAATCCCACCAATCTGCAGCTGCTCCAACGAGTTGATGAGAAGCAAATAGCACCTTCTCCCGGTCACTGCATTGGACAATGGCTAGCTTCTTCTCCACGGACTTGAGCCAATCATCAGCATCCATAGGGTCAGCAGCTTGAGAAAAGGTTGGTGGCCTAGTCCTCATATACTCTCCCAATCGGTTATGAGGAGGTGGGGGTGGCGGTGGAGGCATGTGGGGCTGATTGTTGATATTGCCAGCCTGCAGCTGTCCCATAGTCTGTATCATGGTCTGCATGAGCTGGTTTTGCATGGCCAATAGCTGCTCGATGTTGATAGCTCCCTGAGCAGGTCCTTGTCCATTGTCGTTTTGAGGCACTCCATTGTTCTCCTCTTCATCATTGCCATCCCTCTGGTTGCGAGTCCTCACCATCTGAAGAAAAGCAGTAGGTAAGAATTAGAAAATGCCCCATCTATATGCATCAAGGGATATGAAACTAAACAACTAGCTACTCTAGCCTAAGTGGACATGGCAATGCTAAGGCATCCCAAAATCCTCTATTAAGCACACAAGCAACCAATATATATAGCAAACAGCACACCAAGCAAGAACACATCGATTCCTGAGTGCTCCTATGTGTCCTAAAGTGTCCATTCTATCTAGGCTGCATCCTACGGTCAACCTGTGGCTCTGATACCAATCTGTGACGCCCGGTTCCGAAAATGAACCAAGCTAACGCATATGTGTGCCCAAGACGTTCATCACACATACACGAGTGCAATCACAAAAGGATATACAGAAAATTACCACAGCTCAAATTATTAAATAAGTACTCTTATTACACAATTCATTAAATCCTCGAATACAAGCTCTAATGAATATTAATGACAAGTTCAACTAATGCAGCGGAAATAAACTAATTAAACAACTAAGCAAACTAAGCAACTATGCAGCATAAGCGACAGGGTATGTATGCGCAGCACCCATCAACACCACAGGCAAAGCTGACGGTAGACACGGCCTAGAACTCCGCATTATCGCCATTAAAATCCCAGTCTTGACCTGCAACTGTTGGGGTGGGGGATTGCAAGAGTGAGTACATGTCGTACTCAGCAAGTGTGGAAAGTATGACATGTGGCTGATTCAAATGACGACAATAATAATGGCAAAGTGCTGAAAAGTACATTAAAACATTTGAAAAGCAATATATTATAATTATATAAATCAAAACCATCATAATCATAAGTAATACCATAATACCAAACTGAATTCATTACCATCATCAATAAGTCCAGATTTCACCATTGCCAATAACCATATTCAATACCAGAAATTAATCCATAACCATCCATACCATTACCAAACCATAACCATCCCAAATTCCAATTTCCCCCTAATCATGGAAGTTGTCCAGGTGCTCATAACCGGGAGCACGGCTATCATGATAGTTTTAATACTCTGCAGAGTTTGTACCACTTTACCCACGTGTTTGTGATTTCATCACCCGTCGGCGACTGAAGAACCTCCTTATTGCCAATTACACTTCCTTTGGTGTATGGCCAAGAGATCACAAAATAGCCTTTACAAAGGGATTACTAGCCTATTCAGACCCCACTGAGGTTTCACCGGTGGCGATGCCTCCAGCTGAGCACATCTTCAACCAAGGGCCCCCTCTTGAGCCATTCGGATCCCAGGGTAGTCCCACCAATCATCAACAAACCCAATCCGACTACCCCTTCCCCGAGCATCCACAATGGTCCAAACAGCACTAGCAAAGCCCTAATTAATCAGCTACGCCGCACCCATACTTGGCCTCGTGGTGGCACTGTAGTCCTGGCGTATTCTCGCATGAACCGGTCCTTAGATCTAAAGCAAGCAAACCACCATAACATCCAACCCATTCACATACCAAGCTTGCTTAGATCACCCATCACCATACCGTATCGACCAGTTCACATTGACCAGAACATCATTAATGCGTAATTAAATGTGTAGTGTTGTTTGCTATCCCAATTAATTAAGCGAAGCAAAAAGGTAAAAACCCTTCCCGACTCTCTAACATAAATTCCAGGTGACAAGGGTGGTCAAACAAAACTAGTAAACTTCCTACCATAGGATTCCCATCAATTTGACACAAGCATGCAAGTTCGCAAACAAAACATTTAATTTAAAATAGGATCAATATGCTTCAAGGACACTTGCCTTGCTCTTGCTGTTGATTAGGGTCAAAGCCTTCGAACTCTTGAGATTGTAGATCCTCCGTGGCACTCTCTAGCGCAAATCCGTCTAATCCACACAATAAACATACAAAACAAGAAACAAAATCAAAGAGTGTACAAATATTACTCAATATGTCATGACATGCATGATTGATGCAAATGCAAGGTAGAACTTGTCACTAGATTGCTTTTAATGATCACTAACTAGCTCTAATAGATTTTAACAAGTGTATAAAGGTTTGGGGTTGATTAGATCAAATTTTAGAATTAATTCAACACAATTTAACCAGAAAGATCGGACTAGTCCGCTTGGGACCGGACAAGTCCGCACTCTGCGAGATCAGCGGATTAGGGTTTCCTAGATCGACGTGAATTTGGAGATTAGGGGTTGAATTCTCGTAAGGAAAAGAGAATAGAAGGTATACCAGGTGTTTAGAACTCCAATGAACCAAGAAACTTGGAGGTAACACTTGGATCTTGATGATCTAGGGTTGGTGATGAACTTGGGGATGAATTGGTGGTGAAGGACGAAACTTGGTGGAGATCTTGATCCTCCTTCGTTTCCTCCTCTTCTTCTTCTTGTTTGGGATCTTCTCCTCCCTCCTTGATGGTGGCTCCCCACGAACTAGGGTTTGGGTGGGTGGAAAAGTGGCAAATAGATGTCAAACCAAGGGGTGGGGCTGTTTATATAGAAGTGGAGGCTAGGGTTAGATGGATCTCGAGTTTTGGGATGAGTAGAGGACGGTTTAGAGTCCCACATGGGCTCTAAAAGAGTTGGGCACGACGTCCCTAGGCCCACTTGACGTGAAATCCAAGAAACAAGTCGTAAAACAAAAGGTCAATCTCGGAGTCACGAAATATCGGACAAGTCCGGACAGGACCGGACTAGTCCGAAGTCGTCCAGAGAGAAAATCGGACAAGTCTGGCCAAAAATCGGACAAGTCCGATCTTAGTCAGAAAGGAAAACGGACAAGTCCGCTGGAACACCGAACTAGTCCGGAAAAGTCCAGGGACTTAGCAAATTTTCAAGGATTCATGGAATATCGGACTAGTCCGCACAAAATCGGACAAGTCCGAAAGTTTCCAGAGCCAAAATCGGACTAGTCCGCAGCAAAAACGGACAAGTCCGTTTTTAGTCAGAGAGAAATCGGACTAGTCCTCAGTAAAATCGGACTAGTCCGCACTTTCCTGCGTTTTAAGTGCGGTTTTGCTCCAAATCAATTTTAAATGCTCCGAACCAATGTTAAACTCGTTCCTCTTTATGTGGGTTAATGTTAAACATGTATATGAGTGCATGTAGGGCATGATGCATGAAAATGAGGGTGTTACATCTACCTCCATCGTCTATTGAAGAAAACTCTGTACGAGCTTCTCGCCGACCAACATCTCATACTTTTGAGTTTTCGTTAGTAAATGCTATATTCTTAACAAGAATCCTAGGACTTCGAAGTTTGCTTCGAAATCCAATGAAGGATTCTTGCTTGGCTATGACTCAGACACCTACACCTATCGTGTCTTCAACAAAACCTTCGGGTGTGTTGAAATAGCATGAGACATGGTGTTTGATGAGATTGATGGCTCCCAAGTGGAGCAAGTTGATCAATGTGTGCTAGATGAGGAGGATGAACCAAGAGTTGCATTGAAGAGGATGGAACTTGGCGACATTCAACCTCAAAAGGAGCAAAGTCCAAGTGATCCATCCCCATCACGATCTGAACCTCAAGCACAAGAACAACCCTCTCAAGATCAAGACCACCAAGTGCAAGAAGAAGCAAATCAAGAAGGTAGCAATGATCAAGGGGGAGACGAAGAACAAGATGATGATGAAGTTGATTCAAGACCACAAGTGCCACATCACCGAGTCCATCAAAGTGTTCAACGGGATCATCCCGTTGACAACATATTTGGAGATATCTCCAAGAGGGCAATGACTCGATCTTGTATAGTTATTTTTTGTGCGCATTACTATTTTGTGTCATCCTTGGTACCATACAAGGTAGAAGATGCACTATGGGATCCATATTGGGTAATGGCAATGCAAGAGGAGTTGAACAACTTCAAGAGGAACCAAGTATGGGAACTCATGTAGAGACCCAATGCCAATGTTGTATGCACCAAATGGGTGTTCCGAAACAAGCAAGTCAAAAACGGGGTGGTGACAAGGAACAAGGCACGACTTGTTGCAAAAGGCTATGCACAAGGCGAATGTTTGGACTTTGATGAATCTTTTGCTCCCGTAGCTAGGCTTGAATCTATTCATATTCTTTTAGCCTATGCTACTCACCATGACTTTAAGTTATATCAAATGGACGTGAAAAGTGCCTTTATCAATGGTCCAATCAAGGAGGAGGTGTATGTAGATCAACCCCCATGCTTTGAGGACGATAAGTATCCTAACCATGTCTTTAAGTTACACAAAGCTCTTTATGGCCTCAAACAAGCTCCTAGAGCTTGGTATGGGTGCCTTAGATATTTCCTCATTAAGAATGATTTTAAAATTGGAAAATCCGACTATACCCTCTTTACAAAGCATGTTGACAATGATCTATTCATATGCCAAATTTATGTCGACGACATAATATTTGGATCCACTAACAAATATTATTGCAATGAGTTTAGCAAAATTATGACCAATAGGTTTGAGATGTCAATGATGATACAATTGAAGTTCTTCCTTGGATTTCAAGTGAAACAACTCAAGGAAGGCACCTTACTATGTCAAACGAAGTACACTCAAGATATTCTCAAAAAGTTTGACATGGACAAGGCAAAACCCATCAAAACAACAATGGCGACCAATGGGCATCTCGACCTCAACCAAGAAGGACCGAGCATCGACCAAAAGGTATATTGATCCATGATTGGTTCTTTATTTTACCTTTGTGCATCTAGACCCGACATTATGCTTAGTGTATGCTTATGTGCAAGATTTCATGCCGCTCCAAAAGAATGTCATTTGACGGCCGTTAAGAGAATCTTGCATTATTTAGTTCACACACTTATCCTTGGGCTTTGGTATCCTAAATGGTCCAAGTTTAATCTCATCGGATATTCTGATGTAGATTATGTCGGATGTAAGGTAGATAAAAAACACCTCTGGGACTTGTCAATTCTTGGGTAGGTCCCTAGTATCGTGGTTATCCAAGAAACAAAACTCCATTGCCTTATCCATAGCCGAAGCGGAGTATGTTGCATCCGGAAGTTGTTGCGCATAACTTCTTTGGATGCGACAAACTCTAAGGGACTATGGTCTCAATATAAACCATATTCCACTCCTATGTGACATTGAGAGTGCCATTAAGATTACCCATAACCCCGTTGAGAACTCTAGGACCAAATACATAGATATCCGACACCGCTTCTTGAGAGATCATTCTTGAAAGGGGGGATATAGTCATTTCTCATGTTAGAACCGAAAAACAACTAGCCGACATCTTCAGCAAGCCACTAGATGAAAAACGCTTTTGCAAACTTAGGAGTGAGCTAAATATCCTAGATTCTCAAAAGTGGCTTGATATGTTGCACATCTGAAATGTAATTACCTAGTACCTTCAAAATCTTGCATGCTTGCGAAAACTCAGCTCCCTCGATTTTCTTTCAAACTATTTTACCTTATAATGCCTTCTTGGATTTTGGTCATTGTATGAATGTTGATTCTTTACTGGCCAAAATCCATCAAGGATATTCATGAAAACTAGTCCTTTAATACCTCCACACTTGTGTTGCTATATAGTCTTTCCTTTGAGAGAAACACATTGTTTATGTTAAAGGGAAGTCAGACTTGTCCGACCTCTAGGTTTGGACATGACCGACATGGGTTTTGAATTTCACGTTCTGTTGCCCGTTGGACTTGTTCGACAGGTCCAACGCGGATCTATCCGAGCCCTTAAGTTCGACCCCTCAACTTATTTTCCCCATTCTCTCCAAATCAAATCCTCTTTGCTCTTGCAATTCACTCCACCCTCTGAATTTTTTGTGGAAGAAGAGCTTGAAGAAACTCCCTTGAAGTTGGAGGACCAAGTCCCCCCCTTGATCTTCCCATTTGGAATCCCCCCTTCAAGTTTTTCTCTCCCTCTCAAGGTAATCTCAATTTTCCTTGATTTCTTTGATTCTAGTGGTTCATCCTTGCATGCAACACTAGAAAAAGTTTCTAAGGACCTTGATCTTAGTCCGTGCAAAGTATTGAATCGATGCAACTTGTGTTGAATGATTTTGCATTTGTTAGGGTTAGAACTGTCAAGATCGGACATATCCAACATGTGTCCTGGACAAGTCCGAGGCACATTGGAGAAGTCTGATGTTTCCTTCAGATATATTCAACCTGCTCGGACATATCCGATAGAAACTTCAGACTTATCCGAGTTTCCATAGTTTCTTGCCTCGACAACTATCAAACCAGTCTAATTCTATCTTGTATCTCTTAGATCATGGCTAGCAACTCCAATGCTAAAAAGAGGTCCAAGAAGAGACAAGACCGTGATGATGCACCTCTTGCTCCTCAACCATCCAAGAGGGCATCGAGGAGCAATGTCTTGGTCATTTGGAACCCTAGTGAAGGGCAAGGCAGTGGGTTAGGGGGAGCAGCCCCAGAAGCTGAGATTGGACCATTGGTGGTTATCACCCCAGCTGACACACGAAGGGGCAACCAAAGAGTTAACTACAGAAGGAGGATTCACGAAGCGAGCGAGCAAAGAGACATACCTTGCTATGCTTCAAAGCGTGAGGCAAGTGATCAAAGGTTTTGGAGCAACTTTCACATGGACTACTACAAATTCGTGCTCATGACCAAGAAGAGCCCAATTCTTAAGATGCAATGGATTGATTGGGATGCTTTGGCCACCAAGCAAAGCTAAGTTTTCGATGAAGTGATAAGTGCCTGCGAGTTTCACAATGTGAAGAACCTCATGGGGACCCAATACTCATGTTGAGGTCATTCTTCAATTCTTTGCAATGGTCTTCTACAACTCCTACAAGATCTTGACCTAGATGACACACGGAGAGAGATACTCTGTGTCCTATGAGGAGTTTGCTAGGATATTCGGTCTCCACTGACTGTCTGATAGGAGGATAAGATCCGTGAAGAAGACATTTTGCAGCCTCATGAGACTCAAGATTTGTATGTTGGGAACCTTCAAAGGAACCCACCTCCCACCCATGGGCTCCTTCCCTTCTTCCTGGTGATGAACTGCATCACCCGGGAGAAGTTGGCTCCTAAGGACAAGGATGCCAACCGCCTCAACTCCAACTCCAAAAACCTCCTCAAGTGGCTCCGTGGCGAAAACAAGTTCAATGTTTTTTACTACATTTATGAAGATATCTACCAAGCCTCTGAGAACCCTGCTAGGTCTTGCTGCTATGCTCCTTACCTCATGAAGATGATCGAGCAGGTGTCTCAGAACAAGTTTGTCAAGGATGTGCCTCATCGTCTCTTCGTCCCTCAAATGCCATTGGTGGCTCTTGTCCTGTGAGAACTCCCAGGGCACCTTCGTTGGCACCTCCTTTCGAGCCCGGCTTCACCAGACGTCGTCGTGGCTCTCCACCTTCTCCAGCTCTGCAGTAGCCTTCTTGTACGTCCGACATCTTCAAGATGTTGAAGAGTATCTTCTCTACTTGCCGGTCCGCTCAGATCAATGCCCAGAAGGCCAAGAAGTTAGGGAAGCAAAACCAGCAAGACCTTGCAACCATTCAGGAGCACCTGCAGCTTCAGACTTGGGGATCTCCGGTTTTTGACGACGGTGAGGATGAGCCTCCCGTCGAGCTACCGGACTTCACCGAGGAGGAGCGAGCTTTCTTCACCTTCGGCGCGTCTTCAAGTGCTCCTCCACCTGCGGTTGCCTCTTCCCCTTTAGATGGCGATGGCAACTACATCGAGGAGGACTCCAACAACGACGACGATGAAGTGAAGATTAGATGTTCTCTAGCTTTTCTCCTTTTTGGTGCCTTGATGCCAAAGGGGGTGAAGTAGTAGTAGTTTTCTTTCTCGTTGTGTGCGTGTGTTGGAGAACTATGAAAGACTTTTAGTATTTTTAAAACTTGTTTAAGTTTATCGCACTTATTGCTCTTTATGCCCATATGTTTTGAATGCTACTCGTGTTAATGCATCTTGAGTTCATTACGTCTTGTGTTGCCTTATTTCTTGTGAATCTTGTGAATTGCACCAAATTATGCCAAATGCTGTCATTTGTGCATCATGATTCATCACTTTGGACATTTTGCATATAGGCACCCACAAGTGTTAAGTGAGTATGAGATTTCTCTATTTTTCAGTCTCAAATTCTCATACTCACAACACTTAAAATCATGTTATTTATCTCTCAATTTGAAAATATTAGTTGGTTATCATCAATCACCAAAAAGGGAAGATTGTAAGTGCATCTAGGACCCTTGTGGGTTTTGGATGATTAATGACAAACAATTAATGAACTAATGAAATTGTTGAGATTTTGCAGAAAATAAATATGAGAAAATGCCTTTATTGAAAATAGTTGAAAAAGGAGAAAAGGCGTGCGAAAAGCGAGGACTTGTAGAATTAGGTTTTTCATTTTCTTGAGTCGTTGGAAAAATCGTATTGTCAAGAGGGACATGAATCTTGTAAACTTAGGGAAGCAATGAGTGCTCAATCCTTGGGAAATAATTAAAATCAACAAACTCTAATTTCGGACTTGTCGGAGCCAAAAGCCTGGACATATCCGAATTCTCACTGCACCACTCCGGACTTGTCTAACCGAGGTCAGACTTGTTCGAGTTGTCACTATGTAGCCAGGACTTAGAAAATTTCCAAGTCCTCTGGCCCTTTAGACTTGTCCGTGGCGAGTCAGACATATCCGAATCCTTGCTGCAAAGATCCGGACTTGCCCAACTCGTGTCATATATGTCTGAGTCTTCACTGCACAGCCTTGACTTAAGAAAAATTCTAAGTCTTTTGCCCACTCTGACTTGTCTGAGTTTGGCCATACATATTCGAGTTTGCTGTGCAAAAATCCGAACATATCCGAGGTGGTTGTACATATCTGAAGTGTCTTGTCCAAGGTGTCCAGCTTCAGACAAGTCAGTCAAAAACCCCACCTTGGAATTCGGGATTTGTCCAATCCATGTCGCACATGTTCGAAGCGGCTTTATGCATTGATTCAAAAAATCAAATCTTAGTTGTACCATCACTAGGCCCCTAAGCTCGGACATGTCTGAGATATTTTTGGACTTCTCCGATGTGGGTAGCCTAACAACGGTCATAATCACTTTTTGTTTATAAGTAGGGGACCCTGACCCCTCTCAGCAATACCCTAACCACTCATTTGCACCCCTACGCTCAGGACACCCTCAAGGTGACTTCTCCACCTAGTTTTCACCTCCAAGAGCCAAATCTTGAGATTTTCGGGGAGAGTGAAAGAGTTGTTGTGAGATTGAAGAAGAAGTGGCTTTGGGTTTGAGCATCGATTCGATTCACTTTGTTTGCCTGATTTCTCTTTCGTGTTTGTTATTCTTGGGTGCACACCCTAGAAGGTTAGGCGTCGCCCGATGATTTCGTGTGTGATTCCGATTTCAAGAAGTTTGTATCACCCCTGAAGATAGTGGAAGATAGAACCGGCCTTTGTGGTGGTTTGGTGAGGGTAGGGCAAGAGAAAGCCTGGTCCTTTGTGGACTTCTTAACGGGGACGTAGGTTTCTTTGTGAAATTGAACCTCGGTGAAAAATCCCTTTGTCCCGTGTCTCATTTACCTTTCCACACCGTTTTACTCTCTATTGCGATAATGTAGATTTTACTTGTCTCCACCTTCTCTAGCATGTTCTACTACTTGTTTTACTTGTGATACTACACATAGAACTGCTAGGTTGCATTTTGGTTCAATTGAGTTGCTAAAAATCCCTCCTTTGACCAAGTTTTGCGCAGGAGCTCAGACAAATCTGACTCCTGTCGGACTTGTCTGAGCAAAGTGTTGACGTTTCTTACATCGCGGATCATATCTCAAAAGAGATGGGGTCCGAAAGCGCACGGAAACTATCATGTAGCATTTCACCCAAGAGTATTCTCAAGGGTATCGTATTTTTCCCAAAGGAAGGCAGTGGAGTAAAGTAAACACTACTCTTATTGTCAAACTATGGAATACTAATCAATTATCAAGATAGGGGTAAGTTGATAATATATGGGTAGTGTGACACACACCTAAGAAATCTATTCTAAAGGGTAGATGAGTCCTAATGGAGGTTAGTCTAAGGATTGGGGAGTTGCTTCTACAAGGCTTCTAATACACAAATACATAGCCTACGTTAGATACTAATGAGCATGTCAATGGTGAATCCTTATGCTATGATGTTCAACATATCTGGTACGGGTTTATCCCTAGCAATAATAGGACGACTCCCGCCAAGAGCCTGTGGCATAGCCGAACGTGGAGGATTACTAAGGACACATAGGTCTGTCACCACCTACTGCCTACCTCTTCAATCTATGTGTCTACGAGACATCCAACGCTACTTAAATATCCTAGCACCATGCTAGCATATTAAGTAAATACCTTAGGAGTTGCAGCACAAGCCATCCTAAGGCAATAACTAACCTAAACATTGTTAAACCAATGTTGAAACATAGCATAAGTCATTCATATTAACACGATCATATCATAGCTAATTAGACTATAGTGGGGGTTTATAGTGTTTATGATGATAGTATAATGACATTAGGGAATGATGATAAATACCATACCTACCACATACATGGAATCCACAATCAAACAAGAAACACTTCATCCAAGTATATGAATAGGAGAAGACTAAAGATAATATCTTTATTATGCATAAAGTCACAAATATAAAAAAAGATACATGAGCCATATCTTTCCCAATTTGGACTTGGGACTAGAGGGTCTCCTCCCTATAGCCTAACTCCACTAAGGACTAACAGAACTAGTGTATACAATAGAATGATTCTCAAGTGGTGTGTCTTGAAGTGAGGGGTCCTATTTATAGCTTGGAGAAGGGTTGGTTCCCGCCACCAAAAGTGTGCGAATCAGTCACCACTGACTTCTTCAAGCTGGGAGGAGCCAACACGTGGAAGTTGACTCGGTTTTGCACCACGAAGAGGTCGGTCGAACCACCAGGTCGGCCGACCTGGTCCTGGCTCCAAACAGTCTGTTCTTTCTCCAGGTGGCTTCCAGGTGGGTCCCATCCCTTGATATGGGTGCTACACCGTTGGATGGCCTCGGATACTTCTGTTTGTGGGCCATTTGATCCATGTAGTGCCACATGTCAGCGCTTGATTTCCTGGGATGATATTTTATAGGATACAACCCCTTGTTTCACTTCAATTCTGTATAAAATACCTGTATGCACCAATTTATCCAAGTACAAGTGGAAATTGGTTAAATAGAAAGGTGATGTGTGCAAGAAATTATATATCCTTCAGATAATTAAGTTATATTGACGGGTGAAATTGGTATATAACAGCCGTCGACACAAAGTCAGACAAGTCCGGTCCTAGCTTGTACTTATCCAAGAATTTGAGGTAAGGGCAGTTTTATTGTTGTTTATTTGTGTAAATTGCCTATTCACCCCCCTCTAGGCCACCTTTCAATCTTATCTTTCTAAACCCAAGTCTTTGGCACATAGTATGTACAGGTCTAGATATCCCCGACAATGATGAAGAACTCACCTCGGAGCAAGAACAAGCGATTCATCGCAATGCAAAAGTCGTGGCGGTGATCACCTCATTCTTAAGTCGAGAGGAGTTCACCAAGGTGGATGGACTGGAGATTGCCAAGGATATATGGGACACTCTCAAGACTTCACATGAAGAAAACCGCTCCATTCGCAAAGCAAAAATCGAGATGCTAGAAGGTGAATTGGGGAGATTCACCATCGAGGATGGTGAGACTCCTCAAGAGATGTACAAATGCATGAAGGCACTCATTAACAAGATTCGTGCTTATGTAAGAAAGAAGTATACATATCATGAAGTTGTGAAGAGGATGATAAGAGCATTCATGCCATGCAACGTCACTCTATGCTCAATGATAAGAGAAAGCATGGGGTTCCATAAATGACCCCGATGAAGTCCTTGGAAAGATTATAAACTATGAGATTATGGAGAAGGAGGCTCAATATGTGAAAGACCTTGCAGAGCTTACTTCATCCAAGAAGAAGGAGGTGGCCGTCAAGGTGACCTGCAAATCAAAAGGCAAGAGAGTCCATAAGGTGCAAGATGATGAAGATAGCAATGATGTGAGCATTGACATGAATGACGAAGAAATGGTCCTCTTCATCAAAAGGTTTAAAAGAATGATGAGGAGGAGAAAAGGAGACAACTCTAGTGAAGGCAAGAGCAAGGATAAAGACAGGTCCAGATCTAGGAGGTCATTCTACAATTATGGTGAATATGGGCACTTCATAGTTGATTGCCCATATGAAGAAGATGACAAGAAAAAGAAGGAAGCTAAACAACACGATAAGAAGACATTCAGGAAGAAGAAACATGTAGGTCAAGCACACATTGGCAAGGAGTGAGACTCAAATGATGAGTCCTCCTCCAAAGACGAAGATAGGGTGACAAACATTGCCATCAAGAAACCTTCCATAAAGTCCACTCTCTTTCCAAATGTAGGAGGATGGAAGGACTCCAACCATACTTGCCTCATGGCAAAGGAGTGCAAGAAAAAGGTCATATCTAAAACCTCATCTTTACATTACTCTGATGATGAGTTTGATAGCAGTGATGAAAATGAACACATGCCTAAGGGCTTAAGTAAAAGTACATTAGATAAAATGAAAAAATTGTCGGATGAGATATTGGAAAAGGAGAATCTTATCAACCGATAAGAAGATATGCTTGCCCTTCAGAAGGAGAGATATTTTTAGGTTGATAAGGATCTCGAGCTTGAAAAGGAAAAGAGCGTGAGCTAGCCTTGAACAAGGAAACTTGCTCAAATCTAAATGATTTGAATATTGTACTTAAGGATGAACTTGTTAACTTGACAAAAGTGAACAAGAACCTTCAAGTGCAAGTTGAATCGCCCAAGCAAGGTGCTCCCTCCTCCTCTAAGAGCTCACCTTCTTGAAATATCGAGTCCATTCCACCTATGACATGTAATTGTGCTAATTTGATTCTTGACCTGAAAAAAGAGCTTAGAATGGCACAAAGCAAACATTCACCCAAAGTTGGCATTTTTTATAAGGAGAAGATCAGGTATGCACGAAGTGCATACTCGGTTACTAGAGATCCTAATGTTAAGGATGGACTTGGATATTCTTGAGGTGAAAAGTGTAACGCTAGAAACCCCAAGAACAACAAGGAATGGATTGCTTTTGTCAAACAAGGCTCAAATCAAGTTCAGAACACCAAACATGTTCCTTCCTTTCTTGAAAAAGCTAAAAATGGACCAAACATCATGTTTTATGACTTTAATGCCTCATGTGTTCTTATAAAGATTAAATTTAATCATGTTTATGCCATGTATGTTGGACCACTCCACAAGAGTCCAAAATCTTGTGTGTGGGTGTCCAAGTATCTCATCACTAACCACAAAGCACTCAAGCAAGCTTGGGCACCTAGAACCAAGGCATAATCCTGTTTTGAAGGTGTACCCCCTCCGGCAAATCCAAAGAGGTGCTTGATAGACACCAACCACAGGACTAGAGGAAATAAAATATCCATGGGATATAATGAAAATCCAAGTTCATCTCTACCCGAACCATCATCACAAGACTCAAGTGTACAACAACCAGAGAGAGCAATGATCAAGGGGTAGCCGCTACACAAGAAAAAGCTCAATATGTACAAGATCAAGATGATCAATATAAATATGGGGGCAATGATCAAGGGGGAAGAAAATGAAGAAGAAAAAGAGGATACAAGAACATAAATGCATCACCCAAGAGTGCATCAAGAACTTCGTCAAAGTTCAACATGGATAAAGTCAAGCTCCGATGAGAACTAGCTTGCATCCCCACCTGGACGAAGTTGATCCAAATATTGTCCAAAGAGGTATACCATTCCATTTTTAGCTCTATTGTATCTTGGTGCAGGCTATATTAAACTGGTGCATCACTCCTTGTTTGATAATTTATTGTACTCTTGTGCATCTAGGCTTAACATCATTCTCAGTATATGTTTTGTGTGCAAGGTTTCAAGTCACTCCGATCCTCAAAATGTTACTTGAAAGGTTGGATACTTGAATGTTTCTTCAAAGTTTAATTATTTTGTGAAAACTTATTTATCTCCTCTCTCAATTTTATACTTTTAGCTCTATTGTATCTTGGTCTCCGATGAGAACTAGCCTAAATCCCCACCTCGACGAAGTTGATCCAAATATGGTCCAAAGAGGTATACCATTCTATTTTTATCTCTATTGTATCTTGGTGCATCTAGGCCATATTAAACTGGTGCATCACTCCTTGTTTGACAACTTATTGTACTCTTGTGCATCTAAGCTTAAAATCATTCTGAGTATATGTTTTGTGTGCAAGGTTTCATGTGACTTCGATCCTCAAAATGTGACTTGAAAGGTTGCATTCCTAATTGCTTCTTCAAAGTTTACTTATTTTGCGAAAATTTATCTCCTTTCTCAATTTTGTCTCGAAAACTATTTAAATTATTGAATCTTTGTGAGTATGGCCATTGTATGATTGTTGATTGCTTACTGGCCATATCATCAAGATTATTTGTGAAGTTATGTTCTAAAGATCAATATTAGACTCAATTCCCAAAAATCTCTTGTTTCTAATCCTAATCTGTCAAGTTGACCCGGACTAGTCTGGAGTTAACACCGGACTAGTCCGGCTCTGGTTCGGCTCACCGGACTAGTCTGATACCTATTGCGGACTAGTCCGTTGTTATCGAACTTAACCCTTGTGAAAGTTGCCAAGAGGGGGGTGAATAGGCAATGTGACCTGAAATGACTTAATAAAATGAGATTAAATCACAAGACCAGACTAGTCTGGGTCAGTGCTGGACTAGTCCATTCAGCACAAAGGAAAACTCTAGAAACTTGATTTGTATTATTTTTACTTTGTTTTAGTTCAACAAAAATGGATACACAATCTAGCAACCTAATACGAGTTGGATTGACACGTATGAAAGATTAGATTGCAAGATTTTGTTAATGAACTATATGATGAACAATATGAACCCTAGAAGCAATTATAGTGAAGAGCAAAAAATAAAGTGACAAGTGAGACACCAATTTATCTGTAACACCCTCATTTTCTTGCATCATGCCCTATATACATTCATATACATGTCTAATATTAATCCACATAAAGAGGAATAAGTTTAAAATTGATTTGGAACAAAACCGCACTTATAATTCTGGAAAGTGCGGACTAGTCCGATTTTGGTGCGGACTAGTCCGTTTTCGCCTCTAGAAACTTTCAGACTTGTCCGTTCCTATGTAGACTAGTCCGGTGTTCCAAGAATCCTTGAATATTTGCTAAGTCCTTGGACTTGTCCTCACTAGTCCTCCGGTATTCTAGCGGACTTGTCCGTTTTGCTCTCTGACTAAAGTCGGACTTGTCCGATTTTTGGCCAGAGTTGTCCGATTTCTCTCTAGACAACTTTTCGGACTAGTCCAGTCCTTTTCGGACTTGTCCAATATTTCGCGACTCCGAATTAATACTTTGTTTTATGACTTATTTCTTGGGTTTCACGTTATGTGGGCCTAGGGACGTCGTGCCTAACTCTTTTAGAGCCCATGTGGGACTCTAAACCGGCCTCTACTCATCTCAAACTCGAAATCCATCTAACCCTAGCCTCCACCTCTATATAAACAATCCCACCCCTTGGCTTGACCTCTATTTGCCACTTTTCTACTCCACCCAAACCCTAGTTCGTGGAGAGCCACCATCAAGGAGGGAGGAGGATATCCCAAGCAAGAAGAAGAAGAGGAGGAACGAAAGAGGATCAAGATCTCCATCAAGTTTCGTTCATCATCACGAATTCATCTCCAAGTTCATCACCAACCCTAGATCATCAAGATCCAAGTGCAACCTCTAAGTTTCTCGATTTGTTGGAGTCCTAAACACCTGGTATACCTTCTATTCTTGTTTTCTTACGTGAATTCAACCCCAAGTCTCCAAATTCACATCGATCTACAAAACTCTAATCTGCTGATCTCGCAAAGTGTGAACTTGTCCGGTCCCTAGCGGACTAGTCCGATTTTTCTGGTTAATTTCTATTGAATTCTAAAATTAGATCTAACCACATCCAAACCTATATAAACTTGTTAAAAGCTATTAGAACTAGTTAGTGATCATTAAAAGCAATCTATTAACACGTTCTACCTTGCATTTGCATTAATCATGCATGCCATGTCATATTGAGTAATATTTGTGCACTCTTTGATTGTGTTTCTTGTTTGTATGTTTATTGTGCGAATTAGACGGATTTGCGCTAGAGAGTGCCGCGGAGGATCTCCAGCACCAAGAGTTTGAAGGCTTTGACCCGAATCAATCCTAAGAGCAAGGCAAGTGTCCTTGAAGCATATTGATCCTGTTTCTAAAATAAAAGTTTTTTTTGCAAATTGCATGCTTGTGTCAATTTGATGGGAATCCTACGATAGGATGTTTACTAGCATTGTTTGACCACTCTTGTCACCTGGAAATTATGGTAGACAGTCGGGATGGGCTTTTTATCTTTTTTGCTTCGCTAAATTAATTGGGTTGGGAAAACAACTATACCACTTATCTTAATTATGTAATTATGAGATTATGATTAATGTGAACTGGTTAATATGATATGGTAATGGGTGATCTAAGCAAGTCTGGTATGTGGATGGGTTGGATGCTATGGTGGTTTGCTTGCTTTAGATCTAAGGACCAGTTCATGCGAGAATAAGACAGGACTACAGTGCCACCACTAGGCCAAGTATGGGTGCGACGTAGCTTATTAATTAGGGTTTTTCTAGTGCTATGTGGACCATTAAGGATGCTTGGGGAAGGGGTAGTCGGATTGGGTTTGTTGATGATTGGTGGGACTACCCTGGGATCCGAATGGCACAAGAGGGGGCCCTTGGTTGAAGATGTGCTCAGTTGGAGACATTGCCACCGGTGAAACCTCAGTGGGGTCTAAATAGGCTAGTAATCCCTTTGTAAAGGCTATTTTGTGATCTCTTGGCCATACACCAAAGGAAGTGTAATTGGCATAAGAGAGGTTCTTTAGTCGCCGACGGGTGATGAAATCACAAACACGTGGGTAAAGTGGTACAAACTTTGCAGAGTGTAATAAAAACCACCATGATAGACGTGCTCCCAGTTATGAGCACCTGGACAACTTTCATGATTAGAGGGAACTTGGTATTGGGATGGTTTTTGGGATGGTTATGGTTTGGTAATGGTTATGGCTGGTTATGAGTTAAATTTTTGGTATTGATTATGGTTATTGGTAATGGTGAAATCTAGAATATGGATGATGATAATGAATATGTACTGGTATTATGATGAGTATTATGATGATTACATTGCTTATCGTGGGTTTATTTCATATAAATATAACATATTGCTTTTCAAATGTTTTAATGTACTTTTCAGCACTTAGCCATTATTATATTCGTCGTTTGTATTAGCTACATGTCATACTTTCCACACTTGCTGAGTAAAACATGTACTTACCCTTGCAATTCCCCCCCCAACAGTTGCAGGTCAGGATTGGGAGTTTAATGATGATAATGCGGAGCTCTAGGACGTGTCTACCGTCAGCTTTGATTGTGGTGTTGCATGGAGCTGCGCTATAACTTGTGCTTAGCTGCAGAGTTGCATATTTAGTTATTTCCACTGCATTAGTTGAACCTGTCATTAATATTCATTAGAGCTTGTATTCGAGGATAATATGGTTGTGTAATAAAAGTACTAAATTAATCTTGTCTTGTGGTAATTTTCTGTATACTCTTTTGTGATTGCACTCGTGTATGTGTTTTGAACGTCCTGGGCACATATATGCATTCACTTGGTTCATTTTCGGAACTGGGTGTCACAAATTGGTATCAGAGCCACAGGTTGACCATAGGACGCAACCTAGATAGAATGAACACTTTAGAGAACATAGGAGCACTCAGAAATCGATGTGTTTTTGCTTGGAGTGTTGTTTGCTATATATTGCTGCTTGTGTGTTTAATAGAGGATTTTGGGATGCTTTAGAATTTCCATGTCCACCTAGGCTAGTGTAGCTAGTTGTTTAGTTTCATATCCCTTGAGGCATATAGTTGGGGACGTTTCTTAATTCTTATCTTTGCTTTTCTTCAGATGGTGAGGACTCGCAACCAGAGGGATGGCAATGATGAGGAGGATAACAATGGAGTACCCCAGAAAAACATGGACAAGGACCTGCTCATGGAGCTATGAGTATCGAGCAGCTTTTGGCTATGCAAAACCAGCTCATGCAGACCATGATATAAACTATAGGACAGCTGCAGGCTGGTAACATCAACAATCAGCCCCACATGCCTCCACCACTACCCCCACCTCATCATAACCGGTTGGGAGAGTTTATGAGGACTAGGCCGCAATCTTTGCTCAAGCCGCTGACCCTATGGATGCGAATGATTGGCTCAATTCTGTGGAGAAGAAGCTAGCTATTGTCCAATGCAGTGACCGGGAGAAAGTGTTTTTCGCTTCTCATCAACTAGTTGGAGCAGCTGCGGATTGGTGGGATTCCTTATGCAATGCTCATGAGAACCAAGAGAGAATTACTTGGGCCGAATTCAAAGAGAGCTTTCGTTCTCATTATGTGGCGAAAGGAGTTATGATTTTGAAGAGGAAAGAATTTGAGAACTTGAGGCAAGGAAGATCGAGTGTGGGTGAATATCTCAATAAATTCACTCAACTCTCAAGGTATGCGCCTTAGGATGTGAGCTGGGACAGCCGAAAACAATACTTGTTCATGAGGGGCTTGAACAATGAGATCCAAGTGCAATTGTTCAACTGTGATTATGCCAATTTTCAGAAGCTTGTGGACAAAGCAATTGTGGTTGAGAATAAGATTCGTGAGATGGAACAGGATAACAAGAGGAAGGTGCCATATCAAGGATAGTCGCAAGGAAGTAATGTGCGCCCTCGCTTTGCACCTCCCAATGCGCCATATTACAGCTCCTCTACTCCTATACAGCGCCCTGGTTATGCACTGCGCCCAACTCAGTTCGTGCACCAGCGCCCTGTTATGCAAGCACCTAGGCCTCCGATGCCATATGCACCTCGTGCTAATTTTCCTGATGCAAATGTTCAGAACCAAGCTCGCCCCAATAATCCTGGTGGAGTAAAGAAGTGCTATACTTGCAGAAAAGCTGGACACTTTGCACATCAATGTCCTAAGTCAGGCCTTGGTGAAGAAGGCAATGCGCCGAGGAAAAACCCTAGACCCAATGGAGGACAACCGCAAGGAAACCTGGGACAACATAATTTTGCTCGTGGCAACGTGAACCATGTCTCTACGGAGGATGCTCAACAAGCGGATGACGTGGTCATTGGTATGTTTCTCGCCAACTACAACCCCTCGACTATGTTGTTTGATTCTGGAGCATCGCATTCATTCATTGCATCGAAGTATGTCGCCAAGTATAGTTTGCCTATCTCTCATATGAAGTTTACTCCATTGGTTATGTCTCCTGGAGGAGAGATGAGGACAAATATAGTATGTCCAAAAGTAAACCTTAGAATAAGGAGGGTAGACTTCTCCGCCAACCTCATTGTTTTGGACTCTCAAGGATTGGACATTATAGTTGGTATGGACTTGTTGAGGAAGCACAATGGAGTTATTGAGTGTGCCACGAAGACGGTAAAGTTGACCAATTAAAAAGGTATCACCGTAGAATTTGAAGCATCTCAAACCGCACCGAAGTGATTGGAGCTGAATCATATGGACGGTGCCGCAATTGAGGAGATTCCGGTGGTGTGTGAATTTTTGGATGTTTTTCCGGACGAGTTGCCATGTATACCACCTGATCGAGACATTGAGTTGGTTATTGAATTCATACCCAGAAATGCACCTATAGCTAAGAGGCCCTATAGGATGCCTCCTATGGAATTAGTGAAGCTCAAGAAGCAAATTAAAGAGCAACTAGAGAAAGGTTTTATCCGCCCCAGTTCTTCACCTTGGGGAGCGCCCATGCTGTTTGTGGACAAGAAGGATGGGTCGCGAAGGATGTGTGTAGATTACCGAGCTCTCAATGAGGTGACCATGAAGAACATGTACACCTTGCCACGAATAGAAGACTTGTTTGATAAGATGAAGGGTGCTTGTGTATTCTCTAAGATTGATTTGAGGTCGGGATACTTTCAAATGAAGACTAGACCATCGGACATACCCAAGGAAGCTTTTAGGACACGGTATGGATCTTATGAGTACACCGTGATGTCTTTTGGATTGACAAATGCGCCTGCCCACTTTATGTATCTCATGAATAAGGTCTTCATGGAGTAATTGGATAAATTTTTCGTGGTGTTCATTGATGACATTATGATCTACTCAAAGGATGAGAAGTAACATGAGGAACACTTGAGGCTTACGCTGCAGAAATTAAGGGTGCATGAATTATATGCCAAGTTCAACAAGAGTCAGTTTTGGTTGAAAGAGGTGTCGTTTTTGGGTCATATAATCTCAGGAGGAGGAGTATCGATTGACCCAGGAAAGCTGAGGGACGTGTTGAAACGGGAACCCCCACAAAACGTAAAGGAAATAAGGAGTTTTCTTGGGATGGATGGATATTACCGTCGATTCATCAAGGACTTTTCCAAGATAGCCAAGCCAATGACGGAATTGCTAATGAAGGGAAAGGCTTTCCAATGGACTCAAGCTTGTCAAAACATATTTGAGGAGTTGAAGAAGAGGTTGACAACAACCCCAGTTTTGGTATTGCCGGATGTGAGCAAGAGTTTTGATATTTATTGTGACGCCTCGAGACAAGGACTTGGATGTGTGCTCATGCAAGAAGGTCAAGTGGTCACCTATGCATCAAGACAACTGAAGAAACATGAGCAGAATTACCCAACACATAGAACTTGCAGCCATGGAACATGCGTTGAAGATTTGGAGACACTATATCCTTGGACATAAGTGTGAAATTTATACGGATCACAAGAGTCTTAAGTATATTTTCACACAAATGGATCTGAATTTGAGGCAACGGAGATGGTTGGATCTCATCAAAGATTATAATTTGGGGATCAACTATCATCCGGGAAAAGCCAATGTAGTGGCCGATGCTTTGAGTAGAAAAGGAGTAAGTCATCAACTCACAGTTCGAGAGTTACCATCCGAGTTATGTAAGGAGTTTGAACGGTTGAACCTTGGGTTTGTAAATGAGATGGGGATGATGGAGTTAAATCTGACCTTGGAGCAAGAAATTCGAGAGGGTCAAACGAAGGATGAGGAAATACAAGAAATCAAGAAAAGGACCCAAGAAGGGAGAGAATTCAGATTCGATAAGGATGAACATGGTATCCTATGGCTTGGAAAAAGGATTATCGTGCCCAATGTAAAGCATATTCGAGAGACAATACTAAAAGAGGCACATGACTCACCTTACTCAATTCACGCCGGTTGTACAAAGATGTACAAAGACTTGAAGACTTGCTATTGATGGGATAGCATGAAAAAGGACATAGCTGAATATGTAGCATTGTGTGATGTGTGTCAACGAGTCAAGGCGAAACATCAAAGGCCAGCTGGATTATTGCAACCATTGAAGATCCCGTAATGGAAGTGGGAAGAAATTGGAATGGACTTCATAGTTGGGTTACCACGTACTCAGTCCGGTTACGACTCAATTTGGGTAATTGTGGATCGCTTAACCAAGTCAGCTCATTTTGTCCCTGTGAAGACCAAGTATACATCTGCACAATTGGCCGAAATATACATGGAGCATATTATGTGCCGACATGGCGTCCCTAAGAAGATAGTCTCGGATAGAGGTTCTCAATTTACCTCCAGATTTTGGCAGAAATTGCATGAAGCATTGGGAACAAGGTTGAACTTCAGTTTGGCATATCACCCTCAAATGGATGGACAAACCGAGAGGAACAATCAAATTTTGGAGGACATGTTAAGAGCTTGTGCTTTAAAGCATGGGAAAGGTTGGGACAAAAGCTTGCCATATGCAGAATTGTCATACGACAATAGCTACCAAGCAAGCTTGAAAATGTCACCATATGAAGCTCTTTATGAAAGGAAGTGTAGGACACCTTTATTCTGGAATGAGGCAGGAGAAACTCAGGTATTTGGTCCTGATGTGTTGCAAGAAGCCGAAAAGCACGTCCAAATAATTTGTGAAAACTTGAGGGCTGCCCAATCAAGACAAAAAGGCTATGCGGACAATAGGAGAAGGAAATTAGTCTTTGAAGTGGGAGATTTTGTTTACCTCAAGGTGTCACCGATGAGGGGTCATAAGAGGTTTAACATAAGAGGCAAGCTAGCACCTCACTGCATTGGACCATTCAAGATTTTGGACAAAAGAGGAGAAGTAGCGTATAAGTTGGGGATGCCAGCTCATCTTTTGGATGTCCATGATGTCTTTCATGTTTTCCAGCTCAAGAAGTGCCTGAGAGTACCGGGAGAACAAGTGCCAATGGAAGGATTGGAAATAGGGGCAGATTTGACTTATGTCGAACAACCGGTCAAAATCTTGGAAACCAAGGAGAGGTCACACGGAACAACGTTATTAGATGGTATAAAGTTCAATGGAAGCACCACACAAAAAAAGAAGCAACGTGGGAATTGGAGGATGATCTCAAGAAGGAATTTCCCTATCTCTTTTTTCCCACGTCGAATCTCGAGGGTGAGATTCATTTTACGGGGGGGGGGGGGGGGGGGGGGGTAGGTTTGTAACACCCTCATTTTCATGCATCATGCCCTACATACATTCATATAAATGTCTAATATTAATCCACATAAAGAGGAATAAGTTTAAAATTGATTTGGAACAAAACCACACTTAAAATTCTGGAAAGTGCGGACTAGTCCGATTTTGGTGCGGACTAGTCCGTTTTTTCCTCTGGACACTTTTGGACTTGTCCGTTCCTATGTAGACTAGTCCGGTGTTCCAAGAATCCTTGAAAATTTGCTAAGTCCCTGGACTTGTCCGAACTAGTCCGGTGTTCCAGCGGACTTGTCCATTTTCCTCTTTGACTAAAGTCGGACTTGTCCGATTTTTTGCCAGAGTTGTACGATTTCTCTCTAGACAACTTCGAACTAGTCTGGTCCTTTTCGGACTTGTCCGATATTTCGCGACTTCAAATTAATCCTTTGTTTTACGACTCGTTTCTTGGGTTTCACGTTAAGTGGGCCTAGGGACGTTGTGCCTAACTCTTTTAGAGCCCATGTGGGACTCTAAATCGGCTGCTACTCATCTCAAACTCGAAATCCATCTAACCCTAACCTCCACCTCTATATAAACAATCCCACCCCTTGGCTTGACCTCTATTTGCCACTTTTCCACCCCACCCAAACCCTAGTTCGTGGAGAGCCACCATCAAGGAGGGAGCAGGAGATCCCAAGCAAGAAGAAGAAGAGGAGGAACGAAAGAGGATCAAGATCTCCATCAAGTTTTGTTTTGCATCACTAATTCATCTCCAAGTTCATCACCAACCTAGATCATCAAGATCCAAGTGCTACCTCCAATTTTCTCGATTCATTGGAGTCCTAAACACCTGGAATACCTTCTATTCTCTTTTTCTTACGTGAATTCAACCCCAAGTCTCCAAATTCACATCGATCTAGAAAACCCTAATCTGCTGATCTCGCAAAGTGCTGACTTGTCCAGTCCCTAGCGGACTAGTCCGATTTTCCTGGTTAATTTCTGTTGAATTAATTGTAAAATTAGATCTAATCACATCCAAACCTGTATAAACTTGTTAAAAGCTATAAGAACTAGTTAGTGATCATTAAAAGCAATCTATTAACAAGTTCTACCTTGCATTTGCATTAATCATGCATGTCATGTCATATTGAGTAATATTTGTGCACTCTTTCATTGTGTTTCTTGTTTGTATGTTTATTGTGCGAATTGGACGGATTTGCGCTAGAGAGTGCCGCGGGGGATCTCCAGCACCAAGAATTTGAAGGCTTTGACCCGAATCAATCCCAAGAGCAAGACAAGTGTCCTTTAAGCATATTGATCCTGTTTCTAAAATAAAAGTTTTGTTTGCAAACTGCATGCTTGTGTCAATTTGATGGGAATCCTACGATAGGAAGTTTACTAGCATTGTTTGACCACCCTTGTCACCTGGAAATTATGGTAGAGAGTCGGGATGGGCTTTTTACCTTTTTGCTTCGCTTAATTAAATTGGATGGGAAAGAAACTATACCACTTACCTTAATTATGATATTTTGATTAACGTGAAATGGTTAATATAATATGGTAATGGGTGATCTAAGCAAGTCTGGTATGTGGATGGGTTGGATGCTATGGTGGTTTGCTTGCTTTAGATCTAAGGACCGGTTCACGCGAGAATAAGCCAGGACTACAGTGCCACCACGAGGCCAAGTATGGGTGCGGCGTAGCTGATTAATTAGGGTTTCGCTAGTGCTATTTGGACCATTAAGGATGCTCGGGGAAGGGGTAGTCAAATTGGGTTTGTTGAAGATTGGTGGGACTACCCTGGGATCTGAATGGCACAAGAGGGGGCCCTTGGTTGAAGATGTGCTCAGTTGGAGACATCACCACTGGTGAAACCTCCGTGGGGGTCTAAATAGGCTAGTAATCCCTTTGTAAAGGCTATTTTGTGATATCTTGGCCATACACCAAAGGAAGTGTAATTGGCATAAGAGAGGTTCTTTAGTCGCCGACGGGTGATGAAATCACAAACACGTGGGTAAAGTGGTACAAACTTTGCAGAGTGTAATAAAAACTATCATGATAGACGTGCTCCCAGTTATGAGCACCTGGACAACTTCCATGATTAGAGGGAACTTGGTATTGGGATGGTTATGGTTTGGTAATGGTTATGGCTGGTTACGAGTTAAATTTTTTATATTGATTATGGTTATTGGTAATGGTGAAATCTGGAATATGGATGATGCTGAATATGGACTGGTATTATGATGAGTATTATGATGGGTTTATTTCATATAAATATAACATATTGCTTTTCAAATGTTTTAATGTACTTTTCAGCACTTATCCATTATTATATTCGTCATTTGTATTAGCTACATGTCATACTTTCCACACTTGCTGAGTACGGCATGCACTGACCCTTGCATGTCCGTTAATTAGCGGACTAGTCTGAATTCCTTTCTATTACAAGAACATACAAGTTCGTACATGGTCGGACTAGTCTGGTAACCTTACTGTTGTTTATACACATATGTCCCAAATTGCAGACTAGTCCGTCAACACTTCACAAAGTTCACCTTGCATCGGACAAGTACGATTTCATTACTGGACTCACATTGGACTAGTCCGGTCCCATACGGACTAGTCCGTTACACTCACAAATAATTAGGGTTTCAGATGTGCTGCATTACTTCACGCACAATTCACTCAGCACACGGGACTATGTGAGACCTATGTGTGTTGAACACATTGGCTATTACGATAAAAGTTTTGAATATTGTCAAAACACCCTTCTCATCGAGGTCCGACTCTAGGTTTGAGTTCCGACAAGGTCCGACAATAGGTTCAACATGCCTTGGGTAGCTCCAGCAAGGTCCGACAATAAGTCCGACCTGTTTCAGGTAGCTCCGGCAAGGTCCGACGTAAGGTCTGACAAACTTTGGCTAGGTCTGGCACCAGGTCCGGTTAGCTTTGGATAGGTCCGACGCAAGGTCTGGTTAGATTTCGCATGGTTCAGTTAGCTTTGGCTAGGTCCGGAGCAAGGTTCGGTTAGCTTTGGCAAGATCTGGTGCAAAATCGCAGTGGTTCTGCTTTTAACTTGTAATGTTTCAAACTTGCTTTACACTTATGGGAAGTTTTCTTAGTATTCTTTTACTAAGTTTTTGAAGTGTTATGGCTGTTTAGGTGGTTAATGTTTTGATATGGTTTCCAACATGCTTATGTGAGGTGCTCACGTAAGGTGTTGTGCTTTTTGAACTAACAAGACTCAAGTCGAGGACTTGGGCTCACAAAGGATGGTTGTTTATTCATGTGCTGGTGTTGCTTGAGGTCAAGACATGGCTGGTGACAGGATCCATTGAACTATTCTTAGTAAGAAGATGAGGTTCAACAACCAAATTAAGGAGGAATTGTGGTTGAGTTGATCGGAAGGTCACACGGCATGTTTGGGCAAGAGTAATGCATATGAAGGTATTGTGGATGACGTTGGAAGGTGTTTGCACGTGTGCAAGGAGTGCATGTAAGTGGCATGGTTCCAATGCATGATGAAGAGAATTGGAAGTAAAGAATTGGTCAAAAAGGTCCAACCGGCTGGATTATGCCTCAGGCTGCGGCTGAGGTGGTTATGGTTTGTTTATGGAAAGTTTCGAGTTTTTTTTTGTTAGATTTCATGTGAGTCACAATTTTGAACTATTTTAGTAATGGGATACATTTCTAAGATGTTGGGAAGTCTTAAGATTGCTTCTATCTGCATATAGAAGAGTCTTGAGCAGTTATGGAAAGTTTCGGTTGAAACTGAGTAGGATTAGATTCCTAGTTTGGATTGGGTTGGCTTTAGGGCTGGTTATAAAAGCAAGGGAGGCCAGAGCTCGTGGTAAGACGACTTTGGGCTGTTCATCTTGTGATCTATTGAATAAAAATCATAGTTTTAGAGGAGCTTTTATGCCTTGTTTGTCCGACTTGTTTCAGACAAGTTTTTCTCGTCGAGTTTCTACAATGCACTACGTTGCATCGGTGTTTTTTATCATAACTCGAGTTTTACAGATCCAATTGACATGATTATTTTTGTATTGTCTTCACAACTTGATTATCTATCACCTGTGAAAATTTCACAATCATTGGATTTATGGTTTTTGATCTACACGAGTTTCTTTGAAGTGTTGCAGGTCTGTTTTTACTCGGGTAGAACAGATTGATCCTTATTTGATCTTTTGATCATAACTTGAGATTTTCTCGACAATTTTCTGTGATTCTTATTGTTTTGTCTTTGTGACTTGATTCTCTATAATATATACTACGTTTGTCACGTTTGAACACGTCTAGATTAGTTGCACATACGGTCTCTTAACAGATTGATTTTCTGCCAAGGGGTTTTCATTGCTTCCGCTGAAAAATTTTAAATCTACCATTCACCCCCCTCTGGTAGATTTTCGTGTGCTCTTTGATCCTACCATTGGTATCAGAGCCACAGTGCTCTAATCGTTGTGATTTGCACGTGTCTTGACTGATCATCATGGAGAAATACTTCATAAAACCTTGTGTGTTTAGTGGCATTGATTTTCAGGTTTGAAAGGCACGTATGGAGGCTTTCATCTAGGCGCAAGGCTTCGCAATATGGAAAAAGGTGTACAAGCCTTATGATGTGCCGCCAAACGATCAAGTCACGGCTATGAACATGAGATATGTCAACAAAATAACAAGGCTCGCAACTTGATCATACAAGGATTAACTCAAAGCGACTTTGATCGTGTTGTACACCTCCGATCAGCATACGATGTGTGGAAGGCACTTTGCGACTATCACGAAGGATCCAACAAAATCAAGGAGGTAAGGCAAGACATGTTCAAGAAATAGTATATGCGCTCTGAGATGCAACCAGGTGAGTCCATCGACTATTTATTAGGTCGCTTTAATAAAATTCTTAGCAACTAACGTAGCGTCAATGTTAATTATTCAGATGTTGAGAATGCTAGGCAATTACTAAGTGCATTAGAAATGTCAATTTTTGAGATCAATGTTACATCTATTCATAAATCTACTGTCATGAGTACACTTACTTTGGATGTGCTATATTCTAAGCTGAAAACTCGTGAAATTGACATAATCTCACGTAAGAACCCCAACAAGTCTCTTGCATTTGTTTCTCAACGTGACATGCCTAGCTCTAGCCCATCTTTATCATGTGATACACTTGCTTTGCTGTCCTCTCTAACCCTTGAACAGATTGAAGAGTTCCCAGAGGTACTGTTGACGGCTGTTATACACCAATTTCACCCGTCAATATAACTCAATTATGTGAAGGAATTGTCATTTCTTGCACACATCACCTTTCTATTTGACCTATTTCCACTTGTCCTTGGAGAAAGTAGTGCATGCAGGGATTCTATGTAGAAATGAAGTGAAACAAGGGGTGGATTCTATAAAATATCGTTCCAGCCAATCAAGCAACAACACGTGGCACCACATGGATCAAATGGCCCACAAACAGAAGTATCGGAGGCCATCAAACAGTGTAGCACCAATATCAGTCAATGGGACCCACCTGTCAGTCACCTGGAGAAATCACACCGCAAAAGGGGCCAGGACCAGGTCAGCCAACCCCCCTAGTTGACCGACTTGTTCCTGGTGCCTTTCTCGGTCAAACTCCACGTGGTGGCTTCTTCTGGCTTGAAGTGGTCATGGGTGACTGATTCGTGCACTTTTGGTGGTGGGAACCGACCCGTCTCCAAGCTATAAATAGGACCCCTCACTTCAACACACACCACTTGAGTATTCATCCATTGTATTCACCAATCTCCATAGGTTTAGAGGAGTATAGGCTGTAGAGAGGAAAGTCTCTAGTCCATAGTCCAAGTAAGAGAGGAGTGGAAGGAGTCTCTTCCCAATTTCCAATTGGGAAGGGTATGTCTCCCATATTCCAATTTGTATTTGTGACTTTATTCATAATAAAAATAATATCTTTAGTCTTCTATTGTTCATGTACTTGGGTGAAGCGTTTCTTGTTTGATTGTGGATCCATGTATGTGGTAGGAATAGTATTTATGATTGTGCTATACCATGCTCATTATATCATCATAAACACTATAAACCTCTACTATAGTCCAATTAGCTATGATATGACTATGTTAATACGAATAACTTATGCTATGAATTAACATTGGTTCAACAATGATTTAGTTCATTGCCTTAGGATGGCTTGTGCCTAGGTTCTTAAGGTAATTACTTAATATGCTAGAATGGTGCTAGGATAGAGAGTAGTGTTGAATGTCTCGTAGACCCACGGATTGAAGAGGTAGACAGTAGGTGGTGACAGCCCTATCTATCCTTTGTAATCCTCCACGTTCGGTTGTGCCACAGGCTCTTGGCGGGAGTCGCCTAGTGTTGCTAGGGGTAAACCCGTGCCCAGTTTGTTAATCCACTTAGCATGAGAATTCATAATTAATATAATCATTAGTAACTAATTTAGACTATGTATATGTATACTAGAAGCACTGTAGGAGTCTCTACCTAGTTCTTAGCCTAATTCCTCTTTACCTCATTTATCCCCTTAGGATAGAATGCTCTTGTGTGTGTCACACTACCTCCACTTATCATTTAACCCATTCTTGCTAGAACCCTACCTAGGCCAACCTAGAATTTACACTTGATGATTGTTTTACTTCCATCTAGCCTTCCTTTGGGAAAATATAAATGACACCCTTTGGGAATACTCTTTAAAGTGGAAATGCTACATCGATAGTTTCCATGCGCTTGCGGACGTTCACTTGAGAATTAAAACCTACCAACAAATATTTCTGGCACCCCTGCTAGAGATGAATTGTTAGTAGTGCGTAGGAAATATCAACAAGCATTTCTGGCGCCGTTGTCGGGGAAGGCAACCGAAGTATTACATGATTGAGTGAATAGGATAGGACCCTGGTAGGTTTTATTAGGATGACCTCTCTTTGTTTTCGCATTTTATTTGAAAACAAAGTAGTGTATGTCTGATTTCTGCTTGCTGGAAAACATTGTTGAAGATCCCGAATCTCTTTTGAGAGATAGACCTCGTGTCGTAACCCCTCAAAAGCTTCGAGCAGCAAAACAAGCCAGCACAACTACACCAACAACCGAAACACCAATGGCCCAGAAGACCCTTCGTGAGTTTTCAGCTCCTTCTGCTAAAAATGTGCCTGTTGGGCCCACTGTTAACACGGGAGATGTAAACTTTGAAATCAAGACTGGCCTAATCACTATGGTGCAAGCCAACCCATTTTGTGGGAAGGCTAACGAGGATGCAAGTGCTCACCTGCAACAGTCCCTTGAGATCTGTAGCACTTTTAAGAAAAGGACATATCTGTTAATGTTGTCCGTCTTAGGCTGTTCCCGTTCTCTCTTCTTGGGAGAGCAAAACAGTGGTTCTACGCGAACCGAAGTACTATAGACACTTGGGAGAAATTTTCTATGACATTTCTCGCCAAGTTTTTCCCGTTGGGCAAGGCCAATGCCCTACGTGAAAGAATTTCCAGCTTCCAGCAAGATGCCAAGGAATCTATTCCTGAGGCATGGGAAAGGATGCAGGAGTACATCCTAGCCTGTCCTCACCATGCGATGGATGACTCGCTCATAATCAAACTTCTACAACGGGTTGATCCCTTCTGCCCGTGACTATGTTGATGCTGCTGCTGGAGGTGCCTTCTTCTCATTAACGGCGCCCAAAGCCAAAGATCTGGTTGAGAAGATGGTGTCAAACATGGGTTGGAGTGACGAGCGTCTCCATACCTGCCAATGAGGCATGCACACCTTGAAGGAGGTGGACATGATCACTGCCAAATTGGAACTCCTTATAAAGAAAATTGATGGACAAGGCAATGATGAAGTATGCGGTAATGCCTACGCCATAGACACTCACATCACATGTGAAGTTTGTGGCAACACGGGCCATATGGGCAATGATTTCCCAGAAACTCGTGAAGATACCCTATACCTAGCCAACAATGGAAACAACAATGGCTATCATCCAGGAGGTCAAGGGTGGGGCCAACCACGCCCATTCTTTCAAGGAGGGTACAACAACAAGCGGAGGATTGTAGGAGAGGACACCCCCATGGGTGAGAGGAGCAACCCTCACCAACTTCTTCACGACGACGACCTCAACATCCAAAGTGAAGTTGAAGATCAAGCACGCAAGCTCCTCCAAGATCGTGAGTTTTCTCATACGAAAGCTTATGATCCAGATTTGATCTCCAAAATAGGTATGGATTCCGAATTTTTTTCCATTTGGCGTGCACTAGGATGGGAAAATTTTGCTCACATAGAGGATAAAGGTTCACGCCTTCTCTCCATACAATTCCTTTGCACACTCAAGATAGGATTTGATGGTATTACTTTTCGATTATTTCAAAAAGAATACAACATCCAATGAAAAGAATTATGTGAGATCCTAGGCTTCCATAAACATCGTTTGCTAGAATTAGACAATTTGCCTAAGTTTAACAAACAAAGTTTTTGGCAAGATCTAACTGGTGAGGTTAGATATAGTGCACCTAGGAATAGCCACTTGCACAACCCCACTTTACGCTTCATGCATAGATGGGTGGTTATGATTATGTTCCCTAGAGGAGATGTAAGGATAGTGTGTGATGATGAGCTAAAAATTTTGTTTGCCATGATTAAAAAGATAAATGTTGCTCCAGTTATTGCCATGATGACACAATGGTTAGATTACATTCCAAGTGTAGGGCCAATTGAATGCACTTCATTGATTACCCGTATTGCTACTAGGGTAGGAGCACTTGAATATTCTTAATTTGAGTACATTGAAAATGAAAGAAAATTAATTGATGAAGAATATTTAGTGCAAGGACATACCCCTAAGCATGATAAATATGGCTCTTTGATATTCTATTATCCTGGCTTTGTCAATGAAATTTGGTTACCTAACCCGGATTATCATTTGTACAAATGTTGGAGGCTAACCATTGACCTACTTCCCACTGAGGAAGCCGGAAGAAGTAATATCTCTGGCAGGGTAACTAGAAGACGCACAAGGAGAGCCGCCATGCCCCCGACAACCTCCACGGTCCATGAGTACGAAGAGGAAGAGAACCCAACGGGTGATGCACCCGGATGGACTCAACCTCCATCGTATGAGACCGAAAGTTCGTCTTGGCATGGATGGCCAGGTGCTACATGGGAGACACCCCTATCCACTTCAAGCTCTAGCAGCTTGCCTCCAACATCTATGAGAAGATGTCATTCCACTTCGGCTAGAAGTCATCATGACTATAGCCAAGGAATGATGGACCTCTCTAGACGTATGGAGAAGCTTGAAGTAAGGACGGGAGACATCTACAACACTCTCCAAGGGCATGTCCAAGGTACCCAAGACTAGCAACAACACATGGACGCTCAATTCATCAACCTCAACTCCACGCTACAAGAACAACAAGTCGATCTCGCGGCATACTTGTGACACCTAGTTTCAAAAAAAAACTAAGTGAACGCATATGTGTGCCCAGGATGTTCAACACACATACATGAGTGCAATCAAAAAAGGATATACAAAAATTACCATAGAACAAGATTAATTAACCACTTTTATTACACAATTCATAATATCCTCAAATACAAGCTCTAGTGAACAATAATGACAAGTTTCAACTAATGCAGCAGAAATAAACTAATTAAGCAAGTAACCAAACTAATCATAAGAGATAGCGCAACTCCAATCAACACCACAGACAAAGCTAACGGCAGACACGGCCTAGAACTCTGCATTATCATCGTTATACTTCCAATCCTGACTTGCAACGTTTGGTGGGGGAATTGCAAGGGTGAGTACATGTTATACTCAGCGAGTGTGGAAAGTATGACATGTAGCTGATTCAAATGACGAATATAATAAGACTAAGTGCTGAAAAGTACATTAAAACATTTGGAAAGCAATATATTATATTTACGTGAAGTAAACCCATCATAAAACATAATTAGTATCTTAGTACCAGTCCATATCATTACCATCATGCATATACCAGATTTCACAATTACCATTAACCATATTCAATACCAGAAATTAATCCATATCCATTACCAAACCATCACAAATCCCAATTTCCTTCTAATCATGTAGGTCATCCGGGTGCTCTTAACCGGGAGCACGGCTATCATGATAGTTTTAATACTCTGTAGAGTTTGTACCACTTTACCCACGTGTTTGTGATTTCATCACCCGTCGGCGACTAAAGAACCTCCCTTAAGCCAATTACACTTCCTTTGGTGTATGTCCAAGAGATCACAAAATATCCTTTACAAAGGGACTAATAGCATGTACGGACCCACTGAGGTTTCGCCGGTGGCGATGTCTCCAACCGAGCACATCTTCAACCAAGGGCCCCCTCTTGTGCCATTCGGATCACATGGAGTCCCAAAACTATATCCAAACCCAATCCGACTCCCCTTCCCCGGTCTGCCAATTGATCTGCTCGATACTAGCAATACTCTAATTAATCAGCTATGCCGCACCCATACTTGGCCTCGTGGTGACACTGTTGTCCTGGCTTATTCTCGCATGAACCGGTCCTTAGATCTAAAGCAAGCAACCACCATATCATCCAACCCATCCACATATCAGGCTTGCTTAGATCACCCATTACCATCACTACAGGAATCCCGACGATTTGCGACGGCCGGGGCCGTCGCAAATAAGCCAAATGCCGTCGCAAATAAGCTATTTGCGATGGTTTACCTTATTTGCGACGGCTTCTGGCCGTCGCAAGTTTGTCGTCGCAAATAAGCTTATTTGCGACAGCCACCGTCGCAAATAAACTTATTTGCGACGGCTGGGAGTGGCCGTCGCAAGTTATTGTTGCGGGCTGGTGGGCCCCGCAGATTTATTTGCGACGGCCTAGCCGTCGCAATTAATGCTTATTTGCGACGGCCTGGCCGTCGCAATTATGGGCCACTATTTGCGACGGCCTGGCCGTCGCAAATAAGTTCAGTGGGCAGGGCCCACGTGTCCTCCTCCGGGACCCACGATGCTATTTGCGACGGCCTGGCCATCGCAAATAACAGTGGTTTAATTGCGACGGCTTGTACTCTTATTTGCGACGGTACTGTATAAAAAGCCGTCGCAAATAAGGTTTTTTATTTTTTTAAAAAACAGAAAATACTACCCGGCTCGATGGCCAGAATCACAACAAACACAATATACACAATATACACAATATATACACAGCATACAAAAACATCATCACAATCACAAACTAAAATTCCGATACATCTCACATCGTCATCAATAAAGTAAATAAAAGGGCTCACTCGCCCATCTGACCTCCGGAGCCACCTCCGAAGTCGAAGTCGTCGTCATCGCGCCTCATTCCAGGCGGCGGTAGCGAAGGCGACGACGTTTGTGCAGCCATCGCGGATCCCTGCAATTAATAAAACTTAGAGTTAGAATATAAATGCATCAACATCTCTCTCCCTCCCTCTCCCTCTATCTTCATCTAGATCACCCTCTCTTCCTCTCTCTTTTCATTTCTCTCTTTGTCTCTCACTCTATCTTTCTTGCTCACTCTATCTCTCTATTGCTATCCTTTTCCCTCTATCTTCCTCCCTCTATCTCCATCTACATCTCCCTCCCTCTATCTTCCCCTCTCTCTATCTCCATCTACATCTTACTCTCTCTTCATTCCCATCCTACTCTATCTATCTTTCACTCTTTCTTCTGTCTCCCTTTCTTCTATCTCTTTCTTTCTTCTATCTCAATCATTTTCTTCTATCTAACTATCTCTCTCTTTCATCTATCTCAATCTTATTATGCTGGAGAAGAAGGATTACATAGAAACTTACCTGACCCGCTGAAGAAGGATCGCCTGGGAGGACCGGTGGTAGTACCGGTAGCTGGATTCCCAGACCCTACGCCCGAGCGATGGCCTGTCATTGCAAACATTAAATGCTACCTATTAGTAAGTCATTTACGCTGAATTAATGAGAATTTTAATTTTTAGATTGTTACCTCCATTGCTTCCCGCATCTGCGCCAACGCTGCTGCCTGGGTTTGGATCGTGGCCTCCATCGCCCTCCTTTCCTCCTCATGTCGCCTTTCATTTTCTTCTACAGTTTCTCGGAGGGACTGCATCTCAATGTCCCTCTGCGACACGCGGCGACCTCCCGTGCCCGAAGCCTGCGTGGAGCTGCCTCTCGCAGGTCTACCCGCCCTCGAGTCGACAACTCCGTCGAATATGGCGAGCCTATAAAAAAGAGAGTCAGTAATATGAAATTGAAATATCTTGAATACTTTGAATTGAAAATGATAAAATGACTTGCAAACTCACCTTCCATGTGCTTTTCCACCACCGGTTGCATACGCGGCTTGAGGATCGATCGGTTGACGTTCCCAATCGAAATCCTCGCCGTGTATCTTCCTAGCCTCCTCCCCGTACTTAGCCTGCAAAACAATAAAATCGTGTAAGTTCAACAATCTATATAGTTATATTTAATATGAATGATTTCTAAACTTACCAAACACTCGGCTGCAGCCTGACTGCACCCCGTCGGCTGAGAAGGGTCCCTGTGACCTCTCTTCCAAACCTCAGCAGGGGTGGGTGGCACCCCCGTCTCGCGCTCCTGTCAATACGTGTTGGTACGAACAATATATTATTAATATATAAACATAAGTTACACACACTTACCATGCGTTTAACTAAACGCAAGTGGTTATCTTGCCCGTGCCTGCTCTTCCCCTCCACCCCTCTGCAGTCTCGAGCCTTCTTAGACTTAGCTTTAAACTCATCGCTAGCCCAGTAGCGACAAAGGGCCCGAAATGCATCGGTCCGACCCTGCAACCAGCTCACGTGGCCCTGCACATAGTTCGAAGTCGTTAAAAGTACCATCGAGGACATTATCAAAAAAAAATACTTACTACACTCCACGTACCTGCGCGTACTCCTCCTCCGTCAGGTGCCTCTCGCTCTCTTGTCGGAAGTGTAACACGTGCTGCTGGTTCGCCTTCAAGTGCTCATTAATAATTTGAACACGGGCGTTCGACAAAGCTTGTCGAAGCGCCTTGGCAGCGTTGAAGTGAAACACTCGCCTCGCATCCTCAAACATGCGACGGTCGTTTGGGTCCTCTAAAGTATATCTTGCCTGCGATAAAGAATATATTGAAGAGATGTTCACTAAAAGAGTTTAAGAGTTGTAACTTAGAAACTTTTTTAACATACTTACCATAAAATCGGCCCATACGGCCTCCTGAAGGTTGCCGTGCTCCTGGTGATGGACGCGTGCGTAGTCCTCCCACGAAATAGCAGGCACCCCGTCGATGACCCCGGGATAGTGCAAACGCACTATAGACCCGAGGACACCGTTCATCGGTCTTTGGTGTTTCTCACCGATGAAAGACAAGTCGTCCCAAGCCCTGTAAGATATTTATTCATTCATTCATTACTTAAGTAATCAAAAGAAACTAAAATTGAAAACTATAATTTTTATTACCTGTCTCTGACTGGACGAATCACGGTCCTCTGTGAAGGGACCGCGGGAGGACTGACAAAGTGAGTCCTCCTCGTCCTGCGCGTCTGCTGGGGCGCCACGTCAGGTGACCCAGACGGCTCCTCACCAGCCGAGTCAAAGGCCTCAGGAACAAACTCATCGTCAGCCGGGGGCTGGCTGGCCGAGGGCTGGCTCGCCGAGGGCTGACTCGTCGAGGGCTGCCTCGCCGAGGGCTGGCTGGCCGAGGGCTGCCTCGCCGAGGGCTGGCTCACCGAAGGCACCACAGCCTCCGAGTCAGCCGGTGAGGACTACAACATTCAAATGATTCATAAGTAAGTTTAATGTGAATTTGAATTTAAAGAATTTGTCAAAAACGAGTGACATTTACCTGTGACGAAGCTCTAGAGCTGGTCTGAACGTGCCCCAGCAGCTGAGAGCGTCTGCTGCCAGTCGACGAGGCACCAACGAAAGCGTCCTCAGGTCTAGAGGGGTAGAACCCCCTTGTCGGCGGCACCTTCTTACCCTTCTTTGACGCCATCCTATTGTAATTAGATAATTAGTAAATATGCAAATAAAATATATAAAATTCATGTTACTATCTTCAAGAAAACATTACTTGTAGTCACTTTCAAAATTCATCAACATCATTGTCATGTGCCTGTGCCCTACTCCTTAAACCAGCCCAACGATCTTCCATCGTGGCCTGTTCTAATTTTTGTTTTCGCGTATCATCTGCCTCTACATCTTCAACGTCTTCAACATCTCCAACTAATTGATCGAGTCCTGCACCAAGCTCGACGATAAAAGTGTCTGGCAACTCTTCTTCTTGGTACACTTCTTCAACGTCTTCGCTATCATGGTAACCATCATCCCCAGGAGTATATAGCCGCTCATGAGGATTCACCTTATATACCACCCACCAAGCACTGAGCTTCGTGCATGGATAAGGTAGATAATACACTTGTTCAACTTGATGCGCAAGAACAAATGTATCGTAACCTCGTAGTCGGTCCTTATGTTTCACTTCCACCATTCCAAATTGGTTTTCTCGAGTTCCATGAGTACGATCAAACCAGTCACAGTCAAAGAAGACAACTCGAAGGGTCTTATTTCCGGTAAAAGTAAATTCAAAGATTTTGTTAATGATACCATAATAATCGGTTAAATTCCCTTGAGTGTCCATTGCTCTCGTCACAACACCGGAATTTGATGTTGCCGCAAGAGGACGATGAGCTTCAAAATGAGTTGTACGGAATCGGAAGCCATTTACGTCATATCGACCATAGATTCTAACATTCACCAATCCATAAGATAGCTGCCGCAAATCTTCATGGACATTGTGAGTCCGACACTGTTATAAAAGACGAGAGAATATTACATAATACTTCTTTAATAATAGTAATTTATAATACATAGAAGATGAGAGAATATTACATATTCTCGAAACCAAGATAGAAAACTCTTCCCCCCATTTATTCCTTCCTTTCGCATCGCTTCTACTTGTTTGGCCGTAGGTTGATGCCTATGTGGCCAATATTGTCTGTGGAACATGAAAAAACATCTTTTAGAGTACATGTGTAGCAAAATATGTAGATTAACATAAACATAGGAGAAACACTTACTCGAAGTATTCCTGCATGCCTTCTATATTCGCGTACATGTAGAGTAAAGCAACAGTCCTTTCCTGTTCGGATAGCTCGTAGGTTGTGTAGCTACCAACAGTGGCACCTCTCGTTTGAAAAATGGAAAGGTCGCTTAGGGGGGGTGTTTCATCCACATTGTACCGCATCGCCGAAGTATTGATATTGTTTTCTTCCGCAAAGTAGACACTTGAAAAGTATCCAACTTCCTTAAGAGCATATGCTTCAGCGATGCACCCTTCCACCCTTGCCCTGTTGCCAACCATTGGTTTCAGATATCATAGCGCTCTTTCAATGTGATACATCCACCTATATTGCACAGGACCGCCAACTTTAGCTTCGAATGGAAGATGGATAAGCAGATGTTGCATTGGATTGAAGAAACCCAGTGGAAAATTTTTTTCCATCTTACATAAAAGTATGGGTATCTCCTTCTCTAACTTATCCATCATACCGATCTTGATTTCTTTAGCACAAAGCTGTCTATAAAAATAGCTGAGCTCGGCTAAAACCTTCCACACCGCATCATCTAGATAGCCTCGGAACATAAAAGGTAGGAGTCTTTCCATTATAATGTGATAATCATGACTCTTCAACCCAGTGAGGTTTCCTGTGTTAACATTTACGGCTCGTTTCAGGCTAGCTGCGTAACCATCTGGGAATTTCAGAGTTTTCATCCATTACATAACTTCTTTCTTTTCTTTCGATCGAAGACAGAAAGAAGCACGTGGCTTTCCACCACTTTCAGAGATTTCAAGAGTTGGACGGTGACAAATGTCTGCCAAATCTAGTCTAGCTTTATAATTGTCTTTCGTTTTGCGAGGCATATCCATGCAAGTGCTTATGATACTTTCGCTCATATTACGCTCCTGATGCATGACATCAATGTTGTGCATTAGAATCAACGACTTCACATATGGTAGCTCCCAAAGTCCACATATGTGAGTCCAATTGTGTTCCTCTCCATAACCTACAAAATATCCAGGACGACCTTCATCAGGCACCAGTTTGTCCAACATATCAGAAATTTCTGACCCGTTGAGACGCTTCGGTGGTCCTTTAGTGACAACAGTGTTCTTTCGAAAGACATGCCTCTGCTGCCTAAATATATGATTCGAGGGCAGCCAACATCTGTGACAATCGAAGTAAGATATTTTGCCTCCATGAGTTAGTCGAAAGCAATCCGTGTCTGAAGCACATATCGGACACGTCAGACGACCGTGATTGCTCCATCCGGAAAACATGCCGTATGCCGGCAAATCATGGACGGACCACAAATAAGCAGCTCGAAGGTTGAATTTTTGCTTCTTGTAACTGTCGTATGCTTCGACTCCTGTCCACAAGACTTTCAATTCCTCGATCAGCGGTTTTAACATCACATTGAGACGTGACCCGGGATGATCAGGTCCAGGTACAATGAGGCTGAGAAACATGAACTCGTTCTTCATACATAAAGCAGGTGGCAGGTTGTACGAAATGACAAAGACAGGCCAACATGAGTATGTCATGGCATTCGTACTGAACGGTGAGAATCCGTCTGTCGCTAATCCGATGTGAACATTCCTCGCATCACGAGAAAAGTTTGGATCGAAACGGTCTAGCACCTTCCATGCATCACCGTCGGACGGATGCGTCAAGAATTCTTTGTTCTCACGTTTACCTTCTTTGTGCCATCTCATGTGTCTTGCGGTTCTTTTTGAAAGAAACATCCGCTTCAACCGAGGTGTCACAGGCAAGTAACGAAGCTGCTTATGTGCGACATCTGTCATCACATTATCGCCATCGTCATTAACAACTTCGACATACCTCGATTCACCACATTTCAAGCACATCTTCTCATTGGCGTGCTCTTTCCAGAATAGCATGCAGTTGTCTGGGCACACATCAATTTTCTCATACTTCATATCGAGACCAGATATCTTGATCTTTGACTGATACATATATGGTGGCGCTTTGTGAGGTTATGGAATGATATCGCAGATCAATTTCATGAGATCATTGTAGCAGTTGATGGAAAAAAGTACTTGGACTTAATTGCCATAAATCTGGTCAAGAAAGCAAGTACGGTCACAGCCGTGTGTTCATGCAACGGCTCTTGTGATTTCTTCAGCTCCTCGAAGAACTTCTCTGCCTCATTTGTAAGAGGATCCTCCACTTCAAGAGCTTCTAACATCTCATCCATCCTATCAACCTCTGTTATATCATCATCCTCATCCACTTCGGCTATGACTCGAGAATTAGTCTCGCCGTGGAAGGTCCACACTTCATATTGTGGAGTGAAACCGTTTCGACATAAGTAAAACGAAAGCTCCAATCTTCTCAAAAAACTTAGTGTTCCGGCATTTTGTACATGGGCACCGCACCATATCTTCCGTTGACAACGAAAATGCTCGATCCAAAAATTGATCTAACTTGATAAACCACTCATCGGAGTGACCACCATTTCTGCTCTTCCAGCCAGTATACATCCAACTGCGATCTTCACCCATGTTTGACTCTGCAGTTTAATCCGAAAGAAATTGTCGTTAATGTATTGTTGTGTTATGTCACGGCCCTACAACCTAGGCAGATAGATCCTAAACCCACCCAAGAGTGACCGAGCGGAGCGTGCTCATGACGGGACGCGTGATCCGGATTCGAACGAAATTTCGGCAGCATAACCCCGCTGTTCTCCACTGCACGCCCAAAAATGGTGCAGCAGAGAACAACAGGGTTACGCCACCGAAATCTCGTCCAAATCCGGACCCGCGTCTCGTCTCAAGCCACGCCCCCTCGGTCACTCCAAGGCTGTCCAAAAAGGGACAATTCCGAACCTGCACGTCTCACATGCCAATGGCATGTGAGACGTGCCGATCCGAAACGGGTAATCAATTGCTATAGGTTATGTTGCTCATGTTCATTTATAAATCATTTACGAATGAGGAAAGAGAACGAGAGTGAGGAGAAAAGTGGGTCAGAGTTGAAAGTTTCATAGTCAGGGCCGTCCACGATAATTGTGTCTATATATATGCACGCAAACCCAACTCGAAAGATCAACGAGCCAAGCATCCACAACGACCTTCTAGCTTTCTGCAACAAAAGCTCTACCACAAGCTAGGTTTTGACCGGGTAGCAGCTCTGCTCGATCGCCCCTTCCAGCTAGAACGAAGGCAGCAGTTGCCATGGTGAGAGCTCTTGCAGTTGCAGTCGTGGCCTTCATGGTCGTGGCCGTGTTCGGCATGGCGTCGGCGGCAACGTACAACGTCGGCAAGCTGAGCGGCTCCTGGGACCTGCAGACCAACTACGCCAACTGGGTCGCCTCCAAGAGGTTCCTCCCCGGTGATCAGATCGGTGGGTACCTGCACGGCCACCAGCCCTCGCTCCCGGAGCCTCTCCTCCGCTGTCGTCCACGCCTTCCGAAGGATCCTCTGCCGCTACCAAGACCACCGCCACCGGCTTCGGTCTCGCCGCTGTCATGCTCGCCGCAGGTGATATGCCGTAGAATATCTCCTCTCTCTTTTGATATTTCATCTGATACATTATCGTTTTAACCCGCTTATGTATATATATATATATATATATATATATATATACATATTTATATTTATATATTTATATATATAAAGAACATTAAACATGCTAAAAGAAACATAACAATTAATCAAAATTTGAACATTTAATAACTTAGTTCAATAACGATAAGCAGCAATGAACATAAACATTAAGAATACTAAAGCAAAACATAAGCATGCTTAACATCTACATAATCAACAACATTATCAACAAATTTGCATAACCAACATCATTAACAACTAAGCATAATTAACATCAAGATTGAGCAACAATTTCTACTCATTCGATCAACAATCATTCGAAGATTGAACAATCCATATCAAATATCAAGAAATCCACAACAAATTTGCATAATCAACATCATTACTTGACGATCGGCGACGATGAGGAGGTCGGGGTGCGCGGACGGCAGGGAGGCCGGGGCGCGCGGGCGGCGAGGTCGCCGGGGCGCGCGGACGGCGACGACGGGGAGGCCGGGGCCGCCGGGGCGCTTGGGCGGCGAGGAGGCCGGGCCTCGGGCGGTGAGGACGCCGGGGCCGCGGGGCGCTCGGGCGGCGGCGATGGGGCGCGCTCGGCCGGCGGCGCGGGGAGGCGGAGAGCGGCGGCGGCGCGCTCGGGCGGCGGCACGCTCGGGCGGCGGCGGCGGGGCGCGCTCGGGCGGCAGCGCGGGGAGGCGGAGGGCGGCGGCGGGGCGCGCTCGGCGCGGCGGCGCGGGGAGGCGGAGGGCGGCGGCGGCGCGGGGAGGCGGAGGGCGGCGGCGGCGCGGGGAGGCGGCTCAATGAGTCATGAGTGGACCAGAAAGAAGGGTCGGGTCGGGATGAAGGCAATTATTTGCGACGGCCAGTTAAATTGCGACGGCCCGGCCACGTGGCCGTCGCAATTAGCGTTAACTGCGACGGCCCTTTAAGCAGCCGTCGCAAATAAAGACTTATTTGCGACGGCGCCCTTATTTGCGACGGTGTTAGGGTTGGCCGTCGCAAATAAGTGATTATTTGCGACGGCTATGAAGTTGGTCGTCGCAAATAAGCCGTTATTTGTGACGGTCGCTTTATTTGCGACGGCCAGTGGCGGGCCGTCGCAATTTATTCTATTTGCGACAGCCAGCCGTCGCAAATAAATATAGCCGTCACAAATGATCGCTTTTCCTGTAGTGCATATCATATTGACAAGTTCATATTAACCATAATCTCATCAATGCATAATTAAATGTGTAGTTGTTTTTCCATGCCTATTGATTAAAGCAAAGCAAAAAGGTAAAAAGCCCTTCCCGACTCTCTACCATGTATTACAGGTGACAAGGGTGGTTTAACAATGCTTGTAAACTTCCTATCATAGGATTTCTCATCAAATCGACACAAGCATGCAGTTTTGCAAACAAAACATTTATTTTAAAAATTGGATCAATATGTTCAAGGACACTTGCCTTGCTATTAGGATTGATTTGGATCAAAGACCTCAAATTCTTGGCGTTGGAGATCCTCCGCGGCAGTCTCTAGCGCAAATCCGTATAAACCGCACAATAAACATACAAGACAAGAATCAGAATCAATAAGTGCACATATATTACTCAATATGACATGACATGCATGATTAATGCAAATGCAAGGAAAAACTTGTTAATTAATTGTTAATGATGTTTACTAACTAGTTCTAATAGCTTTTAACAAGTTTGGACAGGTTTGTAATTGATTTGAACCAATTTAGATTTAACTCAACATGAAATAGATCGCAAAATCGAACAAGTCCGCAGGAGGGCCGGACTAGTCCGCACTGCACAGGAACAGCGGATTAGGGTTTTCTAGATCGATGTGAATTTGGAGAAATGGGGTCGAATTCATGTGAGAGAAAAGAGAATAGAAGGTATACCAGGTGTTTAAGACTCCAATGAATCAAGGTTCTTGGAGGTAACACTTGGATCTTGGCAATCTAGGGTTGATGAAGAACTTGATGGTGACTTGTTGATGGAGAACGAAAGCTTGATGGAGATCTTGATCCTCTTTCATTTCTTCCTCTTCTTCTTCTTGTTCGGGATCTCCTTCTCCCTCCTTGATGGCGGATCCCACGAACTAGGGTTGGGTGGTCATTCAATTGTGGCAAAAGTATGCAAAGTGATGGGGTGGGGTTGTTTATATAGAGGTGGAGGCTAGTGTTTCGATGAATTCGAGTTTGGGGAGGGTTGAGGCCGGTGTGGGGTCCCACATGGACTCCAAAAAGAGTTATACACGACGTCCTTAGGCCCACTTAAAGTAAAACCCAAAAAGAAGTCGTGAAACAGAAGATCAACTCGGAGTCACGATTTACCGAACAAGTCTGAAAAGGGTCGGACTATGCAAAGTTAGACAGAGAGATATCGGACATGTTCAGACTGTATCGGACAAGTCCGACCTTGGTCAGAAGAAAAACGGACAAGTCCGATCGAAACCAGACAAGTCCGATTTTAGCCAGAGGGAAAACGGACAAGTCCGCTGCAATACCGGACAAGTCCAGGGACTCAACAAAATTTCCAAGGATCCGGTACACTAGAATAGTCTGCAATGGACCGAACAAGTCCGAAAGATTCCAGAGGAAAAAACAGACTAGTCCGGACCAAAACGGACAAGTTCGATGAAGGTTAGAGAGAAATCGGACTAGTCTGCACCAAAAACGGACTAGTCTGAACTTCCCAAAATTCTTAAGTGCGGTTTTGCTTTAAATTCATTTTAAACTTGTTCCTTTTTATGTAGATTAATATTAGACATGTATTTGAATATATGCAATGCATGATGGATGAAAATGAGGGTGTTACAATACTTGTAAATTGTATAGTGTAAATTGTATCAACTCCTTGCATCTACACCTTGCATATTTATTTTCCACTTAACCATCATCCACCTTTCATTTAAAAAAATAGGATAGGTTTAATTTCCAAATAAAATAAAAGATCTGTGGTCAGAATAACTTGGAATTCACATAGATAAAATGATGAATAGTTGCTCTATTTTAATTTTCCTAACTCCCTAGTTTACAACTTACTACTCTCGAACATATTGCTCTCATTGGCTAAAATTGCTTTTGCCTTGATTTCGAAATTGTGGGTAGCAAAAGCTTAATCCATTCTATGTTGTTATGAGATATGATATAGTGGTAGGGCTGCTATTCCTAGTTTGATAGTGAAACTTAGATTTTCGGAGAAATTCTAAAAAGATTTAAGTTATCCGCATTTGATTGGAAATACCCACCAAAGCCGTATGATACATTACATTGATAGACCTTATGCATATGCTATTTTCTTTGACATTGAGCTTTGTCAAACTAGTATAGACCTATGTGGATTTCTTTCATTACTTTTTGAATTCAAGACTTTACTTGCACATGCTATACTTCTAGACTAGAAGTAAGTAAAATTCCATCATACCACCACTCCACAATAAAAAGAGAAACTTCATATCATTCATGCTTAGTACTCTCTCAAAAATTCATTGCATAAAAAGGGAGTAGAAGACATGGCCACAAGAAAAAGAAAAAGAAAATGCATGCTTACATCATAAGCATAAGAAAAAAAATAGTAGTCATGTTTCATCCTTGCAAAATAAGAGAGTCCACTCAAAAAAGGAGTCATCTCAAGATCCACATCCACTCCATTCCATCACACATGCACAAGTCTTGAATCAAATTGTTTTGAAATTTATTTCTTCTAAGGCTTCCTCTTTTGACTTTGCAATATTATGTGTTGCAAATATGCCTACTATATTCCCTACCAAGCTCCACATACAAGCCTTATGTAGAGGTAGGATTAATTTAGGCACAATACCTTGGTGGGGACATATTTCCACTACACAAAAAGGATAAACTTGAGAGAATCAAATTGAGATACTTAAAATCTAAATTGAACTCTCCGGATTTTAAGTGGAACTTGATTTCTAGGGTATGTGTGCTCAATTTGCTATTCTATCTTTCAACCACCCATATATAGGAGATGGCATAAGCCCCATAATGACCTATGATGGGTGAAGTACTGTGCCAATTTTTGCAATACTAGATAGAGTATTTTGTTGTGCACATGGTACTTCTGAAAAATAGAACATAGTAGCAACTTCTGATCATCAACCTAAAGTCTTGACTTTGCTCGGGACGAGCAAAGGATAAGCTTGGGGGAGTTTGCTAACGGCTGTTATACACCAATTTCATCCGTCAATATAACTCAATTATGTGAAGGAATCGTCATTTCTTGCACACATCACCTTTCTATTTAACCTATTTCCACTTGTCCTTGGAGAAAGTAGTGCATGCAGGGATTCCATGCAGAAATGAAGTGAAACAAGGGCGTGGATCCTATAAAATATCATTCCAGCCAATCAATCAATGACACGTGGCATCACATGGATCAAATGGCCCACAAACAGAAGTATTTGAGGCCATCCAACGGTGTAGCACCAATATCAGTCAATGGGACCCACCTGTCAGTCACCTTGAGAAAGCACACCGCAAAAAGGGCCAGGACCAGGTCGGCCGACCCCCCCTAGTCGACCGACTAGTTCTTGGCGCCTTTCTCGGTCAAACTCCACGTGGTGGCTTCTCCCGGCTTGAAGTGGTCATGGGTGACTGATTCGCATGCTTTTGGTGGTGGAAACCGACCCTTCTCCAAGCTATAAATTGGACCCCTCACCCCTCACTTCAACACACACCACTTGAGTATTCATCCATTGTATTCACCGATATCCATAGGTTTAGAGGATTATAGGTTGTAGAGAGGAAAGTCTCTAGTCCATAGTCCAAGTAGGAGAGGAGTAGAAGGGATCTCTTCCCAATTTCCAATTGGGAAAGGTATGTCTCCCATATTCCTATTTGTATTTGTGACTTTATTCATAATAAATATGATATCTTTAGTCTTCTATTGTTCATGTACTTGGATGAAGCGTTTCTTGTTTGATTGTGGATTCCATGTATGTGGTAGGAATAGTATTTATGATTGTGCTATACCATGCTCATTATATCATCATAAACACTATAAACCTCCATTATAGTCTAATTAGCTATGATATGACTATGTTAATATGAATCATATATGCTATGAATTAACATTGGTTCAACGATGATTTAGTTCATTGCCTTAAGATGGCTTGTGCCTAGGCTCTTAAGGTAATTACTTAATATGCTAGCATGGTGCTAGGATAGAGAGTAGTGTTGAATGTCTCGTAGACCCACATATTGAAGAGGTAGGTAGTAGGTGGTGACATCCCTATCTGTTCTTTGTAATCCTCCATGTTCGGCTATGCCACAGGCTCTTGGCGGGAGTCGCCTAGTGTTGCTAGGAGTAAACCCGTACCCGATGTATAAATAAACTTAGCATGAGAATTCATAATTAATATAATCATTAGTAACTAACTTAGGCTATGTATATGTATACTAGAAGCACTGTAAGAGTCTCTACCTAGTTCTTAGCATAATCCCTCTTTACCCCATTTATCCCCTTAGTATAGAATGCTCTTGTGTATGTCACACTACCTCCACTTATCATTTAAACCATCCTTGCTAGAACCCTACTTAGGCCAACCTAGCCTTTCCACTTGATGATTGTTTTACTTCCATCTAGCTTTTCTTTGGGAAAATATAAGTGACACCCTTTAGGAATACTCTTTAAGGGGGAAATGCTACATCGATAGTTTCTGTGCGCTTGCGGACATTCACTTGAGAATTAAAACCTACCAATAAGTATTTCTGGCACCCCTGCTAGAGATGAATTGTTAGTAGTGTGTAGGAACAGGTACTTGATTCTCAAAAGCATTGCAAAATGTGAGAACTCGAAGAAGAGGAAGTGGTGTTTATCAACGATGCTTCGAATTCGTTGAGTTTGGACATTTTCGTACAAATTGCCCTAACCTTTCTGGCCGTACTCCCCGTAATGAGAAGCAAACAAAATTCAAGTCCTCCTCTACGAACTGGTAAATAGTTTTATCTCCGCGCATCAAGAACTTGACTCGAGCGATGTGGACATCGGAAGTGCTGAAGATGAAGAGAATTTGGCAAATATGTTTCATGGGGGGCAACTCAATATCAAGTATTGAGGAGGCAGAACACAACAGCGACGATGAAGAGGCATGTCCCACTTGCGAATAAATGTGTGATGCTATTTATCGTGCCACTGAAAGGACATAAAACTTAGGGACAATATTGTTAAATTGAATCACTAGAATCATAAATTAATCATTTAAAATCTTTGATTCCTAGTGATGATTCTTGTTCCTCATGTGAACTTATATATGAACAATTGTACTCTTTAAGAAGTGCGCACACCTCCACACTCGATAAACTTGAACTAGAAATTGAAAAGAACAAAAAGCTTGCTGCACTTAATGATAAAAACCTGAAAGATGCTTGTTGTTCTACAATTGATTTGCATTGTTCTACTTGTGAAAGAAACTACACGATGCTATGAATGAGATTTCTATATTGTTCTAATTGCAAACTAAAAAAGAAAAACATCATGTGAAAACTGCCTAAACTTGTCTAAGAAACTTGATGACATGAATAGGACACTAGAGCGGTTTTGCAATGGGAATAAGAACCAAAACTTGCTGCTAAATTCCTCCAAGTCTTGCAATGATAAAATTGGTTTAGGTTTTGATTCTCATGCTCATGCTAAGGCACATCTACCTAAAATTTTAAAGTAATTAGGGAGTGGTTTGATTCAAACAGTTCCTAAACAAAAAGAGGTGGTTTTCAAATCTGCAGGGGTTCTATCTCATTTAGTTTCTAATAAACATGTTGCTTGCTCATCTAGATATGAAAAAAGTTAAATTTTATCGTACCTAATGTGGACATGGTAATGTCATAGATTTTTGTTATAGACTAGCTAAACAACAGGAAAAAGAAAGAATGCAAGCTTGATCTCATAATTCTCATGCAAAATTTGTTGCACATGCTGAATCAAAATTTAGAAACATGCAACCCGCTGTAAAGAGTCGAAAACATGCAAAGTTTGCTCCCAAACCTACTATTTTTCGTGTTACACATGTAAAACCTCGTAGGTCAGTAGTTGGGTACAAAAATCTTCAAACTTTGGCTCATAAACCTGCCGTTTTATCTTAGCTTTTGCGTGTTATTCCTGTTGGACATCGTGTGACTCAGTACTGGATTCCTAAATGCCTTTTGACTAACTCCAGTATTAAGCCATCGACGTATTGTTCTTCTATATAGGTTACACGTTTGAGGAAGGAGAACATTTAGATTGTGGATTCAGGTTGCTCACGCCACATGACTGGTAACAAAGAATGGTTCTCCTACCTCTCTTTTGTATCACTTATAGAGAATGTTACTTTTACCGATAATTCTTCAACTCCTATAATTGCTAAGGGTTTGGTTAGGGTAAATAATCACTACACTTTGAAGGATGTGGCACTTGTTAAAAATTTGAAATACAACTTTCTTTATGTTGCACAATTGCTGGATGAAAATATAGAAATTATTTTCACTAAAAATTGCTGCAAGGTTGTAGATTCAAATAGTGAGCTCATTGTTAACATGTATCGGGTTGGAAGAGTTTTTAAAGCTGATTTTGATATGTCATCCTCTAAGCATAGGTGTCTATTTGCTAACGATTCAAAAGACTTATATTTTTGGCACCGTAGACTTGGTCATGTAGGCTTTGATCATCTCACGTGTGTTAGTGCTATTGATCGCATACGTGGGCTGCCTAAGCTTAAAGGGGACAAAGAAATTGAATTCTCTTCTTACAGACATGCTAAGATGGTTGCAGGGTTCACATGCTCCTCTCACAATGACCATGACAACTGAACCAGGACAACTTTTGCACCTTGACACCGTAGGTCCTTCACGTGTTCAATCTTTTGGAGGTAAATAGTATGTTCTTGTGATTGTTGATAATTATTCTAGATACTCTTGGGTTTACTTTATGGCATCTAAGAATGAAGATTTTAGTCACTTTAGAACTTTATTGCTTAGATTATCAATTAATCACCCAGGATCTTTAAAAGCAATTAGAAGTGATAACAAAACTGAATTTAAAAATCAATCATTTGATCACTTTTGTGCTGAAAATAGAATAGATCATCAATTTTCTTCACCCTATGTACCTCAACAGAATGGTGTCGTAGAGAGAAAGAACAGAACCCTAGTTGAGATGGCTAGGACTATGCTTGATGAATATCAAACTCCTAGGAAATTTTTGGCTGATGCAATTGCAACCGCCTGTTATGTCTCAAATCGTGTTTGCTTGCGTACTAAGCTAGGAAAAACACCATATGAACTTTGTTTTGGACATGGGCCTAGTGTCACACACTTTCGAGTTCTTGGTTGTAAATGCTTTGTCAAGAAACATGGTAATCTTGATAAATTTGAACCTAGATCTGTTGATGGCATGTTTCTTGGTTATCCGTCTCATACTAGAGGCTACCGTGTGCTTTTACTTGATACTAACAAAATTGTGGAGACTTATGGGGTTTCTTTTAATGAATCTAGCCCAAGTATCCGCATAGGAGAGTATTTTCATCGAAGAAGACGAAGAAGTGGTGCTTCTGCCCAAAAATTCAGAAGCAAATAACGTTGATCATGCTGCTGATTTTGCACCACTACCAGCACCAATAACTACTCCAACTGGTACAGATCATTCTCAAGCCACAAGTTCTTCAATCTGTATTGAACATAAGGAAGAAGAATCTCGTGAAGTGTTTACACCCATTCGCGTCCTCAAAAGTCATCCTCCACAACAAATCATTGGAAGCTTGCATGAACGAGTTACGCGGTCCAGGTTTTTCGATCCAAACTCTCATGCTCATTCTACTTTTGTTGCTTCTTTTGAACCCAAAGATATATCACACGACCTCACTAATGAATCTAGGATTATTGGCATGCAAGAAAAGTTAGAAAATTTTGAAAGAAATAATGTTTGGAAACTTGTACCTCCGCCTCAAGGTCACACTCTAATTGGAACTAAAAGGGTGTTTAAAAATAAACAAAGTGAGGATGGGGTTGTGGTTAGGAATAAGGATAGGTTGGTTGCTCAAGGTTTCACACAAGTTGAAGGTCTAGATTTTGATGAAACTTTTGCTCCCGTTGCTAGATTAGAGGCCATAAGAATTTTGTTAGCATTTGTTGCTACTAAAGGATTCAAGTTATATCAAATGGATGTTAAAAGTGCTTTTCTTAATGGCTACATAGATGAGAAGGTTTATGTCAAGCAACCACCAGGTTTTGAAAATCCGGCTTTTCCTAATCATGTTTACAAACTATCCAAAGCCTTGTACGTTCTCAAAAAAGCCCCTAGAGCATGGTATGATAGGTTAAAAACATTCTTACTCGAAAAGGGGTTTACCATGGGCAGGTTTGATAAAACTCCTTTTGTGCTTAAGCATGGCAAAGACTCATTATTCATTCAAGTGTATGTGGATGATGTTATCTTTGGTTGTGCTTCTCATGATCTTGTGTCCAAGTTTTCAGCTATGATGAGTTCAGAATTTGAGATGAGTATGATGGGAGAACTCACGTACTTTTTGGGGCTGCAAATCAAGCAAATCAAGGAGGGTACCTTTGTGCATCAAACGAAGTATACAAGAGACCTTCTAAAGCACTTCAACATGGACAAAAGCAAGACTCTTTGGACACCAATGGGAACAATGACAACACTTGAACTTGATGAAGATGGTGACCTGGTCCATCAAAAAAGAATATAGAAGTATGATTGGATCACTTTTGTACCTCACGGCATCGAGACCGGACATACAATGTTGTGTATGTCTTTGTGCACGATTTCAAGTTTCCTCACGTGCTTCACATATCAATCCGTCAAAAGGATTCTCGGGTACTTACATGGAACTCAAGAATTTGGCATTTTTCTTTCTTCTTCCTCAACCGTTACTTTGGAAGCTTTTTTGGATGCTGATTTTGGGGAATGTAGGATTGATAGGAGAAGTACTTCGAGTGCTTGTCATTTTCTTGGTAGTTAACTTGTTGCTTTGTCCTCTAGAAAACAAAATTAAGTTGCACAATCCACGGCCGAATCTGAATATGTAGCTGCTGCTAGCGCTTTCTCACAAATTCTTTAGATTGTTCAAACACTTAAGGACTATGGGGTTGATCTAGATAGTGTTCCACTATTTTGTGATAACACTAGTGCCATTTTCATTGCTAAAAACCCTGTGCAACATTCTAGAACAAAGCACATTGACATTAGGTATCACTTTCTCTGTGATAATGTTGAAAAGGAAACATTGTGCTTCACCATGTCGATACCGAACAACAATTGAATGATATTTTCACAAAATCCTTGGATTTCATTCATTTTTGTTTCATTCATTGTGAAATAGGGGTTATGCATCCTCATGGCTTAAATTGAGGGAGAGCTTTCAAACATGGGAAGTCTTTGTGTGAATCTGAATTTAAAATGATATGGGCATAAGTATTTCATACATATATGACTTTGTGATTCCTTTTGCATGCTGAAAGTTCTTACTACATTACTCGTGTTATACATTTTGTAGTTTTTGCCATGCTAGTAATTTGAATAATTACTTACACAAAATCTAGTCATGATCAAACTTTCTTGCTGTTTTGAAGTTGTTGCATGCTCACAAGTGCTTTTAATAATGAAAAATAAATCAACCAACTATTCACATGTTGAGCTTTCATGTTCAAATGAAAAATTGAGAAAAGATCAAGAGAATATACATGCCTCGTACTTCTTCTTTTGAGATGGCTTATAATTGCACTTAGATATGAACTTGGAAGAAGTTGTGTATGACTAAAACCATGTCTTTAAGCTTTTGATTGTCAAATGACATAGCCTTGGCTTGGTTGGTTAGAATAAGGCATATGCGACATATAATCTCTTGCAAATGTCATAAGAAGAATTTTGTTTGTTAAAGAAAATAAAAATGTAGCACCAAGTGTCATGCTTTCAAGTCTTAAAATAGTTAAGGTTGTGAGATCATGACTTGCTTAAATTAAAAATTCACTTAATCTCTAGCTTGACTTACACTACTTTATGTATCTCATTGATGTGATAGTATAAGTTACTTGATAGTATGACTTGGATGAGCTTTGCTTTATATGTATATGTTTTAATATTCTCATAACTATTGAAATTTCTCTTTTGAACCTTGCTGAATACATTGTCAAAGGGGGGGGGGGGGTATGTACTAGAATATGTATAGTGGGAGAAATATTTTTTTTAAATTCCTTTCTCACTTGATTTCAAAAGGGGGAGAAAATTGTTTTCAAAAATTTTCATGTGAATAAGCCAACGTTCAGATTTTAAGTGGTGTTGCCAATGCATTCATCATGGGGAAGATTGTGAGACCTATGTGTGTTGAATACATTGGCTATTACGATAAAAGTTTTGAATATTGTCAAAACACCCTTCTCATCAAGGTCCGACTTGTAACACCCTCATTTTCATCCATCATGCATTGCATACATTCTAATACATGTTTAACATTAATCAACATAAAAAGAAACAAGTTTAAAATGAATTAGAAACAAAACCACACTTAAGAATTCTGGGAAGTGCGGACTAGCCCGATTTCGGTGCGGACTAGTCCGATTTTTCTCTGACTTCAAACGGACTTGTCCGGTTTGCTGCGGACTGGTCTGTTTTTCCTTCTGGACACTTTCAGACTTGTCCGGTCTTGTGCGGACTAGTCCGGTATCCCAAATTCCTTTGAAATTTTGCTAAGTCCATGGACTTGTTCGGACTAATCCGGTATTCTAGCGGACTTGTCCGGTTTTCCCTCTGACTAAAGTCGGACTTGTCCGATTTTTGGCCAGACTTGTCTGTTTTTCCTCTCAGGATAAGTTTGGACTTGTCCGTTTTTTCTCTGTCTAACTTCGTACTAGTCCGACCCTTTTTCGGACTTGTTCGATAAATCGCGACTCCGAGTTGTTCTTTTGTTTTACGACTTATTTCTTGGGTTTTATGTTAAGTGGGCCTAGGGACATCGTGCCTAACTGTTTTAGAGCCCATGTGGGACTCCAAACCGGCCTTTACTCATCTCAAACTCGAAATCGATCTAACCCTAGCCTCCACCTCTATATAAACAACCCCACCCCTTGGCTTGACATCTAGTTGCCACTTTCCAACCTCACACAAACCCTAGCTAGAGAAATAAGAAGAAGAGGAGGAAACAAAAGAGGATCAAGACCTCCATCAACTTCTTGTTCTTCATCAACAATCCACCATGAAGTTCTTCATCAACCCTAGATTGCCAAGATCCAAGTGTTGCCTCCAAAACCCTTGATTCATTGGAGTCTTAAACACCTGGTATACCTTCTACTTCCTTTTTCTTACATGAATTCGACCCCAAATATTCATATTCATGTCGATTTAGAAAACCCTAATTTGTTGTTCCTGCGCAGTGCGGACTAGTCCGGCCTCCTGCGGACTTGTCTGACTTTTCTGATCTATTTCCTGTTGAATTAATCCAAGTTAGATCGAATCAACCCCAAACATGTGTAGACATGTTAATAACCATTCTAATTGATTAATAAACATTATTAACAACTTATTAACTAGTTTTGCCTTGCAGTTGCATTAATCATGCATGTCATGTCATATTGAGTAATATTTGTGCACTCTTTGATTGTGTTTCTTATGCAGATTAGACGGATTTGCTCTAGAGGGTGCCGCGGAGGATCTACAGCACCAAGAGTTTGAAGGCTTTGACCCGAACCAATCCCAAGAGCAAGCCAAGTGTCCTTGAAGCATATTGATCCTGTTTTTAAAATAAATGTTTTGTTTGCAAACTGCATGCTTGTGTCAATTTGATGGGAATCCTATGGTAGGAAGTTTACTAGCTTTTTTGAACCACCCTTTTCACCTGGAATATATGGTAGAGAGTCGGAAATGGCTTTTTACTTTTTGCTTCGCTTAATTAATTGGGATGGGAAAACGACTATACCATTTAATTATGCATTAATGATATTATGATCAACATGAACTGGTTAATATGATGTGGTAATGGGTGATCTAAGCAAGCCTAGTATGTGGATGGGTTGGATGTTATGGTGGTTGCTTGCTTTACATCTAAGGACCAGTTCATGCGAGAATAAGCCAAGATAATAGTGCCACCACGAGGCCAAAGTATGGGTGCGGCGTAGCTGATTATTTAGGGCTTTGCCAGTGCTATTTGGACCATTAAGGATGCTCGGGGAAGGGGTAGTCGGATTGGGTTTGTTGATGATTGGTGGGACTACCCTGGGATCCGAATGGCTCAAGAGGGGGCCCTTGGTTGAATATGTGCTCATTTGGAGGCATCGCCACCGGTGAAACCTCGGTAGGGTCTAAATAGGCTAGTAATCCTTTTGTAAAGGCTATTTTGTGATCTCTTGGCCATACACCAAAGGAAGTGTAATTGGCATAAGGGAGGTTCTTTAGTCGCCGACGGGTGATGAAATCACAAACACGTGGGTAAAGCGGTACAAACTCTGTAGAGTCTAATAAACTATCATGATAGTTGTGCTCCCGGTTATGAGCGCTTGGATGACCTACATTATTAGAGGGAAAATGGGGTTTGGGATGGTTGGTTTGTTATGGTTTGGTAATGGTTATGGCTGGTTATGGATTAAATTCTGGTATTGGATATGATTGATGGTAATAACACGGAATATGGATGATGGTAATGAAATATGGACTGGTGCTATGATATTACTCATGGTTTATAATGGGTTTACTTCACATACATGTAATGTATTGCATTTCAAATGTTTTAATGTAATTTTCAGCACTTAGCCATTATTGCATTCGTCATTTGTATCAGCTACACGTCATACTTTCCACACTTGCTGAGTACAACATGTACTCACGGAAAGTTGCCTAGAGGGGGTGAATAGGCTAATCGACCTGAAATGACTCAATAGAATGAAATCAACACTTAGGGGGGCGGACTAGTCCGGTCTAGGGATGGACTAGTCCGATCCACCTGCAGGGAAAACCTAAAAAGGGTTTCTAACAAGTTTTAGTTTGATTCTTGTGATGCAAAATGTGTTAGAATGATTCAGTGAGCCTTAACAAGTTATAGAGCAAGTATGAAGCTAAGGATCACAACGAAGTGAAGACGATGAATGAAAAACAATAAAGCTAACCCTAGAATAAATGTGTGACAAATGAAAGTGAAGTACACAAGGGACACAAGGATTTTATCCCGAGGTTCGATCCTACACAGGGATCTACAACCCCGTTGAGGAGTCCACGAAGGACTGGGTTCAACAACCCTTCCCTCACCGAATTTGCCACTAGGGCCAAACCGGTTCTCCACTATCACAAGGGTGAAAACAAGATTCGTTGGGGCTTCTCACAATCTGAGGCTCCAACCACAAATATGGTCACAAATCACAAAGAACAACTCAAGCCACCGATCACAAATATTCAACAAGTGCAACAGATCAAACCGAGAGCCAAAGAGCGGTGTTCTTCCTCTTCTTCACCTCACCATACTCTAATCCACACAAGAATTAGTTTTAGAGGGAAAGTAGGCAAGAAGGAGGCTTTTGAAGGCTCAAAGTTTGCTGTGGCGGCGCTAGGGTTTCAAGATTGGTTCAAATGAACCCGGGGGTCCTCTATTTATAGAGGATCCAGACCCGTACTGCTCACCTCAGCGGATGGGCGGACTAGTCCAGCCCATGGCTCGGACTAGTCCGGCCTTTGTGACCACTGACGTCCCTGGCAACTGCCACACTACGCGGCAATCGTCACGCTACCCGCCAAAATAAAATCCAAATGGTCACTTCATAACGGACTAGTCTGGTCCAAACCGGACTAGTCCGATCTCACACATAACCTTTTGTTCCATGTGAAAATGGACTAGTCTGGAGACCACGGACTAGTCCGGCCTCCCAGACATAGTCGCTGAAGCACCCAACTCTCACCAAATCGGACTAGTCCGGCCTCCAGAGCGGACTAGTCCGATCTCAGTCAGGACCTCTTGGTCCGGACTGAAACGGACAAGTCCGGGGTTTTGGGACTTAGGCCCGAAAACCCACTCCATGACTACCCCGGACTAGTCCGTCCCACAACGGACTAGTCCGAAGTCAGTCAGACCCTTCTGGTCCGCCTAAAAACGGACTGGGCCGGCCAGCAACGGACTAGTCCGGCCACCTGTACGGACTAGTCCGACCACTCCTGCCAGACTTCTCTAGCTCTCTTCTCTCAATAGGTTTTGATCTCTAAACCACTTTGATCTCCCAACTTGATCTCAATGCACTTTACGCACACATCCTCATACATATACGGCTAGTCTAAACTCGACACGCTAGAAACCCTAGTTTCTTCTTTTTGAGTCGACACCGCTGTTTTCATCCTTTTCCTTTCTGAGGGTTTGTGATTCCACTTGAGTCCACACATGTGCTTAAGATCACTGAGCTCATTAGTTACTTAATTGTTGTCATCAATCATCCAAAACCCACGGGGATCCTAGATGCACTTTCAATCTCCCCCTTTTTGGTGATTGATGACAACACATCAAGTCTTCAACATATAAGAGTATAAAATTTGGTTTTCACAACGTGCGGGTGTATGAGTGACTCCCCCTCAATGAATGCATCATGAAAAGAAGATTGAGGAAGTCCTTCATACACAAATGTGTTATGGTGGGGTGCCTACGTGTTGTGCTCAACATTTGTGACAAGACATATTAAATATGAATATGATCAAAAGATAGACATTCAAAGCGTCATATTGATATTAAACAATCAAAACATAGTCTTGAACAAATTTAAACATTTGAATGACATAAATATTACATTAGGGAGTGCAACATGTCCAAGGATCAAACAAAATAAAGTGCTACCCCCTCTAACTCTCCCCCTTTGGCATCAAGACACCAAAAAGGAAAAGAAGAGGGAACTACGAGGCCTATCAACTATTCATCGTCCTCCTCGTCTTCCGCCGCCTCGTCACTCTTCGAGGCCTCCGGATCCTCGTAGTCCTCATCGTCGTCGTCGGAGACCCGTGCCAAGGGAGCCGCCCGGGAAGAGCTCCCGTCCTCATGGAACTAGGCGAGCTCGTCAGCGGTGAAGTCGGGGAACGGAGTGATCTCGCCATCGCTCTCCTCTGGAGGAGACATAGGGACCTCAAGCTTGTTGCACACAGCCTTGAGGTACTTCTCTTGACGCTTGTGCGCCCGCTGATTGCGGACTTCTTGCTTCCGGCAGGAGGTGAAAATGGCCTTGAAGCACTTGAAAAAAGCGCTCATCGATTGAGGCGGAGGCGGAGATGGAGGTGCCACGGGGCGAGGTGTTGGCATCCCCGGATGAGAGGGATGCTCCACATTCTTCCGGCGCGGAGGAGTCAGCACAGAAGGTGGCTTCTGTGGACGAAGCGGGCGATGAGTCACATCCTTTACAAAGGTCAAGCCAGACAACTTCTCGATGAGACACATAATGTAGGGTGCATACCAACAAGCACGATTAGGGGTGTGCGAGATGTTGAAAATGTCGTCGAAGATGTAGTCGACAAGATTGAACTTCTCATCACCATCAATAAGAAGGAGAAGGTGCCTTAGGCTGCCTTGGATCATCCCTGCATCACCATCCTTGGGTGCTATGATCCTCCTCAGAATCCGGTTCAGGATTCTATAGAATGGTTTGATGTTGCGAGCGAGCCCTGGCTCATAGGACACATGGTTGGGGTACATAAAGTCCATCTGATCTCTGTCTACAGCCTTGAGGTTAGAAATAATGATCTCATGATCCAAATGGGCCTCAAGCCCGAGAATCTTAGCAAACTCCTCAAAGGTGACTGAGTACTGCTCCCCATGAGTCATCCAAATGATCCGTCTATCACCTTGAGTGGTGAAGTAGATGGTAGAGTAAAATTGCAGGATGACCTCAACATTCCAGTTATACTTGAATCCCATTATGTCCTTGAGCTCATGACGCTCAACAGCCTCGATGACCTGATCAAAAGCAAAGTGTTGCTTCTAGGCCATATAGTCCCAGTCAACCCATTGAGCTTCAATCATAGGCTTCTTCATAGTCTGGTAGACCAGACGGTAGTAGTCACAATGGAAATCGCACCAAAACCTCGGGTCAGTGGTGCTCCTTTCATACTTGTAGACTTTGTCAGTTCGCAATTTTCTTGCCTTGTCAGATCCTTTCCCATGGAAGACATTTGCAGCCAACTCACGCTGCCGATTTGGATTTCTTTCAGGAGTGCGTACCTCCAAGGGGCCAATGGAAGCATTTTTCCCTTTCTCCTTGATTACAGAGCCTTTGGCCATCTTTGTCGGTGCCTTTACAGTGGGCTTTTTCTTCTTTGGCTCAGTCGGAGCCGGTGCTTTTCCCTTCTTGGATCCCTTTCAACCACCCGTTATCCCTCATCCTCCTGGGTTCTCTCCTTGGCCCGTTCTTTCTCACCAACAGTAACAATCTGTTTCCTCTTGGAAGCCTTCTCTGCTGCAGCCCGAGAATTATGGGCCTCACGGTCCTCCCGTTTCTTCTTGCAGAGTTCCCTACAGGACTCCTCCATGGCATGAGCCATTGCTTCATCCTCATTGTAGGCCGTAGCCGCGGCCTTAGACGCTGCGAGAGCTTGCTGTTGCTTGGCTGCTTTTTCACTTTCTCACTGCTTGAGGTACTTCTTAGCAGTCTCAACCTCTGTCTGTGCCCGTTCTTCATGAAGGCGAAGCTTCTTAGCCTCCCACTTGGGGTCAGTGGGAGGAGAAACGGATCGGCGAGGAGCTGCCATTGCTGCTGAAACAGGAAGAAGGCATAGGATAGAAGGTCAAGAAAGTGGAATAGTGCGAAAGAAATCACGAGAAATAGGCAAAGTTAGAGTTCGTCCTGTGTAAACCGGACTTGTCCGCCCGAGGGCGGACTAGTCCGCCGGGCGGACTTGTCCGCCTTGCACCGGACTAGTCTGGGTTACACAGGATGAACCCTAACCCTAACAGTTGTTTCTTGAGAAATCGTCGAATCAAGTCGCAATACTCCTAGGTAGGATCGCAGAGATACTAGGAACGACTTTAATGAAGAGGCACCTATCAAAAACTCTATGAATCAAGAATTAGGAAGGTTTTTGAAAAGAGAGGAATACCTCTTCAAATATTGACAAATCGACAAGATCGTGGATGGATCGCGTCGGGAATGATTGGGGAAAGTCTCCCACACCTCCGGGGCTTCCAATGCATGGATTGGAAACGATTTTTGTTGGATGGAATCGAAAATCTCCTAAGGAGGGCGGTTTTTCGTGTGTGGGAGAGAGAGAGGCAAGAGAGGAGAGAGAGGAGGGGTTGGGCTGCCTCCGGGGGGTTTAAGTCCCCAGGGGCCGGACTAGTCCGGTATAGGGCCGGACTAGTCCGGTCCTAAAAGGCTGAAAACATATATATTTGAGTTTTAGCCACTATAGTTGATCCTTTTGGACATATTACCACAACAAAACTTTATGAATATGGTCAGTAAGCAATCAACAATCAAACTATGACCACAACTCACAAAGTCAATAGTTTTTCAAATATTTTGGAGAAAATCGAGATAGAGATGAATTTTTCAAACACATATGTTCTTTTGAATAAGGTGTAAAGTAAACATTCAGATGTGCATGTTTCAAGCTACATTTCGAGAATCTAAGATATTGAGCTCACTCCTAAGCTTAGAAAATGCTTCTCATCTAAGGGCTTGGTGAATATATCATCTAGTTGGTTCTCGATTCTTACATGGGAAATCACTATATCCCCCTTAAAGGAATGATCTCTCAAGAAGTGGTGTCTAATATCGATGTGCTTTGTCCTCGAATGCTCAATCCGATTATAGGCTATTTTGATGGCGCTCTCATTGTCACATAGGAGCGGAATATGGCGAAAGTTTATACCATAATTCCTTAGAGTTTGTCGCATCCAAAGATGTTGTGCACAACAACTTCCGTCTGCGACATACTCCGCTTCGGCTGTGGAAAGAGCAATGGAGTTTTGTCTCTTGGAGGATCAAGACACTAAGGATCTACCGAAGAATTGACATGTCCTGGATGTGCTCTTTCTATCAACTTTGCACCCCGCATAATCCACATCAGAGTAGCCAATAAGGTTAAACTTGGATCCTTTGGGGTACCAAAGTCCTAGTCTAGATGTGTGAACTAAATATCTAAGAATTCTCTTAACGGCGGTCAAATGACACACCTTAGGTGCAGCTTGAAAACATGCACACATACACACACTAAGCATAATATCCGGTCTAGATGCACAAAGGTATAACAAAGAACCAATCATAGAACAATATACCTTTTGGTCCACACTTGGACCATCTTCGTTGAGGTCTAGATGTCCATTAGTTGCCATTGGAGTCTTGATGGGTTTGGCCTTGTCCATGTCAAACTTCTTTAATATGTCTTGAGTGTACTTTGTTTGACTTATGAATGTGCCTTCTTTGAGTTGATTGACTTGTAAACCTAAAAAGAACTTCAACCCCCCCATCATGGACATCTCAAATCTCTCTGTCATTATCTTAGAAAACTCATCACAAAACACTTTGTTAGTAGAACCAAATATGATGTCATCGACATATATTTGGAACACAAAGAGATCATCATTAAAGTGCTTTGTAAAGAGAGTATAGTCAGCTTTTCCTATCTTAAAACCATTTCGAATCAAAAAGTCTCTAAGGCACTCGTACCAAGCTCTAGGAGCTTGTTTGAGGCCATAGAGAGCCTTACGTAATTTGAAGACATGGTTTGGGAAATCTTGGTCTTCAAAACCCGGCGGTTGCTCCACATAGACTTTCTCCTTGATGGGACCATTTAGGAACGCACTCTTGACGTCCATTTGGTAGAGCCTAAAGTCATGGTGAGTAGCAAAGGCAAGTAATATACGAATTGACTCTAGCCAAGCTACGGGAGCAAGGGTTTCATCAAAATCCAAACCTTCGACTTGTGAGTACCCCATGGCCACAAGTCGTGCCTTGTTCCTTGTCACCACGCCATGCTCATCTTGCTTTTTGCGGAACACCCACTTGGTTCCCACAACATTTGCTTGTGGATGCTTGACAAGGTCCCAAACTTTGTTCCTCTCAATGTTGTTGAGCTCCTCTTGCATGGCCACCACTCAGTCCGGGTCTCTCAATGCATCTTCAACCTTATGAGGCTCCAAAGAAGAGACAAAGGAGTAATGTTCACAAAAGTTTGCAACACGAGAACGAGTGGTTACCCCTTTTGTAATGTCTCCTAGGATGTTGTCAACGGGGTGATCCCGTTGAATACTTTGATGCACACGAGGATGTGGAGGTTGAACTCTTGAGTCATCATCATCCTCTTCTTCTTCTTGGTCTCCCCCTTGATTTATGCCTCCCCCTTGACTTTCATCTTCTTGATCGTGTTGAGGTGCAACTTGTCCATCTTTAACTTGGTCACGTGGGGAATGACTTGCATCATCTTGTGGTTGATCACTTGAGTTTTGAGGTTGTTCTTGTGGACGAACATCTCCAAGTGCCATCCTCCTAAGAGCTTCTTGTGGAGAGTCTTCTTGATCTAACACACTTTGATCAACTTGCTCCACTTGGGAGCCATTAGTTTAATCAAACACCATGTCGCGTGCTATTTCAACAATCCCGGAGGATTTGTTGAAGACACGGTAGGCGTGGGTGTTTGAATCATAACCAAGCAAGAAACCTTCATCGGACTTTGAAGCGAACTTCAAAGTCCTAGGCTTCTTGTTGAGAATATAGCATTTGCTCCCAAAGACATGAAAGTAAGATACATTGGGTTTCTTACCAACTAGAAGCTCGTAGGGGGTCTTCTTGAGGAGGCGGTGGAGGTACAATCGATTGACGGCGTGGCAAGCGGTGTTAACCGCCTCCGCCCAAAACCGGTCTGATGTCTTGTACTCATCAAGCATCGTCCTTGACATCTCAATGAGTGTCCTATTCTTTCGTTCTGCCACTCCATTTTGTTGAGGGGAGTAGGGGGCTGAAAATTCGTGCTTAATGCCCTCCTCATTCAAGAACTCTTCCACTTGAGTGTTCTTGAACTCGGTGCCATTGTCACTTCTTATAGCCTTTATTATTGAGGTGAACTCATTTTGAGCTCTCCTCAAGAACCTCTTGAGGACACCATGAGTCTCACCCTTATCATGCAAGAAAAATACCCAAGTGAAACGATAAAAATCATCAACAATAACAAGACCATATTTGTTACCGCCAATGCTAATGTAGGTTATTGGCCCGAAAAGGTCCATGTGTGGCAGTTCCAAAGGCCTTGTCGTCGTCATGATACTCTTGGACGGGTGTTGAGCTCCTACTTGCTTCCCCGCTTGGCAAGCGCTACATGGCCTATCTTTTTCAAACACAACATCCTTCAAGCCATAGATGTGCTCTCCCTTAAGAAGATTTTGTAAGTTCCTCATCCCAACATGGACTAGTCTTCTATGCCAAAGCCATCCCATGTTGGTTTTTGCCATTAAGCATGTGTCAAGTTGAGCTTTATCCGTGGCAAAATCCTCAAGATAAAGCTTTCCCTTGAGCACACCCTTAAAAGCGATTGAGTTATCCCTTCTTCTAAGGACGCTCACACCCTCATTAGTAAAAACACAATTATAACCCTTGTCACATAGTTGAGATATAGACAATAGGTTATAGTCTAAGGAATCAACATGCAAAACATGAGAAAGTGAATGTTGTGGGGAAATAATGATTTTACCGGAGCCAAGGATTTTCCCTCGGCTATTGTCCCCAAAGAGGATCCCTTCACTTGAATCATCATTTTGCTCATACTCCACGAACATTTTCCTCTCTCCGGTCATGTGGTTGGTGCATCCACTATCAAGCACCCATTTCGATCCACCGGAGGAGTATGCTTACAAAACAAGATTATGCCTTCTTTTTAGGTACCCAAGCGAAGTTGGGTCCTTTGACGTTAGTAGTGAGGCACATGGGCACCCACACGCAAGGCTTGGGGCTCTTGCGGAGTGGCCCAACATATTTAGCAAAAAACTTGCCATACTTGTTCCTCATTAGAGCATAAGATGCATCAAAATCATGAAAGAGAGGATGTGGGTCAGTTTTAGGCATATTATTGCTAGTTGAAATGTTCTTCCAAATTTTAGTTGAGGATGTGCTTTCCTTGACAAAGACAATCAAGTATTTGCCATACTTGGAGGTTTTAGCATTTTGCTTTCCACCTCTAGTATAACCAAGACCATCCTTGACATAGGGAAGTCTTGTGTTGGTGTATGCACTTCGTGCATACGCCAGCTTCTCTTTGTCAAAGATGGAACCCTTAGGTGCTTGTTTGCTTTGAGTCAACTAAATCTCATCCTTTAGTTTAAGGATCAAGTTTGAACATTTTCAAGTGGAGATTGTTTCAGATGCAACCTTTGAGGAGGATGAGCTTTTGGAGGAAGATGCTACATTAGTCTTCAGGGACTCAACTTTAGTTTCAAGGATCTTGTTAACTTTTGCCATGTTGCCAAGTTCGTCCTTGAGCCCAATGGTTGTCTCCTCAAGACTTGAGCATGTTTTCTTGCTTGGAGCAAGTTCATGCTCTAATGCCTTGCTCTTCTCTCTCTCAAGCTCAAGGAGCTCAATGAGCTCTTAACATGTCTTCTTTTCATGGATAAGCATGTCCTCTTGCCTATGTATGAGCTCTTCCTTCTCAAAAAATTCATCCGAGAGCAATTTCATTCTACGCAAAGTGCTCTTACTTATATCCTTAAACTTGTGTTCATTTTCACTAGCACTATCAAATTCATCATGAGAGGATATGAAGGAGGATGAGTGAGAAGTAACCTTTCTCCTTCCTTCTTTCGCCATGAGGCAAGTTGTCTTGTGGTCGTTGAGGTTGGGGAAAAGCTTGCTTCCCTTGGAGCTCCTCCCGATGGCTATGGTTGCCACCTTCTCCACGTCTTCAGAGGAGGACTCATCGTTAGAGTCCCATTCCTTGCCCAAGTGAGCATGACCGGAGGGCCTCTTCTTCTTGAAGTATTTCTTTTCTTGAGGCTTGCCCTCCTTCTTCTTCTTGCCCTCTTCATGTGGACAATCCACAATGAAGTGCCCGTACTCGCCACAATTGTAGCAAGCTCTCTTTGTTTTGGGCCTTGCTTTTTCCTTGACCTTGCTCTCGTTGTTGTATCCTCCTTTTCTTCTCCTCATCATCCTCTTGAACTTGTTGATGAAGAGGGTCTCTTCCTCATCGGTGTCGAGACTCTCCTCATTATCTTCTTTTGCTCTTTTGAGCAGGATGTCGCTTTGAGTGCAACATCCTTCGTCTTCGAGGCGGTGAACCTTTGGAGGTTGTTGTAGAAAAGCACCTCCTTCTCTATGATCTCGTGGTTGATGATCCTTCCTAGGACCTCCTTCGGGTTCATTTGAGCAAACCCCGGGCTTTCTCGTATCATAGAGCAAAGAGAGATGTCTCTAGGCATGAATGCTCGAATCATCCTCTTCACCACCTCGTGGTCCGTCCACTTGGTGCAGCCATAAGATCTACTCTTGTTGATTAGAAGCTTTAGGCGGTTGTACATCTCCTGGGGAGATTCACCATCCATAATTGCAAAGCTCCCAAGCTCTCCTTCAATGAGCTCAATCTTTGCCTCCTTCACGACTCGGTTGCCTTCATGAGCTGTCTTTAGGGTGTCCCAAATATCCTTGGTCGCCTCAAGTCCATCTACTCGGTTGAACTCATCTATTGAGAGAGACGAGATGATCACTCCGACCGCTTGGGCATTGCGGTGAAGGAGCACAACTTGCTCCGGAGTGATGTCTTCCTCACTCTTTGGGATATGCACCCAAGTCAACACAATTTTACACAATGAAGGGTTGAGTGACACGAGATGGATCTTCACGTTGTGCTTCCACATCCCGTAGTCGGTTCCATCAAATTGGGGAGGCTTCCCCAATGGGATGGAAAGATAGTGGTTGTTGGAGACAAGGTGTTCATAGTTGTATCCTTGTTGGTTGTAGTGGGTTGTGCCACCCGTTGTAGAGGTTGAAGAGTCAATCTTCGGAATCTTCAATTTTTCTCGAAGTTTCGCCTTGAGCTGGCGAGTCTCTTCGTCATCCGTCGATTTGTCTTGGTAGACAAGCATCTCCTCTTGGGTTGCTTGGACCTCATTGCTCAAGACTTCATCATACCCCACTCCAGCCATCTCCTCTCTGAGTTGTTAGACTCTTTGGGAGAGTCCTTGCTCTGATACCAATTGAAAGTTTCCTAGAAGGGGGGGTGAATAGGCTAATTGACCTGAAATGACTCAATAAAACAAAATCAACACTTAGGGGGTGGACTAGTCCGGTCTAGGGATGGACTAGTCTGGTCCACCTGTAGGGGAAACCTAAAAAGGGTTTATAACAAGTTTTAGTTTGATTCTTGTGATGCAAAATGTGTTAGAATGATTCAGTTAACCTTAACAAGTTATAGAGCAAGTATGAAGCTAAGGATCACAGCGAAGTGAAGACGATGAATGAAAAACAATAAAGCTAACCCTAGAAGCAATGTGCGACAAATGAAAGCGAAGTACACAAGGGACACAAGGATTTTATCCCGAGGTTTGATCCCACACAGGGATCTACGTCCCCGTTGAGGAGTCCACGAAGGACCGGGTTCAACAACCCTTCCCTCACCGAGTTTGCCACTAGGGCCAAACCGGTTCTCCACTATCACATGGGTGAATACAAGATTCGTTGGGGCTTCTCACAATCTGAGGCTCCCACCACAAATATGATCACAAATCACGAAGAAAAACTCAAGCCACGGATCACAAAGATTCAAGAAGTGCAAGAGATCAAACCGAGAGCCAAAGAGCGGTGTTCTTCCTCTTCTTCACCTCACCAAACCCTAATCCATACAAGAATTAGTTTTAGAGGGAAAGTAGGCAAGAAGGAGGCTTTTGAAGGCTCAAAGTTTGCTATGGCGGCGCTAGGGTTTCAATATTGGTTCAAATGAACCTAGGGCTCCTCTATTTATAGAGGATCCAGGCCTATACTACTGACCTCAGCAGATGGGCGGACTAGTCCGGCCTATGGCCCGGACTAGTCCGGCCTTTGGGACCACTGACATCCCTGACAACTGCCACACTGTGCGGCAATCATCACGCTATCCGCCAAAATCAAATTCAAATGGTCACTTCATAACGGACTAGTCCGGTCCAAATCGGACTAGTCCGATCTCACACAGAACCTTTTGTTCTGTGTGAAAATGGACTAGTCTGGAGACGATGGACTAGTCTGGCCCCCAGGGCGGACTAGTCCGGCCTCCCAGACATAGTCGCTGAAGCACCCAACTCTCACCGAACCGGACTAGTCCGGCCTCCGGAGCGGACTAGTCTGATCTCAGGCATGACCTCTTGGTCCGTACTGAAACAGACAAGTCCGGGGTTTTGGGACTTAGGCTCGAAAACCCACTCCATGACTACTCCGGACTAGTCCGTCCCACAACAGACTAGTCCGAAGTCAGTCAGACCCTTCTGGTCCACCTGAAAACGGACTGGGCCGGCCAGGAACGGACTAGTCCAGCCACCAGTACGGACTAGTCCGACCACTCCTGCCAGACTTCTCTAGCTCTCGTCTCTCAATAGGTTTTGATCTCTAAACCGCTTTTAGCTCCCAACTTGATCTCAATGCACTTTACGCACACATCCTCATACATATACGGCTAGTCTAAACTTGACACGATAGAAACCCTAGTTTCTTCTTTTTGAGTCGACACCGCCGTTTTCATCCTTTTCCTTTTTGAGGGTTTGTGATTCCACTTGAGTCCACACCTGTGCTTAAAATCACTGAGCTCATTAGTTACTTAATTGTCGTCATCAATCATCCAAAACCCATGGGGATCCTACATGCACTTTCACTCACCCTTGCAATTCCCGCACCAATAGTTGCAGGTCAGGATTGGGAGTATAACGATGATAATGCGGAGTTCTAGGCTGTGTCTACTGTCAGCTTTGCTTGTGGTGTTGATTGGAGCTGCGCTATACCCTATTTGCTTACGCTGCTTAGTTTGTTCAGTTTAGTTTATTTCCGCTACATTAGTTCAAACTTGTCATTAATATTCATTAGAGCTTGTATTCGAGGATAAAATGGTTGTGTAAACAAAGTGCTTAATTAATCTTGTTATGTGGTAATTTTCTGTATATCCTTTTGTGATTGCACTCGTGTATGTGTGTTGAACGTCCTGGGCACACATATGCATTCACTTGGTTCATTTTCGGAACCGGGTGTCACAAATTGGTATCAGGACCACAGGTTGACCGTAGGACGCAGCCTAGATAGAATGGAAACTTTCGAGCACATAGGAGCACTCAGGAATCGATGTGTTTTTGCTTGATGTGTTGTTTGCTATATATTGTTTGCTTGTGTGCTTAATAGAGGATTTTGGGATGCTTTAGCATTGCCATGTCTACATAGGCTAGTATAGGTAGTTGTTTAGTTTCATATCCCTTGATGCATATAGTTGGGGATGTCTTCTATATCTCTTGCTTTCCTTCGGATGGTAAGGACTCGCAACCAGAGGGATGGTAATGATGAGGAGGAGAACAATGGAGCACCTCAGAACAACAATGGACAAGGACCTTCTCAGAGAGCTATCAATATTGAGCAGCTTTTGGCCATGCAAAACCAGCTCATGCAGACCATGATACAGAATATGGGACAACTGTAGGCTGGTAACATCAACAATCAGCCCCACATGCCTCCACTGCCACCCCCACCTCCTCATAACCGGTTGGGAGAGTTTATGAGGACTAGGCCGCCAACCTTTGCTCAAGCCACTGACCCAATGGATGTTGATGATTGGCTCAAGTCCGTGGAGAAGAAGCTAGCTATTGTCCAATGCAGTGACCGGGAGAAGGTGCTATTTGCGTCTCATCAACTAGTTGGAGCAGCTGTAGATTGGTGGGATTCGTTATGCAATGCTCATGAGAACCAAGAGAGAATTACTTGGGCTGAATTGAAGGAGAGTTTCCGTTCTCATTATGTGCCGGGAGGAGTTATGATCTTGAAGAGGCAAGAATTTGAAAACTTGAGGCAAGGAAGGTCGAGTGTGGGTGAATATCTCAATAAATTTACTCAACTCTCAAGGTATGCGCCTGAGGATGTGAGCCGGGACAGCTGGAAGCAATACTTGTTCATGAGGGGCTTGAACAATGAGATCCAAGTGCAATTGCTCAACTGCGATTATGCTAACTTCCAGAAGCTTGTGGACAAAGCAATTGTTGTGGAAAACAAGGTCCGTGAGATGGAGCAAGACAACAAGAGGAAGGCACCATACCAAGGATAGCAACAAGGAAGTAATGTGTGCCCTCGCTTTGCACTGCCAAATGCGCCCTATTTTACCTCTTCTACGCCTGCTCATCGCCCTGGTTATGCACCGCGCCCAACTCAGTTTGTGCAGCAGCGCCCTGTCATGCAAGCACCTAGGCCTCCAATGCCTTATGCACCACGTGCCAATTTTCCTGGTGCAAATGTTCAACATCAAGTCCGTCCAAATTCTACTGCGGCAAAGAAGTGCTATACTTGTGGAGAAGCTGGACACTTTGCGCATCAATGTCCTAAGTCAGGCCTTCGTCAAGGAAGCAATGCGCCAAGACAGAACCCAAGACCCAATGGAGGATAACCGCAAGGAAACCGTGGATAGCAGAATTTTGCTCATGGCAATGTGAACCATGTCTCTATGGAGGATGCTCAACAAGTGGATGACGTGGTGATTGGTATGTTTCTCGCAAACTCCAACCCGCCGACTATGTTATTTGATTATGAAGCATCACATTCATTCATTGCATCAAAATATGTTGCCAAGTATAGTTTGCCAATCTCTCATATGAAGTTTACTCTATTGGTTAAGTCTCCTGGAGGAGAGATGAGGACAAATATAGTATGTCAAAAAGTAAACCTTAGAATAAGGGGGGTAGAGTTCTCTGCGAACCTCATTGGTTTGGATTCTCAAGGATTGGATATTATACTTGGTATGGACTGATTGAGGAAGCATAATGGAGTTATTGAGTGTGCCATGAAGACAATGAAGTTGACCAATGAGGAAGGGATCATCATAGAATTTGAAGCATCTCAACACGCACCAAAGCAATTGGAGCTAAATCATATAGACGGTGTTGCAATTGAGGAGATTCCAGTAGTGTGTGAATTTTTTGATGTGTTCCCGGATGAGTTGCCAGGTATGCCACCTGATTGAGACATTGAATTTGTTATTGATTTAGTACCTGGAATTGCACCTATAGCTAAGAGGTCGTATAAGAAGCCTCCTAAGGAATTAGCGGAGCTCAAGAAGCAAATCCAAGAGCAACTAGAGAAGGGTTTTATTCGCCCTAGTTCTTCACCTTGGGGAGCACCCCTACTATTCGTGGATAAGAAGGATGGATCGCAAAGGATGTGTGTTAATACCGAGCTCTCAATGAAGTGACCATCAAGAACAAGTATACTTTGTCCCGCATAGAGGACTTGTTTGATCAGATGAAGGGTGCTTGTGTTTTCTCCAAGATTGATTTGAGGTCGGGATACTTTCACATGAAGATTAGACCATCGGACATGCCCAAGACAACTTTTAGGACACGGTATAGATCTTATGAGTACACTGTGATGTCCTTTGGATTGACCAAGTCAGCTCATTTTGTTCCTGTCGAGACCACCTATACCACCGCGAAGCTAGTAGAGCTATACATGGAGCACATTGTGTGTCGACATGGTGTACCAAAGAAGAGAGTATCGGATAGAGGTTCTCAATTTACCTCCAGGTTCTGGCAGAAATTGCAGAAGCATTGGGAACAAGGTTAAATTTTAGTTCAGCATATCACCCTCAAACGTATGGACAAACTGAGAGGACCAATCAGATTTTAGAGGATATGTTAAGAGCTTGTGCTTTGAAGCATGGGAAAAGTTGGGACAAAAGCTTGCCAGATGCGGAATATTCATATAACAATAGTTACCAAGCAAGTTTGAAGATGTTACCTTATGAAGCACTATATGGAAGGAAGTGTAAGATGCCCTTGTTTTGGAGTGAGATGGGGGAGAATCAAGTATTTGGAACCGATGTGTTCCAAGAAGCTGAAAAGCAAGTTTAGGTAATTCGTGAAAACTTGAGGGTCGCTCAATCAAGGCAAAAAGGCTATGCGGAAAATAGGAGAAGAAAACTAGCCTTTGAAGTAGGAGACTTTGTTTATCTCAAGGTGTCACCTATTCGAGGTCATAAGAGGTTTAACATAAGAGGCAAGCTAGCAACTCGCTATAATGGACCATTCAATATTTTGGACAAAAGAGGAGAAGTAGCATATAAGTTGGAGATGCCAGCTCACTTAGCGGATGTTCATGTTGTCTTTCATGTTTCCCAGCTCAAGAAGTGCTTAAGAGTACCAGAAGAACAAGTGCCAATAGAAAAATTGGAACTAGATGCAGATTTGACTTATGTCGAGCAACCGGTCAAAATATTGGAAACAAAGGAGAGGGTCACAAGGAACAAGGTTATTAGATGGTGCAAAGTTCAATGGAAGCATACACAGAATCAGAGGCAACATGGGAGTTGCAGGATGATCTCAAGAAGGAATTTCCCTATCTTTTCTCTTCCGCGTCGAATCACAAGGGCGAGATTCATTTTAAGGGGGGTAGGTTTGTAACACCCTCATTTTCATCCATCATGCATTGCATACATTCTAATACATGTTTAACACTAATCAACATAAAAAGGAACAAGTTTAAAATGAATTAGAAACAAACCGCACTTAAGAATTCTTGGAAGTGCGGACTAGTCTGATTTTGGTGCGGACCAGTCCATTTTCTCTCTGACTTCAAACGGAGTTGTCCGGTTTGCTGCGGACTGGTCTATTTTTACCTCGGGACACTTTCGTACTTGTCCGGTCCTGTGCCTAGTTTGGTATCCCAAATTCCTTGAAAATTTTACTAAGTCCCTGGACTTGTCTGGACTAGTCCGGTATTCCAGCGGACTTGTCCATTTTTCCCTCTGACTAAAATCGAACTTATCCGATTTTTGGCCAGACTTGTCTATTTTTCCCCTCTCAATAAGTTCGGACTTGTCCGATTTTTTTCTGTCTAACTTCAGACTAGTCTGGCCCTTTTTTGGACTTGTCCGATAAATCGTGACTCCAGGTTGATCTTTTGTTTGACGACTTGTTTCTTGGGTTTTACATTAAGCGGGCCTAGGTACATCGTGTTAAACTCTTTTAGAGCTCATGTGGGACTCCAAACCGGCCTCTACTCATCTTAAACTCGAAATCCATCTAACCCTAGCATCCACCTCTATATAAACAACCCCACCTCTTGGCTTGCCATTTATTTGCCACTTTCCAACCTCACCCAAACCCAAGCTCGTGAATAGCCGCCACCAAGGAGGGAGAAGGATATCTAGAGCAAGAAGAAGAAGAGGAGGAAACGAAAGAGGGTCAAGACTTCCATCAACTTCGTGTTCTTCATCAACAATCCACAATCAAGTTCTTCATCAACCCTAGATTGCCAAGATCCAAGTGTTGCCTCCAAAACACTTGATTCATTGGAGTCTTAGACACCTGGTATACCTTGTACTTCCTTTTTATTACGTGAATTCAACCCCAAATCTTTAGATTCACTTCGATCTAGAAAACTCTAATCTACTGTTTCTGCGCAGTGCGGACTAGTCTGGCCTCCTGCGGACTCATCCAATTTTTGCGATCGATATCCTGTTGAATTAATTCCAAGTTAGATCAAATCAACGACAAACCTCTGTAGACATGTTAATAACCATTGTAATTGATTAATAAACATTATTAACAACTTATTAACTAGTTTTGCCTTGCAATTGCACTAATTATGCATGTCATGTCATATTGAGTAATATTTGTGCACTCTTTGATTATGTTTCTTGTCTTGTATGTTTATTGTGCAGATTAGATGGATTTGTGCTAGAGAGTGTCACGGAGGATCTACAGCACCAAGAGTTTGAAGGCTTTGACCCGAACCAATCCCAAGAGCAAGGCAAGTGTACTTGAAGCATATTGATCCTGTTTTTAAAATAAATTTGTTATTTGCAAACTGCATGCTTGTGTCAATTTGATGTGAATCCTATGGTAGGAAGTTTACTAGCTTTGCTGAACCACCCTTGTCACCTGGAATATATGGTAGAGAGTCGGAAAGGGCTTTTTACTTTTTGCTTCGCTTAATTAATTGGGATGGGAAAACAACTATATCATTTAATTATGCATTAATGAGATTATGATCAACATGAACAAGTTAATATGATGTGGTAATGGGTGATCTAAGCAAGCCTGGTATGTGGATGGGTTGGATGTTATGGTGGTTGTTTGCTTTAGATCTAAGGACTAGTTCATGCGAGAATAAGCCAGGACAACAGTGCCACCACGAGGCCAGGTATGGGTGTGGCATTGCTGATTAAATAGGGCTTTGTCATTACTATTTGGACCATTAAGGATGCTCGGGGAAGGGGTAGTCGGATTGGGTTTGTTGATGATTGGTGGGACTACCCTGGGATCCGAATGGCTCAAGAGGGGGTCCTTGGTTGAAGATGTACTCAGTTGGAGGCATCGCCACCGGTGAAACCTCAGTGGGGTCTAAATAGGCTAGTAATCCATTTGTAAAGGCTATTTTGTGATCTCTTGGGCACACAACAAAGGAAGTGTAATTGGCATAAGGGAGGTTCTTTAGTCGTCGACGGGTGATGAAATCACAAACATGTGGGTAAAGTGGTACAAACTCTGTAGAGTCTAAAAAGCTATCATGATAGCCATGCTCCCGGTTATGAGCGCCTGGATGACCCTCATGATTAGAGGGAAAATGGGATTTGGGATGGTTGGTTGGTTATGGTTTGGTAATGGTTATGGTTGGTTATGTATTAATTCTGGTATTGGATATGATTGATGGTAATAACCTAGAATATGGGTTATGGTAATGAAATATGGACTGGTACTATGATATTACTCATGGTTTATGATGGGTTTACTCCACATACATGTAATATATTGCATTTCAAATGTACTTTTCAGCACTTAGCCATTATTATATTCGTCATTTGTATCAGCTACATGTCATACTTTCCCCACTTGTTGAGTACGACATGTACTCACCCTTGCAATTCCCCCACCGACAGTTGCAGGTCAGGATTGGGAGTATAACGATGATAATATTGAGTTCTAGGCCGTGTCTACCGTCAGCTTTGCCTATGGTGTTGATTGGAGCTGCACTATACCCTATTTGCTTATGCTGCTCAGCTGCTTAGTTTGTTTTGTTTAGTTTATTTCTGCTGCGTTAGTTCAAACTTGTCATTAATATTCATTAGAGCTTATATTTGAGGATAATATGGTTGTGTAATAAAGTTCTTAATTAATCTTGTTCTGTGATAATTTTCTGTATATCCTTTTGTGATTACACTCGTGTATGTGTGTTGAACGTTCTAGGCACACATATGCGTTCACTTGGTTCATTTTTGGAACCGGGTGTCACACGACTCTAGGTTTGAGGTCCGACAATAGGTCTCGCATGCCTTGGGTAACTCCGGCAAGGTCCGGCAATAAGTCTGACTTGTTTTAGGTAGCTCCGACAAGATTCGATGTAAGGTCTGACAAACTTTAGCTAGATCCGGCGCCAGGTTCGGTTAGCTTTGGATAGGTCCGGCGCAAGGTTAGGTTAGCTTTTGCAAGGTCCGGTTAGCTTTGGCTAGGTTTGGAGCAAGGTCCGGTTAACTTTGGCAAATTCTGGAGCAAGGTCCGGTTAGCTTTGGCAAGATTTGGTGCAAGATCGCAGTGGTTCTGCTTTTGACTTGTAATTTTTCAAACTTGCTTTACACTTATGAGAAGTTTGCTTAGTATTCTTTTACTATGCTTTTGAAATGTTATGGCTGTTTACGGTGGTTAATGTTCTGATATGGTTTGCAGCATGCTTATGTGAGGTACTCATGTAAGGTGTTGTGGTTTTTGAACTAACGAGAGTCAAGTCGAGGACTTGGGCACGCAAAGAATGATTGTTTATTCATGTGCAGGTGTTGCTTCAAGTCAAGACATGGCTGGTGACGGGATCTATTGAACTAGTCTTAGGGAGAAGATGAGGTTCAACAACCAAGTTCAAGAGGAATTGTGGTTGAGTTGATCGGAAGATCACGCATCATGTTTGGGTCAAGAACAATGCATATGAAGGTATTGTGGACGTCGTTGGAAAGTGTTTGCACGTGTGCAAGGAGTGCATGGATGTGGCAATATGTTTCCAAGATGTGATGAAGAGAAGTGGATGTAAAGAATTTGTCGGAAAGGTCCAACCGGCTGGATTATGCCTCAAGCTGTGGTTGAGGTGGTTATGGTTCGTTTATGGAAAGTTTAGAGTTTGTTTTGGTAAGATTTTGTGTGGGTCAAGAAGTTGAACTGTTTTAGGAATGTGGGATACATTCATAAGGTGTTCAGAAGTCTTAAGATTGCTTCTATCTGCGTATAGAAGAGCCTTGAGCAGTAAGTTTCGGTTGAAACTGAGTAGGATTAGAGTCCTAGTTTGGATTGAGTTGGCCTAAGGGCTGGTTATAAAAGCAAGGGAGGCTAGAGCTCATGGTAAGATGACTTTGGATTGTTCCTCTTGTGATCTATTAAATAAAATTCATAGTTTTAGAGGAGCTTTTGTGCCTTGTTCATCCGACTTGTTTCACAAAAGTTTTTCTCGTCGAGTTTCTGCACAACACATTATTGTGTCGGTATTTTTATCATAACTCGAGTTTTACAGATCCAATTGACGTGATTCTTTTTGGGTTGTCTTCACAACTTGATTATATGTCATCTGTCAAACTTTCACAATCATTGGATTTGTGGTTTCTGATCTACATGAATTTTTTTGCAGTGTTGCATATCTATTTTTACTCGGGTAGAACAGAATGATCCTTGTTTCATCTTTCGATCATAACTTGAGTTTTTCTCGACGGTTTTCTTTGATTCTTGTTGTCATGTCTTTGTGACTTGATTCTCTATAATATATACTACTTCGTCATGTTTGAACACGTTTAGATCAGTTGCACACACAATTTCTTAACAGATTGATGTTCTGCCGAGGGGTTTTGTTGCTTCTGCTGAAAAAGTTTAAATCTACCATTCACCCCCCTCTGATACCTTTTCATGTGCTCTTCGATCCTACAGACTAGTCCGGTCCCAAGAGCGGACGAGTCTGACCATTAGGATCCCTAACTATAACTTTTTCTAATGACTATAAATAAGTGATCCGTGACCGAAACATACAACTAAGAACCCTAGCGCCGTCACACGTCTCAAGAGCACAAAAACACTCCTCTCCACACATCTAAAGCTCTAAAAAGTTCAATTTTTTAGAATCAAGATTTAGGAAAGGGAGAGCGACGCCTACGCATTGTTGAGCTCTTGGGGTTTGATCTCTCATACAGTCTTGCCGTTCTTGTAAATCTTTTGAGTGTATTCGATTTGGTTTCTCGCTGTAATCTTGTGGGAGCCCTCAGCTTGTGAGGTTGCCCCCATCGACTCGGTGATTACCCTCGTGATAGTGGAACTCAAGTTGGTCTTCGTGATGACTTGAGGAGGTAAAGGGTTGGTTGAGACCCGGCTCTGTATGAGCTCCTCAACGAGGACGTATATCTCTTCTGTGGGATTGAACCTTAAAAATCCTTTGTCTCACGTGTTTTGTCTAGGGCAATCCTTGATTATTCTCATACTTTTGATTAACTTTGTGATTCTCAAGGAACTTAATTGTTATCTTCACCTAGTAATCACTCTAAAATTAACCTACTATTCCACTACTTTAACGCTCAAAGAAAAACATAAAATAGTTAAGCTTGTCGTAGGTGTAACATGCACACCGGACTAGTTCTCACCTACACCGGACTAATCCGACCTTCTTGGTATTTGACGCTTTTGTTAAGTGCTCCAGGAAAAGTTTTAGCGCCTATTCACCCCTCTCTATACCACATTCATCATCTTCTCTTTCTCCCAGGCCTCCTGAATGCACCGCAGCAGTGGCTTCCTGGAGGCGCGCAGGAGCATCTCCCACGGCTCCTGCTATTGCAGCCTGAGATCACGGCTGGCGTGGGCCTTGAACACCTGCAGTGGCACGATGGCGTCGTAGCAGCTGCAGTGGATCCCGTTTGTGTGATCGAGTCAAAGATGGACTTTGAATGTGGCCTAGAGGGGAGTGAATAGGCTTTGAAAATTTCCTGCACACCTAATCAAATCGTTAAATTCCTAGTGGATTGGACTTGTCCGGTGTTACTGCAGACTAGTTTGGTGTGCTTGTGTGGTGTGAATTGGTCAAGTGTTAGAGCAAAAATTATATGTGTTATAGCAGCGGAATTTAAACAACTATTCAAATAAACTTGATTGAACAATTTGTATTGCAAACTTGCACGTGGAATACAAAGTTAATTGATAGATCAATTCTAATGCCCTAGATAATGATAATTGCAAAAGTAAAAGAGTAAAGCACGCGAGAGACATATTTTTACCGAGGTTCGATTTCACCAAAAAGATCAACTCCTCGTTGAGGAAGGCCACATAGAGTCGGGTCTCTTCAAACTCTTTTCCCTCGTCAAGTCACCACACAAGGCCGACTTGATTCCACTATCACGCGTAATCACCGAGTTGGTGGGGCAACCTCACACATTGAGGGCTCCCACAAGAATTATAGCAAAAAAATGATCAGATACACTCGTAAAGATTACAAGTAATGCAAGAGTGTATAGAGATCAAACCCCAAGAGCTCAATGACGCGTAGACAACAATCTCCCAATACCAAATTTGAATACTCAAATATTTTCACTTTTGAGGACCTTAGATGTGTGGGGAGATGTGTTTTTGTGCTCTTGGGACAAGTGGCGGCGCTAGGGTTTGAGTTACAAACAGTAGAATACGAGAGTTGTGTTTGTGGAGTCATGGATCTCCTATTTATAGTGTTTTCGAAAATATTACCGTTAGGGATCCCGACGATCGAACTAGTCTGCTCTGGGGACCGGACTTGTCTGGTGTGCTGAGGAAAATCCATGTGGAATGTGCAGCACACTAAAAACCCTAATATGTTTGAGGTCCGTACTTGTCTGGTGCCCTATGTATTGGAACATCAGAAAGTTTCTCGGACTAGTACAAGAATGGACTTGTTCAGTGCATAGTGTTATGAAACATAATAAAGTTTACTAGTCCGATCCATGAACGGGCTTGTCCGGTGCATAGTGTTATGGAACATCTGAGAGTTTAACAGACTAGTCTAGTGCACTGTGAAGTGAGACATCAGAGAGTTGAGCGGACTAGTCCGGTGCTCAGTGAATTATTAAGGTTGATTTTAAGCCCTTACCCCTACGCAAAGACTTGAGCTCTTGGGATGTGTCTGTCACACACATCCTATACAATTAAGTCTACTTTGCACTTCATTCATCAACTGGGCTTTTCTTTTTCTGCATTACTTCATTTTTCACTTTTTGAGTGCACCAAACTATCTCATCTGAGTTGAACTGCATTCATCTCAACAAGTTCATTAGGATCTCATTCGTTTGTCATTAATTGTCCAAAACAAACAAGGGAATATCTAGATGCACTTTCAATCTCCCCCTTTTGGTGATTGATGACAACCAATTGATATTTCACAATTAAGAGTAAAAATTGATTTTCATAAAGTGTGCATATATGAGAATGACAAATGAGTAATAAAAGTTGCTCACATATATGCACTCTTTATGGTGTGGTGCCTATAACGCGAGTGTGATCAATTTATGTGATGAGCAAAAGATAAGAACATAACAATTATAGCAGCAACCATCACATTAATATTAAACTAAGCATCACACATTAAGTAAAGTAGGCACATCCAAAAGAGATTACAATAATTTGAAATTAAGATACATGTCCTCGATCGCAAGTCCTTAAGGCTACAAAATAAGCTACTAGTCTCAATCTCTCCCCCTTTGGCATCAAGGCACCAAAAGGGGAAAAATTGAGTGGAATCACTCATCGCCACTGCCTTCCTCACTCTCGGTTCTCATATTTATTTCCATGTTCTTGCTCAGGAGGAGGAGCAGAGACACCTGCTAGTCCAGATGATGCCAGTTCTTGCTCCAAGAGGGGTGCCATCTCAGTGATATCTTCTTCAGAATCCTCTGAAATCTGAGGTGATCCCATTGGCTCAATCTTTAGCTTCTCACAAATAGCTTTGATGTTGGCCTTCATGTATCTTTGATGTCTCTTTCTGGCCAAACTCTCCTTGTGCTGCTTAATTTCCACTTTGTGGCAGGATGCAAAGATGGAGGAAAGCATTTTCAGCACACCACTGGAGGACTCTCTGGAGGGTGGAGGAGCAGGAGTACTAGTTGGAGTCCTTGAGCCTTCATTAGCTTGCTTGGATCTCTACTCAACTGCGGGTGAGGCAGGAGCAGAAGGAATAGTGTAAACTGTAAGCTTCTGAGGTTTGAGACCAGTGTGCTCAATATCCTTGACAAACTCAAGTCTTGTCACCTTCTCAATCATGTACATGATATAAGATGCATAGCCATAATACCTGTTTGGAGTAATGGAGATGTTCACAATGTCATTGTACATGTACTCAAAGACATTGAAAGTTCTTATTTGTCTAATCACTTTCATCAAGGTCCTTAGAGTCCCTTGGATGGTTCCAGCATCTCCTTCCTTAGGAGCTATGGTCTTCCTCAGAATTCTATTCAGGACTGCAAAAAATGGCTTCAAATACTTGGTAGTTGGAGGCTTGTAAGGCATTCTTGTGTCATAGAGGAATTCTAGCTCTTCCTTCTCCAAGGGCTTTAGATTATGAATTATAAGATCATTGTCCAAGGAATTCTCAAGATGGAGTATCCTTTCAAACCCTTCATAGGTGACACTATACATGGATCCATGCGTCATCCAAATCATCTTATCTCCATCATCACGGGCGAAGTAGAGAGTATAGTAGAATTGGGTAATGATTTCATTGTTCCAATTATATCGGAAGGATAGAACATCATTCAAACCATGTCTCTCCAATGCCTCCAAGACCTCTTGATAGGATTGGCACTTCTTAGATTGGTGGTAGGTGACATTGACCCACAGACTTTCAATCACCGGGTTCCTCATCTTCATGTAAACATGTTCATAATAGTCAGCATGAAAGTTGCTCCAGAACCATGGATCAGCTGACTGTTTAGGCTGCCCATAGACTTCAATCTTTATGTATTTGTCAGCCAATTCACTTCCCTTTCTAGTAAAATCATCATCTGAAAGCTGCCTGTTGCGGTGAATAGGAGCCTTCATCTTCAATGGACCAATAGGACCACTAGCCAATCCTTTGCCCTTGTTGATGCTTCTCCTAGGCGCTGATGAGCTTCCAGCACCATCCTTGCTTATAGCTTTCTTCACTACAACTCTCCTCTTCTTAGGAAGAGCGTCGTTGGGAGGAGATGGGTGAACATTGTGGTCATGACTCTCTCTTTGGCTGTTTGTACCCTTGCACAGTCATGCTCGTCTTCATAATGAAATGAGCTGTCCTTGGAAGCTAATGACATCGTGCTTGAAGGGCAATTCAAGGATTGATAAGAATTGATTGTAGAGTTTGTGAAAATAAGAATTTAGAGGTTCAAATGTGTAACGCCCCAGGTTTGAATTTCTTGGACGCTACTACTAATACCTAAACCTTTTCTGCAATGTATAAAAATTATTAAAAAATTCAGCAGAGTCTCCTTTGTAAACTCAATCAACCGCGGGCAACAATGCAAATATAGACACAGTAACATAAACAAGTAATAATAAGCAACATTCAAGCACCATAATCGAAATAAACAAACGAACAACCAAACGACTCCACGATGGTAATCACTAAAACAGTAGTCCCATCATATTATTACTAAAGTCCACAATCTAAGGTTATTAAATAAATGGTGTGCGCAAGTGTAGTTGCTACTCTCTTCCCATGCATGCTTTGATCAACAGGTACCTAAAAACCAAATAAAAACAAGAGTGAGTAGAAACACTCAGCAAGTACACTTAGAGCTTTAAGAACAATAGAATCAAATCAAATGAAACATAGCGATACTTGAACTTGAACCAAAGAAAAAGGAAATAGTAGTTTCCATCTAAAATGGACGTTACTTGAATTCTCCTTAGCATTTACCGGTAAAGTCGAGCAAGTTTGATCAGCACTTACTCATAGGAACTTGAATATAAAAACCACTCCGGACTTAACTGACACTTGAACGATAATTGAATGAATAACTAGAATCTTGAACTTGAAGGAATAGAAACACTTGAATCTTGAAAACTCAAATAACGAATCAATACATGAGGAAGAATGATCTATTGTGAATCACAATTACTAGAAACAACTCATCATGCGCTTGCCTTAACCTCGGCGAGTACCAGAAGACGCCCTTTCAACATCGGAACCCACCAAGCCTGTGAAATTTAGACTATCCTTAAAACATGCTTAGCATACCTAAATTTATCCTACTCATAATTTCCAATCTACTTAACTGATCAACCATTGTTTGGAATTATGCATGGAAACAAAAACCGCTTTTTGTCTAAACTCATGGTTAGACCAGACTATGAAAATAGCATTAGAACATATAGTGAGTAATTAGAGATTATCAAAAGCACACAAGTTTTGCAAAGACATTTATCTAATCTACAAATTTCTTTATATGTCCTTTACTTTTCTTGTATTACCAGCTCGCTGGCAACTAGCAATTAGCAGCACACATCTAATAATTAACAAGAAGCAACCAGGAAGCAAATACATTCTTTCTATTTTATTTTATTTTTATCTCGCGGCATGTAGCAGGCAGTAGCAGACATGAAACAGAGCCGCTTCTACTCACCATGGTCAGCAGCAGTCCAAGACAAAATCCACTGATCAACTTCTTTTTCTTCTGTCACCGTAGGCCAGCAGCTAGCAGCAGGAAATTTCTTTACTTCCCCAAATCTCTCCATTGGCTTGGTTTCCCCACAGCAGGACAACAGGTCAAATCGAAGCAGGCAGCGGGATCCACGGAGGCAAACAGAGCAAGATGATGGGGAGCAACGCCACAGCGGCAAGAAGATCTGGGAGGGCGGCGGTGTGTCGGCAGCAAGCTGGCAGCAGGTCCGGAGGCCAAACAGAAGGGCTGGCGATGGCAGGTCTCTAGCGATGTTTTTTTTCCTAAGTGGCGGCGGGGCGGGAATTCCTGGGTTGAAGAAAGACTTACAGTACCTTTTATTTCTCTATTTGACCTAATTTTACATCCAACGGTTCAAAATAAATCAGCTGCCAACAAACTCATTTGTCCTCCGAACCAAGCATGAGAAGTGAAACAGAATCGTCTCGGCAAGCTCTACGTATCTACGGTCTTCGATCGTCCATCAGATCAAAGATTCAAGGGGTCAAACTCCGATCAACCCTCGAATGTTTCTTGCCACGAAGTTAATTTTTTTGAAATCATTTCTACGAACTCAATGCATCTTTAGTCTCCGATTGCCCATCGGATCAATGATTTGATGAGTCAAAGTTTGGTCAACCCTTTAGTGTTTTATGTCGTAATGTTAATATTCCTGAATCTTTGGGATATTACAAAATGTTTAGAGCACTGGACTTGTCCGTTTTCAGAGTGCGGACTTGTCCAGATGACCGAACATGTCCGCACTAGAACACCGGACTAGTCCAGACTGACGTATGAATCCTAACTTCCTATTTTCAACAAATCTAGCTCGAATTGATGCACAAAGAGTAGGAATACATCTATAAAAGTAATGTATGTCCTAGGAATCAAGAAAAATAAGCAAGATTGGAGGAAAGGTGAGAACTAGAGTTAAGAAAGAGTTTTACCGAAAAACAACAATTCGAAGAGGAGGCGCGGAGTGAGGTCTGGATTAGTCTGGAGTGGGGAAGTTTCGCGGCGAGAAGAAGATTTCCTGTGGAGAAATCTTCTATTTTGGTGGCTAAATGCAAAAATCGCCTTGGGAGCTCAAGCTTGAGGAGAGAGAGAGCAAATGCGATTGTGAGAGGTGGAAGAAGAAGTCCTGGCGGTGGGCTAGGGTTAAGCCCGATAAATACAGACTAGTCCGGTGTTGGACCATACCAACACTAGTATGTCGGACCAGGGTCGGACTAGTCTATAGCAATGGACTAGTCCGGTGCTATTGCCGGACTAGTCCGGGTCAGCTGGACAGATCAGAACTAGATACCAAGGTAATTTGGGAGTTTGATCTAATAGTGATCTAAATTACATAATTTGACAAATAATCTTGATGAATAAGACCAGTAAGCAATCAACAATCATACAATGGTCATAGTTCACCAAGATTCACTAATTTAAATAGTTTTCGAGAGAATATCGAGATAAGGGACAGTTTTTCGCAAAGTGAGTGAACTTTGAAGATTCAAGCAGGTATGCAGTGTTTCAAGCCACGTTTCGAGAGTCAAGTATATTGAAACTGTCGAAGCATACGAACGACACTTCCCCCGGTACTACTGAATTGTAGCCAGCGGAGGTTCTTGTTTCGGTTTGGGCGCGCGAAGATCTTAGACAAGAAGGTGACACATATGATTTATGTGGTTCGGGCCGCCTGAGCGTAATACCCTACTCCACGGGATGTGTGTTGTTGTTTTAGGAATTTGATCATGCTTGTGTGCATATGAGCTTGTTACTTTTGTACCATGCAACACATCCCTTTTATAGACCAAGGGATGGCTGTTACATGGGTTGTCTGGCCCGACATGTGGTCCCAGCGGTTATTCTTGCCTAATACACAATTAAGTGTGTTTAAGAACACTAATAACGTGATAACGTGCCTTAATGGTGCCGTTACCAGTATTAAGGGTCTTCTGATCATGCACCATTAATAGGGCATTAATGGCACATAATCAGGACTTGTAATTGTAGTGATAAGAGTCTTTTGAATACTTATGCCGTTGGAGATCTGTTTGTATTCCCATTGGTGGAGTAGGTCCGGAGGCTTGACACGTGGCGGCTCTGGAGCTTTCCCTTGCGGGGAGGTAGGTCCGAAGCTACTATACACATGGAGGCACCGGAGCTTCCTTCTACTGGGGGCTAGGTCCGGGTCACTGTATACGTGTCAAGTGCGGAGCTCCTCTATGTAGAGGGTTTGACCCCGGTCTTCTGTTACACGTGGAAATGTCGGAGCTCCCCTATGTAGGAGAAGGGTCTAGTGTCATTTGACACGTGGGGCCTACAGAGGTCTTCAACTTTTTAGGTGGAACTCTCTTGTACTTCTTGCAGTATCATGGGGTACCCGGTACACAGGGTACCGACAGTGGCCCCCGAGACCACCTCTAGGAGAAATTCTTTGGGTTAAGTTATTCTACCAGAGGTGGCGCCATCCTTGATTCCCACGCGGCAACTTCAAAGGTCTTCTGATGCACCGTTAGGGCGATGGTTCGGGGTTAAACCATCATCGCATGGCTTGTTTTGAATGCGGAAGATGGGATCTTTGAGTGCAGATCTCACGCAATTGAAGGTCGCCAGTTCCCAATACGAAAATTGTATCGGTTCCAAGCACCTTGTCAGACTGCCGCCCTCAGGCTTCCTGCCGCCCATCATGACAATGGTTCGCCTGGGGTAATAACCTCGACTTCTTCATCGGGGTGGCCCTGGGCCCATTCGTCATTGACGGGGTAGATTCTTTGTAATGTGCACTTGCTCTCATTGCGGTTTCCATCCCAGCGTCGTGGGGGCTTACTTGAGAAGGAAAGTCTACACGGTTTGAGGACTCTTTACGCTTTCAATCAAACTCGCGCTCCGCGCCTCCCAAACTTTGCCTAGCTTTCTCCTCTTTCACTCCACTTTGCCGCGATGGAGTTAGGTCTTCCCAAAAGCCGCATCCAGAACAAGTACAATCTGATGAAGGTCTGAACCTTCATGGGATGGTCCAGCGACTCCTTCAACCACTTGGTTCATACCGGCAAGCTCCCCTTCAAGAAGGAGTGTGGCGGCGAGATGGTGTACTTTTCGGCGTACGCCATGGTGGGACTGATCCCACCTTTTTGAAGTTTCATCTTGATGCTGTTGGACTTCTACGGCCTCCAACTGCATCACCTCGGCCCACACTCCCTCCTGCTGGTGGCGACTTTCGTCCACTTCTGTGAGATATGGGTGGGCGTGCCTCCCTGCATCGAACTGTTCTAGACCATCTTCACGGCACATACCACCGGCAAGGGGACAAAGTTGCTTGGATTCTACTACTTTGTGAAGCGCAAGAAATGTCCCTTCAAGTACTTGAAGTCATTCCCCTCTGGCAAATAGGATGACTGGAAGAAGGATTGGATCGTCATTGTAGTGGAGGAGCACGATAGGTTGGAGTTGCCCCAAGGACTCCCCAATGTCGACACTGATGCCTGGAATGTAGTTCCGAAGCTATCGGATGCATTTAACCCTGTCCTGACCAGAATCGAGAATGTGTAGAGGGTGGAGTGACCCCCAAGATGGTCTTCGGAAATTTCTTGGTCAACAGGTGGGCTCCGCTGAGGAGGGGGAGAAGCTCGCTTGGGCTTTCAACAGTGTGATGGATGACCACTGGATTGAAACCAATTTGAAATCCAACTTGGATGATGAAGCATTGAAGCTCCTTCTAAAGAAATTTCAGCACGGGTCTATCACCGATGATGCCTTAGCTCCGCCGGCCGCTTTCCTTCCTCTAAACATCATTCGAGAGATCGGCAGGGAGCTCCAGAGAAAGATGACGCTGATAGACGACCTTGGTGAGGTGGAGAAGCGTAGGGTCTCCAGGGTTGTAATACCCGGAGCTTCCGAGGATGTGGTTGCCCCTATGCCGATTCGAAAAGTTGATGACGTCAGCAAGGGCAAGGGCAAGGAGCCAGCCAAATCTTCCAGCCGGAAGAGGAAGCTGAGGCACGCTGATGGGAGCTCCGTCAGGTCTGCTCCATCTACAATTGCCCCTTCTTCCCGGCAAGGGAGATCTTCTGCAACAACACCTCCTCCGGTGCAAGCATCCTTGAGAGGCGCCAGTTCCATACAGTCGACTCCGGTTCCGGCGCCAGCTACGGGCTCCAGGTCCGTTAGACCTTCCCAGCCAAGGAAGACCTCGGCTAGGGCAACACCAACGACGATGGCAGGATTTGGGCCCCTTGGAGCCAGCGGAGGTGACCCCGGCGGGTCATGAGCCTATTCCCTTGGCATTGTCCATATACAATGATTGCTCGAGCCTCCAACAAGTTTAGCTCGCCTTCGATCACGACAGCAAGGCCCTTGAAGAGGAGCGCCATACCTTGAGGCATCAGCGCAACAGACTCCATTTCGAGACCAAGCTTGCTCAGACGAGGCTTGCTGATCAGAAGGAGTGGGTCAAGAGGGAAATGGCTCGGATGGAATACAGGGGCGAACTAATGGAGGAGAAGGAGGCCACCATCAGGGCTCTCAACGCTAATTCTTGGGACATCCTCGAGCATGCCAAGGAAAGGAGTGATGTTGTTGACGAGCATCACGACAACCTCAATGAATTATGAGGTTCACTAGAAGCGTCGAGCAAACCTTGATGCAAGGGAAGAGAAGCTCCTAGAACAGCAGGAGGATATTTTGAAAAGAGAGGAGGAGCTCAATCAGATGCTGACTCTGGCCGAGCAAAATTCGGTAGATCGCTCTAAGAAGTTTGATCTGTGGAGTAAGGAGGATGAGGGAAAGTACTGGAAACTGGGGTAGGAGCTCTCGAAAAGAGAAGGTAATGTTGCCACCAGAGAAGGGAAAGTAAGAGGCAGGGAGAAGGACCTGGCGGAACAACGGAACCGCATCCACCTCCGAGAGACGGAGCTAGCCGACCACGAAAAGCAAGTGGCTGAGAATATGCAGCAACATGCCAAAGCATTTCAGCACCTTGCTTGGGATGGTTCAGAGCTAGCGGCCGCCCGGAGGTCACTGGAGAAGCTCTGGAGCTCGGGGGCAACTGAATCCTTGTTGGTATGGGATTTCGTGGGACGTGCGGACAAAGCCCATGTGCCTCTTGGCTTCAGTCCAGTACGCCCATGATGATGGCGCTTGGCTCTGCCGGCAGCAAACTCGACGCAATGGGTGATGTCATCGTTGATCAGCAGGAAACAGAGGGAAAATTTCTGGCCAAAAACGTCGACGAGTATGTCTTGGCATGTTACAAAAGCTGAGACCCTCAATTTTTTCTCGATCCGGTCTTTGAGGGACTCATTGCCAAAGAGGAGGATGCCGCCAAAGCTAGTGTCCAAGAGGCTGTTGAGAAGGTTGCTTCGTTTTTCCGCAGGACTTAGATCCTCTAGTAGCTAGGACCTTTTCCATTTGTCTTTTGTTGTAACCCTAATTTTGTAATACAGTACTTTGAATGAATGTGATCCACTATTTCTAGAATGAATTCCATTTTGTTGTCCTTGTCTTCAATACACTATCCTTTATCTTGTTTGCCCCCTGGTAGATGTACACAATTTGATTGCGAACATGTACCAAAAGGATTTGACGATGTGTTGATGACTTGGACACTTCGAACTTATAGCTTTTAGTGATGACGACATCACTTCTATGGATACAAACAACACTCCATTGAACATACAAGATGCAATCAATAGAGTTCATACACAACAATTAATTTCAGAGGTGAACTCGTTCTTATATATTTCCTTATATATTTTTGAGCATAGATTGTTATTTAATGATTTAATTGTGATTAGGATCCATGGAGAGGTTCAATGAGTACTTGGAGGGAGTACTAGGGACGTGAAAGATCAGATAATTCGTTCAAAGAAGATGGAAACCGAACCAAACTCCAAATCGTATCCAACTCGGAGTCCAGGAGCAGTACGCACTAAAACGGACGTCCAGGACGCATACGAACTCCGTTTTGGACGTTCTACATATGCACGGAAAGGGGAGAGGATAACCTTTCCAATTGAGCTGTTCGAATGTCAAAATTCCTTCGGAGTCGACGGGAATCGTCGAAACAAAACCAAGTACAGAATCTATCAGGGTGCTGCGCCACCGTATTAGGCCATTGGGCCTTGTATGAAGTCTAAGTCCATTATTTTCGTGTATTAGGGTTAGGTCACGACCCTAACACCCCCTTGGACGTCCTCCCACCTATATATACTCCATGGTAGCCGCCATAGACAATTGGGTTTTGCTTTAGATTAATAATATCGCCGTTCTTCGGTTTGTGAGACCCTAACTTTGCGATTTAGATCGTGTCTTCTACGTTCTTGCTTGTGTTCTCGGTTGCACTTGCAGGGATTAGACTTCTTGGCGAGGTCAAGTGTGTGCAGCACGGTTGATAACCAACGGAGCGGTGGTGTAGTGATTGCAGGGGTTGTTCGTGTTCTACTCGAGAGCCTCGGATCATCAACATCGAGATCTCCACATCAATCGACTTATCCATTACCTTTTGGAAGATCGGGACCAATTTTCCTATCAATTGGTATCAGATTTCCAGTTTGCCCGTTAGGTAATTCATCTATCCATTATATTAGTTTTTTTTTTCATACCTAGAGTCCACAAAAAAAGCCACAAAAAAACTTACAGTTTAGTAGATCTGTTCATTACTTTGTCCAAACCACATTGAGCCTTTGCAACTTTGTTATTCAGTTTGGTTTTGTTGAGTTTGTGTCCGTGGTTCATTCATATTGCTGGTTTAGAAGTGTTTTTAGTCTTAGTTTGAGTTTTGCATTGTGTTGATTCATCCTTTTGAATCACGTCATCACGTCCAGATTAGATTCATCTCTGTCCAGTTCAGTATTTTCATCATATCTAGCACATACGACCTCGGAGTTTTGTGTTCTTGTACTTTCTGGAAAGCTTAAGAAGTTCTCTATAACTTTCATATTCATCATTTGCCCAGAAAATATAGTTATCAATGTCTAAATTGCATTGGATCTGAATCTGTTATTGACCTAAAAATTCTGAATAGTCTGTATTTCGGGGGCAATATCTCCTATTGTTCTTTTCCAAAATAGGTCTTCCATATATTGAAATTAAAGAGGATAGATATATCTACAATCTTGCTGTTCTAAGTTTTCCAATTTAGAGCCTATAAGTGTGTCTATTTGTCCTTGAAAGATTGAGCAGAAAATCTGTGACAGACACACGAGATATCTTTGATTGATTTTCATTGTGTTCTTCCCTTGCAGCACATTCTGAAAAAAAAAGGAAGAAAAAAGAAAAAGGCAAGTGCAAAACAAGAAACAAAAGCCGCACAAAAAAAGAGGAAAAAACAACAAAAAAAACAGAAGTGCTTGCATTCTTTGTGTCATCTAGTTTTGTCTCATGTCTTGCTAGCTTGAACTACTAGGAACACATTTAGGCCAGCAACTTTGACAAAATCTTCAGACACTTATTCAACTTTACTATCTGATTTCATTGTTGTTAATCCTTGCTACATAGAAAGTGCCATCCAAGCTATACCTTACTCTTGAGCAGAATCGATACACCTTTGCAATCATCCCACGCTTCATTGGTTTCTTCATACCGTCCACCGTTTGCCACCTGCAGTGTCGGTAAGAACACTTGTAAGAGCGTGGTAAGATGCTTGAGAGTGTTTGATTCCACTTCCACTTCGCCATTATCCTTTGTAGTTGATAGGGATAACATATTTTTTTGTGTTGTCTTCTGTTTGCTACTAACAATGTCAGGTAAAAGCAAGAATCATGCATTATATGCTGAGATGATGGACATGATGAAGACGGCGATGGAGTTGCTCAGTAAAAATCAAACATCAACCAAGGATTCACATGACATTCAGACCATCTTTACAACACCTTCCACAAGAAGTAATTACATTCGCCCATCTCTTCCTTCTTATGATGTTTTGGTTATGATGAATATATTACTTGGGAAATAGAGGTGGATAAATTTTTTGGACAATGTCATATGTGTGAGAGGAGAAAGATTAGAAATGTTGCAAGTGCATTAGTAGATTGTGCATTAACTTGGTGGAACAATTTAAATGAATTAGAAAAACCTCGAACATGGAAAGAAACGAAAATTCTTATGCGAGAAACTTTTGCTAATGTATCTATGTGCAAAGAAGAAATTCAGCAATTTGAGGAGAAATTTCTTGTTGTACCTCCTTTTGTGTCTAACGTTTTGCAGGACAATATAGAAAATCATATAGATGATGCAAAAGAGAACGAGGCTTTTGACAACACTTGTGAAATTTTAGATGGATCAACTCATAATGCACTCGAAATCACTGCTGAAAATGGTAAGGCAAAACATTCTACAAATACAGAAGGTGAGAATTTTTCGGATGTTCTGAATTTTTCCACCAATCATGCTATTTTTGAGGAGCAAAGAATTGTTTATTTATACACCATTGTCACATGTTGATTTTCCTGCTGATCGTTGCACTACGAAAGAGTTGTGTGCTGATAACTCTATTATACCTATGCAAAAACAAGTTAATGTACAAGATGATTGTATTTTGGATTCACCTACTTGTGCTGAAATTCATAATTTGATCACCGCTACTGCTGAAAATGATGAGCTGAAATTTTTGTCTTCTCTAAATACTTTGGGTTATATTGAATTTGACACTCTTTGTGATCTAAATATTGTAGAGGGGAGAATATTTTCACAATCTGAATTGCCTTTATTAAGTAGAAATATTTTTCATGCTATAGGAAACTATGAAGATAGTGGTGAATTTATGGTGCATAAAGTTTACATATGTTCAAATGTGCAAGCTCCTTTTGTGCTGCAACAACATGGTGAAATGAATGGATGCACTAACACTAATAATGTATTATCAAGTTTTTCTAGCATTTTTTTGTTGCAGCAAGGACAACAAATAAAAAAGAAGCATTGTTCATTGCGGTTGTGCAATATGGACATTGTTCATTCTACCCCCAAAGCAATCCTTTTTCCTCGACATACGAGCAAGCCGAGGATGGCTTGTCATAAAGAAGGGGAGAATAATGAGATCATGCATATTATTATTGCACCTACAAACATGACACAATGTTTATTTGTTTGGAATCCTGGCTCAAGTGAATGTGCACTCTTATTTGATGGACAAGATCAAGATGGCACACTATGTCGTCCACCACCTTGGCCTCCTCCTTTGATGCACACAAAAAGATTTGATGGCGTTGCATATTTGGACCAACACATGAGAGAAGATGAACTTGAGTCGAGGACGACTCCAATTCAAGAAGGGGAGGATGATGAGGACATCACTTATATGGATACAAACAACACTCCATTAAACATACAAGATGCAATCAATAGAGTTCATACACAACAATTAATTTCAGAGGTGAACTCGTTCTTATATATTTCCTTATATGTTTTTGAGCATAGATTGCTACTTAATGATTTAATTGTGATTAGGATCCATGGAGAGGTTCAATGAGTACTTGGAGGGAGTATTAGGGACGTGAAAGATCAGAGAATTCGTTCAAAGAAGATGGAAACCGAACCAAACTCCAAATCGTATCCAACTCGGAGTCCAGGAGCAGTACGCACTAAAACGGACGTCCAGGACGCATACGAACTCCGTTTTGGACGTTCTACATATGCACGGAAAGGGAAGAGGATAAACTTTCCAATGGAGCCGGTCGCATGTCAAAATACCTTAGGAGTCGACGGGAATCGTCGAAACAGAATCAAGTACAAAATTTGTCAGGGAGCTGCGCCACCGTATTGGGCCATTGGGCCGTGTATGAAGTCTAAGTCCATTATTTTCGTGTCTTAGGGTTAGGTCATGACCCTAACACCCCCTTGGACGTCCTCCCACCTATATATACTCCATGGTAGCCGCCATAGACAATTGGGTTTTGCTTTAGATTAATAATATCGCCGTTCTTCAGTTTGTGAGACCCCAACTTCGCGATTTTAGATCGTGTCTTCTACGTTCTTGCTTGTGTTCTCGGTTGCACTTGCAGGGATTAGTCTTCTTGGCGAGGTCAAGCGTGTGCAGCACGGTTGATAACCAATGGAGCGGTGGTGTAGTGATTGCAGGGGTTGTTCGTGTTCTACTCGAGAGCCTCGGATCATCAACGTCGAGATCTCCACATCAATCGACTTATCCATTACCTTTCGGAAGATCGGGACTTCATCACCTTTTTCTTATCATTTAGGTCCAAAGTTTATTTCCGACTTCTCCAGGGATGTTTTGTAGAGTCGACGGCGGGCCTTTGGGGTTGTCGAAGCTTGATAGGTCCGACGGCACCCACTGTCAACGCGTAGAACGTCGATGGCGGGCCCCCTTGAGTTGTCGGAGCTGGATAGATCCGATGACACCCATTGTCAACGCGTAGCACGTCGACGGTGGGCCCCCAAGGGTTGTCAGAGCTTTGTAGGTCCGACGACGCCCACCATCGATCGTAGATAACGTTGATGGAGATCCCCTTGGGTGGTTATGCCATCTTCACTTGAATTATACTTTATGTCAACATCCGGCCCTTTTGGAAGTTGCCAGAGCTTGTTAGCTCTGGCGGCACCCACTTTCAACATCTGAAAATGCTGATGGCGGGCCCCCTTGGAGGTTGTCGGAGCTTAATAGCTCCGACATCATCCACCATCGCCCGTTTTTTTCCTGTATATTAAAGACAAGAAAAAGAGTAAAACTCGCCCTCTTATCTATAAATCATTTGTGACTTATTGTTCTTGTTTAAGTTTTAAATTCGAAGAAATTTGATATGATAACAAGCATATTGGTGTAATCTCTCCAGGTCTGCATGCTTTTTTAGTATTCACCCTACTCAGGCCTGCCGGGATGTAGGTAGAGTGGCATACTTAGGGTGCAGGACGAGGCTAAGTTGATAGCACACTCCGGACCTATGTTGGCTTGGCGTTCAGGCAAGTAGGCTATGCAGAAATGTTTAGATCCAAAGAGACCAACAATACAACTTGTAACACATATGAATAACTTGGACTAAAACTTAAAAGAATTGCACAACTTCATTATAGACAAGAAGGATAATAATAATTCAAAAGACCGAGCCTTGTACAAAAACAAATGCACGTGGAGTCTGGTTTCACACAACAGTGTTTTTCATTATAGGTCCAGATTACAGGGGAGACAAAGACACACTTAGGGTACATGACCAGGCTAAGTGTGCTATACATCTTGTACTAGCCCAGGGCAGGTGTTGACGGCTATTATATACCAATTTCATCCGTCAACTTAACTCAATTATGTGAAGGATTTGTCATTTCTTGCACACATCACCTTTCTATCTAACCCAATTCCACTTGGACTTGGAGAAATATATGTATGCAGCATTTTATGTAGGAAATGAGGAAATGTAGAGGGACCAATCCTATAAAATACCATCCCAGCCAATCAAGCAACGACACGTGGCATCCCATGGATCAAATGGCCCACAAACAGGAGTATCCAAGGAGATCCAACGGTGTATCACCAATATACATCAATGGGACCCACTTGGCAACACCTGGAGAAAGCACACGAGAAATGGTGCAATGACCAGGTCGGCCGAACCAGGGGGTTGGCCGACCTGGTCTTTGCACCAAACTCGGTCAACCTCCACGTGTTGGCTGCTCCCGGCTCCCTGGAGTCAATGGTGACTGATTCGCGCACTTTTGGTGGCGGGAACCGACCTCAACACTAGTATAAATAGGACCTCCTACCCCTCACTTCAACACACACCACTTGGGCATCATTCTATTGTATACACTATCTTCCATAGTCCTTAGAGGAGTTAGTATGTAGAGAGGAGAGCCTCTAGTCCCAAGTCCAAATTGGGAAAGGAGTAGAAGGAGTCTCTCTTCCCAATTCCAATTTGGGAAAGGTATGGCTTATGTATTCCTTCTTGTATTTGTGACTTTGTGCTCAATAAAGATATTATCTTTAGTCTCCTTTTATACGTATACTTGGACAAAGCATTTCTTGTTTGATTGTGGAGTCCATGTATGTGGAAGGTATAGTCTTTATGATTTCACTCTCATGATCACATCTTATGGTCATAAACACTATAGACCCCCACTATAGTCTATGTAGTTATGATAAGATTATATTAATATGAATGACTTATGCTATGCTTCAACATTGGTTCAACGATGTTTAGGTTAGTCATTGCCTTAGGATGGCTTGTGCCATGGCTCCTAAGGTATTTGCTTAGTATGCTAGCATGGTGCTAGGGTATTTAAGTAGCATTGGATGTCTCGTAGACCCACGGATTGAAGAGGTAGGAAGTAGGTGGTGACAACCCTATCTATCCTTTGTAATCCTCCACGTTCCGCTATGCCACAAGCTCTTGGCGAGAGTCGCCCTACTATTGCTAGGGGTAAACCCGTGCCCGATGTGTTGAATAGCATTGCATAGGAATTCATCATTGACATGACCATTAGTATCTACCCTAGGCTATGTATATGTATTAAAAGCATTATAGGAGCAACTCTCTAACTCTCAATCAAATCTCCCTCTAGGACCATTTTACCCTTTAGAATAGATTGCCTAGGTGTGTGTCACACTACCCCTATTATCAACTTACCCCTGTCCGGATAATGGATTAGTATCCCATAGCTTGACCATAAGAGTAGTATATACTTTACTCCATTGCCTTACTTTGGGATAAATATGATACCCTTGGGAATACTCATGGGTGAAATGCTACAACGGTATCTTCTGTGCGCTTGCGGATCTCATCTCTTTACCGGAGATGATTTGTGGTGTTAAGAAATACCAACAAGCATTTCTGGCGCCGTTGCCGGGGATGATTTGTTAGTATATCTTAGGAGCCATCAACAAGCATTTCTGGCACCGTTGCCGGGGAAGGCAAAGGAAGTGAAGGATAGCTATCACTTGTGATTAAGCTATAGATACTAATAGTTATTAGACAGGATTACCCTTGTTTGTTTTCTCCTTTGTGTGAAAACAGGTAGTGTTGGCCAACCCATTGTATGGGATGGCCAACGAGGACGCAAGTGCTAAACTGCAAGATGATTTAAGGCGTACCTCAACAAATGTCTGCTAGGCAACACCATTGCCTTTTTGCAGGATGAAAGCATCTAGGCCCCCATGAGGTATGGTTTCGGTGATTAATGACAATCGTTGGATATTACTAATGAGTTTGTGGATGCAAGGTCTCTCATATCACTCATGACACTTAATGAACTCTATATGTATATCATCTACTGCTCATTGGATACAATTGGAGACCCCTAAACAAACTATTTCACGAGGTCAATCGATTTTCATGAAGACTAAAAGAAAACGCACATATGTCAAAATTATTCCATCGAAATTGACATCACTCAAGACTTGGTCACCATCAGAAGAACATTTCAAACCAATGTCTAAGAGGTCACTCGAACAAATTCCAAAAGAATCACTTAGAACAACTTGAAGCAAACAAAATCTACTCACCGGATCATCCGATGTATCCAGAAAAGACTACATCGGTCGAGTTGGTTCAACAGCAGAAAAAGACCTCAGACTTGGGTATACACCGGATCATCCGATGATGAAGCAAGTGTTACATCGGTCGATCATTCCAGTAAGCAATTTCCCTGGACCAAGTGTAACACCGGACCATCCGATGTACAATTATAACACATCGGTCAATCACTCCAGTAAGCATTATTTCTGGACCATTCTGGATCAAGTGTCACCAGATCATCTGACGATGAGGCAAGTGTTACATTGTTCGATCAATGGTCATATTTGACACAGTGATATCAACTATTTTGTATTCGACTGATGACAACTGAAGGGAGAACATCGGATCATCTGATGTTTGCAGAACAGTGATGTCAGCCTACTTTTCCAATGGCTATTTCGTGGAAGCTGGCTATTTATACTCCATCAACCAGTCATTTCGATAAGTCTTCATGCCCAGAGCTACTCTACACATTACCAAGCATTCAAGACATTGAGCAACCACTTCCATATCATTTACACCTCTTGTACACCAAGAGATAGGCTAGAACTTGCTAGAGATTATGCTTGTGTGCTTCCATTCTTGGTGATTGGAGTCTCTAGTATAGTGAGAGTTGTAAGGAAGTGTCTCTTGGTGATTGCATTCACCGTGTAACAGTCGGTGATTAGAGAGAATCTTCCGGAGCTTGCCAAGACGGTTGTGGAAGCCCGGAGGATCAAACTTGTACAAGGCTTGAGCTCCACCTTGCCGGAGTTGGCGAACGGAGACTTTTAGTGAAGATCCCTGGTCTCGGTGACTTGGGAGTGGCTATACCCTTTGGTGGGTGCCACAATGTGTATCTAGGAAGGTCTTGACGATCTTGCCGAACCACGGGATAAATCTCCGTGTCTACGTGTCTCCTCGGGAGTTTGCACACTCTTTCTTTCCCGTTACACTTATGCATTTCATATGCCGCAAAATTACTATTCACTTGAATGCATAGGTTGTTTGCATAGGGAATTGGGCTTTTAGTAATTAAGTTTTTATTGCTTTAATTTTTGAAAAGAAGCCCAATTCACCCCCCCTCTTGGGCATTCAATCCTTACAATTGGTATCAGAGCAAGGTTGCTCATTGGATCATTCTAGCTTCACCGCTAGAGAGCTAAAATGGCCAAGATTGGGGGTTCGGTTCCCATCTTCGAGGGCAAGAATTTTGCCTATTGGAAAGCACGCATGAGTGCTTATCTAGAGGCTATTGCTCCCGAGGTATTGGAAGTGACCCATGCGGGGTTTGGTGAGCATAACTATATTGGTGATCAAGTCAAGTGGGATGCAAAGGCTAGAAATGTTATTTATGAATGAATTAGTCAAGATGTGTTTGCTAGGATTGCTAGCAAAGAAAAAGCTTGTGAAATTTGGGCTTTCTTGATTGAAATTCATGAGGGTTCTTCTCGTGTCAAAGAACTAAAATTATCATATGCTTAAGGCCAAATATGATGAGTTCAAAATGCTAACTCATGAAAATGTCAATGAAATGTTTTCTTGCTTGAATGTGCTTATTGAGGAAATTAATGCTCTTGATATTGCTTATCTTGGCAAGGGACTCATGAACCGCAAGATTCTTATGCTCCTTCCTAAGCCAAAGTATAACATCATCAACTCCATGCTTCAAAAGGAATCTCTTGATCACATTGAAGTTTTGGAACTTATTGGAGAAATTCACGCTCATGAGATGAGTGTACCTGGGATGATGGAGGAATCATCTTCAAAGACAATTGCTCTAAAGGCTTCCACCAAGAAAACAAGTCTCAAGAAAAAGAATGTGGTCGAGCCTAGCTCAAGTGAAGAAGAGCAAGCATCAAGTGAAGATGACGATGATGAGCCTGCATTGATGATGAGAAAATTCTCTCGCTTGAACTCCAAGATTGCCAAGAAGGGATACACCTTTGATCCCAAAAAGAAAGCATTTCTACCAAGAAAAGATGACAACAAGACATGCTACAATTGTGGTGATCAAGGCCACATCTCCTATGATTGTCCAAAACTGGACAAAAGAAGAGAGAACCACAAGGGCAAGCATCGCAAGCTTGAGGATAGTGAGGATGATGAAGAAGTGGTCAAGCCCAAACCAAGATTCTTTGGGAAGAAGAAGCATGACAAAGGAAAAAAGGCAAAACTCTTTCCAAAGAAGAGAAAAGGTCCACAAAAGGTGTTCATGTGTGAGGCAAATGAATGGATCATCGACGAAGAGTCTAGTGATGAAGAGAGTGAAGTTGAAGAAGAGAGCTTGGCCGACCTTGCCATTGCCAACAATGATGATCCATCTCTTCGTCCACCTCCCATGTGCCACATGGCAAAAGGTAACACCAAGGTGAACTACAAAGTCGGGGGAAAGCATTGGGTACTCGATAGCGGGTGCACTCAACACATGACCGGCAACGATGGTATGTTCACCTCCATAGAAAACCCCGGCAATCATGAACAAGTCACCTTTGGTGATAACTCTAAGGGGAAGGTAATTGGGTTGGGTAAGATTGCAATTTCAAATGATTTATCTATTTCCAATGTATTGTATGTTAAGTCACTTAGTTTCAATTTGCTTTCTATTGCACAATTATGTGATCTTGGACTAACGTGCACCTTTGGCAATAATGATATTGTTGTGACTAGTGAAACAAGCCAAGAACTAATCTTCAAAGCGTTTCGGCATGGACATCTCTACCTAGTAGACTTCTCCAACAAAGATGCTAGCTTGACACTTTTCTTTTCACCAAGACAAGTTTGGGTTTGCTATGGCATCGACGCATAGCTCACATTGGAATGAGCAAGCTCAAGAAGTCATTCAAGCTCGGGATGGTGACCGACGTGAAGGATGTCACATTTGAGAAGAACAAGCTTTATAGCACTTGTCAAGCGGGAAACAAGTTGCTTCACACCACCCAATGAAGACAATGGTGTCAACCTCCAAGCCACTTGAGTTGCTCCACATGGACCTCTTCGGACCGTCCACATATCAAAGTCTTGGTGGTAATCTCTATTGTCTTGTTATAGTTGATGACTACTCTCGCTATGCTTGGACTTTGTTTCTAGGCGACAAAAGTGAAACTCCGGAAGTGTTCAAGACCTTCACTAACCATACTCAAAGGGAATTTCAACTTCCCATCATCAAGGTCCGGAGTGACAACGGCACCGAATTCAAGAACTACAACATTGGGGAGTGGTGTGATCGTGAAGGCGTGAAGCATGAATTTTCAGCCACATACACTCCTCAACAAAATGGTGTCACTGAAAGGAAGAACAAGACTCTCATCACTCTTGCACGAGCAATGCTTGATGACTATGGCACGTCTGAGAAGTTTTGGGCCGAAGCAATCAACACGGCGTGCCATGCCGCAAATCGGGTCTATCTACATCGACTACTTCAAAAGACTTCTCATTGGGAGAAAGCCCAACATCTCCTATTTCCGAGTCTTCGGGTGCAAGTGCTACATCTACCGCAAGAAAAGGCTCGGTAAGTTTGAAAGAAGGTGTGATGTTGGTATCTTTCTTGGTTATGCATCAAACTCAAAAGCATATTGAGTATTCAACCAAACCTCCGGTTTAGTTGAGGAAAGTTTTGATGTTGAGATTGATGAAACTAATGGCTCCCAATAGGAGAGTTTTGGTCATGATGAAATAGATGATGAGCCTCTACGAGAAGCTATGAAGAACATGACCATTGGAGACATCAAGCCTAAAGTTTAGGAGAGCCATGATCAAGGGGGAGCTTCAAGTTCCAACATCAACACATCCTTGGCACCTCAAGTTGACGAAGAAGAAAAAGATGATCTATTGCCGACACAAGATTCACAAGCCACACAACATCAAGAAGAAGAACAAGTCCATGATCAAGTCCAACCACAAGAAGAGCAACACGCATCACCACCGCCAAGTGCTTCACAACCACTTATGAGGCATGGACACATCTCCAAGGCGCATCCAATTGATCAAATTATCGGTAGTCCGTCAAGGGGAGTAAGTACATGTTCTCGCCATTTCGCTACGTTTTGTGAGCACTACTCGTTTGTTTCATGTGTAGAACCCACTCACATTGAGGAAGCACTCCAAGATCCAAATTGTGTAATGGCCATGCAAGAAGAACTCAACAATTTCATCCGCAATGAAGTTTGGGTGTTGGAGGAGCGACCCAAGGACAAGAACGTCATCGGGACAAAGTGGGTGTACTGCAACAAACAAGACGAGAACGGTGTTGTGATCCGCAACAAGGCAAGACTTGTGGCCAAGGGTTTCTCTCAAGTTGAAGGACTAGACATTAGAGAAACATTTGCTCCGGTCGCTCGACTAGAAGCCACCCGTATACTTCTTGCTTTTGCATCACATCATAATATAAAGTTGTATCAAATGGATGTGAAAAGTGCCTTTCTCAATGGTTATATTAACGAGCTTGTATATGTTGAACAACCTCCCGGGTTTGAAGATCCGAGGAATCCTAATCATGTGTATAGGTTATACAAGGCGCTCTACAGGCTCAAGCAAGCGCCTAGAGCGTGGTATGAACGACTATGGGATTTCTTGATCATGCAAGGATTCAAGATCGGGAGGGTGGACACTACACTCTTCACCAAAGACAGATGGAGAACTATTTGTTTGTCAAATTTATGTCGATGATATTATTTTTGGTTCAACTAACGAAGCTCTTAGCCATGAGTTTGGAAAATGATGTCTAGGGAATTCGAGATGTCGATGATTGGAGAGCTCAACTTCTCCCTTGGATTTCAAATCAAGCAACTTCGAGAGGGGACCTTAATCTATCAAGAAAAGTATACCAAGGACCTCTTGAAGAAATTTGAGATGGGAGATTGTAGCTCAAGAAGTACTCCAATGGCAACAAATTGTCATCTCGACGCGGATAAGGACGGTAAACCTGTTGACCAATCTAATTACTGTTCTATGATTGGTTCATTGCTTTATCTTACCACATCCAGGCCCGATATCATGATTAGTGTATGCTTGTGTGATCACTTTCAAGCGGCACCTAAAGAATCGCATCGGAAGGCGGTCTTTAGGATACTTCGGTATCTCAAGCATACCCCTAGTGTAGGCCTGTGGTACCCCAAACGTGCTAAATTCCATCTCTTGGGTTACTCGGATTCGGACTTTGCCGGATGCTGTGTGGATCGCAAGAGTACCTCCGGAGGGTGCCACTTGCTTGGGCGTTCCCTAGTATCTTGGTCTAGCAAGAAGCAAAACTCTGTTGCTTTGTCCATTGCCGAAGCGAAATATATAGCGGCCGGTGCATGTTGTGCCCAAATCCTTTATATGAAGCAAACCCTTTTGGACTTTGGTGTTAAACTTGGTTGTGTGCCTCTCCTTTGTGACAATGAAAGTGCAGTTAAGATTGCTAAAACCTCGTTCAACACTCCCGCACTAAGCACATTGATATTCGCCATCATTTCCTGCGGGACCATGAAGCTAAGGGAGACATCTCCTTGCGAGGTGTTCGGTCCGAAGAACAATTGGCGGATATCTTCACTAAAACACTTGATGAGAAAACTTTTTCTAGACTAAGGAGTGAATTAAATGTGCTAGATGCATCGAACGTCATGTAAGTTGTCATGGTCATGTAAGAATGCATCACATATAGGTCTTGTCTAACTTTCAAAGGATAGGGGCGAGCAAGGGTTAGCTTGGGATGGCGGTTCTTTTGGGTTTCCCCAAGACTTGGAGAGTGGCTCTCCCTAAAGAAGCCTTTGAAAGGTTCAAATTTGGAAAGATAGATTTAATTTATGTCTTGCATGATGCCTGCCATATAGACTTGCACTCATGTTTATTTTTCTGCATTAAATTGTTTGGCATTGCATACGGTAGATTGTCACAAAGGGGAACCCACTTCATCAGAAAGAGACTTGTTTGAAGTGCAATATCTCAACTCATATGATGTGGAAAGAACAAAGTGTTAGGTGCGTTAATGCCTAAAGGAACATGCTTTAAAGAGATAGAAGTCTTCATCCTCTAGCTCACAAAGCATGGGCCTTACATTTAATTTGGATTTCTTCCTTGATCTTTCCGGTGTTCTATTTACTTTAGAGCTTAGCCAAGTTATTGGCAACTAGTCTTTTTGAGGGGTTAGGAGTTGCCCAAAAAGTCCTAAGACAGGTGTTTCTCTTTGTTTGTTTGTTTGAGTCGAAGGACATATATGGGATGTTGCTGTTTCGTAGTCATCAGATTATCCGATGCTTAGGGCAGAAGCATCATCGGATCAGTTTGTGCTTAAGTGCAAGGGCCAGCTCAGTCAGAAAGTCAAATTAGCCGATGAGTTCATTCGGAGAAACATCGGAGCATCCGATGTTCACATTTCTAGAGTTGTGCCAAATTCAACCGATGCTAATCCTTTCCACGTCAGATCATCTGATGTTGAAGGTGCCTCTGGAATACCCTTACTGTACCATTCGACCGATGCACCTATAATCTAACGTCGGATCATGCGATGTTAAAATTTGAGCTAGGATTCAGGCCCCACCTATTTAGCGAATCTTCGTTTCGTCCTTTCTCTCTCCCCGATGCTTCCGCTCCGTGCCCTCCTCTCCGCGGCCGCCGCTCCTTGCCCTCGCCCTGCCGCCGCCCTTTGTCCTGTCGCCGCCCTCCGGCCGCCGCCGCCCTCCGGTCGCCGCCACGCTAAGTGTCGCCGCCATCCTGCCCCCCCCCCCCCCCCAAGCGCTGCCGCCGCCCTTCACCGTCGCAGAACCACAACCGCCGCCCTAAGCGCCACCGCCACCCTGTGCCACTGCTCATCGTCGTGCTCTCTGTCCCACCGCCTCCTCCTCTTCGCCGCTAGGGTTCGCCCAGCCACGTCGTTCTTTGCGTCGCCATCTCGTGCGCCCGACATTGTTGTCCCGCGCTCTCATCTTCGCCGTCATCACTCGCGATGGGCCGTGACAAGAAAGGAAAGGGCAAGGCTATTGAGGAGCCAGCCGCTAAGAAGTAGAAGCTGTCGAAGGGGGAGAAGAAAGCTCTGATGGCCGCTCGCGCCGCTGAGGAGCGAGAGCGTGGCCAGGGAGGATTCTTGAAGATCCGGGAGACCCGACAGAGGCAGCCACAAGTGCCTGAGGAGCCAGAGGAGGCTGAAGAGCCTGAGGTGCCGCTTGTTCGCCGGTGCTCAGTCAGGACCCATGGGGGTCATCCAGCTGCAGCCCCGAGACAGAGACCTTCTGCAGCTGAGCTTCGGGAGGACAGTGCGGCCCAGAGAGCCGTCTATGAGATGGACACCAATTTCCGGGTTGGTGAGGGTGTCCACCTGACCGATTACAGGAAGTTGAAGGCAAAGCAGCTCAAGAAGCTTCGATGGAGCATTCTACTTGAGGAGTGGTTCCCATAGCCCAGAGAGCCACTTGTGGACAGCCGCTTCTGGACCCTGACACATGCGTCGCTGTATGAGACTTATAGACGTCGGGGCCATAAGCTTTTCCAGCATAACTTTCTTTACTGGGATCAGCTCACACTTGCAGCCGGGACTGAGATTCACCCTTATAGAGGGCTAGTGGAGCTGATGTCTTACCAGCGGGGTGCCTTCGTGGAGGACTGGGTCCGAGTGTTCTATGCCACACTCTACGTTTCTGAGGGCCGCAGATCCATTGACTTCATGTTTATGGGCCAGCATCACCATCTGACCAGACAGACCTTGGGACAGCTGCTAGGCGTGGATCTCCATGACACATGCCTACATGAGTTGGTGTATGGACAGGCTGACCCACCGAGGAGGCCGCTCACTGGAGGTGTGGCACCACCTTTTGAGGAGATTCGGTCACTGTTCGCTCATCCCTTCTCACCTGACCAGCCAAGGGTACCTGCTCTACTCTCTCGAGCTGCGCGCACTGTGCACCTTGCCTTGCGCCGTACACTTCTACCCAGGTCCGGATACCTTGAGGGCTTTACCAGTCTGCAGCAGAACCTCCTGTTCTATGTCATGAACGGGATGGAGTTCGACATCGTGGATATTCTCATCTGTGAGATGGAGGATGTTATCACTGATGGAGTTGGGATAATGAGGCAGCTTGTGTTCGGCCACTAGATCAGTCACCTCCTCTACATGTTGGCTCCAGAGGGGTCAGCCATGCGTGACAGTATCACCGACGAGAGCGTCACTAGGTTCGGATACTACCGTGCTCTAGCTCCTAGAGACCGCCGTCTTGGCCACCCAGTTGAGCGTCAGGTCCGAGCTCGCCTTTCAGAGGAAGACAGGTCAGACCTCGAGAAGGAAGATGAGATCCTAGCACAGGATGAGGCTCAGGGAGGAGATGTGCAGCACATCTGGTCAGAGAGTGACACTAGTGACACTGTCAAGGAGTACTTCCCATCTCCTCCCTCACCCAGGCAACACGACGCGGAGGCTGGAGGCTCGACTGTACCACATCCTACTCCACCTCCGATGTCTGAGGCGCAGGTCTCTCAGCCATTCGAGCTTACCTCTCTACTTCAGCAGATGGTTGAGCAGCAGCGACTGGATCGGCTTGTAGCTGAGCAGGCTAGAGCTGAGCAGGCTGCACGTCTTTTGGAGCTCCAGAAGTAGCAGCAGGAGATGCAGCGCCAGATAGCCCGCGAGAGGCGAGAGGACACTGACAGGCTCACTGGACTGATTGATCAGATGCATCAGCATTCTCTTGACCAGCAGCAGCAGACGTAGAAGGCCATGATGGGCATCCTGGGGTTGATCACCAACCTCTACACTCAGACCGGGATTGCCCTGCCCTCACAGCTTCTGGGTCTAGCTCCAGGTCCGCCTGTCCTGGCACCAGCTTCAGCTCCAGTGCTGACCACGCCGATACCGGCGATCAGCATGTCACCACTGCTTGCTCCAGGCGCACCGATTCACTCTCCCCTGTCGGCTTCGACACTCTTCTAGCAGACTCCGGCTTCGGTTGTCAGTGCCCCGCTACCGGCAGTCCAGGCTCAGCAGGCACCGACAGCAGCTCCCGCAGCACCCGTCACCTCCACTCTAGCTTCAGCAGCAGCAGGCAGCAGCTCCGACGACAGCACCCCCGACGGCGACCAGTTCGTCATCGCCCTGAGCACTCAGGATCCTTAGGCACTCGGCTTCCCTTTTGGTGTCTTGATGCCAAAGGGGGAGAAGAGTTAGAGTCAGGGGGAGGATTAGCATAGTCCTAGGGGGAGTCCTGGTTGTAGGGGGAGTATTTATTTTGGGAGTCTTTTGTAATTTGGGAGATTTGCTACTCTTTTGCTATTCTTGAGTTATACCGTGTGCTACTTAATTCGTCTACTTAATTCTCTCATGTTTTGCTGGTTGTGTTTGAGCCTTCGAGTTTCGTGTGATGGATCTTGTACTTGTTGCATATTCTTTCTGAGTATCGTATTTTTAATTTCATTACTGTTATGCTTTACTTGTTGTGTTGTCATCAATCACCAAAAAGGTGGAGATTGAAAGCATCTAGGCCCCCATGAGGTATGGTTTCGGTGATTAATGACAACCGTTGGATATTACTAATGAGTTTGTGGATGCAAGGTCTCTCATATCACTCATGACACTTAATGAACTCTATATGTATATCATCTACTGCTCATTGGATACAATTGGAGACCCCTAAACAAACTATTTCACGAGGTCAATCGATTTTCATGAAGACTAAAAGAAAACGCACATATGTCAAAATTATTCCATCGAAATTGACATCACTCAAGACTTGGTCACCATCAGAAGAACATTTCAAACCAATGTCTAAGAGGTCACTCGAACAAATTCCAAAAGAATCACTTAGAACAACTTGAAGCAAACAAAATCTACTCACTGGATCATCCGATGTATCCAGAAAAGATTACATCGGTCGAGTTGGTTCAACAGCAGAAAAAGACCTCAGACTTGGGTATACACCGGATCATCCGATGATGAAGCAAGTGTTACATCGGTCGATCATTCCAGTAAGCAATTTCCCTGGACCAAGTGTAACACCGGACCATCCGATGTACAATTATAACACATCGGTCAATCACTCCAGTAAGCATTATTTTTGGACCATTCTGGATCAAGTGTCACCAGATCATCCGACGATGAGGCAAGTGTTACATCGTTCGATCAATGGTCATATTTGACACAGTGATATCAACTATTTTGTATTCGACTGATGACAACTGAAGGGAGAACATCGGATCATCTGATGTTTGCAGAACAGTGATGTCAGCCTACTTTTCCAATGGCTATTTCGTGGAAGCTGGCTATTTATACTCCATCAACTAGTCATTTCGATAAGTCTTCATGCCCAGAGCTACTCTACACATTACCAAGCATTCAAGACATTGAGCAACCACTTCCATATCATTTACACCTCTTGTACACCAAGAGATAGGCTAGAACTTGCTAGAGATGATGCTTGTGTGCTTCCATTCTTGGTGATTGGAGTCTCTAGTATAGTGAGAGTTGTAAGGGAGTGTCTCTTGGTGATTGCATTCACCGTGTAATAGTTGGTGATTGGAGAGAGTCTTCCGGAGCTTGCCAAGACGTTTGTGGAAGCCCGGGGGATCAAACTTGTACAAGGCTTGAGCTCCACCTTGACTTGGCGAACGGAGACTTTTAGTGAAGATCCCTAGTCTCAGTGACTTGGGAGTGGCTATACCCATTGGTAGGTGCCACAATGTGGATGTAGGAAGGTCTTGACGATCTTGCCGAACCACGGGATAAATCTCCGTGTCTACGTGTCTCCTCGATAGTTTGCACACTCTTTCTTTCCTGTTACACTTATGCATTTCATATGCCGCAGAATTACTATTCACTTGAATGCATAGGTTGTTTGCATAGAGAATTGGACTTTTAGTAGTTAAGTTTTTATTGCTTTAATTTTTAAAAAGAAGCCCAATTCACCCCCCCCTCTTGGGCATTCGATCCTTACACGGGAGAATTTCATCTTTCAGTAGGAGCCAAAGTCATCCATACACAAGCTTGGGGAAGGCTCGAAGAAGTTCTTCTTGGTTTGCCTTCACCATGGGGTGGATAACTGGGTCTTCATCCTACACTCGGGTCATGGGTTGGCTCCACCAGTCCATGACCACATTCATGCTGGAGCTGAAGGAGTCCTATTCTCATTCATCATGGATGAGAAGAAGGTCTCCACTCAAGGGGTGGATTGAAGAATGCTCGAGTTCCCATAGATTTTCATGCACACCACTTCACAAGGTGGATATGCTAGTTATGGAACTACACCTCCCATTAAAGTATCATGAATAGCCTAGTCGTTGAAGATTTGTTTGGATAATCCAAGTCATGGATATTCACATGATTTGTGAAAATCCATGTCATCATGGGACGCGTGGGAATTATTCCCCTAAGACCCATGAGGACCTTTTTCAAACAACAACTCCAATGGCTACCATTCACAAGGAGGTCAAGGGTGGAATTAACATCAACCTTGTATTCAAGGAGGCTATGGCTTTCCAAGGGATTTATGTTCAACTAGCCTACCTTGAAGTATCTTGGCCAAGCAAAAATCAAGACAACATTCACATGAAGATCTTGGCCAAGGACAAGAACTTAAGGAGCATTCAAAGTCCAAGATTTCCCACATCACTTGTTGGGATTGCCACACTTCGACCAAACCAATTCAACCTAGGGCAAGTGACATTGTGAATGAAGCGTTACTTGTTTGATTGTGGAGTCCACATGTCATTATGCCCAAGGAAGCTTGTGACCCATGATCAAGGTATGGGTTGAGTCAATGGAATATCAATATGGTCAGAGTGGCACCCCTAAGAAGGACAAAGCCTCAACATGCTCATGAAGGAATACATTCAATAGGGAGAACCTGTCGCTACAACAACATGTCTATATCAATACAACGGGGAGAGGCTAGGGCCACCATGTGGCCCACATGTCCAAATGATAGCCAAATGAGTTTGGCATGTCAAAACAGAAGAAATCGTCCACATCTTCAACTTCGGGATTGGACAACAAATCATTATGTTGAACAGAATGGAGGTAAGTCCTACTCATCGGACTTCAAAAATTCGGTGAGTCATTGCCAATAGGTTAATTGGTAGTTATCTCATATTTGTTTTCCAAATTGCATCAACCCTTGCATTTGCATGTTTGAAATTTCACACTTGCATGTTGGAAAGTAAAATTTCTAACCATCATAAAACTAAAAATTTGAATTAGAGGAGAAACTTAATTGGATATGAACTACATGCATGACCACTTGAATTTATCTTTCTAGTTCAAACCAAAAAGATTTTCTTTGACCCTCATTGCATTTACAAGTTATTTCAATCTGGGAAAGACAATTTTAAAATTGGGTTCAATTTGCTTTTGGCTAACGTAACTCGTTTTTGAGTTGTTTTGTGTGTTCCTGATTAAAGTGCAGCTAGGTCAAAATTTGTGAAGAGGTGGTTTGGCAAGAAAGTGGAAGGTTTCATCAAGCTCAAGTCACCATTGGGAGGATTTGAGAACACTTCTCTCCTTCAAACTCATTTTGATTTTGAGGAAGAGAAATGTTCAAGAGGATGACCCAATGGAGGAGCCAGAACCAAATCCATCGCCAAATCCAACCTCAACTTAGCATTTGACATCAACCATCAAGCCTACGCCAAAAATCAAGGTTGTGAGTTTCTCACACAAAGACCTTCGTCACCAACTAATCCCCAAGTGAGGTATGAGTTTAGAATTTTCCATTGTTTGATTTGCCATAGAATTGAATGTATTTGCTTGCATTTGTGAGGAAGGTTGACACTTCCTCATCATTCAATTCTCAAGCATCCTTACAAGAGTAAGCGTGGGTATTGACTTTTGGATCTCCAAAAGGAAATCCCACCTTACTTGGAAAAATCTCAAACAAGTACTTAGAATCGTTTAAGAACTGTTTTGTAAACTTAGTCATTTTTGTCGAGGTTTAGAAAATAAAACTTTTGGGCATGACTTAATTGGTGAATTGGCATATAGGAACTTGGGCATAGTGACAGACATAATTTTTAATTGAGCTTCATGCATAGATGGTGTCACTAGATTTCAAACTCCTAGGAATAAGTGATATCCTTGCTCTCGAATTGAATTGCATTTTTAGGAGGAGTCACTAAATTTCCAATTCTTAGTGAGGTTCAGGAGGATAAAATTGAGAATATTGTTTGTCATGGTCTAAATGATAAAAATTTGCTCTTGAAAGCTAAGATGGTTAGAAACTTTAAAAGGTGTAGGGATCCATATAGTGTATTTCTATCACATGCATTGCTATGAGTAGGAGCTTTAGAAAATATGCAACATGAATTATCCATAAAGCTCCACTCTTATCAATGAATAACACATTGATCATAGATACACTTGACATTGGATCCAATGCATATTTGATTTTGTTCTTCCCCGTATGTACAAATGAAAGTTCGGTTACCTAACTCGAACGTTCATTTGTACAAGTCTCGGGAGCTAACCATCCCTCTCCATTCAAGAGAGGAAGTTTGCAGGAGTAATATTACTATGCAGGGATTCATGAAGCTGGTTGTTGGGATCCCTAGAGGATACCATTTCAACATCTCTTGGCCAAGGAGTAAATTAGGATGGTTGTTATCTATCGGAAATTATGGCCGAAGGTCAATCATAACTATACAAGGCTAGAGATTTGAAATGGGAACCCTCCATGAGCAACCAATGAGCTGCCACGAATGGGTGAGAGCATTATGCTCTCAACTATTTTAAGCACTCATTCAATCTCAAGGGATTTGCCACCATCATTGGGTACAAGTTATTCCTATGTGGCTAAGAGTTATGATGTACCATGACCAAGGAATGACAAGATCACACCCAATTTATATTGGGTGAAAGTTGTTCCTATGTGGCTAGAAGGTATGTCATGCCTTATCCAAGGAACAACAGATCACACTCAACCCATGTTGAGTGCATGTCATTCCTTTGTGGTTCTAGGTATGTTGTACCTTACCCAAAGAACAACTGATCATACCCAATGCATGTTGGGCACATGTCACTCCCTTATGGCAAAAAGATATGATACACCTTAGCCAAAGAATGACGAAACATACTCAGTGTATGTTGACTGCACGTCATTCTTTTGGTTCTAAAGGTTATCATTATCCTAGCCAAGGAATGAAAAATCACACCCGACATATGGAGACCCTAATGTGCGGACGAACAACATCAGAAACACTCTATTCAACCACACTCATGGTGTCAATGGGAGGCAACACAACAATCAACACTCAACCCTCCATTGTCAAAGCCATGCTGCAACAAGGATAGGCCAACTCATGGCCTACCTCCGTTGTTAGGGTTTCAACCCCTATCAAGGACCTTGATCAAGAATAAGCTTGGGGGAGGTACCCCACTTGAGGTAACTTGTATCACACCCACTACGTTTTTATTTCAAATCATCCATTGCATATTTATTTTTCATCCATCCATCATCCACCTTGCATTTAAAAAAATATAAAAATAGGTTAGATTTGCTTTCATCAAATAAAGATGTGCGGTAAGAATGATTTAGAATTCACTGTAGGATCAAAGAGAACGTGAAAATCTACCAGAGGGGGGTGAATGGTAGATTTAAAAATCTTACGCAGCGGAAACAATTAAACCCCAACCCCTTCAGCAGAAAAATGATCTGTTAAAGAAATCGTGTGTGAGACTAATCTAAACATGTTTCACGGTGACAAAAGTGATATATATAAGATAGAATCAAGTCACGAAGACAACACAACAAGAATCACTCAAATCCGTCGAGAAAAACTCAAGTTATGATCGAAAGATCAAGCAAAGGTCAATCTGCCCTATCTGAGAAAAAAACAGTTTTGGAATGCTGCAAATAAACTTGTGTAGATAATAGACCACAAATCCAATGACCGTGAAATTTTGACATATGATAGATAATCAAGTTGTAAAGACAACCCAAAAAGAATCACGTCAATTGGATCTGTAAAACTCGAGTTATGATAAAACCACCTACGAAAGGTAGTGCTGTCCAGAAACTCGACGAGTAAAACTTGTCTGGGACAAGTCGGACGAACAAGGCTTAAAAGTTCCTTCAAACTACGAATTTTATTCAATATAACACAAGAGGAACATACCCAAAGTAGTGCACCACGAGATTTGGGCTCCCTTGCTTATATAACCAGCTCGAAAGCTAACTCAACTCAAATCAGGAATCTAATCCTACTCTGTTCACGAATCGTAACTTTCCATAACTGCTTAGGATTCTTCTATACGCAGATAGAAGCAATCTTAAGACTTCCAAACACCTTAGTAACGTATCCCACATTCCTAAACAACTCAAATTCGTGACCCACACGTAATCCTATCATAACCAACTCAAATCTTTCCATATTTGAATCAAACCCGACTCAGCCGCAGCCTGAGTCCATAACCTAGTCGGTTGGACCTTTCCAACCAACTCTTTACGTCCACATCTCTTCATCACGTCTCGGAACCATGTAGACACGTCCATGCACTCCTTGCATACATGCAAACATCTTCCAATGACGTCCACAATACCTTCACATGCATTGTTCTTGATTCAGTCATGCTGCGCAACCTCCTGATCAGCTCAACCACAATTCCTCCTGAATTTGGTTGTTGGAACCTCATCTCCTCCCTGAGACTAGTCCAATGGATCCCATCACCAGCCATGTCTTGAACTCAAGCAACACCTGCACATGAATAAACAACCATTCCATACAAGCCCAAGTCCTCAACTTGACTCAAGTTAGTTCCGAACACAACACCTTACGTGAGAACCTCACATAAGCATGTTGTAAAACCACAGTAACATGATATCATCCATATCAACCAAAACGCACCAAAGACTTAGCAAATGAATACTAAGCAACCTTTCTAGAGATGTAAAGCAAGTACGAAACATTGCAAATGAAAAACAGAAGCATTGCGGTCAAGTTCTGGATCTTGCCACAGCAACCTGGACCTTGAGCCGGAACTAACAAAAGATAGTAGAACCTAGCGCCGGGGCTAACCAGAACTAGTATAACCAAGCTCCCGCTGGAGCTTACAAAACTAGTCGGAACTAGTAAACCCAAAAGCCGGAGCTAGAGACAAAACTCACTGGAGCTAACCAAAACTAGTCGGACCTTAATAAAAAGGTGTTTTAGTGATATTCAAAACTTTTATCGTCAAAGCAAGTGTATTCACTACAAGCCAATGTATTCAGCACACATAGATCTTACAATCTCCCCCTTGATGAGTACATTGGCAACACCATTTAAAATCCGAACATTGGCTTATTCACATAAAAGTTTTGAAGGCAATTTTTCCCCCTTTGTAAATCAAAAGTAAAATGAGAAGAAAATCCAAAAATTATCCCATATTATCTCTCCCTCTTTATTATCTCTCGTTATGCACATATTTTCTTTCTCTTCATGTTTATTTCTCCCTCTTTGACAATGTATTCAGCAAGTCATGAGCATATAAACAAATTATATCTCCCCCTTTAGTTGTTATGAGCATATTATAACATATACATATAAACAAAGCTCATCCAAGTCATACTATCAAGTACCTTACATTATCACATCAATGAAATACATAAAGTAGTGTAAGCCATGCTAGAGATCATATGTAATTTTCAATTTAGGCAAGTCATGATCTCACAAACTTAACTATTTCATAACTTGAAAGCATGACACTAGTTGCTGCATTTTATTATTTTTCAAAGCATAAATTTAGATCATATGATATTTGCAAGAGATTATATGCGCATCTGCCTTATTCTAACCAACCAAGCCAAGCCTATGTCATTTGACAATCAGAAGCTTAAGGACATAGTTTTAGTCATACACAACTTCTTCCAAGTTCATATCTAAGTGCAATGATAAGCCACCTCAAAAGAAGAAGTGCAATGCATGCATATTCTCTTGATCTTTTCTCAATTTATATTTGTTCATAAAAACTCAACATGTGAGTTGATTACTTGATTAATTCTTAATGATTAAAAGCACTTGTGAACATGTAAAAAGTTCAAAACAGCAAGAAAGTTCGACCATGACCAGTTTTAGTGTAAGTAATTATTCCAATTACTAGACATGGCAAAAACTACAAGATGTATAATACGGGTAATGTAGTAAGAACTTTCAGTATGTAAAAGGAATCACAAAGTCATATATGTATGAAATACTATGCTCATATTATTTTAATTTCAAATTCACACATAGACTTCCCAAGTTTCAAAACTCCCCCTCAATTTAAGCCATGGGGATGCATAACCCCTATTTCACTACGAATGTAACAAAAACGAGGGAAATCCAAAGGTTTTGTAAAAATGTCAGCCAATTGTTGTTCGGTATCTACATGGTGAAGCACAATGTTTCCTTTTTCAACATTATCTCGGAGAAAGTGATACCTAATGTCAATGTGCTTAGTTCTAGAATGTTGCATGGGTTTTTTAGCAATGCAAATGGCACTAGTGTTATCACAGAATAGTGGAACACTATCTGGATCAACCCCATAGTCCTTAAGTGTTTGAACAACCCAAAGAATTTGTGAGCAAGCACTAGCAGCAGCTACATATTCAGATTCTGCTGTGGATTGTGCAACTAAACTTTGTTTTCTAGAGGACCAAGCAACAAGAGAATTACCAAGAAAAAGACAAGCACCGGAAGTACTTTTCCTATCAATCCTACAACCCCCAAAATCAGCATACGAAAAAGCTTTCAAAGTAACGGTTGAGGAAGAAGGAAGAAACATTCCAAATTCTTGAGTTCCATGTAAGTACCTGAGAATCCTTTTGACGGCTTGACGATGTGAAGCACGTGGGGAGGCTTGAAACCGTGCACAAAGACATACGCTGAATTGTATGTCTGGTCTTGATGATGTGAGGTACAAAAGTGATCCGATCATGCTTCTATATTCTTTTTGATCCACGGGTTCACCATCTTCATCAAGTCCAAGTGTTGTTGCTGTTCCCATTGGTGTCCGAAGAGGCTTACTTTTGTCCATGTTGAAGCACCTTAGGAGATCTTTTGTATACTTCATTTGATGCACAAAGGTACCCTCCTTTGTTTGCTTGATTTGCAGCCCCAAAAAGTAAGTGAGTTCACCCATCATACTCATTTCAAATTTGGAACTCATCATTGTTGAAAACTTGGACACAAGATCATGAGAAGCACAAACAAAGATAATATCATCCACATACACTTGAACGAATAATGAGTCATTGCCATGCTTAAGCACAAAAAGAGTTTTATCAACCTTGCCCATGGTAAACCCTTTTTCAAGTAAGAATGCTTTTAACCTATCATACCATGCTCTAGAGGCTTGTTTGAGACCGTACAAAGCTTTGGATAGTTTGTAAACATGATTAGGAAAATCTGGATTTTCAAAACCCGGTGGTTGTTTCACATAAACTCCTCATCTATGTAGCTGTAAGGATCGAATGCCCAAGAGGGGGGTGAATTGGGCTTCCTTTAAAAATTAAAGCAATACCACTTAATTACTAAAAGCCCAATTCCCAATGCAAACAACCTATGCATTCAAGTGACTAGTAACTTTGCGGTATATGAAACGCATAAGTGTAAAGTGAGAGTAAGAGAACGCAAACTCCCGAGGAGACACGAAGATCTATCCCGTGGTTCGGCAAGATCGTCAAGATCTTCCTACATCCACGTTGTGGCACCGACCGAAGGGTATAGCCACACCCAAGTCACCAAGACTAGGGATCTTCACTATTCTTCTCTGTTTGCCAACCTCGGCAAGGTGGAGCTCAAGCCTTGTACAACTTGAATCCTCTGGGCTTCCACAACCGTCTTGGCAAGCTCCGGAAGTCTCCCTCAATTATAATCACCAAGGGACACTCCCTTACAGCTCTCACTACACTAGATATTCCAATCACCAAGAATGGAAGCACACAAGCACTATCTCTAGCTAGTTCTAGCCTATCTCTTGGTGTGTAAGTGGTGTAGATGATGTAGAAGTGGTAGCTCAATGTCTTGAATGCTTGAGAATGTGTAGAGTAGGTCTGGTAGTCAAGTCTTGTTGAATAGACTGGTTGAAGGGGTATAAATAGCCAGCCTCCACGAAATAGTCGTTAGAAAAGTAGGCTGACATCACTGTGCTGCGAACACCGGATGATCCGATGTCCCCCCTTCAGTTGTCATCGGTCGAATCCAAATTAGTTGATGTCACTTTGTCAGATATGACCGTTGTTAGACCGATGTTACACTTGTCTTCTCATCGGATGATCCGGTGGCACTTCCTCTATAATTGGTTTAGACTTGATGCTTACTTGAGTGATTGACCGATGTATTTATAGTTGTACATCAGATGATCCAGTGTTACACTTGGTCCAGGGATATTGCTTATTGTACTGATGGACCGATGTAACATGCTCTTGATCATCAAATGATCCGGTGAGTACTTAGTTCTGAGGTCTTCTTCTGCTGCTGAACCAACTCGACCGATGTGTTGTTTTCTGGAAACATCGGTGGATCCAATGAGTTGATTTTGTTTGCTTCGAGTGATTCTTTTGTAATTTACTCGATTGACCTCTTAGACATTGGATGGAAATATTCTTCTGATGATTATTAAGCATTGAGTGCTGTCAATTATGGTTGAATAATTTTGACATATGAGCTTTTACTTCTAATCTTCATAACATTGATTCATCTCATAAAATGATTGTTTAGGGGTCTCCAATTGTATCCAGTGATCAGTAGATGATATTCATATTCATATAGATTTCATTGTAATGAGTGATATGGGAGACCTTGCATCCACAAATTCATTAGTAAAATCCAACGGTTGTCATTAATCACCAAAACTATACCTCATGGGGGCCTAGATGCTTTCAGTAGCCATTAAGAAAAACACTTTTAACCTCCATATGATATAGCTTAAAACCAAAAGATGCAGCAAAAGCTAACAAAATTCTTATGGCTTCTAATCTAGCAACAGAAACCTTCAACTTGAGTGAAACCTTGAGCAACCAACCTAGCCTTATTCCTAACCACAACCCCATCCTCACTTTGTTTATTTTTAAATACCCATTTAGTTCCAATTAAAGTGTGACCTTGAGGTGGAGGTACAAGTTTCCAAACATTATTTCTTTCAAAATTTTCTAACTCTTCTTGCATGGCAATAATCCAAGATTCATTAGTGAGTGCGTGTGATATATCTTAGGGTTCAAAAGAAGCAACAAAAGCAGAATTGGTTTCATCATGACCAAAACTCTCCTCTTGGGAGCCATTAGTTTCATCAAACTCAACATCACAACTTTCCTCAACTAAACCAGAGGTTTGGTTGAATACTCGATATGCTTTTGAGTTTGATGCACAACCAAGAAATATACCAACATCACATCTTCTTTCAAACTTACCGAGCCTTTTCTTGCGGTAGATGTAGCACTTGCACCCGAAGACTCGGAAATAGGATATGTTGGGCTTTCTCCCAATGAGAAGTTCGTACGGGGTCTTTTGAAGTAATCGATATAGGTAGACCCGATTTGCGGCATGGCACGCCGTGTTGATTGCTTCGGCCCAAAACTTCTCGTACGTGCCATAGTCATCAAGCATTGCTCGCGCAAGAGTGATGAGAGTCTTGTTCTTCATTTCAACAACACCATTTTGTTGAGGAGTGTATGTAGTCGAAAACTCATGCTTCACGCCTTCACGGTCACACCACTCCCCAATGTTGTAGTTCTTGAATTCGGTGCCGTTGTCACTCCGGACCTTGATGATGGGAAGTTGAAATTCCCTTTGCGCACGGTTGGTGAAGGTCTTGAACACTTCCGGAGTTTCACTCTTGTCACCTAGAAACAAAGTCCAAGCATAGCGAGAGTAGTCATCAACTATAACAAGACAATAGAGGTTACCGCCAAGACTTTGATATGTGGACGGTCCGAAGAGGTCCATGTGAAGTAGCTCAAGTGGCTTGGAGGTTGACACCATTGTCTTCATTGGGTGTTGTGAAGCAACTTGCTTCCCGGCTTGACAAGTGCTACAAAGCTTGTTCTTATCAAATGTGACATCCTTCACGCCGGTCACCATCCCAAGCTTGAATGACTTCTTGAGCTTGCTCATCCCTATGTGCGCTATGCATCGATGCCATAGCCAACCCAAACTTTTCTTAGTGAAAAGACAAGTGGTCAAGCTAGCATCCTTGTTGGAGAAGTCTACTAGGTAGAGATGTCCATGCCGAAATCCTTTGAAGATTAGTTCTTGGCTTGTTTCACTACTCACAACAACATCATTTTTGCTAAAGGTGCACGTTAGTCCAAGATCACATAATTGTGCAACAGAAAGTAAATTAAAACTAAGTGACTTAACGTACAATACATTAGAAATAGATAAGTCATTTGAAATAGCAATCTTACCTAACCCAATTACCTTGCCCTTAGAGTTATCACCAAAGGTGACTTGTTCATGATTGCCGGGATTTTCTATGGTGGTGAACATACCATCATTGTCGGTCATATGTTGAGTGCACCCGCTATCGAGTACCCAATGCTTTCCTCCGGCTTTGTAGTTCACCTACACACATGAATTCAATTTTTAACTTTAGGCCCCCAAGCCAACTTAGGTCCTTGTATGTGTGATACAAGTGTTTTTGGGACCCAAAGTTGCTTGGGGAGATTCCCCTTCATGCCCTTTATGTCTTTGCCAATGAACCTTGCCTTCACTTTGCCATCTACTTTACTCAAGAGATAATAATGATCATTGAAAGTAGACTTGTAGTTAGTAGGCAATTTTGGAGAAGGTCGGTTGGGAAGAGGACACTCTCTTGTATGGTGACCGGTGATCTCACAATGTTGGCAATAGGAACCAACTTCCTTGATGAAGCTTGTTCTAGGCTCCGGTGAGGGCACCTTTCCTTTGTTAGGCACCGGGAAGGATCCAAGTCCTCTCTTGTTGAAGGCCTTTGCTTGTTGGAAGAGGATTTCCTTGTGCTTGACTTCTCCTTTTGATAGTCTTGCCACACTAGTGCGGAGACTCTCAATTTCTTCCAACAAGTCCTTCTCCGTAGTGTTCTCTTTCAAAGGCGAAGACTTGTGCAAGACATTAGTGGCATGAGAAGTAATGGATACCTTATCATTAAGAGTTTGTTTCTTTACATTTTTCACTTCTTGATCAAGCGCTTCATAAGCAAGGTTAAGGATTTGATGCTCTTGGATTAACACATTGTGCTTTCCCAAGAGTGCTTGGTGGGCTAAGTCAAGCTCATGATGATCTTGCTTAATTTGAGACTTTTCCTCCTCAACTTGCTTGACATGGGATTTGAGCATGTCATGCTATTTAAGTATGCTTTCATACTTGTCAAGCAAATCGAGGTTAGCGCTCTCAAGCTTAGCACGAGTTTCTTCAAGAGCCTTAACCTTACTCTTTTCCCTCTTAATGATAGTGTGATTTTCATTTATTAGTGAAGTTAAATCCTCGGGGGAAAGCTCATCATCGCTAGAGTCATCACATACCTTGGTGTTACCTTTAGCCATGAGGCACATGGGTGGTGGATGAGGAGATGAGTCATCATTGTTGCCAATGGCAAGGCCGGCCAAACTTTCTTCTTCCGCTTCACTCTCCTCATCACTTGATTCTTCGTCGGTGATCCATTCATTTGCCTCACACATGAAAACCTTTTGTGGACCATTTCTCCTTTTTGGGAAGATTTTTGCCTTCTTGCCCTTGTCATGTTTCTTCTTCCCAAAGGATCTTGGTTTGGGTTTAACCTCTTCTCCATCATCTTCACTATCTTCAAGCTTGCGATGCTTGCTCTTGTGGTTCTCTCTTCTTTTGTCCGGTTTTGGACAATCATAGGAGATGTGGCCTTGATCACCACAATTATAGCAAGTCTTGTGATCATCTCTCCTTGGTAGGAACGCTTTCTTCTTGGGATCAAAGGTGTATCCCTTCTTGGCAATCTTGGAGTTCAAGCGAGAGAACTTTCTCATCATCAATGCAAGCTCATCATCGTCATCTTCACTTGATGCTTGCTCTTCTTCACTTGAGCTAGGCTCAACCACCTTCTTTCTCTTGAGACTTGTTTTCTTGGTGGAGGACTTTAGAGCAATTGTCTTTGAAGATGATTGCTCCATCATCCCAAGTGCACTCATCTCATGAGCGTGAATCTCTCCAATAAGTTCCGAAACTTCAATGTGGTCAAGAGACTCTTTTTGAAACATGGAGTTGATGATGTTGTATTTTGGCTTGGGAAGAAGCATAAGAATCTTGCGGTTGATGAGTCCTTTGCCAAGAGAAGCAATGTCAAGAGCATTAATTTCTTCAATAAGCACATTCAAGCGAGAGAACATTTCATTGACATTTTCATGAGGTAGAATTTTAAACTCATCATATTTGGCTTTAAGCATATGATATTTTAGTTCTTTGACACGAGAAGGACCCTCATGATTTTCTATCAAGCAAGCCCAAATTTCACAAGCCTTTTCTTTGCTAGCAATCCTAGCAAACACATCTTGACTAATGCATTCATAAATTGCATTCCTAGCTTTAGTATCCCACTTGATTTGATCACCAACATAATTGTGCTCACCAAACCCCGCGTGGGTCGCTTCCCATACTTCGGGAGCAATAGCCTCTAGATAAGCGCGCATGTGTGCTTTCCAATAAGCAAAGTTCTTGCCCTCGAAGATAGGAACCGAACCCCCAATCTTAGCCATTTTAGCTCTCTAGTGGTGAAGCTAGAATGATCCAATGAACAACCTTGCTCTGATACCAATTGTAAGGATCGAATGCCCAAGAGGGGGGTGAATTGGGCTTCTTTTCAAAAATTAAAGCAATACCACTTAATTACTAAAATCCCAATTCCCTACGCAAACAACCTATGCATTCAAGTGACTAGTAACTTTGCGGTATATGAAATGCATAAGTGTAAAGTGAGAGTAAGAGAACGCAAACTCCCGAGGAGACACGAAGATTTATCCCGTGGTTCGGCAAGATCGTCAAGATCTTCCTACATCCACGTTGTGGAACCCACCGAAGGGTATAGCCACACCCAAGTCACTGAGACTAGGGATCTTCACTATTCTTCTTTGTTTGCCAACCTCGACAAGGTGGAGCTCAAGCCTTGTACAACTTGGATCCTACGGGCTTCCACAACCGTCTTGGCAAGCTCCGGAAGTCTCTCTCAATTATAATCACCAAGGGACACTCCCTTACAGCTCTCACTACACTAGAGATTCCAATCACCAAGAATGGAAGCACACAAGCATTATCTCTAGCTAGTTCTAGCCTATCTCTTGGTGTGTAAATGGTGTAGATGATGTAGAAGTGGTAGCTCAATATCTTGAATGCTTGAGAATGTGTAGAGTAGGTCTGGTAGTCAAGTCTTGTCGAATAGACTGGTTGAAGGGGTATAAATAGCCAGCCTCCACGGAATAGCCGTTAGAAAAGTAGGCTGACATCACTGTTCTGCGAACACCGGATGATCCGATGTCCCCCCTTCAGTTGTCATCGGTCGAATCAAAATTAGCTGATGTCACTGTGTCAGATATGACCGTTGTTAGACCGATGTTACACTTGTCTTCTCATCGGATGATCCGGTGGCACTTCCTCCAGAATTGGTTCAGACTTGATGCTTACTGGAGTGATTGACCGATGTGTTTATAGTTGTACATCGGATGATACGGTGTTACACTTGGTCCAGGGATATTGCTTACTGTACTGATGGACCGATGTAACATTCCCTTGATCATCGGATGATCCGGTGAGTACTTAGTTCTGAGGTCTTCTTCTTCTGATGAACCAACTCGACTGATGTGATGTTTTCTGGAAACATCGGTGGATCCAGTGAGTTGATTTTGTTTGCTTCGAGTGATTCTTTTGTAATTTACTCGATTGACCTCTTAGACATTGGATGGAAATATCCTTCTGATGATTATTAAGCATTGAGTGCTGTCAATTATGGTTGAATAATTTTGACATATGAGCTTTTACTTCTAATCTTCATAACATTGATTGATCTCATAAAATGATTGTTTAGGGGTCTCCAATTGTATCCAGTGATCAGTAGATGATATTCATATTCATATAGATTTCATTGTAATGAGTGATATGGGAGACCTTGCATCCACAAATTCATTAGTAAAATCCAACGGTTGTCATTAATTACCGAAAACATACCTCATGGGTGCCTAGATGCTTTCAATCTCCCCCTTTTTGGTGATTGATGACAACACAACAAGTGAAGCATAATAGTAATTAATTTGACAATGCGATACTCAAGAAGATATGCAATGAGTACAAGATATGGCACATTAAACTTGAAGACTCAAAAGAGATTAATAACTTGAAAGCTTAACGATCAATAACATATGAGAGAATTAAGAGTCACAAGAATACTCAATGAATAGCAAAGGAGTAGCAAATCTTCAAATTACAAAAGAACTCCCAAAAAGATAAACTCCCCCTGCAGCTAGGACTCCCCCTGGGACTAAGCTATCCCTCCCCCTAACACCTCTCTAACTCTTCTCCCCCTTTGGCATCAAAACACCAAAAAGGAAGTCGAGTGCCTAAGAATCCTGAGTGCTCAGAGCGATGACGAACTGGTCACCGTCAGGGGTGCTGCCGTCGGAGCTACTGCCTGATGCTGCGGCTGAGGATGGAGTAGAGGTGGCGGGAGCTGTAGGAGCCGCTGTCGGTGCCTGCTGAGTCGGAGCTGCTGGCAACGGGGCACTGACAACGGGCGTCGGTGTCTGCTGGAAAAGCGTCGTAGCCGGCAGAGGAGAGTGGATAGGGGCACCTGGAGCAAGCAGTGGGGACATGCTGATCATCGGGATCGGCGTGGTCGGCACTGGCCCTGAACCTGGAGCCAGGACAGGCAGGGCTGGAGCAAAGCCTGGAAGTTGCGACGACAGGGCAATCCCGGTCTGTGTGTAGAGGTTGGTGATCAACCCCAGGATGCCCATCATCGCCTGCTGCGTCTGCTGCTGCTGGTCAAGAGAGCGCTGGTGCATCTGATCAATCAGCCCAGTCAGCCTGTCAGTGTCCTCTCGCCTCTCGCGAGCGATCTATCGTTGGATCTCCTGTTGTGGCTGCTGGAGCTCTAAGAGACGTGCATCCTGCTCAGCTCGGGCCTGCTCAGCTGCACGCTGGTCCAGACGCTGCTGCTCAACCATCTACTGAAGTAGGGAGGTAAGCTCAGATGGCTGAGAGACCTGTGCCTCTGAAACGGGAGGTGGAGTAGGAGGTGGCACAGTCGAGCCTCCAGCCTCCGCGTCGTGCTGCTTGGGTGAGGGAGGAGGTGGGAAGTACTCCTCAAAGTTGTCATCCGTGTCACTCTTAGACCAAATATGATGAAGGTCCACATCTGAGCCTCTGCCTGTGCTAGTATCTCGTCTTCCTTCTCCAGGTCTAACCAGTCTTCCTCAGATAGACGAGCACGGACCTGACGCTCAACTGGACGGCCAAGGCGGCGGTCTCCAGGAGCTGGAGTACGGTAGTGGCTAAACCGTGTGACATTCTCGTCGGTGAGACTGTCACGCACGGCGGACCCCTCAGGAGCAACCATGTGGAGCAAGTAGCTGATCCAGTGACCAAATACAAGTTGTCTCATCATCCCAACTCCATCAGTGATCACGTCCTCCATCTCACATATGAGGATGTCCACAATGTCGAACTCCATCCCGTTCATGATATAGAACAGGAGAGTCTGCTGCAAGCTAGTTAACCCCTCAAGGTATCCGAACCTTGGCAGTAGTGTGCGGTGCAAGGCAAGGTGCACAGTGCGCGTAGCTGGAGTGAGCAGTGCCGGTACCCTTGGCTGGTCTGGAGAGAATGGCTGGGCAAACAGTGAGCGTATCTCCTCCAGCGGTGGTGCCACTCCTCCAATGAGCGGCCTCCTCGGTGGGTCAGCCTGTCCATACACCCTCTCGTGCAGGCAAGTGTCATGGAGATCCACTCCTAGCAGCTGTCCCAAGGTCTGCCTGGTCAAGTGATGATGTTGGCTCATGAACATGAAATATATGGATCTGCGGCCCTCAGAGACATAGAGTGTGGCATAGAAAACATGGACCCAGTCCTCCACGTAGGCACTCCTCTCGTGGGACATCAGCTCCACCAGCCCTCTATACCTCTCAAAGTAAGGGCGTATCTCAGTCTCGGCTGCCAGTGCAAGCTGACCCCAGTCCAGAAAGTTGTGCTGAAAGAGCTTATGGCCCCGACGTCTGTACGTCTCGTACAGCGACGCCTGTGTCAAGGTCCAAAAGCGGCTATCCACAAGTGCCTCTCTCGGCTGCAGGAACCACTCCTCAAGCAAGATGCTCCATCTGAGTTTTTTGAGCTGCTTGGCCTTCAATTTCCTATAGTCTGTCAGCCGGACACCTTCACCAACACGGACGTTGGTGTCCATCTCATAGACGGCTCTCTGGGCCGCCCTGTCCTCTCGAAGATCAGCAGTTGACGGTCTCAGTCGTGGTACTGCTGCTGGATGACCCCCACGGGTCCTGGCTGAGCGCCGGCAAACAAGCGGCACTTCAGGTTGTTCTTCTTCTTCGGATTCATCTAGCACGGGAGGCTGCCTCTGACGGGCCTCGCAGATCCTCAATGACCCTCCTCGGCCACGCTCTCGCTCCTCGGCAGCGCGAGCGGCCATCAGTGCCTTCTTCTCTTCCTTCGACAGCTTTTGCTTCTTTGCGACCAGCTCCGCAATGGCCTTGCCCTTTCCCTTCTTGTCACGACCCATTGCGATGAGACAAGTGACGACGGCGAGGATGAGTTCGTGGAACGAAGATGTCGGGCGCACGGAACGGCGACGCAAAGGTTGTCGCGGCTGGGAAACCTAGCGGCAAAACGACAGCGGCCGTAGAGGGGAAGCACCACGGCAGCAGAGATGCGGCAGTGGTGTGGTGTGGACGGCGGCAGAGATGCGGCGGCGCTGCTTGGAGAGCGGTGGCGGCGGCGCTTAGGGCGGCTGGACAGAGGCGGCGGCCAGGGGGTGGCGTCGCTGGAGGGCAGTGGCGGCGGCGGCGCTGCTGCAGCGGTGCGGCGGCGGCTGGAGGGCGGCGGCGGCCGGAGGGCGGCGGAGGCGGCAGGGCGAGCGAGCGGTTGTGTGAGGTAGGGGAGGCGCAGAGCGACGGCGTTGGGGTCGGGGAGAGAGAAAAGAAGGAGAAGAGGCGCGCTTAAAAGGTGGGGCCCAAACCCTAGCTTAAATATTAACACCGGATGAACCGACGTCAAATGATAGGAGCATCGATCGAATGGCACGGTAAGGGTATTCCAAAAGGTACCGTTGACACTGGATGGTCCGACGTTGAAAGGATTTGCATATGTGGAATTTAGCACAGTTCCAGAAATGTGAACATCGGATGGACCGATGTTTCTCAGAATGAACTCGTCGGTTGATTTGTCTTACTGACTGAACCGACTCTTGGCATTTGAACACAAACCGATCCGATGATGGTCTGGCCTAAGCACCGGATAATCCGATGACTACAAAATAGCAACATCCCATATATGCCCTTTGACTGAAACAAACAATCACAAAGAAACACATGTCTTAGGACCTTTTGGGCAACCCCTTACCCCTCAAAAATACTAATTACCAATAACTTGGCTAAGCCTTAAAGCAAATAGAACACTGAAGAAAATAGGGAGGAAATTATCCAAATAAAATGTAGGGCCCATGCTTTGTGAGCTAGAGGATGAAGACTTCTATCTCTTTAAATCATGTTCCTTTAGGCATTAACGCACCTAACATTTTGTTCTTTCCACATCATATGAGTTGAGATATTGCATTTAAAACAAGTCTCTTTCTCATGAGGTGGGTTCCCCTTTGTGACAATCTACCGTATGCAATGCCAAACAATTTATAATGCAAGAAATTTAAATATGAGTGCAAGTCTATATGGCAGTCATCATGCAAGACATAAAGTAAATCTATCTTGCCATGTTTGAACCTTTCAAAGGCTTCTTCAGGGAGAGCCACTCTCCAAGCCTTGGGGAAACCCAAAAGAACCTCCATCCCAAGCTAACCCTTGCTCACCCCTATCCTTTGAAAGTTAGACAAGACCTATATGAGATGCATTCTTACATGATTATGGCAACTTACATGACGTTCGATGCGTCTAGCACATTTAATTCACTCCTCAGCCTAGAAAAAGTTTTCTCATCAAGTGGTTTAGTGAAGATATCTGCCAATTGTTCTTCGGACCTAACACCTCGCAATGAGATGTCTCCCTTAGCTTCATGGTCCGTCAAGAAATGATGGCGAATATCAATGTGCTTAGTGCGGGAGTGTTGAACGGGGTTTTTAGCTATCTTAACCACACTTTCATTGTCACAAAGGAGAGGCACACAACCAAGTTTAATACCAAAGTCCAAGAGGTTTTGCTTCATATAAAGAATTTGGGCACAACATGCACCGGCCGCGATATATTCTGCTTCCGCCGTGGACAAAGCGACGGAATTTTGCTTCTTGCTAGACCAAGATACTAGGGAACGCCCAAGCAAGTGGCACCCACCGGAGGTACTCTTGTGATCCACACGGCATCCGGCAAAGTCCGAATCCGAGTAACCCAAGAGATGGAATTTTGTACCTTTAGGGTACCATAAGCCCACACTAGGGGTATGCTTAAGATACCGAAGTATCCTAAAGACCACCTTCTGATGCAATTCTTTAGGTGCCGCTTGAAAGCGAGCACACAAGCATACACTAAACATGATATCGGGCCTAGATGCGGTAAGATAAAGCAATGAACCAATCATAGAACAGTAGTTAGATTGATCAATAGGTTTACCGTCCTTATCCGCGTCGAGATGACAATTTGTTGCCATTGGAGTGATTCTTGAGCTACAATCTCGCATCTCAAATTTCTTCAAGAGGTCCTTGGTATACTTCTCTTGATAGACGAAGGTCCCCTCTTGAAGTTGCTTGATTTGGAATCCAAGGAAAAAGTTGAGCTCTCCAATCATCGACATCTCGAATTCCCTAGACATCATTTTGTCAAACTCATGGCTAAGAGCTTCGTTAGTTGAACCAAAAATAATATCATCAACATAAATTTGACAAATAAATAATTCTCCGTCGATGTCTTTGGTGAAGATTGTAGTGTCCACCTTCCCGATCTTGAATCCTTGCATGATTAAGAAATCCGGTAGTCGTTCATACCACGCCCTAGGTGCTTGCTTGAGCCCGTAGAGCGCCTTGTGCAACCTAAACACATGATTAGGATTCCTTGGATCTTCAAACCTGGGAGGTTGTTCAACATAGACTAGCTAGTTAATATAACCATTAAGAAAGGCACTATTCACATCCATTTGATAAAGCTTTATGTTATGATGTGATGCAAAAGCAAGGAGTATACAGATGGCTTCTAACCAGGCGACCGGAGCAAATGTCTCCCCAAAGTCTAGTCCTTCAACTTGCGAGAACCCCTTGGCCACAAGTCTTGCCTTGTTGCAGACCACCACACCGTTCTCGTCTTGTTTGTTGCGGTACACCCACTTTGTTCCGATGACGTTCTTGTCCTTGGGTCGCTCCTCCAACACCCAAAATTCATTGCGGATGAAGTTGTCAAGTTCTTATTGCATGGCCATCACCCAATTTGGATCTTGGAGTGATTCCTCAATGTGAGTGGGTTCTACACATGAAACAAATGAGTAGTGCTCACAAAACGAAGCAAAATGGCGAGAACGTGTACTTACTCCCCTTGACGGACTTCCGATAATTTGGTCCATCGGATGCGCCTTGGAGATGCGTCCATGCCTCATAAGTGGTTGTGAAGCACTTGGCGATGGTGATGCGTGTTGCTCTTCTTGTGGTTGGACTTGATCATGGACTTCTTCTTCTTCTTGATGTTGTGTGGCTTGTGAATATTGAGTCAGCAATGGCTCATCCTTCTCTTCTTCGTCAACTTGAGGCGCCATAGATGTGTTGATGTTGGAACTTGAAGCCCCCCTTGATCATGGCTCTCCTCAACTTTAGGCTTGATGTCTCCAATGGTCATGTTCTTCATAGCTTCTCATAAAGGCTCATCATCGATTTCATCATGACCAAAACTCTCCTCTTGGGAGCCATTAGTTTCATCAAACTCAACATCACAACTTTTCTCAACTAAACCGGAGGTTTGGTTGAATACTCGATATGCTTTTGAGTTTGATGCACAACCAAGAAATATACCAACATCACATCTTCTTTCATACTTACCGAGCCTTTTCTTGCGGTAGATGTAGCACTTGCACCCGAAGACTCAGAAATAGGAGATGTTGGGCTTTCTCCCAATGAGAAGTTCGTACGGGGTCCTTTGAAGTAGTCGATATAGGTAGACCCGATTTGCGGCATGGCACGCCGTGTTGATTGCTTCGGCCCAAAACTTCTCGGATGTGCCATAGTCATCAAGCATTGCTCGCGCAAGAGTGATGAGAGTCTTGTTCTTCCTTTCAACAACACCATTTTGTTGAGGAGTGTATGTAGTCGAAAACTCATGCTTCATGCCTTCACGGTTACACCACTCCCCAATGTTGTAGTTCTTGAATTCGGTGCCGTTGTCACTCCGGACCTTAATGATGGTAAGTTGAAATTCCCTTTGAGCACGGTTGGCGAAGGTCTTGAACACTTCCGGAGTTTCACTCTTGTCACCTAGAAACAAAGTCCAAGCATAGCGAGAGTAGTCATCAACTATAACAAGACAATAGAGGTTACCGCCAAGACTTTGATATGTGGACGGTCCGAAGAGGTCCATGTGAAGTAGCTCAAGTGGCTTGGAGGTTGACACCATTGTCTTCATTGGGTGTTGTGAAGCAACTTGCTTCCTGGCTTGACAAGCGCTACAAAGCTTGTTCTTCTCAAATGTGACATCCTTCACGCCGGTCACCATCCCAAGCTTGAATGACTTCTTGAGCTTGATCATCCCTATGTGCTCTATGCGTCGATGCCATAGCCAACCCAAACTTTTCTTAGTGAAAAGACAAGTGGTCAAGCTAGCATCCTTGTTGGAGAAGTCTACTAGGTAGAGATGTCCATGCCGAAATCCTTTGAAGATTAGTTCTTGGCTTGTTTCACTACTCACAACAACATCATTTTTGCTAAAGGTGCATGTTAGTCCAAGATCACATAATTGTGCAATAGAAAGTAAATTAAAACTAAGTGACTTAACGTACAATACATTAGAAATAGATAAGTCATTTGAAATAGCAATCTTACCTAACCCAATTACCTTGCCCTTAGAGTTATCACCAAAGGTGACTTGTTCATGATTGCCGGGATTTTCTATGGTGGTGAACATACCATCATTGCCGGTCATATGTTGAGTGCACCCGCTATCGAGTACCCAATGCTTTCCTCCGGCTTTGTAGTTCACCTACACACATGAATTCAATTTTTAACTTTAGGCCCCCAAGCCAACTTAGGTCCTTGTATGTGTGATACAAGTGTTTTTGGGACCTAAAGTTGCTTGGGGAGATTCCCCTTCATGCCCTTTATGTCTTTGCCAATGAACCTTGCCTTCACTTTGCCATCTACTTTACTCAAGAGATAATAATGATCATTGAAAGTAGACTTGTAGTTAGTAGGCAATTTTGGAGAAGGTCGGTTGGGAAGAGGACACTCCCTTGTATCGTGACCGGTGATCTCACAATGTTGGCAATAGGAACCAACTTCCTTGATGAAGCTTGTTCTAAGCACCGGTGAGGGCACCTTCCCTTTGTTAGGCACCGGGAAGGATCCAAGTCCTATCTTGTTGAAGGCCTTTGCTTGTTGAAAGAGGATTTCCTTGTGCTTGACTTCTCCTTTTGATAGTCTTGCCACACTAGTGCGGAGACTCTCAATTTCTTCCAACAAGTCCTTCTCCGTAGTGTTCTCTTTCAAAGGCGAAGACTTGTGCAAGACATTAGTGACATGAGAAGTAATGGATACCTTATCATTAAGAGTTTGTTTCTTTACATTTTTCACTTCTTGATCAAGCGCTTCATAAGCAAGGTTAAGGATTTGATGCTCTTGGATTAACTCATTGTGCTTTCCCAAGAGTGCTTGGTGGGCTAAGTCAAGCTCATGATGATCTTGCTTAATTTGAGCCTTTTCCTCCTCAACTTGCTTGACATGGGATTGGAGCATGTCATGCTCTTTAAGTATGCTTTCATACTTGTCAAGCAAATCAAGGTTAGCGCTCTCAAGCTTAGCACGAGTTTCTTCAAGAGCCTTAACCTTACTCTTTTCCCTCTTAATGATAGTGTGATATTCATTTATTAGTGAAGTTAAATCCTCGGGGGAAAGCTCATCATCGCTAGAGTCATCACATACCTTGGTGTTACCTTTAGCCATGAGGCACATGGGTGGTGAATGAGGAGATGAGTCATCATTGTTGCCAATGGCAAGGCCAGCCAAACTTTCTTCTTCCGCTTCACTCTCCTCATCACTTGATTCTTTGTCGGTGATCCATTCATTTGCCTCACACATGAACACCTTTTGTGGACTATTTCTCTTTTTTGGGAAGAGTTTTGCCTTCTTGCCCTTGTCATGTTTCTTCTTCCCAAAGGATCTTGGTTTTGGTTTAACCTCTTCTCCATCATCTTCACTATCTTCAAGCTTGTGATGCTTGCTCTTGTGGTTCTCTCTTCTTTTGTCCGGTTTTGGACAATCATAGGAGATGTGGCCTTGATCACCACAATTATAGCAAGTCTTGTGGTCATCTCTCCTTGGTAGGAATGCTTTCTTCTTGGGATCAAAGGTGTATCCCTTCTTGGCAATCTTGGAGTTCAAGAGAGAGAACTTTCTCATCATCAATGCAAGCTCATCATCGTCATCTTCACTTGATGCTTGCTCTTCTTCACTTGAGCTAGGATCAACCACCTTCTTTTTCTTGAGACTTGTTTTCTTGGTGGAGGACTTTAGAGCAATTGTCTTTGAAGATGATTGCTCCATCATCCCAAGTACACTCATCTCATGAGCGTGAATCTCTCCAATAAGTTCCGAAACTTCAATGTGGTCAAGAGACTCTTTTTGAAGCATGGAGTTGATGATCTCGTACTTTGGCTTGGGAAGAAGCATAAGAATCTTGCGGTTGATGAGTCCTTTGCCAAGAGAAGCAATGTCAAGAGCATTAATTTCTTCAATAAGCACATTCAAGCGAGAGAACATTTCATTGACATTTTCATGAGGTAGCATTTTAAACTCATCATATTTGGCTTTAAACATATGATATTTTAGTTCTTTGACACGAGAAGAACCCTCATGAATTTCTATCAAGCAAGCCCAAATTTCACAAGCCTTTTCTTTGCTAGCAATCCTAGCAAACACATCTTGACTAATGCATTCATAAATTGCATTCCTAGCTTTAGCATCCCACTTTATTTGATCACCACATAATTGTGCTCACCAAACCCCGCATGGGTCACTTCCCATACTTCGGGAGCAATAGCCTCTAGATAAGCGTGCATGCGTGCTTTACAATAGGCAAAGTTCTTGCCCTCGAAGATAGGAACCGAACCCCCAATCTTAGCCATTTTAGCTCTCTAGTGGTGAAGCTAGAATGATCCAATGAGCAACCTTGCTCTGATACCAATTGTAAGGATCGAATGCCCAAGAGGGGGGGTGAATTGGGCTTCTTTTCAAAAATTAAGCAATACCACTTAATTACTAAAAGCCCAATTCCCTACGCAAACAACCTATGCATTCAAGTGACTAGTAACTTTGCGGTATATGAAATGCATAAGTGTAAAGTGAGAGTAAGAGAACGCAAACTCCCGAGGAGACACGAAGATTTATCCTGTGGTTCAGCAAGATCGTCAAGATCTTCCTACATCCACGTTGTGGAACCCACCGAAGGGTATAGCCACACCCAAGTCATCGAGACTAGAGATCTTCACTATTCTTCTCCGTTTGCCAACCTCGACGAGGTGGAGCTCAAGCCTTGTACAACTTGGATCCTCCGGGCTTCCACAACCGTCTTGGCAAGCTCCGGAAGTCTCTCTCAATTATAATCACCAAGGGACACTCCCTTACAGCTCTCACTACACTAGAGATCCCAATCACCAAGAATGGAAGCACACAAGCACTATCTCTAGCTAGTTCTAGCCTATCTCTTGGTGTGTAAATGGTGTAGATGATATAGAAGTGGTAGCTCAATGTCTTGAATGCTTGAGAATGTGTAGAGTAGGTCTGGTAGTCAAGTCTGGTCGAATAGACTGGTTGAAGGGGTATAAATAGCCAGCCTCCACGAAATAGCCATTAGAAAAGTAGGCTGACATCACTGTTCTGCGAACACCGGATGATCCGATGTCCCCCCTTCAGTTGTCATCGGTCGAATCCAAATTAGCTGATGTCATTGTGTCAGATATGACCGTTGTTAGACCGATGTTACACTTGTCTTCTCATCGGATGATCCGGTGGCACTTCCTCTATAATTGGTTTAGACTTGATGCTTACTGGAGTGATTGACCGATGTGTTTATAGTTGTACATCAGATGATCTAGTGTTACACTTGGTCCAGGGATATTGCTTATTGTACTGATGGACCGATGTAACATGCCCTTGATCATCAAATGATCCGGTGAGTACTTAGTTCTGAGGTCTTCTTCTGCTGCTGAACCAACTCGACTGATGTGTTGTTTTCTGGAAACATCGGTGGATCCAGCGAGTTGATTTTGTTTGCTCCGAGTGATTCTTTTGTAATTTACTCGATTGACCTCTTAGACATTGGATGGAAATATTCTTCTGATGATTATTAAGCATTGAGTGTTGTCAATTATGGTTGAATAATTTTGACATATGAGCTTTTACTTCTAATCTTCATAACATTGATTGATCTCATAAAATGATTGTTTAGGGGTCTCCAATTGTATCCAGTGATCAGTAGATGATATTCATATTCATATAGATTTCATTGTAATGAGTGATATGGGAGACCTTGCATCCACAAATTCATTAGTAAAATCCAACGGTTGTCATTAATCACCGAAACTATACCTCATGGGGGCCTAGATGCTTTCAGTAGCCATTAAGTGCACTTTTAACATCCATTTGATATAGCTTAAAACCAATAGATGCAGCAAAAGCTAACAAAATTCTTATGGCTTCTAATCTAGCAACAGAAACCTTCAACTTGAGTGAAACCTTGAGCAACCAACCTAGCATTATTCCTAACCACAACCCCATCCTCACTTTGTTTATTTTTAAATACCCATTTAGTTCCAATTAAAGTGTGACCTTGAGGTGGAGGTACAAGTTTCCAAACATTATTTCTTTCAGAATTTTCTAACTCTTCTTGCATGGCAATAATCCAAGATTCATTAGTGAGTGCATGTGATATATCTTTGGGTTCAAAAGAAGCAACAAAAGCAGAATGAGCATAAGAGTTTGGATCGCAAAACCTGGACCGTGTGACTCATTCATGCAAGCTTCCAATCATCTGTTGTGGGGGATGATTTTTGTAAAACCGTAGGGGAACAGATGTCTCACAAGCTTCTTCTTCTTCATGTTCAACACAAATCGATGATCTTGTGACTTGAGGATGATTTGAATCATCATTGACGGTTGTCGGTGCTGGTTGAGAATTAACATGCGAAGCTGAACCAAAGTCTTTAGCTGCTGAATTTTCGGGCAGCAGCTCCAATTCTTCCTCATCTTCAAAGAAAATTCTCCCCCCTGCGGATATGGATCTGGACCTGCAATGTTTGAGCTAGTACCTGGGCTAGCTTCATCAAAAGACACTTCACAAGTCTCCACAATTTTGTTAGTGTCAAGTAAAAGCACACGGTAGCCTCTAGTATGAGATGGATAACCAAGAAACATGCCATCAATGGATCTAGGTTCAAATTTATCAAATTACCATGTTTCTTAACAACGCATTTGCAACCAAAGACCCGAAAGTGTGTAACACTAGGCCTATGTCCAAACCGGAGCTCATATGGTGTTTTACCTAGCTTAGCACGCAAGAAAACACGATTTGAGACATAATAAGCGGTTGCTAACGCATCAGCCCAAAATTTAATAGGAGTTTGATATTCATCAAGCATAGTCCTAGCCATCTCAACTAAGGTTCTGTTCTTTCTTTCTACAACACCGTTTTGTTGAGGTACATATGGTGAAGAAAATTGATGATCTATTCCATTTTCAGCACAAAAGTGATCAAAAGATTGATTTTTAAATTCAGTTCCGTTATCACTTCTAATTGCTTTTAATGATCCTGGGTGATCAATTGATAATCTAAGAAATAAAGTTCTAAAGTGACTAAAAACTTCATTCTTAGACGCCATAAAGTAAACCCAAGAGTATCTAGAATAATCATCAACAATCACAAGAACATACCATTTTCCTCCGAAGGATTGAACACGTGAAGGTCCTACGATGTCAAGATGCAAAAGTTGACATGGTTCAGTTGTCATGATCATTGTGAGAGGAGTATGTGAACCTGCAACCATCTTAGCATGTCTACAAGAAGAGCACACAATTTCTTTGTCCCCTTTAAGCTTAGGCAGCTCACGTATGTGATCAAGAGCACTAACATGCGTTAGGTGATCAAAGCCTACGTGACCAAGTCTACGATGCCAAAAATATAGGTCCTTTGAATCATTAGCAACTAGACACCTATGCTTAGAGGAAGACATATCAAAATCAGCTTTAAAAACTCTTCCAAACCGAGACATGTTAAAAATAAGCTCACTATTTGAACTTACAACTTTGCAGCAGTTTTTATTGAAAATAATTTCTAGATTTTCATCTAGCAATTGTGAAACAGAAAGCAAGTTGTATTTCAAATTTTTTACAAGTGCCACATCCTTCAAAGTGTAGTGATCATTTACTCTAACCGAACCCTTAGCAATTATAGGAGTTGAAGAATTATCAGCAAAAGTAACATTCTCTACACATGACACAAAGGAGAGGGAGGAGAACCAATCTTTGTTACCGGTCATGTGGCGTGAGCAACCTGAATCCACAATCCAAATGTTCTCCTTCCTCAAATGTGTAACCTACATAGAAGCACAATACGTCAATGACTCAATACTGGGGTTAGTCAAAAGGCATTTAGGAATCCAGTACTGAGTCACGCGACGTGCAGCAGGAAAAACACGCAAAAGCTGAGACAAAACAGCAGGTTTATGAGTCAAAGTTTGAGATTTTTTATTCTTAAATACTGACCTATAAGGTGTCACTTGTGTAGCACAAAAATCAGTAGCTCCGGAGGCAAAAACAGAAGGTCCGGAGGTAAACTTTGAATGTTTTTGACTCAAAACAGCAGGTTGTACATTCGGTTCAATATGTGCAGCAAATTTTGCATGAAAGTTATGAGATATAGCAACCATTATTTCCTTTTTCTGTTGTTTATCTAGTCTATAACAAAAATCTATGACATGACCATCTCTACCACAGTAGGTACAATGAAATTTAACTTTGTGTTCATGTCTAGATGAGCAAACAACATTTTTATTTGAAACCGAATGAGACAATACTCCTGCAGATTTGAAAACTACTTCTTTTTGTTTAGGAAATGTTTGAATCAAACCACTTCCTAATGACTTTACAATTTTAGGTGGATGTGCCTTAGCATGAGCATGAGAATCAAAACCTAAACCAGTTTTATCATTGCAAGACTTAGATGAATTCAGCAGCAAGTTTAGGTTCTTATTCCCATTGCAAAACCGATCAAATGTCTTATGCATGTTATCAAGTTTATTGGAAAGATCAAGGAAATTTTCATATGAAGTTTTTCCTTTTAATTTGCAATTGGAACAATATTTAACTTCATGAGAACGTAAAGAATTGTTCAATATAGAAATTTCATTCATAGCATCTTGTGGTTTTCTATCAAGATCATCACAACTAGAACAATGCAAATCAATTGTAGAACAAGAAGCATCTTTTAAGTTTTCAATATTAAGTGCAGCAAGCTTTTTGTTCTTTTCAATTTCAAGTTCAAGTTTATCAAGTGTGGAGGTATGCGCACTTCTTAGGAAGGACAATTGTTCATATATTAAGAACATGAGGAACAAGAATCATCACTAGGAATCAAGGATTTTAAACGATTAATTTCAGATTCTAGTGACTCAATTTTAAAAGCATTGTCCCTAAGCTTTTTGTCCTTTTTCTTAACAATAACAGTGGCACGAGAAATAGCATCACACATTTCTTCACAAGTAGGACATACCTCTTCATTGTCGTTGTTGTGTTCTGCCTCCTCCATACTTGATCTTGACTTGCCCGCCATGAAGCACAAGTTTGCCAAATCATCTTCATCTTCATCACTTCCAATGTCCACGTCGCTTGAGCCAAGTTCCTGGAGTGCTGAGATAAAACTGCTCACCAATTGACGTCCTGTAAAACCCTTCTTTTTCTTCGTATCTTTTGCATAGGAGTGCTTTATCCTTGATTGTTTTTCTTCCTGGTAGGTAGGACCTGAAAGGTTAGGACAATCTGTACGAAAGTGTTCTGTCTTACCACATTCGAAGCATCGTTGAGGTCCGAAGCTTCCTCTCCTTCTAGTTCTCACATTTTGCAATGCTTTTGAGAACCTCATAGAGAGAAGTGCTAGCTCCTCCTCTGGAAACTCCTCAATCTGTTCAAGGGTTAGAGAGGACAACAAAACAAGTGTACCACAAGATGAAGATTGGCTGGAGCTAGGCATATCACGTTGAGAAACAAAAGCAATAGACTTGTTGGGGTTCTTACGTGATATTATGTCAATTTCATGAGTTTTTAGCTTGGAATATAGCACATCTAAAGTAAGTGTACTCATGACAGTAGATTCACGAATAGATGTGACTTTCATCTCCCAAATTGACATATCTAATGCACTTAGCAATTGCCTAGCATTTTCAGCATCTGAAAAATTAACATTGACACTACGCAAGTTGCTGAGAATCTTATTAAAGCGAGCAAAAAGGTCATCAATAGACTCACCGGGTTGCATCTCGAAGCGCATATATTCTTTCTTGAACATGTCTTACCATACCTCTTTGATCGTGTTGGATCCTTCGTGGTAGTCACAAAGTGCTTTCCACACATCCTATGCAGATCGGAGATGTGCAACACGGTCGAAGTCGCTTTGTGTTAATCCTTGTATGATCAAGTTCCGAGCCTTGTTGTTGTTGTCGACATCTCTCAGATTTGTAGCTGTAACTTGATTGTTTGAGGGCACTTCGTAAGGCTTGTATACCTTCTCCCATATTGCAAAGCCTTGTGCCTGGATGAAAGCCTCCATGCGTGCCTTCCAAACCTGAAAATCAATATCAGCGAACACACAAGGTTTGACAGAGTACTTCTCCATGATGATTAGTCAAAAACACGCGCAAATCACAAAGATTAGAGCACCGTGGATCTGATATCAATTGTAGGATCGAAGAGCACGTGAAAAGCTACCAGAGGGGGGGTGAATGGTAGATTTAAAAATATTACGCAGCGGAAACAATTAAACCCCAACCCCTTCGGCAGAAAAACGATCTGTTAAAGAAATCGTGTGTGAGACTAATCTAAACGTGTTTCACCGTGACAAAAGTGATATATATCAGAGAGAATCAAGTAACGAAGACAACACAACAAGAATCACTCAAATCCGTCGAGAAAAACTCAAGTTATGATCGAAAGATCAAACAAAGGTCAATCTGCCCTACCCGAGAAAAAAAACAGTTCTGGAATGCTGCAAAGAAACTCGTGTAGATCATAGACCACAAATCCAATGACCGTGAAATTTTGACAGATGATATATAATCAAGTTGTGAAGACAACCCAAAAATAATCACGTCAATTGGATCTGTAAAACTCGAGTTATGATAAAACCACCGACGAAAGTTAGTGCTGTCCAGAAACTCGACGAGTAAAACTTGTCTGGAACAAGTCGGACGAACAAGGCTCAAAAGTTCCTTCAAACTACGAATTTATTCAATAGAACACAAGAGGAACAGCCCCAAAGTCGTGCACCATGAGCTCTGGGCTTCCTTGCTTATATAACCAGCTCGAAAGCCAACTCAACTCAAATCAGGAACCTAATCCTACTCTGTTCACGAATCGTAACTTTCCATAACTGCTTAGGATTCTTCTATACGCAGATAGAAGCAATCTTAAGACTTCCAAACACCTTAGGAACGTATCCCACATTACTAAACAACTCAAATTCGTGACCCACACGTAATCCTATCATAACAACTCAAATCTTTCCATATTTGAATCAAACCCGACTCAGCCGCAGCCCGAGTCCATAACCTAGTCGGTTGGACCTTTCCAACCAAATATTTATGTCCACATCTCTTCATCACATCTCGGAAGCATGTAGCCACGTCCATGCACTCCTTGCACAGGTGCAAACATCTTCCAATTACGTCCACGATACCTGCACATGCATTGTTCTTGATTCAATCATGCTGCGCAACCTCCTGATCAGCTCAACCACAATTCCTCCTAAATTTGGTTGTTGGAACCTCATCTCCTCCCTGATACTAGTCCAATGGATCCCATCACCAGCCATGTCTTGAACTCAAGCAACAACTACACATGAATAAACAACCAATCCATACAAGCCCAAGTCCTCGACTTGACTCAAGTTAGTTCCGAACACAACACCTTACGTGAGAACCTCACATAAGCATGTTGCAAAACCACAGTAACACGATATCATCCATATCAACCAAAATGCACCAAAAACTTAGCAAATGAATACTAAGCAACCTTTCCAGAGATGCAAAGCAAGTACGAAATATTGCAAATGAAAAACAGAAGCATTGCGGTCAAGTTCCGGACCTTGCTAGAGCAACCCGGACCTTGAGCCGGAGCTAACAAAAGCTAGTAGAACCTAGCGCCGGGGCTAACCAGAACTAGTATAACCAAGCTCACGCCGGATCTTACAAAACTAGTCGGAACTAGTAAACCCAAAAGCCGGAGCTAGAGACGAAACTCACTGGAGCTAACCAAAACTAGTCAGACCTTAATAAAAAGGTGTTTTAGTGATATTCAAAACTTTTATCGTCAAAGCAAGTGTACTCACTACAAGCCAATGTATTCAGCACACATAGATCTTACATTCACATAGATGAAATGATGAATAGTTGCTCTGTTTTATTTTCATAAGTCTCTAGTTTACAACTTTCTACTCTCCGAATATTGCTTTCATTGGTTTGAAATACTTTTACCTTAATTTGGAAATTGTGGGTAGCAAAAGCTTAATCAAATTCTAGGTTGTTGCAAGATTAGAATTGGCAATAGGGCTGCTAGTCCTAGTTTGAAAGTAAAACTTAGATTTTCGGAGAAATTCTAAAAAGATTTAAGTTTCCCTCAATTGATTGGAAATACCTACCAAAGTCATATGATGTTCATACATAGACAAAACCTTATGCATATGCTATTTGCTTTCACATTGAGCCTAGTCAAACTAGTATAGACCTATGTGAGAAATCATTCAACTCTTTTTGAATTCAAGACATTACTTGCACATGCTATACTTCTACACTAGAAGGAAGCAAAATTCCATCATACCCACTATTCCACAATAAAAAGAGAAACTCCATGTTATTCATGTTTAGCACTCTCTTCAAAATTCATTGCAAAGAAAGGGAGTATAAGACATGGCTACAAAAAAAACATGCTTACATCATAAGCATGAGAAAAAAAAGAAAGAAAAGAAAAGTAGCCATGTTTCATCCCTGCAAAAAGAAAGAGAGATTATACCAAAAAGGAGTTATCTCAAGTATCCACATCCACTTCCACTACATCACACATGCACTAGTCTTGAATCAAAAAGTTTTGAATTGAATTCTCCTAAAGCTTACTCTTTTGACTTAGCAATATATGTGATGCAAATATGCCTACTTACTTTCCTTACCAAGCTCCACATACAAGCCATATTCAATGAGTAGGAATAGTAGAGGGACAATGCCTTGGTGAGAAAATATTCCCACTATCCACAAATGAGTGATTGAGAGAATCAAATTGAGGTACTTAATATCTAAATTGAGTTCTCCGGGATTTAAGTGGAACTTGATTTCTAGGCTATGTTTGCTCCATTTACTATTCTACCTTTCAACTACTCATGAATATGAAAAAGCATAAGCCCCATGATAACTTAAGAAAGGTAGGGTATCATAGCCAATTTCTGCAATACTAGGTAGAGTATCTTGTTGTGCATTAGATACTTTTGAAAATAAGATATTATAGCAACTCCTGATCATCAACCTAAAGTCTTGACTTTGCTTGGGATGAGCAAAGGATAAGCTTGGGGGAATTTGTTGACGGTTGTTATATACCAATTTCATTCGTCAATTTAACTCAATTATGTGAAGGATTTGTCATTTCTTGCACACATAACCTTTCTATCTAACCCAATTCCACTTGGACGTGGAGAAATATGTGTATGCAGCATTTTATGCAGAAAATGAGGAAATGTAGAGGGACCAATCCTATAAAATATCATCCCAGCCAATTAGGCAACGACACTGGCATCCCATGGATCAAATGGCCCACAAACAGAGGTATACAAGGAGATCCAATGGTGTATCACCCATATACATCAATGGGACTCACCTGGCAGCCACCTGGAGAAATCACATGAGAAACGGTGCAATGACCAGGTCGGCCGAACCAGTGGGTCGACCGACCTGGTCATTGCACCAAACTCGGTCAGCCTCCACGTGTTGGCTCCTCCCGGCTCCCTGGAGTCAATGGTGACTGATTCGCGCGCTTTCAGTGACGGGAACCGACCTCAACACTAGTATAAATAGGACCCCCTATCCCTCACTTCAACACACACCACTTGGGCATCATTCTATTGTATACACTATCTTCCATAGTCCTTAGAGGAGTTAGGATGTAGAGAGGAGAGCATCTAGTCCCAAGTACAAATTGGGAAAGGAGTAGGAGTCTCTCTTCCCAATTCCACATTGGGAAAGGTATGGCTTATGTATTCCTTCTTGTATTTGTGACTTTGTGCTCAATAAAGATATTATCTTTAGTCTTCTTTTATACGTATACTTGGACAAAGCATTACTTGTTTGATTGTGGAGTCCATGTATGTGGAAGGTATAGTCTTTATGATTTCACTCTCATGATCACATCTTATGGTCATAAACACTATAGACCCCCACTATAGTCTATGTAGTTATGATATGATTATGTTAATATGAATTACTTATGCTATGCGTCAACATTGGTTCAACGATGTTTAGGTTAGTCATTGCCTTAGGATGGCTTGTGCCATGGCGAGTAAGGTATTTGCTTAGTATGCTAGCATGGTGCTAGGGTATTTAAGTAGCGTTGGATGTCTCGTAGACCCACAGATTGAAGAGGTAGGCAGTAGGTGGTGACAGCCCTATCTATCCTTTGTAATCCTCCACGTTCGGCTATGCCACAGGCTCTTGGCGGGAGTCGCCCTAGTATTGCTAGGGGAAAGCCCGTGCCCGATGTGTTGAATAGCGTTGCATAGGAATTCATCATTGACATGACCATTAGTATCTACCCTAGGCTATGTATATGTATTAGGAGCATTGTAGGAGCAACTCTCTAACTCTCAATCAAATCTCCCTCTAGGACCCATTTTACCCTTTAGAATAGATTGCCTAGGTGTGTGTCACACTACCCCTATTATCAACTTACCCCTGTCCGGATAATGGATTAGTATCCCATAGCTTGACCATAAGAGTAGTATATACTTTACTCCATTGCCTTCCTTTGGGATAAATACGATACCCTTGGGAATAATCATGGGTGAAATGCTACAACGGTATCTTCTATGCGCTTGCGGATCTCATCTCTTTACCGAAGATGATCTGTGGTGTTAAGAAATACCAACAAGCACTTCTGGCGCCGTTGCTGGGGATGATTTGTTAGTATATTTTAGGAGCCGTCAACAGCAGGCAGCTACACTTTTAGTGTCGTGACTGTGTCAAGTGTTGCTTGAACTTCCTGGACCCTCCCGGAGGGGTCTGATTGTTTCCCCAGAGGACCTACCCGTCTCTGTATATTGACTCTATAACATACATTGTGTGTAATTACAGACTCACCTCCGTGATTCTAAGCATAAAACTTACAGAGGTGCTCGATGTTCCAAGGATTAGGAAGCAGAGTCTCATCCTCAGATGCCAAGTGAACGCATCCGGGATGGGATACTTTGGTCACTTAGAAGGGCCTTCCCAGCTGGGGGAAAATTTTTTCATCCCTTCGCGAGTTAGTACTTTCCGCAGCACCAGATCGCCTTCTTTGAGCTATCGGTTATGCACATGCCTTCGATGATAGTGCTGGAGCGCTTGGCGATATCGTGCATTCCGAACAGCTGCTTGGCACCTTCCCTCGTCGACGAGGTCAAGGTCTTCACGCCGGAGCTGATCCTGCGCGGCTTCATCGAAGGTCCGGACCCAGAGCGACCCCATTGTGATCTCCGGAAGAAGGACTGCTTCAGCTCCGTACACCAAGAAGAAGGGTGTCTCTTCAGTTGACTGGTTAGGTGTAGTCCTGCTTGCCCACAGTGCGGATGAAAGGTCTTCGATCCAGTTGGCTCCATGTTTTTTCAGGCTCATATGTGTGTGTCTTGAGTCCTTTTAAGATTTCTGCATTTACTCTCTCGGCTTGACCATTGCTCACTGGGTGAGCTACTGATGCGTAGCTGACTTGAATGTTGAGGTATTCGCAATATTCTTGGAATGCAGCACATGTAAATTGGGTTCCATTGTCAGTTATGAATTTGTTCGGAACTCCAAATCTGCATATTATGGACTTCAAGAACTTGATTGTTGATTGCTTGTTGATTGTCACAACTGGAGTAGCTTCCGGCCACTTGGTTAACTTGTCGATAGCGACATACAGGAACCTGTACCCTCTAACAGCTTTTGGGAAAGGTCCAAAAATCTCCATGCCCCACACAACGAAATGCCATGTAGGAGGAATCATTTGTAGTGACTGAGCCATGTGTGAGTTTGTTTTGCATGGAACTGACATGCTTCACACTTTTTCACCAACTCCACTGCATCCTGGAGTGCTGTAGGCCAGTAGAAGCCGTGCCGAAAGGCTTTGCCGACCAACATACGGGAAGACGTGTGGTTCCCACACTCACCTCCATGGATTTCCGCGAGGAGATTGCGACCTTCTTCCTTTGCAATGCACCACATTAGGACGCCATTGGCACTGCATCGGTAGAGATCCCCTTCTACCAGTGTGTATCTTTTAGCCAATCTGACAATCTGGTCAGCGGATACACCGTCTTCAGGAAGGATATTGTCTTTAAAGTAGCTTCGTATCTCCGAGATCCATGCATCGGAGCTAACTTGAGCTTCTAAGCCTTGTGTGCTGGGTTGCTCGAAGCTTCCTACAGCACCTACGACCCTCGGTGGAAGCCATGGTAACAGGGCCACCGGGACCGCCAGCTTTGAGGTGTTGGTCTCGCCCCCTTCGCTCAGTTTGGCAGACTGAGCTGTTGGTCTTGACAACCTCCGGACGAAGATTTCGTCAGGATTCGTAGCTCTGGTTGAAGCCTTCGTCGAGAGTTCATCGGCTTTAGCGTTATGGATGTGCTAAACATGGTGGAGATCCAGGACTTCGAAGTCTTTCTGAAGCCTCTGGACTTCAAGGAGATAAGCGGCTAGCTAGAGGTTGTTGCAACATCATTCACATTTGACTTGTTTTATGATGAGATGTGAATCACTCTTCACCAACAGCTATTTGACACCATAGGATAGTGCCACCTTGAGCCCGTAGATGAGAGCTTCATACTCCGCCATGTTGTTGGTTGCCTTGAAGTCAAGGTGAACCATGCATTTGACCTTCTCCCCGGTCGGATCAAGGAGAAGGACTCCAGCTCCGGCCCCCTGCTTCTGCACGGAACTGTTGAAGTAGAGAGTCCAGTGAGGTTTGGTGAAGATCGGGACCTTGGGTTCTGGCTTCTGCTCACTTGGGCCCCCAGAATTTGATGGAAAGGGGGCCCACTCCGCCACGAAGTTAGCCAAAGCGTGACTTTTGACTGCTTGTCGCAACACGAATTCAAGATCGAACTCGGCCAGCTCCGCCGCCCACTTGGCGATGTTCCCAGTAGAATTAGGGTTTAATATAGCACGCATTGGATAAGAAGTTACCACTGATATCTTGTGGGCTTGGAAATAATGACAAAGCTTCCTTGAGGCAATAAGAACTGTGTAAAGCAGCTTATGCACCTCGATGTATCTGGTCTTGGCATCGTGGAGTACTTCACTGATGAAGTACACTGGGCGCTGGAATTTTTGAACTTGTCAGACCCTCCCGGAAGGGTTTGGAACTTTTTCTTGTCCAATCTAGACCTTCCCTAAGGGGTCCGGATCTTCTTGAACAGCCGTGAAAACTCCCTCAGATGAGAGAGATTGATCTTCTAGCACTCCGCCTTAAAGATCTGTGCCTGGGGGCTGGGACCCAGACCCGCCTTTAGGTAGCTCCGGACCCTCCTGGAGGGGTCTAGGCTCCTGAACTGGATGTGTCTTTGGTCTTTCCGCGACTAGGACCATGTTTACAACTTCTGTAGTTGCAGAAATGTAATGTAGTAGAGGCTCACCAAGGTTCAGAGCTACCAAAATTGGTAGGGTGGTGAGGAGCTGCTTGAGCTCTTGGAACGTCTTTTCTACTTCTTCAGACCAATGGAATTGTCCGGTCTTCCTCAATAGCTTGAAGAATGGAAGTGCCCACTCTGCCAGCCTTGAGATGAACCGGCTGACCGCAGCTGGACATCCAGTTAGCTTCTGGACGTCCTTGATGCAGGCTAGAGGCCGCATGTCTTCTATAGCATTGATTTTTGCCGGGTTTGCCTCAATTTCTTGGTGAGTTACTAAGAAACCAAGGAGTTTCCCAGAGCTAACCCCAAAGACACAGTTGTCTGGGTTTAACTGGGTGCGCGTAATGCGCAGCTTGTCAAAGACGGCTTGCAAGTTGTCAAGGAGTGACTCCTTGTTCTTGATCTTCACAACGATGTCATCGACGTACACCTCCACCAAGTCTCTAATTAGCTCTCCAAATGTTTTGTACATAGCTTGCACAAAGGTTGAAGCAGCGTTTTTGGGACCAAAGGGCATGGCAGTATAACAATACAATCCATCTACTGTTGTGAAGGCAGTATGCTCTTCATCTTCCCTAGACATTTGGATTTGATGATATCCGAAGTATGCATCTAGGAAACACAATAGCTCACACCCGAAGGTGGAGTCCACTATCTGATCTATCCTAGGTAGTGGAAATGGATCTTTTGGACATGCCTTATTTAGTGTGGTGTAGTCGATACACATCCGAAGCTTCCCGCCGGCCTTGGGTACAACGACTGGGTTTGCAAGACATTTTGGATGAAAAACCTCCCGTATAAAACCAGATTCGAGCAACTTCTTGATCTCCTATCAGATGAAGTTCTGCAGCTCGACTGATTGTTTTTTAGGCTTTTGGTGTACAGGTCGTGCATCGGGATAAATCTTCAGATTGTGCTCAATCACCTCCCTAGGGATCCCAGGCATTTGTGATGGTGCCAGGCAAACACGTGAACATTAGCCTGGAGGAAAGTGATGAGCGCGATTGTTGTTCAAACCTCCTGATATACGGGTGGTCTGAGCAGCATCAGAACCGATTTGGACGACTTTGACGGGAACGTCGGTGTAGCTGCTTGGTTGCACACATGGTGCAGAGGTTGAGCCCCCATGACGAGTGCTGGGGGGGTTGAGCAATGAGCTCTTTGCCAGAGGTTCCTTCTTGCGTCGTGGCAAGGGCATGGAGTTCCTCTAGCGTGGTGACTCCTGCAGTGCGGTCTCCATGGACCCGGAGGACGCCTGAAGGTGTCGGCATCTTCAACACCAGATAGCCGTAGTGAGCTGCGGCCATGAACCTGTATAAGGCAGGCCTACCCAGGATAGCGTTGAAGGGCAGACTGATGTGAGCAACATCGAAGACCAGCTTCTCAGTCCTGTACTTCTCCCGTATCCCGGAGGTCACTAGGAGAGTGATGGATCTGAGGGGGTGATGGCCCCCGGACCTACCCCAGAGAAAGGTCTAGAGGGGCGAAGGTCTGAGAGTTGTAGTTGGATCTTCAAGAATGCTTTAAAGCTCAAGATATTGAGCATTGCGCCTTCGTCTATCTGAACGTGGTAGAGTTGAACGTTGTTGATAGTTGGAGATACCATCAACGGGAGTTGGGCAGCTCCAACCATGTTTCTGGGGCAGTCTGTTGCATCAAAAGTGATGGGTGTATCCATCCACTTCCGATGTGGTTCTGCTCTAGCAGTGGGAGCTACAACGGCCATTTCCTGCCGCATTGTCTTGAGGATGCGGCGAGAGATGATGTCCCAGGACCCTCCGTAGATGGTGTTGAGGGTCTTCCGATTCTCATTGTCAGAGACGTCAGAGTCATCATTGACTGTGTTGTACACAACCTTTAGGACCTTCTTGGGGTCCTAGAAGCCTAGCTCCGTCTCATCCGGAGCTTCGTCAACTTTTTGCTTTCCTTCCCTCTAATGGAAAGGAGCTTCTTCTTGGCGCTTGTTATAGCGCTCGACAAGGTTTTGGACCTCTCGGCAGTCCTCTAGACCGTTCTTGTCTGTCTTGTTGATTGGACACCATATCTTGGAACTACCGCTGTCTTCTGATGAAGGTCGAGGTCATTTTTCAGGGCGTGGCCCCCGGCCACCTGAAGCTGCAGCAAGTGCGTCAGCCTACGTCTTCTTCTTGCCATTGGACTTCTTCTTCTTTTTGCCACCTCTAGAGGTAGTAACTTCAGCTTTGGAGGACTTTTTGTTAACCTCCGGAGCTGGCTTTGACTGCATTTTCTGACCCTCTATGGCCCGGGCACACTTGTCAGCCAGGTTGAACAAGTCCATGACGCTGGTGACTTCTTTTGTCGCCAGCTTCTCTAGCATTTTCTTGTCTCGGACGCCCTGTCTAAATGCGAAAATAACAGAAGCGTTCGAGATAGAGGGGATGGAATTGTGTACCTGAGAAAACTACTGGAAAAAGGATCGCAGCAATTCCCCCGTTGTTTGCTTCACAGCAAACATGTCCAGTTCAGTGCCTGGTCGGGTGTAACAGCTCCCGAAATTGGCAGTGAACTGTTGACATAGCTCTGCCCAACTATTGATGGAATCAGGCGGAAGACTCATGAACCAGGACCTGGCGGTCCCAGTTAGAGCCACACGGAAGTAGTTAGCCATCACGGCCTCATTGCCTCCTGCTGCAAGTATAGCAGTGGAGTAGATTTGAAGGAATTTGGCAGGGTTCACAGTCCCGTCGAATTTCTTCGACATATGAGGTCGGAGCTTCTGTGGCCAGCGGACCATGCGTAGGTGCATGGCCAAGGCAGAACAACCTCCTCCTACTCCTACTGGAGCAGGGTTGTCCCGAGTCTCTCGCCTTTTGCGAGCACGCTCAATATGGACGCAGTCGTCTTGCTCTCAGTAGTGATGATCAAGCTGTGACTGCAGGTCATGTGTTGAAAGTCTTGACATGGTGTGGGTGCGACGTGCCCCGGAAGGCAGCGACGTCACCTGTTGAGATAAAGCACGCCTCCGGTGATGTGATACGTGAGAACCAAGTCTCCCAGACAAGGTCCTATGTTGAGTCGGTGTCTGCCCCGATGGGGGAGGATCTTGGTTGCTGATGGCATCAGTTGTGGCTGCAACTAGATGCTGCACATGAGCGTGCCACTGTTCCATTGCACCTTGAGGTGCTCCGAGTGCTGGTGGGCGTTCCAGCAGAGTAGGCGTAGCAATCAGTGCGTTCTCAGGATTATTGTTCGCCGATGTTGTGACCGACGTGAGTACCCCATCCTGCTGTCCAGCATTGTTTGCCGATGCAGATGGTGGAGGTGGTGGTGCGATGCCCGCAAGGACAACAGCTCCTGCTGGTCGCTGCATGTTGGAAGGATTCCCTCGAGCATGTTGCATTGCGTTGTTGTCATTGGACGACCCTGCGGTGGAGTTCACCATCTTGTGATCTCAGGTGCCCCTTCCTGGCGCGCCAAATGTTGAAGCATACTAACGACACTTCCCCCGCTACTACTGAATTGTAGCCCGTGGAGGTTCTTGTATCAGTTTGGGCGCGCGGAGATCTTAGACAAGAAGGTGACACAGAAGATTTACGTGGTTCGGGCCGCCTGAGCGTAATACCCTACTCCACGGGATGTGTGTTGTTGTATTAGGAATTTGATCGTGCTTGTGTGCGTATGAGCTTGTTCCTTTTCTACCGTGCAGCACATCCCTTTTATAGATCAAGGCATGGCTGTTACATGGGTTGCCTGGCCCGACTTATGGCCCCGGCGGTTATTCTTGCTTAATACACAATTAAGTGTGTTCAAGAACCCTAATAACGTGATAACGCGCCTTAATGGTGGTGTTACCAGTATTAAGGGTCTTCTGGTCGCGCGCCATTAATAGGGCATTAATGGTACATAATCAGGCCTTGTAATTGTATCAATAAGAGTCCTTTGAATACTTATGCCGTTGGAGATCTGTCTGTATTCCCGTTGGTGGAGTAGATCCGGAGGCTTGACACATGGCGGCTCCAGAGCTTTCCGTTGCGGAGAGGTAGGTCTGAAGCTGCTATACAAGTGGAAGCACCGAAGCTTCCTTCTACTGGGGGTTAGGTCCGGGTCACTGTACACGTGTCAAGTGTGGAGCTCCCCTATGTAGAGGGTTTGGCCCCGGTCTTCTGTTACACGTGGAAGTGTCGGAGCTCCCCTATGTAGGAGGTGGGTCCGGTGCTATTTGACACGTGGGGCCTACGGAGGTCTTCAACTTTGACCGGTGGAACTCCCACTTCTTGTGGTATCATGGGATACCCGGTACGCAGGGTACTGATAGAAAAATTGCACACAAAGCATATACTCAGTATGTTATTGAACCTAGATGCACAAGAGTATAATAAGTTACGAACATAGATTGATATACCAGCTTAATGTTGTCTAGAAGCATTTATGGTCCTATAACCTCTTTTTCTTCTTTATTTCGTTCAGCTCCCCCTTGATCATTGCCTCCATTGTTGTACTGATTGTCTTGATTATGTTGAGATTGATCTTGTACATATGGAGCCTTTTCTCATGTCTAGGCTCGCCCTTAATCATTGCTCTCTGGTTTTTGTACATCTTGAGCACTTGTTTTGATAGTATGGGTGGAGAATGAACTTAGATTTTCACTGTACCCCATGGATGTCTTTCTTTCCTCTGGTTATGTGTTTGATGCCAGTTAAGCACTTCTTTTGAACCACCGAAGGGGGTACACCTACAAAATAGGATTATGCTTTGGTTCTAGGTACCCAAGCTTGCTTGGGTCCTCGGAGGTTAGTGATAAGACATTTGGGCACCCACACACAAGGTTTTGGTCTCTTCTGGAGTGGCCCAATGTACTTGGCATAAACATGATTAAATTCATCTTTCATAAGAACATATGGGGCATCAAAGTTATGAAACATTGTGAGACATATTTGTGCTGAATACATTGGCTATGGCGATAAAAGTTTTGAATTCTGCTAAAACACCTTTTTAGCAAGGTCCGACTCTAGCTCCGAGCTACAACAAGGTCTGATGGTAGGTCTGGCTTGTTTTGGGTAGCTCCAGGTACGTCCGATGCTAGGTCCGATTTGCTGGCAAAGACCGACTAGCTTTTGGTTAGCTCCGGTGAGATTTGTCTTTAGCTCCAGCATGTTTTTGATAGCTCCGACATGTTTCTTGCTAAGCTCTGAGTTGCTTTTTCTAGCTCCAGTTTTTGGGTTGACTAGCGCTCCTAGTTTTTGTAAGCTCTGATGGGTGCTTGGTTCTAATAGCTTTGGTAAGCTCCGGCTCAAGGTCCGGTTAGCTTTGGCAAGAACCGAAGCTTGACTGCAGTGTTGCTGCTTTTCATTTGCAAAGTTTCAAACTTGCTTTACATTGTTGAAAAGATTGCTTAGTATTCATTTGCTATGTTTTTGGTGCGTTTTGGTTGATATGTATGATATCTTTTTACTGTGGTTTTGCAATATGCTTATGTGAGGTGCTCACGTAAGGTGTTGTGTTCGGAACTGACTTGAGTCAAGTCGAGGACTTGGGCTCGTACGGATTGGTTGTTTATTCATGTGCAGGTGTTGCTTGATTTCAAGTCATGGCTGGTGACAGGATCCTTTGGGCTAGTCTCAGGGAGGAGATGAGGTTCCAACAACCAAATTCAGGAGGAATTGTTGTTGAGTGGGTCACGAGGTCGCGCAGGATGATTGAATCAAGGGCAGTGCATATGAAGGTTACTAGACATCGAAGGAAGGTGTTTGCAAGTATGCAGGCGGTGCATGATGTGGCAACATGGTTCTGAAGATGGTTTATGGATGGAAAGATCTGGTTGGAAGGATCGGATCGTATCGATTGATGACTTTGGCTGCGGCGGAGTCGGTTATGGCTCGGTATGGAAAGTATCGAGTTGTTTATGTTAGGATTTCGTGTGGATCATGAATTTGAGTTGTTTTAGGAATGTGGGATATGTTCCTAAGGTGTTTGGAAGTCTTAAGATTGCTTCTATCTGCGTATAGAAGAGTCCTAAGCAGTTATGGAAAGTTTCGATCCGTGATCAAAGTAGGATTGGAGTCCTAGTTAAGATTGGGTTGGCCTAAGGGCTAGTTATATAAGCAAGGGAAGTCCAGAGCTCATTAGAGACCACTTTAGGGCTGTTCCTCTTGTGTTCTACGGAATAAAAATTGAGTTTGAAACGAACTTTTGTGCCTTGTTCGTCCGACTGGTTCCAGACAAGTTTGACTCGTCGAGTTTCTGGACAGCACTACCTTTCATTGATGGTTTTATCATAACTTGAGTTTTACAGATCCAATTGACGTGATTCCTTTTGGGTTGTCTTCACAACTTGATTATCTCTCATATGTCAAAATTTCATGGACATTGGATTTGTGGTTTGTCATCTACACGAGTTTCTTTGCAGTGTTCTAGAACTGTTTTTTCTCGGGTAGGACAGATTGACCTTTGTTTGATCTTTCAATCGTAACTTGAGTTTCTCTCGACGGATTTGAGTGATTCTTGTTGTGTTGTCTTTGTGACTTGATTCTCTCTGATATATATCACTTTTGTCACGGTGAAACACGTTTAGATTAGTGTCACACACGATTTCTTTAACAGATCGTTTTTCTGCCGAAGGGGTTGGGATTTAATTGTTTCCACTGCGTAAGATTTTTAAATCTACCATTCACCCCCCTCTAGTAGCTTTTCACATGATATTCGATCTTACAATTGGTATCAGAGCCACGGTGCTCTAATCATTGTGATTTGCATGTGTTTTTGACTAATCATCATGGAGAAATACTCTGCCAAACCTTGTGTGTTTGCTGGTATTGATTTTCAGGTTTGGAAGGCACGCATGGAGGCTTTCATCCAGGCGCAAGGCTTTGCAATATGGGAGAAGGTGTACAAGCCTTACGAAGTGCCACCTAAATATCAAGTTATGGCTACAAACCTACAGGACGTTGACAATAACAACAAAGCCCAAAACTTGATCATTCAAGGACTCACTCAGAGCGACTTCGACCGCGTTGCACATCTTCGATCGGCATATGATGTATGGAGAGCACTTTGTGACTATCACGAAGGATCCAACACGATCAAGGAGGTAAGGCAAAACATGTTCAAGAAAGAATACATGTGTTTGGAGATGCAACTCGGTGAGTCCATCGATGATCTCTTTGCTCGCTTCATTAAAATTCTCAGCAACTTACGTAGTGTCAATGTTAACTTTTCTGATGCTGAGAATGCTAGGCAACTTCTTAATGCATTAGACATGTCAATTTGGGAGATGAAAGTAACATCTATTCGTGAATCAACTGTCATGAGCTCTCTTACTTTAGATGTACTTTATTCTAAACTAAAAACTCATGAAATTGACATCTTATCACGTAAGAACCCAAATAAGTCTATTGTATTTGTCTCACAACGTGATATGCCTAGCTCCGGCCAACCATCATCTTCCAATACTCTTGCTTTGTTGTCCTCACTAACCCTGGAGCAGATCGAGGAATTTCCAGAAGAGGAGTTAGCACTAATCTCTACTAGGTTCCCAAAAGCATTGCAAAATGTGAGAACTAGAAGGAGAGGAAGCTCCGGACCTCAACGTTATTTTGAATGTGGTAAGACAGGACACTTTCGTACAGAATGCCCTAACCTTTCAGGTCCTACTACCCGTGAAGAAAAACAGAACAAGGTCAAGACCACCTCTGGAAACCCCAACAAGAAAAAGAAGGGTACCATAGGACGCAAGATGATTAATAGCTTCATCACTGCACTTCAAGAGCTCGGTTCAAGCGATGTAGACTTTGAAAGTGATGAAGATGATGATGATCTGGCCAACTTATGCTTCATGGCGGGCAAAACAAGATCAAGATCAAGTCAGGAGGATGCAGAACACAACAGTGACGACGATGAGGTATGTTCTACCTGTAATGAAATGTGTGATGCTATTTCTCGTGCAACTATTATTGTCAAGAAAAAGGACAAAAAGCTTAGGGATAATGCTGCTAAAATTGAATCACTAGAATCTGAAATCAACCGTTTGAAAACCTTGATTCCTAGTTATGATTCTTGTCCCTCATGTGATTTAATATATGAACAATTGTCCACACTAAGAACTGCACACTCCTCCACTCTAGATAGACTTGAACTTTAAATTGAAAAGAATAAAGAGCTTGCTGCACTTAATGATAAAAACTTGAAAGATGCTAGCTGTTCTACAATTGATTTGCATTGTTCTACTTGTGATGATCTTGATAAGAAACTACAAGATGCTATGAATGAAATTTCTATATTGAACAATGCTTTACATTCTCATGAAGTTAAATTTTGTTCTAATTGCAAATTAAAAGGAAAAACTTCTTGTAGAAACTGCCTAGAATTATTTAAAAAGCTTGATGACATGAATAGGACGTTAGATCAGTTTTGTGTTGGGAACAAAAATCTAAACTTGCTACTGAGTTCATCTAAATCTTGTAATGATAAAACTGGTTTAGGTTTTGATTCTCATGTTTATTCTAAAACACATCCACCTCAAATTGTAAAATCATTTGGAAGAGGTTTAATCAAAACTGTCCCTAAACAAAAGGATGTGATCTTTGAATCTGCAGGAATGCTTTCTAATTTTGTTTCTAATGTTGGGTGCTCATATAGACATGATTACAAAATTAAATTTCACTGTACATATTGTGACAAAGATGGTCATGTCGTAGATTTTTGTTATAGACTATCTAAACAAATTAAAAAGGATAAAATGTCTGCTAGATCTCATAACTTTCATGCTAAACCTAGAATTAGAAACATGCAACCTGCTTTAATGAGTCAGAAATTTAAAAAGGTAGCTTTCGGACCCTCTGGTAAGAGACTTGCAAAGACAGCTCCGGTAGTTCCGATAGCTCCGAAGGTTCCCGGACCTTCTATTGTTCCCTCCGAATTTTCAGTTTTTGCTTTCGGACCTTCAGTTTGTGCATCCGAAGCTTCAGCTGTTTCTTTCAAAACAAATGTCCACACCTCTGGAGCTACTGGTTTTCGCTCTAAACGAGTAACAACTTCTAAATCAATTGTTAAGAACAGAAAACCTCAATCTTTGACTAATAAACCTGTTGTTTCGTCACAGCTTTCGCGTGTTGTTCCTACTGGACGTCGCATGGCTCAGTACTGGATTCCAAAATGCTTATTGACTAACCCAAGTATTGAGTCATCGACGTATTGTGCTTCTATGTAGGTTACATGCTTGAGGAAGGAGAACATCTGGATTGTGGATTCAGGTTGCTCACCCCACATGACCGGTAACAAAGATTGGTTCTCCTCCGTCTCTTTTGTGTCACATGTAGAGAATGTTACTTTTGCCGATAATTCTTCAACTCCTATAATTGCTAAGGGTTCGGTTAGAGTAAATGATCACTACACTTTGAAGGATGTGCACTTGTCAAAAATTTGAAGTACAACTTGCTTTCTGTTTCTCAATTACTTGATGAGAATTTGGAAATAACTTTCACTAAAAATTGCTGCAAAGTTGTAGATTCTAATAGTGAGCTTTTGTTTAACATATCTCGCTTTGGAAGAGTTTTTAAAGCTGATTTTGATATGTCAACCTCTAAGCATAGGTGTCTAGTTGCTAATGATTCAAAGGACTTATATTTTTGGCATCGTAGACTTGGTCACGTAAGCTTTGATCACCTAACGCGTGTTAGTGCTCTTGATCGCATACGTGGGCTGCCTAAGCTTAAAGGGGACAAAGAAATTGTGTGATCTTCTTGTAGACATGCTAATATGGTTACAGGTTCACATACTCCTCTCACAATGATCATGACAACTGAAGCGGGTCAACTGTGGCACCTTGACACCGTAGGACCTTCACGTGTTCAATCCTTCAGAGGTAAATGGTATGTTCTTGTTATTGTTGATGATTATTCTAGATACTCTTGGGTTTACTTTATGGCATCTAAGAATGAAGCGTTTAGTCACTTTAGAACTTTATTTCTTAGATTAACAATTGATCACCCAGGATCTCTAAAAGAAATTAGAAGTGATAACAGAACTGAATTTAAAAATCAATCTTTTGATCACTTTTGTGCTGAAAATGGAATAGATCATCAATTTTTTTCACCATATGTACCTCAACAAAACGGTGTTGTAGAAAGAAAGAACAGAACCTTAGTTGAGATGGATAAGACTATGCTTGATGGATATCAAACTCCTAGGAAATTTTGGGCTGATGCAATTGCAACTGCTTGTTATGTCTCAAATCGTGTTTTCTTGCACGCTAAGCTAGGTAAAACACCAAATGAGCTCCGGTTTGGACATAGGCCCAATGTTATGCACTTTTGGGTCTTTGGCTGCAAATGCTTTGTTAAGAAACATGGTAATCTTGATAAATTTGAATCTAGATCCATTGATGGCATGTTTCTTGGTTACCCATCTCACACTAGAGGATATTGTGTGCTTTTACTTGGAACTAACAAAATTGTGGAGACTTGTGAAGTTTCTTTTGATGAAGCTAGCCCAGGTACTAGCTCCGGTGTAGCAGGACCAGATCCATATCCTCAGGGGGAGGGTATTTTCGAAGAAGAAGAAGAGGTGGTGATACTGCCTGATAGTTCCGAAGCTGACACGTTTCCAGCTCCGAACATTGAACAAGCTCCAACTATCACCTATGCTGGTCCTGATCGTCCACAAGCCACAAGCTCATCAATCTGCGATGAACTTAATGAAGAAGAAGCTTGTGATACATCTGTTCCCTCATGGATTAACAAAGATCATCCCCCACAACAGATTATTGGAAGCTTGCACGAACGAGTTACACGGTCCAAGTTTTGCAATCCAAACTCTCTTGCTCATTCTGCTTTTGTTGCTTCTTTTGAAACCAAAGATATATCACACGCATTGACTAATGAATCTTGGATTATTGCCATGCAAGAAGAGTTAGAAAATTTTGAAAGAAATAATGTTTGGAAACTTGTACCTCCTCCTAAAGATCACACTTTAATTGGAACTAAATGGGTGTTTAAAAATAAACAAAGTGGGGATGGGGTTGTGATTAGGAATAAGGCTGGGTTGGTTGCTCAAGGTTTCACTCAAATTGAAGGTCTAGATTTTGATGAAACTTTTGCTCCTATTGCTAGATTAGAAGCCATAAGAATTTTGTTAGCTTTTGCTGTATCTAAAGGTTTTAAGCTATATCAAATGGATGTTAAAAGTGCTTTTCTTAATGGCTACATAGATGAGGAGGTTTATGTCAAACAACCACCGGGTTTTGAAAATCCAGATTTTCCTAATCATGTTTACAAACTGTCCAAAGCCTTGTACGGTCTCAAACAAGCCCCTAGAGCATGGTATGATAGGTTAAAAACATTCTTACTTGAAAAGGAGTTTACCATGGGCAAGGTTGATAAAACTCTTTTTGTGCTTAAGCATGGCAATGACTCATTATCCGTTCAAGTGTATGTGGATGATATTATCTTTTGTTGTGCTTCTCATGATCTTGTGTCCAAGTTTTCAGCTATGATGAGTTTAGAATTTGAGATGAGTATGATGGGAGAACTCACGTACTTTTTGGGGCTGCAAATCAAGAAAACCAAGGAGGGTACCTTTGTGCATCAAACGAAGTATACAAAAGACCTTCTAAGGCACTTCAACATGGACAAAAGCAAGCCTCTTCGGACATCAATGGGAACATCAACAATACTTGAACTTGATGAAGATGGTGAATTCGTGGATCAAAAAGAATATAGAAGCATGATCGGATCACTTTTGTACCTCACGGCATCAAGACCGGACATACAATTCAGCGTATGTCTTTGTGCACGGTTTCAAGCCTCCCCACGTACTTCACATCGTCAAGCCGTCAAAAGGATTCTCAGGTACTTACATGGAACTCAAGAATTTGGCATTTTTCTTCTTTCTTCCTCAATCGTTACTTTAAAAGCTTTTTCGGATGCTGATTTTGGGGATTGTAGGATTGATAGGAAAAGTACTTCCGGTGCTTGTCATTTTCTTGGTAATTCTCTTGTTGTTTGGTCCTCTAGAAAACAAAGTTCAGTTGCTCAATCCACCGCCGAATCTGAATATGTAGCTGCTGCTAGCGCTAGTTCACAAATTCTTTGGATTGTTCAAACACTTAAGGACTATGGGGTTGATCTAGATAGTGTTCTACTGTTTTGTGACAACACTAGTGCTATTTGCATTGCTAAAAACCCTGTGCAACATTCTAGAACTAAGCACATTGACATTAGGTATCACTTTCTTCGTGATAATGTTGAAAAAGGAAACATTGTGCTTCACCTTGTAGATACCGAACAACAATTGGCTGACATATTTACAAAACCTTTGGATTTCACTCGTTTTTGTTTCATTCATAGTGAAATAGGCGTTATGCATCCTCATGGCTTAAATTGAGGGGGGAGTTTTCAAACTTGGAAATTCTATGTGTGAATCTGAACTTAAAATAATATGAGCATAGTATTTCATACATATATGACTTTGTGATTCTTTTACATGCTGAAAGTTCTTACTACATTACTCGTGTTATACATTTTGCAGTTTTTGCCATGTCTAGTAATTGGAATAATTACTTACACTAAATCTGGTCATGGTCGACCTTTATTGCTGTTTTGAACTTGTTGCATGCTCACAAGTGCTTTTAAATCATAAAAGAATTAATCAAACAATCAACTCACATGTTGAGTTTTTATGAACAAATACAAGTTGAAAAAAGATCAAGAGAATATGCATGCATCGCACTTCTTCTTTTGAGATGGCTTATCACTGCACTTAGATATGAACTTGGAAGAAGTTGTGTATGACTAAAACTATGTCCTTAAGCTTATAATTGTCAAATGACATAGGCTTGGCTTGGTTGGTTAGAATAAGGCAGATGCGCATATAATCTCTTGCTAATATCATATGATCTAGATTTGTGCTTTGAAAAATAATAAAATGCAGCAACAAGTGTCATGCTTTCAGGTATTGAAATAGTTAAGTTTGTGAGATCATGACTTGCTTAAATTGAAAATTACATTTGATCTCTAGCATGGCTTACACTACTTTATGTATCTCATTGATGTGATAGTGTAAGTTACTTGATAGTATGATTTGGATGAGCTTTGTTTTATATGTATATGTTATAATATGCTCATAACAATTAAAATTTCTCTTTTTAACCTTGTTGAATACATTGTCAAAGGGGGAGATAATGTGCAGGGAGAGATAATATGTGCATGGGAAGAGATAATATGTGAATTTTAAATTTTTTAAAGATAAGTATGCTAAGGGGGAGAATTTCTTTTTATCATTTTATTTCTGTTTTACAAAGGGGGAGAAATTGTTTTCAAAACTTTTAATGTGAATAAGCCAATATTCGGATTTTAAATGGTGTTGCCAATGCATTCATCAAGGGGGAGATTGTGAGACCTATGTGTGCTGAATACATTGGCTATGGTGATAAAAGTTTTGAATTATGCTAAAACACCTTTTTAGCAAGGTCCGACTCTAGCTTCGAGCTACAACAAGGTCTGATGGTAGGTCCGGCTTGTTTTGGGTAGCTCCGAATACGTCAGATGCTAGGTCCGATTTGCTGGCAAAGTCCGACTAGCTTTTGGTTAGCTCTGGTGAGTTTTGTATTTAGCTCCGGCATGTTTTTGATAGCTCCGACGTGTTTCTTGCTAAGCTCCGAGTTGCTTTTTCTAGCTCCGGATTTTGGGTTGACTAGCCCTGCTAGTTTTTGTAAGCTCCGGCGGGTGCTTGGTTCTACTAGCTTTGGTAAGCTCCAGCTCAAGGTCCAGTTAGCTTTGGCAAGAACCGGAGCTTGACCGCAGTGTTTCTGCTTTTCATTTGCAAAGTTTCAAACTTGGTTTACATTGTTGGAAAGATTGCTTAGTATTCATTTGCTAAGTTTTTGGTGCATTTTGGTTGATATGGATGATATCGTTTTACTGTGATTTTGCAACATGCTTATGTGAGGTGCTCACGTAAGGTGTTGTGTTCGGAACTGACTTGAGTCAAGTCGCGGACTTGGGCTCGTACGGATTGGTTGTTTATTCATGTGCAGGTGTTGCTTGATTTCAAGTCATGGCTGGTGACAGGATCCTTTGGACTAGTCTGAGGGAGGAGATGAGGTTCCAACAACCAAATTCAGGAGGAATTGTGGTTGAGCGGGTCAGGAGGTCGCGCAGGATGATTTAATCAAGGGTAGTGCATATGAAGGTTACTGGACGTCGAAGGAAAGTGTTTGCAAGTATGCATGCGGTGCATAACGTGGCAACATGGTTCTGAAGATGGTTTATGGATGGAAAGATCTGGTTGGAAGGATCGGATCGTATCGGTTGATGACTTTGGTTGCGGCGGAGTCCGTTATGGCTCGATATGAAAAGTATCGAGTTGTTTATGTTAGGATTTCGTGTGAGTCACGAATTTGAGTTGTTTTAAGAATGTGGGATATGTTCCTAAGGTGTTTGGAAGTCTTAAGATTGCTTCTATCTGCGTATAGAAGAGTCCTAAGCAGCTATGGAAAGTTTTGATCCATGATCGAAGTAGGATTTGAGTCCTAGTTAAAATTGGGTTGGCCTAAGGGCTAGTTATATAAGCAAGGGAAGGCCAGAACTCGTTAGAGACGACTTTGGGGCCGTTCCTCTTGTGTTATATGGAATAAAATTCGAGGTTTAAAGGAACTTTTTTGCCTTGTTCATCTGACTGGTTCCAGACAAGTTTGACTCGTCGAGTTTCTGGACAGCACTACCTTTCGTCGGTGGTTTTATCATAACTCGACTTTTACAGATCCAATTGGCGTGGTTTCTTTTGGGTTGTCTTCAAAACTTGATTATATATCATATGTCAAAATTTCACGGTTATTGGATTTGTGGTTTCTTATCTACACGAGTTTCTTTGCAGCGTTCCATAACTATTTTTTCTCGGGTAGGACAGATTGACCTTTGTTTGATCTTTCAATCGTAACTTGAGTTTCTCTCAACGTATTTGAGTGATTCTTGTTGTGTTGTCTTTGTGACTTGATTCTATATGATATCTATCACTTTTGTCACGGTGAAACACATTTAGATTAGTGTCACACATGATTTATTTAACAGATCGTTTTTCTGCCGAAGGGGTTGGGATTTAATTGTTTCTGTTGCGTAAGATTTTTAAATCTACCATTCACCCCCCCTCTGGTAGCTTTTCACGTGCTCTTCGATCCTACAAACATAATGTTTGGTCCATTTTTAGCTTTTTCATGAAAGGAAGGAACATGTTTGGTGTTCTTAACTTGATTTGAGTTTTTTTTTAAAAAAAAACAATCTATTCCTTGTTATTCTTGGGGTTTCTAGCGTTTCCCTTTTCACCTCGAGAATATCCAAGGCCATTCTTGATACTAGGAGCTCTAGTAACCAAGTATGCACTTCGTGCATACTTGATTTTCTCCTTATCAAAAATGCCACCTTTGGGTGAACTTTTGCTTCGTGCGACGTTAAGTTCAGTTTTCAGGTCAAGAACCAAATTAGCACAATTACAAGTTTTACGTGGAATAGACTCAATATTTGGAGAAGGTGATATCTTATAAGAGGAGGGAGCACTTTGCTTGAGTGATTCAACTTGTGCTTGAAGGTTCTTGTTAACTTTTATCAAGTTAACAAGCTCATCCTTAAGTACAACATCCTAATCATTTAGATTTGAGCAAGTTTCCTTGCTCAAAGCTAGCTCATGCTCAAGTGCTTCTGTCTTTTCCTTTTCAAGCTCGAGAGATTTTCAACCTCAGAGTATCTCTCCTTTTAAAGTACTAGCATATCTTCTTGTCAGTTGATAAGATCTTCCTTCTCAAATATTTCGTCCATCAACATTTTCATTTTAGCTAATGCAATTTTACTTAAGCCCTTAAACATGTGTTCATTCTTATCACTGCTATCGAAATCCTCATCACTAAGGGAACGTAAAGATAAAGGTCTAGATTTAACTTTTTTCTTACCTTCCTTGGCCATAAGGCAAGTGTGGTTGGATTCCTTCCATCATCCCAAGTTTGGAAAGAGAGTGGACTTCATGGAGGGCTTCTTGATGGCAATTGTTGCCATCTCATCTTCATCATCAAAGGAGGACTCGTCATTTGAGTCCCACTCCTTGCTGATGTGTGCTTTATGAGCTTGCATTCTTTTGTTGAAGGTTTTCTTCTCTTGAGGCTTCAGTTCTTTCTTCCTCTTATTTTCTTCATATGGGCAATCAACTATGAAGTGCCCATATTCACCACAGTTATAGCATGAGCACCTAGATCTAGATTTGTCCTTTTCTTTGTTCTTGTCTTCACTGGAATTGTTGCCCTTTCTTCTTCTCATCATGCGCTTGAATCTTTTCATGAAGAGAATCATTTCATCGTCATCCATAGTGGTGCTCACATCGTTAGTGTCTTCGTCGTCTTGCACCTTATAGACTTTCTTGTCTTTTGATTTGCTAGTCGCCTTGAGGGCTACTCCTTTATTCTTGGATGAAGTCAGCTCGACAAGATCCTTCACATATTTGGCTTCCTTTTCCTCATCTTGTGGTTGATGATTTTTCCCAATAGTTCATCCGGAGTCATTTTATGGAACCGTGGACTTTCTCGGATCATAGAGCATAAAGTGACATTGTGGGGGCATGAATGCCCTTATCATCCTCTTGACGACTTCATGATCAGTCCACTTCTTGCTTCTATCGGCATAGATCTTGTTGATGAGCGCCTTCATTCGATTGTACATCTCTTGAGGTGATTCGCCCTCCTCAATGGCAAACCTCTCCAATTCTCCTTCAAGCATTTCAACTTTTGCTTCACGAACTGAGCGACTTCCTTCATGTGTGGTCTTGAGTGTATACCATATTTCCTTGGCACTTTCTAGTCCATCAATCTTGGTAAACTCTTCTCGACTCAAGGAAGAAGTGATCACTGCAACGGCTTGTGCGTTGTAGTGAACTTCTTACTCTTGCTCTGAAGTGAGTTCATCGTCGGTATCCGGGATATCTACACCTGTACACACAACATGCCAAAGACTAGGGTTTAAGGAGATAAGATGCATTTTCATATTATATTTCCACATGGTATAATCATTTCCGTCGAAATGAGGAGGTTTTCCCATGGGAATTGAAAGATAATGATTGTTAGAATTAAGACGATCATAATTGTAAGGATATTAGGAGTAGTCATGATGACCACTCCCTGTCGTCTTCTTCCTTGCCCTTTTTGCTCAGAAGTTTCTTTCTTAGAAGCGCCTTGAGTTCACGCACTTCTTCATCATCGTGTTTGTTTTATCTGAGTACATCAAATGCATTGGTGTCTTGTTCATCTTTGGTGTTGGGCAACTTTGGGATCTCATTGTTCTTGTCAGATGTTATTGATCTCTCCGAGCGGTGAGTCTCGTAAATGGAGAACCTGCTCTGATACCAATTGAATGTGGCCTAGAGGGGGTGAATAGTCTTTGAAAATTTTCTACACACTTAATCAAATCATTAAATTCCTAGTGGACCAGACTTGTCCGGTGTTACTACGGACTAGTCCGGTGTGCTTGTGTGGTGTGAATTGATCAAGTGTTAGAGCAAAAATTATATGTGTTATAGCAGCGGAATTTAAACAACTATTCAAATAAACTTGATTGAACAATTTGTATTGCAAACTTGCACGTGGAATGCAAAGTTAATTGATAAATCAATTCTAATACCCTAGATAATGATAATTGCAAAAATAAAAGAGTAAAGCACGCGAGACATGGATTTTTACCGAGGTTCGATCTCACCAAAGAGATCTACTCCTCGTTGAGGAAGTTCACACAAAGTCGGGTCTCTTCAAACCCTTTTCCCTCGTCAAGTCACCACACAAGGCTGACTTGATTCCACTATCACGGGAAATCACCGAGTTGGTGGGGAAACCTCACACATTGAGTGCTCCCCAAGAATTACAGCAGAAAATAATTGAATACACTCGAAAATATTACAAGTAATGCAAGCGTGTATAGAGATCGAACCCCAAGAGCTCAATGACGCGTAGACACTGATCTCCCAATCCCAAATCTGAATTGAAAGTACATCTAGGCATCCCCGTGGGTTTTGGATGATTGATGACGACAATTAAGAGTCTAATGAGCTCAGTTGATCTTAAGCACTGGTACAAGGATTGAAATGTGATGAAAACCCTCAAAAAGGAAAAGGAGAAAACGGGCATCAAAGACTCAAGCGTAGAAATTAGGACTTCTATGGTATTGAGCTTATATGAGTCGTATCATGTGTGAGGGTGGTTGTATCATGTGCACTGAGATCATACCAAGGGGCTCAAAGTGGTGGTTTAGAGAAAAACCTAAGTGCGAAGCCCAAAATGAGAAAAACTCTAGGAGGCCGGACTGGTCCGGTTGTGGCAGACAAGTCCATTTTTGGACGGACCAAACGCCTCTGGAGTGTTCCCGAGTGATTTTGGAGCTAAGTCTGAGAAGTCCGGACTTGTCCGTTTTTGGACGGACCAAAGCTCTCTGGAGTATTTCGGACTTGTCTGTTTGGGCACAGACTTGTCCATTTGGGACTTAGTGTGACAAACCGAGAGAAAACCCTAGGGGGCCGGACTAGTCCGGACCAACCCAGAAGAGTCCGTTTTGGGACGGACCAAGAGGTTCTGTTCCACTTCGGACTAGTCCATTGTTGATCGGACTAGTCCGGTGTCTAGTGACCGTTTGAATTTGGAAATTTGGCAGGTAGCGTGACGATTGTTGCTCGGTGTGGCAGTTGTCGGGAACTGACCAGAGGGTCAGTGGTCCCATAGGGCCAGACTAGTCCATGGTCTAAGGCCGGACTAGTCCGCCCCTTTGCTGATGTAAGCAAAAGGGGCTCGGGACCTCTATAAAAAGGGGACCCCCGGGCTCATTTCAAAATGGAGAAGAACCCTAGCACCGCCACAAGCATCCTAGAGCCTTCCAAAGCCTTCTACTCGTCCTACTAACCCCCTAAGAGCAAATCTTGAAGAGATTAGGGTTCGGGGAGGAGAGTAAAGGAAGATCATCGTGCTTTGGCTCTCATTTTGATCTCTTGCACATTGTGTTGTGTTTTGTGGCTTGTGTGGGTTGAGCTTCGTGTGCTCCTCATTGTATTGATTTGTGGGAGACTCAAGTTGTGAGCAGCCCCATCAAACTTTGTTCTTACCCATTGATATAGTGGAAACCAAGCAGGCCATTGTGGTGGCTTGGTGAGAGAAGGGTCAAGTGAGACCCGGTCCTTGTGTGGACTTCTCAACGTGGAGGTAGGCTTCTTCGTGGAGCTGAACCACGGGATAAATCTCGTTTCACTTGTCTTTCACTTTTTGTGATCACTAGCATTGCTATTAGGGTTCACATTTGTCTTATTGCCTTACACTTGATCACTATTATAAACCTACAATCTAAGTGTTTTAACATCTCAATCTGAGCTTCACAAGTTTACTACACATTGCTAATATCTTTGGTGAACTTTAATTCCGCGGATAACTTGTAGAAATCAAGTTTTAGGGTTTTCACCCTGTGCTGAGTGGACTAGTCCGGCCCTGTGCAGACTAGTCCAGCCACAGGAATTTAATCTAGTTTGATTAAGTGATTTCAGGTATTATTGCCTATTCACCCCCCCCCTCTAGGCGACTTTCAATTGGTATCAGAGTAGGCTTCTCCCCAAGAGTCTAACAACTCGGAGAAGTAATGGCTGGAAGGGGTGACAACGAGGTTCCGGTGGTCGTCAATGACACCAAGATGAAGAACGTCGATGTTCTTCAAGATGATCCAAATGATGACGAAGAAGTTCATATGCTCAAGGCACAGCTTCGTGAGAAGCTCAATGTGCCGAAGAAGGAGATCAAGCCAATTGCTCCAGTTAACATCGACAACGGGAGTGGTTCACAAGACTACTCCCGGTATCCTTACAATTATGAGCAACTTACCGCTAGCAATCATTACTTGTCTATTCCCATTAGCAAACCTCCTCAATTTGATGGAAATGATTATTCTATGTGGAAGCATAATATGAAGATGCATTTCATTTCCTTAAACCCTAGCTTGTGGCAAATTGTGATGACAGGTGTTCACCTTCCCAAGAATGAGGAAGACATCACTACGAAGCAAGCCGTCCTTCTACAACGCAATGCTTAAGCCGTTGGAGTGATTACCTCCTCATTGACTCGTGAGGAGTTCAACCGCATTGAAGGGTTGGAGGTTGCCAAGGAGATTTGGGATACCCTCAAGATGGCGCACGAAGGCAACCACGTCATAAGGGAAGCAAAGATCGAGATGATCGAAGGAGAGCTTGGGAGATTTACCATCATGGAGGGTGAATCTCCGCAAGATATGTATGACCGCCTCAAGACTCTCATCAACAAGAGTCGGTCATATGGAAGCACCTGGTGGACCGACCACGAAGTAGTAAAGAGGATGATTCGAGCATTCTACCTCGAAACATCACTCTTTGCTCACTAATTCGTGAAAGTCCGGGCTTCCACAAGATGACTCCCGAAGAAGTGCTAGGGAGAATCATCAACCATGAGATGATGGAGAAAGAAGCATGTTCTACAACGATCTACAAAATCTTTCCTCCTCCAAGAAAAGGGATGTTGCATTCAAAGCAACGTCCTCAAGATCACAAGAAAAGGAAGAAAGTGATGAAGAGAGTCCCGACACCGATGAATAAGAAGCTCTCTTTATCAACAACTTTAAGAGGATGTTTAGAAGAAGGAGGGGGAGCTACCAAAATGAGAGGAGAAGCAAAGACAAGCCCAAAACAAGATCAAAAAGGTCTTGTTACAATTGCGGAGAATATGGCCACTTCATTGTGGATTGTCCACATGAAGAAAATAAGAAGAATAAGGAGGGCAAGTCCAAAGAGAAGAAGTACTTCAAGAAGAAGAAGCAATCCGGACATGCCCACCTTGGGAAGGAGTGGGATTCAAATGAGGAATCATCCTCCGATGATGAGAAGGTAGCAACCATTGCTATGAAAAAGACAACAACGGAGAACAAGGTCTTCCCAAACTTGGAGATCTCAAGGCCAACATGTCTCATGGCTAAGGAGGGAAGAAAGAAGGTTAAATCTAACTCCTCTTCTTCAATTTCTTATCATGATGACTTTGATAGTAGTAGTGAAAATGAACACATGCTTAAAGACATGAGCAAAAGCACCTTGAAGAGATTGAGATTGTTAACGGAAGAGATATTTGAAAAGGAAGAACTCATCAACCGTCAAGAGGACATGCTCATCCAACAAAAGGATAGATGTCAAGAGGTTGAGGAGCTCTTGGAGCTTGAAAGAGAAAGAAGCAAGGCACTTGAGCGTGAACTCGCTTTGAGCAAGGAAACTTGCTCAAACCTTGAGAACACTACAATTGTGCTCAAGGATGAACTTGTTAGTTTGACACAAGCTAACAAAATCCTTGAGACGCAAGTGAAGTCTCTCAAGGTCAATGCACCTTCTTCCTCTACAAGCTCACCTTCCACAAATGTTAAATCTGAAGCATCTCAACCTTGTAAATGCTCAAACTTAATCATAAAACTTAAATATGAGCTAAAGTTGGCACAAACCAATCAAGCACCCAAGGGTGGCATTTTTGACAAGGAGAAGGTGTCATATGCAGGTAGTGCATTTACCAACACAAGACATCCCCTTGTCAATGATGGTCTTGGTTATTCTAGGGGGATGATGCAAAATGCCAAAACTCCCAAGAATGGCAAAGACTTGATTGTCTTTGTCAAAGGAGGCTCATACAACACTAAGGGAAAGAACATTACTACTACACCTAAAATGCCTAAGAAAGAACCACATCCATTGTTCCATGATTTTGATGCTTCATATGTTTTATTAAGGAACAACTTTGGAAAGGCATATGATAGGTATGTTGGGCCACGCCGCAAGAGTCCCAAACCTTGTGTGTGGGTGCCCAAGTGCCTCTTGACTAACATCAAAGGACCCAACATTGTTTGGGTACCTAAAGCCAAGGCTTAAATCTTTCTTGTAGGCATACTCCTCCGGTGGAACCAAGTGGGTCCTTGATAGTGGATGCACAAATCATATGACCAGAGAGGAAGATGTTTGTGCAGTATGAGCTTAATGAATATCCAAGTGAAGGAATCTATTTTGGGGACAATAGCCAAGGAAAAATCCTTGGCCCCGGTAAAATTGCTATATCCTCTAATCATACTTTTTCAAATGTCTTACATGTTGATTCACTTGATTATAACCTTTTGTCCATATCACAACTATGTGAAAAAGGTTATAATTGTTTATTTACTAATGAGGGTGTGACCATCACAAGGAGAAGCAATGACTCAATTGCCTTTAAGGGTGTACTCAAGGGAAAGCTCTATCTTGTGGATTTTTCTGCGGATAAAGCCCAACTTGATACATGCTTAATTGCAAAAACTAACATGGGATGGCTTTGGCATAGGAGGCTAGCCTATGTTGGAATGAGGAATTTGCAAAAACTTCTTAAGGGTGAGCACATCTGTGGTTTAAAGAATGTTGTGTTTGAAAAGGATAGGCCATGTAGCGCATGCCAAGCCGGAAAGCAATTTGGAGCACCTCATCCATCCAAGAACATTATGACAACATCAAGACCATTGGAGCTTCTACACATGGATCTCTTCGGTCCAATCGCCTACATTAGTATTGGTGGTAATAAATATGGTCTTGTCATTGTTGATGATTTTTCACGTTTCACTTGGGTGTTCTTTTTGCATGACAAGAGCGAGACTCAAGGTGTCCTCAAGAGATACTTGAAGAGAGCTCAAAATGAGTTCTCCTTGAGTATCAAGACCATTAGGAGTGACAATGGCACCAAATTCAAGAACACCCAAGTTAAAGAATTTTTGGATGAGGAAGGCATCAAGCATGAGTTCTCGGCCCCCTACTCCCCACAACAAAATGGGGTGGCCGAGAGAAAGAATAGGACTCTAATTGAGATGTCAAGAACCATGCTTGATGAGTACAAGACGTCGGACCGGTTTTGGGCCGAAGCGGTCAACACCGCTTGCCATGCCATAAACCAGTTGTACCTTCAGCGCATTCTTAAGAAGACGTCATATGAGCTCCTAACCGGTAACAAACCCAACATCTCTTACTTTCGTGTTTTTGGGAGAAAATGTTACATTCTTAACAAGAAGCCTAGGACTTCAAAGTTTGCTTCTAAGTCCGATGAGGGTTTCTTGCTTGGCTATGACTCAGACACTTACGCCTATCGTGTCTTTAATAAATCCTCCGGAATTGTTGAAGTAGCACGTGACGTAGTGTTTGATGAGACTAATGGCTCCCAAGTGGAGCAAGTCGATCGTCATGTGCTAGATCAAGAAGAAGCTCCACAAGTGGTGATAGGATGGATGGCACTTGGAGATATACGACCACAAGAGCAACCTCAAGTCACAAGTAACCATCCTATACATCAAGCAAGCTCTTCCTCAAATGATCAAGATCAACCTCCCCAAGATGTGCTTAAAGAAGATGAAAATGAAGGCATCAATCAAGGGGGGGACAATGAGGATGAGGAAGATCAAGATGATGAATCAAGACCTCAAGCACCTCACCCAAGAGTGCATCAAAGCGTCCAACGGGACCATCTCATTGACAATATACTTGGAGACATCTCCAAGGGGGTAACTACTCGATCTCGTGTTGCAAATTTTTGTGAACATTACTCTTTTGTTTCTTCCTTGGAGCCCCACGAGGTTGAAGAAGCACTACGAGATCCAGATTGGGTGATGGCCATGCAAGAAGAGCTCAACAACTTCGAGAGAAATAAAGTATGGGAGCTTGTGAAGAGGCCAAATGCAAATGTTGTAGGAACCAAATGGGTGTTCCGCAACAAACATGATGAACACGGGGTGGTTACAAGGAACAAGGCACGGCTTGTGGCCAAAGGGTACTCACAAGTCCAAGGTTTGGATTTCGAAGAAACCTTTGCTCCCGTAGCTAGGATTGAATCAATTCGTATATTACTTGCATTTGCTACTCACCATGATTTTAAGCTATATCAAATGGACGTTAGGAGTGCATTCCTCAATGGTCCAATCAAGGAAGAAGTATATGTGGAGCAACCCCCCGGATTTGAAGATGAAGAATTCCCAAACCATGTGTACAAATTGCGTAAGGCCCTCTATGGACTCAAACAAGCTCCTAGATCTTGGTATGAGTGCCTTAGAGACATTCTAACTCAAAATGGTTTTAAAATTGGGGAGGCAGACTATACTCTATTCACTAAGCACTTTAATGATGATTTGTTTGTTTGCCAAATATATGTCGATGACATTATATTTGGTTCTACTAACAAAGATTTTTGTGATGAGTTTTCCAAGATAATGATGGAAAGATTTGAAATGTCCATGATGGGGGAGTTGAAGTTTTTTCTAGGTTTTCAAGTGAAGCAACTCAAGGAAGGCACGTTCATTAGTCAAACCAAGTACACACAAGATATACTCAAGAAGTTTGACATGGACAAGGCCAAACCCATCAAGACTCCTATGGCAACCAATGGGCATCTCGATCTCAATGAAGATGGTCCAAGTGTAGACCAAAAGGTATATCGTTCTATGATAGGATCATTGTTATACTTATGTGCATCTAGGCCCGATATCATGCTTAGTGTGTGTATGTGTGCTAGATTTCAAGCTGCTCCAAAGGTGTGTCATTTGACCGCCGTTAAGAGAATTCTTAAGATATTTGGTTCACACAACAAGCCTAGGACTTTGGTAGCCCAAAGGCTCTAAGTTTAACCTCATTGGATATTCCGATGTGGACTATGCGGGATGCAAAGTTGATAGGAAGAGTACATCGGGAACTTGCCAATTCCTTGGTAGATCTCTAGTGTCATGGTCCTCAAAGAAACAAAACTCCATTTCACTTTTCACAGCCGAAGCGGAGTATGTCGCCGCCGGAAGTTGTTGTGCACAACTTCTTTGGATGCGACAAACTCTTAGGGACTATGGCATAAACTTGCGCCATATTCCTCTCCTATGTGACAATGAGAGCGCCATCAAAATAGCTCACAATCCAGTTGAACACTCAAGGACCAAGCACATCGATATACGCCACCACTTCTTGAGAGATCACTACATCAAAGGAGACATTGCAATTTCCCATGTGAGAACCGATAAACAATTGGCTGATATATTTACCAAGCCCCTAGATGAGAAAAGGTTTTGTGAACTTAGGAGTGAGCTAAATATCTTGGATTCTCGAAACATAAGTCTTGCACATCTGATTGCAATATTCAAAATTCACGCATGCTTGCGAAAAAACTCATCCTCCTCAATTTTTCATAAATTATTTTGAAATTATTGAATCCTTGTGAATCATGGTCATAGTTTGATTGTTGATTGCTTACTGACCATATTTACAAAGATATTTTGTGAAATATGGTCCAAAAGGATAAAATCTCTACTCAAAACTCAATATATAGGAGTTTTAGGTCTTAGGACCGGACTAGTCCGCTCCTTGTGCCGGACTAGTCCGGTGGTATGAGCTCTCCGGACCCAGTCCTGATGCCGGGCAAGTCCGGGTCCCTGACCGGACTAGTTCGGCCCTTGGGGACTTAACCTCCCCAGGGTGCCCTCGACCTTCCCACTTCCGTTCACACACTCTCTCTCCAAAACGCTCGAAAACCGCCTCTCCAATGGCGATTTTTGAGTCCATCCACAAAATCTCGATTCCAATCGGTGGATTGAAGCCCCAAGGTGCTTAGGAACTTTTCCCCAAGCATCGAATACCACTTCCTCTTCCACATTTCAACAAATCGAAGACTTGAAGAGGTATTCTTGACCTAACTCCTAAATCCTTGAAACTCAATTCTTTTGTGTCCATTGATCAAATCTTCTTCACAAATGTTGTTATACACATCAATGTGATCATGTAGCTCCATTTTTGTGGTAGGATCCGTAGTTTTTGCAAAATTTCCCTCAATTAGGGTTCTTACTGTGTGAACCGGACTAGTCCGGCTGCCTGGCCGATAAGTCCGACCTCGTGCGGACTAGTCCGGCCCTTGGGCGGACAATTCCGGGTTACACAGTGAAAATCCTAACCTAGGTTGATCTTGTGAATTCTACCATTTTACTCTAACTTCCTTGACTTATACGCATTCCCTTGCTTCTCTTTTCAGCAACCATGTCGGACAATGAGTATGTTCCTCCCTCCGACTCTGAGACCGAAGCAGAGAAGCAGGCTCTCTTTTGCTGAAAACAAAGAGAGGATCAAGAGATGGCTGCTGCATACTTTGACTCTCAGAGGGCAAAGAAGGCGCAGCGTGAGGAGCACAACTCCGCTGCTGCCGAGGCAGCCCCAAAGAGGAAGAGGCTTGTGACCTTGGGTGAGCAAGCCAGGTCCCAGGGGGCAAGATCCTCCAAAGATAAGGGCAAGGCCCCTACTGATGCTGCACCCAAGAAGAGAGTGACTGTGGCCAAGAAGGCAGCAAGCAAACTGAAGAAGGGTGCCCCACAACCCATTGGCCCCTTGAGGATGTCCTCTCCTGCACGGAACCCAAACCGTGTAGCTGCTTTTGATGTCAACATCTTCAAGGGCAAGGGGGATGAGAAGGCACGCAAGTTGAGGGAGATAAATATTTATCAGCGTGACAGGAGCACAGTGGATGCCCGATTCTGGTGTGACTTCCACTGTTACTACTACAGGACGGTCTATATGACCAAGCAAACTCCTGTCACAGATGCTTAGTGGATCGATTGGGATTACATGGCCCAGAAAGATCATCAAGCCTTCAATGCTGTGATTGAGGCTGTCGAGAAGCATTGTCTGAAGAAGCTTATGGCTTTCCAGTATGACTGGAATGTGGAGGTCATCACACAGTTCTACTTCACCCTTTACTTCCACACCGATGGAGACAGGAGGATCACCTGGATGACCCATGGAGAGCAGCACTCTACCACCTTTTGGGAGTTTGCTCAGTTGCTTGACTTGGAGGATCAACTGGATAATGAAATCATCATTTCCAATCTGAAGCCAGTGTATCTGGACACAATGGAGTATATGTATCCAAGCCATGGACAATATGAGTTCGGGCACATCAGAAATATCAAGCCCTTCTATAGTGTGCTCAACCGGGTCTTCAGAAAGACAATTGCCCCCAAGGATGGAGATGTGGGATCATCCAAGGCAATTTGAGGCATTTAATGGTCCTCATTGATTGAGATGTCCGCTTCAATGTGGTGGACTATATCTTTGATGACATCTGCAACATCTCTCACACCCCCAATCGATCATGTGGATACGCTCTGTACATTGTGTACATGATTGAGAAGATCTTCGAGCTCACTTTCAAGAAAGAGATCATTCACCGGAGGCTTCGACCACAACTCCCTCCTCTGGAGCCAGCTGCCCCTCGGAGGAAGAATGCGGATCCTCCCGCTTCTTCCTCTCGCTTCGTGCCATCTCCTCCACCACCCCCGCCTTCGACACAATGCGGAAGCAACTTCTTCAAGTGCTTCAAAGCTCTTTTTTCTTCATGCCGGAAGACGGAAATTCGGCAGCGTCGCATGGAGTGTCGCAATGAGAAGTATCTCAAAGCGATGTGCGACAAGTTGGACATCCCTATGTCTCCCGCCGAGGAGAGCGATGGTGAGCTCACTTCCTTTCCCGAGTTCACTGCCGAAGAGCTTGCTGAATTTGGAGAAGCTGGAACTTCCACCGCAGCCCCGACCGAGGATCCGGAGGCCACGGAAAGCGACAGCAAGCCCCAAGGTGACAATGATGACTCCAACTCCGACGATGAGTAGTCATAAGGGCTCTTCCTCTCTTCTTTTCCTTTTTGGTGTCTTGATGCCAAAGGGGGGGAGATAGCGAGGAGATAGCTCGACGGGCTCTTAGACCTAGGGGGAGAGACATAGAGGGAGAGATGAAGGGGGAGAGATAAAATAGATTGATGTTGATGTATGAGTGTATTGATCTAAGTTGGACTTATGTTTTAAAACTCATTTCAAGTTGTATTGTAAGACTTATGTTTTAAAACTCATTTCAAGTTGTATTGTAGGACTTAATCTATGTATTCAAGTATTCATGTAGCTTGTCTAAATTTGTGATGTGTTGCCTTATTTACATGTCTATTTTGCATAATCATTGACTTATCACACTTTATGAACACATCACTTAGGCACCCCACCATAACATGTATATGTATGAGAACTCTCTCAATCTCTTTACTTATGATGCATACATTGAGGGGGAGTCACTCATACAAATATATGTTATGAAAACAAATTATTAACCTTATTGTTGAAGTCTTAATGTGTTGTTATCAATTCACCAAAAAGGGGGAGATTGAAAGTGCATCTAGGCATCTCCGTGGGTTTTGGATGATTGATGACGACAATTAAGAGGCTAATGAGCTCAGTTGATCTTAAGCACAGGTACAAGGATTGAAATGTGATGAAAACCCTCAAAAAGGAAAAGGAGAAAATGGGCGTCAAAGACTCAAGCGTAGAAATTAGGGATTCTATGGTATTGAGCTTATATGAGTCGTATCATGTGTGAGGGTGGTTGTATCATGTGCACTGATATCATACCAAGGGGCTCAAACTGGTGGTTTAGAGAAAAACCTAAGTGAGAAGCCTAAAATGAGAAAAACCCTAGGAGGCCGGACTAGTCTGGGCCTCTGGGCCGGACTAGTCCGGCCGTGGCAGACAAGTCCGTTTTTGGACGGACCAAACGCCTCTGGAGTGTTCCCGAGTGATTTTGGAGCTAAGTCCGAGAAGTCCAGACTTATCTATTTTTGGACAGACCAAAGCTCTCTGGAGTATTTCGGACTTGTCCGTTTGGGCACGGACTTGTCCGTTTGGGACTTAGTGTGACAAACTGAGAGAAAACCCTAGGGGGGCAGACTAGTCCGTCTCTGTGGCCGGACTAGTTTGGACCAACCCAGAAGAGTCCGTTTTGGGACAAACCAAGTGGTTTTGTTCCACTTCGGACTAGTCCGTTGTTGATCGGACTAATCCGGTGTCTAGTGACCGTTTGAATTTGGAAATTTGGCGGGTAGCATGACGATCGTTGCTCAGTGTGGCAATTGTCGGGAACTGACCAGAGGGTAAGTGGTCCCATAGGGCCGGACTAGTACGTGGTCTAAGGTCGGACTAGTCTGCCCCTTTGCTGATGTAAGCAAAAGGGGCTCGGGACCTCTATAAAAAGGGGACCCCCGGGCTCATTTGAAAATGGAGAAGAACCCTAGCGCCGCCACAAGCATCCTAGAGTCTTTCAAAGCCTTCTACTCGTCCTATTAACCCCCTAAGAGCAAATCTTGAAGAGATTAGGATTTGGGGAGGAGGGTAAAGGAAGATCATCGTGCTTTGGATCTCGGTTTGATCTCTTGCACATTGTGTTGTGTTTTGTGGCTTGTGTGAGTTGAGCTTTGTGTGCTCCTCATTGTATTGATTTGTGGGAGCCTCAAGTTGTGAGCAGCCCCATCAAACTTTGTGATTACCCATTGATATAGTGGAAACCAAGCCGGCCATCGTGGTGGCTTGGTGAGAGAAGGGTCAAGTGAGACCCGGTCCTTGTGTGGACTTCTCAACGTGGAGGTAGGCTTCTTCGTGGAGCTGAACCACGAGATAAATCTCGTTTCACTTGTCTTTCGCTTTTTGTGATCACTAGCATTGCTATTGGGGTTCACATTTGTCTTATTGCCTTACACTTGATCACTATTGTAAACCTGCAATCTAAGTGTTTTAACATCTCAATCTGAGCTTCACAAGTTTACTACACATTGCTCATATCTTTGGTGAAATTTAATTCCGCAGATAACTTGTAGAAATCAAGTTTTAGGGTTTCCACCCTGTGCCGAGCGGACTAGTTCGGCCCTGTGCAGACTAGTTCGGCCGCAGGAATTTAATCTCGTTTGATTAAGTGATTTCAGGTATTATTGCCTATTCACCCCCCTCTAGGCGACTTTCATGAATACTTAAAGATTTTCACTTTTGAGGACCTTAGATGTGTGGGGAGATGTGTTTTGTGCTCTTGGGATAAGTGGCGGCGCTAGGGTTTGAGTTATGAACAGTAGAATACGAGAGTTGTGTTTGTGGGGTCGTAGATCTCCTATTTATAGTGTTTCTAAAAATATTACCGTTAGGGATCTCGACGACCGGACTAGTCCGCTCTGGGGACCGGACTTGTCTGGTGTACTGAGAAAAATCCGCGTGGAATGTGCAGCACACTAAAAACCCTAATATGTGTGAGGTATACCAAACTAGTCCGGTAGGAGTCCGGACTTGTCCGACTGTGTATTGGAACATCAGAAAGTTTCTCGGACTAGTCCAGTCCAAAAACGAACTTTTCTGGTGCATAGTGTTATAAAACATCAAAAAATTTAACGGACTAGTCCGATCCATGAACGGACTTGTTCGGTGCATAGTGTTATGGAACATCAGAGAGTTTAACGGACTAGTCCTGTCTACGAACGGACTAGTCTGGTGCACTATGAAGTGAGACATCAGAGAGTTGAACGGACTAGTCCGGTTTGGAATGGACTAGTCCGGTGCTCAGTGAATTATTAAGGTTGATTTTAAGCCCTTACCCCTACGCAAAGACTTTAGCTCTTGGGATGTCTCTCTCACAAACATCCTATACAATTAAGTCTACTTTGCGCTTCATTCATCAATTGAGCTTTTCTTTTTCTACATTACTTCATTTTTCACTTTTTGAGTGCACCAAACTATCTCATCTGAAATGACATGCATTCATCTCAATAAGTTCATTAGGATCTCATTCGTTTGTCATCAATCGTCCAAAACCCACAAGAGAATGCCTAGATGCACTTTCAACCTTTCCTGTGATGTCTTCTTCTGGTACGCAGAACCTTCTCTTTGTGGCCCAAGAAGCCGCCGTCGATCAGCCAGGTCAGTACTGTGTGCTTCTTCCTCGGCGTTGTTGCGCCCGTGTAGCTCCTCCTGACAACTACACTGCATCTGTCGCTGCTCGGCGCGGCTGCCACTCAGGAGTTCTTCCTCTTCCTGCCGTTTATTGGTTGCAGTGAAATAGAGACAATCAATATATCATTACTCAGCACGATAAGGTCCTTGCCTGCCGACCACTGCTTGGCAGCAGCAACTCTACCGTGGTTTCTTGGCCGACGTATTTGTCTCACCCTTGTCCTTGGTCCGGACTTGGCCATTCGCACCTGTAGTGGTTGGCATTGTGATCTTTGTAGCTCTGGCGCCGGCGTCAGTAGGGGCAGGAATCCAAAGCGGCTTGAAATCTGGAGGTCCGTCGTCTGCAGCGGCCGACGCTGCTATTGCTACCCTCAGTGGGACATCACTTGCCAACGGTGACGCTACCAGCCGACGTTCCAGGCGCAAACAATGGAGCTCGAGTCCTGAACGGGAGCAACGGCAGCGAGGACATGAACACGTAGTTCTGAAACAATGGCGGGCGTGAACCCTAGCCCACCAAGATCATAAGTTGTTGCACTATTTGCGGCGTCAGCGGTCCACTCGGAGTCGGAGGGTGCGCCACCGCTACATTCTTTGGGATGGCCGCCGTATAGCCGCAGTTGGTGATTGTCGAACGCAAGTGACTTGTGGGGACCGCATATACGGGGTACCATGGCGCTTGGAGGCGGGGCCGACACAGTTGGAGTCGAGCCCGCAGCCGCAGGTTCCTGCTCTGAAACAGATCGCATGAAAAAAAAAGATTGGGGGAAGGAAAATACAACTAAGGGCATTTTGATCACTTTAGATGTTATAAAAATGGAAAATGCAACTAAGGTATCATAATGTTATTCTAACGGTGTGTCAATATTAAAAGAGCTACTTTACCGAGGTCCACAGTATAAGTGCTATATCGTCGAAGCCGCTCGATTAGAAGTCCAAAATAGCAATGATCTCCTCTCCCTCTCGTCCCTCGACCTCGTTAACTACTGTACGTCGCTCAAAATTCAAGATACTAGTAGTTATCGAATAATTTAGTGCATTTTACTGATTTAATATATGTGCTGTTCAATTTGCTATCCTATTATTTAGTAAAGACAGACACAAACACAACTTCAATCAATGTGCAAAGAATTTAGTGTGCTATAAGTAGCAATCGACTCTTGGTTTAATATCCAAAACTCGATTTAGCAAATTGGTTGAAGTGGCGCATTAATAAGTTGCTAAATGTTGATAACACATTTACGATTCAGAAGAATAGCAATATCAAAAATATCAAATCGGTAGAAGCTGCTCTAAGTATGTACTCATTCTATTTTTTTATTTGACTTTAGTTAGTTCATTTTTGAACTAATGAGCGCCAACTAAAAAGAAATAGAGGTAATATTAGGCTACAACAAATATTGATTTTATTTTTATTAAATAGGATCACATATAAGTTAATTTGGTAACATGATTTAAAAAGAAAAAGGAAGGACTTTCATCTATATGAAACTGAATATACACAATTAACTTGATATGAAATACTATAAAACTAGCATTGGCATCTTGGTGACAACCAATGAAATAAAATACGATTAAGTGCTATAAAATATTAAATAAGACAATATATTTGGAAGTTATTTCATTCATGATTTCAAAGCAATATACATGGCATATCACTCCTTGTAACAACAAAACAAACCTCCTATTGAGACTAGCCTTAGGTAAAAGTTGAAGAAAATCATTTCTTTGGGATTTTATTATTAGATTTTATTTCCTTGATAAGTTGGAAATTTCAAAGTATTTATAGCATTTTCTTCTCCTGCGACACATGGTCATAATCTGAATTCATAGTTTATTTTAGCCAAGGTTACATATGCCTTCGCCCCAAAACTAAGTGACATGTAGGCCCTGTTTAGCATAACTGGAACTTGTTACAAAAACAGTTTGTTTGAAAAGCTGATGGAAAACAGCTTCTGCTTATATCCTGCTTTTAGTTCATTCTAAGAAGCAGTTGAACTAATAAGCTGTTACAGAAGCTTCCTGTTTAACACACTCTCAGCTTATTTTAATGAAAAAGCTGCAGTAAAAACTGTACCAAACAGAGCTGAACATCGTAATGGTAGCCAATTTTCATCTAGGTGTATCTCATATCAACAGCCTTTCGCACCCACCGCAACACACGAAACAAAGCCCAATGCAGCCCGCAAGTGGAGCGCAGTCAAAGGGCCGGCCGACAGAGCTTGCAACTCCCCTACGCTACCGCTACGCCGGCCGTGTCCCCGGACCCCGGTAAAGAAAAACAAACATAAAACCGGAGCACTGAGGCGTGGACTCCACTCCGCGGGGCCTGTCGCCGTGTCGGCGTCCGTCTGCAGCCAGCCAGATACCCCCACCCCAGTCTTGGAGGCGCAGCCAGATCCCTCGCCCTCGCCGTACTCGCTCCTTCTGCCCCTCTACTTCGACTCCCGCTCTCACTCCCCCAGATCCGCTCGAATGCTGGGGCGCGGGGTGGCGCCGCGGTGGCGCGGCGGGGCGCTGGACCTGCGCGCGGCGCTGCGGTCGGGGGGCAACCTCCTCTTCGCACTCTTCGTCGCGGCCGTGCTCGCCTTCACGCTCCTGGCGGCGGTGCACAGCCCCGACGACCCGCTGCTCCACCCGTCCTCGCACCAGCTCACCGACTTCCTCACCTCCTCCACCTCCAACTCCACCTTCCTCGCCGACGACTCCGTGCTCCGTACCGGGGAGGACTTCAACTCCTCATCCGCCGCAGAGGCTGCTGGCGAGGGAGGCCATGTCGTGGCGGAGGCCGACCCGTTCATCAAGCTCTCCGACGTCGCCTCAGAGGCGCGGACGAAGTCGGAGGGGGAGAAGGAGCGAGCTGTCACGGTGGACACAGACTCTGCCACCGGGGAGGCGGCGGCGGCGGCCGAGGAGTACCCCATCGCCGAGGCGGTCTCCTGCGACACAGAGGCGCCCATCGACTGTACAGGGGACAGGGACCTCTTCAACCTGCTCATGCGCACGGCCATCGAGCGGTTCCCCGACCTTCATTTCTACCGCTTCGGCCGCCCCGTCGCCGTGCCGGACAGCCCCATGGAGTGCGACCTCGCCTGGCGCTTCCGCCCCTCTGCTGACGCCAATGCCCGGGCCACCTACTACAAGGACTACCGCCGCTTCACGCTCACACGCGACGTCAGTACCTGCTCCCTTGTCGTCGACAGTGTTGGGGAGTACCACTCAGGTATCGGCGCCAAGAAGAGTGGCCGCCGTAAGGGGAAGAAGGGTAAGAAAGGCAAGCGTGAGGCACCAGTTACAAACACAGATTTCGTGCCCACCAAGACACAGGTAAGGCTTAATGAGAATGCTGCCGCCAATGAGGGCAGCATGGCTGCGGCTGAGCCAGTGTTCGTTGTCGGGGAGGCTGTGAATGATAGCTTGCCAGTTGTCGCCTCCGAGTCCGATTTCAGCCGCGGAAGGTATCTCATTTACATGGGTGGTGGTGAGAGGTGCAAGAGCATGAACCACTTCATTTGGGGCTTTTTGTGTGCCCTTGGTGAGGCGCAGTTCCTGAACCGCACGCTTGTCATGGACCTCAATGTCTGCCTCAATGCACGGTATACTGCCACTGGCAAGGATGAAGAGAAAGATTTTAGGCTCTACTTTGATTTCGAGCACTTGAAGCAATCAGCATCAGTCATTGACCAGAGCCAGTTCTGGCAAGATTGGAATAAGTGGCACAAGAAGGATAGGCTGAAGAACTTCTATACTGAGGATGTCAAGGTGACCCCAATGAAACTCCGTGACATCAAGGACACGTTGATCATGAGGAAGTTTGGGAATGTTGAACCCCATAACTACTGGTCACGTGTGTGTGAGGGTGAGACCGAGGGAGTGATCAAGCGCCCATGGCATTTCTTGTGGAAGAGCCGTCGATTGATGGAGATTGTATCTGCCATCTCCTCACGGATGAACTGGGACTTCGATTCAGTCCACATTGTGAGAGGGGAGAAAGCCCAGAACAAACAGCTCTGGCCAAACCTTGATAGAGATACATCACCAGAAAGTCTCATTATGACACTCAACGATAAGGTTGGAGCTGGCCGGTATTTGTACGTTGCTACCGACGAGCCTGACAAATCGTTCTTCAACCCACTTAAGGAGAAGTACAAAACACAGTTCTTGGATGATTTCAAGGATTTGTGGGATGAGAATAGTGAGTGGTATGCTGAAACAAAGGAGCTGAGCAATGGTAAACTAGTGGATTTCGATGGATACATGAGGGTTGCAGTTGACACTGAGGTGTTCTTGAGGGGGAAGAGACACTTGGAGACATTCAATGATCTTACACGTGACTGCAAGGATGGTGTGAATACATGCCCTGCTTCCTCCTGATTATCTGCTGGACGGAGGTGAGCAAATAGTTTGAAATGTTATGCTCAACGGAATATGATCCAACTATGTTGTTGGTGGTTTCAGGCACCTCTGGCCTCGTTAGCTAGCTAGCTCGTCCCTGCGTTTTCTTGTACCAGTACTGTTGATTTTGTGCTGCTAGATTACATTAGTCTTTTAAGTTTTAAGTTGTCATGCATTGTACTTGTACCGAAACAATTGATGTTGCCCTGTTGAAGCTGTGTTTTGTTCCTCTGTTGTAACTCAGCAATTGTTCCCTATCGTGATCCTGTTATGCATACATTGTTTGGGATATTATCTGTGTTGCCATTTCGTGCGTCAACATAAATTCAGTTCAATCTAACACGAATGTCAGTACTCCCTCCTTCCTATATTATTTGTTGTTTAGGACAAGGATTTTAGTTCATTTTGAACTAGAATTCTTGTCCTAAACGACAAATAATATGGGAATGAGGGAGTATTCAGTTGTAAGTGGTTTGGAATTTGAGGACAGCCAGTAAACTCATCAGGTCATCTGCAACGGTCATTCATGTGTCACATAGACATGTTCTGTTGAGTGGAGGGGAGAGAAATGGGAGACAGAATGAAGCCGTGGCTAAAATACAGCCTCGCTACCGTTGTGCGGCATTGTCTGCAACCGACGACGTCAGCGCCCCCCATCCCGTGCTTGCGAGCGCCCCATCTGTGCCTGCGGTAGCGGCGGCAGCAGTAGGGCAATCCTCCGCTCTAATCACCCCATCGCAAGCCGCGCGCAACAGACATTCTGTTATCTTTGCTTCAAAACGATGTTATAGCTATTGTAGATTTTAATTGAAAACTCTTCTCAGAATGCAATATTTGGATGGGTTTGTTGTGTTTTTGCTCCTAGTTTGTAAGCTAATTACGATTTTACCTTCTAAATTGAGAGTTTGTGAATTTATCTCTGTTTTTTAAATAAAGTCAAAGAGTATCCCTGTTCCGTGTTAGTGGGTGTTAACATTATTAAATATGAGTAAAAAGACATAAATATCTTTTGTTATATTACTCTTACTTTTAACTTGTATTTGTGATTTTACCCTATTTTAATATTTTAGCAACGTGTTGACAATACTATACCAAAACTTTGACAATATGTTATATCTACAGGATGTTGACAATATTCCAGAATTATTTACAAAATTTTCAAAATTATTTATAAAATATTTCAAACATTATTTACACAACATTTCAGCATTATATACATAACAGTATTGGAATTCATTGTTGCTGTAAACTTTTTTGCCGGTAAACCGAACAACCAAACCTGGAATAAATTAATTCCATCAATTACTAAACCTGAGTAAAAATTAATACTTAGCTTCTTAATAATTCACAAAAATACGTTGCTTCTTACCGGAGGGCTGAGTGGGTGAGCGAAGGCAGTAATCCATGGAATGCAGCGGGGCAGCCAGGGGCGCGGCCAGGAATCCACCAGCAGAGCGTGCGGGAAGCCGCGTCTCTTGTCGGTCAAGGCGGCAGCCTATCGGGCAGGGCAAGGCGGCGGCCTATCGATCCATCGAATGCCATCGACGGCTGCCGAAGAAGCCAGGTGCGGGCGGCTGTGGCTACCGAGCAAGGCAGGAGCGGGCGGGAACATCTATCCCGCTGCGGCGGCTGCAGTGCATGCCGTTGGGGGCGAGCGGTGATGTGTTCCCTGCGTGACCTAGAAGATGTAATTTTTTGTTAAGGGCATTACGCTCTTTTTTAATATTCTAATATTTTAATCTATTTTTTTAATCATTTCATCATGTGGAACTAACATTGTTAAAACCGGAGACAAACAATGGCTTCATGCGAGAAAAGGAGGGCCAAATTCACAAACTCTTAATTTGAAAGGTAAAATAACAATTGACTTTGAAAATAAGGATAAAATCACAATAATCCCTATTTCGGTTTTCATCTATGCAGTTTTGGCTTCAAGATGGTCTCGAAAAATCTGGCAAAAAACCACCTAAACTCTTATTTTCGTTAGTACTATCTTTTTTTAGATAATGGATTAAAAAAAGATAGTACTATTTTCGTTAGTACTATCTGATTGAGCTGATTTCTAATAATAAGTGTTATGGTGAAATTTTAAGTTGCTTCACAAGCACATATTTAAATTTAATTATTTATAAATTCAAATTCAAATACATGCCCAAACATTTATGCTCCATGTCAGGCTTATGATTTTTTGTTTCTTAGGAGCTGTACTATCTCGGCAATGTTAACATGTTATATTTGTACTTGTAAACGAAATCTATTCTACTTGACTACATATTTGCATGTACCATACATTGCGTCAAACAAGCAACACAATAGCATACAAAAGATCCAGTTTATGCTTGATCGTCATGATTTATAGAACATGGAGCCACAGTTCAGCAGAGAGCTCCGGAGGAAGATGTCGACGCCTGATGACCTCGGTGAGGTGGAGAGGCGTCAGACCTCTAGGGTTGTAATCCCCGGAGCTTCTGAAGGAGTGTTCGCCTCTGCTCCGAGCTAGAGGGTTGAAGACACCGACAAGGGCAAGGGCAAAGAGCCAGCCGAACCCTCCAGCCGGAAGAGGAAGCTGAAGCATGCTCATGGGAGGTCCGTTAGGCCTGCTCCCTCTACAACGACTCCTTCTCCCCGGTGAGGGAGGTCTTCTGCGGCTGCACCTTCTCCGGCGCAGGCGTCTTCAAAAGGCGCTAGCTCCGGGCAGTCAACATCGGCCTCAGTGCTGGCTAAGAGCTTCAGTCTTGGGAGTTCTTCTCGACCAAGAGAAGCTCTGGCCGAGAGGACTCTGGCTGCCGCAAGTAGTCCTCAGCTGAGGTCCGAAGTCGTTGTCTCACCAAACTTGGTGGGCTCTGGCTCCGGGTCTCAGAAGAAGAGGTTCTGAGGTGACTGGGGTGGTAGCATCCCTAGGTAAGCAACGAGTGCTTGCCTTAAAATGCTAGTCTTATTTTTGCTGTGTCTTTAATCTTCTCATCCCTTTATTTTCAGGGTGTCGAGAAAGGAGTCAAGGACTTTGGCATCTGTTGCAGCGATTGTGGCTGCGCATGCCGAAGCTCCGGCTTTGACCGCCGAGCCCCCTCAAGTGGTGGCAGAGGACAAGGCGGCTCTGACGCCAGCTGTCGTGGTATTGGATCCAGAAGAGATGCCTAAATCTCCTGTGGTAGCGCCGGACCACGGGGGAGAAGTTGAAGATGTTCCTCTGGCAACGGTGCCAGAGGCTGATGCTCCAGTACCAGAGCCGGAGACGTCAGAAGCTCCGACCTTTGAACCGGAAGTCGTCGAAACCCTGGCCACTGAGCCAGAGGCAATTGAAGTCCCGACCATTGAGTCGGAGATGGTTGAAGCTTCGGCCCTTGGGCCAGAAGTTGTTGAAGGTCCGGCGGCTGAGCCAGAAATGCGTGAAGCTCCAATCGCTGAACCAGAAGTGATTGACGCGTCGGCGTCTGAACCAGCGGTGGTAGGGGCACCAGATGAAGCCCCAACCGTTGCCCTGGAGGTAGCTGCCACGGAGGTGTCTGGACCAGAGCCGGAGCAGCATGAAGAGGTGGCAACAGGTCCTCTACTTGCGGAGCCAACAACTGAAGACCCAGAAGCAGGGCCTTCGACTTCTGCCCCGGCGGTGGAAGTTGCACCAATAGGATCTTCTTCAACAGCAGCCGAAGAGCTCTCAGCGAGCGGAGCCAGTACCACAGAGGCTCAGGGGACCACCATTGTAGAGTGGGACCCAATTTTTGTGATGGAAAATCCTCTAGAACCTGCGGAGTTGATCCCAACGGATCCGGAGCCTATCCCCTTGGCGTTGTCCATAGACAATGCCTGCTCAAGTCTCCAGCAAATCCAGCTCGCCTTTGATCATGAGAGCAAAGCCCTGAAGGAGGAGCGCAACACCTTGAGGCGTTGGCGCAACAGACTCCACTTTTAGACCAGGCTTACACAGACAAGGCTGGCTGATCAGAAGGAGTGGATCAAGAGGGAAAAGGCCCAGTTGGAATACTGGGATAAGCTGCTGGAGGAGAAGGAAGATGCCATCAGGGTGCTCAATGCTAACTCTTGGGAGATCTTCGAGCAAGCTAAGGAGTGGCGTGATGCTGCTGATGAGCATCACAAAAACCTCAATGAATTGAATGAGGTCCTCCTGAAGCGCCGAGCAGACCTTGATGTTAGGGAAGAGAAGCTCTTGGAGCAGCAGGAGGATATAGTGAAGAGGGAGGCAGAGGTCATCCAGAGATTGACTCTGGGTGAACATAATTTTGCAGATCACAGCAAAAAGCTAGATCTATGGAGCAATGAGGAGAAGGAGAAGTACTGGAAACTGGGACAGGAGCTCTCAAAAAGAGAAGCTGATGTTGCCACCAGGGAAGGGAAAGTAAGAGGCAGGGAAAAGGACTTGGCGGAAAGGCGGAACCGCATCCACCTCCGGGAGACGGAGCTGACCGATCGTGATAAGCAAGTTGCTGAGAATATACAGCAGCATGCCAAATTGTTCAAGCACCTCGCTCGGGAAGGTTCGGAGCTTGCGGCCGCCCAGAAGTCACTAGAGCAGCTACGGAGCTTGAAGGAGACTGAGTCTATCCAAGTATGGGACTTATTGGGACGAGGCAACGATGCGTTGACACCACTAGGCTTCAGTCTTGTACGTCCGAACAATCCGGATCTGGACTTGGACCGAGCACTGGTGGCCCTCAATGCTGCTGGCGGAAAACTCAACGCGATGGGTGACGCCATTGCATATCAGCTCGAGACAGAGGGGAAATCTCTGGCTACAAACGTTGCAGAGTATGTGCTGACGTGTTATGTGAGCCGAGATCCCCAATTCTCTCTAGACCCAGTGCTCCAACGTCCCGTTGCTGAAGAGGAGGACGCCGCCATGGCCAGCAACAGGAAGTCGCCTCATTCTTCTACAGGACTTAGATCCTCCAGTAGCTAGAACTTTTTCCTTTTGCCTTCTGCTGTAATCCCAATTTTGTAATTCAGTGCTTCGAATTAATGAAATCAACTTTGACATGAACTTCACTTTATTATGAACTTCACTTTATTGTTGTTTTATCTTCAATATATTGTGCTCTGTCTTGCTGGCCCCCTGGTATATGTGCACAATTGTAGTGTGGACATGTACCAAAAGGATTTGACAGCATGTTGATGACTTGAATGCTTCAAACTTGTAGATTTTAGGTCTGAAGTCTTTATTTTCGACGCATCGACGGCAGGCCCCATGGGATTGATCGAAGCCTGATATGTCAGGTAGCGCCCAATGTCAACGCACGAATCGTTTGAAAGTAGGCCCCCCAGGGGTTGTCGGAGCTTTGTAGCTCCGACGTCACCCACTGTCAACTTATTAAACGTCGACGGCGGGCCCCCTTGGAGGATGTCAGAGCTTAATAGCTCCGGCGTTGTCCACCATCGCTATGAACTTCTGTTTTTCCTGCACATTAAATACAAGAAAAGAGTAAAATTCATCCTCTTATCTATAAATTGTTTGCGACTTATCATTCTTATTTGAGTTTTAAATCCGAAGAAACTCGATATGATAACAAGCATATTGATATAAGTTTTCCGGACCCATATGCTTTTTTAGTACTCACCCTATTGAGGCCTGCCGGGGTGTAGGTAGAGTGGTGTACTTAGGGTGCAGGACCAGACTAAGCCGATAGCACACTCCGTGTAACACCCTCAATTTTTGCATCATGCATTGCATACATGTTCATGTATTAAACATTAGTAGAATAAAGAAAAAAATAATAAAACATAAAACATACATATACAAGATATGTGTAGCAAAAGAAGAAAAAGAAAATAATAATATAAAACATGTATTAGGAAACAAATACAAAAATAAAATAAAATAATATATATATATATATATATAATATTTGTGAAACCTAAAGAAAGGAAAAAAAGATTTTGGAAACTTCTGGAAGTTTCCGGGGGAAGCTTTGCTTCACCCCCGAAACATTCCGGGCAAACAGTGCCCAACCGGCCAGGGGCGGGACCGAGTCGGTCCGCTCGCTCAGCGCGCTCGCGCCCGTGCCCCCGTGGCCGAGCCGGACAGGCCGACCGGGCGGCTCGCCAGCGCGCCCCCGCAGCCCCAGCGGTTGTGGCACACCGCGTTGGCCCCACGCCCGTGGCCGAGTCAGTCGGGTGACGCTCGCTCGGGGCCGAGCCGATTGCAGTTCGGTGTACATGCCACCCGGGGACTCGATGCTCGCGCCTATATAAAGGAGCCCAAACTCCGTGTTTTTTCTCGACAGAAGCGTCATAGCGCCGCCAGAAACTTTATCTTCAGGAGGAAAAAAAAAAGAAAAGAGCAGAGGCGCCGCCAGGGAAAAAATGGGGAAGAAGAGGAATAAAAAGAGGAGGGTGCCGTTGTTCGCCGTAGATCGTCGTCGTCGTCGTGCCGTCGGAGGACTGCTGTGCCATCCACTTTGTCTACGCATCATCTTCGTCCCGCGATCTTCAAAGCCGCCGCATCTACAGTAGGATTCATTTTCTGATGCAAATTTTAGCGACGTATTAGATCCAATAGACGTAATTTGATCGTAGTCGCACCATCTTTTTATTTTCAGCAGCATTAGTTCTCGCTAAAACCCCGTAAGCTCTTATGAACACGTATGAACTAGTTGCATCTAATCAATAAACAACCATAGTATATTAATAATTGAACTTTGCATGCATGCATGTCATCACATGTTGATTAGTATGTGTGCATCATGTTGATTTGTATATATTTTCTTGTATGTGTGATCACGAGTAGAGGGAAGTGCTCAAGAGGTCATGTACGAGGATTTCCAGAACCAAGACTTCGAAGCGCTTGAGCAACCCTATCCGTCGAAGCAAGGCAAGTGTCCTTGAAGCATATTGATCCTATTTTAATGTAAATATTTTGTTTGCAAAACTGCATGCTTGTGTCAATTCTGATGGGAAATCCTATGATGGGAAGTTTACTAGATTTGTTTAACCACCCTTGTCACCTGGAATTATGGTAGAGAGTCGCGATGTTTTTTTTTACCATTTTGCTTCGCTTAATTAATTAGGATGGGAAAACAACACTACACATTTAATTATGCATTAATGATATTCTGGTCAATACGATATGGTAATGGGTGATCTAAGCAAGCCTGGTATGTGGATGGGTTGGAAGTTATGGTGGTTTGCTTGCTTTAGATCTAAGGACCGCTTCATGCGAGAATAAGTCAGGACTACAGTGCCATCGCGAGGCCAAGTATGGATGCGGCGTAGCTGATTAATTATGGTATTGCTGGTATTGCGCGGATCATTTGGCGCACCGGGTAAGGGGAGTCAGATTGGGTTTAGATTTGTGGCAGGGACTCCCTGGGATCCAAATGGCACAAGAGGGGGCCCTTGGTTGAAGACGTGCTCTGTAGGAGACGTCGCCACCGGTGAAACCTCAGTGGGTCCGTACATGCTAGTAGTCCCTTTGTAAAGGCTATTTTGTGATCTCTTGGCCATACATCAAAGGAAGTGTAATTGGCATAAGGTAGGTTCTTTAGTTGCCGACAGGAAATGAAATCACAAACACGTGGGTAAAGTGGTACAAACTCTGCAGAGTATTAAAACTATCATGATAGTTGTGCTTCGGGTTAAGAGCACCTGGGTGACCTACATGATTAGAAGGGTTTTGGTATTGGGATGGTTTGGTATTGGCTTTGGGATGATATTATGGCTCATGGTGGTAAGTATGGTTATTGGTAATGAGATATAGACTGGTATTATGATAACTACATGGATTATGATGGGTTTTACTTCACATACATATGATATATTGCTTTTCAAATGTTTTACAGTACTTTTTAGCACTTAGCCTTTATTACAGTTTGTCATTTGTATCAGCTACATGTCATACTTTCCAACACTTGCTGAGTACGACATGTACTCACTGTTGCAATCCCCCCCCCCCCAACAGTTTCAGGTGATGGTTGGGAGTGTCTTGAGGATAATGAGGAGTTCTAGGTCGTGTCTGCCGTTAGCTTTGCATGTGGTGTTGCATGGAGCTGCGCTATACCTTTTGCTTAGTCGCATAGTTGCATATTTAGTTATTTCCGCTGCATTAGTTGAACTTGTCCTTTATAATCATTAGAGCTTGTATTAGAGGATATTCTGGATTGTGTAATAAAAGTACTTATTTAATAATTTGTGATGTGGTAATTATATGTTTATCAATTGTGAATCACTTGTGTATGTGTGCTAAACATCCTGGGCGCACATACACTGCACTTGGTTCATTTTTTGGAACCGGGTGTCACACTCCGGACCTATGTTGGCTTGGCGTTCAGGCTAGTAGACTATACATCATGTTAAGATCCAAAGAGATAAATAATATAACTTGTAACACATATGAATAACTTGGGCAAAAACTAAAAAAGAATTGCACAACTTCATTATAGACAAGAAGGTTAACAACAATAATTTGATATATCGAGCCTTGTACAAAAATAAATGCACGTGTAGTCTGTTCTCACACAACAATGTCTTTTATTATACGTCCGGATTACAGGGGAGACATGGACACACTTAGGGTGCGGGACCAATCTAAGTGTGCTATACATCTTGTACTAACCCAAGGTAGATAGTTACACTTTTAGTGCGGTGACTGTATGCAGTGTTACCTGAACTTCCCGGACCTTCCCAGAGGGGTCCGGATGGTCTCCCGGAGGACCTACCCTTCTCAGTATATTGACTCTATAACATACATTGTACATAATTACAGACTCAACCCCGTGATTATAAGCATAAAACTTACGGAGGTGCTCGATGTTCCAAGGATTAGGAAGTGGAGTCCCATCCTTAGTTGCCAAGCAAACGCATTCGGGTCGGGATACTTTGATCAGTCGGAAAGGACCTTCCCAGCCGGGGGAAAGTTTGTTCATACTGTCGGTGGTTTTGATCCGGCAGATCTCCCGACACTACTAAAGTTTTAGAGGAGTTTGAGGTTCGGTATGGGCGTGCGGAGATTCCAGAAGGTGAGATGTCGAGTGACACAAGGGACACGAAGATTTACGTGGTTCGGGTCGCCTGAGGGTAATACCCTACTCCACGGGGTGTGTTGGTGTTGTATTGGATGTATGAGCTCAACGTCAGTTGAGAGTGTAAAGTCAGCGTGTCTCCGGAGAGTGTGTCCTATGTATCGTCGGCCTGTCCTTTTATAGTACAAGGGCAGGTCGTTACAAGTTAGCCTAGCCCGACATGTGGCCCCGATGGTTACTGATATTGATACACATTCAACACATTTAATTGCCCTTAATGACCGAGTTATGGGCTTTGACAGCACCGTTACTGGTAATTAAGGTCGTCCGATCGTGTGTCATTAATATAGTATTAATGACACTTGATCGGGTCTTGAAGTCCTTGATTCCCCTTTGAAGATCCGGAGCCGTTGTGGAGTCTTCTGGAGGTTATAGGCTGAAGATCCGACGGTTGGACACGTGGCAGCGCCGGAGCACACTATGGGGAACAGATAGGTCCGGTATTACCCGACACGTGTCAGTTCCGGAGCTTCCCTCGGTCTGGGGTTAGGTCCGGGGGTGACATTTTGGTACATAGCCCGGAGCTTCCCCTTTGTGGGCGGTAGCTCCGGTTTGATAGTACATGTGGCGACCCTGGGACTAACCATGTTGGAGAAGCGGGTCCGGTTATGTCTGACATGTGGGCCTCCGAAGGTCTTCAAATCAAGTAGATGAATTTTCCTTGAGATCTTTGCAATCCCAAGGAGTATATGGTACCCAGGGTACCGACAGTGGCCCCCTGGGCCCCCTCTGGGGAAGACCCCTTGGGTGAAGTCATTCCGCCGGAGGTGGGTCCATCCTTCGACTTTTGAACTGAGTCTTCAAAGATCTTCGAATGTGCCGTTGGCGATAGTTTGGAGTTAAATCCTCGCCGCGTGGCATATCCCGTGTGCGGCAGATGAGATCTTTGGCGTGTGTATCTCACGCAATTGAAGGTCGCCGATTCCCGATATGAAAATCGTATCGGTTCCGCGCACCTTGTCAGGCTGCCACCTTCGGGCTTCCCGCCTCTTTATGACAACCGTTCGCCTGGGTAAGAATCTCGACTTGATCGTCGGGGTGGTCCCGGTCCCTCTTGTCATCGGCTGGGTGGAATTTTTGAGTAGTATCTTCGACTTCCTTGTGGTTTCCATCCAAGCGTTGCGAGGGCTTACTTAAGGAGGAAAGCGCGCACCGTCTGGAGTTCTTTACGCCTCTCATTTGATCTTGCGCTCAAACTCCCAACTTGTGCTCGCTTTTCCTCTCTTGCCTTGCTGTGCTGCGATGGAGTTGGGTCTCCGCGAGAGTCGTTTGAAGACCGAAGGTGACTTGAAGAAGGTCCGGTCCCTCATGGGATGGTCCCCGAACTTCTTCAACCGTCTGGTCAGCGCTGGAAGAGAGCTCCCGTTCGAGAAGGAGCACGCCGGCGAGATGGTGTACTTCTCTTCGTACGCCATGGTGGGGTTGATCCCACCTTTTTCCTCCTTTTTCTTGATGCTGCTAGACTTTTATGGTCTGCAGCTATACCACCTTGGCCCCCACTCCATTCTTCTTGTGCCTATGTTCGTCCACTTCTGTGAAATGTGGGTGGGCATCCCCCCTGCATTGAACTTTTCCGGACCTTCTTCACCGTCCATACCACCGGTAGGAGTAATGAGTACCTTGGCTTCTATTACTTCGTGAAGCGCAAGAAGTGCCCATTCAAGTACCTCCGGTCGTTTCCCTGTGGAAAGTGGGATGATTGGAAGAAGGACTGGATAGTCATCCGGGTGGAGGAGCACGAGAAGCTGGAGCTGCCCAAAGGCCTCCCCAACATCGACACTGCAGTCTGGAGTGAAGCTTCGGTGCTGTCGGATGCCTTCAACCCTGCTCTGACCAGGATCCGCTAGTGCGTGGAGGGAGGATTAACTCCTCAGGCGGTATTTTGCAACTTACTGGTCAACAGGTGGGCACCGCTGAAGAGGAGAGAAAAACTCGCTTGGGCCCTCAACAGCGTGATGGACGACGACCGGGTCGAGACCGGACTGAAGTCCAACATGGCGGGGGCAACCTTGGAGTTACATCTCAAAAAGTTCCAGCACGGCATCGACGTTGCGGGAGATGACTTGACCCCGCCATCAGCCTTTCTCCCTCTGAACGTGGAAGTAGAGTTCAACAGGGAGCTCCGACGGACGATGCTGGTGCTTGACGACCTTGGTGTCGTCGAGAGAAGATCGACCTCCAGGGTGGTGATCCCTGGGGCTTCCGAAGGTGGTTCCGACCCTGCCCCGAAGCCAAGGATCGAAGTCGTCGGCATGGGCAAGGAACCAGCGGACGAACCCTTGAGCCAGAAGAGGAAACTGCAGCATGCCGATGGAAGGTCCATCAGGCCTGCAACCTCTGCATCAGCTCCTTCTCCCCGGAGGGGGAGGTCTTCTACAACTACGGCGACTGTACCCGCAGCGGCGTCTTCCCGGGGTGCTAGCTCCGGGCATGCGACTCCATCGCCAGGGCCAGTTGAGGCCTCTAGGTCCGTAGGTCCTTTCCGGTCGAGGAGGGCCTCGACTAAGGAAGTGCCCGTGACTGCAACGAGTTCCGGGGGGCCTTCCAGAGCTTCCACGCCGGCGGCGGCTATGGTCAGCCCAGAACGCCCGGGAAAGAGGTTCCGCGCAAGCTGGTGCGGAAGCCTCTCGAGGTAATTTTTAATCTTTACCTCAGACAGTTGTTTTTTTTTGTAGTAACTATTTTTTAAATTTCTTCATCCTTCATCTGCAGCATTCCCAAGAAGAGGAGTGAGGCTCCACCCTCAGCCACAGCAGTTGAAGTTGTGAGGGCAGAAGCCTCTGCTCCTGTCCCGGTGCCGCCCCAAATGGTGGCTGAAGCTGCGGCAGCTCCGGCGCCAGCTGTCATGGTCATGGACCTCGACTCATCCCCCAAGACTTTCGTGGTAGCGCCGGACCACGGGAGAGAATATGCGCCAGCGGCACCTGAGCCGGAGTGCTCTGATGAAGTCGCTGGCCCCCTGCCCGAGGGGACGAACGAAGATCTGGCAGCTGGTCCTTCGGAACCACTTCCGGAGGTCGGAACTTCATCAGTGGGACCCTCCTTGATGGCGACTGAGGCCATCCTGGAGGACGTCCCTGGTGCCGTAGAGGCTCAGGGGACCACTCTTGTGGAGTGGGACCCAATTTTGGTAACTGAAAACCCGCTGGAACCAGCGGAGGAGACCCTAGCAGGTCCGGATCCTATCCCGTTGTCATTATCTATTGACAACGCCTACTCCAGTCTGCGTCAAGTTCAGCTAGCATTCTTTGACGATAGCAAGGCTCTTGAAGAGGAGCGCCAAACCCTTAGGAGGTGGCGTAATCGGCTCTACTTCGAGACTAAGCTGGCGCAGTCAAGGCTGGCAGATGACAAAGAATGGATCAAGCAGGAGAAGGTCCGCCTGGAGTACTGGGGCAAGTTATTGGATGACAGGGAGAGCTTGACTCGCGCCCTCGACGCTCAATCCCGGGCCATTTATGAGCAGACCAAAGTAGCTAATAGTGCGGCTGATGAACGCCAAGAAAGGCTTGAGGCCATTAACACTACTCTCATCAAGCGCCGGGAGACACTTGAGGAGAGGGAGAAAAGGCTCGAAGATGAAGAGCAGAAACTCCTAGAGCTGCGGGATGACGTCTTGAGGAGGGAGGAGGAGCTCACCGAAAAGGTGGCTCTGGCTGACAAGGGCCTCGAAGAGCGCGCCAAGAAATTGGAAGAGCGCTGCGCTGAGGAGGAGGAGAAGGCCTGGGTGCGAGGGCAGGAACTCTACGAGCAAGAGTGTGCCATCGCTGCCAGGGAGAAGAAAGTAAGGGGCAGGGAGAAGGACCTGGTTGACCGCCGGAACAAGATCTACCTCCGGGAGGAGGAGCTCGGAAAACTCGAGAAGCGAGTTGCTGAAAAGATTCAGCAAAACACCAAAGAAGTTGAGCGCCTCGCTCGCGAGAATTCTGAACTGGTGGCGGCCAAAAAATCCTTGGAAGAACTGAAGGGCTTGAGGGCTGCGGACTCCCTACAGGTTTGGGAGTTCCTGGGCAAGGCCAACGACGCGCTGACACCGATGGGCTTCAGTCCCGTGCGTCCGGATGATCCGGAGCCGGACCTGGCGTTGCAAGCGCTGAGCTCGGCGGGTAGCAAACTCTCCAAGGTGGGCGACGTCATCGCGGATCAGTTGGAGGTTGAGGGGCAATCCCTGGCGAAGAACGTCGCAGAGTATGTGCTGACATGCTACACCAGCCGGAATCCCCAATTCCCTCTTGACCCAATGCTTGAAGGTCCCGTCGAAGGAGAAGGTGAAGCCGCCCGAGCCAATGTGTCAGAGGTTGCTCAAAAGGTCGCCCAGTTCTTCCATAGGGTCTAGGACCATCTCCGTAGCTCCCACTTGTATTCTCTCTTTTTCTTCCTCAATTTTGTAATCCCTTGTCTCCAGATGAATGAAATCCCCAAATTTTTGTGAATTTCACTTTTTGTCTTCAACACTTTTGTCTTCACTTGGCCCCCTGGTAGATGTACACAATTTGATTGTGAACATGTACCAAGAGGATATTGTGTTTTGTTGAAGACTCATTTGCTTCGAACTTGTAGAGTGTAGGTCCGAAGTCTTCGATAGTGAAGGCCCCCTGAGGTTGCCGGAGCTTAGAAGCTCCAGCATTGTCTATCGTTGGAGCTTAGTAGCTCCGGCAATAGTCCCTCTCAACGCGTAGAGCATTGATAGTTAGTCCTCCGGGGTGTCGGAGCTTAGTAGTTCTGGCAGTGACCTTTACCAACGTGTAGTTTGTTGGTAGCAGACTCCGCTAGCGGGGTCTTCTCACCATCATTTATTTTGCGTTGACGGCTAGCCCCCTAGCTTTACCGGAGCTTGGTTGCTTCGGTGATGCTCGTTTTCAATGTTTAACATCGATTACAAGCCACCTAGGGGGAGTCAGAGCTTAGTTAGCTCCGGCTTTTCTCCATTAACGTGGATTTTTGAATGTAGGCCTAGGGTGGGGGGTGAATAGGCCTTTTGAATTTTTGTCGGATCCTGCAACACTCAACAACAAGTTCAATACCAGAGAAATCATACTAGTCCGGTAAAGTGCGGACTAGTCCGGTGTTCACGGACTAAGTTGATCAAGATTAATCGATTAGGTTGATTCTTCAATGTGTGCAGCGGAAATATAGAATCAAACAACAGTTTAAGAGTTGTATATTGGATTGTATCACAATTAAGGCTTGTGTTCTACAATTTATTGTAAATTGAACGATGTGTATCAAACCCTAGAGTAAGTTGATCAATTTGAGTGATGAACACAAAAAGGACAAGACACACGATTTATCCCGTGGTTTAGCTACCACGAAGGCAACCTACGTCCACGTTGAGGAGCCCACAAAAGGACCGGGTCTTCTCCAACCCTACCCTCGTCGGATCGCCACGAAGGCCAACCCTCTTCCACTAATCACAAAGGGGTGAATAACCAAATTCAAGGGGCGTTCTCACACGTTGAGAGCTCCCTTAGATTACAAATCACAATGCCACCAAAAAAACACTCAGAAATTATAATTGAAACGCAGGAGTGTGTTAGAGATTCAAACCAAGAGCTCAATGATGTGTGCCAAGTGTCTCTCCAATGATCTAGAAGTGATCCTCAAAGAATTGATCAATTTTGCACTTAATTTCGTGGAGAGAGGTGGTTTCTGAGTCTCTTGGGAGGTGTGACGGCGCTAGGGTTCGAGAGAGGTAAAAGTGGGCCGTGCACCTCTATTTATATGGGGTTTCTAAAAGTGACCGTTAGGGTTCAGAAAGATCGGACTAGTCTGTGGTGGTCACCGGACTAGTCCGGTGTGCTGTGTGTAGCAAACCCTAAGTGTCCCGAAATATCGGACTAGTCCGGTCGAAAACGGACTTGTCCGATTTCACTACTGGAAATCTTCCGACTAGTCCGATAGCCATCGGACTTGTCCGGACATATGAAACCCTAAGTGTGTTGGATGGCAAGTCCGCACTTGGAGGACTTGTCCGATTTAGATCAGTGGGTATTTCAGACTAGTCCGTGTAAACATCAGACTTGTCTAAAGTGGATCAGAATGAATATCGGACTAGTCCGGTTAACAACGGACTTGTCCGATTTTGTGTGACTTGTGAAGTGTGTTGAGGACTAGTCCGCCCTGGGGAGGACTAGTCCGACTCAAGTCAGAGAGATATCGGACTAGTCCGACAGATATCAGACTTGTACGATTTGGTGCAGAAAGGATATCGGACTAGTCCGGTTGATATCGGACTAGTTCGGTCCTGTGTAACTTTGTGCAATATGTGTGTGTGCTTAAATATGATTGAGCTCTTGGGTGTGTTTCCTTAACACACTCCATACACAATAATCTACTATTTCTTTTCCTTGAGCTCAAGTTCACTTTGCTCCTCATTATCTCTTCTTTTTGGTATTTTGCTCATTTTTCATTATTGGCTTGCATTCATCTCAACAAAAAGGTTAGGATCCCAATTGCTTGTCATAAATCATCCAAAACCCACAAGGGAGTCCTAGATGCACTTTCAATCTCCCCCTTTTTGGTGATTGATGACAACCAATTGAGATTTCACAAAATATGACAAAAAGAGATGAGATTTTCATAAAGTATGCACATATGACTCAAAAATACATCAAGCAGTAAGAAAAATATCCATATGTGCATTATTTATGGTGGGATGCATAACTAAGTGCATTGAAACATTGAGAATGACATAATTTACATTGATGAATCAATACAAAGTACATATGTCATTTCAGGAGCAAAATTGCAGATTTCAACACATACTTGCAAATTAATTAAGCATTTCAACACAGAACCATAGTTAACATGAAAACAGCGTTAAAGCATTACAATCACAAACAAAGATAAAGAGAACTCTCTCCTCGCACCCTACCACAGCTAAAGCTAAGACTCCCCCTCAATCTCTCCCCCTTTGGCATCAAGACACCAAAAAGAGAGAGAGGAGGGTTCTAAGATCTTCACTCTTCACTGTCGGTCCTCTCGTCATCGTCTTCATCTTCTTCGCTTTCCGCTTGACGAGGAGGAGAGGGAGGAGGAGCGGAGTCGCTCGAGCCCCCAATGCCAAAGTAGGCAAGCTCGGAGGGGTTCAGAGGCCCGAGCTCGGTGAAGTCCGGGTCGGACTCCTCAGAAATCACTGGAGATCCAATGGGGTCGATCTCCAGCTTCTGGAAGATTTGCTTCATATTGGCCTTTATATACTTCATGTCCTCCTTTCTTCTCTTGTTGAGCTTGTGGACCTTCACTTCGGTCTTTTTGCAGGAGGAGAATATGGCGGCCAGGTACTTGAGGATCCCACTAGCTGATTCTCTCTGAGGGGCTTCCCTAGAGGTAGGGACAGCCCTAGCACCACTTCTTGATCTTGCCGGTGCCTCGGGACTGGATGCCGGCGAGGGAGCAGCCTGGACACTCACTGGTTGAGGCTTCTGAGGCCTCAAAGGAGTGTGCTCCACATCCTTCACGAACTCAATACCCGTGACTTTCTCAATCATATACATGAGGTAGGGAGCATAGCCACATGACCTGTTAGGCGTGCAGGATATGTTGACCATATCATTCCAAATGTATTCCGCCACATCAAATGGGCGGTCCTTGCTTATGACTCTCATTAGGGTCCAGAGGTAACCCTGCACGCTCCCAACATCTCCATCTTTAGGAGCAATAGTCTTCCTCAACACTCTGTTGAGGACCACAAAGAATGATTTCATGTTCTTTGTAGAGGGAGGGACATACTTTGAGTTCGGCTCATAAAGGAATTTCATCCTATCCTTCTCCATAACACCTATGTTGTGGATGATCAGCCTGTCATGTCCAGAGGTGTACAGATGGAGCAGATTAGTAAAGTCCTCTTGAGTGATACTATACTTAGATCCGTGTGTCATCCAAGTAACACTCTCTTCATCCTCACTTGAGAAGTGGCAAGTTGCAAAGAACTGTGCAATCACTTCATCATTCCAGTTATGCCTGAAGGCAAGGAGATCCTTCAGGCCATGCCTCTCAACTGCTGCAATGACTTCATCAAAAGCTGAGCACTTCTTCTTCTCAAGGTGTGCCTAGTCAATCTACTGACTGCGCACCACCGGTGTCTTCATTGGGAGATACACCGATTTGTAGAAGTCTGCATGGAAGTTGCACCAAAACCTTCCATCGACAGCTTGCTTTGGCCTGTCATACCAGTCAATGCTTCTGAACTTGGCTGCAGAATCACTGCCCTTGCCGTTGAACTTCTCCTCAGTAGGGTCCCAGACCCCTTCCCTGGGAGCATGGAGCTTCAAGGGCCCGACTGGCCCCGTTGCTATCCCCTTGCCCTTGCCCTTGGCTTGGAGAGAGGCACCTGAGGATGCTGCTGCCTTTGACACTGGCTTCTTTGCCAGCACCTTCCTCCGAACCTGAGGGGGTGAAGGAGCTGGCTCCGAGGGTCTTTCTTGGCGTTTCTTGCCAAGACCCGTCGAGGACCGAGGTGCCACTTCGTGGTCCAACTCAGCCTCAAAGTCGGAGATTTCGTTGTTTGAGCTCGACATGATCTGAGAATGATTTTGCAAGAATGATGGTAAGTGATACAAGGCATAGGTATGAAAAGATAGCAATGAATTGCATTGAGGAATTGAAAAATTAGGTTTTCAGTTCAGAAACATTGGACTTGTCCGGTGCACAGGCACGGACTAGTCCGGAGGACCGGACTTGTCTGTGCATGGACCAGACTAGTCCGGTGTTCATCCTCAAAAACCTAACAGATTGGTCAAGGAATGATTCCTAATGCAAATATAGTCTAGCATACACGTAGTACATCAAATAAGCATGTATCTAGTGAAGGATGCTAGGCTATACGATCAACAATGGAGAAAAACAAGATTTCTAGGGTTTTGAAGAAAGTTACCGAAGAAATCGATTGAAGCTTGAAGGTTTGGGGGTTGGAGGCCGGACAAGTCCGCTAGCTTCAATCCCCAAGAGGTCAAGCTTGATCTCCGCCCAAATGTGGACTTTTTCGATGGAGGGAGCAGAGAATCGCCTTGGTAGCTCGAGCGCAAGAGAGAGGAAGGCGTGAGCAAATGTGGGGATGAGAAGATTAGGGTTTGGTGGTGGCTAGGATTATGGACACAAAAAATCGGACAAGTCCGGACATGACCGGACTAGTCCGAAGTCATCCAGAGAGCTATATCGGACAAGTACGGACATGACCGGACTAGTCCGAAGTCATCCAGAGAGCTATATCGGACTAGTCCGTGGTCTATCGGACTAGTCCGGTCTAACCGGCACTCTGCGGACTAGTCTGCAAGAGCGGACTAGTCCGGGTAACCACGGACTAGTCCGTGGTCACCAGGAGAAATTGCATAGCCCATTCATATATATTTGAAGGTTCATTAATAGAGAATAGGTGGGACAAAACAAATCAATTAATCTTGATGAATTTGACTAGTAAGCATACAACAATCACACAATGATCATAATTCATCAAGATCTAATATTTGACATAGTTTTTCGAGAAAAAATGAAGAGGGATGATTTTCACAATTCAGTCAAAATTTTGAAGATGTCATACAGGTATGCAACTTTTCAAGCCACACTCCGAGAATCAAGGATATTTAGTTCATTTCGGAGTTCGCAAAAACGCTTTTCATCAAGTGGCTTGGTGAATATGTCGGCCAATTGTTTTTGGGTGTTGACATGTGAGATGGTAATGTCTTCTTTCTTGGAATGGTCTCTCAAGAAATGATGTCTTATGTCTATGTGTTTAGTTCTAGAGTGCTCAACTGGATTGTGGGCTATTTTAATGGCACTCTCATTGTCACAAAGGAGAGGAATGCAGTTCATATTGTAACCGTAATCTCTTAGAGTTTGTCGTATCCAAAGGAGTTGTGCACAACAACTCCCGGCCGCAACATACTCCGCTTCGGCTGTGGATAAAGCAATGGAATTTTGTTTCTTGGATGACCATGAAACTAAGGATCTCCCTAGGAATTGGCATGTGCCGGAGGTGCTTTTTCTATCTACTTTGCACCCGGCATAATTTGCATCGGAGTAACCAATGAGATTGAATTTTGAGCCTTTTGGGTACCAAAGACCAAGGTTGGGTGTATGAACTAAATATCTCAAGATTCTTTTTACGGCTGTCAAGTGACATTCCTTAGGGTTGGCTTGAAATCGTGCACACAAACATACACTCAACATAATATCTGGCCTAGATGCACATAAGTAAAGTAGAGATCCAATCATGGAGCGATATACCTTTTGATCGACGCTAGGTCCATCTTCATTGAGATCCAAGTGGCCATTCGTTGCCATGGGGGTCTTTATGGGCTTTGCCTTGTCCATGCCAAACTTCTTGAGTATGTCCTGCGTGTACTTGGTTTGGCTTATGAACGTTCCTTCCCTTTGTTGCCACACTTGGAATCCCAAGAAGTACTTCAATTCTCCCATCATTGACATTTCAAACCTGTCTGTCATGATTCTACTAAATTCTTCACAGAAGGATTGGTTAGTTGACCCAAATATTATGTCATCAACATAGATTTGACAGATAAAAAGATCATTATCTAAATTCTTTGTGAATAATGTATAGTCTACTTTGCCAATTTGAAAACCATTTTCAATTAAGAAATCTCTAAGACACTCATACCAAGCTCTAGGAGCTTGTTTGAGGCCGTAGAGAGCCTTACGCAATTTATATACGTGGTTGGGGAATTCTTCGTCTTCAAACCCGGGTGGCTGCTCCACGTACACTTCTTCCTTGATCGGTCCGTTGAGGAAGGCGCTTTTCACGTCCATTTGATACAGCTTGAAATCATGGTGAGTAGCATATGCAAGTAATATTCTAATAGATTCAAACCTAGCTACTGGAGCAAAAGTCTCATTGAAATCCAAACCTTCGACTTGTGAGTACCCTTTGGCCACAAGTCGCGCCTTGTTTCTTGTTACCACTCCGTGTTCGTCTTGTTTGTTGCGGAAAACCCACTTGGTTCCCACTATGTTTGCATTGGGTCTTGCCACAAGTTCCCACACCTCGTTCCTCTTGAAGTTGTTCAATTCTTCTTGCATTGCCACCACCCAGTCCGGATCCTTCAATGCATCCTCAATCCTGCGTGGTTCCAAAAAGGAGACAAACGAGTAATGCTCACAAAAGTTAGCTATGCGAGATCTAGTGGTTACTCCCTTTTGGATGTCACCGATGATGTTGTCGATTGGGTGATCCCTTTGAATGCATTGGTGTACTCTTGGGTGGGGCACTTGGGGAGTTGTGTCTTCATGATCGTTTTCTCCTCCCCCTGAGTGGTTGCCCTCGTTGACTTGTTGATCATCTTCATACTCTCGTGCTTGTGTTGAAGCTCCCCCTTGATTGTTGGTCTCCTCTTGTGGTTCATTTTCCTCATTTATGTGTGAAGGTGACTCTTGTGGTCGAACTTCACCTAGAGCCATTCTTTTCAATGCTAGACAAGGAGCTTCTTCTTTACCTAATTCACATGGATCAACTTGCTCCTTTTGGGAGCCGTTAGTCTCATCGAACACTACGTCACGTGCTACTTCAACAAGTCCGGAGGCCTTGTTGAAAACACGATAGGCGTAGGTGTTTGAATCGTAACCGAGCAAGAAACCTTCATTGTACTTCGAAGCGAACTTTGAAGTCTTGGGCTTCTTGTTCAGGATATAGCATGGAGAACCGAAAACTCGAAAGTATGAAATGTTTGGTTTGTTACCGGTGAGTAGCTCATAGGGAGTTTTCTTGAGTAGTCGATGAAGATAAAGACGATTTGTGGCTTGGCAAGCGGTGTTAATCGCTTCCGCCCAAAATCGATCCGAAGTCTTGTATTCATCGAGCATTGTTCTTGCCATCTCTATGAGTGTTCGGTTCTTCCTTTTGGCAACTCCATTTTGTTGTGGTGAGTATGGCGCTGAAAATTCGTGCTTGATGCCCTCTTCATCAAGGTACTCCTCCACTTGTATGATCTTGAACTCCGTGCCATTGTCGCTTCGAATACTCTTGATTGACAATGAAAACTCGTTTTGAGCTTGCTTGAATAATTTCTTGAGTGTTCCTTGTGTTTCTGACTTATCATGCAAAAAGAAAACCCAAGTGAAGCGAGAAAAATCATCAATGATAACCAAACCGTATTTGTTACTGCCGATGCTTATGTAAGCAACTGGACCAAACAAGTCCATGTGAAGTAGTTCGAGCGGTCTTGTTGTAGTCATGATGTTCTTTGCGGGATGATGTGCTCCAACTTGCTTCTCGGCTTGGCACGCACTACAAGGCCTGTCTTTCTCAAAAACAACATCTTTCAAACCTCGGATGTGATCGCACTTGAGGAGTTTTTGAAGATTCCTCATACCAACATGCGCTAGCCGTCTATGCCATAGCCAACCCATGTTGGTTTTTGCAATCAAGCATGTGTCGAGTTCGGCTTTATCCTTGTTGAAGTCAACAAGGTAAAGCTTTCCCTTCAACATACCCTTGAATGCAACGGAACCATCACTCCTCCTTGATACGGTCACACCCTCGTTAGTGAACAAGCAATTATAACCTTTGTCACATAGTTGAGATACGGACAGCAGGTTATAATCTAAAGATTCAACATGTAAAACATGAGAAAGCGTGTGTTCAGAGGATATTGCAATTTTACCGGTACTGAGCACCTTTCCTTGACTATTATCTCCGAAGTAGATGCCTTCATTTTGGTCCTCGTTTTCTTCATATTCCACGAACATCCTCCTTTCTCCGGTCATGTGGTTGGTGCGTCCACTGTCTAGCACCCATTTGGATCAACCTGAGGAATAGGCCTGCAAAAACAAATTATGCTTTGGTTTTAGGTACCCAAGCTTGCTTGGGTCCTTGGAGGTTAGTTACAATACATTTGGGCACCCACACATGGGATTTTGTGTTCCCATGGCGTGGCCCAACATAATAAGCATAAACCTTACCAAGATTGTTTTTTATTAATACATAAGAGGCATCAAAAGTTTTAAATAGAAGCTGTTGTTGTTTATGAATCGGACTAGTCTGGGTGGCCGGACTTGTCCGGATGACCGGACTTGTCCGGACACCGACCGGACTAGTACGGTATTCATGCGAGTTCAGTTTCTTATTCTTCAACTTATCAGTTTGAGAGGATCTTCCCTTCACAAAGGAGATCCTTCCCCTGTTATTCTTATGACTTCCAGCATGTTGCTTTTCATCATAAGAGTAACCAATGCCATATTTGACATTTGGAGGTCTTTGGACCAAGTATGCACTACGTGCATAGTTGATCTTCTCCTTGTCAAATATTCCATACTGGGTAGGATTTTTATCCTTTGTGGAGGTTGACTTGTCCTTCAAACTGGTGTTGATTTTACTACATGTGCACATATGAACAAGATCAGTTTTAGTGGGTTGAGAAGGTGAACTTGAAGAGGAGGAAGGTTCACTTAGCTTGAGTGACTCAACTTGCACTTCAAGGATTTTGTTAACCTTGATCAGGTTAGCAAGTTGGTCCTTGATTGCAACATTTGAGTCGGTTAACTCCAAGCAAGTTTTCTTGCTTGAAGCTAGCTCAAGCTCTAGTGAACTGTTTTTCTCCTTTTCAAGCTCTAGGAGTTTGTAAAGTTTGACATACTTCTCCTTTTGGGAGATAATCATGTCCTCTTGACGATCAATTAACCTCTCCTTCTCAACAAGTTGGTCAAGTAAAAATCTCATTTTAGCAGCAGTTTTCCTATCTAGTCCATTTAGCATGTCCTCATCATCACTATCTAGTTCATCATCACTAGAGTAGGAATGCATGGAAGGGGTTTTGATGTTTACCTTGCGTTTACCTTCCTTTGCCATGAGACAAGTGCCATTTCCCTTCTTTGCACCGAGTGTGGGGAAGAGTGTGGATTTCTTGGATGTGCTTTCTATGGCTATGCTAGCCATCTCTTCTTCATCGGATGATGAGGACTCATCCTTTGAGTCCCACTCCTTCCCAATGTGTGCTTGTTCGGCTTGTTTCTTCTTCTTGAAGAATTTCTTAGGTTGAGGCTTGGTTTCTTTAGTTTTCTTCTTGTTGTCCTCATACGGGCAATCGACTATAAAGTGGTTATACTCACCACAATTATAGCACGCCCGCCTCATCTTTGGCTTCGTCCTTTCCTTGTACTTTCCTTCACTTGATTTTGTTCCTTGTCTCTTCTTCATTATTCTCTTGAACTTTTTCATGAACAAAATCATATCCTCTTCATCTTGCTCACTACTCTCGTCATCACTGTCCTCCTCTAGTTGTGTTTCTCTTGCTTCTTTGGATAGAGGCTTGAGAGTATATTTTAGGGAAACTCCTTTCTTCTTGGCCGAGGTGAGGTCGACAATTTCTTTGACGTGCTTGGCTTGTTTCTCCATCATTTCAAAGTTGATAATTTTACCAAGCAATTCATCCGGAGTCATCCTTTTGTAACCGGGGCTTTCTCTGATCATTGAGCATAGCGTGACATTGCGAGGCATAAAAGCTCTAAGGATGAGCTTTACCACCTCGTGGTCATTCCACTTCTTGCTCCCATATGATCGAACCTTGTTGACAAGTGTCTTCAATCGATTGTACATATCCTGGGGTGACTCGTCTTCCTCAATTACGAATCTTCCTAGTTCGCCTTCGATCATTTCAATTTTTGCCTCACGCAGATGCCGGTCACCTTCATGTGCTGTTTGTAGTGTATCCCATATCTCCTTAGCAATTTCGAGTCCATCCACCTTGGTGAACTCGTCTCGACTGAGAGAGGAGGTGATTACGGCTGCGGCTTGAGCGTTTCTATGGATGGCCTGCTCTTGACTTGGGGTGAGCTCTTCGTCGTCATCCGGAATATCTATCCCTGTACATACAACATGCCATAAACTTGGGTTGAGGGAAATTAAATGCATCTTCATATTCAGCCTCCACATGGAGTAATCACTCCCATCGAAGTGTGGGGCTTTTCCAAGTAGCATAGATAAGTAGTGATTGTTATTGGAATTTAGACGATCATAATTAAAAGGATATCGGGAGTAGTCGGTGTGACTACTCCCCTTCTTCTTCTCTTCAACTTTCGCTTTCCCTTTTGAAAGTGCCTTCTTTCTGAGGAGCGCCTTTAGCTCCAGCGCCTCCTCATCATCGTCCTCGAAGTCTTGAATGGCTTCGAGGTACTTCTCCAGTTTTTGGGTCTTGTCGTTGTTGACTTCCTCTTGGTTGTTGATTTTGTGGACGTCCTTCATGTTCGACATGATCTCTTCGAGTGGTTAAACTCTTTCTTGAAGAACCTCGCCTGGGGGGGGGGGGGGTGAATAGGCCTTTTGAATTTTTGTTGGATCCTGCAACACTAAACAACAAGTTCAATACCAAAGAAATCGGACTAGTCCGGTAAAGTGCGGACTAGTCCGGTGTTCACGGACTAAGTTGATCAAGATTAATCGATTAGGTTGATTCTTCAATGTGTGCAGCGGAAATATAGAATCAAACAATAGTTTAACAGTTGTATATTGGATTGTATCACAATTAAGGCTTGTGTTCTACAATTTATTGTAAATTGAACGATGTGTATCAAACCCTAGAGTAAGTTGATCAATTTGAGTTATGAACACAAAAAGGACAAGACACACGATTTATCCCGTGGTTCGGCTACCACGAAGGCAACCTACGTCCACATTGAGGAGCCCACAAAAGGACCGGGTCTTCTCCAACCCTACCCTCGTCGGATCGCCAGGAAGGCCAACCCTCTTCCACTAATCACAAAGGGGTGAATAACCAAATTCAAGGGGCGTTCTCACACGTTGAGAGCTCCATTAGATTACAAATCTAAATGCCACCAAAAACACACTTAGAAATTACAATTGAAACGCAGGAGTGTGTTAGAGATTCAAACCAAGAGCTCAATGATGTGTGCCAAGTGTCTCTCCAATGATCTAGAAGTGATCCTCAAAGGATTGATCAATTTTGCACTTAATTTCATGGAGAGAGGTGGTTTTTGAGTCTCTTGGGAGGTGTGACGGCGCTAGGGTTCAAGAGAGGTAAAAGTGGGCCGTGCACCTCTATTTATATGGGGTTTCTAAAAGTGACCATTAGGGTTCAGAAAGATCGGACTAGTCCGTGGTGGTCACCGGACTAGTCCGGTGTGCTGTGTGTAGCAAACCCTAAGTGTCCCGAAATATCGGACTAGTCTGGTCGAAAACGGACTTATCCGATTTCACGACTGGAAATCTTCAGACTAGTCCGATAGCCATCGGACTTGTCCGGACATATGAAACCCTAAGTGTGTTGGATGGGAAGTCCGCACTTGGAGGACTTGTCCGATTTAGATCAGTGGGTATTTCGAACTAGTCTGTGTAAACATCGGACTTGTCCGAAGTGGAACAGAATGAATATCGGACTAGTACGTTTAACAACGGACTTGTCCGATTTTGTGTGACTTGTGAAGTGTGTTGAGGACTAGTCCGCCCGAGGGAGGACTAGTCCGACTCAAGTCAGAGAGATATCAGACTAGTCCGACAGATATCGGACTTGTCCAATCTGGTGCAGAAAGGATATCGGACTAGTCCGGTTGACATCGAACTAGTCCGGTCCTTGCACACTGAAGCCAAGAAAAATAGTAAAATTCGTTCCTTGCCTATAACTTCATCGCGGCTTACGATTTCCAAGAGAGTTTTAGGTCAAACGCGATTCTGAATACAACCAAATGCGTTGTCTTTTCTTCCAGATCCAATTGTACTTGGACCCGCCTTACTTCGGCTTGCCGGGGTGTAGGTAGAGTGGCGTACTTAGGGTGCTTGACCAGGCTAAGTCGATAGCACACTCCGACCCTAGGTTGGCTTGGCGGCATTCAGGCGAGTGGGCCATAAACAATATTTGAATCTAGAAGAATCGACAATACAGCTCAAATTGTATATGAACCAGTCGAACTAAAATTTCTTAAGAATTGCACGTCTTTGTTATATACAAGAAAGAGAAAAATAAAAAATGTTGAGCCTGTACAAAATAAATGCACGTGGAGTCTGTTTCACATGAAGATGTCTTTCATTATAGGTCCGGAACCAGGCTAAGCGTGTTTAATTTCTCGTTTGACCCAGGGTAGCTAGCCACACTTTTAGTCCTGAGACTGCGACAAAGTGTTGCATGAATTTTGCGGACCTTCCGGGAAAGGTCCGACTCTTCTCCCGAAGGAACTACCCGACTCTGTACAATGACTCTATAACATACACCTCAAGTTACTACAGACTCACCTCCGTGATATTAAGTGTAGAACTTACGGAGGTGCTCAATGTTCCAAGGATTTGGGAGAGGTTTCCCATCCTCAGTAGCCAAGCGAACGCTTCCGGGACGGGATACTTTAATCACTCGGAAGGGTCCCTCCCAGCTGGGGGAGAGTTTGTTTAACCCTTCTCTGGATTGTATTCTCCGTAGCACCAAATCGCCTTCCTTGAGCTGTCGATTGTGTACATGTTGCTGATGATAGCGCCGAAGGGCTTGGCGGTATCGGGCATTCCAAACAGCTGCTTGGCACCTTCCCTCCTCAAGGAGATCTAGGTCTTCACGCCGGAGCTGGTACTGCGTGGCTTCGTCGAAGGTCCGGACCCGGAGTGACCCCAAGGTGATTTTCGGAGGAAGGATTGCTTTAGCTCCATACACCAGGAAGAAGGGTGTCTCTCCAGTTGACCGGTTTGGAGTTGTCCTGTTGGCCCATTAAGTGGGCGGAAGCTCTTCAATCCAGTTGGCTCCATGTTTTCTCAAGCGCTCATAGGTGCACGTTTTGAGTCCTTTAAGGATTTCAGCATTTGCTCTCTCGGCTTGGCCATTGCTTGCTGGGTGAGCTACGGAGGCATAGCAAAATTGAATGCCGAGGTCTTCGCAATATCCTTGAAATGCAGAGCTTGTGAATTGGGTCCCATTATCAGTGATGATTTTGTTTGGGACTCCAAATCTGCATACAATGGACTGCAAAAAGTTGATAGCAGATTGCTTGTTGATTGTCACAACTGGAGTTGCTTCCGGCCACTTGGTGAACTTGTCAATGGCAACGTACAAGAACTTGTAACCTCCGACGACTCTTGGGAAAGGTCCCAAGATGTCCATCCCCCACACAGCGAAGGGCCATGTAGGAGGTATCATTTGGAGGGGCTGAGCCGGTGTGTGAATTTGCTTTGCATGAAATTGACATGCTTCGCATTTCTTCACAAGCTCAGTTGCATCCTGGAGTGCTGTAGGCCAGTAGAAGCCATGCCGAAAGGCTTTACCAACCAGCATGTGGGAAGACGCGTGGTTCCCACACTCGCCTCCATGGATTTCTGCGAGGAGCTCGCAGCCTTCTTCCCTTGTGATGCACCGCATTAGGATGCCATTAGCACCGCGCCGGTAAAGATCCCCTTCTACCAACGTGTATCTTTTAGCCAGTCTGACTACCCGGTCAGCGGATACATCATCGTCAGGAAGGATGTTGTCTTTCAATTAGTTCCGGATCTCCGAGATCCATGCATCAGAACTAACTTGAGCATTTGAGTCTTGCATGCTGGGTTGCTCGGAGCTTCCGGCAGCACCTATGACCCTTGATGGCTGCCATGGTAACAGGGCTATCGGGACCGTCAGCTTCGGGATGCTGATCTCGCCCCCTTCGCTCAGTTCAACAGGCTGAGCTGTGGGTTTTGACAACCTCCGAACAAAAGTTCCGTCAGGAGCCGGAGCTCCGGTTGACGCTTTCGTCGAGAGTTCGTCGGCTTCAGCATTGTGGGCACGCTGGACATGGTGGAGATCTTGGACTTCGAAGTCCTTCTGAAGCCTCTGGACTTCAAGGAGGTAAGCAGCTAGCTGGAGATTGTTGCAGGAGCATTCACCCTTCACTTGCTTAATGATGAGCTGTGAATCTCCCTTGACCAGCAATTGCTTGACACCGTATGACAATGCCACCCTTAGTCCGTAAATGAGTGCTTCATATTCCGCCATGTTGTTGGTCGCCTTGAAGTCAAGGTGTACCATGTATTTTACCTTCTCTCCAGTTGGTGCGAGGAGAAGGATTCCAGCTCCGGCCCCCTGCTTTTGCATGGAGCCGTCGTAGTAGAGGGTCCAGTGAGGCTCGGTGAAGACCGGAGCCTTGTGTTCTGGCTTCTGCTCGTTGGAGCCCCCAGGGTTTGATGGAGAGGAAGTCCATTCCGCCATGAAGTCTGCCAATGCTTGACTCTTGATTGCTTGCCTTGAAATGAATTCGAGATCGAATTCGGCCAATTCCGCTGCCCACTTTGCAATATTCCCAGTTGAGTTGGCATTATGCAAGATTGCTCGAAGTGGGTAAGAAGTCACCACTGAGATCTTGTGAGCTTGGAAATAATGGCGAAGCTTCCTGGAGGCAATAAGAACTGCATAGAGCAGCTTATGCACCTCTAGGTATCGAGTCTTGGCATCATGAAGTACTTCACTAATGAAGTACACTGGGCGTTGGATGGTCCGGACCCTCCCAGAGGGGCCCGGAGCTTCCTCTTCATTGATCCGGATCCTCCCGGAGGGGTCCAGATTTTCTTCGGGGACTTCCGGGTCCTTGCTGGAGGAACCCAGAGCTTCTTCAGAAGCGACCTGGACCCTCCCGGAGGGGTCTGGGTCTTCTAAAGTAACTTCTTGTGGATTCAAGTCTGGGAGCTGGGACCCAAACTCGCTTTCAGGAACCTCCAGACCCTCCTGAAGGGGTCTGGACTCCTGAGTATGGGATGGTTCTGGTCTCTCCGCAACCAGGACCATACTGATGACTTCGTCAGTGGCTAAAATGTAAAGCAGCAAAGGCTCACCAGGGTTCGGAGCTACCAGAATTGGTAGGGTGGTGAGGAGCTGTTTTAGCTCCTGGAACGCCTTTTCTGCTTCTTCAGACCATTGGAATGGTCCGGACTTCCTTAATAACTTGAAGAAGGGGAGTGCCCGTTCCGCCAGTCTTGAAATGAACCGGCTGAGGGCTGCTAGACATCCAGTTAGCTTTTGGACATCTTTGATGCGGGCTGGTGGACGCATGTCTTCAATGGCTTTGATCTTCGCCGAATTAGCTTCTATGCCCCGGTGACTTACCAGGAAACCAAGAAGTTTTCCGGAGCTAACCTCGAAGACACACTTGTCTGGATTTAGCTTTGTGCGGGTGACCCGCAGCTTGTCGAAGACAGCCTGCAAGGTGTCAAGGAGTGACTCCTTGTTCTTGACCTTGACCACGATGTCGTCGACGTACACTTCCACTATGTCTTTAATGAGTTCTTCAAAGGTTTTGTACATAGCTCGTACAAAGGTTGAAGCTGCATTCTTGAGACCAAATGGCATGGCTGTATAACAGTACAATCCATCTACTGTGATGAAAGAGGTATGCTCTTCATCTTCCCTAGACATTCTGATTTGATGATACCCAGAATATGCGTCTAGGAAACACAGTAATTCACACCTGGAGGTGGAATACACTATCTGATCTATTCTAGGTAATAGGAATGGATCTTTTGGACATGCCTTATTTAGTGTTGTGTAGTCGATACACATCTGAAGCTTCCCGCCGGCCTTGGGCACAACGATTGGGTTTGCCAACCATTTTGGATGGAAGACTTCTCGGATGAATCTAGCTTCGAGCAACTTCTTCACTTCTTGTCGAATGAAGTTCTGTCGCTCCACGGATTGCTTCCGAGGCTTCTGATGCACAGGCCGGGCGTCGGGGTAGATCTTCAGATTGTGCTCAATCACTTCCCTGGGGATCCTAGGTATTTGTGACGGTTGCCAGGCAAACACGTCGACATTAGCCTGGAGAAAAGCGATGAGCGCGAGTTCCTATTTGTCGTTCAATCCCCCCGATATACGGGTGGTCTGAGCGGCATCGGAACCGATTTGGACGACTTTGACGGGAATGTCGGTGTCACCGCTTGGCTGCACACGAGGTCCAGAAGTCAAGCCTCGCTGACGAATGCTCGGGGGTTTTGGAGCTTGCTCCTGCTTGGAGTCCTCCTCTTGCACCGTAGTAAGCGCATGGAGTTCTTCCAGAGCAGTTACTCCGACAGTACGATCTCCACGGATCCGGAGAACGCCTACTGGTTTTGGCATCTTTAACACCAGGTAACCATAATGAGCAGCTGCCATGAATTTGTACAAGGCAGGCCTACCCAAGATGGCATTGAAGGGTAAGTTGATCTGAGCAACGTCAAAGACCAACTTCTCGGTGCGATACTTCTCCCGGGTCCCGAAGGTAACGGGGAGGGTAATAGCTCCGAGTGGGGTAATGGATCCCGGACCTACTCCGAAGAAAGGTCGAGAGGGGTGGAGATTCGAAGGTCGGAGCTGAAGCTTGGTAAAAGCTTCGAAGCTTATGAGGTTGAGCCCCGAACCTCCGTCTACCATGACATGGTGGAGCTGGATGTTATTGATGGTAGGAGATACCATCAAAGGTAGCTGACCTGCTCCAACCATGCTTCGAGGGCAGTCTGAAGCATCAAAAGTGATGGCTGTGTCCATCCACTTCCGATGAGGCTCCGCCCTAGCTGTAGGAGCTACAACAGCCATGTCCCGACGCATAGTCTTGATGACGCGGCGGGAGGTGATGTCCCATGATCCACCAAAAATGGTGTTCATGGTCTTTCGACGCTCGTTGTCAGAGACGTCGGAATCGTCGTCGACGGAGGTGTAGACGGCCTTCAGGACCTTTTTGGGATCCTGAAAACCTAACTCCTCTTCAGTCGGAGCTTCGCCAACTTTTTGTTTTCCTTCCCTCTGTCGGAAAGGAGCTTCTTCCCGACGCTTGTTGTAGCGCTCGGCAAGGTTTTGGACCTCCCGACAGTCTTCCAAACTGTGGCTATCCGTTTTGTGAATTGGACACCAGACCTTGGGTTTGCCACCGTCTTCAGAAGACGGTCGAGGTCGCTTCTCGGGGCGTGGTGAAAGCATCTAGGCCCCCCTCATGTAGTATGGTTTTGGTGATTAATGACAACCATTGAACTTTACTAGTGAATTTGTGAATGCAAGGTCCCCATAAACACTCAATAAGATGAAATGATCATGTCATTGGAGACCCATAGATACTCAACTTTCGAGATCAAACTCATGAGATAAAGACAAGACGTGAAGGCTCTATGTCTAAGTCACTCAATCAAAAATTGACATCATACAATGCTTAAGAATCACAAGAGAGCCTTGTGGAACAAATGTCTAAGAGGTCATTCGAGCAAGACACAAAAGATTCACTCAAAACAACTCGAAGCAAACAAAATCAACTCACCGGATCAACCGATGATTTCCAAAATGAACACATCGGTCGAGTTGATTCCACTGAAGAAAAAGACCTCAAACAAATGAACTCACCGGATCATCCGATGTGAAGGGCTCAACAACATCAGTGCATCAATACAGTTTGCAGTACAATTGGAACAAGTGAAGCACCGGATCATCCGATGTGCAGAATTACACACATCGGTTGATCACTCCAGTAAGCATCAAGATCAAGCAAATTCTAGAGGAAGAGCCACCGGATCATCCGATGAGAAGACTGGGGGTAACATCGGTCTAATAACGGTAATATCTGACACAGTGACGTCAGCCAAAGTAATTACACCGATGATAACTAGAGGGGAGACATCGGATCATCCGGTGTGCACAGTAAAGTTCTGTCAGCCTACTTTTCCAACGGCTATTTCGGTTAAGCTGCCTATAAAACCCCTCTAACCCAGTCATTTCGACAAGTCTTGATCACCTGAAGCCCACTACACATCCAAGAGCATTCAAGACTATAGAGCATACATTTCCACACTTTTAGATCATTTGTAATAGGCTAGAGAGAAGCTTGTGTGCGTTCTTTCTTTGTGATTGAACTCTCTAGGCTAGTGAGAAGTTGAAGAAGATCGTTTCGGAGCTTGCCAAGGTGTGTGTGGAAGCCCGGAACATCGAAGGTTGTACAAGGCTTAAGCTCCACCTTGCCGGAGATGGCGAACGGAGAAGATTAGTGAAGACTCCATTGTCTCGGTGACATTGGAAGTGGCAAAACCCTTCGGTGGGTGCCACAACGTGGACGTAGGAAGATCCTTGCGATCTTGCCGAACCACGGGATAAACCTTTGTGTCCCCTAGCGTTTGCATTCCTCTCCCTCTCTTTACATTTTGCAATCTTTACTTCACAAGTTATATCTTTGTTGATTGCATAGCTAGAACCGCATTGGGAATTGGGCTTAAGTAGTTCATTTTTAATTGTCTTAAAAATTTGAAAGAAAGCCCAATTCACCCCCCCTCTTGGGCGTTTCGATCCTTACACGTGGCCCCCGACCACCCAGAGCTGCAGCAGCTGTAGCATTGGATGCACCGGCCGACGGCTTCTTCTTGCTGTTGGTCTTTTTCTTCTTCTTGCCACTCCCGGAGGTAGCGGCTTCTCCTTTGGAGGATTTCTTGTGATCCTCCGGAGTTGGTTTGGAGTGCATTTCATGGCCCTCCGCAGCTTTGGCACATTTGTCAGCCAAGCTGAAGAGTTCTGTGACACTGGTAATCTCCTTGATCGCCAGTTTCTCCAGCATCTTCTTATCCCGCACTCCCTGTCTAAATGCCACGATGACAAAGGCGCTAGAGATAGAAGGGATAGTGTTCCGTACCTGAGAGAATCTCTGGATGAATGATCGCAGGGATTCTCCTCCTTTTTGCACAACTGCAAAAAGGTCCAGTTCGGTGCCTGGTCGGGTGTAAGAACTCCCGAAGTTGGCGGTGAACTGCCGGCACAACTCCTCCCAACTGCTGATGGAGTTGGGTGGAAGGCTCATAAACCAGGACCCGGCGGTCCCAGTTAAAGCCACTGGGAAATAATTAGCCATTACGGCCTCATTTCCTCCAGCTGCCAAGATAGCAGTGGAGTAAATATGAAGAAATTCGACAGGATTAACGGTCCCGTCGAACTTCTCCGGCAGGTGAGGCCGGAACTTCTGTGGCCACCTGACCATACACAGATGCATGGCCAGGGCTGAACAGCCTCCTCCTACTCCTTAGGGAGCAGGAATGTCTTGAGCTTCTTGTCTTTCACGAGCATGCTCAATATGGACTCGACCGTCTTGTTGGCGATATCGGCGATCAAGCTCCGCCCGGAGGTCATGAGTTGAAAGCATTGATACCGTGTGAGTGCGTCGTGCTCCGGAGGGCAACGACGTCACCTGCTGTGATGCAGCACGTCTCCTGTTGTTGGAAACGTGCGGACCAAGTCTACCAGACAAGGTCCATCGCTGCGATAGGGCCCGTCCTGAAGGAGGAGGACCCTGGTTGCTGATGCGGTCGGCTGCTGCTGCAACCAAATGTTCCACATCGGCCCTCCACTGCTCCATTGCATCCTGGGATGCGTCCGGAGGTGGTGGGCGCTGAAGAAGAGCACGTGCTGCATGAACCGCGTGTTCCGGGTTGTCAAGATTCGCCGACGCAGTGATTGACGCTGGTGCACCATCGCGTTGTCCAGCTTGATTTGCTGGTGGAGGCGGCGGTGGTGGAAGTGTGACTCCTACTGGAACCGTGGTTCCATCTGGTGGCTGCATATTGGAGGGATTACCCCCAACAGCTTGAACAGTGGGATGACCATTGGATGATCCAGCGGCTGAGTTCACCATTCTTGAAATCTCCGGGCCCCTACCTGGTGCGCCAACTGTCGGTGGTTTTGATCCGGCAGATCTCCTGACACTACTAAAGTGTTAGAGGAGTTTGAGGTTCGGTATGGGCGCGCGGAGATTCCAGAAGGTGAGATGTCGAGTGACACAAGGGACACGAAGATTTACGTGGTTCGGCTGCCTGAGCGTAATACCCTACTCCACGGGGTGTGTTGGTGTTGTATTGGATGTATGAGCTCAACGTCAGTTGAGAGTGTAAAGTCAGCGTGTCTCCAGAGAGTGTGTCCTATGTATCGTCGGCCTGTCCTTTTATAGTACAAGGGCAGGCCGTTACAAGTTAGCCTGGCCCGACATGTGGCCCTGGCGGTTACTGATATTGATACACATTCAACACATTTAATTGCCCTTAATGACCGAGTTATGGGCTTTGACAGCACCGTTACTGGTAATTAAGGTCGTCCGATCGCGTGTCATTAATATAGTATTAATGACACTTGATCGGGTCTTGAAGTCCTTGATTCCCCTTTGAAGATCCGGAGTCGTTGTGGAGTCTTTCGGAGGTTAGAGGCTGAAGATCCGACGGTTGGACACATGGCAGCGCTGGAGCACACTGTGGGGAACAGATAGGTCCGGTGTTACCCGACACGTGTTAGTTCTGGAGCTTCCCTCGGTCTGGGGTTAGGTCCGGGGGTGCCATTTCGGTACATAGCCCGAAGCTTCTCCTTTGTGGGCGGTAGCTCCGGTTTGATAGTACACGTGGCGACCCTGGGACTAACTATGTTGGAGAAGCAGGTCCGGTTATGTCTGACATGTGGGCCTCCGAAGGTCTTCAAATCAAGTAGATGACTTTTCCTTGAGATCTTTGCAATCCCAAGGAGTATATGGTACCCAGGGTACCGACACATACCTTCTCGAGTTAGTATCTTTCAAAGCACCAGATCACCTTCTTCAAGCTGTCAGTTGCGCACATGCCTTTGATAATAGCACCGAAGCGCTTGTCAATAACGTGCATTCCGAACAGCTGCTTGGCACCTTCCCTCGTCGATGAGGTCAAGGTCATCACACCGGACCTGGTCCTGCGCGGCTTCGTCGAAGGTCCAGACCCGGAGGGACCCCAAGGTGATCTCTGGAGGAAGGACTGCTTTAGCTCCGTACACCAGGAAGAAGGGTGTTTCTCCAGTTGACCAATTAGGTGTTGTCCTGTTCACCCACAATGTGGACGGAAGCTCTTCAATCCAGTTGGCTCCGTGCTTTTTCGAGCGCTCGTACGTGAGCGTCTTGAGTCCTTTTAAAATTTCTACATTTGCACTCTCGGGTTGGCCATTACTTGCTGGGTGAGCTACTGAGGCGTAACTGAGTTGAATGCCGAGGTCTTCGCAATATTCTTGGAATGCAACACTTGTGAATTGGGTTCCATTGTCAATTATGAATTTATTTAGAACTCCAAATCTGCATATAATGGAGGTGAACTTGTTGATGGTGACATACAGGAACCTGTAACCTCTGACGACTTTTGGGAATTGTCTCAAGATGTCCATGCCCCACACAGCGAATGGTTATGTAGGAGGTATCATTTGCAGTGATTGAGCTGGTGTGTGAATTTGCTTTGCGTGGAATTGGCACGCTTCACATTTTTCACTAGCTCAACCGCATCCTGGAGTGCTGTAGGCTAGTAAAAGCCATGCCGTAAGGCTTTACTGACCAACGTCTGGGAAGATGCGTGGTTCCCATACTCGCCTCCATAGATTTCCACAAGGAGCTCATGGTCTTCTTCCCTTGCAATGCACCGCATTAGGATGCCATTGCCACCGTGCCGGTAGAGATCCCCTTCTACCAACGTGTATCTTTTAGCCAATCTGACAATCCGGTCAATGGATACACCATCTTCAGGAAGAATATTATCTTTCAAGTAGCTCCGGATCTCCGAGATCCATGTATTGGAGCCAACTTGAGCTTCTGAGTCTTGCGTGCTGGGTTGCTCGGAGCTTCCGGCAACACCTACGACCGTTGGTGGACGCCATGGTAACAGGGCCACCGGAACTGCCAGCTTCAAGGTGCTGGAGCCGCCCCCTTCGCTCAGTTCGAAAGACTGAGCTGTTGGTCTTCACTGAGCTGTTGAGTCCGTAGATGAGAGCTTCATACTCCGCCATGTTATTGGTCGCCTTGAAATCAAGGTGAACCATGTATTTGACCTTCTCCCTAGTCGGAGCAAGGAGAAGGATTCCAGCTCCGTCCCCATGCTTCTGCATGGAGCCGTCGAAGTAGAGAGTCCAGTGAGGCTCAGTGAATACCAGAACCTTGGGTTCAGGTTTCTGCTCACTGTGGCCCCCAGGGTTTGATGGAGAAGGAGTCTATTCTGCCACGAAGTCAGCCAGCACTTGACTTTTGATTGCTTGTCGTGACACAAATTTGAGATCAAACTTGGCCAATTCTGCTACCCACTTTGCAATGTTCCCAATAGAGTTAGGGTTACGCAAAATAGAACGCAGTGGAAAAGAAGTTACCAGTGATATTTTGTGAGCTTGGAAGTAGTGATGAAGCTTCCTTGAGGCAATAAGAATTGCATAAAGCAGTTTATGCACCTCAATGTATCTTGTCTTGGCGTCGTGGAGTACTTCACTGATGAATTACACTGGGCGTTGGACGGTCCGGACCCTCTCGGAGGGGCCCGAAGCTTCTTCTCAATCGACCCGGACCCTCTCGGAGGGGTCCAAACCTTCTTGCTGCGCTTCTTGGACCCTCCCGGAGGGGTCCATAACTTCTTATTGTTTGACCCGGACCTTTCTAGAAGGGTCCAGATCATCTTGGTCAACCAGGTGAATCCCCTCGGGTGAATGAGGTTGATCTTCTAGCATTTCGCCTTGAGGTTCCGTGTCTGGGGACTGGGACCCGAACACGCCTTTAGGTAGCTCCGGACCCTCCCGGGGGGATCTGGGCTCCTAGACTAGATGTGGCTCCGATCTTTCCGCAACCAGGACCATGCTGACAACTTTGGTAGTTGCAGAAATATAAAGCAGCAAAGGCTCACTAGGATTCGGAGCTACCAAGATCGGTAGTGTGGTGAGAAGCTGTTTTAGCTCTTGAAACGTTTTTTCTGCTTCTTCAGACCAATGAAATGGTCCTGACTTCCTCAAAAGTTTGAAGAAGGGTAGCGCCCGTTCCGCCAGTCTTGAGATAAACCGGCTGAGCGCGGATAGACATCCAGTTAATTTTTGTACATCCTTGATGCGGGCTGGGGGCCGCATATCTTCTATAGCCTTGATCTTCGCCGGATTTGCTTCAATTCCTCGGTGAGTCACCAAGAAACCTAAAAGCTTCCCAGAGCTAACCCCAAAGACACATTTGTCCAGGTTTAGCTTGGTGCGCGTGATGCGCAGCTTGTCGAAGACTGCTTGCAGATTGTCAAGGAGTGATTCCTTGTTCTTGATCTTCACGACGATGTCATCAACGTACACCTCCACCAGGTCTCTGATTAGCTCTCCAAATGTTTTGTACATAGCTCGCACAAATGTTGAAGCAACATTTTTGAGACCAAAGGGCATGGCAGTATAACAATACAATCCATCTACTGTTATGAAGGCAATATGCTCTTCATCTTCCTTAGACATTTGGATTTGATGATATCCAGAATATGCATATAAGAAACACAATATCTCACACCCGGAGGTGGAGTCCACTATCTGATCTATTCTAGGTAGTGGAAATGGATCCTTTGGACATGCCTTATTTAAGGTGGTGTAGTTGAGACACATCCGAAGTTTCCCGCCATCCTGGGTTTGCCAGCCATTTTGGGTGAAACACCTCCCAGATGAAACCAGCTTCGAGCAACTTATTGATCTTCCTGTCGGATGAAGTTTTACCACTCAGTTGATTGCCTCCAGGGCTTCTAGTGTACAGGTCGTGCGTCGGGCTAAATCTTCAGATTATGCTCAATCACCCCCCTAGGGATCCCAGGCATTTGTGACGGTTGCCAGGAAAACACGTCGACATTAGCTCAGAGGAAAGTGATGAGCGCGAGTTCCTATTTGTCGTTCAGACCTCTCGATATTCGGGTAGTCTGAGGAGCATCGAAACCAATTTGGACAACTTTGACGGGAATGTCGGTGTCATCACTTGGTTGCACACGGGGAGCAGAGGTAGAGCCTCGATGTCGAATGCTCGGGGGGTTCAGAGTTGGCTCCTTACTGAATGCTTCCTCCAGTGCTGTAGTAAGCACATAGAGTTCTTCTAAAGCAGTGACTCCTGCAGCGCGATCTCCTCGGATCCGGAGAACACCCGCAGGTGTTGGCATCTTCAACACTAAATAACCATAATGGGAGGCGGCCATGAACTTGTACAAGGCTGGCCTGCCCAAAATGGCGTTGAACGACAGACTGATCTACGCAATGTCAAAGACCAACTTCTCGGTTCTGTAGTTCTATCGAGTCCCGAAGGTCATTGGGAGTGTGATGGAGCCGAGAGGAGTAATGGCCACCAGACCTACCCCAGAGAAAGGTCGAGATGGGCGAAGATTTGAAGGTCGGAGCTGGAGCTTAACGAAGGCTTCAAAGCTTATGAGATTAATCCCTGCACCTCCGTCCACCATTACATGGTGGAGTTGGATATTGTTAATGGTTGGTGACACCATCAACGGGAGTTGGGCAGCTCCACACATGTTGCGGGGGCAGCCCAAAGCATAGAAAATGATGGGAGTGTCCATCCACTTCCGATGAGGCTCCGCCCTAGCGGTGGGAGCTGCAACGACCATGTACTGCCACATTGTCTTGAGGATGCGGCGAGAAGTGATGTCCCAAGAACCACCATAGATGGTTTTTAGGGTCTTCTGATGCTCATTGTTAGAAACATCGGAGTCGTCATCGACGGTGTTGTAGACAGCTTTCAGGACCTTCTTGGGGTCCTGAAAACCTAGCTCCTCCACAGCCGGAGTTTCGTCGACTTTTTGTTTTCCTTCCCGCTGACGGAAAGGAGCTTCTTCCCGGTGCTTTGAAAGTGCATCTAGGATCCCCGTGGGTTTTGGATGATTGATGACGACAATTAAGTGACTAATGAGCTCAGTGATCTTAAGCACAGGTGTGGACTCAAGTGGAAGCACAATCCCTCAAAAAGAAAAGGATGAAAACGGGGATGTCAACTCGAAAAGGAGAAACTAGGGTTTCTAGTGTGTCAAGTTTAGACTAGACAAATATGTGTGAGGATGTGTGTGTAAAGTGCATTGAGATCAAGTTGGGAGCTCAAAGCGGTTTAGAGGTCAAACCTATTGAGAGAAGAGAGTTGGAAGCAGTCTGGCAGGAGTGGCCGGACTAGTCCTCTCCTGGCTGGCCAAGTCCGTTTTCAGCCGGACCAGAAGGGTCTGACTAAGTTCGGACTAGTCCGTAGTGGGACGGACTAATCCGGGTAGTCGTGAAGTGGGTTTTGGGGACTAAGTCCCAAAACCACGGACTTTTCCATTTTGGTCCAGACCAAGAGGTCCTAACTGAGATTGGACTAGTCCGCCCTGGGGGCCGGACTAGTCCAGGTTTGGAGAGAAGTCGGTGCTTCAGCGACTAAGTCTGGGTAAACTGGACTAGTCCGCCTTGGTGGCCGGACTAGTCCGTTTTCATATGGAACAAAAGGTTCTGTGTGAGATCGGACTAGTCCGGTGTGGGCTGGACTAGTCCGTTTTGAAGTGACCATTTGAATTTGAAGTTTGGCGGGTACTGTGATGATTGCCGCGCAGTGCGACAGTTGTCAGGGACGTCAGTGGTCCCCTAGGCCGGACTAGTCCGGGATGTAGGCCGGACTAGTCCGCCCTTCTACTGAAGTCAGCAGTATGGGCTGGGAACCTCTACAAATAGAGGACCCCTGAGTTCATTTGAACCATATTGTAAGACCTATTTGTGCTGAATACATTGGCTCGTAGTAAATACACTTGCTTTGATAATAAAGTTTTGAATATTACAAAAACACCTTTTTATTAAGATCCTGCTAGTTTTGTAAGCTCCGGCGGGAGCTTGGTGAATGTGGCCTAGAGGGGGGGGGTGAATAGGCCTTTTGAATTTCCTGCACACTTAATAGAACCGTCAAAACTTGGTTGGCCGGACTAGTCCGGTTGTGTGGGCGGACTAGTCCGGTGTGCAAAAATTATGTGTGTTGATCAGGTGTGATTTGGGAAAATAAATTTCTTTAGCAGCGGAAATGAGAACAACTGATATTTGTACGTGAGATTAATATAAGAATGCAGATGTAACTTATAATTGCCTTAAGTTGATGTTTAGCACTCAAGTGATCTAATGAACAAAATTTAAAGTAAATGAGACGCAAGACACACGAATTTTTCCCGAGGTTCGATCTCACCACGAGATCTACGTCCTCGTTGAGGAAGCTCACACAGAGCCGGGTCTCCAACCCTTTCCCTCTTCAAGTCACCACGAAGGCCAACTTGATTCCACTATCACGGGTAATCACCAAGTTTGTGGGGCAACCTCACGCGTTGAGGGCTCCCACGAGAATTACAATGAAAAAGGTGATCAAATACACTCAAAAGTATTACAATGCAGAGTATGAGTGTAGAAAGATCAAACCCCAAGAGCTCGCAATGAAAGAACAACAATCTCCCAATCCCGAATCCAAGTGTTCAATTGATTTCACTCTTTTTCAACTTTAGATGTGTGGGGAGATGTGTTTTGGGCTCTTGGGACGAAGTGGCGGCGCTAGGGTTTGCTATTTGATCAGTATTCGACGTGTGTCTCCATAGGAAAGCCGCGAACTCTCTATTTATAGGGTTTCCAAAAGCTAGCCGTCGAAAAACCCTAACACCAGACTAGTCCGGTGCAAGTCCGGACTTGTCCGGTCTCAATGTGTTTTGAAGTCCAGAAAGTCTGCCGGACTAGTCCGTTCCAACCTCGGACTAGTCCGGTGCTGTGTGAAGGTGACTCCAGAAAGTTCATCGGACTAGTCCGCGGACTAGTCCGCGGACTAGTCCGATCTCCACGAACGGGAGATTCCAGGAAGTTCAACAGACTAGTCTGGTCCATGATCGGACTAGTCCGGTCCCTCAATATGAGAGACTCCAGAAACATCAACGGACTAGTTCGGTGGATGCACGGACTGATCCGGTCTCCTTGTAAGTGGGGTTCCAGAAAGATGAACGGACTAGTCTGGTCCATGATCGGACTAGTCCGGTGCTTTGTGAAAGTTAGGTTAATTTTAATCCCTTACCCTCGCGCAAAGTTGTGAGCTCTTGGAATGTGTCTTTCATACACTCCCTATACATTCAAAATCTAATTTGGTCTTCCAAGCTTCATCAAAGTATCTCTCTTTGAACACCACTTCATTTTTCACCTTTTTGTGTGCATCAAGATGTTTCACTTGTTTGTCCTGCAACCATCTCAGTAGTTTCATTAGGATCTCATATGTTTGTCATCAATTGGCCAAAACCCACAAGGGATATCCTAGATGCACTTACAATCTCCCCCTTTTTGGTGATTGATGACAACCATTTGAGATATCACAATTGAGAATAAAATCTTGATTTTCATAAGGTGTGCACATATGAGAATAATGATAAGTCCACAAAAAGCTTCTCACATATGCACACACCTTATGGTGGGGTGCCTAACCAGTGTGTGATCAACAAGGTGTGATGAAGTAAAGGTAATCAACAATGAGTGTAAAGATAATCATCCAAGCAACAATAAGCATCACACATAAGAGAAGAAATAGTGCATTACAAGGTTTTAAAATTAAGTACACATGTCCTTGATCACAAAAACATAAAGACACCAACTACTCTCAAACTATTAGTCTCAATCTCTCCTAGTCTCAATCTCTCCCCCTTTGGCATCAAGGCACCAAAAAGGGAAAAATTGAGGGGAATCACTCATCGCCACTCTCTTCCTCCGTCTCGATCCGGTCCTCATCTTCACCACCACCATCATCATTCGCCGGAGCAGACTCTTCCTCGGAGTCCTCGAAGGCGGGAGGGGATCCCACCGGCTCAATCTCCAGCTTGTCGCAGATAGCTTTGATGTTGGCATTGACATATTGTTGATGCTTCTTCTGCCTGACTTCAATCTTGCGGCAGCAGGCAAAGATAGAGGTGAGCATTTTGAGCACACCACTGGAGGGTTCATGAGCAGGTGCAGAGCCAGGAGGAGCAGCTGAAGATCTTGTTGCATTCACATCCCGAGCCTGTTTAGTCCTCCTCACAGCTTCAGGGGAGGGAGGTGCATCAGGAGCCGAAGGTAGAGTGTACTCGGTGGGCTTTTGCGGTTTCATCCCCGTATGGTGAACATCCTTGATGAACTCAAGTCCAGTCACCTTCTCAATCATGTACATGATGTACTGGGCATACCCGCAAGATCTGTTTGGAGTGATTGAGATGTTCACAATGTCATTGTAGATGTATTCAAAGACATTGAATGGTCTTCTCCCACCAATGACCTTCATTAGGGTCCTCAAAGTTCCTTGAATAGTCCCCGCATCTCCATCTTTTGGGGCTATTGTTTTCCTCAAAATTCTATTGAGGACCACATAGAAGGGTTTCAAATACTTGATAGTGGGAGCAACATATGGCATCCTTGTGTCATAGAGAAACGTGAGCTCATCCTTCTCCAGGGGTTGCAGATTGTGGATGACTAGATCATGATCCAAGGTATGCTCAAGGTGGAGAATCCTTGCAAACTCATCATAAGTAACACTATACTTGGAACCATGGGTCATCCAAGTAAGGCTGTCTCCATCACAACGAGCAAAGTAGAGGGTAGAGTAGAATTTGGTGATCACCTCATTGTTCCAGTCATTCTCAAAGGAAAACAGTTCCTTCAGTCCGTGCCTCTCCAGGGACTAAACCACCTCACGGAAAGCAGGATACTTCTTTGACTGCATGTACCCGATGTTCACCCATTGACTCTTCACAACGGGATTCTTCATCTTCATGTACACATGCTCGTAGTAGTCGACATGGAAGTTGCTCCAAAATCTTGGGTCTGAGCATTGCTGAGGTTGAGCATACACATTAACCTGCCTGAAGCTGTCGGCAAGCTCACCCCCTTTGCCAGTGAAATCCTTACTTGAGCGTTGCCTGTTGCGGTGACTTGGGTTCTTCATTTTCAAGGGTCCAATGGGACCACTAGCAAGCCCCTTTCCTTTGTTGAGAGTCCTCTTTGGCCCTGAGGAGCTCTCACCAGCCTTTCCTTGGGCCTTCTTCACAACTACCCTCCTTTTCTTGGGCAAGTTGTCATCGGAGGGTGGAGAGTGCACATTTACATCATGCCTTTTCTTCATGTACCTCTCCTTGGCTCTCTTCACCTTTTCGCGCTCAACTTCTTCATCAACATGGAAGGAGCTGTCATCTGAGCTTGAAGACATCATGCCTGACAAGGAGTTCATGATTTAGATGAGAATGAACTGAGAATGAAGGTGATGTGAGGATTCAAATGTCAGAGACCGGACTTGTCCGGTGTCAGAGTGCGGACTTGTCCGGTGTACTGGACTAGTCCGTACCTGGGAGCCGGACTAGTCCGGCCTGGCACAAGAACCCTAACAAAACTAGAATCACAACTTCTATTTAAGGGTGCAAATGAGCATGACGGTGAAAGGAATACATCTCTGAAGCTAATGTACTTCCTTGGAATCAAGAGAAATAGGCTAGAACTAGAAAAGTTGAGAGTTTGACTTTAGGGAGAAATTTACCGAGATTTGAGGATTCGCGTTGAGAGAGCACAAATCTGTCCGGATGAGTTTGGAGACGAGTACCAACTCGTCGAGGGGAGAATTTCCCACGGAGAAAGCTTGGATTTTGAGGGCTCGACTCGAAAATCACCTTTTGGGGGTTAGGGTTTGAGAGGTGAGGGTTTAACTCAAGTGGAGGGAGATTTGAAACGGTTTTGGGCCGGCCAGTTGCTTATATAGGCAGCCGACCGGACTAGTCCGGTCAGAGGGCGGACTAGTACGGTGCCCCTGGAAGACCTAGGAAGAGGGATTATCCGGACTAGTCCGGTGGCAAACCTGACTAGTCCGATGTTACTGGACAAACTAAGTATTTAGAGATAACTAATAGTGATCCAAGGACAAGTTTTGCAAATAATCTTGGTGATTATGACCAGAAAGCACTCAACACAAAAAACATGGTCATAAATTCCAAGATTTCTTCATTAAAAATAGTTTTCTTAGGAGAAAAGGAGGTGAGGGGCAGTTTTAGCAATAAAATGTAACATTTGAAGTATCAACCAGATGTGCAACGTTTCAAGCCACATTTCGAGAGTCAAGAATATTAAGTCCATTCCTAAGTTCACAAAACCTTTTCTCATCCAATGGTTTGGTAAAAATATCCGCAAGTTGTTTTTCAGTTCTAACATGTGAAATAGTAATGTCACCTTTTAATGAATGATCTCTAAGAAAATGATGACGGATATCTATGTGCTTAGTTCTTGAGTGCTCTACTGGGTTGTGTGCAATTTTTATAGCACTTTAATTGTCACATAGAAGTGGGATATGGTTAAGATTGTAGCCGTAGTCCCTAAGGGTTTGCCGCATCCAATGTAATTGGGCGCAACAGCTACCGGCTGCAATATATTCTGCTTCTGCTGTGGAAAGGGCAATGGAGTTTTGCTTTTTAGATGACCAAGATACCAGGGACCTACCAAGAAACTGACAAGTCCCTGACGTGCTCTTTCTATCGACTTTGCATCCTGCATAGTCGGCATCGGAATATCCTATCAAGTTGAATTTGGATCCTTTGGGATACCAAAGGCCCAAGTTGGGTGTGTGCACAAGGTACCTTAGGATTCTTTTTACAACAACTAAATGACACTCTTTAGGTGCAGCTTGAAACCTTGCACATAAGCAAACACTAAGCATAATATCTGGCCTAGATGCACATAAATAAAGTAAAGAGCCAATCATGGACCGATATACCTTTTGATCCACATTTGGAACGTCTTCATTGAGGTCGAGATGTCCATTAGTGGTCATGGGTGTCTTGATGGGCTTGGCTTTGTCCATATTGAATTTCTTGAGAATGTCTTGTGTATATTTGGTTTGGCTTATAAATGTACCTTCTCTTAGTTGCTTCACTTGGAATCCCAAGAAGAACTTTAATTCACCCATCATTGACATCTCGAACCTATCTGTCATAATTTTGCTAAACTCTTCACAGAAGGATTTGTTAGTTGATCCAAAGATAATGTCATCAACGTAAATTTGACATACAAATAAATGATCATCACAATGTTTAGTGAAATGTGTATAGTCAGCTTTACCAATTTTGAATCCATTCTAAATTAGAAAATCTCTAAGACACTCATACCAAGCTCGAGGAGCTTGTTTGAGGCCATAGAGAGCCTTACGCAGTTTGTAGACATGGTTGGGATACTTCGGGTCTTCGAATCCTGGTGGCTGCTCCACATAAACTTCCTCCTTGATTGGGCCGTTTAAGAAAGCGCTTTTGACGTCCATTTGATACAGCTTAAAATTATGGTGAGTAGCATATGCCAATAAAATACGAATGGACTCAAGTCTAGCTACAGGAGCGAAAGTTTCATCGAAGTACAAACCTTCGACCTGAGAATAACCTTTGGCCACCAGTCTTGCCTTATTTCTTGTTACTACTCCATGGTCATCTTGCTTGTTCCGAAAGACCCATTTAGTTCCAACTATGTTCGCCTTTGGTCTCTCCACTAGCTCCCATACTTCATTTCTCTTGAAGTTGTTCAGCTCCTCTTGCATTGCAATCACCCAGTCTGGATCCCCTAAGGCTTCTTCCACCCTGTATGGTTCCAGAAAAGGCACAAAAGAATAGGATTCACAGAAATTTGCAACTCGAGATCTAGTAGTTACTCCCTTAGCAATATCTCCAATGATGTTGTTGACAGGGTGGTCTCTTTGCACGCTCTGGTGTACTCTTGGGTGTGGAGCTTGTGTAGTTGCTTGTTCTTCATTATCTTCATGTGCATTGTCTCCCCCTAGATCATTGCTTCCATGATGGTCCTGATCTTCTTGATCTTCCTCCTCTTGATCTTGTGCAAGAGCTCCCCCT